>OX638306.1:37632019-38933455 GCA_951812265.1 Taphrorychus bicolor | reverse complement strand
AATGCTTGCATAGATCGTGAAGAAATATTACAGGGCCAAAAGGATCACCTTGTAAAAACGTTTGGCTTCTTGTAGGAAAAATAAAAACCCAAAAATAACAGCACCGTTGTCTAAAACTTTTAACCCAAATAATTTTTTTTTTCTAAACTATTTGTTTCATTTTCCACTGAGGGGCACTTGGAGTTACTCCATCTGCACTGTCTGCCCTGTCTACCCTGTCTACCCTGTCTAGCCTGTCTAGCCTGTCACTAGTATCAAGTCTGTCATATGTCACACCCCATCTGTACTACGTCTGTGACAGTTGTGTGAACTGTCATACGTCACACGTCATCTGTCATATGTCAAATGTCAAATCTGTCACATTTTACAAAAATGACGGCTTTTTGGGGCCCATTTGACAGGGGGCCCCCTTTTACACTAGGGCTCACGTAGGCTTCAAGGTCAAAGTGTCCCAGAACCCCGTCGGTATAACTACTTACATAATTAATCCAATACTAAGTGTAGAGCATAGAAATAAAATATAATAAGAATTATTGTAATACAGCTATTATTCTTAATCACTGGCATTTTTTTATAACATATTACCAAACATTAGTTTTATCAATCCATTAATTATGTGATTTATCGAACCCCAACCACTTTACATACACCTTATTGCCTTTGCGTCTTAACACTTTCTCAACCAAATGGGCATCTGGATATTTAACATGTTGTAATTCTTCTTCATAGAAAGCACCTTCAATATCCTCATTTCGCTGATCTCTTAAAAGATTAAAAGATATGTTCTTGAATTTGTCAGTTTAACCTTCTTTACCTGAAAAACTTCAGTAGACCAGTTTGGATTATATCCCTTAGCAAAAGGTTCCCGATGTTTGGAAATTCTTTCAAAAACATTCAACTTAAATTTAGCCTGTTTTGAATCTAAAGTTTTTTTGTGAGTGTATACATTTTTTAAAATTACTTTTTTTTTTCAACATCTGAATATCTATAGCTAGTAGTAGGTACTATGTTTTGTTTTATTATATTTATCCACAATTTGTTGTAATATTCCAAGACATTTGTAAGTACCTTGATTTCTAAATCGTCTCTACATAATATTTTTGATATTCCTGTTTACACGTTCTTCAACACTTGCTTTTAAATTTGAAAATGTGCTGTAATGATTTATTTTATATTTTTCCATAAGCTTCTCAAAATGTTTATTGTAAAATTCAGTATCTCTGTCTGTGTGGAAATTTTTTGGTTCACAGGTTCAACCCAAACATATTTAGAAAAAAACATTAAAATATTGATAACAACTAGAATATACCTATTTCTTTTGTTAAATTGCGCATAAGGCTTCATTTCAACTAAATCTGCTTGAAATGGACCATTCAAACCCCTTACAATGACCCTTCTTCGAGAATAGTTTCTTCTTGGCAATCTATGTATTTCATTTTACTATTTGTTCTTTTATGTTTGTCATTATTTGTTGTATAATAATTCCCCAAAATTTAAAAAAAACTTTTTCAAATAATTTGCCTAAAATTCATTCCACTTTTTGTCTTCAAAGTTTGTTGTTTTAGTTAAAGACTTAATTAGATTTAAAAACTCTTTATATAAATAATTAAAAAAATCTAATGTTTCTGCTTTCAAGCACTTTGAGAATTTCATTTTAATACCATTCAACAACATTTCATGTTTTTTTATTACTTCTTCCAATAATTTTTCTATATCTGCTATTTGTAAACGTACTTCCTTAAGCTCGTTATTTTTTCTTTATATTCTTTTTCTTCCACATTAATTAAATTATTTTTTCCAAAAGTTCTTCTATTGTAATATCTTTAAACTTAGTGTTCAATAGTTCACGTAATTTCTCATATTCTTCTCTAATATATTTTTTTAATAATTTAATATCTTCACTAAATTTGTCAATACTACTAACTACTTTCAATAAGTCCTTTAATTTTTTATCTCCTTCTACTATAGAAGATATTAATGATTGAATAATAATATCGATTTGATGCACTTTGGAGACCATTACTGTATCTTCGTTAATTGTTTTTATATTAATTTTATTTTTTAAAGCAAGAATATCTGCTGAAATATTACCAAATTTGTCCATCAGTTGAACAGTTAGTTCATTCATTTTCATTAAATCACCTTCAACTCATTGAATTTATCAATATCATTGTTATGAATCATTAAATGCAATAATACATTTCTTTTATTTTTTTTTGGTTAATTTCGCTCTGAGTGTGGCCAAAATGCTTTACTTCTTCATTGACTCATTTGTACACGTCAGCAGAAAATTTCTCAAATTTCGTTTTAACATCGCTCTGTAAATCACTTTTGATTTTAGATATGTCACTTCTTATTTCTTATAATTTATTTACTTCCATTTCCAAATTATTTTTTGAAACATTCAATTAACTTTGATAGTTTGTTATAGTTTTAATGGCATCTTAAAGTATCACAAACTCTTCTTTTTTCGAGTGGTTATCTTCCAAAATCTTTACTTTTTTCGCAACATTTTCAATAGCTAGATTGTTCTCATTGATTTTAGTGACATCAGTATTTGCTTTTCTAAGTTCACCTATTTCTGTTTGTGAATTATATTGTATAACTTTCAGCTCATTTCGACGACTAGTTATTGCTTTAATTTCCAATTGCATCGTTTTTTCAAGTTTTTGTTTTGAGGTGTCATCTTCTAAAAGCTTTAATTTTTTTGCAACATTTCCAATTTCACTATTGATAATATTTCTTTTAATTTATTTACCTGCATTTCTAAATTATTTTTTGAAACATTCAGTTCACTTTGGTAGTTTGTCATAGTTTTCATGTCATCTTCAATCATCACTAATTTCTGTTAAAACTCTTCATTTTTCGAGTTGTTATCTACTATCACTAGTTTCAGCAATTACGTGTGTTTCTAGTATTGATGGTAGTTGTCTGGCTTCAAAAAATGAAGGAATTGAAGGTGTCAAAACCGATGCTTTTTTTCTTTTGTTTTGTTGGTGTAGATGTTTGTTGGAGAGTAGTTAATTAAGTGGTTGAGTAATTGGTTTATAAGATTGTTCTAATTGGCTCAAAGTAGCAGCCAATTTCAAACCTCGATACTAATCAAACGACACTAATCGTCAATTAACAGTAATGCAAGTGAAGCCTGGTTTTGATGTAGAAAAACACTGGTAAGTTTACAACTTATTGTCAGCCCTTGCTTCGAGAGGTGAATTCCTATTGGTCACAGAGACGGTCTCCCCGGTAATCGTACTGTCAAGCCGTGTCAAGGCTTATTAAACTGCCGTGCTTTTAGGCTTGTTCTACAGAAGGCGCGACCAATTTCAGCTAACGAGGGAAATAAATTAATATGCTTCAAATTATGTTGATAAAGTTCCGTGGCTGCTCTGACGAAGATTGATATGACAATGGATTACCAATACCATAAAGATGGCTAAGAAATAACAACAAAAAATAGAAAAATTATAATAAAGGGGAGCAACATTAAATAGAACTTAAGACTTAAGACTCAAGAGATTAATCTCTTGACAACTTATCGAAAGCTTAGTTTTTATCGATACTTTTACGCAACTCTTTGCTCAATAATTTTTAACTTGGATTTTCACGGTTTTTAACTGTTTGAAGGTAATAACTTACGAACAATGGTTTAAACATAGTTGCTGACCTTTGGCAGTTAGTTTTTCGTTTCCACAAATAGTAGATTATGTCACTAGGAGTAAAAGTGGGTCTTTTTGTGCTGAACCCAGAGATTGACGGCCAAAGCGAAGCTGAGGCCTGCAACTGGGCGAAGCACAAAAAGACCTTTTACTCCGCGTAACATATACTATTTTTTTTTCAAGCATGCAGGAAAGTCTATTTCAGAGTGATTCAGTGTTGCAATTTTCTTTCATCCTCTTTAAGCAGGTCTAGGTACTTACTCAATTAGTGGTGTATATAAATAGAATGTGTTAGAACGGTGGTGTTCAATGTTCAATGGTTTTGATGGTATTAAATCATAACCAATGGTTTAGATGGTTGAGGTAAATTATGGTAAACTAAAAATTTATAGCATTATTATTAATACTAAATTAATAAAAATGACATTGACAGATAAATATGATGACAACTAACGACATTTAACAGAATTCGAGGACCTATGCGATTTCGATTAAAAACGGTTTCTGTTGGTGCTCTCGAACGCTCTGAGAGTATTCCTATCCTTTGTTTTTTTCAACAAGAATGTAAAGATGGCAATAAGATGGTTTATATATGCGCCACCATGACAATAGCGGTGACATTTGACTTTTACTGCCTAGGACTTTTTTGCTACTTGTTTTGGTCTCAGGATTAGAAAGCCCACTTTAGGTGTGCGTATGGAGATAACAAATGACGTACTTTTAGTCTGTTTGATAAAAAAATTATATTTCTGCTAAAATTGCCAGGACACTCACCTATTGTGTCTAAGAAGGTTACATAAATGTAAGCCTGCAACTCTAGAGAAAAGTGAATTATTTCTATTAGCTACGCACCCGGTAACTTTGCCAACCGAGCTGTCAAGGTTTATTAAACCACCATGTTTGTAGCTGCTGTGGCTCAGGCGGTAAAGACCTAATTTAATATTTTTGTTTTTTGGATCTTGCCCATTTATATTTAGCGGAGGATATAGTTTGAAAAAAATGAACGTTATCCATTGTTTCAATAAACAAAAGCACTGAGCAATTTCTCAAATAAAACCGACATAAAACCGGAGAATTTCGGGCAAATACCTCTACAAACAAGCAAAGCTCGACTTTTACTGCCAACCCATAAAGCCCAATCGGCAGTAAAACTGTCCTAGCGTCTGTTTGAAGCTCTCGATCACCTTGATGCTTACGTAGCTATTGCTGCTCAGTCACGACATAAATCTCATTGTTTCAGATCGACCCCCCTGGAATCGGGCCCCCGCAGATAGCAGCGGCCAACCAGGGGGGCAATGGGGGTCACCTAATGGTCGGCGGACTAGGCGGGGATGATGGCAGTTCAGACGATGCCAACACTCCCCTGCATAGTCCCAGGTCCCATAACACGAGCAGGGATGAAGACGACAGCTCTAATGCAAACGAGAGTGGAGATGGCAAGAGTCCGAATCACAGGTAAGATGGGCTTATTATGGAATGTTGGAGGGGGGAGGGTTAGAGTGATGTGTATGCTGATTAACCTGCATTTAGTGTTTCAATTCAAGTTTGTACCCTACTTGAAGTTTAAACTCTAGATTGGATCTCTCAAAAAAATCTTAAAGCTAAAGCTTAAACTGAACTTACCCTTAGTGGTCCCCTAATTAGGCCTAAGTAAATACCTATAAGCTATGACTAATAAACAAAAGCCTAGAAAAGTAGTAAACAAACATGCTTTTTCAACGACAAAACCTTGTTTACAAAACCTTCCATTCCCTTTTTGAATGCTAATTATTAGAAATGCTTAAGAGTTTTGATTGATGATTAATTTTGAAGCCTGAAACGGTAACTTGGACCATTCCATCCGCAAAACCGACTCTTTTTGTCCGAACATCCCGACAATTCTCCCCTTGTTAAGAAAAATGGCTTTTCCGGGACTACGGCCCACCAGAACTTTCCCTACGTCGAAAGGGGGATGGATATGCCGGAAAACAATAACAGTGTAAACCAACCCTCGAAATTAACTTAAGGACAGGAAATTCTATGTAAATTTTGTTTTCGTTTTCCCGCTGGCTGGAAATTGAGGGAGAAATGGAATGTGAAATTACTATTATTAATGTGGAGGGTGCTTTTATATGTAAACATGCGGGGTGTCCCATCGAAAAAGATCTACATTTTTTTTCTACAATTAAATACCTATATACATAGAAAATCGCTCGGGCAAGTTTAGTTTTTAATGAGAACAAATTTTTGAGCAGTTTCAACCCCCAAAACTTGAAGAGGGGGGTTTATTGCATTATCGTTTTTTATATTTAAAATGGAAAGAAAAGCCGAGTGATACCTCGTATTGAAAATCTCGTCAAGGTTTGTCCTTTTACCGAATTTCACGTCATTTTGTCAAATTTGTAATTTTAATAGGCTTTAATTTAGGCAAATTTATTCCCTCCAATATGATTGTCATTCTCATGTCAGGTTATGGAGTTGAAACTGCTCAAAAATTTATTTCTTCCCACTAATAGCCAAAGTGGTGTTTGAGCGATTTTCGATGTATATAGTGAGTGGGAAGAAAAACAGAGTGGATCCTTTACCATCCTTTATCTAAACATAATAATCGAAAAACATCAGAAAAAAAAACAAATCAATTGGTAAATTGTTCAAGATATATCTCATTCATAAACTGGCAACAATCCCGCTCCAGATTTCACCTCTATTGTGGTACAAAACGTGATTAGCTTTAGGAATGTTTCAAAGAATGTTACAATTTAAGTTTGTTGTTTGAAATATTCTCGAGAGATACATAGTGGAGTTGGGCCAAATGACCATATGGAAGCGTTTATTTCTCTTAATTTAATTTTCTGGGAAAATAGCCACAAATGCGTCAAAAGCATTATGCAGTAATTCAGCTTGCGATGTTTCTCACGTAGTTTGCAGCCAGAGGTGCCTGAGGGCATACGAAACACAAGTGGGAATTCCAAATCCAGACCAACAATAAAAATGCTTAAAATACATGCAATGGCCTAGAGAGAATATAAAAGTGGTTAAATATGTTTTATAGGAGTGTCTGGTTTAGGTTTAAAGCTATAAAGGGGGAAGAAATTAAGTAATTTTCAGTGAAGCATTTTATTCAGTGTATGTAATAAATTTGAAAACTTTATTCATTGTAGCCCATTAAATCAAAATTCACAAAACTTACTTCATATTTACTAATTCTGTTTTTTTTTGTAGGACTAAGAATATTAAGACAGGCCATGTTAAGGTTAATTAACTTTGTATTGAAACAGCGGTAAAATCTGTTAGCTCTCACTGTTTAGTAGAGATTTTTTGACTTTGCCATTTATCACTAATTTTCTTGTTTTTTTCTAGCTGAAACATAAAGACCAACATCGTTTTCAAGTGGACGCTCTGGACCGCTCCTAGAGTATTTATATCCTTATTTTCTTATTGAGAAAGCAAAGAATTGGAAATACTCTCACAGCGCTCTAGAGCTGTCACTCGAAAACAGTGTAAGACCCGAACTGGTAGAGTTTTCTCTGACACTGGTTACTCTAATCCTTAGGACATATTTGAAGACTTATTTTTCAAAATATTTTCACAGAGTTTCTACTCGTTTTCAGCTAACTGTGTCTGACTAAAACAATGTTGAAGTTACTATTTTGATAACTCTAACCGTTTCGGAGATATCGATTCGCAGTATAGAACAAAATAGAACTAGTTTTTAGTTAAAAATTGCCAACGTTTCTACTACAATTTTTCAATCTTACTCTCACAAAATCTCTGAGAAAGATTGAAAAATTAAAATCGAAACGTTGGCAAATTTGAACTACAAACACGTTTTATTGTGTCTCTAATAGCATAAGAATCAAATAAGTTTGTGTTTATTCCATTTTCAGTTCATTATCTTTGTTTTTTTTCTCTGTTATGTTTATTTGAATTTCTGAAACTTAATTTTTGTTCTTCCTTTCTTTGATTTTGTGCTTAGGTACTCGTTTTTTTTTTGTTGCTGAATTTTAATATAAATGTTATATTCTTAGAAGTTGTTTCATTGTGATTCTTTTTTCACCCAAAATAACCATCGACCTGTTCTTTAGGATGAGTTTTAACTCAATTTACGTATTTTGAAGATTACGTTTTTATTGAATTTTTGGTGTCGCCACACAATTCGACTAATTTTGTTGTTAATTTTTACATTTTTAATTTAGGTTTTGACATGCCTGCATTGGATTTTTTTCTAGTTGAGTTTTTTGAAAGTCACATTTTGACATTCTTTCTGCTTCAGTTTCTTTTTCTCTTTTTTATGTATTTTCTTAAAAATGTTATATTTATTAGTTTCTAAACTATTAAATCCTTACTATTAAAAATAAAACAAAACATTTCTTTTTTGAAGCAGAGTTTGATTGATAGATGATGTAGTTTGGTATCCACATTTATTCTAAAATAAGAAGCATAACGGTTCTTATTCTTTCTAAAATTAGTCAAAAAATTTGATAGTATATTTGATAAAAAAAAATATTTCTAGGCAATTAAAAATATTTTTTTTGTTTTCTAAGGAAAAAACAAGAAACCTCAAACAAGTACCAGCCAGTTTCTGGGTAGCACAGCAGTAACAAAACTTCATTAATTACCTGAGGCAGGAGACTTTGAGAAGGTTTTATAAGTATCTTTTAACACGTTCACTGTACACCTCTTTTGTACCTTGGAAACCATGCAATTTCATCTGTCTTTAACTAATTACCTCATACAGGAGATTTTGAGAAGGATTTAAAAGTATCTCCTAAAACGTTCTCTGTATAGCTGGATTATTAACTTGAACAGTTTTGAAAGTACAAAACCCTACAGTTCTTCCTCTGTCAACTGCTTCATATTTTCTTCTAAAAACCAAATTTTAATTTGTTTCGTGAGACAAAAGAATTTAAGAAGGTTTCCAAGTACCTCATTACACGTTCTTTGAATGTCTAGGACTTTAATTTGAACTGTTCTGAAAGATAAAATTTACCTCACATTCTCTTCTCCTAGAAACCAAAAGTTTAATTTATTTCCTGACATAAGAAATTTTGAGGAGATTTCAAACTATCTCATTTCACTATGTTTTTAGGTCTAATACTTCAATATGAACTGTTCTGAAAGTTCAAAACATGGCAGTTTTTTTCTTTACCTCCAGAGTCAAATGTCTTCACCACACATCTTCTCCTAAAAGCAAAAACTTTATTAATTACTTGAGACAGGAGACTTTGAGGAGGATTTTATAAATATCTTATAGTACGTGAATTCTTAATTTAAACAGTTTTGAAAGGTCACAACCATGAAGATTTTTCTCTGTTTGCAGCTTCAAATTTTCTCACTTCACATTCTCTTCTCCTAGAAACCAAAAGTTTAATTTATTTCCTGAGATAAGAAACTTTGAGGAGATTTCAAACCGTCTCATTTCACGATGTTTGTAGGTATGGTATATCAATATCAACTGTCAAAATAAGTTAAAAAATAACCCAAAGCGTCTAAAAATATATATTTAGAGTTTCTGGAACATAAAATCGATTAAAAATAACTCACCTCATCAAAAAATGCAAAAGTTGTTGTTTCTTCGAGAAAATTACGATAGGATTAAGGTCAAAATCGGTGAAAATGTCTCAAGTGTGTAAAAATACAAATTTGAAAGATTCGTAGAAACTCAAATTGAGATTATAGCCAAAATTGCTGAAAAATTACTCACAACGTCTGACATTGCAAAGTTTCTGGAAAAATTCAGGTTAGGATTAGAACCAGAAATGATTAAAAATGTTTACAAAGCGTTCAAAAGTGCAAATTTGGAATTTTTTGAGAGATTCGGGTTAGAATTAGGACTAAAATCAATAAAAATTTCCCATTTCCCTTAAAAATGAGAGGTTTGATTTTTTTTGGCTAAAATTAAGGTTAAAGCGGTGAAAAATTACTCAAAGGGTGTAAAAATGCTAATTAAGGGTTTCTCTACAAATTCACGTTAGGATTAGGGTCAAAATGGATTAAAGGTTCACGCAGCATATCTAAAAACGCAAATTTGTGTCTTTAGGCAAGTTCATGTTAGGATTAGGACCAAAAGTAGTTAAAAATTTACAGAAATCGTCTAAAAATGCAAACTTGGAGTCTTGGGAGAAATTCAGGTTAGAATTAGGACTAAAGTCAATTAGAAATGACCCATTTCTTCTTATTTATTTTTCAAAAAAAAATTTGTTCTAAAATTAAAATAAAAATTGGAAAAACTGAATCGAAGTTTGAAAAAATGCAAATTAAAAGTTTTTGGGAAAATCAGGTTAGGTTCAAAAAGATCAGATAGTGTCAAAACGAGTTAAAAATTGACCCAAAGCCTCTATAAAAATATATTTAGAGTTTTTACAACATAATATCGATTGAAAATGACTCACCTCATCAAAAAATTCAAAAGTTGTTTTTCGAGAAAATTACGACAGGATTATGGCCAAAATCGGTGGAAACGTCTCCAGTGTATAAAAATACAAATTTTAAGGATTTATGGAAAGTCAAATTAAGATTATAGCCAAAATTGCTTAAAAATTACTTAAAACGTCGGAAATTGCAAATAAAAAGTTTCTGGAAAAATTTACGTTAGGATTAGAACCAAAAAATGATTACAAATTTAAACAAAGCGTCTAAAAGTGTAAATTTGGAATTTTTGGAGAGATTCGGGTTAGAATTAAGACTAAATTCAATAAAAATTTCCCATGTCATTTAAAAATGAGAGGTTTGATCTTTTTTTGGCTAAAATTAACGCTATTATAGTGGTAAAAAATGACATTCTAGAATTAAATTAAAAATTGGAGAAAATAAATCAAGGTTTGAAAAAATGAATGTTTTTGGAAAAATCAGGTTAGGATTAGTGTCAAAATGAGCTAAAGAATGGCCAACTCGTCTAAAAATATATATTTTGAGTTTCTAGAACCTTAAATCGATTAAAAATAAATCACCTCATAAAAAATGCAAAAGTTGATGTTTTTCGAGAAAATCGCGATAGTATTAAGGCCAAAATCGGTGAAAATGGCCCAAGTGAGTAAAAATGCAAATTTGAAGGCTTTATAGAAACTCAAATTAAGATTGTAGCGAAAATTGCTTAAAAATTATGCAAAACGTCTGAAATTGCAAATTGAAAGTTTCTGGAAAAATTCAGGTTAGGATTAGAACCAAAAATGATTAAAAATATTTACAAAGCGTCCAAAAGTGCAAGTTTGGAATTTTTGGAGAGATTCGGGTTAGAATTAGGACTAAATTCAATAAAACCTTCCCATGTCATTTAAAAATGAGGGGTTTGTTTTTTTTTGGCTAAAATTAACGTTATTACAGCTGTGCAAAATGACTCAAAGTGTATAAAAATGGTAATTAAGGTTTTCTCTACAAATTCAAGTTGGGATCAGCGTCAAAATGAATTAAAGCATGACACAGGACATCTAAAAATACAAATCTGTGTCTTTGGGAAAGTTCATGTTAGGATTGGAACCAAAAGTAGTTAAACATTTACAGAAATCGTCTAAAAGTGTAAAGTTGGAGTCTTGGGATAAATTGAGGTTAGACTTAGGACTAAAGTCGATTAAAAATGACCCATCTTTCCTTAGTTATCTTTTCTAAAAATATTCGTTGTAAAATTATGGTCAAAATTGGAGCAAATGAATCAAAGTTTGAAAAAATGCTAAATGAATGTCCAAGTTAGGATTAGTGTCAAAGTGAGTTACAGAATGACCCAACGCGTCTAAAAATATAAATTTAGAGTTTCTAGAACCTAAAATCGAATAAAAATAACTCACATCATCAAAAAATGCAAAAGATGATGTTTTTCGAGAAAATCACTGTAGGATTAAGGCCAAAATAGGTGAAAATGGCCCAAGTGATTAAAAATACAAATTTGAAGGATTTATAGAAACTCAAATTAAGATTATAGCCAAAATTGCTTAAAAATTACTTAAAACGTCTGAAATTGCAAAGTTTATGGAAAATTTCAGGTTAGGATTAGAACCAAAAATAATTAAAAATATTTACAAAGCGTCCAAAAGTGCAAATTTGGAATTTTTGGAGAGATTCGTGTTAGAATTAGGACTAAATTCAATAAAACTTCCCCATGTCATTTAAAAATGAGGGGTTTGATCTTTTTTGGCTAAAATTAACGTTATTACAGCGGTGGAAAATGACTCAAAGTGCGTAAAAATGATAATTAAGGGTTTCTGTACAAATTCAAGTTGGGATTAGCGTCAAATTAAATTAAAGCAGGACACAGGATATCTAAAAAAGCAAATCTGTGTCTTTGGGAAAGTTCATGTTAGGATTGAAACCAAAAGTAGTTAAACATTTACACAAATCGTCTAAAAGTGCAAACTTGGAGTCTTGAGAGAAATTGAGGTAAGAATTAGGACTAAAGTCAATTAAAAATGACCCATTTTTCCTTAATTATTTTTTCTAAAAATATTCGATGTAAAATTAAGCTCAAAATTAGAGCAAATGAATCAAAGTTTTTAAAAAAATGCAAAATGAATATTTTTGAAAAAATCAGGTTAGTATTAATGTCAAAATGAATTAATGAATGACCCAACCCGTCTAAAAATGTATATTTAGAGTTTCTAGAATTTAAAATCGATTAAAAATAACTCACCTCATCAAAAAATGCAAAAGTTGATGTTTTTCGAAAAAATAACTATAGGATTAAGGCCAAAATCGGTGAAAATGGCCCAAGTGAGTAAAAATACAAATTTGAAGGATTTATAGAAACTCAAATTAAGATTATAGCCAAAATTGCTCAAAAATTACGCAAAACGTCTGAAATTGCAAAGTTTATGGAAAATTTCAGGTTAGGATTAGAACCAAAAATTATTAAAAATATTTACAAAGCGTCCAAAAGTACAAATTTGAAATTTTTTGAGAGATTCCGGTTAGAATTAGGACTAAATTCAATAAATCTTTCCTATGTCATTTAAAAATGAGAGGTTTGATCTTTTTTTGTCTAAAATTAACGCTATTAAAGCTGTAAAAAATGACGTTCTAGAATTAAGGTCAAAATTGTAGAAAATGAATCAAAGTTTGAAAAAATGCTAAATGAATGAATGTTTTTGGACAAATCTGGTTAGGATTAGTGTCAAAGTGAGTTACAGAATGACCCAACGCGTCTAAAAATATATATTTAAAGTTTCTAGAACCTAAAATCGATTAAAAATAACTCACCTCATCAAAAAATGCAAAAGTTGATGTTTTTCGAGAAAATCACTATAGGATTAAGGCCAAAATAGGTGAAAATGGCCCAAGTGATTAAAAATACCAATTTGAAGGATTTATAGAAACTCAACTTAAGATTATAGCCAAAATTGCTTAAAAATTTTTCAAAACGTCTGAAATTGCAAAGTTTCTGGAAAAACTCAGGTTAGGATTAGAACCAAAAATGATTAAAAATATTTACAAAGCGTCCAAAAGTACAAATTTGGAATTTTTGGAGAGATTTTTTAGAATTAGGACTAAATTCAATAAAACTTTCCCATGTCATTGAAAAATGAGGGGTTTGATTTTTTTGGCTAAAATTAACGTTATACAGCGGTGGAAAATGACTCAAAGTGTGTATAAATGGTAATTAAGGGTTTCTGTACAAATTCAAGTTGGAATTATCGTCAAAATGAATTAAAGCATGACACAGGACATCTATAAATGCAAATCTGTGTCTTTTGGAAAGTTCATGTTAGGACTGGAACCAAAAGTAGTTAAACATTCACAGAAATCGTCTAAAAGTGTAAACTTGGAGTCTTGGGAGAAATTGAGGTTAGAATTAGGACTAAAGTCGATTAAAAATGACCCATTTTTCCTTAATTATCTTTTCTAAAAATATTCGTTGTAAAATTAAGGCTAAAATTGGAGCAAATGAATCAAAGTTTGAAAAAATGCTAAATGAATGTTTTTGGACAAATCAGGTTAGGATTAGTGTCAAAGTGAGTTACAGAATGACTCAACGCGTCTAAAAATATATATTTAAAGATTCTAGAACCTAAAATCGATTAAAAATAACTCACTTCATCAAAAAATGCAAAAAGTTTATGTTTTTCGAGAAAATCACTATAGGATTAAGGCCAAAATAGGTGAAAATGGCCCAAGTGATTAAAAATACAAATTTGAAGGATTTATAGAAACTCAAATTAAGATTATAGCCAAAATTGCTTACGGAGAGATTCGGGTTAGAATTAGGATTAAATTCATTACAAATTTCCAATTTCATTTAAAAATGAGAGGTTTGATCTTTTTTGGCTAAAATTAAGGTTAAAGCGGTGAAAAATGAGTCAAAGGGTGTAAAAATGCTAATTAATGGTGTCTCTACAAATTGAAGTTAGGATTAAGGTCAAAATGGATTAAAGCATTACACAGGAAATCTAAAAATGCAAATTTGTGTTTTTGGGAAAGTTCATGTTAGGATTAGGACCAAAAGTAGTTAAAAATTAACAGAAGTCGTCTAGAAGTGCAAACATGAACTCTTGGCAGAAATTCAGGTTAGAATTAGGACTCAAGTCAATTAAAAATGACCCATTTTTCCTTAATTATATTTTCTAAAAAAATGTGTTGTAAAATTAAGGTAAAAATTGGAGCAAATGAATCAAAGTTTGAAAAAATGCTAAATGAATGTTTTTGGAAAAATCAGGTTAGGATTAGTGTCAAAATTGCTTAAAAATTACGCAAAACGTCTGAAATTGCAAATTGAAAGTTTCTGGAAAAAGTCAGGTTAGGATTAGAACCAAAAATGATAAAAAAATTTTACAAAGCGTCCAAAAGTGCAAATTTGGAATTTTTCGAGAGATTCGGGTTAGAATTAGGACTAAATTCAATAAAAATTTCCCATGTCATTTAAAAATGAGAGGTTTGCTTTTTTGGCTAAAATTAACGTAAAAATGGTAACTAAGGGTTTCTATACAAATTCAAGTTGGGATTAGCGTCAAAATGAATTAATGCGTGACACAGGACATCTAAAAATGCAAATCTGTGTCTTTGGGAAAGTCCATGTTAGGATTAGGACCAAAAGTAGTTAAAAATTGACAGAAATGGTCTAAAAGAGCAAACTTGGAGTCTTGGGAGAAATTTAGGTTAGAATTAGGACTGAAGTCGATTTACAAATTATGTTTCGACAAACAGTCGAAATACAAATAATTTTTAAAACAGTCAACCTTACCTCACAATTAAAAATTTCAGACAAATATACATGGTGGCGCAAAAAAGCTTGATATAATTTACATATTTTTGGAGAAAATCGCATAAATATTTTCACACGTTTCTGTTGTGAATTAATATATTTTTCAAGAAATTTACTATACCCTATGCTTAATTTAATTTGTTTTCCAATTAAACAGTATTAAAACTTCAACATTTGTTAAGGTTGTTGAATATATGCCCAAATGCGCTTAAAATATACAAAACAGACCTGCCGCAATTAGGTCAGCAATTTTGGTAAGCCTCAAACGTTGTCATTGTTAACAAAATATTAAAATGATTCTAATTAAATCTCAAAACTTGTCAAGTTTTAGATAGCCATTCAAATACTTTGCGGGAAAATATACCTCAAATTTAGCACTAATACTCTTTTCAGCATCGACTCCGAAGGTAAGAAGACCACTTCTCAGAGAAGCAGTATCAAGCCGGGCATTCAGAGCTGGAGAAATCTGAGAGCTGTTATGGCTTATTATCATTCGCTGCGCAAAATCAAGAGGTTTTTAGTATACATTGACTTGTACTACTCGTATTATTGTGTTACTAACATTATTTCTTCTATGGGTGAAGCACCAGACACTTCAACACTAAATTTTGCACTGGTTCTCACCCATTCTGTACAAAACTCTGTCTTCTAACACTTTTCTTAGAAGTCGTTCTTCCTTCGTATTGGTTGTATTTGCATTGGTTTTTGATGGCTTGTCTTTACAGTTATCACTTTACTATTACGACTTTCCACAAAGAGCTTAGTCTGAGTTTCGTGTTTTTTTTCAAAACTATGCTAAGCTTTTTGTTAGAAACCTGAATCAAGTACTATTACTTAAGTTGTAATTCAGATAATATCTCTGCAACTATTTATGAGTACCTACTATTCTACCTTTTATGTATAGGTATTAACTGTTTTTTCTACAAACGTGTTAAAAATGGAGTTTTTGAAACCCTAAACCAGCCTTAAAAATAATGTTTTAAAGCGCTAGTTCTTTAACCGCGATTTTAAAGCACTAGTGCTTTAACATGAAATTTCAAATATTGCAATTATTGTCAAAACTTTTACTTTATTTATTAATATTAATATTGATAGTACAATTTACAATGTACCACCACTTAATATGAAAACAGGTAAGGTTAGTCTATTACATGCAGTAATTAAAGAAAAACCAGCCAGAACTGACCTGAACTAAACTGAATCACTAAAACTCACCTGACCTGAACAACAACAATCAACAGGGCTCAACGGGGCTCTAACTGGCCGCCATACTGCAAAGACATATTACGCAGAGCCCCGTGCAGGGGCCAAAACGGGGCCAAAACCGGCTCATACTTGCTCAATTATTATTTGTTTCTGAATATAGAGGGATGTGGCAACATTGTCGGTATAATATACAGGCTGATTCAAAATTCAGTACAAAGATTTTAAGGGCAAATTTGTGGGGTCAAAATAAGACGTTTCTTTCCTATAAAAATGGGTCCTAAAATGAACCCCCTCCCCCCTACGGGCGCTGAACGTTGGGAAAAGAAATATTTTTTTTTTTAATTGTGGCCATATTTATTCATAAAAATTCTTGAATATTTGTACATCCCCGTTTCTCAACGAGCTTTTTTCATTCCAATTCTCAGAAATGGCTAAGTTTTAAGTATTCGCAGTTTTTTAGGAGTTCCTGTCATTAAAATGACAAATATTTTATGTTTTCCGGGAGTTTTGTTAAATTCATCATCACTATCCAGTAGGCCAAACAAATATCTGTAGTTTTGATTTCTTGAAGATTTTTGATTAAGCTAACCGTTTTCGAGAAAAACTCCTTTGACTGAACGGCTGCAGTATCAACATCATAATAAGGAAAAACATAGGAGGCTGGGACTTCGTAGTTATGGCAATGTTGTTTTTTATTTATGCTGTCAAATTGTTAATTTTTAAGAATTTTCGTGAATAAATATGGCCACAATTAAAAAAAAAACTTTTTATCCTTTTCCAACTTTCAGCGCCCCTAGGGGGGAGGGGGTTCATTTTAGGACCCATGTTTATAGGAAAAAAACGTCTTATTTTGACCCCACAAATATGCCCTTAAAATCTTTGTACTGAATTTTGAATCACCCTGTATAATAAATGTTAATCCACGACATTTTTGACGACACTCAATAATGATAAAAGCCCGCGCGGGGGATTTTAAAGCTACTACAGGGGCATTATTCTATAGGAAAGAGTGAAAGTGAGAATTGCTGGCCAATGGAATTCGTCAATAGAATTTCTTGACCAATCAAGGATGTCAAAATTCTCACTTTCACTTTCACTCTCTCCTATAGAATGAGCGTCCAGATGGACTGTCAAATGTTGAGACTCATGAAAGCTGTCAGTAAGGACGTAGTGCATTATAGTTTCCTAAAGATATCGGCACGACGAGTGTTAAAACAAAGTTGTCGACGAAGTTGCCAAAATAAGTAATATTTTCTTATATTATTAAAAAAAGTGCATTTATCCGCAACTAATATGAAAGAGGTAAGCTTAATCTATCACCTGCACTAATTTTTTTCAAAGAAACCATTTTTTTTGGACGGACATAAAGTTTACCTTTCCCCGGATTTATGAACTTTTCCATACCTTCGACTTTTCCTCAAAACATTCCAGGAACACATTTTGGGTATACTTCCCTTGAACTCCTTTCTCGTCATACTATACTTTACAAACTTTCTGTAAGTAACTTCATATTGATTTCCTGACTTCCTCGGCAGCAAATCGAGCTTGGCTCGAGTAGCCACTTCATTTATTTCATTAAATGGTTCTAAGCCAGCATCGTTTATTTCCTCTGAATATTCTTGCATTTCTTAATCTCGAACTGACAATCAAAAATATTATGAAATTTCCCTTAAATAACTCACATGCAACAATGGTTGTCAGAATTTATTGACTATTGTCAAATTTGATGCTCTCATATACAATTCAATTTGAAACTATCTGCTTCCAATTTATAAAAAAATAACGTCTTTCTGTAATTTTGTTATTTAACACGTTTGTAGAAAAAATATTGTAAGGTATTTGTGTTAAAACTGCTTTTAAGGCACTTTTACCACTCATATCATAACTAACTATTTTTTAGTTTTTCTTGTCGTGAGTGTTAGGTGACTTCTTTAACGATGACATGTGTTAACGGCTTTAAGCTAGATGAACCTAATTTAAAATTTGAGTAAGATTGGCACACTAATTGTGACTAAAAATAATCACCATTGATAATTAATTTCAAATGCTCTAAAACAAGTTTTCATCGAGGTTAAAGTAGTCATTAGCGTTGTATTTTGCATGTTGACCATAGTAGATGAGTCTTTAGTGAACTTAGATGAACAATCTTTTACCAACGCTTTAAAACGCCTCATTCCATTAATGGAGAAGCTGCAAGATTCCAAAGAAAGTATTGGTAGATGCCACACTATTAGAGTTTGATTTTCTACTACCTACTTCAGTGCAATTGGTACAATAAAACACTGTGGTAACTAGATTAGATTGTTGAATGATCACTGTAATTAAAAGTAAAAAGAAATGTAAATATTTAGTACTTACACCGTAGCCCTGTACATCGTAGTCTAAAAGTCAACCATGCAAAATACAACATTAACATGGTTAGGAGGCCAAATAGCCCTTATTGTTTGCTAAATAATTACTATAAATTTATCACAGGCAGACGGGGCCTTAATGACCCATTTTTGCACTTGTGAGAGAAAAACTATGTCTGCATTTTTATGCCGCCGAAAGTCGAGTTTTATGCGCTAATATATGGACGCCATAAATCTCCAGTTGAAAAGTGACTCTGCGAACAAAGTTTCGGTTCCCAAAGATCGATTGCTATCTAGTTTCAATTAGTTTCGAAATAATTTACATTTTCGCCTCCTAATCAGCAAGATCTAAACCAATGGCAGTCGTTTCCAATCTTTAAGGCCGGCCACTTTATTCAATTATTCTTGTTTCCAAACTCTTCCTAATGCAAGCAGAGTCTCTAGAACTTTATTTCATTTCCAAGTTACAAGACTTATTAAAACTTTCTTTATATTGTACAATTTTTCAGTAGGTGTTTCGCAATAACTGTTGTGACTATTAGGTACTTGATTATACTAATTTGCAACGAGCCCTTCAATGTTAATAGATAGAGAGATGTTTGTATGAATACGTCATGTGGTATAATAATAACACTTGCATTGTGGTCTGCTCGATTTTATAATGATGTAATATTCTAATTTTGTTTTTCTGTTTACAGGACAAAGTCGAATCAAAGATGGATGAAGCTTCGGACAACCGTACAAATATCTTCGGCAATATCAGCCAAGGTAACGTGTCTCGGGTTTTTGTTAAAAAAAAAACACAGAATCACAAATGTGTCAGCCATATCCTTCGAGTTTTTGTTTTATGAAAAAAAAAACAGAAATACATTTGTGTCAGCCCTACAACATAAATCGCGAAAGAAATAAAGAACGGTAAGTTTTATTTTTGCTCCTTCAACTACATGTTTGCTGCAGATAACATTCGAAAGAACCTCTAATGGAAAAAGTTTTAGGAAGCGAAGCTCGTGCATTCTCAGACGTATTTTTGAGAAACTTTGCACAGTTCGTTGGCGATTTATAATTTAAGAAAATATCCGAAACGGAAATCCGTGGGCATTTTGTCCTTTTAGAGAAATGCTATTACCTAATATTGCCTTTATTTTTCTTGGTTCTTAGTTAAAAAAAAATAATAGAAAATTAGATCTGCAATAATCTTTAGTAATGGCTGTAGTTACGAGGTCGGTTTAAGTAACAAAAAGTTGCCTTTAGTTATGTAATACGTTTTTAAAAATACTCTATAATGGTGCCAAATTTTGAGTTGATTTCTATATATAGAACGTAAAAATTTGTCAAGAACTCCTACTTAAAAAACTTTGTTGGTTATACAATTCATCAACAATGGAGACTGTCAATAATAAAACAAAATTTCTATTGACCACTAAACCAAAATTTGTATAAAGCAATTTATTACGTTTTTCACAGCAGTGTGCCTTGGAAATTTAAAGTTAAGCTATTAGTAAGTTATAGTAAATCATAGTAAATTAAAAGTAGGTGATTATAAGAACATTATAATAAGTTAAGATTAAGAACTTCATTGTTGTAATTAGCGTCCTTAAGTTATAAGTTGTTGGTGGAGTTAGAGGGATTAGGACAAATAATGCACCTCTTCTTTATTTGAAAATGGCCGACGTTTCGACTATTTATTTAGTCTTCATCAGGGCTAAAACCAATAAATTCAATAGTAACAAATCCCTGGGCCCAACATAAAATTGTAAATACTGCTTGTTCAAATATGGAACGTAAATTCCTATACATCCATAACATATATCAAATTTTAAAAATTAAAAAAATGTTTTAAACACAAAAAAAATATAAAAATATTAAATATACAGACAAACTGTAGACAACTACAAGAATTAACAATTGACAAATACCGACAATACCAAGTAACCAGTAAACATGGAGGCGTACATTACGGATGAAAGAACTTACCTATTCTCACTTAGAGAGGGTAGTCAGTTAAAGTACGATTTAAGGTAGTTACGGTAGCAAATTCCATTCGATTGTTCGGTGACCCTGGTATCTTGGGCTCGACAAAACACACATCCGCTGCCCAAGGTACAAAATTTGCGAATAACAATATTTGTTTGGCACTAACGCCCAATTTAAAGATGTAGTACGCTCATGACGAGGGGGGCCGCTATCAAGTAAAAAATAACAGAACCATAATTGTTTCCAACCTTCCATCTGAATTGGTAGTTGGGAAACTTAAAGTGATCGACACTTGATAGCGGCCCTTCTCGTCATGAGCGTACTACATCTTTAAATTGGGCGTTAGTGCCAAGCAAATATTGTTATTCGCAAATTTTGTACCTTGGGCAGCGGATGTGTGTTTTGTCGAGCCCAAGATACCAGGGTCACCGAACAATCGAATGGAGTTTGCTACCGTAACTACCTTAAATCGTACTTTAACTGACTACCCTCTCTAAGTGAGAATAGGTAAGTTCTTTCATCCGTAATGTACGCCTCCATGTTTACTGGTTACTTGGTATTGTGGGTATTTGTGAATTGTTAATTCTTGTAGTTGTCTACAGTTTGTCTGTATACATAATATTTTTATATTTTTTTTGTGTTTAAAACATTTTTTAAATTTTTAAAATTTGATATATGTAATGGATGTATAGGAATTTACGTTCCATATTTGAACAAGCAGTATTTACAATTTTATATTGGGCCCAGGGATTTGTTACTATTGAATTTATTGGTTTTAGGCCTGATGAAGACTAAATAAATAGTCGAAACGTCGGCCATTTTCAAATAAAGAAGAGGTGCATTATTTGTCCTAATCCCGCTAACTTCACCAACAAATTAAGAACTTCCTCTTAAGATGTTATGATGTTTTATTTATTTTCCTTGCAGCTTTTATTTTTGGTACGCTCTGGCACCAAGACTTTTTGTAACGACACTATTTTTCTAACCTTTAATATACGGCAAAAAACTAAATACAAAGGCATTCACAGGGGGGCAATCTGTCCAATTTTCATAGCACATTGCTTGGAAAAACTTAATAAAAAGCTTTATATGTCCATAATTCAAAACATAAATTTGAGTACTGGTAACTCGGTTGATATGTGTCACATGAAGGTAATCGATTATCATATTGGAGATATTAGTATGGTAACAACAGCTAATATAGTGTTTTACATCTAATAACGCTGTGTATCTACAGGGTGTTGCAACTCTATTTAGACGCAACATGTCACCGGCTCTGTACCTACGTACCTACTCTTTTTTAAAAGTAAGTAAATCGTTCAAAAGAACATACGTGAAGTGTTACACATCATTAAATATGTAACGAAAGGGGCTTTCAATTTTTATATTCAAATGGAACAAAGCTATATTTAAAAAGCTGAACTTGATGATGCCCTAGAAAAGTCTACACGTCGGACTAAAAAATAGTTAACGCTGTAATGCAAATTAAAAAAAGTGCCCAGAGATCTGTAAGAGAGTCTGTAATTTATTTTAGAATATCCCTTTAGGTCTTCAAGGCCAGGAAAAAACAAAAAACATTTTTTAAGTCTGTGAAGGCTTTGTCCAATGGAATTCATTCCTGAAGAAACCACCAAAAAGCAATCTCACCTTTGCAGAAAGGAAAGCTCTGAAAGCATTAAACGAAGATAAGGATATTCTCATTTTACCAGCAATTAAAGGAAACGCGCAGTAGTAAGATCAACATCGGCTTACGAAGGAAAAATCAGGACACTGTTAGATCCCACCAGCTACAAGAAGCGAACTGGTGATCCAACCACTCGGATTATGAAGGCCACCAACAATTTAATTAAGGACGTGGCATCGGATGAAATGACTAAGCTTAAAAAATCAGAAGCCTTACCACCAAGGCTTTAGGTTTGCCAAAGATCCACAAACCATCGTGAGCACCATAAAATGCCCGACCTACAAAATCGAGAAAAACTTCACAAATCACCCATCTCGTTAGTAGCTTCCATGTTGTGTCGCTCTTTACGATGGTACCCATTAAGAAAGCCATGGAACATATTAACCAGGAATTTCCACAAGATGTTACCAAGTTGTTTCAACACTGCCTGACTACTACATATTTTCAAAGGCGGGAGGAATTTTACGAACAAACTGATGGTGTAGCTATAGAAGCTCCTTAGTCCAGTAATAGCCAACTATTTTATGGAAATTTTCGAGGCCAAGGCGTTGACAACTGCAAATAAGAGACCAAAGTGCTGGTTCGGATATGTAGACAACACCTTTGTGATATGGAGCCATGGCGTGGGCGAACTTCAAAACTTCCTCTTACACCTCAACTCTATCGAGCCAAAAATTCTGTTGACTATGGAGATATTACCATTTTTTGATATCTTGGTATCAAGGAGGCCGAATGGGCACACCGTTCATAGAAAACCAACACACAGACCGACATCTCAATAACGGATCAAATCATCATCCCACACAGAAAAGGGGAGTCATAAAGACTCTGTCCATGAGAGCCAAGAGAATTTGTAAGCCTCTACTTATTTGGAACGGGAAATGAAGCATCTGGAAAGAGCCTTTGGTTGGAATAGATACAGCAAGCACGAGTTCGATAGGGTCGTCCGTCCAAGGAATGTAGATCGCCAGGAAGGAACAACGGAAGATGAAAAGCGCGGATGGACTAGTCTACCATATATCTACAAAGTAACGGACAGGATCGGCAGGCTACTGGAAAAGCACAGTGTTAAAACTGTTGACCCGCTTGAACAATACAACAGAGCTTGAGATCGGGCAAGAAATGCAGAGATTCCCTATAGGCATCCGTTGTTTACCGAGTTCCATGCAGCTGTGGCTCGGTATACATTGGCACCACAAAACACAGGTCTACACGAAGATTACGGAACACAAGAGGAGTTGCAGGCTGGGACAAACCTGACCGATAGTCAGGATATCCTTTTCAACGAGGTGGATATCTTATGTACATCACATCGTTTCTATCCGAGACTAACAAGAGAGGCCATTGACATCTTTAAACCCGACCACAATTTCAACAGGAAGAGGGAAATTACGTTTCTAAATGCAGACTGGAAGCGAGTTTTACGACATACTTCAAGTGCGTCGAAACCCCTCGTCACCACTACCCCCACTCCAGTTCCTGCACTGCCGCGCGACGGCGGAGGAATAAATACCACGCAGCTCCCCACAGTCGAATCAGTCAACGTCGAGAAGCACGGGAGAGAACTTCTCCCAATGCCTCATCGCCTTTAATAATGTCTGCTGCAGATGTAGACAAAACGTCAGGAAGAAATTCCATTGAATCACGGCTTCAAAGCCCGGAAAACACTTTAGATTGTAAAAACAATTTTATAAAAATTTGTTTTTTTTTCGAATATCTTCGAGTTCCCAAGTAGTGGAAACTTGGGAAACTTTATAATGTTATTAAGATGGAAATACGCAACTTTGTCCCGATTTCACCGAATCTTTATCACTTACTGTTCCAAGATCGCAATAATGAGCGGCGAATTTGTATAACCCTGTATGTATAATATCATAGATTATGAACATACGAAAAATATGGTTGAATTTATCCGTCATGGAAACAGGAAAAGACCGAGATATCAAAGGCGTGGGAACTGAGAAACTTGAATTTGTAAAACTCAATGGTGAAAGAGGTGGAGAAAAACGAGCAGCTTGAAGAATTGAAAGTTCCTTTCAAGAGGGGAAAGAAGGTTAAGTATGAAGAGGCCCATCGTATTTCGACTTCCCACATAAAGTCTCCAAAAGAGAGACATATTAACCTACCTCTGAAGAACACGTCAAGGAAAAACCTGTAAATAAAAAGAAGAATACAAAGTCAGAAAAACAGAGAAACCGATATTTGAAACCGAGAAAGTAACCATCGAAAAGGTGTTCTAAAGTCTCTGAAGGAAGAAACGGAAAAAGTTACAAAAAAAACGAAAACTTAGACCTGACGAAGTGTGCGAGTTACACACAAAGAGGGGTGGAGTGTTTAGCTTCTGGCACTCCGGGTAGGTGCTTGGTTCAGAAATTACAAAAGCGGAATTCACTAACTGGTATTTTATTTAATTACAACCGGGTTTACTGTCAATTTACAAAAGGTACGAATAGTGATGCGAATTCGAGATAGTGTAGTTGAGAGTGAGACCGAGTGTCTCCAACGAGTGTCTGCGCAAGAGTGTTTAAAATATACAAAACCCAAAACTAATCACTAATCTATAAAAGCGCGGGAAAATACCACCAACCAGCAGCGAGCCCAACTCCAAAGGAGGAGGCGGCACCAATCAAATCACAAGGATATGAGGGGCCCGGCGGCAGCCATTTGCATTGACGTGACGTAGACCGAATTCCATTGCTTGATTTATTACTGACAGGCAGCTGCAGCGGGCCGCGTGAAAGCGCCGGCTAATCTTTGAGAGGCGGTGCTTCCCTTTGATAAAAGGCTCATATTTATTCCGCTGTTGTTTTTACAACATACTCCCCCCGCAAAAAAAAAGAAAAGATTAGTAAAACTTGTCAAAATAAAAGAACTACTATAACAAATAAATATATATGCTGTTACTAGTTAATCGTTACATTCTTGCAACTCCTTCGGAAACGGGCATATCTTTGTAATGGGTCTAGTGAATAAGTCATTTTTAGTTCTCAATTTGACAACACGAACCTTTCCATCTGGTCCCGGCATAATTTGTTCTATGCGTGCTCGGCTCCACACTAAAGGAGGTGTATTATCTTCCTTAAGTAACACTAGTTGCCTAACCTTCAGATTTTCCTTAGACGCCAACCAATTAGGTCGATTTTGTAGCCTGTTCAAATACTCAACTGACCAACGGTTCCAGAACTGTTGCTGCATTTTATCACACCTTTGCCAAAATGTGAGTCTGTTGTCAGATTTCTCAGAAATGTTTCTCTCCGGGAAAGCGGAAAGAGGAGCCCCAATTAAAAAATGGCCAGGAGTAAGATAATCTAAATCTGAGGGATCATCGGAAAGTGCACAAAGAGGCCGTGAATTCAATATTGCTTCGATCTGTGAAAAAACCGTACTCAACTCTTCGAAAGTCAAATTTGAGTTACCAACGATTCTTACTAGGTGAAATTTGGCGCCCTTAACAGCTGCTTCCCATAAACCTCCCCAGTGAGGGCTACGTGGAGGAATAAAAGTCCACTGTATTTCGAGAGACGCAAGATAATAGTGAAAAGGCTCAAAGTTAGTGTCCTTTCGAAGAAAAGTGTATAAATCTCTCAGAAAATTTCGAGCACCCTGAAAATTTGAGCCGTTGTCACTAAAAATTCGTGTTGCATTTCCTCTTCGTGAAATAAATCTTTTCAGGGTAGCTAAAAATGCTTGAGTGGTCAGATCTGAAACTACCTCAATGTGACATACCTTTGTAGACATGCAAATGAAAATAGCTGCGTAACACTTCTGAACTGGGGCTCGTTTTAATCGTGACGATTTAATAAAGAATGGTCCCGCGAAATCCACTCCTACCATTTGAAAAGGACGAGAGGGTGAAACTCTATCTTTGGGCAAGTCAGACATAAGCTGCTGGCAAGGTTGTACAGAAAATCTGAAACAAGTTCCACAACTTCTGATTATGCGTTTAATGTCTCTAAGGGCATTTCAAGGCCAATATTCCAACCGAACATTAGACAAAACCGTTTGAGCACCTGCATGTCCTAATCGAATGTGCTCTTTTTTCATTAACAACGAGACAACGTCATTCTTTGATGGTAACAAAATAGAGTGTTTTTGGTTATAAAGTATCGGAGCATTTGACAAACGTCCACCGACTCGCAAAATTTCGTCAGGATCTAAAAAAGGTTTAAGAGATATTATGGCCTTATTCGTTAGTGGAATACCAAGACGTAGTTGAGAAATTTCATTAGAAAAATATTGTGTTTGCAAATTTTTTATGATTAATTTTAAAGAGATACTCAGCTCAATTACTGAAAGAGGGCCGGACATTTTGCGAGTGGTGCATCTAGCATTTTCCATAAATCTGAGACACCAACCAAGAGTTCTTTGCAAACGAGTGAAACTAGAAAATCTTTGAGTTAACAAAGTAAATAATGTGGGAGAGATATTCACGTTAACAATTTTGCGTCGTTCGGTTAGATTCGCTTTCTGAACTTTGCCCTCAAATTCGTCCAAAGAGAGTTTTGAACTATGAGGAAAATTAGAACCGTGAAACCAAAATTCCGAATTAGCCAAATCCTTTGCTGAGCTTCCGCGTGAGAGAATGTCTGCTGGGTTTTCCGAGGATTTCACATATCGCCATTTACAGTTAGAAGTCAAATCCTGAACCTGACTTACTCCGTTTGATACAAACGCCGTCCACCGTGATGGGTGGGACTTGATCCAACTCAATGCCACCTGCGAATCTGTCCAGAGGTTAAACGTGCTGAATTCAATTCTATTTGAGAAAATGTGTAAAACTCTTTGATGAGACAAATTGGCTAACATGACCATACCACACAATTCTAATCGGGGCAATGAAATTGTTTTAATTGGGACAATTCGTGATTTGGCAGTTACTAAGTTGCATGTAACAGAACCATCAATGTAAACTGCGCGAACGTACAGACAAGCTCCGTACGCTTTCTGGCTGGCATCCGAAAATCCATGCAACTCAAGGAAACTAATTTCGTTATTTTTAAACAACCAACGGGGAATTTTCAATTGAGATAAATATTCGAGAGATCCTGTACAAAAACTTTCCATTCACTAAGTAAACCTTCGGGTAGTTTCTCGTCCCATGCAATTTTACTTAGCCAGATCTGCTGCATGAGATACTTTCCAATGACAATAACCGGATTGATGAATCCCAAGGGGTCGTACATTTGAACAATCTTGGATAACACCTCTCTCTTTGAATAACTGTTATTCGGGGTTATTTTCGGCACAGATACACAAAAATAATCTTCATCAGACTTCAACCCTAAAACCTTATTGGAGCCGTTTTCTACCTTGATGTCAATAATTGTGAGTCTGGGTTTCAAAAAGTCCTGGGACGTTAGAGCAAAACTTGTGTAAATTAAATCCCGATGACCTCAACAAACACTTAAGCTGTGATAAACTATTGAGTAATTCGTCATAAGTGTCACATGAACACAAAATGTCATCAACATATGTCGAGTTCAATAAAATATAAGACGCTAGAGGAAACGATTCTTAATTTTTTAAAGCTACGTCTTTCAGAACCCTTGTGGCAATATAAGGAGCCAACTTGGTACCAAAAATAACTGTGAGCAATTCTATGCATTTAAAGTCTTCAGCATCGTTTTCCCTCCATATGATGTTTTGTAAAAAGTTGTGTTTCGGGGTAACTTTAATTTGCAAGTACATCTTCTCGATGTCACAAGTCACGACAAACTTTGATATACGAAACCTACAAAGAACAGAATAGTTCCGGTTGAACTGCAAAACCCTTCAGCGTGACGTCATTTAAAGAAATGTTAGTAGAAGTTTTGCATGACGCATCGTAAACCACGCGCAACTTCGTTGTAGAACTACTCTCTTTCAGAACACAATGGTGTGGAATTTAATATTTATTTTCGCCCCGTTCATTCTGCAGTTCTAAAGGAACATATTTGCCATAACCTGCCTCAACATAATTATCTATGTTGTTGGTGAAGTTAGCGGGATTAGGACAAATAATGCACCTCTTCTTTATTCGAAAATGGCCGACGTTTCGACTATTTATTTAGTCTTCATCAGGGCTAAAATCCAATAAGTTAAATGGTAACAAATCCCTGGGCCCAACATAAAATTGTAAATACTGTTTATTAAATTATCGAACGTAAATTCCTATACATCCATTACATCTCTAAAATTTAAAAAATTTAAAAAAAAATCTTTTAAACAAAAAAGAAATAAAAAATATTAAATATACAGAAAAACTGTAGACAACTACAAGAATTAACACTTAACAATTACCAACAGTACCAAGTAACCAGTAAACATTGAGGCGTACATTACGGATGAAAGAACTTACCTAAATTTTTAAAATTTTAGAGATGTAATGGATGTATAGGAATTTACGTTCCATAATTTAACAAACAGTATTTACAATTTTATGTTGAGCCCAGGGATTTGTTAACATTTAACTTATTGGATTTTAGCCCTGATGAAGACTAAATAAATAGTCGAAACGTCGGCCATTTTCGAATAAAGAAGAGGTGCACTATTTGTCCTAATCCCGCCAACTTCACCAACAACTTACAACTTAACGACGCTAATTACAACAATAATTATCTATGAAAGCCTTATAATCGGAAAATAATTGTGGATCTCGTTTAAAGCGATTTTGCAAGTTCAAAAACCTTTTTCGGGCTACTGAAAATGACTCTCCCAACTTCAAATATTCCGTGTCAGATTTGAAAGGCATATCAATTTGATAAGAACCATCGGGTAAAACATTTGTGGTCTCAAGAAACAATTATTCCGTTAGTTCATCTTCGGGTGACATAATAGGGGTTGTTGCGGTCGGAACTTCTTCGAGAGACCAAAAACGCGTTAAACATTCATCGAGATTATTCTTTTGTAAAAACAACGAAACGTTGCTTAACTCAAGCGGGGTTGTGACCCCATGAGATGAGGCAACTAAATTACTACCGGGGACATTTCCAGCTACTATCCAACCAAGATGTGTGTTACATAGCACAGGAAGATTCGGGCCTAATTTGATCAATCCGTCGGACAAAATCGAGTAGTAAACACCTATTAAAATGTCGATAGGAGATGGGGTAAAAAAACTGGGATCTGCAAGTGTTATATCCTGAGGCAGTTGCAGAGTAGAAACATTGATTCGGGCTTGGGGTAATTTGCAAGTAATCTTATTCAAAACCACACAATTAAGCTCAACCGAGAACTCCGAGTTCAAGTTTGAAAAAATAGTGAGATTTATCATTTTTCTCGAAATAGTGTTACTATCAGCAATTCCCGAAATTTGAAAAATCCTATCAAGCGGCCCTTAACTTCTGTGTAAAGAGTCACTGTAGCCGTTGCTAACAGAACTTCTGAATGTTGTGAAGCAAAAGCTGATAAACCCGATCTAGGTGAACCTCCACCGTTTTGTGAGTTTTGCTGATTATTATTATTTGACCTAAAATTAGCTTGCGGTGCGTTAATATGTAGTAAAGTGTGGTGTGAACCCGAACAAATATAACATTTTCTAGATTTACACGCTAAAACACGGTGCTTTGTGCCCAAACAATTTATACAAAGCCCCTTTGTTCTAACATATTTCAAACGTTCCGCGACGATCAGTTTGATAAACTTATCGCATTTATATATTCGGTGACCGCTTACGTTGCAATAAAAAAAAAATCGACAGATTGAGGTTTATTTTCGGGGTAAAGGCGGAGCGGGACACCTAACAGATGAGAAGCTCGTGTAACACCAGTTCTATTACTCACAAACTGAGAATCGGGATTTAAATTTTCTAATTTAATACATTTATCTTCAAGGAAAAGAATAAATTCGTTAAGAGTTGGCAAATTAGTGAGGTTTCTGTGCGATTCAAAATCTTTACGCGTACTAAAATCAAGTTTCTGTTCAAGCAAATACACAGTGAACAGCTCATAAAGTTCTTCACTTGTAGCGAGATTGGACAAAGCATCTAAATTTTGCTTGGACCGGGTCAAAAATTCTCTTAAACTTTGCGGTGTACATTTGCCGACGGAAGGCATTTCCATTAAGAATTTAATATGTGCGTTTACCAGCCGAGGTTTATTTACATATCGTTTTTGCAGAGTGTCAATCGCTATTTTAAAATTATCGTTAGTCAATTGCAATGAACTTATTAAATGCAAAGGTTCGTCTCTCAAGTAGCTTTTAAGATAAATGAAGCGTTGGATGTCAGTTAACTGAGTGTTGTTAATTATTAGGGTTTGATAAAGCTCAGAAAATGAAACCCATTCTGTAGGATTACCAGTAAAAGGTGGGATCAATTCTTGGAAGCTGCACTGCTGGTTGATTGGTATTTACATTCACATTGGACCGAAACGCACTTTGAGGTAATGTAAAAGAGTCAATTCCTTGAGATAATCTAGACAACACTGCGTAAAACCTATCCTCTACATCCTCGCCTTCATTTACCGTCGCATCAGGACCATCACTTTACTCAATCTTACTCTGTACTTCAGAAAAAGTCTTAAAAACTTCAGTTAAACGATTATACCGTGTTTTGTATTCAAAAATTGAGATGGACGTGTGTAGCATCATACTTCTGAAAAATTTTGTAGCGTATTTCGCTTCTGAAAAATATTTGTAAAACCCAAATTTTAAAGTCGGGTTAAAATGGAAAATGTCAGGAATTTCAATCATTAAGATTGTGGAGGCGGTCTTTACTTCTATATGATTTATTTGGTAATATTTCAATTAAAGATTTAGAAGCCAATAACGTTAATAAGTAAAAAAGAAATAATAAGTAAAAAAAAGAAAGAACAAAATAAAATAAAATACACGACGAACCGAGTATTGTGCAGGACCAGGACCGCAAGCCAGGTGAAATGCATCTGAAATAAAAGTAAAAGGGTGTTGAGTTACCCTGTTCAACACTAGTTGATTCTATATGAATTATTAAGCTATTAAAGTTACGCTCAATTAAGAAACTGTGTCAAGCTCATTTTATCAGCTTTGATTAAACAAATTTCAATCAAAATACTCCATTAAAACTTAACTGAGAAAATATGTTGAAACTCAATTATTGAAAAGGTATTGCATCGAAAGATCTATACTACGGACACAGACCACTATGCCCTGGCATCGAAAATATCTATACTACGGACACAGATTACTATGCCCTAAACGCCTATCTGTGAAAATGCAATAGACAATCCTCTATTTATTCTTAATAAATTTATATCCTCTCCATGAGGCCGGATTGCTATTCATAACCACTGATGCGACTATTCGCACCCTGCAATGCCGCGAAGATGTGATAAACAATCCTTTAATCCCTATCAAGTGGCTGGATGCTACCACATCAACACAAGTACGACCAATCGTACCGGAAGCACAAGTTTTGAGTACTGGTACAAAAAAAAAACAATCGGGCGTCCCCACGGCGGCAGGCCAACTTCAACTCATCACAAGAAGGGGCTAAATTATTATCTATCAAATAACCAAAAGCCAACTTCAAGATCTGAGTGTTCAGTTCGAAACCCCCAGTCACGACTATTCGTGCCATAATCGCCAAAAACGCACACACAGTGCAAAAGGCCATGGTAAATTCTTTCAGCCCTTATCAATGAACAGCAATTAATAGGAAATGTGTCAAACATCTTTAAGGACCGACGTCCTAAACCAACGATACGACCATTCGTACCTTAATCGCCAGCAATACGACCAATCGTACGCTAAAAAAAAAACATACCAAGCACCAAAACAAAGATAAGCGGTAGAATAGAAATTAACATGATGCCTGACTTTTAATTATTCAGAAATATTTATCAATTAATATTAGATGACTGAGATATTTCATTAAATATAAGAAAGTTAGAATAACCGTGATAAAAACAAGGTAAACCCAGTGAGAAAACTCACCTATTCAAGAGAACTCGGGCACAAAACAACACCACAACCGCACAGTTTAGTAAGCGTCACACTAATAACCGACTCTAAATATTTCTTTAAAGCAAAAGCCAAAAAACCAATCTACGCAATCGATCCAGGCTAAATTCCCAGGACGAGGGTAGAAATCATAAGTGCCTACATGGTCACTTGACATATTTATTACCAGTTAAAATAACAAAACCCTCGAGACATCGGGTTCTGCTTAAATTTCGGTTCTTAGAAACGCTTATTACGGGTGTTGGGGAGTGTTGTGCCGAAATATTATATTATAACAAAAATTTGGTTCTTACATTTGTGCCCAAACAATTTATACAAAGCCCCTTTGTTCTAACATATTTCAAACGTTCCGCGACGATCAGTTTGATAAACTTATCGCATTTATATATTCGGTGACCGCTTACGTTGCAATAAAAACAAAAATCGACAGATTGAGGTTTATTTTCCGGGTAAAGGCGGAGCCGGACACCTAACAGATGAGAAGCTCGTGTAACACCAGTTCTATTACTCACAAACTGAGAATCGGGATTTAAATTTTCTAATTTAATACATTTATCCTCAAGGAAAAGAATAAATTCGTTAAGAGTTGGCAAATTAGTGAGGTTTCTGTGCGATTCAAAATCTTTACGCGTACTAAAATCAAGTTTCTGTTCAAGCAAATACACAGTGAACAGCTCATAAAGTTCTTCACTTGTAGCGAGATTGGACAAAGCATCTAAATTTTGCTTGGACCGGGTCAAAAATTCTCTTAAACTTTGCGGTGTTCATTTGCCGACGGAAGGCATTTCCATTAAGAATTTAATATGTGCGTTTACCAGCCGAGGTTTATTTACATATCTTTTTTGGAGAGTGTCAATCGCAATTTAAAAATTATCGTTAGTCAATTGCAATGAACTTATTAAATGCAAAGGTTCGTCTCTCAAGTAGCTTTTAAGATAAAAGAAGCGTTGGAAGATAACTGAGTGTTGTTAATTATTAGGGTTTGATCAAGCTAAAAAAATGAAACCCATTCTGTAGGATTACCAGTAAAAGGTGGGATATCAATTCTTGGAAGCTGCACTGCTGGTTGCTTGGTATTTACATTCACATTGGACCGAAACGCACTTTGAGGTAATGTAAAAGAGTCAATTCCTTGAGATAATCTAGACAACACTGCGTAAAACCTATCCTCTACATCCTCGCCTTCATTTACCGTCGCATCAGAACCATCACTTTCCTCAATCTTACTCTGTACTTCAGAAAAAGTCTTAAAAACTTCAGTTAAACGATTATACCGTGTTTTGTATTCAAAAATTGAAATGGACGTGGTATTCTGATTTTTATCCAAAAAAGATTTAATTCGCGTAAGAGTGCGTTTACATGCAGCACGTTCCTTAACTAATCCCTCCATTTTTAACATTAATGACAAAGATATTATTACACTCAGTAAAAACAGGTTAAAGATAGCACAAAATAATGAATCTGCAAAACACTGAGCAAACAAATAAAAAAGGAAAGATCTGACCTTAAACGCTGAAGCTGCTTTCCGACGGACAACACAATCCGGGACGAGAACTTCACTTCAATCTTTTTCAACACTCAGGATAGTGCTAAGTACTAATCTTCTTCGGGGCTAATAAAAGACATCTAACTTATCCTGCACTCGGGATAGTGCCTGTACGCCAAACTTCTTCGGGAAATCTGTCTTTCTTTTGTAGCACTCGGGATAGTGCTCTTCGTGTTTCTCTTCGGGTTACTCAATTCGTGTCACTTCCTTTGGGAATAGAGCAGTTTTTTGGGGAATGTTCTCAGGGGGAAATTCCGCTCTCTAGTGTCGTAAAAATCCAGATATTGATGTAAAACCACCAGATCCGGCTCGATGGGTAGGTGCTTTGTTCAGAAATTACAAAGGCGGAATTCACTAACTGGTATTTTATTTCATTACAACCGGGTTTACTGTCAATTTACAAAAGGTACGAATGGTTGTGCGAATTCGAGATAGCGTAGTTGAGAGTGAGACCGAGTGTCTCCAACGAGTGTCTGCGCAAGAGTGTTTAAAATACACAAAACCCAAAACTAATCACTAATCTATAAAAGCGCGGGAAAATACCACCAACCAGCTCCAAAGGAGGTGGCGGCACCAATCAAATCACAAGGATATGAGGGGCCCGGCGGCAGCCATTTGCATTTACGTGACGTAGACCGAATTCCAGTGCTTGATTTATTACTGACAGGCAGATGCAGCGGGCCGCGTGAAAGCGTCGGCTAATCTTTGAGAGGCGGTCCTTCCCTTATATAAAAAGCTCATATTTATTCCGCTGTTGTTTTTACAACACGAAGAACCCAAGGAATTTAAGCTTAAGCTGAAGAAGAAATCTCAGAAAGAGGTAGACGAGGAGATAGTTCAGATCGCTCAGGCAGCCTGAGGAAACAAAAGAAATATTGTTAAAACAAAAATTGAAATAGATTTCTTTTTCACTACTGACGACGACTTTAAGAACAGGAAGGAAAGGACTAAAGCAAAAAATAGAAGCTACGAATTAAACCTCACAAAAAAAGAACATGTGTACAGGTCAGTTTTCAAAACTAACCCAAAAAAGAAAACAGGATGAAAAACTCTTGAAACTGAAAATTATGTTAAATAAGGAACAAAAGTTGAAGTTATTGAAAAAAGCGCCAAATTTGAGAAGGTAGAAATGGTTGAAGTAAAAGTTAACCCTCAAAACAAAAAAAAAAGAGGAAGTGATTGTCGAGTAAAGGCCATAATTAAGAAGAGGTAAAGTTACAAAAATAAAACTTATTAGAATTTCTTGAAATAGCATTTTGGAAGAGGAGCCTGAAGAATTGAAAATTCCTCTCAAGAATAAAAAAAGTGAAGCCTAAAAAAAGCCCCAGGAAGTTATTCTCAAATAGAAGCAGAAAACCAATTACAAAGAGGAGCAGACTGATAAAATAACCTGAAGAAGAAGAAGTAGAAGAATACACCAAACCTGAACTTAATAAACCCACAGACACACCTGTACACTTTGAGAGTATAAAGAAAGCGAAAAAACCACCAAAGAAAATTGAGGCTTTTGGTTTTAGGTTTAAGAGTACCTGTTGTCTGCGTTGAGTTCCCTCTCGTACGTGAAGCAAGTACCTCTTATAAGAAGCGGTTCTTAACGACAATTGTATGCTGCCCAGGAACATTGAAGAGGAAATGAAAATGATACTTAAGACTGGGGACAACAAACTTACCTGACGCCTGCAACTGTGCTAAGTACCGGACTCTTTTCCTTATCCGCGTGCGATTATGACTTTTTACCGTACGTCATTTTTGCCATATTAGCATGCGGTTGCCAATTTGGTAACAACATTTTATTTAGTGACAAAACTACTATTTTGAAAACATATTTATTACTATGAACCTAAAACAGATTAATTGTTTTTAAGGTAGGGCGATTATTAATTTATTTTGGATAGAAAATACCTAAATCTCTGGACTCACAACATAAAGACGCACTTTTACTCCTAGTGACATATTCTACTATTTAAATCCTATTTGTTCTCGTTGATCAATTTACACGCCTTTTGAATTTAATACATCAGGCTATTATCGTGTAGACAGAAAATGTTTGAATTAATTTTGCTGTATCGTCTGTATTACAAATGTTCGTTGATTAATTTTAATGTAGGTACCTACCGAAACTGGGATAATATTAATTAAACTTGTGTCATGTTGCGAAGGTATTGATTTATTAATGTAGGTATGTTATAATGAGATGCACGATAATTCCTGTTGCAAAACAATATCAGAGCGTAAGTTCCTGAACAATTTTTGTTTGTTATATTGCTATACAAATATTTATTTTAAAATTAGGGGAGTGGCTGTTTTAAAATTTAGCGAGTAGCTGGACCCTTAGTTTAAGGTAATGTGTGTTTTTTTTTAGGCTCGGGTCCAAAGTAATGAAAGAAACGGCAACGAATTTTTTTTCAATTTCTTAGTTCCATGTGAATTGATTTTTCGACTTTTGGATATTGTACTTTATAGCTTCAGCAGAAGTGACTACAACCTCTTGGATAACCGGAAATAAGAGACTGTGAAGCAGAAGTATTTTATTAGCTTAAACAATCAGCTGTCTCCTATATCGAAATTTTTGACCCTTAGCAATTTTTCTAAAACCTTTAATAATTTTCAAATTTTCCCCAAATTATCTCAAAGCCCTAAAGGGACAGTTTTATATCCTTCAATAGAGTGATTAGTTTTCATATTCTATAATAATTAAAAATATAAAATCTTCTTCATTACATTTTTTCATAGAGCGATGTGGTTACGAATATTATATAGTTCTATCTCAATTAACTATTTGACTTTTGGATATTGTACTATATACCTTCAGCAGAAGCTGACTACAACCTCTTAGATAACAGGAAATAAGAGACTGAGAGAGAGAAGTATTTAATTAGCTTAAACAATCAGCTGTCTCTTACATCAAAATTTTTGACCCTTATCAATTGTTTTAAAACCTTTAAAGAATTTTCAAATTTCACCCGAGTTATTTGAAAGCCCTAAACGGACAGTTTTATATCCTGCAATAGAGTGATTAGGTTTAATTTTCTATAATAAATAAGAATATAAAATTCTTCGTTACGATCTTCGTTACCTTTTTATATAGAATGATGTGGGTTACGAATTTTATAATAAATCTGACTCGCTTTCTTACCTTTTCTAACTTTTCTTACTTTCAAAATTATATATTACGCGAGTAGATGGTTTTATACGACTAAGTCGATGGCATTATCACTTTTTGTATAATTTTTGTCCTCTTTGTCCTAAAATTACACTAAGCAAAAAATGTGTATGCAATTGATTTATATTAAGGGTGATTTTTACAACTATCAGTAAAACTTCAGTTTGAAGTTAAAACAGCAGTAATGAGGTAAATCGCAATGTTTGTAACAATGCAATCTATCTGCTAACTTCAAACTGAATTTTTTGCTGAGAGTTGTAAAAGTCACCCTTAGAAGGACACTGCCTTTTTATGCCAAAATTCTTAGTAGGTAACTTAGGGAACAGAAATCTATAGAACTGCAGATAATACCCTGTTAAGGGCACTGTCTGCAGTCATTTTATTCTGCTGTATTCTTTAATCATTTATTAATTGCATTTTCATTTCGTTAAATGTATTTATCTAACAAAGAATGCAGTTTTTTGACGAAATAAGTTGAAAGAAATACTGATCCCAAAATTGATTTGTTTCAAATTATTATTTAGTCAAAAGTAAAATTTTCGTCAGTGTTAAAAATGTTTGACATTACATGATTTACGTACTGTTTCTTAATAGAAAATTTGGACCATAAAAATGAAAATATTAAAGCAAATAGGTGTTGAAAGTATTGCGGGTGTAGGACTTGAAAAATGCACTTCACACTTTTGAAATTACCAACGTTTCTATCCTTTATTGGATCTTCATCAGATTAAAGCAAATATATCTGTTTACGCTACAAAAGTATCAAACAAGTTTTCGTTTAAGTTTAAGAATTTTATAAACATTAAATTTGAGCTTTCTCTGTATTATTGTTTTTGCAGTAAATCGAAATGATAATTTCATAACTTTCTCCTAATTTTAGCAAATTTCCTTCTGCGTTAGTTTGCGGAAACTCCTGAAAGGTATTTTCCATTAAAATAGAAATTTATCAGCCATAAATCGTCTCCGAACGCCGTTCTGCTGAAGATGGTGAAAATATTCCCGCGGCAGCCGCGAATTGCTTAACTACCGACATATCTAAGCGAAATTATCTTCGACTATAAATTCGCTTACATTCCTTTCGTAAATTAGCTATTTATTGCTCAGCGAACAAGAATCAGTTAGCAAATGTCTCAATTGATTTTCCGATTTTGATTAAACAAAAGTAATAACAAGCCTCTTCTCTTATATAGCCAAAACTACTGTAGAATTATTAATAAAATATCCTGATGAAGTCTAAAAGCAGCTGAAACGTTGACGTGTCCAAAATCCTTTATTTCATATTCGGGAACCTAACAGCTTTTTGCAATTAATGATAGAAAACGCGCTAGAATTTATAAAAAGATAGAAAATAGTACCTCGACTTTATAACATATCATTTGTGATTACGAAACGAACTTACAATTGAAATTTCAGTTTTTTAGCTGTATATGTTTCTAAAAAACTGTAACTGTTCCTAATTGATATCGACTTGCATGTTAAAATTCCAAAATTCCCTGTTTTTTAGGCACTCTATACTATCTAAAACAAAAATATATGCCCCATTTATCATAAAACTCTAGAACCAACGACTAAAATCGTTTACCATTGATTTATATAGGAAAAGTAAATATTTCTATGTCAAGCATATGGAGCTCTCAAACTGGCCCAAAAACCTAAATTTTGAGATCAAAATCGTGCATTGCGGCCTTTAACAACTTATGTCTCGTTTCGTTGAAGATTTACCCGAAAATCTATAAGAAGGGCTCCGGAAGCAGAAGAATAGAGCTACACGTAGAGCCTATTTTCGAAGGTCTAACTAGAACACTAACTGAGCACGGGTGGTCCAAAAATAGGGTACAAATTTTGCACTTTTTTTAAATTTTCTCGAAAACCGTGAAAGGCAGCTTCTTTCTGTTTCATGTATCTGATAGCCTTAAATGACCTCTTCATACATCGTGTTAACCTGCATATCGAAAAACCATACCGTTTTCAAAATAAGCAAGAAAATGTAAAAATTTAAAAAATTTCACAGGGGGTGGGTCGTGAAAATTTTCGGCCGAAATTCATTATCATAAACTTTATGAAAAATACTCTCATATGAAAGAGGAGACAAAAATATGTAAAAAATTTGCAGTTTTTGAATTTTCAGTATCTTTCTTCCCCTTCAAAATGGCGCCTAAAACGTAATTTTTTCACTTTTTATGGACATTTTAATACTTATATCTATTTAATTCGAAAACGTGGTATAGCGATGCTTTTGACACCGATGAATAGAGCATTTACGACCACAATATACCTGCTTAGTTTGTCATTCAAGGATTTTAATTTAGTTGACGTAATGTTCGATCAAATTAAGACATTGGGTTATTTTTATACAATTTTAACAGTTTTCCTTTTTTCCACTATAAGACTGTTATTATACTAAGGAAAATGGCATTTAACGTTTTGAGCAGTATTTGAGACGACTCACACTTAATTGAGACATTGTTGTTCTATTGTTATAATGTCTTTGCTATAAAATGGCAAATGGCACTCTACCCTTATCAATGAGAAATTTAATCAGTTAAATCTCGGAAGCTAAAAAACGATAAAATCGAACAGTTAGTACTAGTCGAATGGTCTTCGTTATGCTAATTTTGGCCAGGAAATAAAAATAGAATAAAAAAATGTAAAAAAATATTCTTGAAATTTATTATTCTAAGGCTGGATTCATCTAACTACTTGGTACCTCTACCTAGATATTATGTTGTTGATAATTAACAAGAGGTGGACAAATCCAGTGTTCAAAAGGTGAAAATAAATTGAGTAATAATAATCTGCTCGTCTATTAATATTTTAAATACATACTACTAAAACAAGAACAACTGATAACCAATAGACAAGATCAAAATCAATAATTAATCTTAAATTGTTTAGCTTTATTACAAAACAGATCCGATTGGTTGCCCTCATTGCAACAAAGAACTTCTGCACTCGCTTTAAAAAAAGCGTGTGATAGAAAAAGAATAGTATTCTACACGCATGTAATAGTTATTACTAATTTTGATGTATTGCGGCACGTGTCACATACCTCATCCTTGTGAGTAATAGCTATCATTACGCGCTCGTTACCTCTTAGCAAAATCATGCCCCTGAAATAATCAGCTGCGGAAACCCTCCTCATTTCATTCTAAGCCCGGATTCTCGTTTCACCATTATCGCGATTTGTTACAATTATTAGCGTGTCGCTTTCCCATAATTGTCAGATTTAGTCGGCAATAATTATACACGGATAATCACAATTACTATTAAGTGATATAGGAAAGTTTCCATGCCGTGCCGTGCAGTTTCCATGGAAAGTTTCGAGAACTATAACGTTGATTTCTAATTAAGGGCCGGAATTGTAATCGCAAATAAGCTACTGAATTAATTAATTTCCAGGCTGATTAAATCAGTTCTGTGGACTGAACTTTCCTGGCTATGGGTCATTTTAGTTCAGATGGCAAAAGTTGCACATTAAAGTTTTTATTTTTCACTTATTTATTGCTTCACTATCTTGGAACCGCTTTCATTAATTTTTGAATAATTCTTGCATTTTGATAATTATAAAACAATTAAGGGATGACACAAATGTATTCAAAAATAAAATTAATGCACTTCCTCCATATCCACGTCTGCGTACGTACGTGAGGGATCCGCATTTCGGACCGTTTTGCCCAACGGGCCTGTATTTAAAACGGCCCTTTATGTCACGTACAGCTGGACGTCCAGGATTTCTATTGCCTGATCCTTTTATTCAGGTTTGAATGGGAATAAATCAAAACGCTCCAGTTACATAATCGTTCATTTCTCTTGTTAGCGAGTTACAACTATTGTGTTTTATTGCAGAAACCACCTCTAAAAAGAGAGGATTCGTTCCTGCAACGGTTCTCTACTAGGCAAATACCGGAGGCACAGGAAACTGTTGAGGATACTGGTAGTGAAGGCTGTGCAGGTACGTACTGGTTTTGTGTGTTTTTTTTTTGTAACTAAAAATAGAGTTTTAGTGAAATTTGATGTATTAGGAAGTTATTGTGTAACGTTAACACAAAAACTTCAATCTTCCTCAACATTGAAAACCTATTTTATCTATCGCTGCTACTAGGCGCCCAGAAAAGTCTTTTTACTCGGAGAGCTAAGAAGGGGCATTTGGTTTTGATTTTTGAAAAAAAAAACATGCAAACTTGCCTTAAAGCGTAGTTTGCGCTTACTTAAAGCTCTTAGTTTGCAAACCCTCCAAATCTTCTCTTAGCTTTCTTGTAGACTGTGTCCATGGGTAGGTAAAAAGTGTTTTCCATTTTTTGGCTGCTTGGACAAAAAATCAATTTCTGTCAGAATAACTAAGTTATGAAAAAATTAAGCGGCTTTGGAAATTGACAAAAAATATCTTTTTCAATAGAGTTATCTTCCTAAGGGACACAAGAGAAAGTCGTTAGAAAAAAGTTGCTTAGAGTTATCAAACCTATAAAAACTTAAAAATAATTATGTCAGTTGTCACAGGATTTTCATATTGGATATTCGGCACTTAATTTTGAGTTTATGAAACTTTTAAATATTGACTTTTTGACATATGAGTTACTAGGAAGCTAAGAAAGAAATAAACAATTTGAAAAAAGTTGAAAAATCATAGTGTGCTGATGTTTATGAAATTTAGAACTTTTGGTCGTACCCTCTCATAGAGAGGACACTTTACTCTAACGACATAAAGGTTTTTTGACAATTTTCAAGTTCCCTTTGATTTTTCAAAACTTTGCAGCGCTAACAGCTAGCAGCACTACCAGAGCTACACCTCAAAAAACCAAAATTTTAAATTTGGCATTTTTTCTTTCTACAAGAGTCGTTCCACCTATCAAAAGACTGTATAAAGCTTAACTGAAATGTTTAGGCATGAAAAATCTAATTGGAAACAACGCGCTAATCATAAGTTTTTTGATTGGCTGTTTGACAGGCAGTATTATGTATTCGAAAAATTACAGAAGGTGGAACACTCTCGACTTCGTCTATCTACAGGGTGTCCAAGCTAAGGATGGGGATCTCCGGTACGGTGGGAGATATGAATGTGACTAAATAAGAAGAAAGTTCTGTCATGGTGAGACGTCATATAAGGGAAAAGCAAAACTGAGTTTATTGTTTTATTTTTTTTTTAATCTATTTTATTTGGATTTTTATTAACTTTTTAAGTTATTTCACACATCATCACAATATAAGAAACGCAAGATGGCTTTTATTCATCTTCCATCACAGGCAAGATCAACTTTACTTTTTCCTGCGGACCTAAAAAGAACGTGCACACTGAATTACATATTCTTTTCATACCAAATCCAATGATGTCTTAAGTCATAATTTATAGCAATTTTTGAATCAAAATCGATATATTCAATGACAACTCATTTAATGAGCGTTATTCTCTCGGGCAACTTGTGCCACTCGCTTCGCTCGTGGGCTCGTTACCTACGAGAATAGCTACTCTCATTAAATGCTTGTTGTATAATATACTCTTATAGTACAAGTAACATGATTTATTCGAATTATTTATTAAATTTGAATAGAAAAATGAATTTTACACATTATTTTAAAAAAATCACATTGTTCAATTGGGTATAAAAAGGGTTAATTTATGAAATATCTACTTTACTTTCAGTACATATGAAAAAGTAAAGTTGATGATGTGCTTTCGATAAAGAAACGTTGGAATTAAAATTAATCTTCAAAAGAGCCTTAGAATCTCTTAGAGCTTAAAAGAGAGTTTTTTTTACATTATTTGAAACAACTAAAAAAAAATTAAACACCAAAACTTATAAAATTGCTTTTTGAAATATCTAAAAATCGAAAAGAAGTAAATTATTTTTGCAACACCGTGTAATCTATATATATATATATATATAAAATAATTAAAGGTTTTCCAATGGCAACAACATTCTAATTTTAACCCAAATCGTATCTCTTACCGTTCTCGAGATTCTCATGCAGTGCATCTTTATCTTGGACACAATATATATACGCAAAATTTGCTTTAGGAAACTTTTTAAAATTGAAGTTGTTTAGTAGATCATTATGCCTTATTTAGTTACAAAAATCACAAGGTTGTGGTACTTCCTTTTTTTACCGGTTTTGTTGTAAATGATTTATTTTTTTACAAGTTTTGTTGAAGGTTTTGATATGAAAACCTAAAGATTTGCTATAATTTCAAAATTTTATAGTCGAGGAGATAGGATTTTTCAAACTTAAAGAAAAATCCTCTTTTCAGACTGCATTTTCCACAGTTGACTTTAAAGACATGGTTCATTTAGCAAAAATGACATAACTGACAGTATAATTGAATGTTCTAATTAGCGTCCTTAAGTTGTAAGTTGTTGGTGAAGTTAGCAGGATTGGGACAAATAATGCACTTTTTCTTTATTCGAAAATGGCCGACGTTTCGACTATTTATTTAGTCTTGTTCAGGGCTATTCTCACTTAGATGACTACCCTCTCTAAGTGAGAATAGCCCTGAAGAAGACTAAATAAATAGTCGAAACGTCGGCCATTTTCGAATAAAGAAGAGCTGCATTATTTGTCCCAATCCTGCTAACTTCACCAACAAGTATAATTGAATGTCTGCCATAAAAATTGAGTAGTTGCATTAAAAAAAACAAAGGTGGCGCTTCTTTCTAGTATAAGCGGAATTACCAAAGTCTTCTAAATATTTTCTTGGCAGCTTTTTTATATATAGATAGACAGTTCATGGTAGGATACCCGGTATGTGGGATATTTTTAATCATAAGAAAAAGAAATTCAGATGAATTAAGCAGATAATATTTTTGGGCTGTAAAATGTTTGTCTTCATTGTCTAATGTTGTATTAAAGAAAATTTTAGAAAAAAAACATAAATATTTTAAAAAAGATTTTACGGTATAAAATTAACACATTCAACAGGATAAATATGAATAATAGGGCTATATATTATGTAGCCCTTTGTTCACGATAATTTAGATTCGAAAAGTTAAGGTTTCGGTAATAGTAGTAGATATACAATGAGGATCCTGGCACATTTTTTACATGTAAATTTCAGTCACCGTACCCACTAATATTATAGACATGGAATAGGAGTTTTATAATAAGGTTGTTCTAGTAACACAATGATTTTTATTATTAGGTTATCATGACTTTAATTCCAAGGGGTAATTTCTAGTCACATTTTTTGAAAAAGAAGTATTGATAAACATATATTGTATCTTGATTCTTTTTGTATCTTGATTTTTTAGTTCATAAATTATTTCCGGAAAAATCAATATCTCTGCAAAATTCGGTATAAGGGTTTCCTTTGGGAGAGAAATTTAAATATGATATCGGTCCAAATGCAATTTTTAGGAGGCGATACATGTAGTAATATCTATATATTATAACTGCTCTAAATTTTTCAGTTCGCTGTATTTTGACCTCTAATTCCTAGCAGATTGTTCTCCTATCAATTATAAACAAACAAAAAAAATTACTGACGTACTACTCTCTGAGTAAAAAAATCTAGATTTTGACGATGAAAGATTTCAGTGCCCCTCATAGCGTAGTGAAAAGGTTAGGGCAGACTTAACACAACGACATATTATTGAGGCAAACAATATCATATTTGAATTTATTGTTTCCAAGAAAACCCTAATAAGAATTTCACCGGAATATTGATTTAAGATAGAAATATATTTATGAAAAACTAGAACAAAAAAATTAAACTTTAACTGGCTTTGACTAGAAGTAGAAAATTAAGAATTTTCTTCATAAAATCACAGAAAAACTTAGTTCTTAAATTAGTAATAATTTATCTAAGAGACTCTATATACTCGATTGTGTGACAAAACTGCCCAAACATGTCAGTATTTCCTTTGCTTCTCACGCTCCAATGACTCACATATGTTCAAACATCATTTAAGTACAACATTTTCTTAAGTGGTGAATTACGTCATAGCTTTGAAAATGGACTCTTGACTTGATGAGGTCTATTAAAGTCCAAGTCTGACTCAAAGCAAGCAAAAAACTAGACCAAAGGAAGATCTGGCGAATCATCAGAGATTGATAGAAGAATGATTTACGATCCAGACGACCGACGACTCTCAAGAATATTTTTTGTGTCTAGTTGTGGTTTACTTTGAATCCGGCTTGGTTTTGAACGGACTTTAGATTAATTTGTTAATAAAATTATCAAAGCAAATTCCAGTTACTTAGCTCACCAGTGACGAAGAAGGACATGCCATACCAACATCATGCTTGAGCAGTCATATAATCGTGTATATGTAAAAAACTGGGTGCGGACCTTCCTTATTACAGGGGGTGTTCAGTAGAAGAGGTCACTTAGAAGGCTATAACTTTTTGATGGAAAATGATGATATAATCAAAGTATATGGATTTTTGTTTCTTCCTATTCTCCTTTTAACATTTCGTTACAATCTAAATAACGTTTTTTAATGAACACCCCCTCATATAACTTCTGTCCACATCTATCATAGTAACAGCTATGCTTTTGACCAGAATGAAGCTTAGAAGTACTTCTTAGAATTTACATGTAAAATCGGCAGAAATTGTGCTAGAACTGTTGCAGCTTATCTACTGACAGATATAAGTACTTATATTAGTTACTTGCGTTTATGTATTATATTGTTACCGATAAAATAGATTTTTTCTCGGGAAAAGTGGAACATTCTGCTGTCAAGAAATAAGTGAAGCATTTTTGGTGTCTGGGGATTACCAAATCGAGCAAATTCTGAATTAAACGAAGACGCATTAGGAGGAATCTATAGGGAAATATGCGATCGGCGCTAATCGCTCTAAATCACCTCACTGGCGTAAAACTGATAAATAGGGCCGGTGGAAGAGTGCTTTAGAGCCGGGATTTGCAAATTGAACTGATGTGAAGTGCATCCATAAGGGATATGGGACATCTCTGTATTTTTATAAATATTTTACTTCGCTTCGTTTAGGAATTGCAGTTGGAGGACAGGTAAAATGTTAAAAAAATCCTGATATTTAATAATACAAAAAAAAAATTAAAAACTTGGTTACATTGCTTGCATTGCTTCTTAATTTAATCATTATTTACTTAACAAACTATTTATACACGATTGTGTGACAAAAACTGCCCAAACATGTCAGTATTTCCTTTGCTTTTCCCTCTCCAATGACTCACTTATGTTCAAACATCATTTAGGTACAACATTTTCTTTCCTTCAGTGGTGAATGACGTCATAGCTTTGAAAATTGTCTCTTGACTTGACGAGGTCTATTAAAGTCCAAGTCGGACTCAAAGCAAGCAAAAATTAGACCAAAAGAAGCTCTGAAGAATCATCAGAGATTGATAGATGAATGATTTACACCGACATTTCCTTAATGACTGCTGTTGAAAATGCTAATCGGTGATCCAGAGGACCAACGACTCTCAAGAACATTTTTTGTGTCTAGTTGTGGTTTACTTTGATCCAGCTTGGTTTTCAACGGACTTTAGATTAATTTGTTAATAAAATTATCAAAGCAAATTTCAGTTACATCGCTCACCACTGACGAAGAAGGAAATGCCATACCAACATCATACCTGAGCAGTTTATGTCATAAAATCGTGTATATGTAAAAAAACTGGGTGCGGACCTTTCTTATTACATGGGGTGTTCAGTAGAAGAGGTCCCTTAGAAGGCTATAGTTTTTTGATGGAAAAGGATGACATAATCAAAGTATATGGACTTTTGCTCCTTCCTATTTTCCCTTTAACATTTCGCTACCATCTAAATGATGTTTTTTAATGAACATCCCCCACATATAACTTCTGCCCACATCTATCATGGTAACAGCTATGCTATTGACTAGAATGAAGCTTAGAAATACTTCTGAGAATTTACGTGCAAAATCGGCAGAAATTGTGCTAGAACTGTTGCAGCTTATCTACTGACAGATATAAGTACTTATATTAGTTACGTGCGTTTAAGTATTATATTGTTACCGATAAAATAGATGTTTTCTTGGGAAGAGTGGAACGTTCTGCTGTCAAGAAATAAGTGAAGCATTTTTGGTGCTTCACTTATTTCTTCACTAAAAAAATCTCACCAAAAAAAAATTAAAAACTTTTTGGTTACATTGCGTCTAAATCAATTTCGTCTAATTCCAAAATAGCATCTTTAGTTGCTGCATTTTTTTTGTTGCTCTGAGCACTGTCATAAGGTTCTTCCTGGTTCGATTCTTCCTGATGAGACTTTCTCAGGTGGACTACAGACTTAAAATCCTGTGATGATGTACTTTTCCTGGAGCTACTGCCCCTTTTCTTCACAGTAGACTTGATAGAAATTCTGGTTTATTAAACATTTGATTGATTGACCGACTTCGTTCGATTCTCGTTATTTTGCGTTTTCTTCTGAACTTGCTTTATTATTTGTTGCTTGTGGATCAGCATTATTCCGATGGCTGTAAATCCAGATTTAATGTTTCATGTCATACGGGGACATCCAAAGCTTGAATGAGATTAATTGAATTTGCTGGCAACAGGCAAAAGACAATACTTCCTCCATAGCCCACTGTTTAATCCTTGTATGAAAAGTAAATGGTCAGATTGTCACCATTGATGACTTTACCCCCATCAAAGTTTCCTAAGTTATGGTAATACAATATGTAAAAATCGTTCTTCAAATGGTGGTTAGTTCATTCATCCACTTTTACTTTTTTCGTATCGACTACTTTTAGGATCATTTTCTAGCCGTAAAAAAGTCCTCTTTTACACTCTACAAATGGTGGAAGTATAGTGTAGTAAATCACTAAAATTGCAGGTTTGGTTGAGTCCACTATTATTTCAGGATGTTTGGTTTTCTTTCAAACTATGCCCCTTTGTCATCCAGGATCATCAACAAAATTTGTTTTATCATATTTCAATACACAACTAGAGAAAACATGAGAAATGGTCTTACTTAGACCCACTGTTACAAGTTCAGTTTAAACTTTAGTTTGAAGATAAACGAAAGATTTTCACAGATCGACAATGCAACAAACGACAAGTCTGGAGTTTAAACTTCAAATTGAACTTTTACTGATAGTTCTAAAAGTCGTCCTTAGATGGTCTAAATGGTTGTTCACCATTTCCTCGGTAATATCAGCTTTGGCTCTCTTTATATTTTCCCTTAATGATGTGATACGACGTTCTTAGTATCGACTCAAAAATTGCATCTAGTCGACTTCAGGCATATTGTGTTTGAAAAAAACCTAGTTGTAAGAAATTTTTATTAAAAAATACAGAAATATTTAGGGATATGGAAAGTTAAAGAAGCAAATGAAAGGAAAAACAATAAAGAACTATTTAACATGGCGTCGTTTCATACTCGTTAAATTTCGAGCGCTGATGAAGGTCTCAGAGCCGAAACCGGTTCGCCAAAAAATAAAATTTTTCGAAGTAGAAATTTTTTTCTTTCCTCTTCAACCCTTTTATCGCATTTTATGACTATTTTTTTGTTTCAGGTGACAATAGATCGGCCCCACGTAGGAGACGAAAGCGACTTCGTCAACCACGTACCGTAGTGAACCCCGATTCGAATTTTTATTTTTACTGGTTATTTGTGTTAACGATTTGTGTGTTATATAATATGTGGACTTTAATCGTTAGGCAGAGCTTTCCCGAGCTGCAGGTAAGTAATCCTCCTTTTACCGTATACTGCATATTTAGGAGGAATATTTCAGTATTCATGAGAGTTTAATACGAATACGAAATGTTTTATGCAAAGCTCCACTCTGCCTAATCCAAACAAATAATAATTGTAAATAACTGAAACGGAAATGTGCATCGGCACGTTACATTGCTTATTGAGCGAATTTGGTGCTTTGATTCGAATTTTATATAATTAATGAATTATTTTTCGTGATTGTTTCGTTTTTGCATCATAATTTTTTGTCCCTTAGTTATAATTGAAAATTAATTTATGAAATAGAAATAGAGCGTAACACATTATTACATAAAATTTTATCATCTCGTAAACTACTCAGTTGTACTAATAAACTTCAATCGTATTATAAGAGAATTTAAGTGGTGCTCAAATTCAAATATTAAAACCATAATCCCTCAACTTTAAAATACTAATTTTACACTCTTTATTCTGTAACGCTATATTCTTCAACACTCCAATTTAACTTTAATTTCCAGGAAATGATCTCCACTTTTTGGCTCAGCTGTGATTCTATAAGTGACTTGGTTTTTCTACTAGATTTGGCTGTACAGTTTAGGACTGGATACCTTGAACAAGGTAAATTCTAATCAATATTAGTTTGAAAAAAAAATAACAATCACATATTCTAGGTTTAATGGTATATGATTCTAAAAAATTAGCCTGTCATTACCTTCGATCTCGTGCCTTTTTACTGGACCTGGCTGCAATGTGTCCGGCAGATTTACTTCAGCTAAGGTTTGGCCCAAATCCTTTGCTGAGGTGTACTAGATTTTTAAAAGTAACTAATCGTATCTACTTTAATAGACTCAGAAGTTATTATTTTAACAATTCTAGGTATACAGGGCTGTCAACTATTATTATATGGTAGAATCCAGAACGGTATGGCCGAATTTATGGAGGGTAGTTAATCTCATCCACATTCTTCTTATTCTTGCCCATTGGTTTGGTTGCTTTTATTTCTTGTTATCTGAAGCGGAAGGCTTTCAGGTAGGACTGATTTATGAGTCAAAAGTGTTTTTGTTAATAATTTCATTTAGGGCGATTGGGTATACCCTTATCGGCCCGGAGACTACGCCACTCTGACCAGAAAATATCTGGGTTCTTTGTACTGGTCCACTTTAACATTAACTACAATAGGAGACCTACCTACGCCTGAAACAAACGCAGAGTAAGTTTACAGTGTAGAGAAAAACTTTCATTTATAGACACCAATAACGACTAGTAGATTTCAAATCGTAAATTTGGTAGTTGTTATTGATCCTCATGTTAAAAAATGTGATGGGTTATGCGGGAACAGGATCACTAAATGACGACGACAACTATTTGAATTAGTCTACGTTTCGCAGATATATTTCCGCATCCTCAGGACGAACTCGGTTTTGTCTTCCTGGTTCTTAAATTGGATGCGGAAATATATCTGCGAAACGTAGACTAATTCAAATAGTTGTCTTCGTCATACCGTGATCCCGTTCCCGCATAACCCATCACATATTTCAAATAGTACTTTTGCTTAGGTCACAATTTGCGTTGATGATGAGAAGATGTAATATCTAATCTTTAAAAAACAACTTAAAATTTGTATTAGTCTGTTATAATTTAATTATAGTTATAGTTATAATAAAAATTCTATGTCGTTTGCTTTTTGTAACTTTTAATAATGACAAGTTGAATTTGAGTTTAGACTATCTAATGTTAGGTATAAACCCACTGATAGCTACTCCTGAAAGATGCCTGAAATGTCCTAGAAGATTTTTATTCTTTAGCAGGCCCCCAAGAATCAATCACTTCTCTGACTACTGACTCTCACACAAAAAATGGCATATAAATCGATCAGTTGGGACCAGCTGACCAGCTAAAAAAATTGAATGGCAGCGGACAAGTCAGTAATCATGTGGGTAGATGGCTATCTAATTTTTTTCCTTAAATTCTGTAATGAAAATATTTTGCTAATAGTCTCTTTCATTGTCATCTATGGTAAGGGACATAAGACGAACTTTCGATGCTTTTCTGTCTTTGACAACATATCTCTACAATTGGCCAAGTTTTTCATTATTTATAATGATTCTATTGGCTTCAGAGTGGTTAACGCTCTTAGGAACCATTTGGTGAGGTTGAAAGATCCAACTGATACGTTCAGTAAATAATGGATTATCAGCGAATCGAAATCTGCCTTTGAGACACATTTATTAACCAATAACCACAATTTTGTTATATCTGACACACATTATTTAACAATATCAAAGAATATCCCGAGTTTTAAAAGCTCTTCAATCATCCCAATCCTGCTATGCCAAATGCAATCAACTTGATGATCAGGCAATTTACAAGTTTTGCGTTCCAAAGTTCAACAACAACTTTCTCCCCAATTCTGATGGGACTTTGCTCAAACTCTATCGAAATGAACGTTCATATCTAGTCGGTTCTCATGACAAACAAAATTGAGCATTTGATATTACTTACTGTCACAAAATGCTACTGTTGTATCTTCTAATTTACAATTTAGTGTTTTATTATGCGCAGCTAGCAACAGATGGAAGATGAACCATTTTGAGCTGGGAACAAAGTTGTGCAAACTATAAATACATTAATTTTTGAGCAATATAGTCTGAGGCGATGGTATCCGATGCACCAAAATGGCTTTGTTGAAGATTGAGCACATTAGAGATACGTTTTATCTCCTCGTTCGATGTCGTCAGAAAACGTAGTTGAAGAAGAAGGGTTGATATGCTAAATTCCTCATTTTGTGAGGGATCACAATTCGTTCATCCCACAGAATGATGCAATCGTTGATGATAAATTGGTCGGAGCGTCTCTAGGTTGCTGTTTATTCTTCACTCTGCCAACCAGTCGTGTCCCTGTTGATCACCTTGCGTTTCTTGCCTCAAAAGATCTCTAGCATAAGATAAACCTAAAGCTTCTGTAAGGGTAAACTTGTAACACTGCCTTCATTTTTGAAAGACAATTCCGAAATACATGACTTCTGGAGTGTAGAACTTCCATTTCTCCAGATTCAAACAAAGGTGCTATAAACGTTGAAGGATTTGGTGTAGTCACTTGCCACGTGTTAGTCTATCGAATGCTATGAGCAAAATATTGTCGAAATAGACAATGAAAAACAAAGTCTTTCACTCCCGATAAGCTTCACCTACTTATCACTAGAAACAACTTGTCTAAGTGATTGTACTCGTCTGAAAAGTCAAGCTGACTGACGACTCGATTTCCACTGAAACGTGCCATGATTGAATAATGTGTCGTTCAGGTCTGCACTTAAAACCACAATGATTGTCCGTTCACACGACCCGACAAAAGTATGTATCCCATTGGGAACAAAATGATCCAATTCTGTTAATAAGTTTCTGTCCTTATGTCTTCTGGTTGCATGACAAAACTGCAACACAAATGGCATTTGTTTAACACAGAGAGTTACAAGCATCCTTTTGAACGTGCTAATCTCGTTTCCACAGAAATCTGTATAGTGGTCTGACATAAAAGCAGTTGGCATCCACCGTAGTCTACCCAATAATGTCTAAGTCTTCCAATACTTTATTGTTGAGAAGGTTGAGATACGCTTCGATGACATAAATCAGAGATATTTTAGTTCGTCCGTTATAAGTAAATCTGTGCTAGTGGATCATTAGCATGGTACCATTCACATAACGTACTACAAATTTCGTGAGGGAGATGTAGATGAAGAGGTCGTTGATTGACGTAATAAAAAGTAGAGGGCCCGTAATAGAGCTGCCATTCATCACAACGCCAAGTGTGGTTCCATCATCCCCCAAAATCCACACACTCTTTTGTCAGTGTATGGTGCACTCATCAACATTAAACTTAAAACCACAAAACTGTTTGGTTATCAAAAATTCTTCTTACAATCTCACAATAAATAAGGATTTCGACTTGGATAATCTTTTGAGAAACCGTGATGTATAGACCTGCGCAGCTTCAACGAGGGATCTAGTATACCACTCTCGAAATATTTCCTTCCCAAGGGGTCTTTGTTACGAAAATTTGTTTTATGTGGGGGAATAAAAATATTTTTTTTGTGTCAGTTATATCATGTGTGGGTGGAAAGGACTGTGGTTGAAGTTACTGATATTGCGTTCTTATCTTCTTTGGCAAAACTGAATGAAGTGTGTTAAGTAATTTCGAGGTAAGAGTTATTTTGCAAAATCTGTTTTGATCTGCTGAGATTGTATGTCCTAGAAGACTCGTGGAATACTTTTTCTATTCCTGTGTATACCGTATTATGAGATGTGTGAAACAAAGCAGAAATTTTTTTCTGTTGCTCATTTTCCTCTCGACTTGATGTTCAGTTTACCCATTATTTCAGAAATACTTTCTAGCCACCAAGATACAATAGAAACCTAAGTTAACTCTCCAGCTCCGCAAGAAGCGATGTAAAGTTCTAAAGTTAAAGAGCGATCTAGGCCAGGAGTTTAGAAATTTATCGCTGGCTAAAAACCGTTTGTAGGTTTTCCGTTCATGATTTCTTAATACTTTTCTAACAATGTATTTTACTATCCACCAAAAAAGAATAGAAACTTTAAGTTATTTCTCCAGTGCCGCAAGAGGCGACAAAAAGAATTAAATATATTAGGGCTATCTAAGCTAGGAGTTTTTGAATTCATCGCTGGCTAAAACCGTTCGTAGATTTTCCATTGATTATTTCCTAATAATTCTGCTAATAATATGAAAATATTTTAAAGCTGCCAAGAAACAATAGAAACTTTAAGTGACCTCTCCAGTGCTGCAAGTGGCAATACAAAAATTAAAGATGTTAAAGCGATCTAGGCCAGGAGTTTAGAAATTTATCGCTGGCTAAAAACCGTTTGTAGGTTTTCCGTTCATGATTTCTTAATACTTTTCTAACAATGTATTTTACTATCCACCAAAAAAGAATAGAAACTTTAAGTTATTTCTCCAGTGCCGCAAGAGGTGATAAAAAGAATTAAATATATTAGGGCTATCTAAGCTAGGAGTTTTTGAATTCATCGCTGGCTAAAACCGTTCGTAGATTTTCCATTGGATATTTCCTAATAATTCTGCTAATAATATGAAAATATTTTAAAGCTGCCAAGAAACAATAGAAACTTTAAGTGACCTCTCCAGTGCCGCAAATGCCAATAAAAAACTAAAGATGTTAGAGCGATCTAGGCTAGGAGGTTAGAAATTTATCGCTGGCTAAAAACCGTTTTTAGGGTTTCCGTTCACGATTTCTTAATACTTTTCTAACAATGTATTTTACTATCCACCAAAAAAGAATAGAAACTTTAAGTTATTTCTCCAGTGCCGCAAGAGGCGACAAAAAGAATTAAATATATTAGGGCTATCTAAGCTAGGAGTTTTTGAATTCATCGCTGGCTAAAACCGTTCGTAGATTTTCCATTGATTATTTCCTAATAATTCTGCTAATAATATGAAAATATTTTAAAGCTGCCAAGAAACAATAGAAACTTTAAGTGACCTCTCCAGTGCCGCAAATGCCAATAAAAAACTAAAGATGTTAGAGCGATCTAGGCTAGGAGGTTAGAAATTTATCGCTGGCTAAAAACCGTTTTTAGGGTTTCCGTTCACGATTTCTTAATACTTTTCTAACAATGTATTTTACTATCCACCAAAAAAGAATAGAAACTTTAAGTTATTTCTCCAGTGCCGCAAGAGGCGACAAAAAGAATTAAATATATTAGGGCTATCTAAGCTAGGAGTTTTTGAATTCATCGCTGGCTAAAACCGTTCGTAGATTTTCCATTGATTATTTCCTAATAATTCTGCTAATAATATGAAAATATTTTAAAGCTGCCAAGAAACAATAGAAACTTTAAGTGACCTCTCCAGTGCTGCAAGTGGCAATACAAAAATTAAAGATGTTAAAGCGATCTAGGCCAGGAGTTTAGAAATTTATCGCTGGCTAAAAACCGTTTGTAGGTTTTCCGTTCATGATTTCTTAATACTTTTCTAACAATGTATTTTACTATCCACCAAAAAAGAATAGAAACTTTAAGTTATTTCTCCAGTGCCGCAAGAGGCGATAAAAAGAATTAAATATATTAGGGCTATATAAGCTAGGAGTTTTTGAATTCATCGCTGGCTAAAACCGTTCGTAGATTTTTCATTGATTATTTCCTAATAATTCTGCTAATAATATGAAAATATTTTAAAGCTGCCAAGAAAGAATAGAAACTTTAAGTGACCTCTTCAGTGCCGCAAATGGCAATAAAAAAACTAAATATATTAGAGCGATCTAGGCCAGGAGTTTTGAAATGTATTGCTGGTTTTGACAATTGCTTGGTAGTAGTAGTAGTAGTAGTAAATAGAAGTGAAAATAGGGTGTAAAACAGAAATAAGTACTTCACATTTGTGAAAGAGCCAACGTTTTCACCTTTATTGAGGTCTTCCTCAGGGCTTTTTCAATATGCGAAGTTTGTCAACTAGGAACAATACTCCACTGAATATAGAGTTGTTCCTAGTTGATAAACTTCGCATATTGAAACAGTCCTGAGGAAGACCTCAATAAAGGTTGAACCGTTGGCTCTTTCACAAATGTGAAGTAGTTATTTCTGTCCTACACCCGCTATTTTTACTTCTATCGACCTGATTAAAGGACGCAAAACGTATATGAAGTAGTAGTAAACTATGGGTGGCCGAAGCCTTGCGACTAAGCCTTAGAGGCCCAATTCACAGTCCCCCGGTCCACCCATTGCTACTCTACCAGGGCTCTCATTCCCTCCACGAATCGACCCGTACCTCTACTGAAGGAGAATATTCCGTCCCATTTCAGAGGCGGAAGCTCCTCTCGATGGAGAAAAGCGGCTCCAAGTGTTCTCTGGTGCAGTCGCGCCCACCTATGAAACACTCCCAGAAAGGGGTATGACAACTCTTCCCTGCCCCACAGTGGGTGCAGAGTGGACCGTCAGTCATTCCTAGGAGGTGCATAGTCTGCAGTGTCCAGTAAGGACTCCTATAAGATGTACCAGGCACTGCCGGCTTCTCCCAAGAAGCCACGAGGCCTTTTATCTATCCGGGTTAGGGTAGATTTTCTTGGTCTGTCTACATATTCCTGACTGTGTCCAGTTTGTCCTTGTACTCTCCCATGTTCACTCATTCAGAGTGTGAGAGACGTACCTCTTATATATTCCCTCTCTTGACGACTGCGTATTAGCTATTCTTGATTTTTCTTTATGGCATTACTGGACTTTGGGACATGTATTTATCTTCGACTTGATTTGGATTACGCTTTACCTAATCCTTTATTAGATATTTGATAGCCTTTATAGTTACATCGATGAAGAAAGACACGGAACAGATGATTGGTAGAGCATCTGTTCACTGCCTTTCTTTGCACCAGAGTTTTTCTTGGACTTCAGGAGAGCCAAAGTGGTTTGTTACCTTTACTCTATAGAAAATCTATTAAATTTTAATAGCATAGCTAGGTAAATAATGTTGACATATGCGATTAAGTAATTACTAAAAATAATTTTTCTGGTAAGATCAGTAAATAGGAGTCAAACAAATTAAAAAGTCATTTCTAAATTAGAGAGACGGATTCAGTGGACGGCCCTCGGTCGCTGCCGCGCAGAGGGGTAAAATCTCGTCTACTGCAGTTCAACACCAGTAACGGGTAAACATCACTGTATTTTTCCTAAAACTTGCACCCCCCGTATACACGGCACTGGCAGCGGCAGGACTGAGGGTTCGCCGCTCTCACTACATACGCACCAAAACGTAATCATTCACAACTGCAAATTTTTAGTTCATAAAATTGAAATGAGGATATAGTGAACACTGTTTTTGTTTTGCTGGACAGATTGAGACCCTGCCGCTGCCAAGTTTCCGGTCCATTTTTTTTTTTTTTTTTTTTTTTTTTTTGATGAGTAGTGTTACCGAACTCTTCATGTGGATTTTTAGCGGTGGGTCTTTTATTTTTTTTCATACACGTGTCTGCACTTTAATAATGTTTTTGTGTTTAACATAGTGTATGTCTGTCACCAAAACCTAAAACAGAATTTTTTAATCATGCGTATTTGAAACTCTTTTTCTGCAGCATGTTATTTTCAAAAATGTTTACCTGCACTTTGGTCTCTACATACTTACTAAAGTAAATTTAGAATTTCATGAGAATTTAATTGTTAAAAACTAAAGCTGCAAGTACATATACCTATAAAATTGGTACATTCTGACTTGTTACTCCTTCATGCCATCATTCCTTCCTTGCCTTGTGGGCAAAAATGGGAGAGTCCTTCATGGCCTGGTGAAGGTCTTCGTAAATCTTGCCATTATCAATAACGCTGTATAAAAAATTAAATAATGATTCAGCACAATCCAGCAAACCAGAGAATAGCAAAAGCAGTCTCTAGAATTTCCCAGCTTTAAGTTACAGGCTTTCAAGTTAAAAAGTCGAAGATCCAAGTTTCTGAGAAAAAAACTTTTTTGCCAAAAATGCTTTAAATTAAGACCAATCAGGGAATTGTTGTGACAACTATTTACTTCTAGTTTCTAAATTTTACATTATATTTTATAATAAAACGATAGCACAACAAATGCGAGTTGCGGTTCAAATGACGGCCTGTTAAACGATTTCGTAGCCAGCTAAACAAATTGTATTATAATTATCTAACATGTACTTATTTTTCAGGTATATTTTTACAATAGTTAGCTACTTAATAGGAGTATTTATCTTCGCCACAATCGTTGGCCAAGTTGGAAATGTGATAACAAACCGCAACGCCAACCGACTGGAATTCGAGCGATTGCTTGACGGTGCCAAAACATACATGCGACACCACAAGGTAATTTCTCAAATGTTCTATAGAAAATCCTTCTTTAAGACACTTCCTAATTTTAATGTGAAATTATACGGAAGATAACCCCTTCTAATTTGTAATCCCCCTGCGTTTTCTGTAGTGGTATCTGGCGGATATGTGGGCAATATCGTCGCAGTGATATCGAAAGAGGAATCTTTAGGGTAGATTATTAGGTAAAAGGGGTTTAAATTGCTTTGAGGAAGTTGGAATTTCTAAACCTTGACTAGATATGTAAAGAAGAAGTGGTTGCTATAGATTGTTGTAAAATGGTGGACATCTTCTCTGTGGTCGTATTCCTGTAAGAACTAAATGTTTATTTTCTTACTAAATTCTCCGCCTCCATATTCTTAATGATTTAAATTCCTGTCGCTTAATCTGAATCCAAAAATTTACGTTTAGAAAATTTTTCAGGAGTGGGATAGAAGTCTCCTTTGTTCCATAGAAGTCTTTCATAAAATTCAATTGTGTTTTCAAATTAAATAAATTAATAATTATAAATTGTAAACTGGCTAAACAAATTTAATAAAACAGACTAAATGATAATTAATTGTAGTGATTCCGAGTGCAGATCAGACCATACTGTCTTAATACTATCTAAAGTATTTTCCGGGCTATAAAGCCGTGGTCCAATGGAATTGCTTCCTGAAGTTTCGTCTACTACTGCGGCAGACATTATCAAAGGCGATGAGGCAGTGGGCGAAGTGATCTCCCTTGCTTCCCGACGATGACTGATTGGACGGTAGCACGCTCCGTGGTATTCATACCGCCGCTGTCGCGTCGCAGTGGTGGGGCCGGGGTGGGGGTGGTGGCGCGGGGTTTCGACGCGCTCGACGTGTGTCGCAGAACTCGCTTCCAGTCTGCATTTAGAAAAGTAATTTTCTCCTTCCTGATGAAATTGTTTTCGTGTTTAAAGATCTCAATGGCTTCCCTCGTTAGTCTCGGATAGTAGCGCTGTGATTGATGTAGGACATCCACCTCGTTAAAAAGGATGTTGTGACCTTCAGAGAGAGCGTGCTCTGCTACTGCTGACTTTTGCGTTTGTCCCAGTCTGCAACTCCTTTTGTGTTCTGTGATCCTCGTGTTGACACTGCGTTTTGTGGTGCCAATGTATACAGAGCCACAGCTGCATGGAACTCTATACACTCCTGGTGCTGAAAGGGGATCTCTGCGGTCTTTAGCCGATCTCAAAGTCTGTTGAATTGTACGAGTGGGTTTAAAGACAGTCTTATCCTTGTGCTTTTCCAGTAGCCTGCCGATCATGTCCATGACTTTGTGGATGTATGGTAGAGTAGCCCAACCGCCCTTTTCAACATCATCTCCCGTTGTTGCGTCCTGTCGCTCTACATTCCTTGGGCGCACGGCTCTATCAAACTCTTGCTTGCTTTATCCATTCCAACCAAAGGCTCTCTCCAGATGCTTCATTTCCCGTTCCAATTCAGCTGGCTCACATATTCTCTTGGCTCTCACAGACAGAGTTTTTATGACTCCTCTTTTCTGTCTTGGATGATGGTTTGATCCGTTGTTAAGGGATCGGCTAGTGTGTGTTGGTTTTCTATACACGGTATGTGCAAGCTTTCCATTCGGCCTCCTTGCCACCAAAACATCCAAAAACGCTGATTTGGAACGTCCTTCCCGTTCCAAATCAGCAGAGGGTTACAAATTCTCTTGGCTCTCACGGACAGAGTCTTTATGACTCCCCTTTTCTATGTGGGATGATGATTTGATCCGTTGTTGAGATGTCGATCAGTGTGTGTTGGTTTTCTATGAACGGTATGCCCATTCGGCCTCCTTGGTATAAAGACATCCAAAAGTGATAATATTCCTTTTCTATCTCCATAGTGAACAGAATTTTTGGGTCGATAGAGTTGAGGTGTAAGAGGAAGTTTTGAAGTTCGCCCTTTCCATGGCTCCAAATAACAAAGGTGTCGTCCACATATAGAAACCAGCACTTTGGCCTCTTCCTTGCTGTAGCCAACGCCCTGGCCTCGAAAATTTCCATAAAATAGTTGGCTATTACTGGACTAAGAGGGCTGCCCATAGCTACACCATCAGTTTGTTCGTAGAATTCTTTCTACCATTGAAAATATGTAGTGGTTAGGCAATGTTGGCACAGCTTAGCAATATCCTGTGGAAATTCTTGATTAATATGTTCCATGGCACAGAATCCAGTTTTTCGACGAAATGAGTGGAGTCTTTTATAAAGCTGTCAGTATTTCCTATTTTTGGCTGCAACAGTTTTGTCAGGTGTTTGGCAATTTCGTATGTCGGGCTTCCTGTGGTGCTCACGATGGGTCTCAGTGGCACATCGGGGATTTTCGGCAAACCGTACAGCATCGGTGGCAAGGCTTCCGATTTTTTGAGCTTAGTTATTTCATCCGATGCCACGTCCCTGATTAAATTGTTGCTAGCCTTCAGAATACGGGCGGTTGGATCACGAGTTAGCTTCTTGTAGGTGATGGGATCTAACAGTGTTCTGATTTTTCCTTCGTAATCCGAAGTTGATATTACTACTGTTGCGTTTCCTTTATCTGCTGGTAGAATAAGAATGTCCTTGTCTTCGTTCAAGGCTTTCAGAGCTTTCCTTTCTACAAAGGTGAGATTGCTTTTTGGTGGTTTTGCGCGTAGTAGAATTCGTGATGTCTCCATCCTTATCTGTTCAGCCGTCTGAATTGGCACCTGACGAATTCCGCTCTCCACGTTTGCTATGATGTCTTCCACAGGTATCCTGGATGGTGTTATTGCAAAATTACCTCCCTTGTTCAGAACGCTCAACTCATCTGTGGACAGTTGTTTGTCGGTCAGATTGACTACAATCTTGCACTGACTCTCCTCGGATGTGGACTTTGTTGTGTCCGACGAATTGTTGTTGGCACCTAGTCCGTCAACTCTCTCACTCTTCATTCTTCTTTTGTCGGTTCGTTGCGACGGCTTGGGCTGCAATCCTTCGGTCATGTGTTAGACGATCCACCTTTTCCCAGTCGCTCCAATGCAAGCTGTTGGCTAGTTCTAAATTAACAAAAAGAAGTTTTTTGTCATTAGATGCAAGGTCTCTACGGGTCTCATGGATCCTTTCACGGAGGAGCGATTGTTCAGTCCTGTCGTAAATTCTGTTCGCTTGTCCGGATCTGAAGGTTCTTTTTATCCTCAGAAACTTTGGGATGTTCTTGGTGTCACGGCATCGTAGTAGAAATGCCAGTGAACTCAGGAGCTGTGCTTTCTTCTTGCGGAGGTTCTCCAGTTGTCGAATCAGTCTTGACGTATCCTCCCCGTAGGTTAAGACTGTCTTTAAACCCACTCGTACAATTCAACAGAGCTTGAGATCGGCTAAATACCGCAGAGATCACACAGAACACAAAAGGAGTTGCAGGCTGGGACAAACGCAAAAGTCAGCAGTAGCAGAGTACGCTCTCTCTGAAGGTCACAACATCCTCTTTAATGAGGTGGATGTCCTACATCAATCACAGCGCTACTATCCGAGACTAACGAGGGAAGCTATTGAGATCTTTAAACACGAAAACAATTTCAACAGGAAGGAGGAAATTACGTTTCTAAATGCACACTGGAAGCGAGTTCTGCGACACAAGTCGAACGGAGCGTGCTACAGTCGAATCAGTCATCGTTGGGAAGCAAGGGAGATCACTTCGCCCACTGCCTCATCGCCTTTGATAATGTCTGTCGCAGTAGTAGACGAAACGTCAGGAAGCAATTCCATTGGACCACGGCTTTATAGCCCGGAAAACACTTTATATAGTATTATCACCGGCCGTGAAAGCCTTCACATACTGTCTTAGCATTGTGCTTTTCCAGTAGCCTGCCAATCCTGTCCGTTGGTTTGTGGATGTATGGTAGACCATCATCCGCGCTTTTCTTCATCTTCTCCCGTTATTGCTTCCTATCGCTCTACATTCCTTGGATGGACGGCCCTCTCGAACTCGTGCTTGCTGTATCCATTCCAACCAAAGGCTCTTTCCAGATGCTTCATTTCCCGTTCCAAATCAGCCGAGGCTTACAAATTCTCTTGGCTCTCACGGACAGAGTCTTTATGACTTCCCTTTTCTGTCTGGGATGGTGATTTGATCCGTTATTGAGATATCGGTCAGTACGTGTTGGTTTTCTATAAACGGTGTGCGCAAGTTTTCCATTCGGCCTCCTTGGTACTAAGACATCCGAAAATGGTAGGCGTCTTTCCTTTTCTATCTCCATAGTGAATTAAATTTTTAGGTTGATCAATTTGAGGTGTAATAGGAACTGCCGCAGCTGTAGACGAAACATCAGGAACGCGTCAAATTCCATAGAACCACGGCTTCAAAGCCCGGAAAACACTTCAGATTGTACTTTCACAGGCCTTGAAAGCTTTCACACACCTTTCCAAATGTTCGGAATTTTGAAATTTTGCATCATACTGTGTCATTGTTTTGCTTTAGTGATATCAAATATTTTAGGTCCCAGGTGGTATGAAAAGAAGAGTCCTACGATGGTATGACTACTCTTGGTCACGAGGCAGGATACAAGGAGGCGGAGACATCAACACCGCTCTAGGCTTACTTCCTGACAAGCTAAAAACGGAGTTGGCCCTTCATGTCAATTTAAGTGTCCTCAAGAAAGTAAGTAGTTATAGATAGTAAAAATAGTTATAGTAATAAGTAGTTAAAAATAGCGCCAACAGAATTTTTATAGCCTTGTTGGTTTTGGAATGCAAGGTGGAATTGAAAATTATCAGTTTTGAGTTCACGAGAAAACACAAGATATTTTAATTCTTTTTTTTTTGTTTTAAAATTGTTAAATTCACTGAAGGTGTAGATGAAAATTAGGCGCGAGATTGGATTCTACGTAACAAAAACTACTGGAGAGCATTTTTACTTTTCATATAAAGAAAACAAAAGTTTCCAAAACGTCAAATTACCAAAATCATCCTGCATTCCGAAAATCAAAAAGGCCATAAAAGTTCCGTTGGCGTCATCTATAGCTTCACAAAAAAGAAGTACATTGTCTCAAAAACCACAAAACTGCCGAAAATGGGACACCCTGAACAACGTGTTTATTTTATTTTGTTACACATTTAAACGGCTCTGTATTATTTGTTCAAAATTTATCTGCCATGTGCACGGTAACAAACAAGTAGGTAGGTGTGGGAGATTGTATACTTCGTGCAATTTTCTTTAAAATCCTTTATATACGCCAATAAAGAATTTTAAAGAAAATTGCACGAAGTATACCCTCTCCCACGCCTACCTACTTCTATATTATTTGTTTCTTGACACAGAAATGTCATTAAAAAACCAGATTGTTACTGTCGGAGCGTGCAGTATCTTCAGCTATCTTCAGAACGCTTTTAGTTAAATTAGCAAAAAGTTTCCTTTTGAGCAGCCTCTTTAGGAAACATCTACATCGAAAACGCTGTTTTCGACCTTTCACTACTTGCCGTAAGCGGCTCGTCATTGAGGCTTTAACACAATCAGAACTTTCGGTATTATATATGTATTATGTATTTATATATCGGAACATCGAAATTTCGGTATTCAAGACACGTTTCTTAGCACCACCGAGAAAATTCTCCAGGTGGCGCCATCTGTGTCGGTTTGTGGAACTAACGAGATTGTACTCGCCCAGTATCAACGTCATTGCCCGGTTGAAGGACAAATGATGCAGATTACTGTAAAATACAGAAATCAATGTTTAGCCCTTGCTACTATGAAAGCGCTGTTTTCGACCATTTACATTTTTTGATGGTTCATCAGTTGTTTAAAATACTTAAAATACGGAACTCGTTCTGCTCCTGCAAATGGTTTGCAGAGCCGCCTGACTGTCGGAGTAGATGTAGATTGTCCTGCTCTGCTCCCTGTCTGACTTGGGCCACCTCAAGGATTGCAAACACCTCCGTCTGGAAAACCGTGATGTGGCTTCCCAAGGCGAAGCCCTCGCCCTCTAATTGTATATTCAGAAGGTTGCTGAAGCCGCTCTTCCTTGAATTCGTCCCTTGTTGGGATGTTTATTCCAAAAGGCTGTTTCAGTCAGAGCAGATCGCGTGGGCGCTCCTGCGACAGAACTGAATGAGGCTGGCGATCTGCGTGTGATCACTTGCCATTGCTGTATCCTTCCACTGTCCACAGCAAGCCATCCTCCTGCAGGACGCCATCGCCTCCTTCTTAATCCAGATTGGAAGCTTCGGCAGACTCAGTAAGGCATTGAGTATTGCTTCTGGTGTTGTTGTGAATGTATGCGTTATGGCTCTCTGCAGTCTGGCCAGTCTCCGCACATAGCATGCCCTGTCCACCGCTCGCCACCAGACTACGGCCCTGTAGGTTTTCCTCGGTCTGACTACTGCGGTGTAGAGCCAATGCAAGAGGTGTGGCTTTAGATCGCACGGCCCTGCGTAGTTACCATGTCAGTGCTGTTGCCTTGTTGCATACCTTTTTCACGTGACTTTTCCAGGTCAGCCCGCTGTCGATGGTCACCCCCAGGCTTTAGTAGCAGAGGTTCACAGGACAGCGTCGGTGAGCAGAATCCTGTAGTTTTCCTTCTTTTGGTGTAGAGCACAAGATTTGACTGGCAGTCCCGTCTCGGAACACCATTGTTCTATTATTCTACATGCCCTTTGCAATCGATCTTTCCTGGTATCGTGACCAGTCAGTTGTCCACATACGCTTTCGCACTGAACCCCTCGGCTTGTAGCCTCTCCAAAAATACCATACATTAAGAGAGTAGTCGAGGTGATAAGCAGCTGCCTTGTGGACAGCCGCCCTCGACCTCAATTTCCCTCCGGTGTTCTCCCAGAGAAGAAGTAACCTTACAGTTGCGGAGTGCAGATCTGACCCAGTTTAACAGCTGCGTTGGGGTTCTTCGGACCCTAAGGACCTCGCAGATGGATCAAATGTGTACATCTCACCACTCTGTACATATAGCTTCAATCCTACTGTCGCAAAGAAGCAAAAAGACGTAAAATTGCAACGTTCTTAGAAATGCTCGGCCGATGACCGGTTTAGTAACCAAGCACTAGTTGAACCAAGCTTAAAAATTAAACCATGCAAATTTGTTCAACATGTGGGTATATCTAACCGCTCATGGGAGTCATGGAAAAGAAGGTTGCAATCGTTTGGGAAAAATGTGCTGACAATAAAGAAAGTTAGCACGAGTGTTTTTGAGAGAAAAACGGCAGTGTTAGTCTGCGTGCTCACGAGGAGAGTCCGGTTTTGGGGGGACTCACGAGAAGTCGGTGCGGGGAACCGCGTTGGGGCTGCTCGGAGTCGACATTACGCCGGAAGGACGAACGACCACCATCAGGTACCAGCCCATTGTTCAAAAATAGAAAACGAAGTGTTAGTGTGGGTGCTCTCGAAAGGAGTCCGGTTTTGGGGGGGAACTCACTAGGAGTCAGTGCGGGGAGCCACGTTGGGGCTGGCCGGAGGTCGACATTTCGCCGGAAGGCGCTCAATTTTAGTATAAAACTCAAATTGAATACAAATTAAGATACATATACCTATAGCACTTAGTAATATAAATTATGTTGCAGTCAACTTTAATGGCCAATAAAAAAATAAAAAGCACCGAGATCGTATATCCTTAACACCCAAGATGAGGTGAAAATCGATCTTAAAACGCTCTCTTTCATAAAATATAATGAAGGGCCCTAATGTAAAAGCGGAAGCGGAAACAGATATAAAACCCACGGAGCGTAAACTTGTCCAAGAGAGTTAAAAACTCCACGGTAGGGTTATTTTTAGAACTTTTGTAAAACGTTTCAGTTGAACTGGTCAACGAGAGTTAGGAATTTTGCAGTCACAAAACAGAAGGCAGCAAATGACAGCCAATTAAACAGAATTGTTTTATGATGTTTTAACCTGAACAATAAAATTTAATAGTTGAAGAAGTAATGATTGTACTCGAAAAAATTATTTACGACAATACATGCATAATCCATTCACTAATTATTGACATCAAGCAGGAGTTGGAAATCTTAATTTGACATTTTTATCATATCTTCCCAACATGTGCTGAACGCAGATGGGTATAAAAAATATTTCGTAGGTAACAAGACGTCGAAAATAAGCGAATGAGTTATATAAAGGAGATAGATATCAAGAAACTTTTTCCTAACAAAGATTTTTATTTCCCTGTTATTTATGTTTCGTCAAATTCTTGTATATAAAAATTTTAAATTTTTTCAACTTTTCTCGTTTTATCCAGGTAACGATATTCCAAGAGTGTCAGCCCGAGTTCCTGCGGGATTTAGTGCTAAAAATGAAGGCGTACATTTTTACTCCCGGCGATTCCATATGCAGGAAAGGCGAAGTGGCCCGTGAAATGTTTATTATTGCAGACGGGATTTTAGAAGTAATAAGCGAAGCGGGAAAGGTGCTCACCACGATGAAAGCCGGCGATTTTTTTGGGGAAATTGGCATCCTCAATTTGGACGGGTTGAATAAGTAAGTACCTATAACTGTATTTTTTAATACGTGTGCACAGTGACCTACTAACACGAGTTGAGAGAATCTTGCACAGCTTTTCCCACACCTTTGAAATTTTCCACAAACGTTCTGTCATTTAATAATTCTTGACAGCAATGCCATTCTATGTCAATTTTAAGCTGAACTTAGCTGAACTGTATGAAGAAGATGTGGCAATGGCCTGTAGTATACTACACCATTCCCACATGCATTTAACAGTTATTTACGTTATAAGTCCGGTAAATATAATTTTACAGTAGGTGTAAGATGTTTCTGGACGAGTCTGGAATTTCGACTACTGCAACATGTTACCAGACGTATGATGTACATTTTACTTTATACTGTATCATTTAGGACACCTTTACGTACATGATTTTCATCCAGTAAATAGCTCTTTACATGACTTGATATCGTAATAGTTATTTACCTGTAAAGGGCTGAAAATATACGATTGCGCCCGCGGACGAAGTTTGATGCCCGACGTGCGTAGGGCTTTACTGAGGACAAGGGCCGCAATAATGCTTTCGGTGTGTCAACGTTTTACGCAAAACTGATGTACTATTATTGCGTTGTGCTAAGTTTTATCTCGGTTTTTACAAACGTTTTTTAATATGTAATGATTAACCATTACGACACCAGCAAGCGGATTACGACAAGCCGATTGTTAAAAAACTGTTACCACGTAAACGTCTTTATTTGATTGTCAAATTTCTATTCGAAAGTGTGTTCCGTCGATGACGAGTCTTCCAGCGAATATGTCTGAAGCTGCCGAGCAAGCATTAACCGAGTTGTGCCCAAAAACATCAAGGGAGAGATATGAGAAGGAAATTTTGAAAAAAGGTATTGTTTTTAATAAAATTATATCTGTTTATTTGTTTGACAGGCGGGCTTTTTCTTGACGGGCGGTAAACTAGAACTTTCCGCCCGCATTTTTGACCCTATTACGTACCAGTTTTGCGTAAAGAAATCTTACAGTATTGAGTACCGGCACATCCTGTACCGGTATCGGTACAGGATGTGCCAATGTTTTAATTGGAAAAAATTACCTGCAAATGAACACTAACTGGAGTGCCGAAACTTACACTCCGGTTGTTTTCTCTCAATGATTAAGTGGACTACATACAAGTTATTGAAAATCTATTTTTACTAAAAATTTCTATATTCTTAGTGACATCAAACATCAAAATCTAATACTAATCCACTAATAGTTACCTAAGCATATTTCCTATAAAGGTGAAGAAACTGTCGACTAACTTTAGGTTTTTTGTTTTGTTTTTTTTTTTTAAATAAGAACAATAGTAGAAATGCCGAGAGAGGTTTGCGGCTCCAAAAACGGATCTATTTTGCAAATCAACGTAATTAGTAAACATCTCGAGGAGGATTTGCTGTTTTTTGGAAAATTAGGAATCAGTAGATATATTGCCCAATAAACATTTTGCATTGTCTTAAAGGCTTATAAGTTTTATAACGATTATATAAGGGTGTGTAGTAGTATATAAACTCACAGGGTTATAAGAAAGTGATGAAAATATTTCAGATACTTCGTTATAAAACTTCAACGGGTGTTTAACAAAAGTTATATAGCAGATTGATATAAAGCGCACAATCACCTAACTGTAACCTTGAGATGTATAGTAGTTGAATACATTACCTTTATAAAAATTGTAAGTTTGAAGGTGATGGAAGGAAGCATTATAAAACTTTTGTGATAAGAAGACCAATAAATCATCTTTATATATCCTTAAGTTACATTGTGGTTACCAATAAACCCATTTTAAACCTATATCTTCCCGCCAAAAGAACGAATTTATTGTAATTAACCAAAACCATGTTTTTCATATGTTTGTTCTAAAAATTTGTTTTCTTTTTTCAAGCGGACTAAAAGTACGTCATTTGTTTTCTCCATACGCACACCTAAAGTGGGCTTTCTAATCCTAAGACCAAAAAGTAGCAAAAAAGTCCTAGGGAGTAAAAGTAAAGTCAAAAATATTTATCTGTCAATGTGATTTTTATTAATTTAGTATTGATAATAATGCCACAAATTTTTAGTTTACCATAATTTACCACCTAAACCATTGGTTATGATTTAATACTGTTGCGAACTCGGGGTTCATTAATTCCAGTGTAACGATTTAACACGAAAACACTATTTATTTATTTCCACAATTACACACGACTACTGAATAACTCACTACTTAACACTTTATAGCCTTCTATTATCGCTTCGTAACTTTAGCTTACTTATAGCTTGCTTAAGATAAGACTACTTTTAACCGCTGCTCTATGCGCCTTTATATACAATCCTAAAATTACAGAAAAACCTAGAAAGTTCTTTATAAGAATTCTTGAATAATCTCACATAAAAAAAACGGTTGTAAACAACTGCCTTCTAGATTAAACCAGCCGAGCAATACATCACTCGTGTCAGCCATGACGCAGCGCGGATATGTCGCGAAGCTCCACCAACCAACACGCTCTCATACGCCCCGCCTCCCATGCGGCGTTGCTGCGAATCGTAACATTGCCCTCCTCCTAAGGCTGTTCGTCCCGAACAGACAGAGCTCCATGCTATCGTGCAAATCGATCCAAATGAACGACCTTCATCTTTGACCTAGGGGTCCGCTGGATCCTATACACCACATCATTAATCTTCTTTATAATTGTATAAGGTCCTTCCCAATTTTGGCTAAGTTTGGGCGACTTCCCCACCTTTCGCCTCGGATTGTATAGCCACACCAAATCACCATCCTGGAAGCCGCGGGAGTTAGCTAGTAAGTCATATCTTGCTTTGGCTCGATCATTGGATATCCGCAGTTTATTCCTGACTTGTTCATGAACATTGTCCAGCCTCTCCTTGAGCTCCTCCACAAAGTTCTCAGAGTTGAGCGAGTCTTTTTCTGGTGTTCCATACATCAAATCTGCAGGAAGCCTCATTTCCCTTCCGAACATCACTTTTGCCGGAGTATAACCAGTGGCTTCATGCATAGAGCCTCGATATGCCATCAACATAAGAGGTAGATTTTGGTCCCAATCACGCTGATGATCTGCCACCATTTTAGACAGGTAATATTCCATGGTCCGATTAAATCTCTCTACCATCCCATCCGACTGTGGATGCAAAGGAGTTGTCCTGGTCTTGCGAATTCCGAGAGGTTCCATGACCTTCTGGAAAACAGCCGATTCAAAATTTCGGCCCTGATCAGAATGAAGTTCGAGAGGGACTCCAAATCTGCAGAACATTTCATTTACTAGCACCGTTGCCACAGTCGTTGCTTCTTGATTAGGCAGGGCGTATGCTTCAGGCTATTTAGTGAAGTAATCCATGGCGACCAAGATGTATTTATTGCCCGACTCAGTCTGAGGAAACGGTCCCGCGACATCAATTGCTACCATCTCGAATGGAGCACCTACAGTGTACTGCACCATTTCGCCCCGTGATCTTGGTCGAGATCCTTTTGTGGCACAACATACTTCGCACTTGCGGCACCAAGATTCGACGTCTTCATGATAATTCACCCAGTAGAACCGCTCTTTAATTTTGGCCAAGGTTTTATTGACCCCAAAATGACCTCCACTGGTTCCGTCGTGCATTTCCTGTAGTACGTCCGATTTTCTGCTTCCAGGAACAACCAACTGACTGACTACGGTCTTGCCATCCGGACTCTCCCACGCTCTCTTCAGTAATCCATTTTCTATTTTAAGAGAGTGCCACTGGGCCCATAGCGCCTTCAGGTTTGGACTTTTACCAGCAATTTCTTGCCATTCTGGTCTCTTGTCGTCAGTCTTTGCAGAGAGGATGGGTCCAATATCTGGATCATTCATTTGTTCTTCTCGAAGGGTCTGTGTGTTCCAGCCATCGTTTACTTCCACCGACGTTCTCCTTACAGAAGGAAGTCCCTCACGCTGCTCAGTTCTTTGACAATACCGACTATCTTCTTTACATGGCCGTCTAGACAATTTATCGGCATTTCCGTGAGACCTTCCTGGTCGATGTTCAGTTTGGATCTTCTGCCTTTTAATGCGTCCGGTCTCTGTAACACTTTTGCCACCCAAATTATTGGCTTGACTTGATTGATTGACTTGACTGATCCTGGGATTATTAACGGGCTCGGTCAACTGCCCCCTTACATTGACCGGAATTGCTTTTTCCTGGAATCTAAGGCGTTCTTGGTTGCCGCTCGGTCTTCTAAACAACGGCGACGGACTTCTTGCCCTATGACGGCAGTTACTCTTGACGTGACCCAGTTTACCGCAGTTAAAACATTTTATGCCCCGATTGCCTGTTGATCGAGGAGTTCTTCCCAACAGGTCTTGCATATTTACTGCAATATCCTTCAACGCTTTATCTAAACTGGCCATGGATTCAGCCATAGACGTATTCTTCTTGTCACCGCAAGTTGCCACTCTTACACTTGCAGAAGAACTAGATGACACTCGTGACGCCTCGAATTCCAGGTCCCGAACTAGTGCCTCGCTGATATTCCTGGGCCTTACTAGGCGTAAGTGATATCTCATGTCACTATCTCGAACTCCCTCAATGAACCTTTCGGCGGCAAATTGCGTTTGAAAACATTCAGGGGCTGATGGGTATGCCAGGTGAATTAGTCTGTCTATGTCCGCCTCAAATTCTTGTAAGGATTCACCTGACTTCTGCTATCTCATCCTCAGCTGGGCTTGGAACACGGTTTCTTTGTGCTCGTTTCCAAATCGTAGTTGCAGAGAGTGTACTAAAACTACATAATTACTTTGATCAGCTGCCGACAGAGATTGGAGTAGTTCAGCCGCTTTTCCACGAAGTGCTACCACTAATGATGTAGCTTTCTGGGGCTCGGACCAGCCATTAGCTTTTGCAGCTGCCTCAAATTGTGTTTTATAAATTTCCCACGCCGTAGTACCGTCATAATCGGGAGGCTTAATTTTAGCGTTGGCTGTGCTAAAACTCACTGTAGACACGGTGTCGTCCTCAAGTTGTTCCCGGAATTTCTTTTCTAGCTCGAGCACCCTCTGGTTGACAGCTTCGAGTCCTTCGTTAACGGATTCATTAACGGATTGCATTATTCTTTCTTCCAACTGTTGCTCCCTGACTGCGAGATGGCTCATTAATTCTTCTTTGAATTGTTGATGACGTCGCTCTTGCACTTGATCACGTTTTTCCTGCTCTTCTTTTTGTTCTTTATAACGTTTTTCCTGCTCTTCTTTTTGTTCTTTATAACGTTTTTCCTGCTCTTCTTTTTGTTCTTTATAACGGCGCTCCTGAATTTGATCACATTTTTCCAGCTCTTCCTTCTGCTCTAGATAACGCCGCTCCTGAATTTGATCACGTTTTTCCAGCTCTTCCTTCTGCTCTAGATAAGGTCGCTCCTGTACTTGATCACGTTTTTCCTGCTCTTCTTTTTGTTCTTTATAACGTTTTTCCTGCTCTTCTTTTTGTTGTTGCATAAGGGACAGCAGGGCGGCAAGTTGATCCTCCATTGCTTGATGCTGGCTTCCGGTTACTGGCATAAACACGTAATGTCCGGCAATGAAGCACTCACTTACAGTTCAGCAATATTAGTCCTCAAATTCCCACTGGAATCGCACTTCTGACACCAATTGTTGCAAACTCGGGGTTCATTAATTCCAGTGTAACGATTTAACACGAAAACACTATTTATTTATTTCCACAATTACACACGACTACTGAATAACTCACTACTTAACACTTTATAGCCTTCTATTATCGCTTCGTAACTTTAGCTTACTTATAGCTCGCTTAAGATAAGACTACTTTTAACCGCTGCTCTATGCGCCTTTATATACAATCCTAAAATTACAGAAAAACCTAGAAAGTTCTTTATAAGAATTCTTGAATAATCTCACATAAAAAAAACGGTTGTAAACAACTGCCTTCTAGATTAAACCAGCCGAGCAATAAATCACTCGTGTTAGCCATGACGCAGCGCGGATAGGTCGCGAAGCTCCACCAACCAACACGCTCTCATGCGTTGCCCCGCCTCCCATGCGGCGTTGCTGCGAATCGTAACAATACCATTAAAAACCACCGTTCTAACACATTCTATTTATCTACACCACTAAATTGGTAAGTACCTAGACCCGCTTAAAGAGGGTGAGAGAAAATAGTAAAACTGAATCACTCTGAAATAGACTTTTTCTACGAGCGTTCTTAATATATCACTTTCCCGCACGCATTTTGTTCTTGAAAGCTTTACTTTCCCGCACGGCGTGCGTGAAAATAAATTTAGCGTGCGGGAAAGTAAATATTTGAATAACTGTATATACATATATACATATAAGAATGACTGATTTGTAATATAATTTAGACTTTATAGTCTGTCTATCTAGATAGGTGCATCTGCCTTACAGCCATGCCAAATATGTTTATCTGTTTTCAGGAACTATTATGCTTGCCTTTATTGATTTTTGATACAAAATATTCCTATAATATCCGTACTTTTTATTCCAATGTCACCGGTCCATGCCTGAAACATTATGTCACGCCAACAATCACACCAAGTTTTTGTCATAACAACCAATTGATTGTTGATTAATTCAGAGCTGTCATACTGTTAACAAAGATACAATATACAACTTACTTTTTAATTATCTGTTTCTTTACTTGGGCTCGTAGAAAAAATATTGTTCCTAACTCGTGCGAAAAGTGTCTTTCCCGCACTCGGCAGACAGCGTGCGGGAAAGTATCAGTTTCCGCACTAGTTAGGAAAATAACTATTCCTGCATGCTTGAAAGAAAAGTAGTATATGTTACTCGGAGTAAAAGGTCTTTCTGTGCCCAGTTGCAGGCCTCAGCTTCACTTCGGCCGTCAATCTCTGGGCTCAGCACGAAAAGACCCACTTTTACTCCTAGTGACATAATATACTAGTATATAGGCACGGTGAGCGATATATACGAGGTATATAGGCAGAATGAGCGAATGGAGAAAAGTGAAACAAAATAGTGCTTTCAGCAGAAAAGTTTCAATAAAATTTCGTGAAATTATATCAAGTTTAGTCAGCTCAGTGGAATCAACAATAATAAGTGTTGTTGATTAGTGTAAAGATGAAGCATCACCCTTAAAAGCAGACTCTGATGATAAGCAACTAATTTTTAATCAGCATATCAATAATTTTTCACTTGATTTTTCGCCAGGGTTTTGTGCCTTAAATGAAGACGAATGCAGAATAAGTAATTGGGTGAATGAATTTATTGACAATCAAACTGAGGATGACAATCAAACTAATGATGAATGTAGAAAAAATAAACGGTTTCGTACTGTTTAAAAAATGGGCTGTAAATTTTAATATTACACCGCTAGCCTTAAAACAGCTAATGGAAATTATAAATGTTTATTCCCCTATAGAAACTCCTAAAGCAGTTTTGATAAAAGAAATTCGCCCGAGACAGAAACTTTATTTTTTATTTCCACAGAGTTTATGCCCAGTTTATACCTCTAAATTAAGAATTAAACTAATTTTTATTTAAACTAAACACTTGTCAAAGTTATATGTGTACCTTTAGGTAGATCTGTTTAGGCTTTCATTATTAATTATTAAATGGAAGTATAAAATGGTTGAATTAAAAGTTGACATTTAACTTTGACAAGTGTTAATGAAAATTAGTTAAATTCTTAATTTCGAGGTATAAATCTGGCATAACGTAATTATTGCCGTAATTTCATTTCCATCAAAATTCGGTAAGAATGAGGTTAGGAATGACAAATGACAATTTAAGAGTGGCTACTGGACTATAAGCTCGTAAATATTACGTTTTCGATAGCACCGCCGCCAACTTTTTTGATTTTTCGATTCGACGGATCGACGTGTTATACAGTTTTGTCTTTTGTCACTAATATCCCAATTTTCAGTGTGTGTTAAATAATTAAGCATTGCTATGTAAATTTCTAAACCAAAAAATAGAATAAGTCAAATCCTCAAATCTATTCGTCATGCGAGACATTAGACAGAGCTTATCATATACCAATGTCCCAAGGAGCATGTTATATAACGGTTTTATAGTAGACACTATTTTACCACCAGAGGTGATGTAGTGGACTCAAATAGTTCATAAAGGTGTCACGTTTAGTCCGCCATGTTTACGTGTTAATAATTTAAAAATCCGGAACAGATTTGATCTTGGTCATTAAACAAATAGGTACAAACTGGCTTTAATATTGTAAAGGGTATAAAAGAGGGCATATAAGAGGGTTATTTATTGACTTTTAAGTTAAAAGAGACACCTATCATGCAATAAATTTGTCCTTTACCTGATTGGGTATGCGTTTTGACTGACACTGATTAGGCCCGGCTCAAATAAAACTCATATAGATAATCCTAAACTTATATATATTTAAGGCCCGTGAGTTGTACTGAAGTATCTCGCATATATTCACAGTAAAACTTGGATTGCAAGAAAATTTTCAACCATGGAATCGCAAAACCACCACCCGTTGAATATTGTTACTTTAATATCCGATAAAAACAGCACGCCATTCAGGCATAGAATTTAGAAAGACTATAGAATGAGGAACAGTAAAATGATAACGCAAGGCAAAGTTGTGGTAACCAATTACTCTGACGAAAATAAACATGAGACGGTCGCTATTTAAAACTTCAATGTGTAAAAGAGGAAGCAAATTTTTGTACCCTCCTACTGTCATTTGTCAAACGTACGCAAATATATACAACTAAACCATTACTTTACGAACACATTTATAGGCAATATTTATAAGAGTCGGAAGATTTGTGAACACTATAAGTCATGGTTAATTTCCAGTTATGTAAGGGTGGCCAACAAAGTTATATAACAGCATTCAAAAGTTATTCATAACAATAGATATAAATCCTTAAGTCCTATAAAGTTACTAAATCAGTGTTACTGCAACCTCTATAAATTGCCCCATTTAAGAGGTATATAAGGGTGTGCAAGAGGTATTGCGAACTTTTTTATAAAGCTTTTAGTTATATACTCAAGTAATATAATATTTGCGGTTACTCATATATAACGAAAAATGTTTATTGGGTGAGAACGGTTTGAGGCCCCAAAAAATTTCATTAGCCTGCCGTATCAGTAGGGCTAAAATAGCTAAAAATAAGTAAAAACTTTGTGGGTATATATTATAAAATAACAAATTTAGTAAATATTTCGAAAACGATTTGAGATTAAAAAGAAATGGAGAGAATCAGCGATTTAGTTGGACAAAGTTAGCTTAACAAAACCCAACTTTATGGGTTTAGCTTGGAAAATAAGGAAATCAGTAGATGACTTGGGAACAGTTTGCGGTCCCGAAAAATTCACTAAACTTTCGTGTCGTTTGGGAAAAACTAGTGAAAAACAATTAAGCGAAACATCTTGGACTTCCATTGCGAGGACCAACCTCATCTTCTTACTATACCAAACATAAAAGGAACTTCAGAGAAACTTCAACGCATCGCGAAACAGTACAACATACGAACAGTTTTCAAAACTGAAAATACATTAAGAAGCGTACTTTCTAAAAATGATTGTATACAGGGTGATTCAAAATTGCTTTGACGAATTTTAGGAAGTGATTGCTGGCATTATTTTAAGAAGAACGGTTCTAATAAACGAGGGTCCTTAAGAGCATCCGTTCGTAAGATACAGAGGGTATTAAAGTTTTATAAAAAAATACAAAATGATAATAATATCTCCTAAACAGCTTGAAAGGTTTTAATAAAATTTTACAGATGTCAATAGCTAGCGAGTAGCCATGTTTCTGTTAAACGAAATTTTTTTTGTTCCACAAGTGGCGCGCGTCCTGCAATGACGCTTTTTTTTAAAGAAAAGTAAGGTACGCCACTAGTCTATCAAAAAATAAATTCTACCCTTTTGTTCTCTGTTCATTTCTAAACAAAAAAGCTCTCTTAAATTTTCTTCGTTAGACACGTCATTTTCAAGTAAAAAAATAAAAATCGTTTTAATACACGTCATAGAATCGTTACCTCAACAAGATGTTATGTCAAAAAGATGGAAAACTTTAACACCCTGTACCTTCGTAACGATGCTCTTAAGGACCCTCGTTCATTAGAACTTTTCTTCTTAAAATAATGCCAGCAATCACCTCCTGAAGTTTGTCAAAGTACTTTTGAATCACCCTGTATATCAGATCCCGTGTGAGTGTGGCATGTCTTACATAAGAGAAACCAAGCGTCCTTTGCATGTAAGGGTTCAGGAACACAGAACTCATACGATAAGAGGAGAAACATCAAAATCGGGAATTGCAGAGCACGCTTGATCCGAACTCCATAATATTAAGTGGTCGGAAGCCAAAATTGTGCATAGGGAACAGCACTGGAAGAAACGAAAGTTTAAGGAAGCGTCTTCATTGGAAGCAAAGAGGGCGTCTTTAGTATCGTAATACACCCCTCTTCGGACATTTTCAAAAAAACTTCGGGAACATATTCGTGCGGCGTTTGAGCGGAATGGCACGATTGCACTTCCAAAGAATGCAATAAACTGAATTCGAATGAAATCAAGCCCAAAAGAGGTTTTTTTTTAAATGGTAAAAAAACACGATTCTAAAAGTGCCTAAAAATCGACCTCTAAAGGGGTCTATTTCCGGAAATATTCGACATACGGAACTGTGGGTGGTGGGAGGTGAAAGAGGACATCAAGCTGAGGAAAAAGCAATTGGATTCTCTCCAGTCGGTCCAGGCGTTCTCAAGTTACAGGCGGTCAAAGTTTAGAATTGAGAAGTCGTAATCACCCCCCTTTGGACACTTTCAAAAAAAATTTTTGTGCCGTTTTTGAGCGGAATGGCATGTTTGCACTCCCCTAAGAACGTAACAAACTGAATTCGAGTGAAATTAAGCTCAAAAGAGGTTTTTTTTTAAAAATGGTAAAAAAACGCGATTCTAAAAGTGCCTAAAAATCGACCTCTAAAGGGGTCTATCTCCGAAAATATTGAACCTAAGGAAATGGTGGGAGGATCAAGAAGAGGAAAAAAAATCATGTTCGTTTATGCATGTATTTTGAAAAATAGCAAAATTTTTAATTATCTTGAGAACGGTTTGAGGCTCTCAAAATTCGGGTCAACGACTGACTTAATTGGAAAAGTTAACAAAAAGACGAGCCCTGTACAAATATTATGGGTTTACTTCAAAAATTTGTGGTCGATTTTGCAAAATGAAAGAATATGTACATATCATGATAATAAATAATTCGAGGTTTCAAAACTTGGACCTGAACATTCAAAACTGAACCATTTTTTTAATTGGAAATAATTAGTTGAAAATGAATACAAACTTGATGGATTTATTTTGAAAAATTTGAAAATTATTAAATATATTGAGAAAGACTTGAGGTTCTAAAGAAATGCACTAGATGACCAAATAGAAACTTTGTGGTCGATTCTGGAAAACGAAAAAATCTCTAGAACATTTCGAAGTTCGAAAACTTAGACCAAACCATTATTTTAATTGAAAATAATTAGCTCAAAATGAATACAAATTTAATGGATTTATTATGGAAAATTAGAAAGTTATTAAATATCTTGAGAACGACTTGAGGCTCCAAAAGAATACATTAGACTACCATGTTTGTTGGAAAACATTAGCTACACACAAAAAGGGTATCTTTAGGAGCTTGACCTGAACTACCCTGACAAAAATGACCGAGAGTGAGACTTAGCGCACATTAGCAATAAATTATTAAAAAATTCCAATTTTTTCAATAAAAACCAGGGTTGGTTTTATCAGTGGTTTTTCACGGTTTTAACAGTCCTGTCTGAAACTAGTTTTGGATCGCAAGTGCTCAAAACTAGAACAAAAAATAAGACAAAAATTGAAGTTTTGTATACTTCAAAACCTGTTAATTTCAGACGAACAGCCGACGTGCGTTCGGTAGGCTACTCCGAATTATTCTCCTTATCAAGGGAAGATGTCCTAGCGGCAATGAAAGACTACCCAGAAGCTCAGGAAATCCTTCAAGCTTTAGGACGGAAACGATTGATGGAGGTAAGCTCAAATTTGATCAGTTTTAATTGCAGTTTATGCTATTGGCTCCAATGCACCAGTTTCTTTGAGTGCAAATCAAGATGCAATGCTTTCGTAGTGGCTGGCAAAATTAATCGAAACGCTGTTCACATTCGCAGCTTTTACAGGTAAAAGCCAGCGCCAAGCACCATGCCCATCATAAGGGCGATCATCATCATCATCATGGACACGACAAGGGCCTTGTGGATAAAATTAAAAGTGAAGCTAAGGTACTAAGAACTATTGCAATGCTAGTAGTAAACATTCAATAAATATATTTTGTTCTGTAGGGATTGAAAAATGCATTGAAGAAATCTCGAACTCATTATCGAAAGTCTGATGAAAGCTTGGAGTTACAACCGTTGCAGCCGCATGGCTTGAATAGTGGTAATGGGGCTTCCAAAGGAACGCTGAAGAGGATGTCTAGGTAAAAATTGTTCCTAGACTCTAAACAAATATTGTGATGGTTGGTTTCTTGGGTTGTCAAAGTGAAATTTTGAATAATATTCTTACTTACATTTTTATCAAATATTCTTATTCCATATTCGAGTTTCACGTTTGACGCTTTTATGCTGACTTACGGTATTTTCTTAACACCTTTTTTGCTTTATATATTTCATTTAACTCGTAAATTAAATATTCGTTATATTATGAAAGTTAAAAGAAAGTTATTTTCTGCGAAATATGTTAGTGAACGAAATTTTTAGCTTTTTTGCAGGAAACTCTAGTTTAAAATATGCAAAAAAAGCAATATTTACTAATTGGAAATTGAAAACTTATCTGCTTTCAATATTTCCAAGAATATTGCAGCGTTTAAGAAGGAAACAAATATACCATATTCCATTATTTTCTGCATCTTACCTTGCCATGGAATTTACCCTGTATAACATCGATGGCAACTGTCGTTTACTTGTCGTCAAAACAGATACGGTAACTACAGAATTGGAAGGTGATAACTAAAATCGGCAATTTGAAAGCTGGCCAATAAGATCGCGTGACATGTTTTTTTTTAACCAATACAGTCAAACTAATTACTAACTGGTATTTTTAGTCGCAACTGTCTCCAATAAGCTTTAAGATTTTGTCAAATTGAAGTTGCGTCGTTGTCAATTTTCAATACGTGTATCAATATTTATGTGTATGAAAAACTAAAAGAATTCCAAAATGCCGAAAATAATCGACAAGAAAATTCGATTATTTATAAAAAAAAGTGCTTTCCAAAAAAGATTTGCAATATTTTTGAGGTCAGTACGCATACAAATATAAATTTTTCTTGTATTGGCTGTAGGGCCTATTTGAGGATTGGAAATACTACTAAATGTCTTCATTCATAAGCCGTTAATAAAGATGTAAGTATAAAAGTATTATGTACTATAGTTAATTTGCTTTTTTATTTGCGTAGTTTTACTTAATGTAGGATAGAGAAATGCAACAATAAAAATTTTATTAGCCAGAATATGCAAAGCAAAGTAATCTAGGTAGATACCAGCACCCCCGACACACAAAACGTCTACACGATAGTACTACAGTTCACATGTCAATTAACTCCGCTCCTCGGCCCTCGCGCAAATTCACCTTCCAGCTGCCACCTATTAAAGGGCTGAACGTCAGGCTTGAAACCTTGAGTCGCAAACATTCCCAAAAGTGCGCCGGGCGAAAAGGAAAATCATAGAAGAAGACATTTTGAGTGGTAGTAGACGCTCATCCAGAAAAGCTGAAGGTTCCCTGACCCGCGATGATTAGCTGCAAAGCGACTCACATCCAGAAGATTTCCTGGATAAGAAGGCTACTAACACTAACACCAAAAGGCCAATCAAATTTAAATTGCCCCGTGTAGGGGGTGCCAAGAAGCGCTTTCATACACGACCTGTAAGGAAATTACTTATTACCAGGTACTCATTAATTATTGTGCAAAAGTCTAATTTTTCATATACAAGTATATATTTTGCTTGGGTTTACAAAAGATATCATCACGTTCACTCGGTACCACTGCGCTATTATATACTGGAACCTTAGTTTTGCAAATAACAAATTGAATAAGGTTCCAAAAACTACTGTACCAAATGTGAGAAAGATAGTGCATATTCTGGTTGCTTTGGTAAAGATAAAAATATTCAGTAGCACTTCCAATTTAAAATAAACAAAGAAAATTATTGAATCTAATTTATTAAATAGATGGGTTTTCAATATACTTGTACATGATCTTTATTTTTAGGTGAGTACCCACTAGAACTGTACGAAGCATTATATAAGAACAAGCCCTCGACAAGGTTGAAGCAGACCATGAGACACCAGTAATAGCTAGATGTAAAAAAAAAACACTTTTGAAGAACTGAATAAAGACGACTAAAATGTGTCACTATGGGAAATAACTGCTGATTAAGTCATTGTTTTACTACTTACAATAAGTACAGAATAAATTATCGTAGTTTCTTTATTTTTTCCTCAGAATGTTACTGTTGAACACAATATAGCTATATTATGTAATTAATGTTAAAACCTTATGGTAAATTGTAAAACTGTAAAATTTTACTTTTTGGAACGCTCAATATACGTAAAAAGAAATAGGCTCACGATTATTATTGCCTTAGTGTATATTATATGACGATGAATGACAATAAGCTTAGAGTTTTGAAATTGAATGAAAAGTAGCGAAAAGTGAAGAAAAGTCTGTTATATTCATTTCTTGCTAATAATCTTCAAAGTATAATAATTAAGTTAACCGTTAAAATCGCATAAATTAGTTAGTAACTATGAATAAATTATTTTCCTTAAAATCTGGAATAATTGAAAGAGTCTGGCATCTATGTAGCCTTAAGAGTAAACAATATCCATAACCTTAAACTCATTTATCAATCACTGTCAGTGTTCGTTATATATACTGGGTGAACTATGTCAAATTTCCAAGGCTATCGCGATGCAAAAAAAAACTGGAACAGTTTATAGAAACAACTACTCCGAGGACTAATACCCCTACCGGCATTGAATTACACTGTTTCTTTCAAAGCTCATTTTATAAAGCAAAAAAAAATAGTAAAATGAATTAATAAAGTAATAAAAAATCAATGCTAAAAAGCCAAAAAATATTAAGCTTTTTGCAAAGAATATAGAACCAGAGTTTAATTAAGATATGCGAAAATGCACATGTATAATTACAATTTGGAAATTTGAAAACTTGTGTGCTTTCGGCATTTCCAAAACCTTGTAGTTATACATAAAGAAGGAAACAAATATATAACAACTACTTCGAGGGGTAATACCCCTACCGACATTGAATTATACTATTTGTTTCAAAGCGTAAATATTATAGAAAACATACATAAAAGCAAAGGTGAAATACAAGAAAGTGCTCTAGATTAAAAAAAAAAGAAAAAAAAATATATATAACATAAAAGTTAAATTAAAGTTTCTTTTTGAAATGTGGGTCAAAGGTACTAAATGTATATGTTAACCAAAAGTACTTACTACTCTCTTTTGGACGGCGTATTTACGTAATTACTTTCTAGAGGCGACAAACCTCAACCTCCGTCGTCAGCATCCTCTAGGAGATTTTGCTGATTTTTTTTTGCTTTATAAAATGAGCTTTGAAACAAACAGTATAATTCAATGCCGGTAGGGGTATTAGCCCTCGGAGTAGTTGTTTCTGTTTGTTTCCTTCTTAAACGCTGCAATATTTTTGGAAATATTGAAAGCAGATAAGTTTTCAATTTCCAATTAGTAAATATTGCTTTTTTTGCATATTTTAAACTAGAGTTTCCTGCAAAAAAGCTAAAAATTTCGTTCACTAACATATTTCGCAGAAAATAACTTTCTTTTAACTTTCATAACCTATGGTATATAGCGCCAATCAGGTTTTTTGTACCTTTTTGTTATATATTCACTATTACCTTGCTTTTTAATACCTGCGATAACCTTGCTTGTCACTTTTGATTTGTGTGTCAAAGTTAATAAATCTGTTCGCGTCTTTTTCGGTCATCTCCTAGAGGATGCTGACGACGGAGGTTGACATTTGTCGCCTCTAGAAAGTAATTACGCAATTACTCCGTCCAAAAGAGAGTAGTAAGAACTTTTGGTTAACATATACATTTAGGGTGACTTTTACAACTTCAAGTAAAACTTCAGATTGAAGATAAAATACCAGACTTGATGTACATTGCATTGTTTACCTGACAGATAAACAATGCAATGTAGGTTATATCTGGAGTTTTATCTCCAATCTGAAGTTTTACTTGAACTTATAAAAGTCACCCTTAGTAACTTTGACCCACATTTCAAAAAGAAACTTTAATTTAACTTTTATGTTATTTTTTTTTTGGTTTTATTCTAGAGCACTTTCTTGTATTTCACCTTTGCTTTTATGTATGTTTTCTATAATATTTACGCTTTGAAACAAATAGTATAATTCAATGTCGGTAGGGGTATTAGCCCTCGAAGTAGTTGTTTCTATTTGTTTCCTTCTTTATGTATAACTACAAGGTTTTGGAAATGCCGAAAGCACACAAGTTTTCAAATTTCCAAATTGTAATTATACATGTGCATATCTTAATTAAACTCTGGTTCTATATTCTTTGCAAAAGGCTTAATATTTTTTTGGCTTTTTGGCATTGATTTTTTATTACTTTATTAATTCATTTTACTATTTTTTTTTGCTTTATAAAATGAGCTTTGAAACAAACAGTGTAATTCAATGCCGGTAGGGGTATTAGCCCTCGGAGTAGTTGTTTCTGTTTGTTTCTTTCTTAAACGTTGCAATATTTTTGGAAATATTGAAAGCTGATAAGTTTTCAATTTTCAATTAGTAAATATTGCTTTTTTGCATATTTTAAACTAGAGTTTCCTGCGAAAAAGCTAAAAATTTCGTTCACTATTCGTTATATTGTAGTTCATATTCTGATGGAGGCCTAAACTCGTGTGGAAACGTCATTAAACAACACCGAAGTTTCAAGGATTTCCTGCAGTATGAACAGCCCAAGAAACCAACCATCACAACTATTACAAAAATCCCTTGCAACACACAAACGTTCCTTTTTTCTAATCGTTAACAAACGTTTTTGTTGGTACTGTCTGTGAAATATTTGTATTTATTGCAGGGTAAAATCTCATGATCTAAGTCAAGAGCATGTAGAACCAGAAAAATCTGAGAGAAAAGAAAGCCTTGCCCCCGAACACCATGAGAAAACCCACACAGCCTTACCTTTGGGAGCCGGACTTCCACTATTGCATCGCCTAAGGTACTCCTACTTTATACGGTGTGTCCCAAATTCGAGGCTCTACATTGGGATCTCGGAAACTGTAATAGCTACAGCAAGGGTTAAATGGGGAATGTTTTGGGGAATCTAGTGCTGATTTCAGATCCGGCTTCAAATTAGATGCCGGACAATTGCTTTCTGAGATATTGCAAAAAATATAAATATGGTGGATTTTGTTTTTTTTTCTTATAGATACGAAGTGGTTTATTTGACGGATGTCGAAGTATGACATTATTAGGACACTTTTTTGAGACAATCAATATGGCGTATATCAAAACTCGCTATCGTCTTTTGTTTTTTCGGAACTCACTACAACTTTGGTTTTTCTTATGGCGGCCATATTGGATTTTTAAATTTTTAGATCCAGCGAAAAATGTTCGTTACATTGATATCCAGCAAGTACATAAAACTCGAAAGTTACGATAAAAAAACAATTTTTTTTAAAGTTCGACAGTTGGCCACCACTTTGACGTAAAATGGCATTGCGTCATTTGCATTTTTTTTATCAATAATCACTGTTATTTCGTTAAAAGCAAAACTGAGTTTCCTCTGAAATGTTTCGCAAATGTTAATTTTATTTTGCTTTATTTCTGTGAAATAACATATCTATTAATTAAGTATACCAACAAAAGAATATCAAAATGGAGGCATCTAATAAACTAGGTACTAATATAATTTTTAATGACTTAGTTTTTAGCAATCTTCTCTCATATTAATTATTATCAGGTAGATTTGCAAAATGCCTACCGCCTACCTCTTGACATTTCTGACAGTTTGGAAATACTTTTCGATTGACTCTAGTAAGGGTACTTCTGTTTACAGAGGCAAAAGTGTCCAGAACTCTTTCTCTCAGAATATTTACGTTTTGGAGAGGATCGAATTCGTAAATCTTATTTTTTACGTGGCCCCATATGACGATGCAAAATAGCGGCTTAAAATAAAATACGCGGTATTTTTATCTGTGAGTGTATAAGAACCCAGAACTAGTAATGACGTCAACTGAGAGGACGCGGAAAAATTCATGTGGCAAAAAGTGTTACTATTTCTGTTGCAAAACTAAACCTTTTAGTGCACAGTTCTGTGTTATTTGTGGCAGGGTCTTTCACAGATCCTGTGTAGCAAGAGATTGGGCCGATAAAGTGACTATTATAGATGATTCGAAGTTAAAATGCAAGGAGCACAATATGGATGATGAACATAACCTCAATTCCATTCCTGGAGGTGCCAGTGATAGCGAACTGGAGATAAAATATCTGAAGGAACTCCTCTTGGAAGTAAGGAGTAAAAACCTAATTCTAGAAGAAAATAACCACCTTCTTAGAGAAAAACTTTCGCTCTTGGAAAATAACAACAAAAATGCAAGTAAACATGACCAGCAAAGCCCGCTAAAAAAAGGAAAACAAAAACAAAACAACCAGCATGATGACAACCAGGAATACACCGCCAATGTTGCCAAACCGTCACAATCGAGCGAACGAGCATCCTACGCTGCTGCCTTAGGCAACCCACAGAGCACCGGCGTTGGCGGGGACGGATCGAGCATGTCTTTGCCTGGTGGGACGGAACCAAGTCGTGACAAAGAATCTGAAGAATTTATACAACCAAAAAACAGGAAATTAAATAAACAAAGATGGCAGGATCTTAAGAAAAAAAACCTACAGCAGGGAAATCGAACTGAGGATGTGGAATTCCAGTTTGATAAAGACACGAAGAAAGACAAAAAAGTCTGGGTCTTTCTAAAAAAACTTGGTGAACATGTTACCAAAGACAATATCACCAACTATGTTCTAAAGCATGCTGATGTCACAGCAGAATGCATTTCCGTTAAAGAGTGTCAACCGAAAATACAAAAAAAAACCAAGAGGTTCTACATGATTGGTGTTCCTTTTAAACATAAAGAATTAATAGACAGTCCAGATTTCTGGCCTAAAAGTGTGACCTTCCAACGGTTCAACTTTGGACTAGGCCGGAATTTTTTAGACCAAACAAAACCAATAATAGAAATTGGCTAGAAAAGGATGACACTCGCAATCGCTGCGGCGGAAGCATCCACCTAAGTGATCTACCATCCCATGAACATGAATATGACTCCATGAAGCAGCAAAACACCCGAAGCACAACTATGACAAAATCACAGAGGCTCATCCTGTTTCATTGGAATGTGCAAAGCCTGAACAACAAAACCCAAGAAGTCTCCGTTGCGCTGTCGGAAGTTGAGCCTGACATCTTTTGTATAACAGAGTATTGGTTTCAAAATGCAGACTTACAATACTTACAACTGAGTGGATACAGCATTGTGAGCTACTCATCAAGAACAGAGCTGACGGAAGGAGGAACTGCCATTTTTTGCAAAAAGGATATCCCAATGGAACAGGTATCTGTACAAAAACTACCCATTGAAAGACATTTTGAATTTTGTGTTGCTAATCTTAGAACCAAAAGTGGATATTTTTGTACAACTGTCACTCTATATCGCTCGCCATCTGGCTGTTTAGATACTTTTGTGACTAACCTATATGATCTGTTGCATGAAGTGTATAATCCTAATAGGAATAGGTATCTCATAGTCTGTGGGGACTTCAATGTGAATTTCCATACAGATAACGCTGACTCAGACCTAGTGAATCAATTACTTGTGAGTTTTGGTCTTTCCTCTAGCATACATGGTGTTACTAGGGCTGGGAGAGGCGATGGGACACAAGTGGATAATATCTTCAGTAATATTCCCAACGAATTGATAAATGGAAATATATACTTAACTAATGTGTCTGATCACTATGGCCAGATAGTGAGAATTCTAGTCTCAAAAAATCAAGCCACTAGGGCCAAATGCATTAAAAAACGCTTTTTTACTGACACCAACACACAGTCCCTTATAGATTGCCTTGAAAACGAAACTTGGGAAGATATCTATGCTTTGCAAGATCCCAATGAAAGCTATAATATATTTCATAACATTCTATATTATTATTTCAACTTGGCATTTCCTCTTAGCTCAGGTAGGTTACAGGCCGAAAGACCTTCTTGGATTAGCAAGGAGATTAAAGAATATGGGCAATATGTAAAGGACTTATATGTGTGGTATAAGATCACTGGAAGCCGGATTAACTTGGATATCTACAAGAATGAAAGAAAAAATTATAGAAAGTTTATTTCGCAATATCAAACATCGCTTAATGAAAATCAGATTAATAACTCAAACAACAAAACAAAAACGGCTTGGGGCATCTATAGGAATCTCACTTCAAACAGTAGTCAAAATAGTATAGTTCTTGACTTTGATGGAATGTCAGTGGGAGATCCTTCCATGGTGGTAGACTTATTTCTGAGAAAGTTTGACACCCCGTCTGTAGCTCGCCTGCAGGATGGTGATGTGGAGAATGTTATTGGCAACCCCGATACGGCTTTCTTGAGGCCGGTGGATGATATGGAAGTATTTAGAATTATAATGGCCCTACCCAATAAATATTCCGCGGGTTGAGACGAGTTTCCGATAGTAATAATCGAAAGGGTAGCTAAATGCATTTCAACGCCACTGGCCTATATCATGAACGACTGTTTTGATGCTGGGATATTTCCAGACATCTTGAAGAGAGCTAAGGTTATTCCCGCTCATAAAAAGGGAAAGAGAACCGACATCAACAATTATAGACCCATTTCCCTTCTCTCTTCCGTGTCGAAGATCTTTGAGAGGGCCATATACAGTAGGCCTATGAACTTCCTACAACATCATGAGGTGATAGTCAGCCACCAGTATGGGTTTATGCCCAATAGGTCTACACAGCTTGCAATATTTGACTTTATTACATACATAATTGAAAATGTTGACAGGGAGAAAAAGGTTGCTGGGTTGTTCTTTGATCTCTCAAGGGCCTTCGACACATTAGATCATGATCTGCTCATGAACAGGATAGCTAGCTATGGAGTCAAGGGGAATTTCGCCTCAATCATAAAGTCTTATCTAACAAACAGACAGCAGGTAGTATCTGTGCACTCACAGGGGGTCGAGGTTCTTTCCCGGTCGGTAGCGATCCGGAGGGGCGTTCCGCAGGGCTCCATTCTCGGTCCCGTGTTGTTCCTCCTGGACGTCAATGGTTTGGGTGCGGCGATTGCTGGTGGTCGCATCTGCCAGTATGCGGACGATACGTCTATTGTGCTAGTGGATGATGGCTTTGCTGGTCCCTCGGCGGCTTGTTCGGGTGCGGTGGGGGGAATGCGGAATTGGTGTGCGGCCAGTGGCCTGATGGTCAACTGTGCACCGCGACCTTTAGCAAATTGGGTAGCTCTCTTGAGTCTTTGTATGTCAATATTGGTGCCGGTTCTTTTCCTGTATCAGACGGGGTGAAATTTTTGGGGGTGACGGTTGATCAAACTCTAGCATATGATAAGCAAATAAAAATTTTGGAAAACAGACTAAACAGTTTCTGTGCTTTAATTCGCAGACTCAGAAATTGCTTTTCACGTACCACACTAATACAAATATATTATGCCGGAACTCAATCGATAATATCTTATAGTATTCTATTCTGGGGCTCATGTAGAAATGCTCACAAAATATTTGTAGCCCAGAAGCGGATTGTTAGATGTATCCAGGGGCTACACCCTAGAGTATCATGTAGGCCGTACTTCAAGCAAATGAAATTACTCACTGTCCCATCGTTATATTTCCTATCGCTGGTAATGTTTGTAAAAAGGCACTATAATATGTTTACACGCAACGCGGATGTATATGCTCAAGGTATGACCATGGCAACCAGGAGTGCAGACATTCTCAGAGTGCCACTGCACAACTCTACTTTTTTCAAGAAAGGTCCATATTATCAGGCGCTCATGGCCTTTAATCTATTACCCAATACCATCAAAGACAAGACCAGTCTTTTATCATTTAAGAGAGCCACCACTGATTTCCTGCTAGACAAGTCCTACTATAGCTTTAGCTTTACATGAGCCTTGTAGCTGAATATATGAACTTGCAAACCAAAACTACAGTGTTGTGTGATTCTGGGAGTGGCTGCACTCCAGAAACAATTTACAGAGTGTATCTTTTTTCTCTTGTTTGCTTTTGACGTTGCTTTGTTGACTGTGTCGATTTTGGTGGCAATAAAGATATTATTATTATTATTATAAGGTCTAAAAGGAAAAAAGTAGACGAGTAAAATTACGAATTATTCCACATCAAACATTAAATCCAAATCGGGTTTGAAATCGCCTTTCCTCGACTTCGAACGGATTTTCTATGGCCCAATGGTGCCTCTTATGTTCATTAAACACCCCACAGTTAGTCACCTACTTTCGTCAGACCACAACACGTTGTTCGAAAATTCTGGATTTTCAATACATTTACTTGTATACCATTCTGAAAACGCATTCTTCTTGGAAAATCAGTTTCTATGAGCCCCTGAACAATCGTAGGTTTGTAAGGATGTAATCTGTTTTTCTTTAGTACACGTTGTACAGTGGATTTTGGTACGTTTATGTTACGCTCTATGGTTCTGACAGATGTTCTGGGATTTCTGTTGACAGCTTGTAAAATATTTCGGTCGCGGTTGTGATTTGCAATATTGTACTTTCCTTTAAGTTGGTTAAATGCTCCACAAGTAATAAGATTCATAACAATTCTTCCAAAATATGTTTTATGGGACTGTCGTCTTTCTCGGTGTACCTCCAAATGTCCAAATATCTAGCTGCTGTAGCATCGGGATTTCTGTGTAACTGCAAATACAGCGTTAACATGTCAAACATTTTTTCATTGGAATAAGCCATTATGTATTTTGAAGTCTTAAAGGAAGTTCTCAAAAGAAAACTAACTGACAATCTAAGAGGAATAGAATTCAACACGATTTTGCTAAATCACAGTACACAGGACTTATAATTGTTTAAACAAAAATGGAAATGGCGCGATGTCACTTTACGTCAAAGTCATGGCCAACTGTTCAAATTTAAAAAAAATTGTTTTTTTAACGTAAGTTCCGAGTTTTATGTACTTGCGGGATATCAATGTAATGGAAATTTTTCGCTGAATCTGAAAATCGAAATATCCAATATGGCCGTCATAAGAAAAACCAAAGTTGTAGTGCGTGTCGAAAAAACAAAAGATGATAGGGAGTTTTGACATACGCCTTATTGTTTGCCTCAAAAAACTGTTCTAATAACGTCGCACTTTGACAGTTGTCAAATAAACTACTTCAAATTTATAAGAAAAAAACTAAACTCGCCTTTTTTTTATTTTTTACAATATCTCAGAAACCAATAGTCCGCTGTCTAATTTGAAACCAGATCTGAAATCAGCATCAGATTCCCTAAAATATTCCCCATTTAACCTTTGTTGTAGCCATTATAGTTTCCGAGATCCCAATGTAGAGCCTCAAATTTGGGACACACTGTATAATACGTACCTCATAGATAATGATAATTTTAACAGGCTTTTGAAAGAGAAGCAAGAAAATGAGGAAAAGGGCAACGGCGGACAGACGCAAACTTCCCCCCTTCTCTCACCTCAAGCCACGACTGTGAGGTCTCCCCCTCCAATCGTCGAGGAGACCTCATTAACGGAAGAAGGACCCATAGGGGTGGGGCTGCCTCTCCTTCAGAGGATACTTATGCTGAAAGCCAGAGAAGACAAAGCAATCAAGACGGCCAAAACGGGCGTTGGGGGGCACAAACCACTTTTGAGTAGTATAAAACGTAAGTTGTGCGCTATGGCAGTTAATGCAAGATTGTCAAATATATTTAGATAGTTCATACTTATTGTTGTTACCGACCATATATTTTAAACTCTTTCGTGCAAACTACTGATACTGTTACATTATAAAGTTCTGGGTTTTGAAGCCGTGGTCTATTGGAATTTCTCCCTGACGTTTCGTCCCCAACTGCGGTGGATATTATAAAAAACCATCAAGCAACGGGCGAAGTGGGTCTCCACTATGACTGATTCGTCCACTAAACGATACTTAAACTTAAAACAGTTAAAAAAAATAAAAGCGACAAAAATCGAGTTTTGGGCAAAGTTTTGAGTAATTGTTTATGGATACCGACTATTTCTTTTGCAGAAAGTATGGCCTCCATTAGTCAACCAACTTCCCCAACCCCGACGAGCGCCCAAAATCTAACGTCTTCGAGGGCGTCTTTTTCGGGTCCTACTAAAAATGCCTTAGCAGCTGTTCCAGCCAAACTACTTAGTAATAAGATATCATTTAGGTAAGTAACATAGTACACGCAGACAGCAAGAAAACTTATATTAACCCGACCAGGAGGAAGATTTTTAAAACGAGGGAGCAGAGTTCTTCTGAACAATAACCATTTTTATGTTTTATCTTTTATTTTAGAGATAGAATAAAACTGCACACAACAGCCAAAGAAAAAGACCCCAGCATCAAAGACTCGCTATTGAAAGAGAGCGAGCCGACGGCAGTTGCGGAACAACCGCCGGAACTCATTGTGCCAAATACACAACCGTCCAGTACCTCGATAAGCGAACACCCTGTAAATACTAGCGACAATATTAGTGAGAAACCTAGCGATAACAATGTAGTAAGCGACAGCTCTGCGGAACTGAGGAGCCGACTGACCACTTCGGAGAGTAGCGACAAAAATGCAGCTCATTGGTCGAAGCTGAAACGAGCTGCTATTTCTAAAGATATTGAAGGAGGCACTAATAGTTTGGGTAGGGATAGTACGGAAGTACCCATGGTTAAGATCGCCTTAGAGGAAGGAGATGAGAAAAATTCTAGTTTGGTATTGACGAGGAAGACCAAACATTATAGGTGAGTGAATAGCTAACTCTGTGGAATATAATCTCATAAAAGTACCTTCTTTTTGATCCTATAAAAACTCAATAAATCGTATTCTTCTGTTGACAGTTCTGTTATAGAACCGCTTATTTTATGCATCTATAAGCCACCAACCAACCACCAACTAGATAAAACCAGCTTAAAGAATAGGTTCTTTAAAGAGCTTTAATTACTGGACCCCAACTCATTTTTTATTTATTTATCTTGGCACCATGACATGAAAAAACGGTACTGCAAGAGAGACAATTACTACACTTATCCGAGATCATAATGTAGAAAGTGATGGGTAAAGAAAAACATTAGGCATCTTGGCTACTGAAGCTATTCAGCACCGTATGGTATGATCCAAAAGTGAATCCATTGGTTTTCTTATTCTTTTTGATGTCTTCTTTCACCGCCTACCAAAAAAGTCTAGTAGATTCAATAGTTTGGGAGAACCCTTCGGTTTTCACTTTTTAGGTACTTTTAGAATGTGGTTTGGAAACATTTACAAAACGTTTCTTTAGGAGACTAATTTTACTCTTAATAGGCTTGCTATGTTTATGGAGGATTGAAATTGCTTCATTCCGATTAAAAATAGCAAAAAAATCGCTATGCAGGTAATAGCGATAGATTGAGAGTTCTGCGCCGATAACTTTCCTGAATGGTCCGGGAAACCTTGGCGCAAAACTCTCAATCTATCCCTACTAGTGATGTAATTCCCTTGAGGTAATCTACGGTAAGGGACCATATAAATCCTTATGGGACCTTACATGTAAAAGCAAGCCTAATTGCGATTGATATATTGCTATATAACTACTCACTCACCCTTTTTCAGTCTTATTACACTGAATAAGATTTTAAGTCAAATTAGATTTAAACACTGCTAGTTTTTTATCCAATTGTAGCCTTAGTTTTAAACATAAGAAGTATGGCAACTTGGAATGAGTAAAAAAACTACCGTGGATTCAATAGTTTGGGAAATAGACCCCTTCAGTGATCGATTTTTAGGTACTTTCAGACTGTGCTGTAAAGGTATTTAGAAAAAATCCATTTATGCGACTAATTTCATTCTTATTAAGTTTGCTGCATTCATAGTCTTATTTCATTATAAAAACAATTAAATTATATTATAAATCGTATTTTTCTGATCGACAGAAAATCCATCCTTTTTTCGAAATTGGCCAAAAGGTGAGTATTTTCTCTTTTTTCTCAATTTTCAATTTGACCACCAGTAAGTTCAGAACAAGTAGACGGATTGGAGCGAGTCCAATGATTTGTGTTCTTTTTGAGGTCCTCTTTCACCTCCCACCAAAAGAAGTCTTGTAGGCTCAGCAGTTTAAGAGATAGACTCCTTCGGTGGTCAATCTTAAGGTACTGTAAGAATGTGGTTTGGAAGCGTTTAGAAAAAAGTTTTCTTGTGAGACTATATTTACTGTTATTAGGCTTGTTTCGTTCATAGAGGATTAAAACAGTTTCATTCCGAGTAATAATAGCAAAAAAATCGCTATGCAGGTAGTAGGGATAGATTGAGGGTTCTGCGCCGGTAACAGCGTGAGGATAGGACGTTCCTGATTAATCCTGAGCGCCTTGGCGCAAAGCTCTAAATCTATCCCTACTAGTGATGTAATTTCCATGAGGTAACCTACAGTAATGGACCTTATAAAACCTTATGGGACCTTACATGTAAAAGCAAGCCAAGTTGTGATTGATCTATTGCTGTATCACTACTCACTGATCCTTTTTCAATCTTATTACAAAGAATAAGATTTGAAGTCAAATTGGATTTAAACACTGTTGGTCATTTTTTCCAATTGTAGCTTTAGTTTTAAACATAAGAAGTATGGCAACTTGGAATAAGTAAAAAAGCACCCGTGGGTTTAATAGCTTGGGAAATAAACCCCTCTAAACATTAACATAAAAAAAGCAAAAATGTCCATTCTTTTTTCGAAATTGTCCAAAAAGAGAGTATTTCCTCTTTTTCCTCAGTTTTCAATTTGACCACCAGTAACTTCAGAACAAGTAGACGGATTGGAGCGAGTCCAATGGTTTGTGTTCTTTTTGAGATCCGCTTTCACCTCCCACCAAAAAAAGTCTTGTAGGCTCAGCAGTTTAAGCGATAGACTCCTTCGGTGGTCAATCTTAAGGTACTTTAAGAATGTGCTTGGAAACATTTAGAAAAAAGTTTTCTTATGATACTATATTTACTGTTATTAGACTTGTTTCGTTCATAGAGGATTAAAACAGCTTCATTCCGATTAATAATAGCAAAAAAATCGCTATGCAGGTAGTAGGGATAGATTGAGGGTTCTGCGCCGATAACAGCGTGAAGATAGGACGTTCCTGATTAATCCTGAGCGCCTTGGCGCAAAGCTCTAAATCTATCCCTACTAGTGATGTAATTTCCATGAGGTAAGCTACAGTAATGGACCTTATAAATCCTTATGGGACCTTACATGTAAAAGCAAGCCAAGTTGTGATTGATCTATTGCTGTATCACTACTCACTCATCCTTTTTCAATCTTATTACAGAGAATAAGATTTTAAGTCAAATTGGATTTAAACACTGTTGGTCTTTTTTTCCAATTGTAGCTTTAGTTTTAAACATAAGAAGTATGGCAACTTAGAATAAGTAAAAAAGCTCCCGTGGGTTTAATAGCTTGGGAAATAAACCCCTCTAAACATTCACATAAAAAAAGCAAAAACACACAATTCAGACTGTGCTTTAACGCATTTAGAAAAATTCCATTTATGCGACTAATTCCATTCTTATTAAGTTTGTTGCATTCATAATCTTATTTCATTATAAAAACAATTAAATTATATTATAAATCGTATTATTCTGATCGAAAAAAAATCCATCCTTTTTTCAAAATTGTCCAAAAAGGGAGTATTTCCTCTTTTTTCTCAGTTTTCAATTTGATCACCAGTAACTTCAGGACAAGTAGACGGATTGGAGCGAGTCCAATGGTTTGTGTTCTTTTTGAGGTCCTCTTTCACCTACCACCAAAAGAAGTCTAGTAGGTTCATCAGTTTAAGAGATAGACTCCTTCGGTGGTCAATCTTGAGGTATTTTAAAAATGTGTTTTTGAAACATTTAGAAAAGAGTTTTCTTATAAGACTAATTTTACTCTTATTAGGCTTGTTACGTTCATAAAGGATTAAAATTATTTCATTCCGATCAAAAATAGCAAATAAATCGCTATGCAGGTAGTAGTGATAGATTGAGAGTCCTGCGCCCGTAACAGGGTCAGGATAGGACGTTCCTGATTGGTCTTGAGAACCTTGGCGCAGAACTCTCAGTCTATCCCTACTAGTGATTTAATTTCCATTAGGTAATCTACGGTAATGGACCTTATAAATCCTCCTGAGACCTTACATGTAAAAGTCGCCCTTTTTCAGCTTATTAGTCTTATTACAGTGAATAAGATTTAAGGTCAAATTGGATTTAGACCCCTTCAGTGAGCGATTTTTAGGTACTAAGTAAGTAATGTGCTTTAGAGGCATTTAGAAAAAAATTACTTATGTGACTACTTTCATACTTATTAAGTTTGTGACGTACATAGTCTTTTTTCATTATAAAACAATTAAACTATATTATAAATCGCCTTATTCTGATAAAAAAAAAAACACAAAAATTTCCATCGTTTTTTCAAAATCAACCAAAAAAAAGGGTATTTCCTCTTCTCTTCTCAATTTGACCACCTGTAACTTCAGAACCAGCTTCAGAGTCTCAAAACATGATTTTTTAACGCTTTCTTGAGCGATGATCCACCCATGCTCGCCAAATATTATCTAAATGATATGACGTGCAATGACTATTTCTAAGCCTTCATTTTTCCTTTTTTTAATTTTCTTTTATGATGATGTATATTTCCTTTAGGTGTGATGTACAAAAGACATTCTAAGTTTAGTAATTTTGTGTTTTAAGATTCATACATGAAAAACTCAGAGAAGTGGCATCGGTTCCAGTCGAGCCGCATAAATATCGATATAGGTTTGTAACATTGTGTTCTACTTATGTATTCCTGTGTCAAAAAACCTGTAGCTACATAGCACAGTTTTTACTACAATTTGCAGTTACCACCCTATTAGAGGATTATTGTCAGCTTTCCCCTAAGAAGCCCCTAGCAATTTCCTGTTATCACATAGGGGCTTAGGTATTAGCGTCCATTTCCTCCTATGTAAATTATCCCTAATCATTAAACACAGTAACAATTTTTTGACATTTCAGATCAATAGACGATTTGTCGCCAGAATATGGTCCTCTGCCTTTCGTTAAAAAGCTAAAAATTCTCAACGAGCGTCAAAAGCTTGAGGAATTAGAAATTGCAATGAAAACTCGCAGTTTCTCATTGGATATCCCTGAAACCCAAAACGAAACCAGCGAGACGTTAACTCGGTATGTTGACAAATTGTGACACGGATTATTGACAATTAATAATTTTTTAACCACTTAGATCACATTCGGAAGGTTCATCAGTACATCAGCAGGATCACCGCTCCAACCAGCAATTTCTAACGGCACCTTTAACATCTTCACCATTGCATTCTTCGAACGAGTCCAACGAAACCCCAGAACGACGAAATTTGAAATCAATTTTAAAGAAATTATCGGAGGACACCAAAGACAAAGAGAAGAGTAAGAAGGAGGAAATAGTCAACGAAACGCCCCCTCCGAAGACCAAAAAAATAGATTCGACGGAATTTAAAAGGTTTGATTTATCTTAGTGTTTATAAACTATTCCCTTATTATTGACATCAAGTAGGCGTTGGAAATCTTCTCATTCCAGATTTCAAAGGTAACCAGAAACCAATAATAAGTGAATGAGTAATATATATTTAGCTATTGGTTCTTTCTGGAATTTTTATTTGGTTTAAGGTTAATGAGGGCTCCTACGATCGAAGGGTATGCTGCAAGACATAGCAAACTATCAAAGAGCGTCACCTTCAACAGAGATACACTGCAGAGCCCACCCAACAGTGCCAAAACCGTTTTGGGCACGCCCCAGAGCTTGTTTCCATTCGTTAATTCGCCCACCGATAACGGACTAGATGTTAGAGAAAAGGCATGACCTCAAATTCCTCGATAAAAGTTAATGTTTTGAGAAAGTTTATCTGAATTTTAGGAAAAGTTGTCGGAGCTTGAGCGATGTGGAATTCAGTTAGTGCCTAACAAAATAAACAATCAAGTGAAATTGATTAAAGGTAGGTAGTTCTTGCTGTTTATTAAGGAACAAGGGAATTTGTATTGTGATGTGATATTGTAGCTTCATTGGAGGATGAGCAAAAGTACTTTGCTGACATACTTCTGGCAATAAAACAGGTGATGAGCGCCCATTTGCACGAAATGCAGCAGAAATTCCAAGAGCGCTTCGATCGATTAGAAGAGGAGCTTCGGAGCAAAAACGATATAATTCAACAATTAAAAGACCATATCTGTAAATTAGAAAATTTAGAAGACGAATCTCTGACTGTAAGAGCAGAGAATGTTTAATCGGCACAATATCCCACACATTTTTTTTCTATAGGATTCCTTAGACACAATTATCAGTAAAGACAAGCAATCTTGGGAAGAACCCACCCACGAAGAGGAAGAGGAGCTACAAGACTTACCTCAACCTATCAATGCCTGGGCTTCGAGCAGGTCAAATAGTATTGTTCTAAACATCGACTCTACCACAGGTTAGAATATTTTTAGGTTGAAGAGAGGTGTTAAGTAAATCTTGTTGTTTTAGATACCGACTCGGAGAACGCAGATGGTGAAATGTCGGAAAGCGATCCAACAGATTGCGAGTCTGGTGACGGAGACGGAGACCAGTTCGAGAATTCCAGTTCAAATTGGGAAATCGAACTACTGGCGGCCCAAATCAGGGAAAGGAGAGCAACCAGTTTGGATCATAGTGTCGATAAGCCGCCAATACGAAATAGGTAACTAGACCATAAAATTTAACAATCGTTGTCATATCAATTCCATGAAATTTTCTAAATATGGTATAGGAATTAAAATTGACATTTTTAATATTGTTTGGGATACAATATATTATATTAAAGAAAAAGTCAAGCTTTTGCTCAGAATCGAATCCAGATCTTCCACCTTGAGCAGTGTCGAAACCGGCAAGTGGAAAGTCTGAGTTCAATTCCCAGCAAAAGCTTGACTTTTTCATTTTAAAAATATCAATTTCAAAATTGTAAGTATTCCAGTTAGTCTCATGACAGGAGTTTCATGAATTGAAATAGATCATTTTGAAAAAAAAAACAGATCTATTATGCCAGGTTTATATAGAGAATTTAAATCGAACAAAGAAATTAATAAGTAGTTTATATGGCGTTTTTTTTCAATATATAAAAGTTATGTTTAGTACTACAGCAAGTATCAAAAGCAACAAAGCCAGTATCCCAATGGTATCCGCTGCAGGCAGCTCCAGTATGTTAACACAGTCTGCATGGGACACAATTACTGAGACACTTTCTCCAGAATTAGAAACCATATGCAACCCTGAGCCTGAAGTTGAAACCCAAGAATAAAGTGTTCATGATGTTAACACAAAACAATCAGTAGACACGCGACATTCTTTCCTGATGAAGTAATCATCTCAAAAATACACCGACAATAACCAACAAGAGGAAATTGTAAGAACTACTGCAAGAAGAAACTCGACCGAGATCATAATGTAGAAAGTGATGGGTAGAAAGAAAAACATTAGACATTTTGGCTACTGAAGCTATTCAGCACCGTATGGTATGATACAGAAGTGAATCCATTGGTTTTTGTTATTCTTTTTGATGTCTTCTTTAACCTTCTATCAAAAAGGGCCAGTAGATTCAACAGTTTGGGAGAATCCTTCGGTTTTCAATTCTTAGGTACTTTTAGAATGTGGTTTGGAAATATTTTGAAAAAGTTTCCTTAGGAGACGGTCTTAATAGGTTTGTTACGTTCATAGAGGATTAAAATTGCTTCATTCCGATCAAGAATAGCAAAAAAATTGCTATGTAGGTAGTATGGATAGATTGATAGTTCTGCGCCGATAACAGGTTTAAGATAGGATTTTCCTGATTAGTCCGGAGAACCTTGGCGCAGAACTCTCAATCTATCCCTACTAGTAATGTAATTTCCATGAGGTAATCTACGATAATGGACCTAAACTATTGAACCAATGGGACTTTCGTTTATGGAAGGAAAAAAAAGGACATCATGGAGAGGAAAAAGGTTTGATTCACTCTAATTGTTCTAAAGTTACTGGCGGGCAAATTTGTAAATGTACAAATTTCAGAACCAGTCAGTGAGTGAATCAAACCTGTTTTTCTCTTCTTAATGTCCTCTTTTTCCTTCCATAAGCGAAATCCCATTGGTTCAATAGTTTCGGAAATAGACTTCTTTGGTTGTCAAATTTTAGATACTTTTACAGTTGTACCAACTTTGACCGCCCGTATCTTTAGAAAGAATAGATCGATCAGAGTGAATCAAACTATTTTTCTCCCTGAAGTCGTCTCTTAAACGAAAGTCCCATTAATTCAATAATTTTAGAGATATACCTCTTTGGCGGTTGAACTGAATTTCTTTCGAATTAAGTTTGTTACGTTCGTAGAGGATTGCAATCGTCTCATTTCGATCTTTTGAATTTTTGAAAATAGGATATTCTACCCAAGGGTCAGATTTTGATAGTAAAGCACATTTCTTCTCTTTTTTAGGTTTCTAAGAGGCTCTAGCACGGACGGAAACGATTGATGTTTGTTCCTCAACAGAACCAGTGCCAAAGGATCCACACAACGCCGTCGCCACAAGGGCGGCTGGTTTGTAGTGTTTTATACCTATATTAGACTCGAATAAGGAAAAACTCAATTTTTTAGCATTATTTCTAAAAAAAAACATACAATATACCTAAGCAACTGCAACACAATATATCAATCCAAGTACATAATATATCTGTAATTGTTCCTCTAATGATTCACATTCAGTACATACCTGTAGGTTTATTATATTTTTTATGATAGATACGAAAGTTACTACCTTATAATGTGATTCATAGTGAGTGAGCAATGGATGTTATCGTTCTCTAAGTTAAAAAAAAAAAGTGGAGATGCTCAAAACTCGTGTGAAAGCATATAACGCGCGTCTACAGTCCTCAGAAAAGAAAGTTCAAATTAATGTTTTAATTATTATCTAAAGGCAATATTACGGTTGTGCAACAGGCAAAGGCAGTAAGAATATCTACTTTTAATTCTTTGCGAGAAAAGGAGATTTTTCTTGTTTACAACACAAAAAAAAGCAGTTTTAAATATACTTACCATTTAAGCAATTAAAATTTTATTCTTGCTTCTAGAGTCATTAAATATAATAAGTAGCCCACAGGCCAAAAGGGAAAACGTTATTTATGTAAAATAATACGAGTCGGCCTAGGTAATTATCTTCGACATCCAGAAAAATTAGTGTCGTCATTGTTTATACTGTACAGTAACGAAACTCAAATCTCAAGAAGCTTCTAAAAACGATTTGAACATATTCGTATGGTCTCAGACTCGAATATCTGAGATGCGTCGAGGGGTTATAAGTTTGATAATTACTACTTAACTTTAGAAAGATAAAATGACCACATTAGTAGGTACGAAACATTTTTCTAGGAAGATATTGAACTAATAAATTATAGTTTTAAACAAATTCTGTAATATATTAAGATGTAAAATGATTATAATATTAAAAAAATTCTCACACGAACATGATATGAATATTTTTTTGTTGTTTTACAAGATCATGCATGTTGTGTGGAGTCTTCACAGTCCATCTTGGTCTTTAGGAAACCAAAACTTCAAAGATTCTAAACTCCCACGATGACCGTTGTTTTCCTGATTGTCACTTATATATGCATATATAGAGTTAGTAGGTATGGAGAAAATGATTAATTTTATGATTCTAATAACTTAAACAACAACTTTCATTATCAGGGACAGAACCTGCCCCTGATGAAGGTCTTCAGGGGCAAGTTCTGACTGAATGAAAGTGCCACGATGATGGCTGAGCATGCTCAGAGTGTGTGTTATTTTATGAACTTGACAGGTAAGTCTAAATTCTGTACTGAAATTATTTAAAGCTCCTTCATTTTTATGAGGTCATATTGGGTCAGGTTAGATCAGGATTTCAACATAACCTTGTTAAATGATGGTCTGTGAGCCATGCTCGATCACCCTAATTTACTGGGTGAGCTCAGTAAGTAGTATGAACCTGACCACGTGGGGATAGAAACACATAATTATTTGGATCAATCTCACTAAAATCAGAAACTGTGACTAATACACAACTAAAGTATCTCCTCTCTATAAAGATTATTGGTTAATAAACTGGCAAGTAAAACAATCTACCTTGCACAAAGTTACTTAAACGTGAAATTTACTCCCAAAGAAATTAGGAAGATTACTATGCATTTTATTTTTAAAGGATTTGTATTTAATTTTGTATTGGTAATAAGAAATTGTTAATACTTAGGTACTGATATAATAGGTAAACAAGGACAGGTACTACCTAATTCTGTTGGAGCAAAACCTTTAGGCCGAAGATGAAAGCCAGTACTTCAACCGAGGGGTGTACAAAATGTAAAGCCATAGTTTACCTCTCAACTTCAACCTTGCTTGACAAAATAAGGACTCAAATTGTTCCCAGTAAACAGTCGATCGTTGTTTCAACGTAGAATCATCGGTTGGTCCGTTGATTTATAGTTGTCACGTTGATTTTTAACGTGTTGATTTCAGGTTGCTATAAGCGATAATGCATAATCATGATTTTCGACGTTAAATCACCGTTGTTAAAACGTGTTTTGAATGTGTTTTGATATTGATTGAATTTATCCTGTTGATTAAACATTGCAAATAGGTGACAGTAATAAAACCGTCACGAATGCACGATTGCGAAATGTCTTTTAAAACTTATCATCATTTGTTCGATTCATTTATAGTTGTCTCTTTGATTTTAAGCTGTTGATTTTCGGTTGATTTTATCGAAAATAAACAACCAGGTTTTTCGACGTTAAATCAACGTTGTTAAAAAGTGTGTGGAATATGTTTAGATATTGGTTGAATTTATAACGTTGATTAAACCTTGAAAATAGGTTTACATGTCACATACTCTGAGCGCTAGGTGGCGTTGGCGTAAACGGCGGACGACCCAGATTCCTATAACGAGGCTTAGAGGAGTAGGACGTATTGACAAGATGGCTGGAATCTCACCACCATCATTGGTTTTGGTGAGTGTGGCTATACTATTTTGCAGGCCAACTAATTTAAGTAGATATGGTTAACTTAAGCTGTACTAAATTAGGTACATATAGGCATATTAAGGCTGATATAAATTATTTACCTATGCATCACAACAAAAATTAATGCTTGACAATCAAAGCTCTATTGTCTCTAGAATTATAGTTTCATTGAGAAAGCATTCTAGAGTTCCAATCCGTTCATCCAATCCGTTAAATACAACTAAGTCAAAATGTGTGTACACCAAAATTCAGCGATGATTTTTGCCTTGCTCTCACCCCAGGAGAAAATCACTTCCTAAAAGGTAGCCTACCAGATTCAATTTCCAAGAAAATTCTTTTAAATCATATATACCTAATTTGCCTTGAGCTCCACTAAATGTTTTGATATCAAAATGTCTTTTTTTTTTAAAAAGCAAAGTAATTTTCAGAATCTCGAACATAAATAGGTACTCATAAACAAACACACAAATAAGGATAATTTTTGTATTTCATCATTTCTAAAGTTTTTTCACTTTAGGTAGTTCTGAAGAAGGCAACAGAGAAGTTGCCGAAATATTAACTAAGTGGATTAGTCGGAGCCTTTTCCAGGGTAAATTGTTATTAGGAGTAATTTTACTGTGAATTGTGGGAAATTCGTTTTCCAACAATCCAAAATCGTCCAAAAAAGTGTATGAGGTAGACATTACCCAAAAGTAAGTACTAAAAAATTTAATTCTTGTTTAAAATTATTCCTAGTTTACAGTCAACCCCTAAGTGCTGTCCTTCTTTTGGTTTTAAGTTTTAACATATATATCATCAAAAACGATTTTATAAAATATAACTATTTTACTAATGATTGTAATTAGCACAAGTAATATATTTCCAATTAAACATATTTTGAATTTTTTTATGATAAAATGCAAATTTTGATATATTAAATACGTAGAGAGATCAACAAATGGACGTCTTGTGGATGTGACATGTGACGACGTAGTGTTACCTGGGGTGAAACACTTTTTTGTATGTGCTTTCTAATTAAACATTAACGCTCTGTATATTTTTAACAGCATTTTTGGTTTACAGTTTTTGTCTTAAACTAAAATTAAAACTCATTAAACAGGTTCACTCATTTTTATCGAATAAGTTTTAACTGGGTTCAAAGTTCAAACCCTGGTAAAACTATTTGACATAAATTATATTCATGTAAATGGAAAAAAATAGATGAAAACGTTGATAGATACGTTGAATAAACGTTTTAAGCAAGGTTGATTAAACGTTTTAAGAAAACGTAGATTAAACCTTTTAACCAAACGTAGATTAAACATCTTAAGCAAACGTTGATGAAACGTTTTAAGAAAGGTTGATAAAAACCGAACATAACTACGTTCAAAAAACGTGTGGTTACAGGTTTTTTTAACGTTGAATCAACGTTCAACTGTTTACTGGGATATTCGATCGGATTGAAAAAAGAAATATAATGACAGTGCGAACTGTTTTGCAACAATTTGACGTAAGACGTCATGACGTCACTTTCAGTGCTAAAAAGGGAGGCCAGAACTGTAAAACAGGGGGGGGTCTCCAGATTAGCTCAATGGACGTGCCTTTATAACTCTATTCTTTTCTAAAAGGTGATGCCTTTTCTAGAAAATGTTCTCACCAATAGATAACGTATTATAATGAACACCCCATATGTTCGTCGCACTTAGAACATAAACATCTACTTAATGCCCTTGATATATAAATAACTATTGTATTAAAATTTTTACTTTATTACAGCATACCACATGACTGCACATAATATATAAAACCGTATTAAATACTAGACGGTAAAAGGACAAAATAAACCATAGAGCTGTATACTATAAATAGAACTACAATCCTTGAGGCTTACTCTTATTAGAAGCCAGATCAAACTTCATTTTTTCCTCCTTGAATTTTTTTATCACTTCTGGAGGCAAGGCGAATAATTTTTCGCTTTTTACCACGGGCGTAAAATCTAAATTTACTATCTAAAACTTAAGCATTAAAATTGCGCAATCCTCTCATTGAAACAACTTACTTGAGGTAAGGCTGAGACAATATAGCGCCTGTACTCGGGATGATTGGCAATGGGATTCCCATGGAAGGTGACGCTACGCAGCTCTTTCAACGGCCTCAGCTTGAACACTTCGTTGAGGTCGCTGATGCAGTTTCCGTGAAAGTACAAGATCTTCAGGTTGGGAAAGTTTAAAAGGCTCTGCAAAATGGTCATATCGTGAAAAAATCTAAACTAATAATTTTACCTACCTCCTCGATTTCCGTAATGTAATTGAACGAAAAGTCGATCCAGCTAATTTGTTCCGGATACTCAATGGTAGCGTTGACCAGTTCGTGTATGTTCTTAGTGCTTCGCAGTTTGTTGTTGTTCAGCCAGAGTGACCTGGTCAAAAACCGCTTTTCGGGGCCACGGTCCGGCACCCCACCGACTCGAGTATATCGCACCCCTTCTAGTCCGATTGCTGCTCAAGAAAAGTCTTAAGTAAGAGCTTTGGCTACTAAACAGAAACCGACCTGACAGGAATTGTTCAGCATCCAAGTGCCTAATGCTATTGAAAGAGAAATCGGCGGGAGACTCTGGGGACGTGCCCATAATAGCACGATATTGGTTGTATAAAATAACAAAAAAACTGACGGTCATGACGTTCCACAGTACTAACCTTTAATGCTTGTCAGCTTTTTAAATGAGAAATCGGCCGGTTTGGCGATCTCCAGCTTATGTACAATATCGTCTTGATGTGATATCGCCATGGTAGGTAGCTTTTGCACTGGGAATTTTTGCCTATAAAACTAACAAAAAATCTCGGATCGAAATGAGGTTAACGATTTAATAATATACCTGCTTGTATAGGTGCCAATATTGTTGAAAAGAAATTAATAATACACTTATACACTAAAAATCGATGCAAGGGATAATGGAGCTAAAGATAGGTGATCTTGTATTGTGAGTTGCGATGTCTAAAAACCTGTTCATATACTTATATCGGAAACTTTATATTTAAGCCGCTTAAGTATGAGCTTAAATTACTTGAAAGTTCGCTATAAGCTTTTTAGGATTTCGTGCGTTTATCAAAACCATTTTTTTCACTCCCCATTATATATTTTTGCATTTTCTTTACATTTCGCGCCCTTGTACATGCACAATGCGTCGCCCACCAATGGGGCAGCACAATGTGATTTTTATAGACTTCCAATTGCACAACTTTGCCCTAATTTAACCTTCTTCCTATTTAATCTCTAATAACTCAGATTTCCATAGTTAAACTCGAAAAACAGTCACCATGTAATCATCATTTTTTTTCATTAATAAATTAAATTATATATTTTTCTATACCCCTGATGAAGTTTAAATTTGAATAAACGAAAGGTCGGCGACGAGTTTGTAGTTTTTTGATTTCTCGTCACAATCCGCCATTATGTCGCACGGAAAATACTCAATAACCAAGTCAATTTTTTTCTTTTATCGTTTTGAAACTCTACATCATTTTTGCTTTTGAGTACAGACATATAAAGGGTGTTACACAAACCATATGTTTACTCAACACTTTATGTTTTATTTACAACACAACTGAGAACAAAGTGTAAACCAACTATCCAACTGCCTCAGGCTACAATATTCTTTTAAAAACCCGATTACAACCCTGCCCAACGTGTCTATATCTACACAACCCTCTTGTTCGGCTTCGTAGAAAGTATCATTGCATTTAAACTGGGTCTTCGCACACTGTCTCTTCCATACTGCAGTATATAGGTCTCGCACCAATTTTAAACCTTCATCATCACTTCCTAAGAAATCTACTAAAAACCGGTAGCTAAGGACAATCCTCAGTGCACGTATTGGATTGGAAATTTGGATGTTTGTTATAGATTCTATAAAGTGCCACTCTCTGTGCTCTATTAAAAACCTTACAGCAATTGTTAGCAAGTCTTTCCTCACACAAAAGCATTTATTGGAGTTGCGGTAAACATAAAACAAAGTTCGAGATACGTCCTCAACTACATCCTCATCGTATTCACTTAAATCATTAAAAAACTTCAAAGTCGATTTTATAAACTTTTCATTTTTATTTCCGCAGGGCGCTGCGGAGAGTATGAGATGAAATATGCAAGTTTTGTGTAAATTTGTAAAAGCTTTCCCTTGCTGGAATGATTCTCTAACTTTGGAGGCTAAAAGACCTACTTTAGATAAAGAACTAAAGGTCTCAAAGAAGAATGAGGAAGCTCTAAAATAACACATCCACAAGTAGTTGCTAGTGGGTTCAAAAGTGAAAAGACTGTCAAGTAAGTAAAACAACGTTTCGCCTCCTGAGGCTTCGTCAATATTGCTGATAACCAGAGACAAAACTTTTATCCGCACGCATTCGGGCAAATAAGTCCTACTTAGCAGCTGCGTCACTGCAGGTAGAGCTTTGCTTTCCGATAAAATTACCGGCAGATAATTATTTATCCAAACTCTAAGTTTATAGTTGCCAGCCAAATCTAAGTCTTGGCTTCGTAAAGCTGCTAAGCAATCGTCAGTCGAGAAAACTTTTACTAACAGTAAGTCGCATTGTTCCAACTCTCCATATTTCTTTAAAAATTTTCTGAATTTTCTGAAATCGTGGCTGTTATCATTCCTGCTCAATTCTTTCAACAACAGCACGAAATTCCCTAATGTGCGTGCTCCTCTAATAACTATGATGTTTTCTATAACAAAGTTTACAACGTACTGAATTACCGGTTTAATTTCAGTTGGCAGGACCAACGACACAAACGCCCTTGCAGCAAAACTTCCGTACAAATCAGAGCTGTTAAGAATTAATTTAAACAACACGTGCAAAAATGCCTTCTTGGTCACCAGGCAGAGATCCGAAGGAAAAGGTTGGGGCTTGATTTGCGACTCTGTGAAAAATTGCATTACTCCTAGAGCACAATCGTTTAAATTACTTTGAGTTAAAGCTTGATAGAAAGGGAGAACCAAGTGAGGAAAAAGTTGAAAGAGATCCTGATGAGACTTGAAACGCTTGTCTGGCCCGATGCAAACTCCAAGAAATCTGTCGACTAATACCTTTTCCAGCTGAATACAGGCGTTGCTGCAAGAGAGAGATTAGTACCGTTAGTTACACAAACTTCGACTTGCTGCAAAATTTATTTCCACTTACCGCACAGTCCAGTTTCGATTCCCAAAATGACGAATGCAAACTAAAATGGCATCTTGGGCGTACATCAAGGTCCAATTGTACAAACTGTTATCGGACATCAAGACTTCCAAGCAGTGCAGAGCTGCCGCCTTGGCCGCATCTGAGTTACTGCCATCATCCAGAGTTTCAAACAGATGCTTTAAGCTTGAAGTTAAAATTGTCTAAAATTTGAGCTATTGTATTTATTGATTATTTTGCAGAACTTGGTATACCTTTTGTGAGCTTGAATCTGAGGAACAAAGGGCATGAATTACGAGCCTAGTTTCGGGATTTCGGCGAATTGATAAGGTTTGCAAGGCAGTAGTTTGCTTTACTTTTGATAAGGTTTTAAAAAGCAAACTGGTTTTGAAATTAATCATCTTTTGTAATAATTCTATAAAAATAAATATAAAAATTGTATTCTTTCTGAGTTTTACTTGCTTCGTGTTGTCACTAACTATAATTTTCTGTGATGAGATCAGAAAAAAGCTTTTTTACCTCTAGACTCTGCATCAGATGAGGCACGTGATTGTAGTACTATCTCATCCATTGCAATAACAAGATGTTTTAATAAATCCGCACTGACCATCGTAGGTCTTCTCATGCTGGACTGTTCTATTACTTGTATAATGGTGTCTGCTACCAAAAAATAGTTTGCCGCATACAAAACTGATTTGTTTTCTATAATAAATAGACACATGTTCTACAAGAAATAAAGTTTCTCGTCTCACAACCATTTCCTGCATAAAAAACTTACATTGTAAAGAGCTTCAACAATCTTCTCATTTTTTCCCTTTAGTATACCATCCTGGAAAAAAAGAAAAAAAATATTCTTATAAAGAAAAGGCTGGTTTTGAGTCATGCATGTTTACATGTATTGCCTAATAAGAACCCTGCATTCATTAGAAAACGTCATCTAAAAGGCCATGAATTTTTAACCGAAAAAGATAACATAATCAAAGTTTTTTTTTAGAACTCTTTGTTCTTTCATCCTTTTCTTTTGACATTTTCAACTAGGTACAAGCTCTTGCTGAGTTATTCAGTATCTACAGCTGAAGCACTCAGTACATAATACTACCAAATCAACTTACTTCCTTTTCTGGCTGAGAGTATCCAATTAAAATATTAGCCACCTTTGGAAAGCCTACTAAACAAATCCACGTGGAATAGGCTTTGTGAATTTCAACATTTTTTCCAATAACCTTAGAAACTTGGCTTAAAGAGTCAATCACAAGAGCAGCTTTAAACATTTCATCAATTGTCAACGCAGTATTATTAAAAATTAACTGTAATTGTTCATATAACTGAGATAAAAGTGCACTATTTGGTTCTTCATTATGCTTTGCATTGATTGATGCTACACAAACTGTCATATTCCTTACTGAATCTCCAACCTGTACTGAAGAAGCACTACTGTGGTTGATGATTTTCAATAAAAAAGTATTGCCTAATATGGTTGGAGAATGTACAACTAAAGCAGCCAAGTGGCTTAAGTTAGCATTATCTGACTCATGAGTTTCTACAAGAGCTTGCTCAATGCTTATATCATTAAAACAGTCTTCTTGACTCCCTTGTTGAGCTTCTAATGGAACAAATAATTAGCCTAAAACAGTCATTGCACTCACATAAATACTTGCCTTTAGCTAGATAAATAAAGGTTAATATTTGAGCTCCTAAATCTCTTCTGTTATTCTTTAACAAGGAGGAACTATATGACAACAGTTTATTTATAAAATCACTACACTCCTCAGTCGTGCTCTTCACAGCTTGATTTATAAAGTCTTGTAAAGCTTTTGCCTGACTATCATATAGAACATCCTCTTCCTCCTCCAGGTACTCCCTAACAAACTGCAACTCTCTTTTGCTAATTGGAACTGAGCTTTTAAGAGGCCTTGCTATAATTTGTAAGGCCAAAGCAAAAGTCTTTTTGTTCTGTGAGCTTAAGTCTTGTATTAAATGCCAATCTTTGCTTGTGTAGTGTGTAACAAAAAATCTTTTTCGGGCCTCTAGCAAAACATAACCCTTAACAAAACTTGGAATTTTCTCTTCATATAAAAATTCATATGCCATGTGTTCATATGCCTGAAGTGTGTGAGGAATCCAATATTTCAATAAGCTCTGAAAAAATTCTCTAATTTTCAGTTTAACTTATATATGTACTCAGGCTTAACAAAACTCACCCTTCACTGTGAATGCCCATGCAAGCAATTAAAAAATAAGGCCACACTTCTCTTGCCCACTTGTTAAAATCACCTTGTAGCTCATTGAGCACCACTTTGTATAGTAATCCTGCCTCACGATTCTCAATATTATTTGCAAACATTTCCAAGATCTTTAACACTACATTTTTTAAACCTCCAAGCTCAAATTGCAGTTTTAAGTTACTAGTACTCAGCCCTCTAATTGGTAAATAACTCAAGTGAGTCACTTTTTCTAATTCTTTAAAAGAAATTACAAATTTTGCAATCTCTGCCACATACTGCTTGAAACCTTTTAATGGGGAACAGGCTGCTAGTTGTGTAAACTTAAATATTGGTACTGCAAGCTGTTTCCTTAAATCAATGTTCAAGTATTTAATTACAACAGTGATTAGCCTTAGTAGATGTATAGATTCCTTGCAGTCTGGCTTAAAAGTGACCATTGCTTGGTCTAACGATGCTACCAAACTGCAGTTGGATTTTCTTGACCATTCTACAGCAGGGCAGTGTTTCAAAGAAGCTAAAATTATTAGCTTGGAGAGCCATGGGTCATGACTTGATAAACGATAGCTGTTTACAATAATGGAACTCTCCTTATCCAAAGCTATTAACCACTGGTGGTAAAAATTATTTGCATTTACTGCTATACAATGGTACATGCATTTGATGCAAGTTTCAAGTTCCGAGGGCAGTAAGGAATTTTTATTCAGCTGGAGTAGGAAAGCCAGAGTGCTGATGTAATTGTCATTTTCTTCAAGATCCTGCAAATTTAAATTAATTAGCACCTAAACAAGTAGGAAAAAAAGTTACTTACAAAGTGAAGAATGTTGTCCATGTGAGAATGTTGGTGATGTGAAAATGTGGGTGAATGTTGGTTGTTAGTGAGAATGTTGGTCTGAGCAAGAGAGACCAACAATGGTCAAAAAGTAATTTCAACAATATAATTAATAAGAATTTAACTACTAGCAGAATAACAACAATTTACAAGAATAAAAAATTACAAAACTTTGTTTACAAAATATAACATTTAAAATTTGTGAGGTTATACATTGAAAAGCATGACGGGGCAATCCGAGAATATATTAACTTCTCTTTTTACTTCTATACTAGACAAAGACAACTAACATAGAGGAAGCCAACTTCACTCTTATGTCAACTTTGTCACCTTTTGACAGTTTTTGTGGCAATTTTTCAGTTTTCACTAAGCGCTTAAGAGATGGCGACAGCAAAATAAACAAAGATAACCGAAAAAAAGAAAGAAAATCCATTGAGCATCGCGCAAAATGGCCGCCCAAGATCGATAACTCCTTGCTGTGTTTTTAATACATTTTCTTGAAATTTTAGTTACAAAACCCATACAATTTCTTGAAAATTTCTTCGTAAATAGTGGCCCTACTTGTCCAACTCATCGTGCTGTCCGGCGGGCCCCAATTCCAGACTTAGTGGGTAAATACGTGCGATAATATGTAGTGATCCAAGGTGAGTCCATTAAGTTAATGGAAGCTTGAAATTAGCATTTTAAGCTCTTGTTCTTTCTACTGTGGACTGTTTTTGTGCAGTTTATGTGATCTAAAGGTAGGGCTTAGGCCTCCATAGTATCTAAGGCATGTAAAACACTCCAACGGTTAAATATTATCTAATTAGCATAACTAATTAGCGACTGTGTGCTGGGTATATTATGTTTTATCCGTGGTGGGGGCGTCAGTTAATTTGTCAAAATGTTTACGATGGTAATCACACAGTAATCAGCTTTTCATTATCCTTTCATTGTTCATTGTTCTTCCGCCTTGTTTTGTTAATATTATGTTTCAATTAATTTTGTTCCATCACAAGTGTGGCTTTGCACTGCTCTTTGATTAGGTATTTATGTTTCAGACCCTCAATAATAATTGCCATACAGTCGGCCTATGGATGGCAATAAAACTAGTAAACTATTATACAGGATGTCAAATAAATGATGACTTTAATTTCCTGGTATTAAAGTTGATGTAGTTCCAAGTGTAATTTGTTCTCAGACTTTATGAAAAATATCTCATTAAAAGTGTATAAGTAACTATGTCTTATCTTGCTTCGTTTTTATCTTACAGCCCATCAAAGTTTTCCATAAATATTTTCCAATCTAAGCTCAATTATTTTTCATAAAATATATTTTTGAGGACAAGAAGTTCAAATATCATTTGATTTGCTGCAGTGTTTAGGAGGCAAACCTGTGTTAAATCAGACCTAACTTTTTCAGTATGATATATATTGACCCCTGATACTATCCAGCTTCGATTCTAAACAAAAAAGATGTACTTAGTGGAAAGTTTGTAGAGTAAGCTTTATTCATGTCTCCAAAATTAAACATTTCAATAGGCATGCAGTGGTGTCTTGAGAAATTGAAGCTAAACAGACTTCATATGAATTATTATACCATACTATACCAAGACTTATACTACATCACAATACAAAGAATGCTCCAAAAAATCAGTTAAATTGTATAACATTTCATTTCTATTAAATGAGGTATCTCTCTGTGATTAAAGGTTTCAATAGGCATGTACCTATACTCTGTTCAGCGAGGGTTCAATATGAGGTCACATTGCTCATCTCATTTCATTGGAAAACGATCGCAAAAAAGCAGGCGTATTATTAGTTTTTATTAATAATAAAACCACCAGCTAAAGTCAGTTTGAGGCTTAATGTCAAAATGTCGTGAAAATTTAGAAATCCGAGTCCATCAGCTTTTATAGAACTAAAGATAGAAACGAAAGAACCGCTTTTAAGGGATCATGTAGAAGAAACTACTGTGTGAAGGAAAACCGGAGAAAATTTCCAAGATAGTGGAGAAACAAGGAGTTACAATCGACGAAGCGGCGGAAGAAATTCCTTCAACATACGTCCCGAAGGAACTATCAATTGTTGAAAAGAAGCCCCTGTTCTTGAACAACCACCTACTGGTCCACAAAAATATCTTCCCCTGGTGTCACCTAAAGGCTAGATCCGCTTTTGTGGAAATGAATAAAACTTTAATCAAAATTAGCGAGGTGTTTGACTGAATCAACTAAAGAAAAAAATGTGGAAGAATGTGGAAAATGTGGATGCATGCATGCGACACAGATAACAGCAAAACGGCGGTTAGGTGTCTTTAAAAAGTTGCCCACGCTTAGTTAGATTATGTACTCAATTTAAGTTATTTATGTTGCATGTGTTATTATCACATATTGCATTAATTAAATTCTAAGAAAAATTTCTTAAGAATTGAATATACAATAAATGCCTAAAAGTTTTTTTTATCAAATGAATGAATTCATCATGCGGACACGTATTGAACTATTCTGCAGAAAAAGGTGCATTCGAACGAAAAAAGGAAAAAGATGTTTGGGCGACCCGCGACAAGTGTTTCTGCTTATTGGTTTTACAACGCAAGTTGTGAGCTCTACTAGGTATAGTAAGCACACAAAAATACTCAGAATATCTTGGGCCGATTTTGTCCATATCTTATGATCTACATCCATGGCCGGGTGAATCATAGCAGATGTCTATGGTAAAGCTGCTGCGGATCTCATTCCTTCTGAATTAATAACCGAAATGGAAACACTTTGAAATATTTGTACAAAAGGCTAAACTGATACCCTACCCGTGTTTACAAACATAACTTGACATTTTGTTCAACTGACATTTTATCAGAGACAGACGTGTTTTTTTGTATGACATCACAATTTATGACGTAATATTGAACCCTCGCTGAACAGAGTATAGTGGTGCTTTCGGGTCTGGTCAGTTTTAAGCATTACAGAATTTTTAGGTTTGTTGAAATTTACAAGAAAGAGGGCATTAAATTAAGTAGTTTAAAGTGAAAAAATTTGTGGAGCATTCATATTTGTACCAAAAAATATTAAAAAAAAGTAATGTACCAAGAAAATCAAAACAATAGCTTGCAGTACAAAATAAGGGTTATGGGGGCACAAAAAACTGAACTGAAATTAAATTCTTTTAATCTACAAATCTTTTTAAATTTCATTTTAATAAATAAATCAAATTGTAATTATTTTATTTATTTTTGTTCTCCAACCTACAAAAAAGAAAATATGAAATAACATTCATGACAATGACAGATCGGTGTAGTAGTCCTGCAGCTATGCAACATTGCAAAATTTAAAGAAAAATTAAAAAAGAAATAATCTGCACTAGCATAATTTTAATTAACCGAACCAAAGAAAAAAAATAACTAAACTTAAGCTATCCTAAAGAAAGACAGAAATAATATAACATGAGATAATGTAACAAAAGGCAAACTAAAACTAAACTAACTGTGACAAGGTCTAGAGTAAAAGGACAAGTAAACCTGAACTAACCAAACCAAAGGAAAAACATAACTGACATCACCTAAACAAAGGGAAACAAATGAATTGACCTGAACTAACCAAAGGCAAAGCAAAACTGAGCTAACCTAACCAACAGATCCCACACTTGTATGCAGCAATGCAACATGTTCTGTATGATCCTAAAGAGTTGCTGAGACAAAAATCAGATGAGCAGATGGGCCCTAATGGGTAGCCCTAAAAGACAACTACAACTGGAATGATCAAACCAAAGGAAAATCATAACTGATCTAACCAAAGAGAAAGTAAAACTGAACTAATCTAACACAATGTGGTGCGAGCAAAAGGCTCTGTAGTGGCCCTGTAAGTGCCGCTGCAACAAGAAGCAGAGGTGGCCCTAACAGGCCTCTATAAAAGACAAGTGAGACTTGAGTAACCAAATCAAGGGACAAACAAACAAAACAAATAAACAAATTTATTCATGCTCTCTACAAGTTTACACATGTCAAAAAAAGAACAATAGAGTTAAATGAGATCTGAACAATCGTTGGTGACGTTGATAAAGGTTTTTAAAGTTAAATATTTCTTTATCTTTTAAAATTTGGGCCCATAGTGGGATATTCCTGTTTCTCTATTCTACATAATTCTGTATATATATTTGATTTTTGTCTGCTATAGTGAGAGTGAATGTTTTCATGTTTATTATATGGGCTTTCATTTTCCTTAACATAAAGGAGACATTGAAATATGTACAAAGAAAAGTCATTATCTTTAATTTAGAGAAAAACAATCTACAATCCTCTTGGTATCCAACATCACTAAGGATTCTAACAGCCCTTCTTTGAAGAGCAAACACTCTGGATGGGTCTGTTGCATGCCTTCAATCCAAAATTGCATAGGAAATTTTTGAGTGAATAAAAGAAAAATATACTGTTAGTACTGCCTCCTTCGAAACAGAAGATGCAAGTGACCTTAAAGCAAAGACACTCAATGCCACTTTGTTGCACTCATCTGTCACATAAGGTTTCCATGAGAGTTTGGAATCTATCTTGATTCCAAGAAATGTGGTCGGCTCATTCTGTATATTATCATAGGCGGAGTTGATAGGATTTGTTTTTGGTTTTTTGATTCATTTATGTTCAGCTGGTTTGCTAGGAACCAGTGTGTAACTTGTAGTTTGGTTTCATTTAAATAGTCATTTAACAAATCCATTTTTGGCGCCTTTCTTATTATGGTTGTATCATCAGCATAGAGCAAAAAGTCAGCCATATTGTCACAGCCCTCCAGATTATTAAAGTAAATAAGGAACAGCAAGGGTCCGAGAATGCAGAACTCCAAAATGCATCTGACAGGCTAGATCTGTCACAGCCCACTTGCACGATCTGGAACTGATCAACAAGGTATGAGTGAAGCAAGTCCACGTTCATGAGAAATTATATTTTTCTAACTTCATAGTTAGAATATTGGCAGAAACGCAATCAAAAGGCTTTGTCAGATCATAGAACAAGGCCCAACAATACTCTCCGGTGTCGATGCATATATTTACTATTTCAACGAGTTTGTTATGGCTTCAAAATTGTTTTTGATTCTGCTACTTAGTGCTTTTTCAAATAATTTAGATAACACTGGTATAATAGATATAGGACGAAAACTTGTGAGTTCATCTGTTCTACCTTTTTTATGTATTGGTACTACCTGAGATACTTTCAGAATCCTAGGATACATGGAGTCTCCATGTATCCGAGGTTAAACAGTTTTGTCAGTGGGGATATAAGGTTCTTTATGGATTTAATGATTTTTAAATTCATGTTATGAACACATAACTAAACTAACCTAACCAAAGGAAGAACAGAACTGAACTAACCAAAGGCAAAGTAAATCTGAACTAACCTGACCAACAGAGCCCACACATAATGTGTAGCAAACACAAGGGCTTTGTAGCTGGCCTGGCCTAAAGGTCCGCTGCAACAAGAGGCAAATGCGGCACTAACGGGCCGCCATAAAATCAAATAAGACTGGCCTAATCAGATCAAAAGCAAACAACTAAACTAACCTAACCTAACCAAAGGAACAACCTGAACTAACCAAAGGCAAAGTAAAACTGAATTTACCTAACTTACAGGTAGAAAGGGCGCCCTGCACGGGCCTCCGTAAAGGACAGGTTTAACTGAACTAACTAAACCAAAAGAAAACCATAGCTGAACTAATCTGAACCAACTTAACCAAAAGCAAAGTAGAACTGAACTAGAGTTTTAATTTGTCTTTGGGCCGCGGCGCCTGAAGTTAGGGACCATTGCAGAATCCGATGCATACTTAACTAACTGCTTCTGAAAAGGCCTAGTTCTGGATATTGAAAGAGGACCCGGCAACCTATAATCCATTCAGTTATTTCTGTCGTCAAGTAGGCGTGGGAAATCTGACATATTTCACCCAATGTAACATGACTGACAGTGACAGTGATTAATAATCAGTTTGAGGTTAAGGTTATTGTTTACTGTTTTGCTCACATAGTTGCCAGATGGTTTCATTAGTTCAAACTTTTAATAACATTGATTAATGATCACTATTCTAGAATTTAGTAAAACTTGGGCCCGGGCTCTACGTTAGCAAAAATATTATATTTTATTGATGCATTTAAACATGAATCTTTTACGACGATAATAGTTGAGGTTAATAAGTTTATAGTGTGAATGTGGTTGTGGTGATATGTATAAGAAGTTTGCTTTTTGGACTAAAATAAAGGCGGATTACAGTTAGGGAAGAACAGGAAAAATGATATGTCTCTGTCAGCGGCAATTGAAAGCAAGCAGAGTTAATGCTTTTACTCCAAAAATATTGGAAACTTTAGCCAACATTATAGTGGGCGATTCTTGGGGGAGGTCTCTTCTAAATTGGAGGTAGCATTTTTTAATGCAAATTCGCATTTTTGCGTTAATTGCCTTGGACATTTTTTCTTAAGAAATAGTTTTTTAATAACAAATTAGCTTACAAAATGCACGTTTAAGTGTACAAAAAGTTGACAACAGCGAAATTTTAATGACGCATCTTGACAAATTTGTCTTGGCGACAAGTAAACAAACAATCGCTGTCGATGTTATACTGGTGAAATTCCATGGCATGGGTTGATGCCAAAAATAACTGAATAAATTATAGGTGGTCTAATAGCTGACAGCTAACACGAAGTAAATAATATGAACTTAATTACGAATGCGCCCTGGGGCATTAAAATGTAAATAAACCCTTCTTTTTTTTTGGTATTTTTTATAATTTTTTTAGTACAAATAAAAATATTTTGCAAATTTTCTTGCTTTAAACTGCTTAATTTCTTTCTTCGTATCAGGTGATCTGGCTATATAAAGAAAATGCTACAATTTCAACTGTGCAATTATTATTATTATTAATGAACCTAATCTCCAAAGCACGGCCCAAGGGCAATAATCCAATGTGCGGAAACCGCATTTACGGCCACTCTCTTGTCGGAAACAAGGGTCCCATCGTAAATAACCCATAAAGTGTGACTTATTCGGTCTTTATAACCCGAAATCAATAGTCGGGCCAGCGAGGGAAAGAGAGCGCCCAAAATAAACATTTCTCGGCGATTATCGCCTGCTCTCCTCTTCATTGTCATGTAAATGGTCGGCGATCTGTATTCAGTGCAGGCGGCACATGTTACTACACAAAGGGCGGATAAAGGAGCCTTTTTTAGACTTTGGATCGGTAGTTGGGGGGGCCGCAATCTGGCAAGTTGATTAATTTGAATGTTTGTTGCACGGAACGTAAAATTCCCCATGATTGAGAGTGATGCGAGATTATGTGTACATATACCTTTCCAAGATTAGGTCTAGATTTAATTAAGCAGCCGACGAAAATAACAGAGACATTTAGTTGATTGGCTAAATGAAAATTAGGCAGAAAGGTCGCTTAGAGGAGACTGGATAGGGCGGAAACAATAGGCTTTTTTGAAAGTCTTGGATCGAAATCATCCCTATTGCTATGTCCACATGTGCGCGTTAAAGCGAAACTGGCTAGAATTTCCTATTGGTTGAAGAATTATTTGGCATACGGTCAGCTGATTTTCAACCAATGGATAGGACATGCGAACCATTTCTGATTTTCCGCGTTTTCGCTTACATCTTACATCTGTTTTGCATTGTACATTGAAACGTCTCCGTAATTCGCCATGTATACCAACGTTGCCAAAGTTATTGAATTTGTAAAGTGACAGTTGGTGGTGTGACAGGCAACATAACCTCATCCATTTAAAATACATGTAAAGTAATGACATTTTTGCATTTAATCACATTTTTTTCAATTATCTTAAATGGAATGAAACTTAAATTTTGCTGGAGGCTGGAGGCCTTCTAGAATCATCATTCTTGATAGTGAAGCAAAAAATAATAACATTTATGCCCAAATAAGTGGTAAGGAGAGCAATATTTTGTGGACTAGATCTACCATCAACTACCACCAACCTTTTTATGCCTCAAAACCACTTCAAATTGAGACAATTCCATGCTCCTGGAAATTGGAAATAGAGGTTCGGCGTTCCCAGTAGATTCTATTGCCATAAAAACTAAAAAGAAGTGGATTGTTAAAAGGTATAATATGATTACTTGGCTGGAAGCTGGAATAAGATATTTAAACGTTTGTAGGGGTGAATTCATATACGCCCTGAACTTGAAAATCTTGCACCAAATCCAAATAAGTCGAGTAATTTTTGTGTCTAGAAGGAAGTATTTATAAAAAAAAATTGATACATGTGGTCAGAAATAGATAACATTTGAACTATAACTGTTTGAAATACTCGAAACGTTTTTTGTGCCTCAAATCTACTTCAAATTTAGACAAAGGAGCATGGAAGTAGAGGTTTGGTGTTCCCAATAGATTTTAGTGCCATAAAAACTAGAAAGGAGTGGATTGTTAAAAAGTATAATGTGATTACTTGGCTGGAAGATGGAATAAGATATTTAAACACTTGTAGGCGTGAATTCTGGGACATATACTCTAGAATTGGAAATCTTGCACCAAATCGATGTAAATCAAGCACTGTTGTGTCTACAAGGAAATCATTGTAAAACATTTTGGTGATTACTGTGGTCAGAATTAGATAACACTTGAACTGTGCAATGATAAATTAAGGAAAAATAATTTTCATAAGCTACGAGGCCACAACCATGGTGGTTTGTTAAAATGTGGTATTTAGAATAATTTGTAAATGTTCCTCCTCAATTTAATATAAGAATATTGTTACTTTTGAGGCTATAATTGTTTATCGAAGAATTTAAAACAAAACGTGCCTCTTAATGGAACACACATTTTATTATAACAAACACTCATTCAAAGATTTTCTTCGATACGATCTCACTGATACTGCTAGAATATAAAAACATATTTTTAAATTATATAAATAAATTAGGTACTTAAGTAAATATGTTTAAAAATAAATGCCAGGAAGCCCTTTTGCTATCTTCTTTTTAATATATCTTTGTCCTTTCATTGTCAGTGTTTTGCTGTTCGAGTTACATACTACTTATAAGGAATGGCTTCTGTTTCCTTAATTACCTACTTATTTGTCATTCCCATACTCTACAACAACAATAAAGCTATTAAGATATAAAAAACATAACTCCAGTTAAACCATTACAAAAGAGAGCAAAAATAATATGATTGGAACTGTATGTTAAGCACCAATGAGGGTATTATTCTTTGCTTAAGCATCTACTTAGTATTATTGTATCCTCCTTGGCATTGGTTAAGTTAAGTATTATGAAGACAAACATAGCAAATTGAAAACGAACAAAACTGCGATTTCAGTATTTCTTATTCCCAAAAGGACTGACTGATCGAGGTTTGAAGCGTCTTCTTTGTCTGTCCTTTACCGGTTCCCAATGCCTTATAACCTGCTGCCTGCTGTGCTCCTCCCTCCGCCTCCTGTTGAGACAACGGCACAGGCACAGCCCGATACCGCCCGCGTCATCGGCCTGCGCATATGTTAAATGTCAATTGTGTCAAGTGGCTTTGCTTGTCAGTCTTGTCGGACATCCGTCGCTACCCCATTAAATTTGGCAACATTGGTATACATGGCGAATTACGGAGACGTTACATTGAACTCGGATATTCGATTCCCTAAGGCCAGATTGTACAAGTCACCCTCAAAGTCGGGTTCAGCTAAACTCGACCTTTACTTGAACCCGCCTATAAGAATCGCATTCGAGTTTAAGTACTAGTCGAGTTTAGCTGAACCCAACTTTGAGGGTGACTTGTACAATCAAGCCTAAAACTGATTGATATTTAACCAATGTAAGGATTAATCCGACCATTCCATGTCGACTTTTTCAAGATCATTCCAGATCAACTTTTTCAAAACGCTCCAATAAAATATCTTGAATATTGTTACTTTTTGCAGTAGATAAATCGTTCGTTTAAGCTTGGCCTAATTGACATGAAACTCGTGTAACAGGTCTGTCAGATGTCAATATTTCATTGACTATTCCAGAATTACGACATTTGACATGTTTGCCCCTCAGGGCAATATGGCGGACAAGCCTATTTAAATATCAGACAGAACTTAAAATTTGATCTTGGTGATCATGTTTCATGTTCGATTTGATATTCCTAAATTGCCTCTTATAGGCAAAAGTTCTAAGGCAGCATTTATAGTTTTGTAGCTAAAGTACTGAAGAAAATCCTAAAACAACAAAACAAATTTGCTCTTCATAATTAATAAACTGGCTGCGGTGTTGCCATTCTTACAATTTTTTTATTTTTCAATTTATTTAGGTGCGATTATAAGGTATATAAGGGCAAGCATAATGTTAATAAAATTCGAATAACTGCAGAAAAATAGTGTTTGAATAAAGATATATTATCCTAAAAGAACAAACGACATTGAATTTTCGATTGTTATTCATCATATATTCCGTATAAATACAGAAAATTCAGTATGTTTAGATAGATAGATATATAGATAATGTTTATTTGCGTCAATAATAAATGACTTGACTATACAATGTTTGTTTGCCCCTCAAAGGAAAAAAGTTTGTCAAATGCAGCTGTTTTGGAATGTTCAATTAGACGTCAGATACCCTTTTGAGATAATGACGCAAGACCGTTTCAAGTGTCTTAAAACAAAATAATTGAAATATTAATTAATTTATAACTCTGTAAATATATCTGCAAAAGTTAAAAATACAATTTTACAGTTGGCATGATAAACCCCAGGTAAATTTTTGATTTTACAATTGACAGTAAAACTAAAGCCCGTAATTCGATTGTAAATCACTTGGCTAATTTATTGGCAGATAAGATGTAAGAGGCCGCAGTTCTTCCGTAAATTGTCAAGATTAACTTAAATCCCCTATAATGTTCGGTACCTAATCATATATACTTAGGTGTATTATCATAGAACTGCTTATTTTCTTCAAATCCGAGTAATTATCATTACGGCGTGGCGTAGGTATCAATAAGGTAGTTCTGCTGCAACCAACCCAGTCATTAAATTTTAAAGGTCGATTTACTTGGCACACATTCTGGCTTTTAAAAAAGATTTTGAGCCTGAAAATTATTAATCGTGCCGCTGTTTATAATGATTAAACTGTAAACGACATGTGAGGTGATTTAAATGAAAATGTGCTCGGCGATAATAATAAATAGCTGAAACTTTCCGCTTCGTTTAGCCCATCGCCAATATGCGGTTTTTGCAGTGAGTACTTCTTTCCATTACTTTTTTAGCCACCAGTCGTTTGGTTTAAAGTTGCTAATTATTGTGTGTTCCTGCCGATTAACGGGTAGCTGGTGATTTTGGTGTAGCAAATTGACGTCCTACTAGGCACTTCCATAGTTGGTATTGAAAGGTCACTAGCTGTTTTACCAAAAGTCTTTGTAGCCTAATTTCACGCCAAGACTTTGGCTTGACTTTGGGTGGAATTTAATTTGGGGTTCTAAAAAGACATAAATAAAAACGAAAAATTTCCGTATCGTACCATAAAACTGCAACTTATCGTTGGTAATTGCAAAAACTGTTTTTAAACGTGAATGATAATTGTTATTAACAAGGTGTGAAACCCACGGTCACATTCAAAGGCAGTGTCAGCTTAGTTAGCTCACACTGCATGCAACAAAGTACTTTTATGGTAAATCAATTGATACGGGAAAAGCAAACAAAATGATTAACATGTTTTGACACTTTTACTACAAATATTGAGAAACAAGGACAAAGAAAATGAACACTTAAAAGTTAGGTTGGAACAAAAAGTGATGACTGTGGTTAATGGTCTTTAACAATTCACGTGCCTGGTTTAGTAGCTGGATGTTTGAGAAACTTGAGAATTGAAAAAAAAATGTACATTTGTAAACCCCAATAAAGGTAAACAAGGATTAGAAACCTGAATTAAAATACAAATCTTGAAACTTAGACCTAATCAACTCAAATTCGAAATTATACCACTTGCACTAATTGATGGAGCCATCCAGGTGATCTAAGGAACATGATTGAAAAGCTCAAGTTGAAAATATGCCTAATGCATTTTTGTCTTTTACAAAGCCTGAATACAGTAGTAAACTTACTTTTGACTATTGACGCGAGAAAGGGTATTAAAACAGATAATATAGTTATTTATATTATAATAACAAAAAAAGGAATATCACAGACTGTGTAAGAGTGACGGGAAGTTGATTATCTTCTACCCGTCATAAAAAAGTTATCGTTTGGAAAGCACTTTTATTTCCTATATAAAGAAATGGTAGAGCAGTTTGCTTCTCGTTTTTGCTGGGTAAATTTTTATGGAGCCAATAAATACGTTTTACTGTTTATCGTAGCAGACTTCGTATTTTACGTTGATGCGGCCATAAAAATGAACGATGCCGAACATTTTAATTGATTATATAACAGTTCGCTATTTACCCTTTTTTTTATAACCCATTATGCAATATTTATAGATATTTCTAATATTACTCAGTTTTGTTTATCATATTTTTCAGCAACATGTAGACTACCCTCAAAGTCTTTCATCTGTAGTACTACTGGCGGATTTTAGCAGGCATATGGCGCAGACTCAGGGCGAGATCAGGGTGGGTCCCGGCAACCAGGTAAAAGATATTTATGTACGTTGACCAATCCGATCAAACACACGGTAAACTCAAAATTTTTCATTTTTTGGACTTTTCTCTTAGACAGTGGGTATTGTCACTTTAGTACTTTGCTGACTCTTGGATGGACTGTTTGCAATAAGAGGTTCCTGCTTTAAGGCAATATATGTCGCTCTCCTTTAATAAACTATACAAAAGATCACCACTTAAAACAATTCTTATTTCTAACACAGGATGGGGTCTTCTTGTTGTCATAAGAGTAATTTTTTTTTTAATTCGGACAATTTTTGTAAAGAAAAATAGGAGTACTGGAAGAATCTCTTACTGTAAAAGCAACTCTTGTAAATACAAACAAAAATCCTAATTGGCATGACGTTGGAAAGAGCATGGTAGTCAAAGGCGCGACTAACGAAGCTGTGTCGAATATAACATACAGATTGACGTATCGTTCGGCCAGTGAAACTGTGTGTTTTGTAGGGTAGTCTTAGTATTAATAATAGGCGATAACGACGGGTTAGGTATGTAGTTAGTTATTGATTTATATTGTGGAAAAGGGTTGGAAGGCTGGTGGTATCTCTTTACGAAGACCATTCTTAATTTTGGGAAAACCTGGCAACACTGAATATCTAGAATTTGTATATCTAAATACCAGTAAGAAGAATGACAGATGCTAAAATATCAATAAAAAATTTTCTCTACCTATATCTTTCTACAATGTAGTTCTGTCAAGTTATCTCTCTCGTAACGCTTTGTTGAAAACTTGGCATAAGTTTGAAGGCTCAAAATTTCGCAAGTTTTAAAATGTCATCTCACTAAGCTTCAAAAAGCCAAACTTTTTTCCCATTCAAATTCCTACCTCTTACCGTTTTCTAAATCCCCGTACCCGCTCTCCTTATCTCACACTGTATATAAAATTTTGTCTGAATACGTCTTAAAAAAGAAAATTACAAAGTTTACCAATTCTATGATTGTTAGTGCATATTCCCTAAGCCGATGAGGCACCCTGTATATATCAGAGTTTTAACGGTTTAACAATTGCTTTGCCACTGGATTTTTGCACCAAGTTTGACAGAGGGTCACTCTTAAATTGACCAATGGTTTTCTTTTATCGAAGCGAATTTGAGTAGATCTGTTCTTGTACTAATTTACGCGGTATGTTTGAAGAAGGTAAGTTGCGCAGGTGGAGTTCTATCGTTTGCTCAATTTTCATAAAAAAAATCAAAACAGATTTTTTGATCTACTCAAATTCGCTTTGTTCGAAAAAATCTGTTGGTGCATTTCAGAGTTGTGCTCTCTGGTTACAAAGAAATTGGCCAGCAGTTTATGTTGTTTCTCTTTTTCGGAAAAATTAAAATTTACCAACTACCAGCCTGATTGTACATATTTGTAGATTTAGGGTTTTTAGTGTATAGGTTATTTTTTTGTACATATACGGTGCGATCGTAAAAATGTGTATCATTTCTTAAATCCACTTTTTCTAATGCCTGAGCGAATATTTCAAAAATTGTTTGTAATTAACTGGATGGTATAGCAGGTAGAGGACAAAAAAAACTCTATCTTCCATTGAAGAATGCCGACGTTTCAACCAAAATTTAGTCTTCTTCAAAGCTAAAAACACATGGGAGGATGCTTCAACTTACACAATTACATTAACATTTGTATACATAAAAAGGTATATACAGTTTCTAATATGACACACAAACCATTTAACATTAAATTCCCTACAATAAACACAAAAAAGACAATGAGAAAACCCATTAGAAAAAGATGATGAGACTCACCTATCTTCTATGAAGGGAGGTAGTCAATAATTATACGGGGTGTCCAGCAGAACCCTGGACATAGGAGATTAACATGGGAAATCGGTTTTTATTTTTTTGCGCCTGTACAGTTGATTTGATTGAAAAACTTTTAAGAGTAAAGTTGTAGAGCTTATGGTCAACTATCATCCTGTAATTTTTTCAATACCCCAGTTTGGGCCGTTTTTTTGAAAAACGCCTCAAATAGTGCAAAAATTTGAATTTGGCGTGTCACCTCCGCCGTGCTTGTGCAGTGTCGCCAACATAATAATTTCTTATGTCAGAGTCAGAGCCGATTTTCCTTTCTTATTTATTTTGAGGATCTATCATGTAGTACTTAACGTGATTATGCAGTGAAAATATGTTGGCGACACTGCACATGCATGGCGGAGGTGACGGGCCAAATTCAAATTTTTGCACTTTTCGAGGCGTTTTTCCAAAAAACGGCCAAAACTGGGGTGTTGAAAAAATTAGCTGACCATACGCTCTACAACTTTACTCTTAAAAGCTTTTTAATCAATTCAACCGTACAGGCGCAAAAAAATCCGATCCAAAAAACCGATTTCCCATGTTAATCTCGTATGTCCAGGGTTGTGCTGGACATCCGGTATACCTTTTTATTTATACACATGTTAATGTAATTATGTAAGTGGAAGCATCTTTCCATGTGTTTTTGACTAAATTTTGGTCGAAACGTCGGCATTCTTCAATAGAAGATAGAGAGTTTTTTTGTCCTCTACCTGCTATACCATCCAGTTAATTTACATTTTGTTGTTCAAGGACGCTATTACACTGATCATTGTTTGTAATAGAAAAAGTCATCAAGTTGGATCTAGAGTTTTAACAGAAAAGGATAGAATATGAAAATTAGATGACATATTTGTTACTCTATCTTTTTTTTTAACCTCCAACTCTTTGGAACTAATGGAGGGGTTGTAGTTCCTTGAATGCGACCGCGCAGTATATGGCTCAGAAGCTGTACCAAACGTAACCTAAAATCCAGTATCCTATTCCTTAGGCTCGCCTGCCCGAGTATCGACCAGGTGTACCCCCAGAGCAACTCCCTCCTGATCCGGAAGATACTCACATTCGCGAGGAATTACGGTGAGCAATGAGAAAAAATACTCTCTTTAAACGTTTTTAATATAAAATATTCATTTTTTAGATGGGTGCCAGCAATGACTATGGACTCAGACCTACTGATGTACCTTCGAGCCGCCCGAAGCATGGCCGCTTTTGCCGGCATGTGTGACGGCGGCTGTCCGGAAGACGGTGCTAATGCCGCCTCTAGGGATGACACCACCATCAACGCTTTGGATGTGGTATGTCATAAAAAACTGATTTGTTTTACGTTTAATATTTATCGATTCTCAGCTGCACGACTCCGGATATGATCCTGGAAGAGCGTTGCAAGCCCTAGTCAAGTGCCCTGTACCCAAAGGTATAGATAAAAAATGGAGCGAAGAAGAAACGAAGAGGTTCGTTAAGGGTCTCAGACAGTTTGGCAAGAACTTTTTTCGGATACGTAAAGATCTGTTGCCGCATAGGGATACCGTAAGTTTAGGGTGCAGAGTGTTAGGATGAAGGTAGTTATGTTGAGTTTATAGCCTGAGTTGGTGGAGTTTTACTATCTATGGAAGAAGACTCCTGGTGCAAATAACAACAGACCCCATAGACGACGCAGGCAGGGGTCCTTGCGACGTATCCGGAATACTAGAAACAGTAGAGGAGGTACGGCGGCTGCAGGTAAGTTGTGGTTATCCGGGTTAGAGGTGGCCTCAGAAAATGCTCATATTCTTATATCCTTTTCAAATAATATTTTCTTTTGTAAGACTAACTATAACCTGCATTGTATATTACGCTAACGACTGAAGAAGTACATTACTAACCAAGTGTATATATGATAATGTAACTCAAGCGCATGCTTTGTAGAGACCATCCCCTTTGCAAATATGAGCATTACTAGATGTCAAAGAGTGCTTTCTGTACAAGAGTATTTTAATTTCTTAGCGATTTGCAACCGTAACGGCCACCTCTACAAAATATACAGGGCCACAACTTCAAACGGTTTTGCGTACGGCATTAGTATGATTGTATGTAGTGACCTGTATTTTTTGTAGTATATTTTTGTTGTGCATTGGTAGATTTTGGTTTGCGCGTTAATTGGTCTTAAATGTCAATTTACCAGACGGTTTTAATTAAAAAAAATCATTAAGGTCGAAAAACTTAATTACATTACCAGGACGTTTTACAATTTTCTTTACCAGATAGGCAAAGGGGAGTTCTGTAATTCATAATTTCGCAAAACGCAAACGATAAAGGATTTATTGAGAATGAAATGATGAAAAGTGAGAGAAGAAAAAAAACACGTGTCGTGGTTTGTGGCCAGTTTATGAGGACAAATACCACAGGGTATTCAACAACAATTCACAAACAATACATGTGTCTTTACACGTTAAGATTATTTTATGACTGTTCTATTATAGGTACTAAATAAACGCACTACTTAGAATCAAATTCTAAATTTCCTTAATGGGTTTGAGGAGGCAGAGGTTGATATAAAAGTTTTCCTTCCTAGTTACTCGACATTTTGCGGGTCCTGAAAATGCAATAAAACCATTATTGGTTTAGCAGGTCCCTAAGCAAGAACAACAGCTTTGATTTTTGGAGTACATTAAAAAAAAAGGATATTTTAATGGTTGAAAACTGTCGCTAGAATTAGTCATGCAAATGCGGATATTTGTTTTTTATTTGGGGCTGAAATGTTTGGTGTTCTGCCCGAGTATAATAGTATATTGTTTAACGAGTGACGAAAATAGAAAATGCGTTTTTGACGAGTAAAACACTATACTTTTTCTTCGACCATGCTAACATTAAGTCTTCATTAACTTTAAAAACAATCTCTATATATAAAGCTTTTCATTATATTTTTCGGAAAAGTAGGCATTGGAAATTTGACAGGCTGCCCCCCGTATAACATTTGGACTGTGTCAGTTTTATTGGTTATATTGAAATAATTTAAAGGTTATAAAATGCTGCCATTACAAAAAATGTTGTTGCCAAAACTTACCAAAAATAATAGTTATAAGCGAAAAAAATAAATCCATGTACTAGAGCTGATACTACGTTTTTCATGTCAAATACTTTGCAGAAGTAATTCTGCCTAAAATTTGGCATTAGGACAACAAAATACTAGAGCTGGGACATCGAGTTTTGCTCACTCTGTGCAACATAATATATATTAAGAGTTTTGTTAACACTGAACCACTAAAATGGCGCTTATTCCTGGAGCCATAAAATATTTCTATTAAAAGTATATTTGCAGTTATCTACTCACTGTATATGAGCTCTTTTACAAAACGTTAACATTTCTTCACTGTGGAAATCCACGAAAAGGGAGGGACATACTCTTACTATGAAACAAGGTGCACATAAAATGCATTCATACCGCCATCAAAATTTGACCAGGAACAGTGTTTATCTGCACTTCGGATATGTTAGGTACAACGTTCTGCCTCAGAACACTAGGCTTCTTTCCAAAGGGTAGTACCGGCACAGAAATTAAAACCATTCTTCTTGAATGTGCTAGCTACTGAGTGATTTTGAGAAAATTTATAAACTGATAAAAACTTTTCGCGAGCAACGTCGAGGAAATTAATTTGATTTACTCAAAGTAAAACTGATGACAGATTTTTAAAGTAAAACTACATTAACTATCATAACAACTTGTAGAGAAGTTGTTATTGGCATTTACCTTCACCTGCTTTTAATTTACTGGTTAAAATCTTGTCAATCACATTTTTGGCTAATCAGTTTATGGATAAATCATATGTCGCGTTTTTGGCGGAATCTGTCCTTTACGGTTTTTATAACATAACCATTAACATTAACATAGTTCAAAAATTATATAGGGTTCTTTCAAATAATAGCCTTTGGAAAAACGTTATGGAACGCTTTATAGTATTTCTTTCAAAAATTAAGGCGCATCATTGTCAACATGACACCTCGACTGTCAATGAGTTCAGTTTGGTCAAATTTCAACACTTTGATTCACTTTTCTGAGGCCCGGGCAGGCAAAATATACATGTTTTTGTATGATATCACCATTTTCCATGGTGTTTTATAAGATTAGACCAGTTAAATCGCATTTAATCGGCGATATACAGGCGAAATTAGAACAACTTACTTTCGTCACTAGAGACGAAAGTTAACGTTATGGGATTTTCTCTCACTAGAGACGAAAGTTACGTTTTCGGCTAGGGCAAGGTATGACGAAAGTTGTTTATTTTTACATGGTCGTAGAAAAAGATTTAAGGTTGTTTGTTTACTTTTTTTTGCTAACTTGTGGGAAGTGGGAAATGTTCGCGTTCTCTTTTTCTCAGGGGTCTCAGGATTGTACTGGCAGTGAATTGCGCCCATTCTCCTTGCCTTTGTTTCAATAAGGAAGGCCACAGATTTTATTAAGTGTACAAAATTATAACCCCAAAACTTGGATATAAATAAACAACTGTCTTATTTCAAACGTCGGATTTATTGCCGGATTGGCAATGGGTGAATTGTGAAGATATGGAGGTGACTGCCTATCAGCCTAAATGGTTCTGTTTCTTGGCCGGAAGTCCGCCATGTTTGAGAGGACTTTGCTAATTCTTTGCTTATACCTAATAGTCCATTGTTAGCTGTCAAACGTTATTTTTTGAGAATATCATCAGTTGAAATGGGAATCATGTGGAACAAACTTAAAGAGGTACATTTTGCTGATTTTCTGAGGAGTAAAGAGTGTAGCGAGAGCAAGTATTTTGGGTGTCGTCCAAAAACGCCTTTCGATAACGATGAGAATTGTCATTCGTCAATTATTTGTTGCTCGCTGGCGCTCTCGACCAATATCTTTTCCCCACCTCCACCTGTTATCTATTGAAAATCGGAATATTGGAGAAGATCTTTCTTTCTGGATCAAGACACGTGGAAGACACCACTCATCTCTTCGCTGCTACTCATTTCGACGTGAAAGTGTAAACCACCACGTGGGATTTAGTCGATATGTAGTAGTATTTCAACTTCCCTTAGTTGGTGTTAGTTTTGTGGTCACTTGACCAGTTTTTGTGACATTTTTGGGTGAGCAAAGTTGAACTGAATTTCGAGATTGTGCAGCAAGAGAGTTTGGGCCTACAAGCTAAGCATTTGCCAACCTATATTGCAATCCAGGGCCACGTAAGCCACTGTACCACGTGTCAGCAAGGTTAATGTGAGGACTGAAAGCAGCCACACCACGTGTTTATTTTGTTGTTTTTGGGAACCCTCGTGGCGGGGGTGTTTCCAAGGGGGCCCACAGCTATCCTTATTGTTTCCAAGAGGGCTGACAGCCATCTTTATTGTTTTCAAGGGGCTACCAGGCACCATTATTGTTTTCGAAGAGTGAAAACCGCCACTATAGTTTCTAGGGTGCAGACAGCTACTACCATAATTTTTGAAGGACCAATTGCCACTTCCTTTTGCGTTGTTTTGGACCTAAGACGCCTAGCCTTTGTGACCATCTGCAATAGTGTCCTGTCGAGCTAAGTAGTAGTACGAGGTGTTCATTATAAAACTTCATCTAGTTGGCTGTGAAATGTAAAAAGAAAAGGATGGAAAAGAAAAGTCCATTTATTTTGATTATGTCATCCTTGTCTGTCAAAATTTCATAGCCTGCTAGATGAAGTTTTATAATGAATATAATGAACCATATAATGAACTTTTACGTAACAAAGTTAACTTTTTTTATTGTTACGCTTGGTGATCACCACAAGGGAAATATATTTCAAGCAATTGTGATAAGTAGAATTAAGGAAAACCTTTCACTCATTTTCTGAAGTACAATCATCATATTGTACAACATTGATTTCTTTCTTCATTATTATAGGTCATAAATTAAACTTGTTTAGTTTTATTTTGTTTGCAAGTACTATGGGTATTTTGGGAGAGGCTAAAGGGAACTGATCAGCTACCTAACAGCGTAGGATTTTTCCAATCTAATTGATTACAATTGGTGGCGTCCCGAACTCACTTTACCGGCCGGTTTTGTGGCACTTTTTGTTCCTAACCTGATACTTTTCCCTGAGCGCTTTTTGAATATTCTAAGATAACTTTACGGAAATTGAAGGGTTACAATGTAATACAACTAAAGTCAGATCTCTGTTGTTGTTGTTGTGTTCAAGGTCCTGAAGATGCAATAAAACCATTGCGAAACATCGACTGACTAGAAAAGAAGCCTTTCATTTCAATCACTGACCGTTCAAAACCATTAAGAAAATTCAGAATTCTAGACTTCTAGAGGTTCTTTAAATTTTTGTCGATATCTGCAACATCACTAATTAGAAACTTTATTCAGCTTTTAGGCCTTGCCTTTAGAGGCACTAAGCGCCTCAGTTGATTCTTAGGGATTAGAAGAATTTCGTTTAAATTTTATTAAATTATTTTCTTTTGTTTGTACACTGTCGATAATAAATTGAGATTTCTTAATTTTACCTTGAATTGTCCTCCATGCAATGTCGTCTTACGTGTGCCATTAGATGCAAGGTTTTTTGGTTTAGGTCGCACTAGCGGAGCCGCGACCCCTGCTCCTGAATCTACTGAAAGTAGACCCTCACCTCAGCCTGGCGAGAAGAAGCCCGACGAAACCAGCTCGGTGACAGAAGATGACAATGAGAGCGAGGAAGACAGCGACAGTAGGGACTCTCAGTATAGGTGTTCACATTGCTTTACGACAAGTAGGTGTCTCCTTTTATTATAAAGGGTGTTTCCGAAGCCTGCAAAAATTTTTTAGCTTATTCTACGTCAAGAAAGATGACGAAAAGTTTATATAACTCTAGATCCTCAAATGCTTTGTTACGTAGAGGATAAACCACCAAGAAAGATGTCTAAGAATTTATAAAACTAAATCTTTGTATGAACACTTTTTTGTAATTTCAAAAATGAATCCACATTATGGTGTCAAGCTATAAAAAAATAACCCTGTTCTTTATCATTGAGTATAGTGTACTCCAACTCAAAAAATAATTTCACCTGAACATCTTACTTTCTTTTAACATTGTACGTAAATTTGTACAAGGACAGGTCTACTCAAATTTATTTTATTTGCTTGAACTTAAAAGAAAGTGCAAACTTTCTGTAAGCGCCCTGTAACTGTTTGCGTAGATGGTAAAACGAAAAACCGCCAAAAAAAGACCCGAGTTATCGACCATAACGCTTAAATGTCATTACAACAAGATCGTTAAAGTTAAGGCACCCGCCATGACGTCACAGTTAACAAAATTGTAATCAGTATTTTATTACATCTTTTTGGTCATTCTTGTACAAAATGGAACAGGAACGTTTTATTAACCTCAACGGCAACGTCGCTATTTTTACAATAATTTGTCTTTTAGAGATAATTTATCTTATTAAGGCATTTTTGCAAAACAACTTACAAGAAAGCGCACACTTTTTGGTAAACCCCTGCAATTTTTTTTTGTAGGCGAAAAAAATCGAAAAACGCCGAACATTTCCCGAGATACCAACAAAGGCCTTTAAATGTCATAACCAAGAATGTTCTCACATTACGCTAGCTACCAAATTCAGTGGGTTGAAACGCAACCATTGAGCAGTGTTTTTTTCTTTACCTTGTATGTGCTTTAAAAACAACTTTTATTTAACGTCAACATTCTAGCCTGATTCTAGAAGAAACGACGTTTCAAAATCTCATTGAGTTACGAAATTCGGCTAACGTATTTCTGAGATACAGACCCACAAAAATGACGAAAAAAATCTGCTGTATCGATCTTTTTCGTTAGCAGTTTATTTATATTTCATATTCACAATCTGGCCGATAACAATTTTGCTCTCAACTTAAATAATGAACCCTTGATCGTACGGCCGACAAAAATCAATAAATAAATGTAATAAGCTGGCACTTCAAGCTAAAAACTAAATGCAAAAGAGAGCTGAATTTTTCAAGTTATACTAAGCAAGAAAATGTGATTTAATGGGTCATCAATAATGGGAGGTATTTAGAAAAAATAAATTTACTCCAATTATCATTTTCCCGTGGTCATATCAAGTCCAGAGAACATAAATCTAGGCAAATAAACTATCAGGGGCTTACGTAAAAAATCTTGGGGTAGCAAAAGAGGGCCAGACACCAATTCAATATATTTCTGTGAATGTGAGCCAGTTAATTAATCTATCTTTTATGTATACCATAATGAGTGAATCACATTTCAAACTTGAAGCGATTGTCTCTAAAACTGGATAAACTATGAAAAAAAAATCAAGTTTTAAAGTTGAACACTCTATTGTTGTAAGTAAGTGTTTGACGACCCATGTTTATACCAACTTTAGGTCATCTTTTATTAACACTTAAATTTTAGGCTCTAAGGATTGGCAACCGGGAGGCAAAGACAAGCAAATCTTATGCTGGGATTGTCGGGCTTATTGGCGGAAAACTAACGAACTTCCACCGCTGACGGCTCCTGCAGCTACAGCCAACACACCACCCGCAGGTAATGATCATTCTTTTTCTGTTGGGATGGAATCGAAATTGACTAACTTACTGGGTACTAAGTCCTTACAAACTGTCAGTATTTTGTCACATGATACTAAAGCCATGAAAGACGGGCTTGCTAAACCAAATATCGTGATTTAATAATAATTTATATTTTCTCAAAGACGTAACTTGTTTAGAAGGTCCGGACCAAAGTCCGCAACGTATGCGAACAAGGAATAAGGGCAGTAAGGAGCAGCCTACAAACAATAAAACTAGAGGAAAGCGAGGTGATTAGCAAATTCACACATTTTTCTAATATGAATTAAATTACAAATAATTGTTGCCAACAGAAACTCCTGAACCAAAGACTCCAATAAAGCAGAACTCTGGAGGAAGCGAGAAACCTGGGACTCCTAACAACTCTCAGGGAACTCCTGCGAAGAACAAAAAGGGCAAAAATGACAAGGTCGATACTCCTAACAAGAACAGGAAGAGAACGCAGGTTTGTTAACTATTGCTGAAATCAAGAACTGTTACTTACAAATATGTTCTAGGAGAAAGCTGATGATGTCGACTTGGATGACAAAGAGAGCAACAGCGTTTTTAAGAAAAAGAGGGATCGGGCTGAGAGCCCCGCCAGTGTGGTATCGGATTCGGGTTCGGTAAACGAAGATCCAGATAATCCGGAGAGTAGTCAGGACAACAGTAATAGTACCGATACCAATAGCTCCAGTAACGTCCCATCTTGTACCTTGTCATCATCAACTATAGCTACCAGTACTGCGGTTAGTACTACTGCGAATAATAATATACTTATTGACCAGGTACATTAACAATGGATTTTTGGTGGTGTAAACAACGATATATTTTACTTATTTATTTTTTAGGACTCGACGAATATGAAGCCTTTAATCAAAATTGAAGAACCTGAACCCAAGGCTGCCTTAGCTGCTTCGGTACCAGTAATAACCTCTAACAAAACATCTGCCTCTGCCCCTGTAGAACCGATGCCTTTGAACGTTTCAATACGCTTACCGGAGGACCTGAACGAAAGGAAGAACCTCATAAAAAGGTTGCTTACACCAAGCGCTAAGGAACATTCAATAATTTTTTATTACATCCCAAATAGGAATCTGGAAGGATCTATGGATGTTAAGGATAGTTTGAAGTTTAGCTCTGCTCCGCTAAATTTTGGACAACCCGAGGAATCGAAGAATGAACCGGTTATTAAGCAGGAAGTAGTACAACCAAAAGTTGAAGACGTGAAGGAGGAGATTAAGGAACCTCTGATCGCCCAGTCACCCCCGCCGAGTTTGCAGTTAGTGGACCAAAAACCTCCGTTTAAAACCGAATTGGGAGTACCCAAGGTAAAAAATTATAATATCTACTTCATCACTACACATTTAAACACTACACATTTTAACAGTAGGTGTCAGAATTTCGAAATTTTGTTTTAATTAAATCTAAATAAAATAATAATAGTGCACTTTTAAATTAATGCAAAATAATGTCAGTCAAGTGTCGCAATGCTTCGCGCTCGCACATCTCCAACCGCTCTCGAAAGTTGTGCATCACACGTAAAATAATTTCTTTTGGTATTTCGATTTCTTCACGAATGGCAGTTTTTAGTTCCTGCACATACAGACAAATCTGGAGAGCGTGGGGGCCAAGGAATATCGCCGAAACGGGATATAACATGTTGAGGAAACGTTTGTCGAACAGATTCCATTGATGCTTTTGCCGTGTGACCTGTGGAACCGTCTTGTTGAAACCATAGTTCTCCCATATTTAGGTGTCGCCGTTGAAGTGTTGGTAACCGAAAATTAAGTAACATGTGAACATAATGGGCTGAAGTCACTGGACTGGGTGAAGTCACTCTTATTGTTCTTTCTTTCTCTTCAAAAAAAGTAAGGCCCCTATGATAACCAATTTACTAATTCTGCAGCACACAGTCACCTTTTCGCTATGTAGGGGTCTTTGGTGTAGCTCTCGTGGATTCTTGGCTGACCAGTACCTACAGTTCTACTTGTTTACAAATACCGATAAATGGAACTGTGCTTCGTCACTCATCATTATCACGACATCAGGATCATCAGCAAAAATGGCCTGTATTCTCCCACGGTTTCATGGCTAAAACTGCATTTCCCTAGCTCTCTGTTGGCGGTGCAGTGAGGATCATCAGCCTTTTATTAGTGAAATAGTGTCCATTCAGAAAACATGCGTTTCCTCTGCGCCACCCTGTATAATACTTACGACATAATGAGTTTTTTTTAAACGTTTTGGCCAATTGCATCAATCATCAAGATGTTCTATCTGATTCGTAATGGTCATGTTGTTCTCTACTAATAGAAAATGATTTTTACAGATTTTTACGAACGCAAATGAGCAAATGTTAGAGTTGGTTGATCATTAAAAAAAAGGTTTTTTTTTAACTTTCAAACGTAGTATGTTTGCGGGTATTTATAAAAGTTTAAGATGATAGAGTAAAGTAAAAGTTTGGGTCCCAGGATACAAAAGTACAGGGTATTTCATTATGGGGGTTTGCAATCCCTTAATAATGTAAACATAATTCGAATGAAATTAGTCCCAAAATTGAGGTTTTTTAAATGTCAAAAGAGTCAATTCTAAAAGTGCCTAAAAATCGACTTATGAAGGGGTCTTCTCCGAAAATATTGCACTTACGGGTAGTGGGAGGTGAAAGAGAACATTAAGAAGAGCAAAAAAAAGTGGGTTTCACTCCAATGGATCCAATCGTTCAAAAGTTCAGTTGCGGCCAAAGTTGAAAATTGAGAAATAAGACATTATTATCTCCCCTTGGATCTCCCCTTGTTAATTTTTTTTTGTTTGACTGATGATTGCTTGGTGTGGATCAATGAAACTACAGGGTGTAAAAACGTTGTATAATGTCGACGTTTCGGCACTAAATTAGTGCCATCTTCAGGACAATACAACGCAAGCTACCTCCCGTGTGTTAGACTCAACAGACATGCGAGACGTTCTCATTTTTTATTATGATGTTCGAACAACGAGAAGAGCGGACCATTCAGCTACACAGCCCAATGCAGAATTTCATTGATCCACACTAAGCAATCATCAGTCAAATACAGGGTGACCGCCGGGACTACACCCAGTTTTGAATTAATAGGACAACTTTATTTTGTTATCAAAATGTATTCAACATTTTTGTACGTGCATAAAGGTATGCCATTTAAGTTATGTAGCAAAAATAACATATTCCAGATGACGTCCATCTTCCCTAATGCAATTTTCAAGCCTGCTACTAAAGCTGGTCCACACGCGTTGTAGTGATCTTTCTTCGATCTGCAACACTTCTCGCTGAATAGCTCTTTTCAGATCTAGTAACGAACGCGGTTTTTTAGCATACACTCTCTCCTTTAGGTATCCCCACAAAAAAAAAGTCACACATACTCAGATCTGGAGATCGTGGAAGCCAGGCGACATCTCTAAACCGGGAAATGAGGTGATTGGGAAAGAAGCCCCGCAGCAGGTTCATTGACCTTCTGGCAGTGTGGGCCGTCGCTCTGTCTTGTTGAAACCACACTTCTTGATTCAATTCCAACATCTGAAGTTGTGGCATGAAAAAAGTGTTTATCATGTTCATATATCGATCGGCATTACCGGTCACTGCTACACCATTTTCCTCAAAAAAGTAGGGACCAATAATGCAACGCCTGGATACTACACACCACGCTGTCACACGACGAGGTGAATTCAGAGGTCGTTCATGGAGTTGCCGGGGATTATCTGATGCCCAGTACCTACTGTTTTGCTGATTTACGAAGCCGTCCAGATGAAAATGTGCCTCGTCACTCATAGACAAGAGGACATCCGGCTCATCGTGGAAAATCACTTGCATGCGTACAGAAAAATCTTCCCACTGTCCATAGTCTACTTGAAGTAATTGTTGAACGCTTACGATTTAAGACGGGTGGAATTTCAGTTCTCTTTTCAAAATTGTTCTTACGGTTTCCCTTAGAATGTGTAGCACTTGTGACTGCCGACGAGCTCAACGGGGGGGGGGGGGGGGGGGGGGTCGCACTGTTCGGTGAGGTCCTGGAGGTTTTTGTGGAGTCATGCTACCTGTAGTTTGCAATTGTCGAACCCACTTCAAAATAATTTTTCTGCTGGTAACAGTTCCATGCCGACCGATATTGAAATTACGTCGGAACGCCTGCTGAGCTGCAACCACTGAGTCGGCATTCCGTGTATACGCGTCGTACGTGAACATTCGATGTTGCACTGACCAGGGCTCCATAGTAAGTGAAATGGTAAACACTAAGAAGCAGAAAAACTGCGCTCGTCCGCCTCCACGACGTTTCTACACCGTGTACCGTCTCATTCAAAATGGGTATAGTCCCGGCGGTCACCCTGTATATACTTGGGATCACTAGAACCATTGTTTAAATTTTTTTTTATGTTTTTGATCGGAATGGAATATTTACTGCCGTCTTCTTTGTCTGCCAACCGGGCACCAAGAGATTTTATTTTAGAGACATGTAATAAGCAAACTTTCTACGTAATTGGATATATTAATGGTAATGTAAATATATTAATGTGGTATTGAAATCAACTTCACTGGCTTGTACTATAAAAGACCATGCATAGAATTTTCAAAGAAACCGGTAGTGCTTTTATAAATAGTTAAAATCTGGTTTTTCACATGTGTGACTGGTAATACGTGTAGTGTCATGAGATTTAGTCTTTGTTCTGTAAGGTGGCGATGGAAAGGCCGCTCATAAAAGAGGAGCTGGATTCGAGCAACGATGCCTCGTTGCTGAGCATAAGTTCCAAAGAAGATTCGAGCAGCCAGCCGTCCAACCACAGTTTGAATTACAAGGACAGTCCGTTGTATATGCATTCAAATTTGAATTTGAAAGACAGTCTCAGTTTCGGTAAGTTGTGCGGTGTGTTTAAAATTGTTTTTGTCGGCCTTTTACGCACTAAGCTAGACCATTTATTAAGTAACGTTTTAAGTATCATTACAAACCAGGATGTTATGGTATTTAAAAAAAATGCAAACTTGAAAACATCTGAATTTGTATAATGCGTTATTTTTTGAGATTATATGTTGTGCTCAGATTTTTTTTACTGCAAAACATTCGCTGATGTTTCAAGAGTTGATGGTACAAAATTTTGTTCAGGAATGAAAGATTCTGCCTTAAGTCATTTGCAACCGAATCACGCTATGAATCTCAAGGAGAACAAGGAGCCGATTGTGAATATGAACCATTCGAGTTACTTGAAAGATGGTAGACCTCAGGATCAGTCTCCTTACGGTTATCCAGGAAGGGAACCTCCGAGGTAAAAAGTTTTTTGTAGGATTATGAAATGTTTTGGATGATTCGGCAGCTGAAGGACACACAGTTAATTTTTTGTATTTTTCAGAGAATCTCTTAACCCTACTAGTACCGTCGTCAAACTAGAACCTCGAGAGGAACCGATGGAACTTACCAGTCAAAACAGAGGCGAAGCTTTACCGTATGGTAGTATGCCACCTCTCAATTCCAACCCACAGAATGTGCCGATGTCCCAGCATTTACCTCCTACACAGTCTTCCAGAGCAAACGAGGTAACTTTTCCTTCTTACTTGACAAGCATTGAAAAGGTAATGATTGTTTCACATTTGAATTTTGCTACTTAATAGAGCAACAAAACATTAACTATTGCAGGAAGAAAAGTCTCGACAGGAAAAATTAGAGCGGCAGGACTTGCCTCCTATTTCTACCGCTTCAATAGGACAACCACCCTTGCCAATGCAGTCCGGTAATTTGGTTACCATCGGAGGTTCTCATCCTACCTCAGCTATGGGACACTACGGATTCATGCCTCCGTATGGTCGTCCCCATTCGCCGAGATCTTTGGACAAACCTCCCCAGCAATCTCCACATCTTCAACAGCAACAGGTAAGCGTTAAAAAAGTTATATGGGAAATTACTTATTTCCTTTTCACTCCGTATGTCATTTTGTTGGTTATAATGCAGTTAACAGATATCAGAATATAACCGCGTCAAGATCACGAAGACGAAAGTAAATAAAACACGGTAATACAGTTTTTCAAGAGCATCAGCTGACGACTAATTTATTCATGGCTAACAGAAACAGGGTTGCCAGCAAAAGTGCAACGTTGCCGGTTCTAACAATAAAAACAATTATTATGAGATATTACCAACACATTTGCAATCGGATCAGACGTCAACATGTCCCCTGGCACATTATTGTTGGTTATCACTCAAAGAGATATTTTTTCAGTACTGAGAATTCTGAAATGGTAACTCGGGTTTTAACTGACTGCTGGAAGCGCTGGTAATCCAAGCGCCTTCTATAAAGTATTTTTCATGAAATAATGTTTGTTTTAATTTTAGTGCCCTTGTAGAGATAAAATTTACTTGTTCAACGTGGCATATAGTAATTATTCTGCTAGAGTTTCCTCAGGAGTCATATAAAACATTGTGATAATTGACCTTCACCATTCTGTCAAGCAATTCTTAAAATCATTGAATATTCAAGGATAGGTGAAACGACTGTTATTTTAATCTATTAATAATATTAAAAATAATACTATCAATATGATTATAAATGCATATAAGTTATTCAACTGAAGTAATCTATCTAACTTCACATTGTGTGTATTTTTTGCCTGTTTAGAATGAGCCTCAAAATCTAAAGATTAAACAAGAAGTACCGGAAACTCCTTCTAGCGGACCGTCAGTTACTTACAGCAGCAGCTACCCCAGTATGCCGCCGGCGTCCCAAGGGTTGCCGCCATCTTCCGCTGGTTTTGTGCCTCCCCCTCCGTCTCATTTAACCGACCCGTTGCAGAGCTTAAAGGATGTCAAGGTAAATCTAATATTTTTTTGTAAAAATCTAGCTTAAAGCGATAAACGTGGATTTCTAATGTGTACTACGGTAATCAGCGCTCTAACATTAATGCGATTTATGGGCAATAAAACGGTACCAGGAGATTTTATTGTAAATATTGTCACAAATGAATGGTTTTATGGAAATTTATGTTGAACCGGCGGTGCATTATATTTTTACCGGTTTTTATGAACGCTTCATAGTTGGAAATATTTTTAATGTTGTCATATATTGATTACTAATGGTGAGTATTATTCTGATTTTTTCATCAAACAATTAAAATTATGTGATAATTTTCTATTAACCGGATGAGTTAATATTATTAGCAATAAACATTAATTATTATCAACATATGGAGAATACAAATTGAATAAGTAAAAAAACAAAACTTTTAGGTTCCTGGTTATTTACCACCACCTCAACCACCGCGGACCCCTGAGCGAACCGCGTCAGATCGTCCTCCTTCGGGCCCTGCATTGGACGGTATAAAGAAAGAGCAGATTGACTTTGGCGGAGCCTCAAGTAGGGCCAGTCCCGCGCAGTCTGGAGGCAGCGAGAAGTGCCTCACACCTAAAACCAGCAGCACGCCAACTCCTCAGGTAGGATTGACAGTGGTAAGATTGTTTCATCACATTTTACTTTTCTTAGGAGTTAATTTAGCATTTAATACCTGGTCTAATGTAGTTATGATGAGTTGATTATGTGGCAAAATAACTATGCCTTCGATTTTTATTCTTAAGTACACTTGCAGCGGTCTTGGCTGGGAATAAAAATAAATAAATAATAAAAAAAATATTTAAGACAGTATAGAAGAGTACTAAAAGATTCTTGATAAATCTTTAGACCTACAGGGGGAAGCTTGAAATAGACCAGAGTGTAAACTATGATGCTTGTATGTAAACTATACACTCACCGGTATAAAATTCCGCCACCTTAAATTTTTGTCCAAGTTTGATATTTCATAATTTTTTTTATTTTTAGTCAGATTTTAGTGCGGTTTGCTCTAGTATGTAGGCAAATGTACTGACATTATTTGGAGGCACTTTAGTACGGAATGTTTTTCGTTTGGTAGATTATATACGGGGCCCATTCAAAAAGTAGATTTTTGTCAAAAGTTTAAAGCACCCTGTGGAAAAATTGAGGTGTTTATTTTGGGTTCACCGGAATTTGATGAAGTCTGTGAAGTATTCGTAGCAATTTTGTTTTTTGGATCACCTCAAAATCTCTGTTTCTTTAAGAATTACCTCTTTTTAATTACAACATTGTTTTAATCCGGTTTTTACTAAACAACTTATTAATGTTTTAATAGACAATTTAACAGAAGGGTCTTTACTTATCGAACAAAAACAACTTAAGTTATTAAGTCGTTTTTGTCTTTTTATTTTATTAAGTGTTGTTGTGGACATACACGTTAGTGTATGTCCACCTCGTGCGTTAATAACAGCTTGTAACCTTCATGGCATGGATTGTACAAGCCTAGTTATTCTTTCTTGATGAATAGCTTGATATTCCTCCATTAAGGCGATTCGCAGTTGTGGTAATGTCTGTGGTTGGACATTACGTCGGCGTTTAGCTCATCCCACTAATGTTCAAATGGATTTAGATCCGGATTACACGCGGGCCATTCCAATCTTTGCATTCCAACCTCATCCAGTTAGTCATTCACAATCCGCGCAATATGTGGTGTGGCGTTATCATGCATCAGGATAAATTGAAATCCAATGGTCGGTGCAAATGGAACCACAACATTTTGGAGAATATATCTAATGTAACGATGTGCATTGACAGCTCCATTTTCAACAAACACGAGATCGGTTCGAGTTTGGGTACAAATGCCCGCCCACACCATGACTGAACCGCCGTAATTTGAAATTTGCTCCGAAATGACACAGTCGGCGAATCTTTCATTTCGTCGTCTATATACACGTTCGCGACCATCTGGTGATTTCAAACACATCCTGGATTCGTCTGAAAATAGGACATTACCCCATTCTTCTAAAGTCCAGTCAATATGCAATCTTGCAAACCTAAGACCCTGTTATCGATGCCGACGAAGTATCTGTGGTCCAGTCGCTGGTCTCCGTGCATAAAGTCCGACTTCTCCTAATCTTCTGCGTACAGTCCTATCATTTACATTTACCCCACGTACCATTGTAAGTCCTTTCTCAGCCCAACAGCAGTAGATCTTCGATCTCTTAACGATCGAACAACAAACCGATCATCACCCGCAGTTGTTGGTCTCCTTCTGTCAGATCCAGGTCGTCTAGTAAAGTTTCCGATCTCGCCATACCTAGTCCAAGCATTTCAAACTAGTTCGTGGATTCCCAAACTACGTGCCACATAACTTTTGCTATGGTCATCCTCTATGAGAGCAACAATTCGAGCAACGTCTGCGTTAGTTAACACCATGATGACAATAAAGATATACCTACTGTCACTGTTAAACACAACAATTGCATACATGCCTAGTCCACTTCAATTATTTTACAAAATTGTTCACTGCTTTATTTAAGAAGACATAATTTTTAAAGAAACAGAGATTTTGAGGTGATTTAAAAAACAAAATTGCTACGAATACTTCAGAGACTTCATCAAATTCCGTTGAACTCAAAATGGTCACCTCAATTTTTCAACAGGATGCTTTAAACTTTTGACAAAAATCTAATTTTTGATTGTGCCCTATATATAATATACCAGGCGAAAAACATTACGTACTAAAGTGCCTCCAAATAATGTCAGTACATTTGCCTACGTACTGGAGCAAACCGCACTAAAATCGGACTAAAAATAAAAAAAAAATATGAAATATCAAACTTAGACAAAAATTTAAGGTGGCGGAATTTTGTGCCGGTGAGTGTATCAACTCAAAACATCAGGCTTTTCCTTAACCTATATTTAAACCACCAATTTGGCGTATGTAAGGAAAATCAGCGAACTTTAGATTTAAATGTGGTTTGATTTTTGGGTTGTGGGATCAGGGGTGTTAATTCAAAATCAGTTATGAACTTGTCGAGACACTAAAAGTTGTTATAAAATCCTTTAAAAATCATATAAATAAATACAACAATACAGTTAAAAAAAGGGGGATGAAACAAAGGCCACTTTAAAATTTTAAAGGATTTTATAACAACTTTTAGTGTCCTGAAAATGCTGTAATATATATGGTGAAACGTCGATAAGTTTATAACTAATTTTGAATAACACCCCTGATCCCACAACCCAAAAATCAAAATCACATCTAACAAATTGGACCAAAAAATCAATAACATTCAGATTTAAATTTGCTCTCTGGAGAGATGAAACTCCGCTTTTTAATAGAAATCCATTGTAGAATTTTATTATAGCAAAAATCTATTAAAATCTGTCAAATGATCAAAATAAAACTGCATATTAACAAGTTTTGTTTGCATTTTAACGTTTAATGTATATAAAATATTTGACTGATGATTGCTTGGTGTGGATCAATGAAACTACAGGGTGTAGAAACGTTCTATAATGTCGACGTTTCGGCACTAAATTAGTGCCATCTATGCCGAAACGTCGACATTATACAACGTTTCTACACCCTGTAGTTTCATTGATCCACATGAAGCAATTATCAGTCAAATATTACTTGGGATCACTAGAACCATTGTTTCATATACAGGGTGTTTTTTTTAAGATGGGCTATAGGAATTTCCATGCAATGAAGTTCGGTGTTTTTTTTTTTAAATGAGCCATAACGAATACTACAGCAAAATAACCTGAAAGGTAGACCATTATTGAGAATGGTGGGTGGTGTTTTTAAATTGACGCTGCTGTCTGATATGAATTTTGCAGAATGAAGTGCCTTAGTATTCTTTTATTATCTCTTTTTAGGCCTGCTACTCAACCCAGAGCAGTATAGCGAAAACATAAATATCCTTTCTTCTAATGTGTACATGTTTGCTGAAGTTCAATAACAACTCATCATGTCAAACAATAAATGTCAATAGAAAAATACCAGCATACTCAATAATGGTCTACCTTTCAGGTTAGTTATTTTACTATAAAATTTACTATGGCTTATTTAAAAAAAAAACATCGAACTTCATTGCATGGAAATTTCTATGGCCCATCTTAAAAAAAAACACCCTGTATAAAGTATGTTAACGAAATATACTGGGTGTTTCTTTTATGTGTTTCCACAATTGCTATTTCCAAAAAGGTAAGAGTCTCAAGGTTCTGAACCTGAACTAACCTATCCAAAGGAAAACAGAACTAAACTAACCAAAGGCAAAGTAAAACACACTTATGTGGGCTCAGACAACGTTCAGAGGCGGGTCTGCCGGGCCGTCGTAAACGATAAGTACAACCGAATTGACCAAACCAAAGGAAAAGCATAAATGAACTGACCTAACCAAAGGAACAACATAACTCAACTAACCTGAATTACTAACCAAACATAGAGTAAAACTGAACTAACCTATGTTTTGTGACGCCAATCACACCAAAAAAGGCGTGATGTGAAGATTTGTAAGAAGATATTATGGTCTAAAGAAAGCCGATTTGCCAATAATGGATGGTTTAATCGAAATTTACATTATCACTCGACCAAAGGAAAACCAACATCTTCATAAAACAGCATTTCAAGACAGATTTGGTGTTAATGTTGGCTCGGAATGTTGGATATCAAAGTTGTCGATCCATTTTTCTTTCAACATCATTTAACAGCAGACTTGTACCTAAATTTCTTGGAAAACGATTTTGAAAGATTTGATTGAGAAATACATATGACATACGATATGCCATGTTGAAGAGATTGAAAAGTTATTACACTCCTTAATTAAAAGTTTTTTTTCTATCACGAACCTTGTTCCAAATAACTCTGACACCACTGAAAATATGGGCAACCTCCCACAGTGGAATCTTAAACAAACTTAAAACTCTTACCCTTTTGAAGCGGTGTGAACAAATATATGTAATGGTAACTAATAGGTGGTTTCACAAACGCCACCCTTACGACAACCTCCGTCGTCTCCCCATTCTGCGATCAACTTAATCAGTCCAGGAAGCAGTACGGGCAGCATTGGAGGCAGTGCCACCCCGTCTTCGCACCCGCCTCCTGTGTCGTTACCCGCCCCGCATCCTGCGCAGCCTCACGCGTCTTATCCGGCGTCGATGCCCCCACCTCATCTGGTGCATCCATCGTTTTTACACGTAAGAGCGTTTGTTGCAGCGACGGCTTTAATTTCCGAAAAAAACTCGAATAGGATCCTCTTTTGTTCCAGTTCCACGGACATCCGGGTTATCCCCCGTATCCTTTCGGTGCTTATCCGTATCCTTACGCCGTTCCGCAGCCCCATGCCATTCCGCCGCCTACTTCGCGAGTGGAAATGGCAGGACCGCCAAAAAGTATCGATACTTTAAGCGCCACGGTGATGTCTTCGCAGCATAGCACAAGTAGTACGCTCACAACCAAGAGGGAAACTCGGGAATCGGACGAACATGGCGGGGAGAGGCATCAAAGCCACGAGATGACTCTGACACATCATCAAAGCACATCACACAATAGGTAATTTTTTTAAGTGTAAACGGCCTGAGCCTCTACGCTTAATTTTCTTATAGTTCCATCCACGCGAGCGTGGAAAAACAGCAGTACGGCGGCGGAAGTCACAGCAGCATCACCATATCGCACAGCACAAGCACGAGTTCCAGTCACCAAGTACAACACAAAATCAACCAAAAAACGCTACCGCCGCGCAGCGTATCGCCTTCTAGTCTCGGTCAAGCAACGATACAGCAGACCAGTTCCTCGTCCACGACATCTGGCGGTAGCAGCCAGCACACGCATCATCACACTCACACTCATCACGACAGGATGTCTCCGTCACCGCTGCTCAGGGTGAAACCGGGGCAGCCGCAGGCCAATCCGCATCATTTGATGATCCAGCCGCCCAATATGGGACATCACTCTTCTGCGCTAGGTAAAAATTGAATTTGTTACACGAGTTCTCCAATAAAGCTGAAAGTAGAGTGATGGATTGGTAGTGACGTTTACTAAATTTTAAATTTTGCCGATAGCTTTTATGCGTCATATTATGTATTTTTTGTATCGGAAAATTTCATCCTCTGTTCTACTGTTGCAGGTCCATCGTCTATGGCCGGTAGTTCTCTTGATGCCCTTAGGGCACATGCAGCTCAAGCCGCAGCTAATATGCAGCAACAACAGCAACAGGTAAATTTTAATTCTCCACAAAGCATGTATCTACTTTTGTTGATAACTTTAGGGGAATATTTTATGAAGTTTAGTATAGCGGGTTTGGAACATAAGAAGTGAAACTACATGTGTTAGTCCACATTTGCTGATGTTTCGACCATATTTGCTGTTTTCCTCTCATCGCTTTTCTTAAATTTAAAAAGCACTGAGTCATCGTAGCGTAGTTTGGCAAAGCGACTGCCTAATTTATTGACCAGAAAAAAAAAATGATTGACCCGGTATTTAGTCGAAAAGATCTACACAATATTTGGCACTATTGATGCTCGTAGTACTATCATCTACTTTTCTAAAACTTTCATAGTGTGTGCACCGTGCTAAAAACATCATTTGTGCCAAGTTTGGTCTAATTTTTTTGAGTCTCTACAGGATTTCACGGTTTGTGAGTCGTGTTAGGAGCATAACTTGAAATTTGATGAATACCTTATTAGCCTGAATAGCGGGTCAATCGTTTTTTTTTCTTGACAATAAATTAGGCATTTCGTATGTAAAGGTTTTATTTGACAATTTTCTAGTAGTAAATTTAAAGTTTAAAGTTTCTGTAACAGTAGTCTTTTTTTAACCATATTTAGCTTCAAAGTTCAATGCCCAGCACCTCTTCCCCAATGAATCAGCCTCCGAAAATTGTAAATGACGATATAGTTAAGATCGAGCCTGATCACGAAGTTTCTCCGGAAGACGAGGGTCAGAGTAGTCCAACAGGACCGCCCAGGTAAGCATTGTATTATACTTTGATTCCGAGATACTTGAGAATTGGCGTATATTAGGCAGTTTTCACTTGATATAAAATAGTATTAAAAATGTGTGGAAGAACAAGAACTGCTGCACTTTATTAGTTTATTCGTAGTATTAATTTATCGACATCTCTGAAGTTTATATCACTAGAAGTATGCAGTGTAAAAACTACTACTAATTTTCATTAAGTTCCTTGCTTTTCTACACATTTTGAATTATGCTATACTTTTTTTCATCTAAAAACCATTTGATTCTAGCAATACTGGCATATCAGAAGGCAGAGAAACTGAAAGGTGTGTGAAAAATTCACCCAGAAAGTGACAATGAACTTTTTTGAGATTTCTGTGCCTTCTCGCCCTCGGTTCGGCCAGGTTGCCGCCTGAACCATCCTCAAAATTATTGTCTCAAAAAACTTCAGATGGTTGATGGTTTGGTTAAAGAACGATTTAGGACTTACCAGGATTTGTTTTGTAGGGGTCCCTCGCCGGAACCGCGGATAGAAGATACGGAATGTCACAGGAGTCAGTCCGCTATCTTTCTGCGACATTGGAATCGGGGAGATCATAATTCGTGCACCAGGACGGATCTGACTTTTAAACCGGTGCCTGATTCAAAATTGGCGAGAAAACGAGAGGAAAGGTAAGAAAAAAATTGGTTTTTGCCTTATTCACAAAAGTGTCGCAGCCATGTTTGATGTTTTATCATTTTCACTTTTTCTCCCTCGCGATTTTGAATGCTTCCAATCAAAGAAAACGACGCTATTAATTGCAAGTTTTTAGGCATCGTGCTGTACAAACTGAATAACGGTCAAAATTGTGTAACTTCACGTTGTTAAACATTGTTTTCTAGCTGACTATAAGTAGAAAAGTTATTCGTTTTGTAGGTTACGAAAACAGGCTGAGAGAGAAAGGGAAGAACGCGAAAGAGCCCAACAGGCTCAGGCGAGAAAAATTCAGACTCCGGATAAGCCAGACGTAAAGCCGCCCTCGAGGTTTGCTTATTCGAATGTGGACATATTCTTTTCTTTATAAAGGGGTTTTGAATTGTTTTAGAGGCCCAATGGAGAGCATATCTGCACCTTATGAGCGCTTTCCGAGGCCGGGTTTCACGGACACACCGGCGCTCCGCCAGCTGTCAGAATATGCGCGTCCTCATGCTGGTTTCAGTCCTGGACATATGCCAAGGTAAAAGGTTTTTTTTTGCGGTGATTTATCACCCCTTAAAAATTAATTCAGAAGATAGGTAAAATAAGTTTTTGGCATTACTCTTTGTCTTAATTAGATGATTAAACAGAGACATTAAATTCGGCTGGCCGTTGACCAAATAAGTAGGGTATAGATATGAAATATTCTTCCCAAAATCCCTTTTTGATTCTCATAACGTTATGTTGTTCTTTAATTTTCCGGGGTTTCTTACAATACGTAATTCCTCAATTTACAGGTCGTTGTTACCTCCAACTGTGATGGATCCAATGCTGCAGTATCAGTTGAATAGTATGTACGGACCAGGAGCGCGTGAGCGGCTGGAGTTGGAGCACTTAGAACGCGAGAAACGAGAGAGGGAAATTCGGGAGTTGCGCGAAAGGGAACTTAATGATCGGTAAGTTCATGTTTTAGCTGGAAATGAGATAAATTTGTAAATATCACGTTTCGTTTCTTAAAACGAATTATCAGAAAAAAGTTATTGTGGTAACTTCTTAAATAATGTTTCTCTTTAACGTTCAACCACATATTAATACGATACACCTTTAATATTTGCAAATACTCAGATGAATGAATGAACGGTTTTGTTGTAGGCAATTAAAGTTTATAAATAGTTGCTTGTCTGTGAAGGATGATCGTTCTTTAAGATTTGTCCTATTTGAAATCAAATTTTTAGTTTGAAAGAAGAGATCATGAAGACGGGCATGCGACCCCCGAATACGGTCGATCCTCATTGGCTGGAAATCCAAAGAAGGTACGCGGCGGCAGGTTTGGCAGGTCCTCCAGGAGGGCCAGGTCTGCTACCCCACCATTTCGCCCTCTATCCTGGTGGCAGTGCCGCGCAGCTCAGTCAACTGGAAAGAGAAAGGTAATTTGTAGAAAATTAAATATATAATTAAACATTAACGGAAAATCAAAATATGTAGAAAAATACGCTAGTGGAAACTTAAAATTAAAGTTTATTTTTGGATATAAACCACGAGTTAATCCGTTACTTTTCTACACGTTTTTCTATTTTAACATTTTCATCATCATAATAACAATTATCATATTATGAGTAGTAATCGAATTTCAAAATAAAGTGTTTATCGTCAGTTGTGTGGGACAAGTTTTATTTATAGGCTAGAGCGGTTGGGGATACCTCCACCTGGAGCCCCTGGGGGCCCATCGGGTCCGCCCGGTCATCCCCATCATCCTGCCCATGCAGCGGCCCAACTAGAGGCAGCAGAAAGGTTGGCCCTCGCCACTGATCCCATGGTAAGAGTCTTATGTTTTCCTATGACGTTATCTTATATTTTTATGTCACTTTAATAAACGTTTATTGTCATACATCTCCATTCAAAATATACGGGGTGTTCATTATAAAACTTCATCTAGCAGGCTATGAAATTTTGACAGAAAAGGATGACATAATAAAAGTAAATGGATTTTTGTTTCTCCATCCTTTTCTTTTGACATTTCACAGGCAACTAGATGAAGTTTTATAATGAACAGCCCGTGCTAATAACGTTCTTACTGTAATCGCGCGTGCTCGACATTTAACAAGAAATCTTCGCCGAATTAAAACAATGCTGGATGGAGAAAATCTGTGCTATTGTATCGCTCGTAATTATTGTATTTATAATATTTCATCACTGCATTATCAAGTCATCCAAATCTTGATAAATCCTGCTATATATAAAAAGGATTTTAGGGAGAAATAACTATAATATATATGATTTTCCATATCCGGATTCCTTTTGCTCGTCGGTTTTTATTTTGCTATGAGAAGAAATCCTCAAAAGTAATACATATACAGGGTGTCCCAACTCTATTTAGACACTAAATATCTCGGCCCCTGTACAATTCAGATAAAAAAGTTTCAGATAAAAAGTTCATGGTTTTGCTTCATCCTGTACATATTAGTAAATTGTCAATGAAAGCGCCTTTCGAAATCATGAACTTTTTATCTGAAACTTTTTTCTCTGAAATGCACAGGGGCGAAGATATTTAGTGTCTAAATAGAGTTGGGACACCCTGTATGTAGTTTTTTACGGATGTTAAGAATACCAAAAGATTTCAATATTGGTGGAAGGCACAGACGTGTTTAAAGAAAGCTTAAGCTAAGTGTGACGTGTCGGACTTAAAACCTCACTTACTACAGTCAAAACAATACTTAGCTTAAGGTCTCTTCATCGAGTCGATGCAAATGGCCGTTATCCCATAAAATATGTGACTTGACTGACGTTTGGGTGCAATCAGTATCGTCCTATATTATCAAGGGTTCTTTATCGTGTTGTTGAAGGTACGACTCCAAATGGCGGGAATTTCGCCGGAGTACCACGCGCACACGCACGCGCATACCCATGCGCATACACACCTACACCTGCATCCGCAACAGCAACAGGCGCAACAGGAAGCAGCAGCTGCGGCAGCCGCCGCAGGTTTTCCTCTGCCAGGTCAGTAATATTTATATTACCACATTTATTAAAAAAAATATGAGTAGTCCCCCTGTAACACGATGACTTTAAAATGACGGCAGTGTTACGGCAAAGTGAAATATAACGTCAAAATGACGGCGCTAAGTCACATCATCTTCGTGACGTAAAATTGACGTCAGCTTGGTGACGTTATAGAGTCCATTAATTTACTGATGTGAACTGACGTCTGCTTACTCATGTATTTCACATCGTCTCAAGTAAAGATAGGGTCACAATCAGCTACTTTTGCAGCGAAGTTTTAAAACTAACACAAGTAAAAGTTGCAATAGCATTCAGACGCATTGCAAAAGTGGCCCTCAATATGCAATTTGTTGAGTTTCGGCAACCTTTTTTCTCCAGGATGGGCTCCATTGAGCTCCATCCTTTAATTTTGAGAAACTCTTTGAGTAAATGGCATATTTTTATTCTTATTGAGAAAACCAGGGACGGTATACTCTCAGTGCACTTTAGAGCCGAAAACGCTGTTTCTTTGCTGGGTGCGTCCTTGCCAGTGACTTTGTACTACTAGACCCAAGTATGGCTTTATGTTGCCAAAATACACGCTGTTTCCAAGACCTCCAACATTCTTTTTTTCTGATCATCTCTTTCAACATTACGGTATCTGCGTTAAGCTTATCGCTCTTGTGGCACCCTTTGTTGTCAAAACAACGATCCAAGCACCGACGTATGCATGACGTTTTCTGACTTTTCTTTTTTATAATAAATAGTGTTTTCGGGAGACCGCTCTGAGAATATTACTATCCTTACATTCTTATTAAGAAACCAAAAAATGGGAATAGTCAATTTCTAATTTCGTATGTCACCGTTGGTGTTACTAATTGTGCCGGTTCCACAAACATTGGACAAAATATTGGGAGTTTTGTTACGACGAAAGAGACAGACATATATAAATACGTCGATGCTATATTTACAAGTGGTGTGGCCATGTATATCTAGTAGTACAAAGTCACTGGCTCCTTGCGCATAAAGACGTGCGCATTCCCAAAATTTAGACCTGGTTTGGTGTCTATTGGTCACCCGCCTCTGCACTTTCAATTCATGGCAAAAGATTGCCGCCCCTAGTATATAACTAATAGTAATATGGCGTACACTAAAGTTATTTTGACGTCAACGTGCTACTGGGGCATTTTCAAAGGTGTACATTTATTATGTACATTTATGTTAATATCCAAAAGATTGTTGCACCAATGAATTTAAGAGAAGGTTAAGTTGAGCAATACTTTGACTGTGGCAAGTCATAATAGCAAATTAACACGTAATAGGTTTTATAAAGCTTGTCAATTTATTCAACACACTCAACTTTCCTCAATTCGTGGAAAAATCATCCAGGAAATTAATAATTTATGGATTTAGCTTCAGGTGGTGGAGGTTACCCTCGACCTGGCCTAATACCGGGCCGTGACGGACCTCTGGGATTGCACCATCCTGATTTGCTGGGCAGGCCTTACGCCGATCAGCTGGCCCATCAGGTAACTATACAATTTGACTTAACCTTATGAAATTACCGCCCAAATAGGATCTTAAATATAAAACAACACATGCGTGAGGTACAAGGGTGAATCTTGTAAAAAAGTTTAAGTTCAATAAATTGTTATTCCGCAAAAACTAAACTGGTCAACAAAAAGTTCGGTACACGCAATTTTTCGTGTCATTTTCAATTAGCTATAACTTTTTAATCAATACATTGCTATAAATACGATTTGCACGGTCTGAAACATAGTTTGATAATATAACTAGATTAAGAAAGCAAACAATTTCTTTTTAAACTGACATTATCTATCTTCTCTTATCAAATGATGCAAAAATTGCAAAATTTTGTGGTTTTGCCATTTTGCAATAATGTTTTCCCTTTTTTTTATATGAGTAGAGTGAGCCATCCATATCGTGAGATCTTTTCGCTAGAATTTGTATTAAATCTCTCTGAATTTTTATACAGAGCGAAAGAAAAAATTTGTGAAATTCTTGTTGCTGATATATTTTAATCGTCGCAGTTCAGAAACGCGGTGAAGAATTTTTATTTCTCTCTCTCGTTTGGAATTTTTGCACCACTTTGTGTGACACCCTATATAATATAGATAATGTAATTAAATAAAAAATATTCGCTTTCTTAATCTAGAACAAATCAGATTTCAGACCGTGCAAATTGTATCTATAACAAATAATTTATTAAAAATTGAAAATCACACGAAAAATTGCTTGTGCCGAACTATTTGTTGAGCAGTTTATTTGATCAATTTTATTTTCATTAATCTGAATCAAATCCAGTCTCATTTGGAAAAGAAAACATTAATTTATCACACTAATTTAATTCGTAACCGGAGTATTTATTGATTCACCCTCTCACTGTTAATTGTCGAGCCAACATACTGCAGAAACAAAGAAAAGCGTAAATATGTGGACAGTATGAAGGGTATTTCGATTAGTAGCTACTCATCGTGTGTAGTAAAGGTGCTACAACAGTCTTGTTATTGTTCAGGCGGCGGCGCATGAGCAGCTCCAAAGACAGATGCTGCTCGAAAGGGACAGGTTTCCGCCCCACCCTTCCATCGTTGCCCAACACGAGGAGTATCTCAGGTCCGTGTCAATCCTCTCCCCCAAATTTTGGTTCAGTTGTTGTGGTGGTGTCTGATTATCACTTTTTCAATACTTGCTAGCGATGATAATATTTACCATTTTAACGATAAACGAATAGTCGGTTTTAACACTCTATGGTTGGATCTACACTCCGGATTTTTATGTTAATTATAATATACAGGGTGGTCACTTCTACAATGCTCACCATTGGGATCTCTGAAATGGTAGGACTTACAGGGTGGGTTTAAATAAGAAAAAGTTGCGCATTTAAGTGCCCATTAAGAGCCACCTTGAAACTAGATTTATCTGTTGTGGTTTCTGAAATATCTCGAAATAAGTGAAAGTATGCAAAAAAATCTGCTGTAAAAAAAATCAATTCTATTTTGATAAAACTTGGGATCCTGTCGTTTCTTGCGATGGCGCTTGGCATGACATACAAGAAACTCGACAATAGCATACTGAGCAGGGAAGTAATTTTCAATGTCGAAGTTATAAATGACAACAAAGAGTGAGTTGATTTTAGCAAAAGAAAAAATGCATTTTTTAAGTTTTATTGTACCTTTCTATCCATGTGTTTTATATACATCAATATAAAGGTAATTTTTGTCTCTCTTGTGACATAAAAATCCAATAATGCGCCCATAAGGAAAGCTAAAGTAGGCTGCCAGTATGCAGAAACCAGATGACTTAGTAAGTAACCCCAGAATCCCAAGTTTTATCAAAATAGGATTGATAGTTTTCATAGCAGATTTTATTTTTCCACCTATTTAAATTTTTTGAGATATTTCAGAAACCGCAACAGATAAATGTAGTTTCAAGGTAGCGTTTTAATGGGCATTAAAATGCGCAACTTTTTAAGTAACCAACCCTGTTTGTTTTACCCGTTCAGAGATCCCAATGTTGAACATTGTAAAAGTGGCTACCCTCTGTATGCTCAAAAACCCCGGTCTACGCAATCACCGCATGCAAGGATTGAAAACTCCCCTTCGAAAGACCTAACAGCTTCGCTTCGCTTATTTGTTTTTGGCTTTGGTTAATAATTATTTGTGAGTTTGTCTTGTTATATGTTTTTTATTTGTCGATTATTTCGTCTTGCCAAAAGCGTTTTATTTGACAGTTACGGGGCATTACTGCTTAACCATTCTTTCATAAACATAAGAATAAGTGGCCCGGCGGCTGGGGGACGGGTTGATTTTATTGATGTAGTTTTCGCATTTTAGGCAACAAAGGGAGCGAGAACTTAAGGTGCGGGCCTTAGAGGAAGCTGCCCGTGGTTCCAGATCTTAGATTTCCGGGTAAGAGAATTTATTTTTACTTGAGTTAGCCCATCCGAAGGAATATACAAAGTAAACGTAGTGATTGCGCATCGCCCATAATAATCACGTTACCTAAGTGAGGTCTATCCAAAGCAGGAGTACACGTAGAGATGGCGCTCTTAACCCAATGGGCACAAAAATAGTAGCAGCTATGTATAATAATAGCTGCTTTTATGCGCGGAAAAGATGAAAAATCTTTCTTAATTTTATATGCAAGTAGCATTACTTTATGGATAGCGAATTATAAATTTCTTTTACAAGAGAGATTTTTCATTTTTCTCTGTGTGTTTACTAGAAAACGTCATCTAAAAGGCTATGAAATTTTGACAAAAGAGGATGACCAATTTCTTTGATTGATAATCATTTTCAACAAGTTAATATCTGGAGAGGGCCACATGTTTTACAGTTCTGGCTTTATTTTTTAGTAATGAGTACCTACGTCTTACGACAAATCAATTGAAGTTGGGATTGGCCAATTGATATATTCTCACGATAAAATTACATTATGGGTACCTTAAAAATTGCGGATTTTCGGCCAAAAACGGGACCATTTTTAGGAAGATATCGGCATTTCTTGGCTCTGTCAATATGTCCTAGGTCATTGACCAAGGTAAACGGATTTTTGTTTTTTCATCCTTTTTTGACATTTCACAACCTGCTAAATGACGTTTTTAAATGAACACCCCCCTATATTACGTTTCCTTCACAACAGATCTTATGAGGCTTTCCCCTTTTTCATCCCGACTCACATGCCGCCGTACGTTTAGAGAACAGGCAACGCATATTCCGAGATTATACCAACTTAAAAAAAAAGAGTACATAGAACTTTAATTTTTTTAAGTATATTTTGCAAATAGGGACACAGTGCGCGCTGGGTGAGTGCGAGTTTTGTATATTGCTGTAGCTGTTAGATAGATTTTAAACTATAATAATTTATTGAATACTATTATTAATAACAATTATTATTGTAAAGGTGGTGAAAGTCGAGGTGTGTAAAATGTAGGTTTTTGAGAGGCAACGGATGACGTCACTAAAATCATTCATATACAGCGTTAAAAAGTCCCGTGAATTAGTCAATTGCAAAATTTAAGTACAAGGTTGCCAATTTTATCTGGAAGCTATAGCATTGAAATTTGGAAACTAGAAAAGCAAAAAGGGGAGCAAAAGGAAAGCTTTCATGGTGAAGGTTTATTATGTTACAACACCGTTCCGATCAAGAAAATTTATATCACTACGAAGTGCTTAAGCTCTGAACTGAATAAGTTTTTTAGATTCAACACTGAGATCGGGATGATATCGTGGTGTTTTCGATGTTCTTAATCATTTTGTACAGGGTGTCCCACCTAACTTTGTACGGAAAAGTTGCACTTATAATTTAAATTTAAAAATATTTGAGTATCTCATTAAGTCGTTACGCTGAAATTAGATAAAATATTTACTAGATTCTAAAACTTCCGTTTTTACAGCAAGCCAAAGCATCTTTTTGTGTTTCAAATGTAACCACCCAATTTTGTCAAACTAAGACTAAGTCTCTTTTGTCAAATTAACCATGCTTCTAAAGGCAACTGTTCAAGGGAACGCAGCCTGAAAATCGTATTTTTCAACTTTTAAAAAGCTCTAAAACTTATTTTTTTTAGGCTTGATGAAAAATGATTTGCCACCATTCAAGACTCAATGAAAAACTAAGATTCGAAAGTGTAAGCCGTTTTTTTCTATATAGAGGGTGTCTTTTGTAATTGCGTGCAGTATTTCTATCTTTGAAACAGCTGTAGTTACAAGGTCAGTTAAATTAGCAAAAAGTTGTCTTTTGTGGAGGCTTTTAAAAAAAAACCTTTACAGTGTTGCCACATTTTAAGTAGTTTTTGAAATAAACTGCTAACTGAAAAGATCGATACAGCACACTTTTTTGTCATTTTTGGGGGTCTGTATCTCGGAAATGCCTTAACCGAAATTTAAAACCTAAAGAGTTTTTGAAAGGTCGTTTCTTCTAGAATCACGGCAGGAGATTGATCTTTAAAAAGTTATTCTCTAAAGGATATACAGGGTAAAGAAAAAAGCACTGCAAAATGGTTGCATTTCAACCCACTGCATTTGGTAGGTAGCGTAATTTCAGAACATTCATTGTTATGACATTTAATGGCGTTAGTTGGTATCTCGGGACATGTTCGGCAGTTTTCGGTTTTTTGGCCTACAAAATAAGTTACGGGGGTTTTTTTCAAAAAGTTGACGCTCTTTTTTAAGTCACCCTATATCGCGAGAATGCCGTAGCCGATTTTAATAAGATAAATCATCTCTAAAAGATAACTGGTTGTAAAATCAGCCACGTAGACTCATAGTTAATAAAACAATTTTATTCAATTTTGTACAAGGATGGCAAAAAATCTAATAAAAAACTGGTTAAACTTGTGTTTACTGCGATGTCATGACGGGACTCTTTTTGTGATGACATTTAAGAGCTATGGTCGATATCTCGGGACGGTTTTGGCGGTTTTTTGGGTTTTTGCCTACTAAATCAGTTACAGGGCGTTTACAGAAAGTTTGAACTTTCTTGTAAGTTACAATACAAGGTATACTGAAGTTAACCATGCTTCTTTAGGAAAAAATAGGGCACAATGTTCATACAAACATAACCCGCAAACGCTTCGTCTCCGAGATACAGGGTGTTGAATTTTTTTTATTTTTTCTTTATAGCTCTTAGAGTTTTTGAGATATTAAACTCAAATTTTTAATGTAGCTAGCCAATCGACAGGTTCTTATTTTTTCTCGGGTTGTATCTTTTACCCTCACAAACTTTTTTGTAGCACGCCACTGTTCGTTTTTTCTTAAAAGTCTGAATTCTTTATTCAATTTAGACACTTTCTTGCCTCTTGCATCCTTGTCTTATCTCCCACCGTTTTCGAGAAATTGGCAAAAGTGTCTAGAAATGCACATAATTTTTCCATAAGTGACTCCTTTTTAATCAGTATCTGGGAATTTAAAGAGGCAAGAAAGTTTCTAAATTGAATAGAGAATTCAGACTTTTAAGAAAAAACGATCAGTGGCGTGCTACAAAAAAGTTTGTGAGGGTAAAAGGGATACAACCTACAACCCGAGAAAGAATAAGACCCTGTCGATTTTAGCTAGCGGTTGGTATATCCAACGATGTAGATAATAAATGATTGCCTATATTCAAAAATTGAGTTTAATATCTCAAAAACTCTTAAGAGCTATAAAGAAAAAAAAAATCAACACCCTGTATCTTGGAGACGAAGCGTTTGTGGGTTATGTTTGTATGAACATTGTGCCCTATTTTTGCCTAGGGATTTTCTAGTTAATTTCAGGATACCTCGTATTGTAACTTACAAAAGTGCAAACTTTCTGTAAACGCCCTGTAACTGATTTAGTAGGCAAAAAAAACAAAAAACCGCGAAAACCGTCCCGAGATATCGACTATAGCTCTTAAATGTCATTACAAAAAGAGTCTTAAAGTTAAAACTCCCGCCATGATGTTGATCGTAGTAAACAAAATTTTAATCAGTTTTTTATTCGATTTTTTGCCATCCTTGGGGAATAGAATTGTTTTATTAAGTTTATAAACTATGAGTCTTGGCTAATTTTACAACCAGTTATCTTTCAGAGATCTTTTATCTTATTAAAATCGGCTGAGGCATTCTCGCGATACAAGGTGGCTTACAAAAAAGCGTCAACTTTTCGAAAAACCCCTGTAATTATTTTGTAGGCCAAAAAAACGAAAACTGCCGAACATGTCCCTAACGCCATTAAATGTCATAACAATGAATGTTCTGAAATTACGCTACCCACCAAATGCAGTGGGTTGAAATGCAACCATTTTGCAGCGCTTTTTTCTTTACCCTGTATATCCTTTAGAGAATAACTTATTTAAGATCAATCTCCCGCCGTGATTCTAGACGAAACGACCTTTCAAAATCTCTTTAGGCTTTAAATTTCGTCTAAGCCATTTCCGAGATACAGTCCCCCAAAAATGACAAATTTTGCTGTATCGATCTGTTTCGTTAGCAGTTTATTTAGAAAAATGTAAAAACTGCGAAAATTTTAAATATCTTCTATTTCAAAAACTACTCCCTACACAAAAAAAAAGTTTAAATTTCAAATATGGACCTGGTTTTCGGTATTTTTTTACTAAATATTTTTTTTTAATATTTCTGAAACCACTCAAAATAACCTTTAGTTTTCTAAACAGTCAGGTCAGGACGTTTATTCTATAGGAAGGCGGGAGAGGAGTGAAAGTGAGAATTTTAGGTGGAACATCCTGGCGCCTTCTCACTCACACGTACTTTTCATATTCTATATAACAAACGGAGACATTTTCCAGCGTTGCCAGATCGCCCGTAATGGGTGTGTAAAATATTACATCTCAATTTTTGCCTTAAAACCAATAATGTCCGACACCGTCCAATACTATGATTTCTAATATTCCCAACAACACCCCTTTTTTAACCCGAAGTCCCAAGGATGATTATTATTTTACAAAGAGAGGTTGTGTTATAATTTCTTGTTTCTTTTAACGTTCATTTGCAGTTGCTTTTGCCTATTCGTTTCTAATAGCCTTTTTCTCATTATATATACATAATGGATTTAAACAACTTCTTAAATCCCCTGATGATCCACTTATCCCATAAATCTCTCACATGCTCTTGGAAAATATGCAGAAAACCCGGCAGTTGACAATATACTATCTATTTATTTATACCAAAAGGAAGTAAAAATGGTAAAAATAGTATGGTAGGTAATGTACGTAATTACATACAGAAAAGCGACAGATGTTGTCGCATGATTTCTGCGATCTCCCTCCTTCATTTTCACTTTCACCTAGTCGGGACTAAAAATTTTCACTTCCACTTTCACTCTTTCCTGTAGAATAAGCGTCCAGGAGCCTCATTCTGTAGGAAGTTGTGAAAATGAGAATGAAAATCTTGACAACCTTGATTGGTAAAAAAAATCTATTGACCAATTCCATTGGCCAGAGATTTTCATTTTCACACCTTTCTTTAGAATAAGTGCCCTGTTCACCGCGGGTTCAATATGACATCACATTCCTCATCTCATTTCATTAAAAAAAGATCGCTAAAAACCAAGCGTATTATTAGTTCTTAAAAAAGACACCCTGTATATCTTCGATAGTTTAGGTTTTACAGTTTTTTAGAAAATGAAAAATCCTGTTTCTATTCTACATTTTCTCGAAAACACTTAACTTAATTAGTTAGAGCATATAGACAGTAATGAGTATCACTCAGAGCAGAACCTTGTAATTATCAGAAAATTTGCAATAAAAATTGCAATATTCTGGTGGTTTAATTGAAAAGCAAAAACGAAGTAAAAAATCTTGTAACTATTTTACCTAAATTGGACACAACAACTTACAAAAAAAATATTTTTCAAAATATTTAAGAATCATTATACGGACTGATCCTGGGGTTTCAGCTTTCGGGTAAAACTGGCAACTCGGCATTTGTAAACCAAATTTTAAATACCACACTCGTAGAGGAAAAAAAATTATTTATCTTTATTTTGTTCAAATTCTTAACAAAAATTTTACTTGCTAATCAAACGCTGTATGGCGAAGAATTAGTTTTTATTGAGGTGATTCGATTGTACCCTAGAGAATTTCTCTAAAAAGCTTTAATATACCAAGTGGTAAGTTAGAACGCATATGGAATATACTTATTGTTGTTTATTTATACCAAAGTGCATCCAAACGCCATAAAGTGGCCGCAGAAGCTATTCTTTCAAAGTTTTTTACTACCTACTAAAATTTTTGCACAGCAAGACGACTAATGGATGGTCGAAACGTTGGCAGTTAGTAAAAATATACATAATTTTTTTGGGTTTAATAACAATAATTTATTCGATATGCGTGTTACACTTTGTATCTTTCAGGAAATACTTGCTGTCAAATTGAGACCTGATATTTTACTCTCACTCAGTTGAAGGCATAAAATAAAATATACATACAATATAATCATGTAATATTTCCTGAATTATACCTCTAGATATAGATTCCACTTTTTCTAGACATAATGTATATTCGAAACAAGGCCGTAGGTATGTAAACTTTAATATTTTTTTGCTCTCCTGGTTATTCGAAATTTTTAAATAAAAAAAAAATGTTTATATATTTTTACACACGCTGATTTATAATTTTTTTGAAACATAAATCATGTATCTATATGGGGTGTCCCAAATATTGCCGACTAGTTTAAATTAGAGAGCAATTTCTATACCCTAAATTGCAAAATTTCAGAAATAATTATTTAAATGGAAAATTAGTTTACATTTCATGAAATTGCCGACGCTTGGACCTTTGTAGTTTGTCCCACATATTTCTTCAACATCATAGCAAACTGGTGAACACTGGTGAGCAGAACTTGGTGACAACTGGCAACTTCAGAACGACTTACCAATATTAAAATTGGAGCAATAATTGAATCTATTTGGGACACTCTGTGCACATTAGCGGATTAATGTAGATATTAGTCACAGCATTGTGTAGAAGTGCGAACAGCATAAACCAATAGCGTTTTCGGGTAGCCACTCTAAGAGTATTCCCATTCTGCGTTTTCTCAATAACAATATAAGGATGGCAATACGCTCAGAGCGGTATAAGCGGTTATTCGAAAATGCTGCAAAATTGGCTTCAAATCTCGGAGCACTTGAAATTCATTTTGCGCATGTGTGACGCATTATACCTCAAGCAATAACCAGTCACGTGAGAACTGTCTCTTGTCAAATCGTAAATTGTTTAAGTGAACTTCATTGTAAAGCAGTATCGTTTTAAATGTGTTGTGTCTTATTCTTGGTTTGCAATATTGGGGCGGCCGCTCTGAGAGCATATTGCTATCCTTCAATTCTCACTGAGGAAACAAATGATAAGGATACTCTTTACAAAACTATAATTTGTAAAATATAATAAGTGTTGCCATTTCTACTAAGAAATCGACATCTCAGACCAGATAATCTGTTTAGGAATGAGCTATTTTTTATCTCTGACGTGGGCTGATACAACTAATTTTATGTAAAAAAAATCTACTGATCTTTATGTTACATTGCGAAAAGTTTACCTACACTATTTTGACAAATGACAGTTTTTAGGTACAGTTAAAATTTTTGCGATTGTCTGCTTCGAAACCGATGCTGTGTAAATTTGTTGTTAATAGTAGGTGCCAAAATGCCTGTAATTGGAGCGTTTTTTGTATATAAATTCCATTAAAATGAATACAGAAAGAATGATCTTGGCAATATTGTTACCTACCAACACTCTCGTGGAAGTGACAAATATCATTTTTCAAACGCAATCTGTACAGATCTGTATTAAAATAAAATAAAAAATATTTATATTTTTTCTACAGGAAATTGTTTACTATACAGGACTAGTACTCAAAATTTACATTTGCTTTCTAACCCTGATTAGTGCTGTATAGCAGACTAATTGTACTGTTATTTAACAAAACCTGTTTTGTAGCTTTATATTTATTAACGTAATTTTAGTCTCTATTAACCGCGTGATTTTCTTTTTTTGGAATAGTACTTATATTTGTGTAATTTGTGTACATTTTTGTTTATATTTTTTATTCGTATAAAAGCTATGTCAATATAATGTTTTTACCAATGACCACGTGCTTTGAATTCTATTTACCCACAACAAAAAAAAAACGTTCTCAGTCCTCTCGGAATTCGGTTATTTCGGAAGTCGTCTATACGATCATTTTCCGGCCATCGAAACGCCCTTTCGACACCTTTGCCAAAGTGCTACGCGAACACGAGTCAACACATTTATCGAAGTGTTGCCTGATATAATGCCCTCGATGAAGTATTTTTACATCACATCGGAAAATGCATGCTAAAATAACTTTCGCTCGCTTGACGTTGGATCCAGAAGGAGGTTGTTAAAATGGGAAATCAAGATAAGAAAAGGTACTTGAAGGAGTATCTATTATATTATATATTCGAAAACGCGAACATTCACGTTTTCAAGGGCAATACTCCACAAGTAAAAAGTTTTTAAAGTCGTAGATTAAGTTCAATAATCTACTGGAATTATTTCTTATAAAATCAGAAGTAATTATAGAGACTTATTAGATAGGAAAACTATAGATTTTATTCTTGAAGTTTAATTCATTTTAAATTCGGAGTCGACAATCCTTATAATAATAAAAAAAAAATAGTTAGATTGGCAGAGTCAGAGCCAAAGCGCTTTATTTTAGGCCAAATCTATGAAAAGGTGTGAAAAAGTGACTGTCTTTTTATCATTGTTTTATTAATTTTTATACTAATTATACTCAAAATATAAATTTTGGCACTTAATCCACTGTTTCATTATCAGGAAAGGACTTGGAACAGACATTGGTAAGCCTACAACTTATCGTAAGCCTTTGCCGCAGGAATTGAATTCCTATTGGTTACAGAGATGGTCTCCATGGTAACCGTGATGTCAAGGTTAATTAAACTGCTGTGCTTCTAGGCTTGTTCTAAATGCTTCAAATGTGTGATAAAGTTGCGTGGCTGCTCTGACGTTGCTTGATAAGATTAAAAAATTCCAAATAACATACTAATGGCTGAGAAATATTAGTAAAAAATATAAAATTAATTGCTTATAAAGAGAGTGACATTAAATAGAGCCTAAGGCCTGGAAATTAACCAAAAGGATTAACTTTCATAAAAACTTTTTCGTTTTCAATTCTTTTCTCCTTTTTAAATCTGATCTCCCCCTTTTTTTTCTACTCGTTTTAGATTTCTTTAGGATTTTTGTTTGACTGACTGATAAACGTAAACACTGCGACGCCTTTTCTCATGTCCGCTGATACTTAATTAATTCGTTGAGTCTCGGGCGCCACCCTTTGATATTTATAAAGCGACAAAGGGACCGCTATTGCCTACAAGGTAGCTTTTAAACAGAGGAGAAATATTTCAGGGATTTTTAGAATAAAATACCAGGAGTAAGGAACAATAATAGGGTGTCTATTAAACTACGGTACAACAACATCCAAACATCTGCTAATACTACGACTATTAGTGACTATAACTACATACGAACACATCCTAAAACTATGAAATTAATAACAGCGAGAGGGGGGGAGCAACAGTTAGTTACTTAGTAGACCAAATTCTGATGAACCAGGGAAAACGGGAGGTTTCGGTAATAAACCAGTACACTGTGTACTGGATCGGTCGGGGTCGGAAACTTCAATATTGCGTACAAGCAGTAACAACAATATAAAACGGTAACGGAGCTTTGGGACCACTGGGACTGGAGTTTCGGAGGATGCGTACTTTATAATTCGGAATCGAATATACTCGGTTTCGGTTTATTCACATCCAGCCTGGCTTTGAAGATCGGTGCTACGGGAAGCCCAGGATGTAAAACAGGACGGTGACGGAATCGGTAATAGGTCCCAAATCGGATTCGAAAGAAGCGGTAAGGTGAGCGGTGTGTTAGCGATTTTCCCGGGTTACATATGAACGCACCCTGTGAGGAACAAAATGAACGCGGCCAGAATCAGCATGGCACCTGCGTCATTTGAACGTCACAGGTACTCCGGTGGAGCACGACAACTCTGACTACACCGGAAAATCACAAATCCACCCCTCTTGCGTCGTAAAACCCTAGCATGACGTCAGGAGCCGAAACGTGAAGCAACAACGTCGGCCCCCTAGGTCAGATATCCGGTACTAACTCATTGAGTCCAGAGTCCTCCCATTTGATCGTCCGTCCACCATCGACGAGACGACTACCCAAAATATTCGAATTATTTTACTAGTCTTAATAAATTCTGTCGGCTTGTTAAGCGCGACAAACAGGTGGCGCCATCTATGGGCGCACTCGCGGACCTACGGCCGTTTTGGCCATTGCCTTTGCTTTTATATGGGGAATTCCCGTTTTTTATTTAAATAAAAGGTGTTGTAATGAGTTGGGTGATGAAATATAAAGAAAATGCCCTCTTCTTCGTAAAGAAAAATAAGTTACTTATTTTTCTTCACAACTTAACATTTTCAAAAATACAATACAAAATTACAACCTAAAATTAATTCACAATACTAAAACTAACACTATCGCTAAAACAGTGTTTGGCTTCTGTCTGGTTCTGGAGCTGGTTTCTCTCTAGTCTCTGCTCTTTCAGATTCCTGAAGGTATCGCTTTTTACTTAGCAGATACGGCTTCTTCTTCCTATGCTCCAGGATACAGGAACAGCGACGCGACGTCACTCCAACTCTGCCACAACGGGAACAAAATAAGATGGATCACCCTTGGTAGTGGTATCTGTCATGTCCAGAACTTCCACATCTCCAACAAGTGTCGTTGGTAACGGCGACTTTCGTTGTGGGTTCTTTACCGCTGGTGGCTTTCTCCTCGGTTTGCTCATGAGTGCTAGTCTGACATTTGCCTGTGAGTGGAGCATCCTTGGCTTTACGGATTGCTTTACACTGCGTCCACTTTGTGAAACGATCAATGTCTGTAGACACCACTTCCCAAGGTTGACTATTTCGGATTGGGTTCATTTTCCCCACGTGTTTCTGTTGGCATGTTTTATACCTTTGACAAGATGGGCAATTACGTACGTAACGGTTTATGTCTCTAAACATTCCTGGCCAATAATACCTTGAGGCTATTTTGGCGATCGTCTTTGCAACTCCCAAATGTCCGGCAGTCGGTTGGTCATGATTTTCGGTTAGTACGGTAGCGCGGGCAGACTTTGGAACACACAATTTCCATGGATCGGTCATTACGGGTTCGGTCGGATCTGAGTAGTCCCAGAAATGTCGGTATAAATGACCGTTTCGGATACAATAATCGGGGAAAGCAGTCGGATTATTCTCAACGGCTTCTTATTTCGATACCACGAACATAGTACAAAATCAGCCAATAAAAACACTTGTTCCTTTTCTACGGTTTGGTTCGGTTCAGGATTACGGGATAGAGCATCAGCTACTTTATTCAACACTCCTTTGCGATATTTAATGTCAAAATTGAATTGTTGAAGCTACATGCTCCATCGAGCTAGTCTACCAGACGGGCTTTTAAGGGTGTGAAGCCATTTCAAGGACTGATGGTCGGTTACCACAGTGAATCGGTACCCTTCTAAATAAGGACGCATTTTCTCTATTCCCCAAACAATCGCCAGACATTCCTTCTCGGTGACCGAAAACTTTTTCTCATTGACACTCAGGGTGCGGCTTGCACATGCGATCACGTGGTCGCCTTTGGATCCATTCTGGATCAGTGCAGCACCTAAGCCTTGATCGGAAGTATCAGTCTGTAGGATGAAGGGTTTCGTAAAGTCAGGGCAAGCCAGAACAGGGGCCTCGGTTAAACATTGTTTAAGTCGGTTAAATGCTTCTTCTTGTTCTTTGGACCAAGTCCATCTGGAAGCTTTCTTGAGTAGGCGGGTAAGAGGTGACGCTATTCTTGAAAAGTCGGGAACAAAGCGACGGTACCAGGATGCTATTCCAAGGAAGCGTCTTAATCCTCGAACGTTAACAGAGGCGGGCATTGACATAATCGCGGAAACTTTGTCTGGATCGGTATTTATTCCTTCGGGAGTGACAACATGACCTAGGTATCGGAGGGAACGTCGACCAAACTGACATTTTTCAGGGTTTAGCCGGAGGTTAGCAGCTCGGAGGCGACGGAAAACTTCATGCAAATTCCGGAGATGCTCATCGAAAGTTTTTCCTAAGACTATGATGTCATCAAGATAGGCGAAGCATACCGGGTCTAAGTCAGGGCCAATTATTTGGTCCATGAAACGCTGAAAAGTTGCGGGGGCGGAACCAAAAGGCATTACTCGGAATTGAAAAAGGCCCATCCCTTCTACGGTGAATGCGGTTATCGGTTTACTTTCTTTGCTCAGCGGAATTTGCCAGTAGCCTTGTTTTAAATCTATGCTGGAAATATAACGGGCATTCCTTAGTTTATCTAAGATGGCATTGATATAAGGAAGTGGGTAGGCATCTTTGCGAGTAACGGTGTTTACTTTCTGAAAGTCAATACAAAATCTGGGTGTACCATCCTTTTTACGGACTATTACCACCGGAGAACTCCATGGACTGGTGGAGGGCTCTATAATTCCATCTTTTAGCATCCTCTCAACTTCGGTGTGTATCACTTGCTGCATTTTTGGGTTGCGAGGGTGGTAGCGTTGCTTTATGGGCTCCAATTTTTCCAAATTTATGGTATGCTCAATTAACGGCGTGGTACCTTGGATGTTCTTAAATTTCGGCGGCTCTTGATCCAAAAACAATTTTAACTTTCGTTCTTCATCTTCAGACAGTGTAAGGCTGGGTCTTTCTTCACTTCCTAACAAATTGCAATGCTGCTCAGCAAAAGGGGTTTCAATAAATTTCCATGTTACGGTTTTAGTCTGTAGGTCCAGACTATCAGCATATTCTCCCAGAATATCCATACCCAAAATAATATCCGCAGCTAAGTGTGGAAAATAATTGAAAAAGGCGGTAACTTTTTCTTTCCCAATTTGCAACGGTACTTGATAACATTCTTTCACATGGACCGTCTTTCATTAGCAATTTTGACTTGTAAACTTGAAACAACTTTAGGACAAGAACTCTGTTCACACAGTGAAGCGACGGCGTTTCCTATATATGAACTAGTTGCTCCGGTATCGAGAAGGGCTATAGTAGATTATGTCACTAGGAGTAAAAGTGGGCCTTTTCGTGCTGAGCCCAGAGATTGACGGCCGAAGCGAAGCTGAGGCCTGCAACTGGGCGAAGCCCAAAAAGACCTTTTACTCCGAGTAACATATACTATTTTTTTTTCAAGCATGCAAGAAATAAGAAATCTATTTAAAAGTGGTTCAGTTTTGCAATTTTCTCTCATCCTCTTTAAGCGGGTCTAGGTACTTACCCAATTAGGGGTGTATATTATTTGTAAAATACATAGAATATGTTAGAATGGTGGTTTTCAATGTTCAATGGTTTTAATGTATTAAATAATAACCAATGATTATAGTAAACTAAGAATTTGTAGCATTATTTTCAATACTAAATTAATAAATGTCACATTGACAGATAAATATGATGACGCGCATGACATTTAACAGACGAATTCAGAATTCGAGAACCTATGCGATTTCGACTAATAACGGTTTCGGATGGTGCTCTTGAGTGCTCTGAGAGTATTTCTGTCCTTTGTTTTTTCAACAAGAATGTAAAGATGGCAATACACTCAGATCGGTTTATCTGGTGTCATCTATTATTAAAATAATTTTGGTGAATGAAAATCGTTTATATATGCGCCACCATGACACTAGCGGTGACTTTTGACTTTACTTTTACTGCCTAGGACTTTTTTGCTACTTTTTTGGTCTCAGGATTTGAAAGCCCACTTTAGGTGTGCGTATGGAGAAAACAAATGACGTAGTTTTAGTCCGCTTGAAAAAAAAAAATCTTTTATTAAGTACCTTTACTACTATCTGTGGACGGTTGTCCGGGTTTGAGCTTGCTTTATGAGCAAATAGCGGTTCATTCTGACTTGATATCTTTTCAGGCTGCACTGTCTCTAATTCAGTGCAGCCCCCTTCTAGTTTTCCTGTCGGGCACAAGAACAATTTCGGGTTAACGTCCCAGCTTTCCCGCAACGAGAGCAAAACAATTTAGCCGGCTTCCTACAATTCGTTTTATAGTGCCCATTCTCACCACATCTCCAGCAAACGATAGGCGTTGTGGGTTTCGGTTGAGTTTGTACTGGTGAGTTATTTCGAGGGTAAGATCTTTCCTGTCTTTCTCTTGGGTAGGTAGGTCTATCTTGTTCCGTCGGTCGGTAAGAGGGTTCAGTCGGTCGGTAAGAGCGGCGTAGTTCGGCGAAGAGTACTTCCGCTCTTTGTGCAGCATTGGAGAACGAGGTTATATCGTAAAAGTCGGTATTTCGGATTTGCTGTGGGTATTCTGGTAGCAAATTACGGTACAGCCATTTCAATTCGTCCTCCGGGTTGATTCGTCCATGCCTGCGAATCAATGTCTGTAAGTCGGTTATATAACGGTTCACTGGCTCAGTTGCTCTTTGAATTCTTCGACTTATTTCAACCTCCAATTCCTCCTCGTAGTTCATAGGAAAATAGAAGGTCCGGAAATCCTTAAGAAAATCATCCCACGTGACCCAATTCCTACGGTTATTTCGGTGCCATAAAGACGCTTCGTCCCTTAGTAAGACTGATAAATAAGGCATCAGGTCATTCGGTGTTATCCCCTGTGCTTCGGTGACTTCCAGTAAGCGTTCAATAAAACTTACAGGGTCAGTTTTTCCATTAAAGCTTATTCCCCATTCTTGTAGTTTCAGCGGAGGTGCGACATATCGGACCATTGGTGGCGGATATTTCGCTTGACATGGTGGAGGACTAAATGTGGTAGGATGGTATTGAGACGGTAAGATTGCTGGACTGGGCCTACTTGCGGTAGCAGTGGTATAAGTCACGGTAGTGGCTGTAGTTGTGGTCGGTCGTGTCGGGAGCGGTGGTATTACAGATGGTGTTGGCCTTATACCAGCTGTTGTTATATTTTCCTGATACTCGTATGGGTTGATGAGTAACTGAGGTGTTATTTGCTGAAAAGGCGGCTGACTAGGAAAGTCGGAATGATATGGTGGCGGAATAAATGATGGCTGGGATATACTGTCTGCAGGGACGGTTGATTGTGTCGGTAAGGGTGGTATAACAGTCGGTAGTTGTCTTACATCAGTGCTTGGCGCGTTTTCCTGATGATCAAAGAGTCTGGCTCTGAATCGGTTTCGTAAGTCTGATAGGGTACCTTGTGGATCCCTATATACATCACAAATTTCCCTAACGAAAACTTCGGGCGGCATTCGGTATGGGCACGTCATAGGTGAACCAGTAATTTCAGGTGAAGGCTGTATTTGGTTTGATATCGGTAAGGGGCTACGGTGCGGTAGAAAGTCTGTGTTTTCTTCCATGATTCGGATAAATCGGTACAGCGTAAGAAAATAACAAAAGAGTCCCTGGACCCTCAAATTTAAACAAAAGAAAAGAGTCCCTGCTCGGGCGCCAAAATTATGCGACGCCCTTTCTCAGGTCCGCAGATACTTAATTAATTCGTTGTCTCGGGCGCCACCCTTTGATATTTATAAAGCGACAAAGGGACCGCTATTGCCTACAAGGTAGCTTTTAAACAGGGGAGAAATATTCCAGGAATTTTTAGATTAAAACACCAGGAGTAAGGAACAATAATAGGGTGTCTATTAAACTACGGTACAACAACATCCAAACATCTGCTAATACTACGACTATTAGTGACTCTCTATAACTACATACGAACACATCCTAAAACTATGAAATTAATAACAGCGAGAGGGGGGGAGCAACAGTTAGTTACTTAGTAGACCAAATTCTGATGAACCAGGAAACGGGAGGTTTCGGTAATAAACCAGTACACTCTGTACTGGATCGGTCGGGGTCGGAAACTTCGATATTGCGTACAAGCAGTAACAACAATATAAAACGGTAACGGAGCTTTGGGACCACTGGGCTGGAGTTTCGGAGGAAGCGTTTTTTTCGCAGCCTGGCTTTGAAGATCGGTGCTACGGGAAGCCCAGGATGTAAAACAGGACGGTGACGGAATCGGTCCCAAATCGGATTCTAAAGAAGCGGTACGGTAAGCGGTGTGTTAGCGATTTTCCCGGGTTACAATGAACGCACCCTGTGAGGAACAAAATGAACGCGGCCAGAATCAGCATGGCACCTGCGTCATTTGAACGTCACTGGTACTCCGGTGGAGCACGACAACTCTGACTACACCGGAAAATCACAAATCCACCGCTCTTGCGTCGTAAAACCCTAGCATGACGTCAGGAGCCGAAACGTGAATCAACAACGTCCCCTAGGTCAGATATCCGGTACTAACTCATTGAGTCCTCCCATTTGATCGACCGTCCACCATCGACGTCCGACGACCCAAAATATTCGAATTATTTTACTAGTCTTAATAAATTCTGTCGGCTTGTTAAGCGCGACAAACAGGTGGCGCCATCTATGGGCGCACTCGCGGACCTACGGCCGTTTTGGCCATTGCCTTTGCTTTTATATGGGGAATTCCCGTTTTTTATTTAAATAAAAGGTGTTGTAATGAGTTGGGTGATGAAATATAAAGAAAATGTTAATTGTGACGTCATTACCTGTGAGTTAGGGAAAAACTTCGTTACAACACACAACTAAAAAGTTTCATTTTTACGTCTTTTGAAATCGACATCGAAAGGGGTCTATCTCCGAAAATACTGCACCTACAGAACGTCCTGCATAATGGTGGGATGTGAAAGAGGACATCAAGAAAAGGAAAAAACAGTTGGATTCACTCCGATCGGTCGAGGCGTTCTCATGTTACAGGCGGTCAAGGTTAAGAATTAAGAAAAGAGTCGTAAGGCCTTTGGACATTTTCGGGAAAATGTGTGTGCTGTTTTAGATCGGAATGGCACACTTGCAATCCCCTAAGAACGTAACAAACTCAATTCGAATTTAACCTCCAAAGAGGTTTTTTTAAAAATGGTCAAAAAACGCGATTCTAAAAGTGCTTAAAAATCGACCTCCGAAAATAGTGCACCTACAGAATTTCCAATGGTGGGAGGTGAAAGAGGACATAAAGAAGAGGAAAAAAACAGTTGGATTCACTCCGATCGGTAGAGGCGTTCTCAAGTACAGGCGGTCAAAGTTAAGAGTTGAGAAAAAAGTCGTAATACCCCCCCCCCCCCCTTTGGACATTTTCGAAAAAATTTCGGAAAAGTCTCCTAAGAACGTAGCGAACTGAATTCGAATGAATTTAGCCTCTAAAGAGGTTTTTTTTTTTAACATGGTTAAAGCGCTTAAAAATCTTCTTGCGAAGGGGCCTATCTCCGAAAATTATTGCACCTACGGAACTTCCGATGGTGGCGGGTGAAAGAAGAGGAAAAAGCAGTTGGATTCACTCCAATCGGTCTAGGCGTTCTCAAGTTCCAGGCGGTCAATGAAGGTGTTACTGTGTTTCTCAGCCAAAATAAATTTCTCAGTCGAAATTTTTGAAAATTACACTTTTTATTGGAAAATTTATGCATGAGGAAAAAGTGGGCGTGACACCTCAAAAAATATTCGCGTAATTTTTTTCGAACTCGACTCATCGCCTTCGACCGACATCGACTTCATCGGCCAACTGCAGTCGCGTGCGGAAAAGTATCATTTTCTGCACTTGTTGGGAAAATAACAATTTTTTTATGATTAATGTTTTCTCGCTCTTTCGGAGTGAAGTCTGTTGCTTAAAGTTAATGGGTATTTGGAGAAACTGGTTTCATCAATTACTGATTTCATCAATTTTCATCAATTATGGCAATTTATTGTTAATGAGTTTCAATTCTTGATAGTGATGAGCCTGTTTTAGAAAAAGAAGTTTTGTCTAACTAAAAAAAAATAGATAAGAAAATAAAAAAAAGTAGTCGAAAGGTAAAAAAAATAGAAAACGTAGAGGTTCCGATGAAAATTTTCCGTTTGGTAAGTTGCCAGGAGGTCAATCTGTTGGGCCTTAGGTTCTAATCAATGTTGCTCTTCATTATTATAATTTTTTCTATTCTTTATTGATATTTCTCAGCCATTTGTTTGATCTTAGAATTGTTTGTCATATTAATCTATGTCAGAGCAACCACTGAGCTTCATCAGCAATATCAACAAAAATAGTTGGACTCACTTCGATCGGTCGAGGCGTTCTCAAGTTACAGGCGATCAAAGTTGAGAATTGAGAAAAATGTCGTAATATCCCCCCCTTCTTTGGACATTTTCGAAAACATTTCGGAAAAAATTTTGTGGTGTTTTTGAACGGAATGGTTTCTCTTGAAATCCCCTAAGAACGTAACAAACTCAACTCAAATGAATGTAACATTAAAAGAGGTGTTTTTAAAAATGGTCAAAAAATCTCGATTATAAAAGTGTTTAAAAATAGACCTCTGAAGGGGTCTATCTTCGAAAATAATGCATATACGGTATATCCGATGTGAAAGAGGGCATCAAGAAGAGGAGAAAACAGTTGGATTCGCCCCAATCGGTCGAGGCGTTCGCAAGTCACAGGCGGTCAAAGTTGAGAATTGAGAAAAAAAGGATGACATAATCAAAGTATATGGATTTTTCTTCTCACATTTTAAAGCTAACTAGATGACGTTTTCAAATGAAGATCCTCTACTAGAAGTCATTAAGGAAAAATGTGATTGCGAAAACTCCATCAATACATGGGAAGCCTTGAGAGCCCTCATAATAAGGTCGATTTCTTATTGGCCAAAAGTCTGCATTTGACATTACTGCCATGACATTTCGCGATTTTTTACCAATCAGGAATCAGTTGTAAGGCGAATACTGGTAGTGCTGCAGTGTAAGCGCGGCTTTAGACAAGCAGATACTAGCGTCCGCATCGTCTAGCGCCGGCGCATTCATAACTGGGAAATGACTTTCTTCTTGGCTTTACTTACAATTATTAGGCAAAAAAGTGATTTAGAGACCACCAATTCATGTACCCAATTGAGAAACTGGTTCAACATTTTGGGATTTTTGCAAATAAATAGGTATACAAAGCAAGCCAACTCACCTGATGCACTGGAATGCACTGGTTCTGGAAGGTGTCGTGGAAGCAAACAAAAACATCAATAATTGGCACTGAAAACTGAATTCAAACCACGGAAAAGTAGCATGTGATGACACAGAGAAGTTTCCACATGAATATACATGAGACCATACCTTCCAAAAGGTATTTTGTTCAACAAAAAACGTAAACATTCTACCCGCGACCCACATAACGATACTCACAAAAACCGTCTAGAAAGTTTCAAGTTTCAACTATAAGCGGTAGTAGAGGTCGCAAAGTATCGATGGTGCTATCGATAGTTATCGATAGTCTGGACCATCGAACGCTATCGATAGTTTTTTTACTATCGATATTTGTTCGATAGTATGTTATTTGAGGATTACTTTCGGTTTGATCTAGAGCAGCTAGTGCAACTACGGGAAATTGGAAAGCGCTATTATATTTTATGTTCGTTGTTCATTCACAAACCACGATTCCTCAAGTTCGTTTCGTACTGTTCATTTGTTCGCTGTTCGTGTTCGTAGGTCGCGTTCACAGGTCACAGAGACAGACTTCTGACGGGTTTCCTTTGTTTCTTTTTCCGTTTAATTGTGTAATGTGTATGATATTTAATCTATTTATTAAGAGTATTAAGTTTTAATATTATTGCAATGGACAAATTTCTTAACCAAATTCCCGTTGCTTCCAGTAGTACCAATGGTAATGGAAGCCAAGGAGGAATACAGGGTAAGAATAAAAAGATGCGTTTGTCTAGCTTGTAAAATATAGTTATTGAAATAAAATATTTTTTTCTTAATCACATAAAATAAATAGTAAGAATTGTATTTTAGTTATATCATCTCCTCATCCACAAGATCACGGTCAAGGCCACCTGACTTCCCCCTTCCCCTCGGGCTACAACAAGAGTTAATGATAAGAATGTTAATAAAAGTAAACTAAACAAGGGTGAAAAAGAAACTGTCTATGTCAGAAGAACATGTGGTATAAAAAAAAATTGTCAGCTGTCTGGAAGCATTTTAAGAAATCTAGTGATAAGAAATTCGCTAAATGCCTCGAATGTGGAAGGGAATATAAAACCAGCGGAAACACCACAAACCTGAAAGATCACCTCAATCGATTCCACCAACAATTGAGCTGTGAGGAAACTGCAGATTTTGGTAGTTTTTGCACTGAAACTGCTGAAACTTCAATGTCAAGGTCAGGGACTATTACTACTAGTAGCTCAGCTAGATCAAGTCAACGTTCGCTCAGCCCATTTTTTAAAAGAAGCGTTCAATATGAGGAAGCAAGTAAAAGGAAAACAGAACTAGATAAAGCATTATTGCAAATGATTTGCTTGGATTACCAGCCCTTCACAATCGTAGAAGACAGGGGATTTAAAAACTTTATTAGTCTCTTGGATCCTAGGTATAAGCCCAAATAATTATCAAAAAAAAATGCTAAAAGAGGAATATTTAGAGAAATATAAAAAACTAAAAAAATGACCTTGAAGCTACTGATTTTTTATCAATTATGTGTGACACATGGACCTTTAGAATGACAGAGTCTTATTTGACGGTGATATGATATTTCATACAAGACTGGCAAATTAAAAATTCTGTCCTTTCAACAAAGCCTTTAGAAAATGGCATAAATCATACTGCAGAAAATATTTCAAATAGCCAAAAGGCTCCAGTATTGGCACCAGTATATGGATGAATGGGAAATTTTTAATAAAGTCACATGTATTATCACTGACAATGCAAGTCCCATGATAAAGGCATGTGAGTTACTTCAGAAACGTCACATGCCATGCTTTGCACACACATAAATCTGGTCGTGCAAGACAATTTGCTCCTTGTAGAAGACGTTATAAAGAAAGTGAAAGCAAAAGTAAAGTTTTTTAAACAAAGCAGTATTGCTAACGAAACTTTAAAAAATGAACAGACTGAGAAAAATCTGAAGCTCATTCAGGAATGTCCAACCCGTTGGAATAGCACACTGTATATGATCCAGAGAGCTTTGGAATTGAATGAACCCCTAGGAAGAGCTTTACTAAAGCTTAGAAAATTCCCTGCTCCATTAACAATTGATGATTTGGCTGTTTTCAAAGATATTTCGATGGTCTTGCAATGTTTTGAAGAGGCCACACGAAAAGTCTCAGGTAAGGCAAAACCATTATAGAATTATACATTTACAGGCTACAATTCATTAATTTTTAGGAAATAATTATGTTACTGTTTCCTTGATTATACCATTGTCTTTTAGACTTTTGAAGTATCTAAGTTCTCTGTCTGACCTAGACTCCTTCTTCGAGACGGTTTAATAAATTCCGTTCAGAAGAGGTTATTTCCATATGAGAATCGATCTATCCCAAAGCTTGCCACACTTTTGGATCCTCAATTTAAAAAAGAAGGTTTTAGAAATCCCGACAATTTGACAAGTGGAATTTCACTATTGGAAAAGGAGATGTGCCTCCAAAACCCCATCTTGAGTTGTCCACCATTGTGGAAAAGCCTTCTGCCAAAATCTCACTATTTTCGTTTGTTGAACAGAGAATTGATGATAAATCAAAATCAGCTTTAAAAGATGTAATATTAACAAAAAGGCAATACCTAGAATGCCCAAATCTACAGGAAACAACAGATACACTTGTATTCTGGAAGGTGAGTTTAGTTTATAATATCAAATGTTTCTTCAGCAATCAACAAAACTTTAAATATTTTTAGACGGTGGGAGCAGAGCTATATCCACTTGAAAAGAGTGCCCTCAAGTTCCTTTGTTGTCCAGCAAGTAGCGTGGAAAGCGAAAGAATGTTTAGCAGCACTGGACAAACAGTATCAGAAAGAAGATCGAGGCTGAAGCCAGAAAATGTGAATATGATTTCATTTCTTCATAAAAACTTTTAAATAGTTTAACCACATTTTTATAGATAATTTTCCCGAAAATACCCTTGGAATTAAAAAAATTAAACATATTAGAATTTCATTCTTATGTATTTTTTATTTCCTAAAGTTAATAAAAACAATACATTACTCTATTTTGAATTTGAAATATTCAAAAAACAGTTCACATACCCTACCTACAAATCGTTTGATGAAAAAAACTATCGATAATATAGATAGTTTTTGCGTATCTATCAATAACTATCGATAGTTTGCGACCTCTAAGTGGTAGAGGCGCTGTCCGCGTTGTTAGCGCGATCAGTCAGCGGCCCTGCAAAGTATTTCCATCCTTTGTTTTCTCAGTGAGAATCTTAAGCTCGTCAATACTCTGAGAGCAGTCACGTTTCGGAAGACACGGAGGACACGAAAAGAAATTTAAACTCCAAAGCGAAAATATTGCACCTACGGAACATCCGATGCTGGGAGGTGAAAGAGGACACCAAGAAGACGACAAAATCAGTTGGATTCACTCTGATCGGTCGAGGTGTTCTCAAGTCAAAATTCAGAATTGAGAAAAGAGTCATAATTTGGACATTTTCAAAAAATTTCGGAAATTTCTTTTTGCTGTTTTTGATCGGAATGGCAAGCTTGCAATCACCCAGTAACGTAACAAATTCAATTCGAATGAATTTAACCTCTAAAGGGATTTTTTTAAAAACAGTAAAAAACGCAATTCTAAAAATGCTTAAAAATCGACTTCCGAAGGGGTCTGTCTCCGAAAATATTGTACCTACGGAACATCCGATGGTGGGAGGTGAAAGAGGACACCAAGAAGATGACAAAAACAGTTGGATTCACTCCGATAGGTCGAGACGTTCTTGAGTTACAGGCGGTCAAAGTTGAGAACTGAGAAAAAAGTCGTAATAACCTCTGGATATTTAAAAAAAAATCGAAGTGTCTAATTTATTGACCAGAAAAAAACCGATTGACTGGCATTTATTCCAACCAGATTTACACCAAACATGGCACAAATGATGCTCTGACCCGGGGCATACACTGTAACAATTTCAGATTCGGATGTCCATTCTAAAGGACACTACTCTCTAGAAATATTTGATAAAAACCGATTGACTGGATATTTATTCTAATCAGATTTATACTAAAATTCGTACAATTGATACTTCTCACCCGAAGGATACACTGTTAAAATTTCAGATTTGGATGTCCATTCTAAAGGACACTATTCTCTAAAAAAAATTGATTAAAACCGATTGACTGGGTATTTATTCTGATCAGATTTACACCAAACGTGGCACAAACAATGCTATTGAACCGGAGCATACACTTTTAAAATTTCGAATAGAATTGGATGTCCCCGGGGCATTCACTGTTAACATTTCAGATTCGGATGTCCATTCCAGAGGACACTACACTCTAAAAAGATTTGATAAAAACCGATTGTCTGGGTATTTATTCTGATTAGATTTACACCAAACTTGGCACAAATGATGCTCCTGACCCGGAGCAACGCTAGTTTCACTGTTAAAATGTCAGATTCGGACGTCCACTCTAAAGGTCATTACCTCAATCATACCATGACATTTCGCTTGAAAACCAGACCCGACATTATACAGGATATCCCATTATCGGCACTTCTAAATGGGGTCCTGCCTTATTTTTAAAGGTAAAGATTGAGATTTTCTCGGGAGTGTGCTACTTTTTGGTGAAATTAAAGATGGTGCCAGCAGGATTTCCCATATCCATTTGGTTTTTGAGATACAGGGTGATTTTGGAAATTTGACATTTTGGAAACTTGTTTGTCTTTTTAGTTTCATGAAAAGTAAGAATGCTTTTCAGTAGTTTTTGTGACGAAGAATCCCGTGGCGCATCTAATTTTCATCTGCATATAATAGTTTAGTCACTATGTTAAAAATAAAAAAGTAAAAATATAAAACATTAAAAAAATTGGTTTTTTGAAGAAAAGCTCTTGTCGAGGTGATTCTAAATATATAGTAATATAAACAAACACAAAAACAAATTTGTTCATGCTTACCTACTACAAGTTTACATATGTCAAAAAAAAAGAACAATGGAGTTAAATGAGATCTGAAAACTCGTTGGTGACATATTCATGGATGAAGTATAAGGTGTTTAAGATTAAATGTTTCTTTATCTTAATTTTAAATTATGCAGTAGGTAGCATTCTAATTCTAGGTGGCAGTAAATTAAAAAATTTGGGTACATAGTAAGATATTCCTGTTTTGAGTGTCTCTATTCTACAGAAATCTATGTATACATTTAATTTTTCTCTGGTATAGTGAGAGTGAATGTTTTCATGATTATTATATATGCTTTCATTTTCCTTCACATAAAGGAGACATTTGAATATGTACAATGAAAAAACATCTTATCAGTTATTATCTTTAATTTAGAGAAAAACAATCTACAATCATCTCGGTATCCTGCAATATCACTAAGAATTCTAACAGCCCTTCTTTGAAGAGCAAACACTCTGGAGGCGTCAAAATTGCATAGGAAATTCTTGAGTGAATAAAAGAAAAATATACTGTTAGTGCTGCCTCCCTCGAAACAGAGGATGCAAGTGACCTTAAAGCAAAGACGAAAAGTCAGCCATGTTGTCACAGCCATATATAAATAAATATAAAAGTCAGCCATATATCGGGTGTCCCATTAAAAAAACCTATGTTTGGTTTATTGCGGCGAAATTTTATTAGGCCACCGAATTCGAAGCGTTTTAACTTCTTTGATAAATTTGACCATAATTGAAATACGACGAGTGCCTCAAAATTGATAATTTTCAATTCCACACTGTACCTCAAAAACCTAAAGGCTATGAGTAATTCTGCTGGTAACACTGTCGCGAAAGCTACAACCCTTTATCTTTAAAAATAAAGGAAATGTCCTGCAAAATTGCCTAAAATTGAATACCTTTTACAACCAGATTTCGTCTATCTACTTATTACCGTTTTCTAAATACCTCACAAATCCATCAAAAAGGCTCCACCCTGTACAATTGTAACTTTAGGACAAGTAATTATACACAAAAATGACAAGGTCGATTGGCATTTATGTGGTACTGTATTTAAAACGATGACAGGAATATTGTTGTTGCAAAATAAATATTGAGACATTTTTGATTTACTAAAGGAATACGTTGGTGGTTCTGGTAATGGACTTTTTGGTGCTTTGAGAATAAAAGTTTTAATTATTTTTCTGTATTTTGATATCTTGTTATCTTGGTGAAAAGAGAGAACATCTTGTTTGACTCACATCAAACATTCAACAAAAAGGCAGCAATAAGCCCCACAATCAAGTGATTTACTCTATGTATGTCCCGAGTCAGAAGCACCATTTTACACCATTCTAGTGTCCTTTAGAATGGACATCCGAATCTGACATTTTAACAGTTTAAGTAGCGTTGCTCCGTGTCCGGAGCATCATTTGTGCCAAGTTTGGTGTAAATCTAATCAGAATAAATACCCAGACAATCGGTTTTTATCAAATCTTTCTAGAGTGTAGTGTCCTATGGAATGGACATCCGATTCTGAAATTTTAACAGTCAATGCCCCGGGTGAGAAGCATCATTTGTATTAAGTTTACTGTAAATCTGATTAGAATAAATACCCAGTCCAACGGTTTTAATAAATGTTTTCTAGATGGTAGTGTCCTTTAGAATGGACATTCCAATCTGAAATTTTAACAGTGTATGCTCCGGGTCAGGAGCATTATTTGTGCCACGTTTGGTGTAAATCTGATCAGAATAAATACCCAGTCAATCGGTTTTTATCAAATATTTCTACAGAGTACTGTCCTTTAGAATGGACATCCGAATCTGAAATTGTTACAATGTATGCCCCGGGTCATCATTTGTGCCAAGTTTGGTGTAAATCTGGTTGGAATAAATAGCCAGTCAATCTGTTTTTTTCTGGTCAATAAATTAGACACTTCGATTTTTTTTAAAATGTCCAGAGGTGGGGTTTTTACGACTTTTTCTCAATTCTCAAATTTGACCGCCTGTAACTTGAGAACGTCTCGACCTATCGGAGTGACCTATCGGACTGTTTTTGTTATCTTGGTGTCCTCTTTCACCTCCCACCATCGGATGAACCGTAGGTGCAATATTTTCGGAGACAGACCCCTTCGGAGGTCAATTTTTAAGCATTTTTAAAATCGCGATATTTACTGTTTTTAAAAAAATTTCTTTAGAGGTTAAATTCATTCAAATTGAGTTTGTTACGTTATTGGGTGATTGCAAGCTTGCAATTCCGATCAAAAACAGCAAAAAGAAATTTCCGAAATTTTTTGAAAATGTCCAAAGGGGGAGAATATTATGAGTCTTGACTATGATCACTTGAGAACACCTCGAGAGAATGAATACACAGAGTGAATCCAACTGATTTTGTCGTCTTCTTGGTGTCCTTTTTCACCTCCCACCATCGGATGTTCCGTAGGTGCAATATTTTCGAAGATAGACCCCTTCGAAGGTCGATTTTTAAGCACTGTTAGAACCGCGTTTTAAAAAAAAAACCTCTTTGGAGGTTAAATTCAGTGGAATGGGTTTAACCTCTTTGGAGGTTAAATTCATTGGAATGGGTTTCGTGCGGCACGTGATAACATTGGTTGAAAACAAAAAATATACTGTATTTGGTGCTTCTACATCAACATAACTAAATTTAAAGTTTGGATCCCCCAAAAAGGCCTTAGTAGGATTTAAAATTAATCTAGAAAGACCAATTTTATTGCAAACATTATATAATTAATTATTAAAGTGAGGTTATATTTACTGAAATTCTTCTGGCAAAATGACGTCATGTGCACGAAACCCATTGAGTTTGTTACTAAAATGTATAGATGGGCGAAGGAAAAATTCTCAAAAAAACCTTTAAACCCAATTTAGGGTTTTTACCCGGGTTTTTTTCCCATTTTTTCTTGAAAGCACCCGGCAGTTTCAAGATTTTGATGTTAGATTTTAGATTAGAATTCAATAAATCCAGATTCTAGTTTGTTTTTTGATAAACTAAACACTGGTCAATTGATCAAAAGCTTCAAGCTGCACAAACCAACAAATTATTGCTTAATTGGTAAGAGTTAGGCGTATTGAAAAAGTTAAATTTAGAGGTTATAATGGAATAAACCCGGAATTTTCCCGGATGTGTGCAGGGAATAAACCCTCAAAAATTAAAAAACCGTGTGAAAACCCATCTCTACTAAAATGTTTTCGAAAATGTCCAAAGGAGGGAGATATTACGATAAAATCAGAACGGCATTCAATACGCAATCCGTGACAGCTCTCAGAGTATTGACGAGCTTAGATTCTCACTGAGAAAACAAAGGATGGAAATACTCTGCAGGGCCGCCGACTGATCGCGCTAACAGCGCGGACAGCGCCTCTACCACTTAGAGGTCGCAAACTATCGATAGTTTGTATCATCGATAGATACGCAAAAACTATCGATATTATCGATAGTTTTTTTCTTCAAACGATTTGTAGGTAGGGTATGTGAACTGTTTTTTGAATATTTCAAATTCAAAATAGAGTAACGTATTGTTTTTATTAACTTTAGGAAATAAAAAATACATAAGAATGAAATTCTAATATGTTTAATTTTTTTAATTCCAAGGGTATTGTTGCGAACTCAGGGTTCAATAATTCCAGTGTAACGATGTAACACGAAAACACTATTTATTTATTCCACAAATACCCACAGGTACAATTCGACTAGTAAATAACTCAATACTTAACACTTTATAGCCTTCTATTATCGCTTCGTACTTTAGCTTACTTATAGCTCGCTTAAAATAAGACTACTCTCTCTGCGCGTTCTATGCGCCTTTTATATACAATCCTAAAATTACAGAAAAACCTAGAAACTTCTTTATAAGAATTCTTGAATAATCTCACATAAAAAAAAGGTTGTAAACAACTGCCTTCGCAACGCAACGCGGATAGGTCGCGAAGCTCCACCAACCACACGCGTTGCCCCGCCTCCCATGCGGCGTTGCTGCGAATCGTAACATTGCCCTCCTCCTAAGGCTGTTCGTCCCGAACAGATAGAGTTCCATGGTATCGTGCTAATCGATCCAAATGAACGAATTTCATCTTTGACCTGGGGGTCCGCTGGATCCTATACACCACATCATTAATCTTCTTTATAATTGTATAAGGTCCTTCCTAATTTTGGCTAAGTTTGGGCGACTTCCCCACCTTTCGCCTCGGATTGTATCGCCACACCAAATCACCATCCTGGAAGCCGCGGGAGTTAGCTAGTAAGTCATATCTTGCTTTGGCTCGATCACTGGATATCCGCAGTTTATTCCTGACTTGTTCATAAACATTGTTCAGCCTCTCCTTAAGCTCCTCCACAAAATTCTCAGAGCTGAGCGACTCTTTTTCTGGTGTTCCATACATCAAATTCGCAGGAAGCCTCATTTCCCTTCCGAACATTACTCTCGCCGGAGTATAACCAGTGGCTTCATGCGTAGAGCCCCGATATGCCATCAACATGAGAGGTAGATGTTGGTCCCAATCACGCTGATGATCTGCCACCATTTTAGACAGGTAATGTTCCATGGTCCGATTAAATCTCTCTACTATCCCATCCGACTGTGGATGCAAAGGAGTTGTCCTGGTCTTGCGAATTCCGAGAAGTTCCATGACCTTCTGGAAAACAGCCGATTCAAAATTTCGGCCCTGATCAGAATGAAGTTCGAGAGGGACTCCAAATCTGCAGAACATTTCATTTACTAGCACCGTTGCCACAGTCGTTGCTTCTTGATTAGGCAGGTCGTATGCTTCAGGCCATTTAGTGAAGTAATCCATGGCGACCAAGATGTATTTATTGCCCGACTCAGTCTGAGGAAACGGTCCCGCGACATCAATTGCTACCCTCTCGAATGGAGCACCTACAGTGTATTGTGACACCAAGATTCGACGTCTTCATGATAGTTCACCCAGTAATACCGCTCTTTAATTTTGGCCAATGTTTTGTTGACCCCAAAATGGCCTCCGCTTGTTCCGTTGTGCATTTCCTGTAGTACATCTGATTTTCTGCTACCAGGAACAACCAACTGTCGGACTCTCCCACGCTCTCTTCAGCATATAAATAATAATTGACATATAATTATAACGTAACATTAAAAAGTTCAGCCCGAAAAAGTCCGGCTCAGTGGCAACAAAAGCGCATGCGCGGCCTGCAAGCTCCGCCCCTTAGTTTTGAAAAATCGACGATGCCAAGCTTTATGTTTTATTAAGTTTTCGCCGAAATATAAAATATCTAATAATGTATTATATCGATATAAAAAATACTGAGAATTATTTTTAGTTTCTAAAATGTTTCAGCTGTTAGTTAACTTGGCAAATTAGCATGGTGTGGTGAAAGAAAAAACTAAAAACTCATAATTTATTTAAAATAAGCTTCTGTTCTATTCCTGAATATAATTTACACATGACAATGCCGTAATGCTTTCAACGTCATTTGCTGTTAACCTAACTTTTTAGGTTTTATTTTGGCGGGTACGCGCATAACATTCACACATTAGTCAGTAGTTGATATTGATAATAAAACCATAATAATGTAATTTAATTTAATTAATTATAATCAAAAAATCTCAAAAAGACCCTATACTCACCATTATCATGATCAGAAAAAGTCTAACCATCCTATAAAATATTGGCGCCTTTCCGTGTCTTGGCTTACAAGTCAGGTATCAAGAAATCAATACACAATACACTTGATAGTCTTTTGTCGCCCTTCCTTGCCTTGGCTAACGAGTCAGGTATCAAGAAATCAATACACAATACACTTGATAGTCTTGGTGTTATTGTCGTAGGACAAAGTATTTAAACCTACGCGATCTTTAACGGGAACGGTCCACTTTGTTCCACGCCCGATGAGTATTTATTACTTATTACACTAATTTATTTTAAAATAAATACGAGCTTATAATCAAAAAAACAAATCTTTGATCTTTCGTTATTACACATTTTCTTTTCATGTCAAAAAGTACTCAGAGTTGACCTAACCTCAAACTTTTGTCCTTCTAGAGTTTTCGGTAGACTGCTTTGTGCGCTGCGAGACTACTACCATCCTTTGTTTTCTCATTGCGAATAGAAGGATGAGAATACTCCGAGAGCGCACTAGGGCGTCCGGCCGAAAACGCAATTATTTTTGTGGGCGTGTCCTCCGCATACGTCTTGCGCAGAAGAATGTGCGCATTAGCAAGCAGTGAGCCTAATCTTGGTTTCCATAGGCCACTAGAAGCTGCACTTTTAATCCGTGGGGAAAGATTGACGTTCGTAGTATATTAACTAGTACGAATATGCTCTTCAGTAGACCATTTTCTATTTTAAGAGAGTGCCACTGGGCCCATAGCGCCTTCAGGTTTGGACTTTTACCAGCGATTTCTTGCCATTCTGGTCTCTTGTCGTCAGTCTTTGCAGAGAGGATGGGTCCAATATCTGGATCATTCATTTGTTCTTCTCGAAGCGTCTGTGTGGTCCAGCCATCGTTTGTTTCCACCGACGTTCTCCTTACCAAAGGAAGTCCCTCACGCTGCTTAGTTCTCTGACAATGCCGACAATCTTCTTTACAAGGCCGTCTAGACAATGCATCGGCATTTCCGTGAGACCTTCCTGGTCGATGTTCAATTTGGAAATCGTACTGCTGCAGGCGCTCTATCCATCTGGCTATTTGACCTTCAGAGTTCTTCATCTGTAATAACCATTTCAAGGCTCCATGGTCAGTCCTAATCAGGAACCTTTTTCCATATAAGTAGCGATGGTAATGTTCGACTGCTTTAACGATGGCCAACAGCTCCTTTCTAGTGACGCAATAATTTCTTTCTGGCTTATTTAAAGTCTTACTGTAGTATTCAATGACCTTCTCCTGCCCGTTTTGTCTTTGAGAGAGTACTGCACCTAGACCACAGTTACTTGCATCCGTGTTCAAAATAAAGAGTCCGTCCTTTATAGGGTAAGCCAAGATCGGACTAGAACAGAGGGCAGCTTTAAGCCTTGCAAACGCCTGACTGCAATCGTGGTTCCACAAGAACGGTGTTTTCTTTTCCGGTAATTTGTGCAGCGGTTGTGCGATGTCGGCAAATCCCTCTACAAATCTCCTGTAGTAAGTACATAGTCCCAAAAAGCTCCTTACTTCGTGTTTGTCTCGGAGAACTGGCCAATCTTTAATGGCAGATATTTTACTTTGGCTAGTTTTAATGCCTTGTTCTGAGATAGTATGCCCCAAGTACTCGACTTGCTTTTGGAACAGGCTGCATTTCTTGTAGTTTAACTTCAGGTGAGCATTTCGTAACTTGTTGAAGATTTCTCTTAAATTCTTCAAGTGCTCGTCGAAATCACGTCCCATGACAATTATGTCATCTAAGTATACCAGGCAAGTTTTCCAAGTCAGCCCCCTCAAGACAAGTTCCATTAGTCGCTCGAAAGTTGATGGAGCATTGCACAATCCAAAAGGCATAACAGTGAATTGGTATAGTCCAGAACCAGTAGAAAATGCAGTCTTTTCTTTGTCTTCGGGAGCAATCTTTACTTGCCAGTACCCACTTTTTAAATCTAGAGTGGAAAACCACTTTGATCCCGATAAAGTTGCTAAGGTGTCGTCTATACGTGGCAATGGGTAGCTGTCTTTCTTGGTCACATCATTAAGTTCCTGTAGTCAACACAGAACCGCGTTGAACCATCTTTCTTCTTAACAAGAACCACAGGCGACGACCATGGACTAGATGATTCTTCTATGGCGCCCTCCTTTAACATTTCATTCAGCAAACTGTTAACTTCCTGTTGTTTAGCCAGAGGGACCCTTCGTGGATGTTGTCGTATTGGCTGGGCATCTCCTGTATTGATCTTATGGACAACTAAATCGGTTTGACTGTCGTTGCTCTTGAAGTTAAACATATCAGATTCATCCATAGCAAATTTTATAGCAGACTGAAGTTGTTCCTTTGACAGGTGACTCCACTGTCGCTTAAAAGCATCAATAACTTCTGGGGAAACTTGGTTAGAAGATTTAATTTTGGATGTCTCTGCTTCGACACAATTTCATACCCATTGTACAGGCTCATAATTGGCAAGAACTGTTCCTTCTTTGAGCTTGATGGTCCTTTCTCCAATATTGGCAACTCGTACTGGCATAGTCTTCTTCGTGTCGGTCAAAGTTCGGGCTACCATGATTTCAGTCGTCAAATCCAGGTTAGGTTCTACCTATAAGTCCTATGGACCACCCAGGATCATTTTCAGAAGTCACTGTGATAATTTGTTCTGAATTTGGAGGAATTTTTACATCTTCCACCACCGGTAGACGGATACTAGTTTTCACATTTCCATTGGTTAATGCAAACTCCTCATCTCCAAATGTGAGAATATTCTGTTTATGATCATAGGAGAATCCATGTTTCCTGATGAGATCCATTCCCAAAATAAACTCGTCTTTGATCCTGGCAACCAACACTTTATGCCGAACTTCAAGTCTTTCTCCAATAATGATGGGGACATCGGCTTCTCCGTCTATAGGGCAAGACTCTCCAGTGACTGATTTTAACATAATAGGATTGGGCAATGGTTGTATGGTATATCCGACAAGTTTATCTGGCTTTACAATGGTCACATCTGCTCCTGTATCGATGGTAATCTGGATTTTCTGTCCCTTAATGCGTCCGGCCACTGTAAGACTTTTGCCGCCCAAATTATTGACTTTAAAGATCCTGGGGGTCTTAACGGGCCCGGTCAATTGCCCCCTTGAATTGACCGGAATTAGTTTTCCTGGGACCTAGGGCGGTTTTGGTCGCCGCTCGGTCTTCTAAACGACGGCGACGGACTTCTTGCCCTATTACGGCAGTTACTCTTGATGTGACCCAGTCTGCCGCAGTTAAAACATTTTATGCCCCTATTGTCTGTTGATCGAGGAGTTCTTTCTAACAGGGCTTGCATACTGACTGCCATATCCTTCATCGCTTTATGTAAAGTGGCCATGGATTCAGCCATAGACGTATTCTCCTCTTCATCGCAAGTTGCCATTCTTACACGTGGAGATGAACTAGATGACACTCGTGACGCCTCGAATTCCAGGGCCCGAACTAGTGCCTCGCTGATATTCCTGGGCCTTACTAGACGTAAGTGGTATCTCATGTCACTATCGCGAACTCCCTCAATGAACCTTTCGGCGGCAAATTGCGTTTGAAAACATTCAGGGGCTGATGGGTATGCCAGATGAATTAGTCTGTCTATGTCCGCCTCAAATTCTTGTAAGGATTCACCTGACTTTTGCTGTCTCATCCTCAGCTGGGCCTGGAACACGGTTTCTTTGTGCTCATTTCCGAATCGTAGTTGTAGAGGGTGTACTAAAGCTGCATAATTACTTTGATCAGCTGCCGACAAAGATTGGAGTAATTCAGCCGCTTTTCCACGAAGTGCTACCACTAATGATGTAGCTTTCTGGGGCTCGGACCAGCCATTAGCTTTTGCAGCTGCCTCAAATTGGGTTTTATAGATTTCCCAGGCCGTAGTATCGTCATACTCGGGAGGCTTAATTTTAGCGTTGGGTGTGCTAAAACTCCCTGTTGATACGTTGTCGTACTCAAGTTGTTCCCGGAATTTCTTTTCTAGCTCGAGAACCTTCTGGTTGACAGCTTCGAGTCCTTCGTTAACGGATTGCATTATTCTTTCTTTCAATTGTTGCTCCCTAGCTGCGAAATGGCTCACTAATTCTTCTTTAAACCGTTTCGGTTCTTCCTTTTGTTCTAGACGACGTCGCTCTTGTAGTTGATCACGTCTTTCTTGTTCCTCTTTTTGTTCCTTATAACGTCTTTCTTCCTCTTCCTTCTGTTCGTTATAACGTTTCTCCTGTTCTAGATAACGTCGCTCCTGTACTTGATCACGTTTTTCCTGTTCTTCCCTCTGTTGTTGCATAAGGGACAGCAGGGCGGCAAGTTGACCCTCCATCGCTTGATGCTGGCTTCTAGTTACTGGCATAAACACGTAATGTCCGGCAATGAAGCACTCACTTACAGTTCAGCAATATTAGTCCTCAAATTCCCACTGGAATCGCACTTCTGACACCAATTGTTGCGAACTCAGGGTTCAATAATTCCAGTGTAACGATGTAACACGAAATAGTTATTTATGTATTAAGAGCGAAAAGTACAACTTTTTTGCTCGGAGAGTGAAGTTTCGCGTCGAGCGGCAATCACTCGAGAGCAAAAAATTTACTTTTTGCTCGTAATGCATACAACGTTTTTTCTGCAAACGATCAATTTCAAATAATGTGAATCACAACTGAGCATAACTGAAGTCACAATCTGAAAATTTAAATCAAAGTGACAATGACGTTTTAAATAATTGGTTGAGTGGTGGTAGTTGCTGTTGACAGCAAGCGATAAAATCTTTTTCGCTTGCTGTCCTGGGCAACGCGCGGAAAAGTAAACTCACATTCTGATCCTCAAAAATGGTTAGGTTTTCGTTTGTCTAATGAAAGCGTAAAATGCGTCATTATTTGACGTTTGTAGAAAAACACTATTTATTTATTCCACAAATATCCACAGGTACAATTCGACTAGTAAATAACTCACTACTTAACACTTTATAGCCTTCTATTATCGCTTCGTACTTTAGCTTACTTATAGCTAGCTTAAAATAAGACTACTCTCTCTGCGCGTCCTATGCGCCTTTTATATACAATCCTAAAATTACAGAAAAACCTAGAAACTTCTTTATAAGAATTCTTGAATAATCTCACATAAAAAAAAGGTGTAAACAACTGCCTTCTAGATTAAACCGAGCAATAAATCACTCGTGTCAGCCATGACGCAGCGCGGATAGGTCGCGATCCTCCACCAACCACAAGCGTTGCCCCGCCTCCCATGCGGCGTTGCTGCGAATCGTAACAGTATTTTCGGAAAAATTATCTATAAAAATGTGGTTAATTTTATTATTTTTTAGTTAATTAATTTTAACAGTGTATGCACCGGGTCAGGAGCATTATTTGTGCTAAGTTTGGTGTAAATCTGATCAGAATAAATACCCAGTCAATCGGTTTTTATCAAATTTTTCTAGAAAGTAGTGTCCTTTAGAATGAACATCCGAATCTGAAATTTTAACAGTGTATACTCCAGGTCAGGAGCATTATTTGTGCCAAGTTTGGTGTAAATCTGAAGACAATAAATATCCAGTCAATCGGCTTTTATCAATTTTTTTTAGAGGGTTGTGTCCTTTAGAATGGACATCTGAATCTGAAATTTTAACAGTGTGTGCTCCGAGTCAGAAGCATCATTTGTGCAAAGTTTGGTGTAAATCTGAGTAGAATAAATACCCAGTCAATCAGTTTTTATCAATTTTTTCTAGAGGGTAGTGTCCTTTAGAATGGACATCCGAATCTGAAATTCAAACAGTGTATGCCCCGGGTGAGAAGCATCATTTGTACCAAGTTTAGTGTAAATTTGATTAGAATAAATACCCAGTCAATCGGTTTTTATGAAATTTTTCTAGAGGGTAAACCTTTAAAATGGACATCCGAATCTGAAATGTTTACAGTGTATGTCCCGGGTCAGGAGCATCATTTTTGCCAAGTTTGGTGTACATCTGATTAGAATAAATGCCCAGTCAATCGGTTTTTTTCTGGTCAATAAATTAGACACTTCCAAAAAAAATTTGGTAATTTTTTTCCGGTTTTGAACGGAATGGCACGCTTGCAATTCCCTAAGAATATAACAAACTCAAATCGAATCAAATTAATCTCTAAAGAGGCATTTTTAAAAATGGTCCAAAAACGCGATTCTAAAAGTATCTAAAAATCGACCATCGAAGGGCTCTTTCGCCAAAAAATGGCTCCTATGGAACTTCCGATGCTGGGAGGGGAAAGATCGAGGACACTAAAAAGAGGAAAAAAAAGTTGGATTCACTCCAATCGGTCGAGGGGCGTTCTCAGTTTACTGCCGGTCAAAGTTGAGAATTGAGAAAGAAGTCGTCATACCCTTTGGACATTTTCGAAAATAAATCGTAACATTTTTTTGCTGTTTTTGATCGGGATGGCACGATTTTAATCCTCTAAGAACGCAACATACTCAATTTGAATAAATTTAACGTCTAAAGAGGTATTTTAAAAATTGTCAAAAAACGATTCTAAAAGTGTTTAAAAATCGATCTCCGAAGGGGTCTATCTTCGAAAATGTTGCACCCACGGACCACCCGATAATGGGAAGTGAAAGAGGACATCAAGAAGAGGAAAAAAGAATTGGATTCACTCCGATCGGTCGAGGCGTTCTAAGTCACAGGGGTCAAAGTTGAGAATTGAGAAAAACGTCGTAATATCACCCCTTTTTTGAGTTCCCCCATTCACTGTCGTGACGTAACGCAGAGGGCACACAAATAAGAGAGTTAAGCCACTCTTTACTTCCTGTTTTGGATGCAACACCGAACATTGATCAACCCTTTTTTATGTTCAGTAGTTGAATTTTTGTTTTAATTTCGGGAAAAACATAATGTACCCACAAAGAGGAAGGGCCCGGCATTAGTGGCGGTGGCTCAGTTTTCATCTGGAAATCAACATATCCATTCGCACCACGTTCCATAGTGAGTTGATCGTCACCATATGGTCCGGGCCGTATATTAGATCCGAGGTTTATACAGCTCGGAGTGGCGGCCATTTAATTTCGGGGTTTATAAATTACTTTCCAGGAGCAGAAGTCGCGTTTGTTTGTTTTTGTTTTGAGAATTGGTGAACGAGGCAGCGCCAGCGACGGACTAGGAAGAATTTATTGTGCTGATTAAACAAGAAAATTGTACAATTAATATTTTGATAAAATGCGCATCAGTGCTATAGGCCCTCATTGTTTTTTGAGAAAATTACCAAAAGTGAAGTCACTTGCAATAAAAATGGGTTCAGTGGTCTTTTGTGGTGACATGCAAGAGGAACATTGACCAGAGCCCATCTAACTAAAAGAAACAAAAACTAAGTGTATGAACACTAAAATGAGAATAATTGGAAATACTGATGGAAATTTCAGCAAACATCCGAGCTTAAGTACCCCAAAAATTGATTCGTAAAAAAGCAATAAAAATCAAAAGCGACTTAAACGAATGTTTAGACGCATAAAATGGAACGTAAACAGAGAGATTACATTAGTGGAGGAGTCAATAAAAGTCGGTAGCGTAAACAAAAATATAAGTTAGCTGCATTTTTAAGACAAACGCTCAGTGTAAAGTGCACGGTTTTACTGTCTATAAAGCGTACGCCGTTTTACGAGTTTCTGGAAAGAGTGACGAGTGACGCCAACACTGGAAAGGAGAACTTTTATTAACTGTTTACATAACGTTTTGATTGAGCTGGCAATAAGGAACGTTGGCCCACGACGACGACGGGATTAACATCGGAAAATTGGGGTGGGGTTAAGACGACTTAAACCGGACACGCCTTTTGAACTCGATGGAGAAATATATATTTAGTTCCACCTTTAACTATATAATTATTTTGTTGGTGAAACATTTCCTAAATCTAATATTGCATTACCCTAAGGAATAAGAGAAAACATTTGAATTTTTAAGTTGCAAAAAATACTCAGAAAACATCAAATAAACAGGCTTTGACAAGTTGTCGATTACTTAACTAAAACAAAAACATGTTATTTGACCTCAATTAATAACTTCCTTATTTTTAGCATGAAAAAAAGTAACTCAAAGCTTTCTCATTTGACCAATAATATATATGCCCTGCTCATTTAGCACTTTATGTTCGAACATAATTAGACCAAGTTTTTCCAGACAAATGGATTGGAAAGGGGCGCAATTGTTCCTGGCCGGCAAGATCTCCGGATCTCATCTCTCTTGACTTTTATTTGTAGGGAAAAATAAAAGAATTTTCGAATTAATTACCTATAAGTGCAACAGAATTCCAATAATTCCAAATTTGGATAATTTCACTTTTTTTATTAAGTATTCATTCCTTGTCCCTTCCTTTTCGTTGAAAATCCGACCATTTTATCTAATGACATTCAGTAAATACATTTTGATGTACTATTTTTTTTTTAATTCACGCTCTAAAGATTTTAATAATTAACAATTCATGCAAACAAAGACATTAAAGTTTTTAAACAGAATTCCGATTTGTTTTCGTTTCGGTCAACTCGGATCAATAATCTTTAGGTATCAACCCGCAATAGCGAGCTAATAGCAACCACCATAAAAAGATTAGAGATCATTTCAAGGAGATTTTGGATGAAAATGCTTTGGACGATTTTATTTTGGACACAGACGAAGTGTAATGATTCTGTTTTAGATCGTTACGGAATGAAATCTATAAATTAGTGGCTTCATCCACAGAGATCCTTCTTAACGGGAATGCACAATTTTGTCCAAATGAAAATCATCCAAAAAAAAAACGTCCAAAATAAATCGGTCCACCGACAATTTTCACCAAAATAAAAACATCCACAGAAATTCAATCCAGACCAGAAAACGTCCAAAATAAAATCGTCCAATGCATTTTCAAAAATCTCCTTGAAATGACCTCTAATCTTTTTATGGTGGTTGCTATTAACTCGCTACGGCGGGTTGATATCTAGAAATTATTGATCCGAGTCGGCCGAAACGTAAACAAATCGGAATTCTGTTTAAAAACTTTAATGTATTGTTTGCATGAATTGTTAATTATTAAAATCTTTAGAGCATGGATTAAACAAAAATACATTAAAATGTATTTACTGAATGTCATTAGATAAAATGTCATTCGACGTCGAAAAAAATAAAAAAAACAATATATTCATTCCGGCACGCATTTCCATCCAAAAATGGTGCCACTTTTCTCAAAAGTAATGTCAACGTGATATCAACGAATTTCTTACCCCCATTTGCACCAAGTAAATTTAGACAAATCTAAAGTTAAGGACCCCTAAACCATACCCAGCCGACCAGAAAATCATCTATGACGTGAATATAACTACCAAATTAAACGTCATGAATATCAATGAAAATGAAAAAATGTCACGTTTATTTTATGTGAAATTTTTGTAATTTTGTGACGGACGTCTAATAAACGTATAAAAAAACGTTTCCAATTATTCAAAAAACTCTGAGGCCCTTTTATGTAAAATAATGCAAAACTCTTAATATAATTACGAATAAATCGGGTTTGGTGTTATGAAAAGTTTTTTGAATATGTAAGCTTACTGAATATGTATGATATGGTATAATATAAGTGAATATTACCACTTTACAACTATTTAACAATCAATCATAAAAGAAATCAGTGATGTAAAGGCAGACATTTTCTAAACGGAAATTTTCCGAAATCAGTAATTTCCCGGAAAAATTTCTTTCTTTGGATGGAAAGTTTCTGCATTTGTCACAAGTTGATTTCATTATTGTCAATCCACAATCAAATGCCTTTATTTTTAACTTATTCTAGCTTTGGGGAGCCACAATTTACAAACAAAATAAGTATTTCCTAAACTAAAAAAAGCTTTTAGCCGAATATTGAAAAGTTACATTTCATTTTATTATAGGTAAATGAAATAGTTAACACATTTAAAAATGCTACAAATTTTTAAATTCAAATGTTTCCTATTTTACTTTTAGTGGCGTAAAATAGGAAACATTTGGAATTAAAAAATTGTAACATTTTTAAATGTGTTCAATATTCAGCTAAAAACATTTTTAGTTTAGGAAATACCTATTTTGTTTGTAAATTGAGACTCCCCAAAGTTAGAATTGTTAACATAATCATAATTATATTAAAAAATTCAGGAAAACTTATATATACAGTGAGGACCAAAAGTCCCGCATAAATTCAATAAAAATTTAAGGAAATTTTTTTTATCAAAATGCTCGAACACGTCTATTGTTGTTCTTAGTTGTGCATTTTTTGACGTGACAGACATGTATACAGGGTCATCCATGTAGAAGATAAATGTAATTTTTTAATTTTTTCTTATGGAACCCCTGTATATAAAAAGTTTTTTAAATTCTTTTGGAGTTTCTAAACATATTTCGTATTACATACACTGTCCCTAAACGCAACAGGTAATGAGAAATTTACGGTAATAATACCTACATGAAAATAACGAGTTAATTTATTAACAATTGAAAAAAATTACGATATTAACTACTGACTCTAATGAATTAAATGCTCGAACTGTTTCCCGTTAACTTCTTGACAGTGGGCAAGCCGTAATTCAAATTCGTCTAGCACGTTTCTTATCATTTCAGCGGGTATTTGTTGAGTTACGTGCGTAATTTTCGTTTTTAACTCTTCTATACTGTCGGGCTTATTTAGGTACACTTTATGTTTTAGATAACCCCATAAGAAAACGTCCATTGGAGTGAGATCAGGTGACCTTGCAGGCCACTCTAAATGATGTCCCTAATCCCCCCCTTCGTCCAATCCATCGACCCGGAAACACTTCGTTTAAATATTGTCGCACCTCCCTGCTAAAGTGTGGTGGCGCGCCATCTTGTTGAAACCAAATTGATTCATCTGGAATATTCGGGTTATTTGCATTTGGAAACATAATACAAAGGTCAGGAATTAGTTCATTTCTTAAAAATTGCAAATAACGGTGGCCTGTTAGAGTATCTTCAAGAAAATAAGGTCCTATGATTCTATCTCCGACAATACCGGCCCAAACATTGACAGACTGAGGATATTGGGTGTGAGATTCAATCGCCCAATTTGGATTCGTGGAGGACCAGTAGCGGTAGTTTTGTCTGTTCATCATACCGCTTAAACAGAATTTTGATTCATCAGAAAAAATTATTCTTCTAGAGAAAAAACGGTCATTGTTGGATCTGTTCATCAAAATTTCGCAAAATTCCAATCGACGATCTGGATCATCTTCGTTAAGTTCGTGGATTGATTTTATTTGGATTTGGATGATATTTTTCTTTTTTGAGGATTCTTCGAACAGATGATTTTCCGATTTCATTATCCAATGCTATTTCTTGAGTTGGTTTATGGGGATTTTCTTCAATGGATAAAAGAACGTTTAATGTCTTATTCTGGGAAATCGAGGGTCTACCAGATCTGGGAAGGTCTCTTACGTGTCCCACTTCTCTAAATTTCCTTCCAATTCTGCTCACGGTAGACTGCGATATTTGACTATCCGGATATTTGGTATTGAATATTTCACAAACTTCGCTTTGAGTTCTTCTTCGATTACCGCATCCAATCATACTTAAAATTTCTGTTCTTTGAGTTTCGCTTAATTTCGCCATTTTGCCGCACAACAGTAAACAAAATTAGAAATAGGTGTTTGTCAAAATGTCACTTTTGAAAATTAAAAACTTAAAAGTCATAGGTCAATTAGGTAATTTGATTACCTACCTAGTATTTGTAGGTAATTAAATGAGTGCGCTTTGTGGTATTCAATCGCAAATTTCTCGTTAACTGTTGCGTTTAGGGTTATGGTATGTGATACAAAATATGTTTAGAAACTCCAAAAGAATTTAAAAAACTTTTTATATACAGGGGGTTCCATTAGAAAAAATTAAAAAGTGACATTTATCTACTACATGGATGACCCTGTATACATGTCTGTCATGTCAAAAAATGCACAACTAAGAAAAACAATTGACGTGTTCGAGCATTTTGATAAAAAAAATTTCCTTGAATTTTTATTGAATTTATGCGGGACTTTTGGTCCTCTCTGTATATAAAAAACGTTAAACAGACAATAAAAATTAATTACACTTTTTGCTCTCTTCATGTGGAACTTTCATATTTAAAATCAAACGTTTCGTTTTTCATCCATCATCAAATTATTATTTTTGTCCACGACCACTTAATAATATACTGATATTCAGCTTGTTGACAAAAGCTAAATAGAGCTCATATAGCGTCAGAGGGATATATGAGTTGAAACAGCGGGAATAATATCATTATTCCCGCTCGCCATTTAAGTTATATATGTTGCCTTGGCAACCAGTAGGAGTAGGCAACAATGCAATATCAAATGTCGCAGCGTAAAAAATGTACTGGTGGCACCGGTTTTGCCGTCAAACGCGAGTGTCACTTTGACATTTCAATAATTATATTTACACCACCTATAGATTTTATGATTTGTAATTATAATTAGACAATGGCCGTGGACAAAGTATAGTATTATACTCGCTTTTTATGGCCATTATTCCCACGGGAGACTTGCGCCCCTCGCCTATGGCTCGTGACGCAAACGAACCCCCTAAGGGAATAATGGCTCTCATAAAAAGCTCGTTTAATAATATACTATTAAATACAGTCTATAGGATTTTTTTTTATTGTATTCTGAATTTCCTCTCAAGTCTGCATTTCGAATCAGAATTCAGAAAAGATAATGGTTCAATAAAAACGAAAAGTCGGATTTTAAGGAAAACAACACGTTGAATAGACCAAAAAGTGGCTAAAAGTGTCATTTATTTTTTATTGTCTTTTTAAATTAAGACCGGAAAAAATAAAAAGAAATTTCAAAATTTTTGTTTTTTGAGCAAATTTCCGGAACCAGTTGGTATTTTCGAAATTTGAAAACGTAATTTTTATGGACTCTTAGTTGCGCAAAGCGGTGAGAAGGGCGATTTAAGAAAAAATAACTAATACTACGAAACATGACGGGAAAACAAATTAAAGCAACAAACATAAAAAGTTGCAAAATGAAACCAAGTTAAATGAGCGGAACACACAGAGATCGAAGAAAAAAATGATGAGAAATTAAGTAAACAAGAAAGCTAAAACGTTTTTATAAATAAGAAATATAAACAAATATAAACTTTAATTAAAAAAAATACAGCAGATATCGCAACAAATAAAAAATGCGAAAAAAAAAGACAATTTGAGAAGCAAATACATATAGGGCTCATTAAGTAAACAAAAAGAATTAATAAGAGTAATAATCACAAAATATTACTAAAAGATTATATTAATTATCAGTGCATCTGTCTGCATATGCATGAATGAATTTATTAAAATATATTAATAAACTCATTCAATATTTACTGATGATCTACCTGATCACCATTATTTTCGACAAACACTAATTTGTTTACAAAAGAGGCAAATCCACAAGAAGAGCTTGCTCTTCTTCACTCTATCTGCTGGAAAACAAAATTGACGATACGGCTGAATATTATTTCCTGTTTATTTTATTAAAGTTACCTATTAGAAAAATATAAAATTATGCTTTGTGGTTCCCCCCCCCACCCACCAATATCCATGAAATCGGTACTATCGGTCTACACGACCTGGTGCAGAACTGGTTGCACTAAGGTCGAAAAGTGCGGCACTCGTTTCCCAATGGAACGCCCAAACTTGCACTAACTTCACCAATGGTGTGCAATATTTGCTCAGGTGTGGCACTAACGTCAAACGTCAATATTGTTATTTGACATTGTTGGCCCTTCGTTCGTATTACTCTAAATACAGAACATTCTCGAAAAATCCTCGCATCGATTTGAGCGGAGTGTGAGTTTTGATCATGATCACGCTTCGCTCACATCAAGAATGCAGCAGAAAATGTTCCAAAATGGAGCTTTTTCGCTCGTATTGGCAACATTGAAAATAAACATAGTCGACAGAGGACACTCGAAATATTAAAATACCGGAAAGTAGTCCTGTAAGCACTCCCTGTTTGAAGGTCATTTAAGGACACTTTGGATGATTTTTCGTTGGATGAAAATACGGAGGATCGAAAAATTTTCGATGTTAATACTTTGGATGTAAATTGGTTTGGATGGAATTTCGGTGGATGTTTTTATTTTGGACAAAATCATCAGTGGACTGAATTAATTTTGACGTTTTTTTTTTGATGTTTTTAATAGGCGAACCAAACACATAGTTTCATTTTATTTTATCAAAGAAAAGGTGGAAGAAATACTTGTGGAAGTTCAGTATTCTGAAAGTGAAAGACAAGTAGCTGATAGTCACAAAACCTTTCGATATATCCATATTTGCAAATGGCGTCTATGTTTTTTTGTCTATGGCAAATAATATTAGAAGGTGTTAAATGTAATATTATACTGACATGACAATCAACCTGGATGAGACGTGGTGTAAGCACAGAATAAATAGTAGATTATGTCACTAGGAGTAAAAGTGGGTCTTTTCGTGCTGAGCCCAGAGATTGACGGCCGAAGCGAAGCCGAGGCCTGCAACTGGGCGAAGCACAGAAAGACCTTTTACTCCGAGTAACATATACTATTTTTTTTCAAGCAAGCAATAAATAAGAAATCTATTTAAAAGTGGTTCAGTTTTGCAATTTTCTCTCATCCTCTTTAAGCGGGTCTAGGTACTTACCCAATTAGTGGTGTATATTATTTGTAAAATACATAGAATATGTTAGAATGGTGGTTTTCAATGTTCAATGGTTTTAACGTATTAAATAATAACCAATGATTATGGTAAACTAAGAATTTGTAGCATTATTTTCAATACTAAATTAATAAATGTCACATTGACAGATAAATATGATGACGCGCATGACATTTAACAGACGAATTCAGAATTCGAGAACCTATGCGATTTCGACTAATAACGGTTTCGGATGCTGCTCTTGAGTGCTCTGAGAGTATTTCTGTCCTTTGTTTTTTCAACAAGAATGTAAAGATGGCAATACACTCAGATCGGTTTATCTGGTGCCATCTATTATTAAAATAATTTTGGTGAATGAAAATCGTTTATATATGCGCCACCATGACACTAGCGGTGACTTTTGACTTTACTTTTACTGCCTAGGACTTTTTTGCTACTTTTTTGGTCTCAGGATTTGAAAGCCCACTTTAGGTGTGCGTATGGAGAAAACAAATGACGTACTTTTAGTCCGCTTGAAAAAAAATATATTTTATTCTGTGGTATAAGAATGAGAATTTTTTAGTATCTGCTCTATGATGTCGGTCATTAATGTCATTGTTTTCTGTATTTGGATTCTAGTTGAAACATAAATTATTATGTTCGTTACTTGTTCTAGTAGTCTTGATATATTTTTAATTGTTAAAGAAAAAAGTAAAATTATAACATTATAAAGACGTCAAGTAAACCGTGAAAGATATGTGTATATTCTTGATGGATGCCAAAAGAATGAGAAAAATATATATTTCTTTTTAAGAAAGTTTGTTTTTGGAGCTTACTCATATCAAATATAATTATAACAACTCTGTTGAAACGTGATTAATTATACTGCTTGACAACCTGATCCTGGATCGCAAAACAAATGACTTAATATTCTTCGACTCTATACAGTCATGGAACAATGTATCTAAATTAAATATCCGATAGTAACGCTACACCTGTCCGCAATCAAATATCAGATCTAAAAAAACACCAACAAACAATGCGAAACTTTTCAGCTCGAAGATCACTAGGTATGCCCTCTATATCACCATCCAAACAATTGCATCACACCTCCTGATAATAAAATTCCCCGAATACCAACCAGTCTAACTGCCGATGACGATCCACTGGCGAAGCCTCAAAACTCCTTTACCTGAAAAGCCGGCGAGGGAGTCCGGCCCCCCGACTAATCCCGGTCTGGATTTCCTGGCTGAAACGACTCTGGCCACGCCCTCGATCCGGCTCAGCATCTTAGGCGTCTCACTCTGGCACACGCGGGCGACTCCATGGTGGGGGTGGCGCGGGTACCTGCCCCAAAGTCTGGAAGAGCAAGAGACTGTCATGGCCTACGTTGACAACATGTGTGAAAACTTTCAGTCCATCAACATAGTTCATTAAAATCGGGCAAGCCGCGAAATCCGGGACTTTTCGGGTGGGTCACGTCGGTAAAGTTTTACTTTTCGGTACGCGTAACGAAAAGCTGATGTCAACCGGGTGATTAGTTTTTCGCGGCGATGCACCCGTAAAATACTTACCACTTGTAAGATAGATAATTAATAGTTTCGATGATTTAGGAGGCAGATCGGAAAGGTACGTTAATATTAGTGATAAATCGTCCTCGGGTCTAAAGTTCCATTAATTATTTCAAGAAAAGATGAGTTGATTTTATTGTTCTAACCTGAAAGATGGATAGTGATGAGAGTTCCCATATAAATTAAAAGGTACATTACTAAATTATCTTTTTATAATTTTATATAGTGAAAATTATCCATCACGGGGTGGCTTCTAGGTGTCAAGTTGCATTCTAATTAACTACTAAACGCAGATAGTCGAAAACAGGGTTTAAAAATTGTGATCCAAAATTATAAAGAAACATATTTTTACCTAACATTTGAACCTAAGAAGAATTTCCTATATATTGTGAAGATTTTACCACAATTTGACATCAAGTTGGTCTTTATGGTCATTTGGAAAAAAAAACTGCTCGTTAATGGGTTGAAAATGCACACTTTTTAGCCCCAATTTAAGCGCTGCAGTTAATTTTGATACGTGTTTCATCATTGAGAAGGCCTATTTTTTCTATAAATTTGGAGAACAATGCAAAAGGTAAAAGAAATATATAGCAACCATTTCGTTAATAGACGTCAATGGTAAATAATAAACTTACCAAATATAAGAAGGAATATAAACCGCGTTCTCTACAAAACGTCCTCTAGCAGGCTATGAAATTTTTACAAAAAAGGATGCCATAATCAAGGTAAATGGACTTTTGTTCTTTCATCCTTTTCTTTTGACGTGTGTCAGCCAACGTTTTCAAATGGACACTCCTTACATAATATATAATTTTGTTAAATACAGCTCTAATTGAAATATTCCATGATATCCAATTTTAATCACTTTTCCTACAACAGTAGTGATCGATCGACAATCGACTAGTGATCATGATAAAATAATATCAGTTTATAGCAAAAACATAAAATTCGAAAATTTTTTACAAGGAAAGCAAAATAAACGGATTTAAGTAAGTTCAAAAAACGCAAACCGTCGGCGCTGGATTACTGATCCAGGGGGCTGGTACAGTTGAGGGAAGTGGTTATTACTCATTTTTTTCGAAAATTTTCTTTAGGAATCAATAGAATGGACTAAATAGAAAATTATAGGTGGCGGAAAAACTTAAAAACATTAATAATAATATCGATTTTTGGGAATAAATATAATAACAAATTTCGCTTACCTGAAACAAACTATACAATGGAAGTTGACTTGAAGGTTATGTTAAAACACTGTCATGGGAATATAAATTGAAACGACATTTGTCACAAATGTCAACAAGTAACATTTTTAAGAAACTCTGGGTATACTTGTAAATAATGTAGATTATCTTGAAAAATGTCGTAAAACGCACTACTTTAGAGTTTAGTCGTTTCTATTCCGAACTAACCTTACCAAACTCATAGAAAAACAAAGCGGCCCTGACGGGCCGCTTTGTTTTTAACTAACCTGGTCAAAGGAGAAACATAACTGAACTAATCTGAACCAACCTAAACTAACCTTAGCTAACCTAACCAAAAGATTTCTCATAGAAAAACAAAGCGGCCCTTTTTCCCTTTATAGCAACGTAGGTCTGTATGGCAAAAGCGGCCGTTTTGTCGTTAATTAAACTGATCAGAGAAGAAATGTAACTTTTACAATATTTTTCAAAATAGTTATTACATTATTTACAAGGTTACTCTGAGGGTACTCAGAGTTTCTCACCAATGTCACTTGTTGACATTTGTGACAAATGTCGTTTAAATTTATATCCCCATGAGAGTGTTTAGTTTGTTTCAGGTAAGCGAACTTAATTATTATATTTATTCTAAAAATTAATATTATTATAAATGTTTTTAAGTTCTTACCACCACCTATAATTTTCTATTTTGTCCATTTTATTAATTCCTAAAGAAAATGTTCGAAAAAAATGAGTAATAAAGATTTCCATCAAGTGTACCAGAGCCCTGATCCAGTAACATTTTAGTTAATAAAGTTAATAGAATCTTTATTTAGAATAAAGATGGATGGTGATGAGATTCGCATATCAATTTAAAGGTAAATAGCTGAATGATCTTTCTATAATTTTACAGTGAAAACTATCTAATACGGTCAAATTTCTAGGTATCAAGTTCTAATTAGCAAACTAATGTGAAGTGTTCTTTAAGGACAACTTTTACAACTAATAGTAAAACTTCAGTTTGAAGTCGACATTTCAGATCGACAAACATTTACGCTTTACAACCTATCGCAGACTCCAAACTGAAGTTTAACTGATAATGACGCGTCAGAATGTATTGTTCTCGTTGTCACCTTCAAAGCATTCAAGTGACAGTTGAATTCACCATGATGAAATTTTTATATCTTCAGTGTTACTCCAAGTTTTATCTGAAGTTTGAACTAAAGTTTAAGCTGAAATTTTACTTATAGTTGTAAAAGTGGTCCTTAGCTTATATAAAAAACTCTGACCGGTCAATCTGACCCAAAAATTGTGGTTCAAAGTTATAAAGAAACATATATTTTTACCATTTAACATATTAATTTTTTAATATGTTAAATGGTAAATTAAATAACAATTTTACTACAATTTGCCTTCAAGTTGGTCTTTATGGTCGTAAGTTCTTTTAGGAGAAATAAACTGCTCGTCAATGGATTCAGGACGCACAATTTTTAGTCCCAATTTAAGCGCTGCAATTTAGAATTATTGTGACGATTTTGAGGCTCGTGTCACCCTGGAAAGGCCCATTTTTTCCAGTTCACAAGTTTGGAAAAGTTTTGGAAAACGGACAAAGTGTTGTGTCGACCGATTGTGAAAAGAAACAATGAAAAATTTTTTATAGTGGCAAATTTCTTAATAATAGTTAATAATTTTAAATAATAAATTTACCAAATTTAAGAAGAAATACATAATTTTGTTATCTATAGTTCTAAATAAGGTATTTCATGATATCCATTTTTAATCACTTTTCCTATAAAGTAAGATAGCTTCATTTACCACAATTAACCATGATGATCATCAGAGAATACCAGTTTTTAACAAAATGCATAATATTTGAAAATTTCGTGCAGGAAAAGCAAAATTCGCTGATTTCAGTGAGTTAAAAAAAAAACGCTAACCTTCTACCATCCACATATGGGGTCCTAGAGCACCACTCCAACGTATGGACTGCTAGAACTTTTTGGCATATTACTAGATGCTATCACGCACTGCAATTTAATGGAGATATTCCATTAGGTCCATTTTTAAGCACTAGACTTTGAACTTGGATTGAAAGAAGGAAAAAGAAATTAAGGGTGTACCCGTTTATAATAATTTCAATCGAGTGATTGAGTGATTCCAAATGAGTGGTCCCAAGATGGTGGCCCGTGCACCGCGCCATACAAGATCTATTTTGCCTCAATATCAATTAAAGTTCACTCAGAAGACCAAGTCCTTTTAGAAAGTCTATTATCTTCTTCAGTGAGATGTGAAATTTTGTGTGTTTTGTGGAAGTCCGGTGGTCGGATGTGTATTCAGACAGTGCCCAGTGTATAAGCCGATAGCGGCTTTGAGCTGTTGACTGTCGAGGTTTAATCAGTTTTTTTGTCATTTTCTCATAGTGTCCTTGTATGAACGCCTTTGAGTGGACAAGGCCTGGGCTGTCTATCCAGTAACGTTCGGTCTGTTCTTCCACCATCTGGATTATACCTCATTTGCGATACCCAGGAACGGTTCAGGCCCTCGGTAGTACTCGCCGCTTCCTTTACAAGAGAATCGGCGATTTCATTGCCTTCAAAACCTTTGTGATCTGGAATCCAGACTAAGGTTGGCATATTACGCTCCCCAATGTGGTTCAGTATGTCGAATTCCCCAGACAGTTCTCGAAGAGATCCTGCTGTAGTCAAGTGCTTTGAGGGCCGCTTGACTGTCCAAATATATTTTGATATTTTTGTTTGTCCAGTTTTGATTGTTTATCGTCCTGGCAAATATTTCAATGTGCCAGGGGTAAACCGCAAAGAAATTGTCACTGAACAGCCGAGAATAATTAGAAAGAATTAGTGGGAATTACTCGAGAAATTAGTTGGCATTACTGGGAATTAGTAGGCATTGGTCGAGGAATTAGAGGGCATTAGTAGGCATTTATTTGGCATTAGTCGGCATAAGTGTACAAGATGACCCCTTGATTTTGTTAAATACGGACTAGATTTTTTTTTATGTCAGATTCGGAATTTCCTTGCAATTATGTAATCGGTGATATGCGACAATTAATAATTCTATTAACTTTTGGGAAAAAACTAAAACCGTACTTATACCTCTTGATATTAACGATCTACCTCGTGAACTACGTGGGAAAATAATAAGAAACCTTACGGATTAAAGTAAGAAGAAGACATGTCTTACGAGCGGTTCATAATTTACGAAAACGCGCACGCCTTTGTTTAGACGTAGGTGGTGAAGTATTTGGACATCTTTTATAATTTCGTTGTTTGTAATTTACTTGATAATTCAATAATAATTATGTTTTACATTAAACTTAGGTTGTGGGGTAGAATGTTTTTAGTAGTTATTTCAAAGGTTTTAATTATCAAGCTTTCATGTTATGTGAAAATGAAAACAGGGCCGAATTAGCAAATTCGAACAATCACATCTCAAAATCACCAAAATCTAACCCCAATAGAATTATTAATTGTCGCATATCACCAAATGCAGAATTGCAAAGAGATCCAGAATCCGACATGTAAAAATTAGAATCCAGAACTTAAAAAAAAAATTCTTTAAAAATGTCCAGTCTTTAAAAAAATGAAGTTGATGATCGTTGCATGAAAACGAAACGTCGGATTTTAAATTTGAGAATACTACATTTAAGTTGAAGCGAGCAAAAAGTGGCTATGAAGAACTGTCAATTAGTTTTTAATTAGGTACCTCTTCAAATTAAAGCTATAGAAGGAATAAAAAAGTTTTTTTTTAAATTTCGATTTTTTTGCGAATATTTTCGAAACTGTTGGTCCGGGTCCAAATGGATTGCAGTTTTTCAAGCTGCCATATATTCTAGGTTTATCAAATAAACTCAACAGAGAACTCTCTGCTGGAAACTCCAAAGTGGCTTTTTACAATCAGAAGACTATAAGCAAAAAAATATCATAATAACGTGAGGTTATATAAATTTGCGTGCACTAGGTATTTAAAACCTATTTTACTCGAAAATGATGCATTTTTAAGAAGTCGTCCAAGAGTTCTTTTTAATGTAAAAAACAATGCTTTTTCAGCTTCTGTGTTTAAACTCCAGAAAAAGTTAATAATAAAAAAGTTAGGGCCAAAAATACTCCAAGCCGGGCCTGGTTAACACCCTTCTAAGCTGGGTTTCTAAATTTTGTTTCATTTTTTCGACTTGCCTTAGAAATGCAATCGAACGTACACAATTTTATCACGTTATATAAAACGTTTATCACGTTATAAGAAAATCAGATTGTGATCGGCTTTTGGCCAAACAGAAAAGGAAAATTAAACGTAGGAGAACTTTGCAGAAAATGAAGAGTATTGTGGAATCTCCCACCTCAGATAACCCATCTGATATCGAGTCTGATGGCTCCTCTTATGGCTACGAAGATGGCCCTGTTCCAGACCCCAGAAATTTTTGTTGAAAAATATTACTGTTGCGTATGAAAAGCAATGGCATTATGGACCAATTGAACTTGTCGGATGAGAACCGTTTAATTTAAAAAGACAAGATATAAGCAAGATCAAAAAATTATATAAATTAACAAAATAATGATGCTCAGGTAGGGTTCAGTAGGTACTTGTCCAAAAATAATTACGTGATATCAGGCGCAGTAATCCTCGACACTTGCCTCGACATGTTTCGGGATATGCTTTAAGACAAAAAAAAAAACAAGTTTAGCCATCCTTTTTTTTTATTGAGCGCCCCCCTCCCCTCCCCCATTTGATAGGTTTTGATTAATTGAAATATTTTTTGATAAATATTTTTTGTATTTACGATATTTTACGAATTTACCGAGGTATTTACCTATTTGGATTCTTGTACCGAAATTCTCATTTACAAAAAACTGGGGGTAAAACAGTGGTTAAAACCCAAGAACTTGTATACCTAGTGTTAATGTTTCTAAAAGTAGGTAACAATTTCTGAAATAAACAAATGTTTTATCCACGATCATACTATAATAATCACATTATTCTTGTACATTCTCAAGATTAATGCTAATCTTTCTACACTTGTAAATAATGAACATTATTCACAAGGGAATAATGAGTTGCCATAGAAACGAAATATGTCGTAGGCAACTGGGAACTCAAAAAAAGCCCTAAACATGAAATCGGTAGTTACCACTGGTTCATTCAAATAATTATCCTTCTAATAGAATGTATTGAGACAAATGTAGGTTACAGTGTCTTTTTCACTAAAAAATTTACTTTTCACTGAAAAATACTTAAAATAGGGCGTAAAATGAAGTAATTTACCGTCCACCCTCATAGAATTGAAATGAACATGCAGGGCGACTAGACCGTCATCTACCTGGCGCATCAAAGGTCGCGCCGTCGATTAGCGAAACCAGTAGTGGTTTTAAAATTGTGAATTATCTTTGTGGCATCTATAACCCCTTTATAACCTATCATATTTTGAGAAAACCCGGAATCTTGGTCGTGGATAAAGTATAGTATTCAACTAGCATTTAATGAGGTATTAAAGCTGTCAAAGATTATGTAATATCGAGTGTAATATTTTTTTTTTAGTTTCTCGAGAACGCTACAACAGATATTATAAGGTGACTTAAGAGATTTAAGATGGTCAAATAACGTTTTATGGTGGCAAAAAGTAATTCTTTGGAACACGCCAAATGGAAAAAAAAACCTGCTCAAAAGACATTATATCTAGTTTTCAGTCGAGTGAATATATTAATTACAAACATTTTTCTCCATATAGCTGGGCTTCATTTGGAAGCATTCTTATCTCTTGCCCTGTATATAAGATCGAGACAAAACACCGAGATACCCTGCATATGGAACCATAATTAAACCAGACCTTCACACATTACCCACTCACTTTGTCATCTAGTTACCTACCTTTGAAGCCTTCATTTTTTTATACCCACCTCTTTTTAGCACATGTTGAGAAGATATGATAAAAGTGATTGGCTTATAGATTTATGTTGCAATTTTGTTAATAAATATCAGGAGCTGTGTTTATTTACTAATTTGTTTCCATGTTTCTCCCACATTAGATTTTGGAGCCCACAGTTCTAAAGGCAAAGTTTTTTTTCAATTTTGATTTTAAGAAATGACAGGTTTAAGAAGGAACAGAGTTTTAAGAAATAACAGAGGTAAAAACATAATAGGAATTAGTAGGAATTAGTGGGCATTACCGGGAATTAGTAAGTATTGGTTGAGGAATTAGTAGGCATTGGTCGAGGAATTAGTGGCATTAGTAGGAATTAGTGGAATTAGTAGGCATTGGTCGAGGATATAGTGGCATTAGTAGGAATTAGTCGAGGAATTAGTGGAATTAGTAGGCATTTATTTGGCATTAGTCGGCATTAGTGTACAAGATTTCGGCCTGCGGTTTACCCCTCGGTTGCGTGCTTTCCCAGAGGTCTCCTGGAGTCTGTATCTCTGTCCTCCGCCATACGTCCCACCTCCCACTCCCTCGGGAGTTTTCCAGCCAACCGCGCATCAGCAGTGGTGTCCGCTCAGTAGCCTTAGTTTATTCTGGTACCACTCCTCCTTTGTAGCGAGGTTTACCTTGTGCATCATGAGGACAGGGGGCATCATGTCCGAAGGCATACCCAGCAAAGTATGGCCGGTCAATTTAACCCGCAGTGGGTTTAGCTCTAATGTCCCCCTCCCTGTGTGTTGTGGAGTCTATACTCCACTTGGCTTCCCTCTCCATCAAAATGTGTAGGGGGATTAGCCCGAGAAGTCTTTCCAAAGCAAATGTGGGAGTGCTATCAAATGCCTTACTGATGGCCAGGTAGGCTTGACGCTGCAAGTTACGTAATTTGCACCTCGTACTTCTTTGTCCGCCCTTGGAATGCCAGACAATGGCTGTATACGTCATCATTGGTCTAATGACCGACAAATAGAGCCAGTGCATTAATTTGGGTTTTAATCCCCAGTTTTTTCCACAGTGTCCTTTGCATGTCCACAAGGACAATAATTTAGCCCTGCTGATCATTCTTCCTATATGTGCATTCCAATTTAGTGTCTTATCTAGTGTTACGCCCAGTTATTTCACCTCCTTTACAAATGGGTGAGTTTTGCCTAAGGAAGACTCAAAGAGTCTAATTTTCTCCTTCTGAATGGAACCACCACGGTTTTGTCCGGGTTGATAGACATCTTCTCCCCAAGACATCTGACTTGTAGATGATGTAGAAAATATCCTGGAATATTGCTGTTATGCGTCCTCCATGATAGCCTCCAATCACGATCACAAGGTCGTCTGCATACGCCTCAATCGAGTGATATTCAAGTATGAGTTTTTATCAAAATGAATAAAATTGAGTCGATTCTGTACAGAGAATGACGTATACAACCTGATAGAGGTTTTTTTTCAGAACTAGAGATTCATGAAGTCAAGTAGACAATTTTAAGAAACACTTGACTTGAAAAACTAAATGCTTGACAACTCAGTACTTGACTTGACTTGATTTTTTTTATAGTTCAGATTGCCTTGATGTCAAGCATTTTCAAACTACTCGATTCACTTGATCGAAAATAGTGAATGAATAAGATGAACTCACACACATGGGTATGTTATTTGGTAACAGTCGATTTGACAACATTAAAGTAGCTAAAAAAAAACGTCGAAACGTCGGCAATTTCTGCGGAAGCGTAGAAGTTTTATTTTGGGTCCTTCTCCCGCTACTTTTCTCCTGGAAATTAAAATCTTGAGGACGCTACACCTAAACCATTAAAGTAGCTTTTTTTTCTCTATCAAAATACCCATCAGTGTCAACATTTTAAAACTCCAGCAATTTTTGCTGTTTTTGATCGGAATGAGGCGACGAAGTCGCCTATAAACTCAACAAAGCTAATAATAAGATATAATAACTAATAACAAACCTAATAAGAGTGAAATTAGTCTCAAAAGTGGACATTTTTCTAAATGTCTCCGAAGCATGTTCTAAAAGTAACTAAAAATTGACCAATGAAGTGGTCTATCTCTCAAACTATTGAACTAGCTTCATTCTTCAATCTGTTGCTCCCAGTCAAAAGCGCTAATGCTGTTACGCATCTTTAAAGTTTCTTCAACTTAATCTTTAAAAATACATTGCCTTGAAGCTTGAACAAGATCCCTGCTTCTCCACAAGACTGTCCCCTCACTGTTTCAAGACCCGGTCACGTTAAACTGTTTCTTCTCTACATTTTTGACGGTTCCTCAAGTGAAACCCCTCTTTCCGTCTTCAAATACATACAAGTGAATTATGGACTTTGCCTTGAAGCTTGAAGCAAGATTTCTGCTTCTTCACACGACCTTCTCTTCACTGTTTCAAAAACCAATCTGGTCAAGCGGTTTCTAATCTGCATCACATCTTTGAAGATCATTCACTTATACATTTTGTCTTTAGCAATATCTCTTCTTCTTCCAAGGATTCTCACCCATAGGGTTAAGTTTGAGCAGCAGGAAACTGCTATTATTCGCCCTTTAACAGGGTTACCACATGGCAAGTACACCTACATATACAGGGTGAGTCATAATAGGAGGACGAAAATAAAATCTCATATTCTTTGGTCGATTTTAAGGGGGGCTTGTCATACATTTGTGTTACCTATCGAGCTTGGTTAAAAAGTTACGAGGTGTTAAAGTTAGAATTTCAAAATGCATTTATCTTGATTATTCCGAAAAGTTAAGAGATATTTTAATGGAATTTGGTATGTTTTGACTTCTGTGGAAGGAGCATAATTTGCAATAAAAAAATTATTTTTATTTTCGCCAGTGGCGCGGGTACCAGCACCTCGACCCATATTACTTACAAGGAAAATTGGTACGCCACTGGTTTTAGAAAAATAAAATTTAATTTTTTACTTCTCCATCCATCTCGGAATAAAAATGTCGTCTTTAGGTTTTTCAGTATGACGCACCGTTTCTGAGTAAATAAATAAAAACCATTGTAATGTAGCCTACTCTCGCCCAACGCATTTAAGATTGATGAAAAATCCATCAAAATTCCATTTCTCATGGCTTGAATATTAAAACCTATTGATATGCAACATAGTTCAACCCATAAACTGCATGCCTCGCGACTATTACATACTGCTTAAAATGGCTATATTAAAATGCTTCTTATTTATTTACTCAAATAACAGTCCTACGAAGAAAAAATGAGCTTTTTGCTTCAGGATTGTAGTGACGACATGAGGGAAGAATCAATCAAATACATCACAATAAAAATCAAATACAAAGATAAAAAATCAAAGAATCTGCTCAAATACAGTGCTTCCGTGATGATGGCACCGTTTGATGAGGGAATGGTATACACTATTAAAGTTTACATTTTTTCTAATATCCTCAGCTGCATCTTAGATTCTTTGGATGAGTTGAGGGCGTGTATTTATTCTGACACTGTACACTAATTGCTTCATATTTCTCCAGAGATAAAAATCCAGAGGATTTAAGTCGGGACTTCTTGGGGGCCAAGGAACTGGACCACGTCCAGTCCACCGCTGTGTAAAATGTTCGTTCAACCAAGCTCTGATATTTAAACCATAGTGAGGTGGTGCTCCGTCTTGTTGGTACCAAACATGTAACCGATCATTCAATGGAACTCGTCCAAAAATTCAGGAATCCTCTAGTTCAAGAAATTCAAGTATCTGCAGTCAAATTATCTGGCAAAATTTCTAAATTCAATAGGTTGCCTCTAAAAATGCCTGCCCAAACATTTACACTGAGTCGCTCTTGGGATTTTCTCGGCTTTATTGCATGCGGATTATCAATCGACCAAACGTGGCTGTTTCGCGAATTGTTTATTCCACCTCTTGTAATCTTTGCCTCATCAGACCATATTACATGTTCAGGAAAACGCGGATTGTCGTTCACCTTCTCCAGAACTCAGCATACACCAGTCGAGGATTAAAGTCACGAGGATTGAGACATTGCACTAGTTTAAAATGATATGGATAAAGCAGTTCCCGTTTCAAAGTTCGCGCAACAAAGCTTTGTGATAGATGAAGCTGAGCAGCGATTCGGCATGTACTAGTCTCCGGATCATCTTGAACGGTATCAATTACGGCGAGCTCATTTGCAACATTTGCTACAGCAGCTGGACGACCGGTATTATTCTTAGGGATGGCACTTCCTGTTTCACACAATCTCCGATAGGCTTTCGCAAACACTCTTACAGAAGGTTCTCGACTTTCAGGAAGTCTAAGCTGATATTCACGAGTTGCTTCTGCACCATTGCCACTACATGAAGTGTAGATATACTCATTATTTGTCATATTCCATTGGAGTAAATTGAGCCATTTTTACAACAAACAAAAGGCACGATTGACAATTATTCAATATTTTCAAAATGACAGACATCTTGAAATGCTAAAAATTTCCACCTATTACGATAATAATAGCAACCGGCTTCCAATTTTTGTTGCAAGAATTTCAGGGACTTACTTTATAATGGTTTTTATTTATTTTCTCGAAAACGGTGCGTAGTACTAAAAAACTTGAAGAGGGTATTTTTATTTAGAGATGGATGAGGAATTGAAAAATTAGATTTTATTTTTCTAAAGCAAGTGGCGTACCAATTTTTCTTCAGGTAATATGCGTTGAGGTGCTGGTACGCGCGCCACATCAAACATTAATGCTGTTCTCAGACTACTTAAAATGGCGGTATAGCAATGATTTTTATTAATTTACTTATATACCGTGCGCCGCACTAAAAAATCTGAAGAGGGGTTATTTCTTCAGATAATATGCGTCAACGTGCTGGTACGCACGCCACTGGAGGAAATAAAAATAATTTTTTTATTGCAAAGTGTGCGCCTTTCATAGCAGTCCAAACATTCCAAACTTCATTAAAATATTTCTTAACCTTTCGGAATAATCAAGATATATGCATTTTAAAATTCTAACTTCATCACCCTATAACTTTTTAACGAAGCTCGATAGGTAACACACATGTATAACAAGCCCCCCTTAAAATCGACCAAAGAATATGAGATTTCATTTTCGTCCTCCCATTATGACTCACCCTGTATGTACAGGTCATTGATTATAAGTTAACCAACCCAGCTAGAGGCTTTAATTTAACTCGAAGAAAAAAATGTTAAATACGAAACTTGTTGATAAGTGAGTGTAGTTTTTTTTCAATACAGAATCCTTTATACAGGGTCTACCCAAAGCCCGTGGCGTACCAAAGTTATAATTTTCAAAATTGATCACCCTGTATATTTATGCTTTTTCATACTCTGTAAACATTTCTAAGCATTTTTTATGAAGCATACCTATTCTCATTGGATTATATATTTAGCCCCCTTCTTTTTAATCGTGTTGAACCATGTTAAATGCAAAAATTATGGTTAAGCATGTGTAGTTTTTCATGTTGTAAAATTTTATACAGGATGTACCCAAACCCGGCGGCGTATCAGAGGTCTTTTTCTTTTCTTAATGGACCATTTAGTATCTTTTTGCAACTTGGTATTCTACGCCAATTTTTTTTACATGCCATAACCTTAAACAAAAGCCACCATTTTGGAAAAATTGATGGGTGACTTACACCAAAATTTGTGTAATTGAAAGGCTTTAAAAGGCTTATACTTTAACACCTCAGCTAAATATAGAAAACACGCGACTTTTCATTTTTTCTTTACTCTAATATATGAAGAAAACTGTAAATTATGGTTGGAATAATTTGTTTATTAGAAGAGAATAGCATTCTTTTAAGAAATCTTTTATTAAGTTTTTATTAAGAAATCTTAAATTTAAGTTTGCGTTTCCAATCTACATGCAACTTTTATAAAGACACTTTTGAAGTGGTGTAATAAATCGATATTTTTTTTTATCTTTTACCACTAGGAAAAAATGCCAAAGGCATGGACATTTTTCCTTTACTGCTTGTAAGGTTTTCCTGTTACCCTCTTAGCGTAACATATTAAATATAACAAAGAAAGTCAATCTGCGGCATCAGCTGGTCAGCCGGACATTTATCCACATAAGCAGCAGGCTGATTGAGATCACAATAGATGATTCTGGGCACATCCTGTATAAAATTTTACAACATGAAAAACTACAAATGATTATCCATAATTTTTGCATTTAACATGGTTTCACACAAGTAAAAAAAAAAACCTCTAAGAAAGTGGCTAAATAGTATAATATAGGAATTTAGGGAGACCAGTGGGTATAAGTATAGGACATGCTTCATAAAAAATGCTTAGAAACGTTTACGGAGTATGGAAAAAGCATAAATAAACAGGGTGTTCCATTTAGAAAATTAAAACTTAAAATTAATTATCAACCACTTTTGTATTTTAAATGTTTTTTCTTCGAGTTAAATTAAAGCCTCTAGGTGGGTGGTTAACTTATGATCAATGACCCTGTACTACATATACATATATGTAGTTGCATATATCTCTTAATAAAGGCATTTATTATTACTATTATTATTATTGTTTCAATATCACTTCAAGTCCAGCTGCTTTTCCTCTGCATTTTTGACCATTTGTCAACCTAAAACACCCTCTCGATCTTCAAATACCCACAACTCAGTTATGTACATTGTCTTGAAGCTTGAAGCAAGATCTCTGCTTCTTCACAAGATCGTCTCCTCACTATTTCAAGATCCGGTCAGGTTAAACTATTACAAGAACTGCTCAGGTCAAGTTCATTCTGCTCTGCACCTTTGACGGTTCTTCAACTTAAATTCCTCTCTTGATCTTCAAATACACCAAATTACATAAAAAAGAAAAAAAAAAAACAAAATCTCTTCTTAAAACTGCTTCTTAAGTCTCCTTAAATATCTCAAGAGAATTAAGTATACGTCAAATTAATTAGTTTTTTGATGGCAGAGATATGTTTTTTTTATGTACTGTTGATTCGACAAAAAGGCAATTACCTTCAAAAAAACAGAAAGATGGGCATCAACGCCGGATACAGTGTTAATTTATGTACCACAATTGTCCCTTCTTTGTTCCCACTTATAAAAGTTTTGCCGCATTTGCCGAGAAATTTCACCCTAACCACAAAATAAAATGGAATCAACCTAAAAACTTGAAAATTGAGAGAAAAATAGGGAATAATTGACCTTTTCGTTAATTTCGAAAAAATTAGGGTAATTTTTTTTATGTTCACATCGGAATGAGTCGGTTTCAATATCCTATGAACGCAACAAACCTAATAAAAGTGAGGTGACAAGTGGGAGAAGGATCTAAAATCAACCATCCAAGGGGTCTCTCTCCCAAACTATTGAACATACGGGACTGTCTTGGGCATGAGGTGAAAAAGGACGTCAAAAAGAACAATTCACTCCAATCATTCCACCCTTTCTATAAAATTATGAGCGGTCAATGTTGGAAATTGAGAAAAAAGAGGGAATTACCCCCTTTAGTTAATTTCGAAAAAATTAAGAAAATGTTTTTTGCTGTTTTTGATAGAAGGAATGAAGCAATTTTAATCCTCTTTAAACGTAACAAACCTAGTAAGAGTGAAATAGATACCATAAGTAGACTTTTTCTAAATGCCTCCAAAGAACATTCTAAAAGATCCTAAAAATCGACAACCGAAGGGGCTGTCTCCCAAACTATTGCATTTACGGGAATTTCTTTGATAGGATGTGAAAGAGGACATCAAATGGAAACCGTTGGATTCACTCCAATCAATCCACTCTTTCTAAAAGTTACAGGCGGTCGATGTTGGAAATTGAGAAAAGAGAAGAAATACCCTCCCCCCCCATTAGTCAATTTCGAAAAAAAAAAAAAGATTTTTTTTGCTGTTTTTTGACCGAAATGAGTCGATTTCAATCCCCCATGAACATAAAAAAAAACTTACAAAAGTGAAATTAGTTTCATAAGTGGACTTTTTTAAAATTATAGGTACTGAACAGGAACAGTAACAATAAACAAGGTAACCTAAAACTAGATTTTAAATTTACATTACTTGTACCTACTGTCAAATTTTTGTATTTGTTTAGACAGTATTTTTTTATGTCGTTTTATGTTTATGATTTTTATGTAAAAATGTAATATAATGGAGCTTAGCATCTTAACAAATGTTGGCCTGAAGCGCTTTTTTGGCTACCGCCAACTACAACTTTCATCTTTGTGGTTGGTCCTTTGTCCTCAGTCCTTTGTCTGAGAAAAAGGACTGAGGGCCACCATATTTTAAAAATCAAATTGCTACTGGTTTGTGTTAGGGTTGTAGAGTTGCATTTCAAAATACATTTTTGTTGAATTTAAGTTCGTTCAATGTAGACACTTTGGCCCTTTTAACACTGAATATCTAATACAAATTTGTGTAAAATCTAAGGCATAAAATAAGAGAAATGCACTGATTTTCACTCGTTTAAGGGTTTAAAGAAGTTACTCCTTTATAATGCCACAAATAAAGTTGAACGTTCGCATAAATCACCGTTCAAAAGCGAATCAGAAATCGGGAAGCCGCGTAATTGATTAAATATTTTCAAAGCAATGCCAACAGCTACATTTCATCGGTATGTTAATTTCCACATATCGTCGACCGGATAAAATGATACAAAATTTATAATAAATATATACGATTGGTGCAGGACCTCACCATTAATTCACGCAATATTTTGACCTAACTCAACACGTTTCCCAGTTGATCATCTGTCATTCTTTTGTTTTAGGCAAGTTTGTGCGAAGTGCCTCTTGGCAAAACAAGATGCATCAGCAACAGGCATTCGGTACGAAAGAGACAAGTGTGATCGCGCCTTTAGACAATACGTCAGTGTCGTACCACGCTCAGTTTAGTTACGGTGCCAACGACAACTGGACTTACGCCCATGCCGGGGTCACGCCCATGAAGCAAATCGAGGGTAAGCTAATAATGGTAGTTTTGGATGCTCACTTTTTTGGAGCTAATTTGGATGCGATTGAGGACGGCGGGCGTCGTCAACGAACGCCGTCCCGACGGATGGCGACGGCGGCGTCACAACTGAGCGTAAATCAAACTGGCTCATTAGTTAAGCATATAAGCGCATTTGTAGCACTCGGTGTGATTTATTTCGAGCGGAAAAGTGGATTTATGGGCCATAGAATTGACAGGGATGAGTTATTCCCTCTTTCTGTAAATTTAGAGGCAATTTTGGAGGCAATTTTTTATGTTTATGTCAAGCTTCAGATTGTGGTGGTAAACTGAAAAACGAAAGGTATCAACAAAAATACCAAACTAATAAATATCCAATGATCACTTTTTGAATTGGAATGATGTAGTGTAGTCCAATAGAGACCTTGTTTAGTCACCGAGAACTTTTTTCTCAGTCTTTAATTCATTTTTTTACTTTAGAAAACAGTTTAACTTTCTGGGTTTAAATATTTTATATTTATTTGAAATTGTAAATCTTTTCATTTTATCGAACCCACTTAATTCTGGTTTCAGAAACAGATTTAAGTTTGTGGTTGTTCAGTTGCATTGCGTGTTTAACTTGGTACTAAAAACATTTGCAAAATTAGGAAAAATTGCGCATAGTTTTATGGTGAGAATGCAACATCCTAACCTGAACGAAGACGGGATGGGGCTGAATTCTAAGAATTTCTAGACCTAAAAGAAGAAAGATGCGGTAAGATAAGAAAAAATAGTAGCAGAAAAAGGCTACGCTTGCTTTATAAACAAATAAGATCGAGTTGCATGTGTATGTAAACGCTAAATTCGACGAAATAAAAGAAACACTGGATGAAGTCAAAGAAGACGACACTACCTCCTGAAACTTCTATAACGATCAATTTGAAACAGCGGTGATTCCGAATCAATGGACGGACTCAGGCAGTGACAAAGCTTCAGGACTTCTAGTGGCTTGGCGTAGAAAAGCCTCAGACATCAAGACCACATTGTGGAAGTACAGAAATCTCAGAATAGCGGAAATACTGCAGCTTCAGAACTGAGGTTTGCTAATGACCATCGAAAAACCATCTACCAAGTGGTACCAATCATCTTCCAATTGTGTAGTGGTGTGAAGCAGACATAGCACGCTTGACAAAGTTAGCGCAGACAACAACTCTGAAGCAGCTGGTTTCTGAAGCAGTAGTTCAGCAACTTATTGAAGAAATTAGAGACAAAGAAAGGGAAAGCCACTTGATGTTGGCTGGCTCTTGCGCTAGAGTAACAGAGTTAGAATAGTGGACGTCCAAAAAGACCTTCAACAAGAATCAATCCTGAAGCAATTGCTGGACAAGATGATTTGGATCAATGTATCACGTCGCGTCGTTTTGTGACTAAACTAGAACAATCGCACCAGGGGCCAGATTCTTGAAAGTGGGCAGTTCTTCGAGGGAATGAGGCTAAAACCCTGTATTTGCTAGAACTTCATTTTGAAGTATCTCTCATCCAGCATTAGGTTGACGTCACTCCTCGAGAGAATATTGCTCCCCGGAGTCAAGAATTGGGCCCTAAGCTTGGACAGTAGAAGAAATAGGGAGAGACCGGGCAAACCAAAGAAAAGTAACCTCAGTTAGTTTGAAAAGGCAATCGCTGACTGAGCCCTCTTTATCCCCCAGGATAATTTCTCTGGCCAAAACTGGAAAGACAAGTTTGACCCTAAAAGCTAACGGAGCACATGTTTTAGCCATTATCGATATAGGTTAAGAGGGCCGCTTGATTATTCCCTTGTGTGGCAATATTGGGTTGAGGACTGTTAGCGAATAAAGGAGAAATCGACATCTATCTCGAAGTTGAAGAATGTTGGAAAATAATACGTAAATCGCTGGAAGCTGATTATAAAGATGAACTGGCAATGAAACTTAATTCGCCAATATGGATTTTCTTATGACAATCAGGAGCATGTCTTGAGGTTTGGGAACGAGGAATTTACTCTGTTTGACTACCTCAGATTGGTAGCAATGCAGAACGTACTAATGTCTCCATTATCTAACCAAATAGCGTTTATACGGCCAGAAAAGGATCCTGGATGTTGTTTTGGCAGACCCTGTCACTGGACATGACAAACTTAAAAGGAGGAATTTACTTATAGTAAACCAAAGAAGACACGTTGATTATTCTCTAAAAGTTTGACGAGAAGTGGAACGAACCACCTTTCCAGGACCCAACCTGACAAAGCGCTAAGATTTCTCTTTGATGGACGCAGTAGTTCATACTCGCCAACATAAAAAAACCTGACAATGGCTAAATAGGAAGAACAAAAACAGCTTTTTAACGATGTGGTGACGGGCGGAATGATAGGAAATTCAATAAGCCCTAACAATAAAGTTTGGTCTCGACCAGTTAATAACTTGAAGAGATTCCGATAGAATTCAGTGTTGGACCGTAAAATAGGGTATTGGAAAGTTCAGCATTGCTCAAGAAGGAGAAGAGAAAATGACCTTCTTTGCTGAGCAACGACTCTATCGATATAAAGTTATGCTTTTTGGACTGTGCATTGCACCTTCTATATTTAAATGTCTTTATTAAATCGAGGACTTACATGGAAATTTTATTTGGGCCATTTGAACGACGTAATTGTAATGGAAAAAACCTTTGAGGAGCGCATTAAGACCTTGACTGATCAATCAATATATTCAAAAATCAATAGTTTTTATTAAAGAAGAAGATCGAGTCAATGAAGTTTGGTCTCGACCTTATAGAGATTCCGATAGAATTCAATGTTGGACCGCAAAATCAGGTATTGGAAAGTCGAAATTGCTCAAGAAGGAGATGAGAAAATGACCTTCTTTGCTGAGCAAGGACTCTATCGATATAAAGTTATGCTTTTTGGACTGTGCATTGCACCTTCTATATTTAAATGTCTTTATTAAATCAAGGACTTACATGGAAATTTTATTTGGGCCATTTGAAAGACGTAATTGTAATGGAAAAAACCTTTGAGAAGCGCATTAAGACCTTGACTGATCAATCAATATATTCAAGAATCAATAGTTTTTATTAAAGAAGAAGATCGAGTCAATGAAGTTTGGTCTCGACCTTATAGAGATTCCGATAGAATTCAATGTTGGACCGCAAAATCGGGTATTGGAAAGTCGAAATTGCTCAAGAAGGAGATGAGAAAATGACCTTCTTTGCTGAGCAAGGACTCTATCGATATAAAGTTATGCTTTTTGGACTGTGCGTTGCACCTTCTATATTTAAATGGCTTTATTAAATCAAGGACTTACATGGAAATTTTATTTGGGCCATTTGAACCACCTAATTGTATATGAAAAAAACCTTTGAGGAGTGCATTAAGACTTTGACTGATCAATCAATATATTCAAGAATCAATAGATTTTATTAAAGAAGAAGGTCGAGACAATGAAGTTTGGTCTCGACCAGTTAGTAACATTGTAGAGATTCCGATAGAATTCAATGTTGGACCGTAAAATCGGGTATTGGAAAGTCGAAATTGCTCAAGAAGGAGAAGAGAAAATGACCTTCTCTGCTGAGCAAGGACTCTATCGATATAAAGTTATGCTTTTTGGACTGTGCATTAATAATAATAATAATATTCTTTATTGCCATCCAAATCCCCCCGGGACGTTAGCAACGTCAAAAACAAGAAAGCAACAAAAAGTACAATAATTTGAATACACATAAAAATGAGGACCAGAGTCCACTTAAATGCTAACATCATAAAGACACTCATCAATTAGGTATTCTGTAGCTTTTTGCTTAAATTTGTGTACATAAATTTCTGACTTTATATAGTCAGGAAGTCTGTTATATTCCCTAACAGCCTTATACAGAACTGATTTTTGGAATGCAGTTATGTGATTTGGTACACTCAAGTTCTCTCTATGTCTCGTAGTGATGGTCATGTTATCTGCATAATGCTGTGCATTCGTTTCAAAGAGGGTCGGATTTTTTTTTACAAAAAGAACCAAGCACAATATATATAAAGATGGTACAGTTAGCAGTCTTAAATCTACAAAATGTGGTCGAGCTGACACACGAGGGCGTAATCTCAAGAAACATCGAATGATTCGTTTTTGGGCAATGAAAACAGCCTGGGCTCCCCTCGATGAACCCCAGAACATTATGCTGTATGACAGCACAGACTGCACAGAGGCAAAGTAAAGCTGCCGCAGAGAATCCAGAGCAACCTGATCGCGCAATCTCCTAGCCAATGCACAGAAACTGTTTAGCCTATTTGTGACAAGCTCAGTTTGCCGATCCCAGCAGAGTCCCGAGACCAGATATACTCCTAAAAACTTTGTGGTGTGCTTCATTGCATCTTCTATATTTAAATGTCTTTATTAAATCAAGGACTTACATGGAAATTTTATTTGAGCCATTTGAACGACGTAATTGTAATGGAAAAAAACCTTTGAGGAGCGCATTAAGACCCTGACTGATCAATCAATATATTCAAGAATCAATAGTTATTATTAAAGAAGAAGATCGAGTCAATGAAGTTTGGTCTCGACCTTATAGAGATTCCGATAGAATTCAATGTTGGACCGCAAAATCGGGTATTGGAAAGTTGAAATTGCTCAAGAAGGAGAAGAGAAAATGGCCTTCTTTGCTGACCAACGACTCTATCGATATAAAGTTATGCTTTTTGGACTGTGCATTGCACCTTCTATATTTAAATGTCTTTATTAAATCAAGGACTTACATGGAAATTTTATTTGGGCCATTTGAAAGACGTAATTGTAATGGAAAAAACTTTTGAGGAGCGCATTAAGACCTTGACTGATCAATCAAAATATTCAAGAATCAATAGATTTTATTAAAAAAGAAGGTCGGAACAATGAAGTTTGGTCTCGACCAGTTAGTAACATTGTACATATTCCGATAGAATTCGATGTTGGACCGTCAAATCGGGTATTGGAAAGTTCAGCATTGCTCAAGAAGGAGAAGAGAAAATGACCTTTTTTGCTGAGTAAGGACTCTATCGATATAAAGTTATGCTTTTTGGTCTGTGCATTGCACCTTCTATATTTAAATGTCTTTATTAAATCAAGGACTTACATGGAAATTTTATTTGGGCCATTTGAAAGACGTAATTGTAATGGAAAAAACATTTGAGCAGCGCATTAAGACCTTGACTGATCAATCAAAATATTCAAGAATCAATAGATCTTATTAAAGAAGAAGGTCGGGACAATGAAGTTTGGTCTCGACCAGTTAGTAACATTGTAGAGATTCCGATAGAATTCAGTGTTGGACCGCAAAATCGGGTATTGGAAAGTTGAAATTGCTCAAGAAGGAGAAGAGAAAATGGCCTTCTTTGCTGAGCAAGGACTCTATCGATATAAAGTTATGTTTTTTTGGACTGTGCATTGCACCTTCTATATTTAAATGTCTTTATTAAATCAAGGACTTACATGGAAATTTTATTTGGGCCATTTGAAAGACGTAATTGTAATGGAAAAGACCTTTGAGGAGCGCATTAGGACCTTGACTGATCAATCAAAATATTCAACAATCAATAGATTTTATTAAAGAAGAAGGTCGAGACAATGAAGTTTGGTCTCGACCAGTTAGTAACATTGTAGAGATTCCGATAGAATTCAATGTTGGACCGTAAAATCGGGTATTGGAAAGTCGAAATTGCTCAAGAAGGAAAAGAGAAAATGACCTTCTTTGCTGAGCAAGGACTCTATCGATATAAAGTTATGCTTTTTGGACTCTGCACTGCACCTTCTATATTTAAATGTCTTTATTAAATCAAGGACTTACATGGAAATTTTATTTGGGCTATTTGAACGACGTAATTATAATGGAAAAAACCTTGAGGATCGCATTAAGACCTTGACTGATTTGTGTAGCGAGCTAACGAAGGATCATTTAAAAGTTAACTACAAAAAGTTCTTTCTCTTTCTAAATGAGTTTCTTGAACATACCATATTATAAAAGCAACCAAAACTGATCCCAAGCGAGAGAAAAACAGCAGGAAAGAAAATCTTGGGTCTATGCTACCGAAAGTTTGTGGAAGGACTTACCAACACTATTAAACGGATCATGAAGCTTTAAGGTGGTTAGTGCGGAAGGACAGATAGCTAGATGAATAGAGCGACTAAAGCAATAACACTATCAATTGAGAATCGACCAGGAACAGTTATGGAAATGCTAGAAAGTTATGTAAAGGACACTGTCAAAATTGTTCAAAAGTAGAGCTCCAAGAAGATGTTATTTGTTCAACTAAAGAGGTCGACAGTAACTGGACTTGAAAAATTATCAATTACAAGACGTAGGATGTAGGCCTAATTCTGAAATAGAACTCGAAGCAGGAAGATGTTACTAATAAAAGTCTGGCATTAAAAGCATTGTGGGCACAATGAGATTCGTTAATGATTGAAAATTAAGTTTTCAAATGCTGCAGTGTTCTTAGGAGCTCTGGTAGTCTCTCAGAAGGTACCTGATAGTCAAGAAGAAATACACGTGTACACATCGTATCCAGGAGATATAATAGGAGGTCTGGCTGTCTTGACTGGAGAGCCCAGTTTTTTCACCACTAGGGCTAAACACGTTACCAGGATAGCGTGGATGCCCAAGAAAACGTTCTACAGGTTTGGAACAAGGTTAGTTCAGGTTGGTTGGTCAGGCAGGAACAAGGTTGAGTGTAAGGGATTAAAAGATACTTGTTGCGTTTTTTTTTTAGTATAATAAAAGAAAGACCGAAAGTCGTTCCTTTCGTTGCCAACAACTTGGGAAGAGTCCAGATGGGAAAACCATAATTTCGCAGCTAGTCTTGCGATAGACAAAGAGAAACTCTATTTTGGCAAAAACCACATATCTGGTGGAAACTTTGGAGCGAGCTTTGGACAGTGGCAAAGTTTTGGAAACGGCGCGAAAATGATGATTCTTTGTTTCGAAAATTTAACATTTGTGGAGCAACGAGAGGGCCAACAAGAAGATCTAAGGAAAAAATGATGCAATACAATACTGGATCTCCTTTTGAAAGAATAGCCATTGATGTAGCTGGACTATTAGTCCAGCAATTATTAATCAAAATGTAGCTACCGTTTCCAGAGCATTAGAAGAACAGTAACTTGTTCAGCAGGTTTGGAATCTCGTTGGAATTGCATTCGCACCAATGTGAAAGGCTAAAAACGTTTATGCAAAATTGGAAATCCTGAAAACGCAACCTACTCCATTAGATAAACCTTGAGATGTCATAGAACATTCCTAATCTGGAGCCAGCTGCACACGACCGCTACAGAGCCACACACGACACAACTAGGCAGACACCGGCAATGATTTTTTTTGGAAGAAAATTAAGACTTCCAGTAGATTTTCTCTACGGGTCGTCAAGTCTAGTAGATAGAGAAATTCGTAATTATGCAGATCGCCTACGGAAACAACTGCAGATAATTCATCAAACAGTAGAAAAATTGCCAGTGACAAGATGCTACCCGATATGATATCAGAGCAAACTCGACTGCAAATTTAAGGTGTTCAACGTGTAAGAATTGGCTTGCAAAGTTTCTACTTGCGAAATATGATCGACACTATCAAAATGAAACCTTAGAACCACTTCGGGCTATCATCTACAACATCTATCATAGAATGAGTAGAACTCACCTGCAAATGCCAAATACAGATTCTTGAAACTGGGCAGTTGTGTTCCTCCAATGTATGTATCCACAAGTGAATAAAGATTAGCATTAATCTTGAGAATGTACAAGAATAATGTGATTATTATAGTATGGTCGCGGATAAATTAATTATTTTTCCACAATCGGAGATGGTGGTTCGCAAAACAGTGGATTAAGCTAAAAATAAAATAGACATCTGACCTGTTATTAAAGCTAATTTTTTTTAATTTTGCCTTAATATATGAAATAAGTAACACTTTTAATTCTGCTACAGCATGTCTTCAAAGTGCCGGCAAAGACAGAAAAGCGTACTCGCCTCTGGACCAAGCAGACGCCTTATCCCTGGAACAGGAAAACGAGCGCCCCGAAAACAACAACAGAAACAACGCCCACAACAAGAATCACAGGTAAAATGAGGTAAACACCTCGTATGAACTACATAAATCCGAATCAAGATCAAGAAAGTTATTAAATCTCTCTTCACACAGTTCTTCGAGTGCGATATCGCCCGCTCTATCCAACTGCAGCACCATTTTGGAGATGAAGCACCTGTGGGACGAATTCTACGCGTTGGGAACGGAGATGATAGTGACCAAAGCGGGAAGACGGATGTTCCCGACCTTCCAGGTGAAGTTGTGCGGTCTGGATTTGCATTCGGAGTACATGCTGATGATGGACTTCGTACCGGTCGACGACAAGAGATATCGATATGCTTTCCATAGGTAATAAAAGAAGTTGATTTTTTGAACGAACCAAACTTACTAATTATTGTCCATTCATTGCACGCTTTCTTGTACTTTCAATAGTATCCCACTATAGGTATGTAATAATAGTATAAACCAAACATACACCCAATGAAAGACTTTTGAATTAGAGTTGGCAAAAAGAGGTGAAGACAAATTTATTCAATCAAAAATATTGATAATTTTAATTATTATCAAAAGCTTGATGAGAGCATCATACTTGATGCTCGAGCAAAGTTGCCACATATCGTAAAAAAAAACCTCAGTTAGGCCATGAAATTAGAACAATAGGTCTGAGATGACTTCATAAAAACAATTGAAAGTCGAAAATGTCATAAAATGTTCTGATTTTCATTTTTTTATGAACTTATCTCATACAAGAGTCTTAATTCCATGGCTTCCTACGAGTTTTTTTTTCTCGAAGACGCTTTACTATCCCACTGCTTGAATTTGAAATTGATGTTTTACGTCGCCAAAGACTGATTTATTCTTTAAATTATTAATACTAACTAAAACCAAAAAAAAAATCACAGTGCATACATGTTACGAAAAAAGTAGTAACAGTATTCATTATTCTGGGTTAAAAGTGAACGGCTTTAAGTAGACTTTGACCTTTATTGTGTTTGTTACAGTAAGTCTTTTCTTGTTTTTGTTTGTTCAAAATAGAAGGGAAATTTAATATTATTATTATTTGCGTTTGTAATGTCAAAAACAATTTGCGATCAATAAAGTTTTTCCATTTTTAGTGAAACAACAAAAACACATAATCAAAGTCCAAGATAATAGTAAAATTAAGAATCAATAGGAGAAAACAAAACCAGGAAGTTAAATAAATTATGAGTGGTCTGTTTTTTCGCAGTTCAAGTTGGGTCGTAGCTGGGAAGGCAGACCCCGTGTCCCCCCCAAGGATACACGTGCACCCCGACAGTCCCGCCACAGGTGCCCAATGGATGAAGCAGACCGTGTCGTTTGACAAGCTAAAACTGACCAACAATCAATTGGACGACAATGGCCATGTGAGTGAATTAAAGACTATATTATTTAACAATTTCGTGACGTAAAAGAGAACGATTAAAACAGTTTGCAACTTAGTAAAATGATGCTTGATTTATTTATTTATTAAAATTAATTTTTTTTTATTAATTTTTCAGATTATTTTGAATTCCATGCACCGTTACCAGCCACGATTTCACGTAGTGTACCTGCCGCCAAAAAATAACCATAGCGAGGAAACTTGCACCGAAAACTTTAAGACTTTTGTGTTTCCAGAAACTTCCTTTACCGCCGTAACTGCATATCAAAATCATAGGGTAAGTAAAACTGCGAAAACAAAATTTGAGAAAATCTAAGTAAAACCATTGAAATTAAAAAGGAGAGGAAATGAGGTGACACATTTCTATCTATTTATTATTCGAACAATTACACGAGTAGTAATGCCCAAATCACAACTTTTTTTAGACATTAAAGACAGTTAAAAGGTGCCTGTATAAGACACTTTTACTTTTTATTTAACATCATCCGTAAACTGACTATTTCTTAAAAACAAAATCGTTAAAAACTTGTTTTTTTTTTTAATAACTTGGACTTTAAACAACTCAAAATTTCGTGTTTTAAACTGTCATCTTACTAAGCTCCAAAATGTTAACCTTTTCTCTCGTTGAACTGAATCTGTACCTCTTACCCTCTAAATCCCCATACTACTATTTAATCAATTCAATTAAGCATTAATTCCATTTAATAAACAAGAAATTAACCACAGGAATCTCGGTTATTCGAAGAGAAAGGAAGAATGTTAAATTAGGGCAAAGTTACCTAATTAGAAGTCTATAAAAATGGCGTTTTCAAATTTCGAACAATTTTGGAAGCAAAAAAATCAACATTTTTCTTACAATTTGTGTATGCGGAACACGAAAAAAAGGGAAAAGTCACATCGTATTAAAAAATTTTTCTTTTAAATTTTTTAAATCATAATTTGTCCAACAAGAAAAAATCGTATTTTAACGTTATTTTACAACATTACGTTTTATGGTTCATTTAAGACTTCTTTATACTAATAAGAAATAAAAAAAATGGATAACAACGGTTCTCTTAAAATTTGCTTTTTAATGTCGTCATTATAACGTTAAAAACATGTAACATAACCGGAACAAAGCCCCTTAAGAGTGACATCGTAACTGAAGTCGTTAAGCAGAGAGTAATGAATAATTACACAGAAAACAGTACGGTAGAAGCCTAAGGAGAAGGAGCGAATTAAAAGAATTCAAGAAAAGTCAATAAGATCATGTTATAAACAAGAACTGAGCGAAAACAAAACATAGTCAAGAAACGAATAAAATAAAACGACAACAGTGCAGAGAAAGTAGAAGAAATAACAGCAGTGAAGAATTGAAATTTTAAATTAAAACCCAAATATTAATGGGGAGTGCTTGTTCCTAAAATATGAAGGGCATGAAAGAAAAATATCAAAGTTCGATTAACAGAAAGTAGAAAACCATAAAATCAACCGAAGTACAAGAATAAACAAAATTAAAGAAGAAAAAGAAAAAGATAAAAAAAAGAGACAAAAAGAAAGAAATAAAAAATTAAACAACATGGTAGATAGAGTTGGAAGTAATAAATAGACAAGAAAAGTAATAGACTGAAAGCATAAAAAAATGCAGTAAAGCTAAAATTGAAGAAAAGTGTAGCTTTTCAAGCAAATTTTTTCAAATCAGTATTAGCAAAAAATATTAAGAAAAAAGTAGATTCAATAACAAAGAAAAATTTAAATTAAAAATATAAGTACAAGATCGAAGAAATATATTAAATCCCAAAAACTGAAGGCGGCAATGCAAGCTGGGAAAAATTTAGAGCCGGAAAGGTACATCAACAAAGACAGCAAATTTTAATGAAAATTATTTAAAGAGGAAAACAAAAAAAATAAAAAACTAAACTTTAAGAGAAAGGCAGTCCTGAGAAACTGAAAAACAGACTCGAAAGATAGGAAATACAGTAAAACAAAAAATTATTCAACATCGCAAAGATCAAGAGAGTCGAAACAGAGAAGAACATTTGAAGCAAAGTGTTGTTGCCCTGGATAGTAATAAGGGATTCGAAGACAGAGAATTAGAAAAGGAACAAAAGCAAATACACAAACAATTGAACGATGATAAGAAAACATATTAAGAGCAGGAGCTGAAAAACAGGAGGGAAGAATTAAGGGATCAATTAATTAATTTCCAAAATAACAAAATTAAAACTGGTATAAACAATAGACAAAGTCAAGGAGGTGAAAGAAATTGTGTGAAGACGTATATTAAGAACAAAAACAAAACAATTTTAGGAAATAATAAAGAAATGAAAATTTAGTAGATTTAAGAAGATAAAACCGCCTAGAATTGTGTGAAGTGGAAGACAAATCTGAAAAACTAGTGAAGAAAAATTGTTTAAAATTGGGAAGAAAAACTCAGTAAAGATCTTAAAGATTCTTCCACATCGTAAAGATCAGGAGAGTCGAAACAGAGAAAAAAATTTGAAGTAAAGTGTTGTTGCCCTGGATAGTAAGATGGGATTCGAAGAAAGAGAATTAGAAAAGGAACAGAAGCAAGTAGACAAGCATGTAAATGATGATAAGAAAATATATTAAAAGCAGGAGCTGAAAAAAAGGAGGCAAGAATTAAGGGACCAATTAACTAATTTCCAAAATAAAAACATTAAAGCTTGTAAGTTGAAGTAAAGTGTTGTTGCCGTGGATAGTAAGAAGGGATTTCAAAAAAGAGAATTAGAGAAAGAACAGAAGCAAATACACAAACAATTAAATGATGATAAGAAAATATATCAAAAGCAGGAGCTGAAAAAAAAAGGGCAAAAAATAAGAGATCAATTAATTAATTTCCAAAATAAAAAAATTAAGCAAAATAATTAAAACTTGTATAAACAATAGACAAAATCAAGGAGGTGAAAAAAGTTGTATGAAGACGTATATTAGGAATAAAAACCAAATAAAAACAAAACATTTTTAGGAAATAATAAAGAAAACGGTCTACAATTGTGTGAAGTGGAAGACAAATCTGAGAAACTAGTGAAGAAAAATTGTTTAAATTTCGGAAGAAAAAATCAGTAAAGATCGTAAAGATTCTTCCACATCGTAAAGGTCAAGAGAGTCGAAACAGAGAAGAACATTTGAAGTAAAGTGTTGTTGCCCTGGATAGTAAAAAAGGATTCGAAGAAAGAGAATTAGAGAAGGAACAGAAGCAAATACACAAACAATTAAATGACGATAAGAAAATATATTAAGACAGGAGCTGAAAAAAGGAGGCAAGAATTAAGGAATCAATTAATTCATTTCCAAAATAAAAAAAATAACCAAAGAAATTAAAACTTGTACAAAAATTAGACAAAATCAAGGAGGTGAAAGAAATTGTATAATAATACAAATAAAAAGAAAGTATATTAAGAGCAGAAGCAGAAAAAAAGGAGTCAAGAATTAAGGGATTAATTAATTAATTTCCAAAATAAAAAAAAATAAGCAAAAAAAATACAACTCGTAAAAATAATAGACAAAATTAAGGAAGTGAAAAAAATTGTATGAAGACGTATATTAAGAACAAAAACCAAATAAAAACATCATATTTTTAGGAAATAATAAAGAAATGAGGGTTCAGTAAAGTTAAGAGATAAAACGGTCTAGAATTGTGTAAAGTGGAAGACAAATCTGAGAAACTAGTGAACAAAAATTGTTTAAAATGCGGAAGAAAAACTCAATAAAGATCGTAAAGGTCAATTTCCACATTGTAAAGATCAAGAGAGTCTAAACAGAGAAGAAAATTTGAAGTAAAGTGTTATCGCCCTGGATGGTAAGAAGGGATTCAAAGAAAGAGAATTAGAAAAGGATCAGAAGCAAATACACAAACAATTAAATGATGATAAGAAAACATATTAAGAGCAGGAGCTGAAAAAAAGGAGGCAAGAATTAAGGGATCAATTAATTAATTTCCAAAATAAAAAAATTAAGCAACAAAAGTAAAACTTGTATAAACAATAGACAAAATCAAGGAGGTGAAAGAAATTGTATGAAGACGTATATTAAGAACAAAAACCAAATACAAACAAAATAATAAAGAAATGATAATTTAGTAAACTTAATAAGATAAAACTGTCTAGAATTGTGTGAAGTGGAAGACAAATCTGAGAAACTAGTGAAGAAAAATTGTTTAAACTTCGGAAGAGGAAGGAATGAAGGTTTAATAAAGTGGAAGATATGTGGGAGAGAAACAAATATGACAAAAATATGAGTAATGTTGAAAATGTAAAAAAGGAGTTGAAAAGACAAAAAGGAGACAATAAAAAGTATAAGTATCAATAAAGTTCAAATATTATTGAAGTTATAGAAAAGCCAAAGACTGAAAAGGAAAAAAACTTGAAAAAACTAAAGCAGGAAGAGAAAATCAAAGATAAAAAATTTAATAAATGTTATATTAAGAAAGGGAAACAAAGGAAAGTAAAAAATCACTAAAAAGTTGAAGCAATAACAAGAAAAATCTTTTTATTTTTTTTAATTTAAAAATACAATTAAAAATATTTGACACTTTTTTATAGCCACTTTTTGCTCTCTTTTTCTCGTATTTTCAAATTTAAGATATGACGTTTCTTTTATTTTTCATACAACCATCATCAATTTCGCTTTTTTAAATACGGTCCTGGATTTTTCGTCTGTCCTGGATGCGACAGTTAACAAATTTTATTAGCTTTTGGGTTACATCTTTGTAGCGCGCGAAGATTCAGCCCAATCCGACTAAACTATTTAACAATCAAATCACAAAATCAGGAAAATCTAACCTAAATTAATTATGAATTAATAACATGTCGCATATCATCGAATTGCAAGGAGATTCAGAATCCAATATAAAAAATGAAAGGTGGGAAGGAAAAAAAAGAAGTGGTAAGTAATACAAAAAAGAAGTTGATGATGGTTGCATGAAAACGAAACGTCATAGTTTAAATTTGAGACTACTTCGTTGAAGAGTAAAAAGTGGTATGATGAAGAGTAAAAAGGGCACAAAGAAGTGGCAATTGTTTTTAGTTATCTTATTAAATTAAGAAAAGAAAAAAACGTTTTTGCCAAATTTCGAATTATTGCGAATATTTCTGAAAATAGCCGGAATTCCAAAATTTTGTTGTTACAGACTTCTAAAATTGTTCTAAAATTCGTAATCTCCTTAAAAAAAACCGAGATTCCAATGGTTAAACTCGAAAAGCGGACACCCTGTGTACGTAATGAGAATGGAAATGTCTATAATACGCTAGAGTTCTTCAAAGAGGGCGTCCAAAATTTGACTTTTTAAAAAAAAACCACAAAATTAATTTTGAGACTTCACCTATCTCTGAATATAAGGATATTTTGTATGTCAGTGGTATAAAGAAATTCAAATTCGGGGCAGGGCTATGGGGGTACATTTTTCATTTCCATTTAGAGTTCACTAATTTTTTAACCTTTCAATGTGGTCGGTTAATTTTAAGTTAAATACGTATTTTTGAAAAAAAAATGTAGCTTTAAATGTTTGCGAGTGAAATGGCGATAAAGACGTCGTGCCTTAGGACATTACGAAAAAATTAGAAGGTGTCACGTCCCCGATTTGGATTTCATACAAAATAACCCGGAATTAAAAGAATTGATGAATCAAAATTGAAAAAAAAATGATAAACCACCTTTTTCGGACAAACGTAGGGGGTGTTCATTATAAAACTTCATCTAGCAGGCTGTGAAATTTTGACAGAAAAGGATGACTTGATCAAAATAAATGGACTTTTGTTTCTTCATCCTTTTCTTTTGACATTTCACAGTCAACTAGATGAAGTTTTGTAATGAACACCCCGTATATTGTAGTTATTACGAAAACCATAAAAACCAAACTGCACACACTATCTCTTTTCAGATAACGCAGTTAAAAATAGCCAGTAATCCTTTCGCCAAAGGTTTTAGAGATTGCGATCCTGATGATGGGTAAGTAATACATATAATCACTACGATAACTTAACTGTAAGACATCAAAGTAGGTGAAAATCGACTATTTTCGATCCCTGAAAAAATCATAAAATCGAGATGCTTTTTTTCCTAAATCTAAGAAAAACAAAAAGGGGGAAAAGCCTCAAAGGAGTCCCCAGAACCGGACAATTTATATTTATTTAAAAATCACTCCTTAGTGATGTGTTTATTGGTCTTGAACCGAAATAGCGCGTCGGTACGGGGCGAAATTTAAAAAGTCGAACGGAATCAAAATAAACACTTCATAATCTTAATAGGATTTTCGAGTTCTGGCCAGATTTATGGGCGGCAAATATTTGGATCGACGCTGATTATTTTGGGGCAATTCTGAAATCAAAACACCGCCACCGAGGAACTAATTAATCTCGTTTCTTTCTTTTTTTTCTTCGTTTACATCACTTCCTGTCGCCAGTGAGTACCAAAAATCATTATTCGACTTGAGAGAGAATGCAAAACGAAAAATAAAAATGTCGCAATAAATAATGATAACTTCTATGAATATTAATAAATGGCAACGCAGCAATTTTTTTTTTGTCTGGTTTTTCTTATAAATAATATCTTGATTTATTTATTAACAATATATGGTTAATGTGGTCTAAATCATATTGCCGTGACGAAGGAAAACCCCGAATTTCCGACACAAACAGCTATTTTATCTGTTAAAGTAGACACCCATCATGGCCAACTTTAGACATTTTTAAATTTTTACATTTTTTATTTTTTTTATTTTTTTTTAACTCACTCCTCATTTTCAGCTGTTCTAGACCCAACCTAAAAGTTCTAGACAATTCTGTAAATAACGTAATGATGAAAACGTGGTTGCCTTAAACACCTAGGTTTTTCAGAAACTATGGAAAAACCAAAATGGTGCACCTATAAAATAAAAACTTTTTGATTTTAGAAGATAATGAAAATTTGTTTAAAAAAATTTTTAAATCAACTTTTTATGAAGAATACTCCCGTAGAGGTAAAAATTCAATACGACGTTTCGGTTTTCTGACACCATCATAGATATAATTTTTTTTGAGGCGTTTATCGGATTTTTTCATATTTGAATAGAGGGCAAAAAAAATTAAATTTAATAATTTATAATTTTTATAAAATCTTAAAAAAATTTATAATTTCTCCCTGACGTTTCGTCTACAGCTGCGGCAGACATTAGCAAAGGCAATGGACGAAGTGATTTGCCGTGCTTCCCGACGTTGACTGATTCGACTGTGGTGAGCTCCGTGGAATTTATTAGAAATTCTAAATGCAGACTGGAAGCGAGTTCTTCGCAATACTTCAAGTACGCCGAGACTCCGCGCCAGTACTACCCCCACCCCAGTCCCTCAACTGCAGCGCGACGGCGGGGGAATAAATACCACGGAGCTCACCACAGTCAAATCAGTCAACCTTGCGAAGCACGGAAGACCATCTCGCCCATTGCCTCATTGCCTTTGATAATGTCTGCCGCAGCTGTAGACGAAACGTCAGGAAGAAATTCCATTGGACCACGGCTTGGGAGCTCGGAAAACACTTTACATTGTAATTTGACCGGCCGTAAAAGCCGTCACATTGAGGAATATATCTAGTTTGAGGAACGACGTCAGTCTAGTTTGAAATATCTGAAGATATAAATAAATTAGGAGATTTGAGTCAGTTTCCCTCGGTTTTGCCTAATTTTGTACTTAAATCCTGTTACTCCTAAACAAATTAGAAATTAGCATTTTTTGAACAATGTTGGTAATTTTTAACCGAGTTTATCCCTTAATTCTAAACTGAATTTCTTCAAAAGCTGCAAACGAATGGAAAACAAATGGTTTTTGACCATTCTTAACTTGAGTTTTGCCAAACAATCCAAATTTGTTTTATAATTATTATATTATATTACAACCTAAACTTTCTCAAAAAATACCAAATTAGCATTTTGAAGCGTTTCGAATCAAACTTAATTCATTTTAAGTTAAAACTTGGGTAATATTTTAGTAATTTTCGGACTTAATAGCAACCTAAATTTTTCTAAAACTTCAGATTTGTATTTTTTACGCTTTGAGACAATTTCAACGATTTAGTTTTGGTTAGTTTAGTTTGGTTTAGTCTAGGTCAGGTTAGTTTAGGTTAGAGTTTGGACTGACTTTTTGAACCTGAATTCTTCGAGAAACATTAAATTTGCATTTTGAGGCGTTTTTAGAAAAATTTCACTAATTTTGGTCCCAAAAAAATTATTTTTACCAAAAACAACAAATTAGAAGATTTGTCAATTTTGCCCGATTCTGTCCTAAAATGTACTTTTTTGGACAATGATGATAATGTATTGCGTCCTCTCAAGTTACAGATGTAAGGTTTGGCAGGTGTAGGACAAATAAAACTACCTTGTCGTTTCAATAACAGCCAACGTTTCGACGTTTAATTCACGTCTTCTTCAGGGCTATATTCGGCCATAAACCAACAACGATCATCTTTTGTCGCCGAATATAGCCTTGAATTAAACGTCGAAACGTTGGCCGTTATTCAAACAACAAGGGAGATTTATGTGTCCTAGACTTGCAAAACCTTACGATCTGTTTGTGGACAATGTGGGTCATTTTTAATCGTTTTTAGCCCTAATTCTATCCTTAATTTTTCGAAAAGCTCCACATTTGGAGTCTTTGATGTCTGTGTAATTTTTAAGCGACTTTGGCCCTAATCCTAACCTGAACTTCTGTCACAAAATCCAAATTTACGTTATTGAACTTTTAGAGTGATCTTTAACCGATTTTGTCCTTACCCTTAACTTGTATTTTTCCGAAAAATGTATTATTCCAAAAACATCAAAGTCTTCGTTTTAAGTTTTAACGAGTTTGGTCCTAATGCTACCTGCTTTTTTAAGTTTGCATTTTTAGATACTGTAAATCATTTTTAACCAGTTTTGGTCCTAATTCTAACCTAAAGTTTTTCAAAAATTTTTAATTTGCCTTCTATAAACGCTTTGAGCCATTTTTTGGTCATAATTGAATTTAAATTTCTCCAAAGAGCCCAAATTTGAATTTTTAGATGCTATCTGAAATTTTTTAACCGATTTTGGCTCTAATTCTACTGGGCACTTTTTTATTTTTGAAGTCATTTTTAACCAATTATGGCTCTAATTCTAACTTTAATTTTTACAAAAAAAATTTAATTTGCGTCTTTAAATGCTTTTTGTGATTCAAATCATGAGAATGCACCACCTAATTCGAGAGTAAGAGAATCTTAAGACTTTTGACAAGACTCCAGACAAAATATAACGTTGTGTTAACACTGTCTTCTCTTTATCTTTTGAGTGTGGAACAAATGCTAATGCGACCAATTTGAAGACTTTAGATACTTCTTTAGACTCTAGAAAGTAATTTGGTTATATGGAACGGAAAATACTTAACACACTCATATTACTGAACTACTGTGAAGTGTGAAAAAAAATTGTTGAACTTGTTATACAATGTTAAAACGCGTCTGTCCAAAAATGTGAAAAACGAATATGGTCGCCATGAAGTTAAAAATGGTACTACAAGACCAACACCTAGTATTCAAATTTCATCCTTACGGGTGTATTCATCGAACTAATCTGGAGACTCTTCCCCCTGTTTTTCATTGAAAAATACTTAAAATAGGCCATAAAATAAAGTAATTTACCATCCACCCTCGTAGCATTGAAATGAACATGCACGGGCGACTAGACCGTCATCTATCTGACGCATCAAACGTCGCGCCGTCGATTAGCGAAACCAGTTGTGGTCGTGGCAAAATTGTGAATTATGTTTGTGGCACCTATAACTTATCATATTTGAGAAAACCCGGAATCTTGGTCTTGGATAAAGTATAGTATTCAACTCGCATTTAATGAGCGTTATTCTCTTGGGCAAGATGTGCCACTCGCTTCGCTTGTGGGCTCAAACATGAAAACGGTAGTTACCACTGGTTTGACAAAGACTGAGACAAATGTTGGTTACAGTGTCTCTTTTTCACTAAAAAGTGTACTTTTCACTGAAATATACTTAAAATAGGCCATAAAATGAAGTAATTTACCGTCCACCCTCGTAACAATGAAATGAACATGCACGGGCGCTTCGACAGTCATCTATCTGACACATCAAACGTCGCGCCGTCGATTAGCGGAACCAGTCGTGGTCGTGGAAAAATTGTGGATTATGTTTGTGGCACCTATAACTTATCATATTTGAGAAAACCCGGAATCTTGGTCGTGGATAAAGTATAGTATTCAACTCGCGTTTAATGAGCGTTTTCTCTTGGGCAACTTGTGCCATTCGCTTCGCTTGTGGGCTCAAACGTTACCCTCGAGACTAACGATTCTCATCAAGTGAATAATGAGGTATCATGGAAACGAAGCATGTCGTAGCCAACTAGCAACTCAAAAAGTAAACCGCCCTAAACATGAAATCGGTAGTTACCACTGGTTTATTCAAATAATTATCCCTCTATTTGGATGTATTGAGACGAATGTAGATTGCAGTGTCTCTTTTTCACGAAAAAATGTACTTTTCACTGAAAAATACTTATAATAGGCTATAAAATGAAATAATTTACCGTCCGCCCTCGTAGCATTGAAATGAACATGCACGGCGACTAGAGCGTCATCTATCTGACGCATCAAATGTCGCGCCGTCGATTAGCGAAACCAGTTGTGTTGGTGGTTTTAAAATTGTAAATTATCTTTGTGGCACCTATAACCTATCATATTTGAGAAAACCCAGAATCTTGGTCGTGGATAAAGTATTTGTATTCAACTCGCACGTAATGAGCGTTATTCTCTCGGTGAACTTGTGTTACTCGCTTCGCTCGTGAGCTCAAACGTTACCCTCGAGAATAACGACTCTCATTAAATGCTTGTATATTATACTATTATCCATGACCATACTATAATAACCACATTATTCTTGAACATTCTCAAGATTAATCTTTATTCACTTGTGATTACCACTGGTTTATTCAAATAATTATCCTTCTATTTGGATGTATTGAGACGAATGTATGTTAGAGTGTTTCTTTTTCACTAAAAAATGTACTTTTCACTGAAAAATATTCAAAATAGGCCACAAAATGAAGTGACTTACCATCCACCCTCGTAGCATTGAAATGAATATGCACGAGCGACTAGACCGTTTCGTCTATCTGACGCATCAAACGTCGCACCGTCGATTAGCGAAACCAGCCGTGGTTGTGGCACGTGGCAAAATTGTGAAGTTTGTGGCACCTATAACCTATCATATTTGAGAAAAACCCGGAATCTTGGTCGTGGATGAAGTATAGTATTCAACTAGCATTTAATGAGCGTTATTCTCTCAATCAACTTGTGCCACTCGCTTTGCTCTTGGGCTCAAACGTTACCATCGAGAATAACGACCCTCATTAAATGCTTGTTGTATAATATATTATTCCCATACATGGAAGTTTCAATAGTTTCCGGCAACCCAATACATGGAAGCCCAATTTGGGACACTATTTGTAAAGGCGGCTACACATGATCCGGCCGGCCTGTCAGTTTGGACTGAACAGGCCGCCTGAAGGCCAGTCGCCTGAACGTGTATATATTCCGGTCGGCCTGTCAGTCCGGCAGACCTCATGAGGCCACAGGCGAACTTAAATGTCTGTATGTACAGTGGCCTGCCAGCTTGTCGGGCTAGCAGTCCAGTATCCAAAAGAGCAATTGGTTCGTTAATTTGTTGATGAGCTTCATCCCGGTACGACCTGTCACGTGAAATAGAAAACACGTGTTTAGAAGAATGTATAAGCTCCAGCTATGTATTGTCGTCCATTCGTAGATAATTATGCCAGTTTTTCGGGGTAAATTTTAACTCATTTAGCAAGTTCACATGAGAAATTTCGTCTCTTTCCAGCCAATCCTTGCACCACATTTTGCGTTACTTTTTGGGACGCAACCACCAATTCAATAAGTTCTAGAGCGTCGTCATCAGTAGAAGCCATAGCTTGAGACTGATAAAGAGCCTTTGAAATCAGACGGCGTCTGGACGGTTAAGGCGGCTACACACAATCCGGCCGGCCTGTCAGTTTAAACTGAACACTCCGCCTGAAGACCGGTCGTCGGATGGACTGCTAATCCTCCAGACGCCGTCTGATTTCAAAGGCTCTTTATCAGTCTCAAGCTATGGCTTTTACCAATGACGACGCTCTAGAACTTATTGAATTGGTGGTCGCGTTTCAAAAAGTAACGCAAAATGTGGTGCAAGGATTGGCTGAAAGGAGACGAAATTTCTCATGTGAACTTGCTAAATGAGTTAAAATTTACCCCGAAAAACTGGCATAATTATCTACGAATGGACGACGATACATATCTGGAGCTTATCAAATCTTCTAAACACGTGTTTTCTATTTTACGTGACATGTCTTACCGGGATGAAGCTCATCACCAAATTAACGAACCAATTGCTCTTTTGGATAATGGACTGCTAGCCCGACGAGCAAGCAGGCCCTGTACATACAGACATTCAGGTTCACCGGTGACCTCATGAGGTCTGCCGGATGGACGTACATCTTTTTGATTTTTCTCCTGCCGCCATATCAGTCTGACTGACAGGCCGACCGGAATATATACAAGTTCAGGCGACTAGCCTTCAGGCGGCCTGTTCAGTCCAAACTGACAGGCGGGCCGGATCATGTGTAGCCGCCTTTAGCAGTCCGTCCGACGAACGGTCTTCAGGCGGAGTGTTCAGTTTAAAATGACAGGCCGGCCGGATCGTGTGTAGCCGCCTTTACACTGACAATTTCTTCGCGAAGTTTTTCGTTTTTTTAATTGAGAAATTCGATTTTTCTTCATGAAGTTTTTCCTTTTTAGTGTTCTTTCTACTTCTTTTTTTTGCAAAGTGTCATATGAAAGTTGTGACTTGTCTATCGGGCTGACAATCACAGGGATTAAAAGTAAATCTGTGATTAAAGTTGAACAAGTAGTTTTTTTTGTTTTAGTAGCAAAATTTTTTTTGAAGTTTTGTGGACTTTAATAGCTAAATCTTAATTACTTACTACTAAAAATTAATAAAAATATACAACCTCAAAACTATTAAAAAACCGTGTTACTACAGTACCCTGCCATGGACGAGCACTTTGTTTAGTGTTTTTATTCTTTATGTAATTTGCCCGCTTGCGGATTGAAGCTGTAGTCTGCTTTCGATCAACGAGGAAATTTCAAAGAGGATCGGCGTATTCAATAAATTCTGGTTCGTTTACGAAAGAATAACGATAAAATAAATAAGATCAGTCGTCGTGGAACGGCAGTTTAAAATCGGGCTCGGAATTTTGAAACGACCAGGAGGGGCAAGGGGCGCGGGCAATCAGAAAAATATACGGCACATCTAAATTAGAATTTTCGAAGTTTATTAAAGATTAGTATATATAATTTTATTGAATTTATTAACACATTCAACCCGGTAAAATATACAAGGTAATTTGGCGCATCGTAATAGTAGTTATTCTGGAGCCAAGTTATAACACATACCTATTTAAAGTTTTTAATGTTTTAGTCCTTGTTTATTGAATACTGCAAACGCTTCACTCGAGTATTCTCTGTCTACTTGCAAATCCAGCTGTAGTTTATCAGCCGCCATTAAAGCCGCCCCTACCGCCCCTTCCGTTTTCAATTTCAGCAGTATCACATTAGCTAATTGACTGTGGTCTTCTAACCAAGCTTGAAAACCTTCTCTAAGCAGATCCCAGCTCAGCCAGACAGAACCCACGCAGATAACCCTCAGCCCTCCGTCGGCTTCAAGGTCTTCCCCAGCTCTAGCTGCCACAGCTTCTACGCTTTTAGCTAAGTCAGCACCTGCTTTGTGGAAAACGTATTTAGCCAATTCGTCATGTTCATTCCTGGCCAAGTCAGCGAGTTTTTTGCATAGCCCAGCAACGCGTGCTTTGTCAAAGTTTCCATAAAACGAGTTAATGATTTCTCTAGGAGTTTCCACCATGAAGAAAGATTTCACTAATTTCCAGATTCTCTCAGTTGAATAAGGGACTTTTTGAAAATTGTCGATGTCATCGAGGCAGCTTTTGATAGCTGTGTAGCTAATACCCCAGGCGCTTGCCTCGTCCCCTAGTATGTGCCCCCACCCACCACACTGTAATTTTTGGCCATTGGGGTTGACCAAGATGGTACTCGATCCTGTGCCAGATATGCAGACGACACCACCCCGTCGGCTGACGGCAGCAATTGCTCCCTCGCTGTCTGAACCCACGACATAGGACAGAGCTAATTTGGGGTACCGTGCTTTTAATTCCTCAACAAGTTTTTGATTGGAAATCGGTGACTCGCACCCGCTCAAAGCTAGTCCTAAAGCTCTTATTGGTTCACCCTCAGAAACACCAACTTCACTTTTGGCCTTACCAATAAGAGTGGCGATTCTTTTGCAACATTCTTCTAAACCTATTAAAGGAAGAGCCGTGCTGGGACCTTTGACGGTCGCTACTACTTTCCCCCAAGGAGTCAGTATTACTGCTGTGGAATGTGAAGCACCTCCTTCAATTCCGCCTAAAAATTCGCTCATAGCGGCACTTGTATAGTGCTTAAATACACAATGATAACTTCAAAGAAGCTTTAATCAGACTAAATTGTAATAGGCTGTATAGCGACTATAGAAAACGAGGATTAATTCGTTTAAATTACTTGCTCTTGGTTTGTAAAAGAAAAGCAAGAGAAACTCGAGTAATGATAGCTGTAAATAGCAATTTTTCTCTAAGAGAGTTGTATAACTTTTTTTTTTTAATTAATAACTGCTCTATAATTTTTGCGTTTTAGAATAAAGTGTTAAGTAGGTCTTTTTTTCATTTTTTGTTTCTTCACAGTGTTTTCTTGTCTAAAAGTGGCTATTTTTCAAGTTTAACCTGGAGATCCCGGTTGTTTGCAGAGATACGAAGAAGGTTAAATTAGGGCAAAATTGCACAACTAAAAATCCATAAAAGTGACGTTTTCACATTTCGAAAAATCCCACTGGTTTCGGAAATATTCGTCAAAAATCGAAATTTAAAAAAAAGACGTTTTAATTAGTTCTAGTCTTAATTTAAAGAGATAATTAAAAATATTCTTGCTCTCTTCAACGTGGTATGTTCAAATTTGAAACCTGACGTTGCGTCTCCCTGCAACCATCATCACTTCATTTTTTTAAAGACGGTCCTGATTTACTTTTTAGATTCTAGATTTATATTACTGGCTAAAAATGAATCAAAGCGTAATAATGCAAATTTGTGGCAAAAATTCAGGTTATGATTAGGACCAAAATCGTTTAAAAACACACATGCATCAAAAAAAGTCCATCGTAAAACCTTTGGAGAAATTAAGGTTAAAATTAGTGCTAAAGTCGGTTGAAAATTACCTACATTGTTCAAAAATGTGTATTTTGAAGAAACTCAACTTCCAACCAACCCATCAAAAAAAAATGTGACCGAAATAAATGAAATTTGACTAAAAACGCCTCAAAATAAAAAAAATTGTTGAGGAATTCAGGTTCAGAGAGTCAGTCCAAAAATCCTTGAAAATGTCTCAAAGCGCAAAAAAAATAAAAATTTTAAGTTTTTGTGAAAATTTACGTTATTTTTAGGGCCAAATCTGTTAAACCATTATTGAAGCGTCTAAAATAGTAAATTTATTTTTTTTTAAATACAGGCTAGAATTAAACCTAACATTAACAAAAAATGACCTACATATTACATATAAAAGTACAAATTTTGGTGTTTTTGTAGAAACTCAACTTTAGGGCAAAACCAGGCAAAATTGTCTAAATCTGCAAAATTTGTTGCTTTTTTTGTAAAATTAAATATTTTAACTAAAATAAATAAAACACGACCCAGAACGCTTCAAATTGCATATTTGGTATTTTTCGAGAAAACCAGAATAGGACTTAGGCCAAAATCGTTAAAAAATGACTCTAAGCAAATACATGCAAATTTTAAGGTTTTTGAAATAACACAATTTTTGGAAAAATACAGGTTAAGGATAGGGGTAAAATCGGTTAAATATGACCCAAAGCGTTTAATAATGCAAATTTGGAGTTTTTACTAAAAATTCACGTTAGGACTAATGCCAAAATGGTTTAAAAATTACACAGACATCAAAAAAGTCCAATGTAAAGCCTTTGGAGAAATTAAGGTTAAAATTAGTGCTACAGTCGGTTGAAAATTACCCACATTGTTCAAAAATGTAAATTTTGAAGAAATTCAGTTTTAAAAGAAAATCAAACAAAATTGAATTAAAATCTTCTAATTTGTTGTTTTTGGTAAAAATAATTTTAGGACCGAAATACTTAAGTGAAATTTTACTAAAAACGCTGCCCAAAAATTGTTGAAAATGTCTTAAAGCGCAAAAAAAATACAAATTTGAAGTTTTGGGAAAATTCAGGTTACTATTAGGGCCAACTCTTGTTAAACCATTACTTAAAGCGTCTAAAATTGCATTTTTTTTTTTAAATACAAGTTAGAATTAAACCTAAAATTAATAAATTACCTACATATTACATATAAAAGTACAAATTTTGGTGTTTTTATATAAACTCATCTTTAGGGCAAAATCAGGCAAAATTGACTCAAATCTGCAAATTTGTTGGTTTATTTGTAAAATTAATCTTTTTAACTAAAATAAATACATTTTGACTCAGAACGCTTCAAAATGCATATTTGGTATTTTTCGTGAAAAGCAAAATAAGATTTAGGCCAAGATCGTTAAAAAATGACATTAAGCATTTAAAAATGCAAATTTTTAGATTTTTGAATTAACACAATTTTTGGAAAAATACAGGTTAAGGGTAAAGACAAAATCGGTTAAAGATGACTCTAAGCGTTTAATAAGCAAATTTGGAGTTTTTGCAAAAATTCAATTTAGGATTAGGGCCAAAATCGTTTAAAAATTACACAGGCATCAAAAAAGTCCAACGTAAAGCCTTTGGAGAAATTAAGGTTAAAGTTAGTGCTAAAGTCGCTTGTAAATGACCCACATTGTTCAAAAATGTGAAAATACAAGAAATTCAGTTTTAGAACAAAATCAAATAAAATGGATCCAAATCTTCTAATTTGTCGTTTTTGGTAAAAAAAAAACTTTAGGACCGAAATAAGTGAAATTTGCTAAAAACGCCTCAAAATATTTTTTTTGAGGAATTCAGGTTCATAGAGTCAGTCCAAAAATCGTTGAAAATGTCTCAAAGCGCAAAAAAATTTAAATTTGAAGTTTTTGTGAAAATGCAGGTTACTATTAGGGCCAATTCTGTTAAAACATTACTTAAAGCGTCTAAAATTGCAAATTTATAAATTTTTTTAAATGCATGTTAGAATTACCAATTACCTACATAATACATATAAAAGTACACATTTTGGTGTTTTTGTAGAAACTCAACTTTAGGGCAAAATCAGGCAAAATTGTCTAAAATCTGCAAATTTGTAGCTTTTTTGTAAATTTTAATTTTTAACTAAAATAAATAAAACTTGACTCAGAACGCTTCAAAAGCATATTTGGTATTTTTCGAGAAAACCCACCATTATACCAAAATCGTTAAAAAATTGCTCTAACCATTTAAAAACACAAATTTTGATGTTTTTGAAACAACACTATTTTTAGAAAAATACAGGTTAAGGGTAAGGACAAAATCGGATGAAGACTCAAAGCGTTCAATAAGGCAAATTTTGAGTTTGTGGCAAAAATTCAGGTTAGAATTAAGGCCAAAATGGTTTAAAAATTATACAGGCAACAAAAAATCTAATGTAAAGCCTTTGGAGAAATTAAGGTTAAAATTTACCATTACTTACTTAAAGCGTCTAAAATTTCAAATTTCATTTTTTTTAAAGATACAGATTAAAATTAAATCTAAAATTAATAAGAAATAACCAATTACATATAAATGTACAAATTTTGGTGTTTTTGTAGAAACTCAACTTTAGGGCAAAATCAGGCAAAATTGACTCAAATCTGCAAATTTGTTGCTTTTTTTTGTAAAATTAAATTTTTTAAATAAAATAAATAAAATTTGAACCAGAACGCTTCAAAAATCATATTTGGTATTTTTCGAGAAAACCAGAATAGGACTTAGACCAAAATCGTTAAAAAATGACTAAGCAAATTTTAAAGGCTTTGAAATAACACAATTTTTGGAAAAATACAGGTTAAGGGTAAGGACAAAATCGGTTAAAGATGACTCAAAGCGTTTAGTAATGCATATTTGAAGTTTGTGACAAAAATTCAGATTAGGATTAAGGCCAAAATGGTTTAAAAATTACACAGGCGTCAAAAAAGTCCAATGTAAAGCCTATGGAGAAATTAAGGTTAAAATTAGTGCTAAATGTAAATTTTGAAGAAATAAAGTTTTATAACAAAATCGAACAAAATTGAATTAAAACCTTCTAATTTGTTGTTTTTGGTAAAAATAATTTTAGGACCGAAATACTTAGGTAAAGTTTGACTAAAAACGCCTCAAAATAAAAAAAATTGTTGAAATGAATTCAGGTTCAGAGTGTCAGCCCAAAAATCGTTGATTATGTCTTAAAGCGCAAAAAAATACAAATTTGAAGTTTTTGGGAAAATTCACATTACTATTAGGGCCAACTCTGTTAAACCATTACTTGAAGCATCTAAAATTGTAAATTTAATTTTCTTTAAAGATACAGGTTAAAATTAAATCTAAAATTAATAAAAACTTATCCATTCCAGGGTACAAATTTTGGTGTTTTTGTAGAAACTCAACTTTGGGGCAAAATCAGGCAAAATTGATTAAAATCTGAAAATTTGTTGCTTTTTTTTGTAAAATTAAATTTTTTTACCAAAATAAATAAAATTTGACTCAGAACGCTTCAAAATGCATATTTGGTATTTTTCGAGAAAACCAGGATAGGATTTAGGCCAAAATCGTTAAAAAAATACTCTGAGCACTTAAAAATCCAAATTTTAATGTTTTTCAAATAGCACAATTTTTGGAAAAATACAGGTTAAGGGTAAGGACCAAATCGGTTAAAGATGACTCATAGCGGTTAATAATGCAAATTTGGAATTTGGGACAAAAATTCAGATTAGGATTAAGGCCAAAATGGTTAAAAAATTACATAGGCGTCAAAAAAGTCCAATGTAACGCCTTTGGAGAAATTAAGGTTAAAATTAGTGCTAAAGTCGGTTGAAAATTACCCACATTGTTCAAAAATGTAGATTTTGAAGAAATTCAGTTTTAGAACAAAATCAAACAAAATTCATTCAAATAATCTAATTCGTTGTTTTAGGTAAAATCTAAACTAACTGACACGACTGAAATAAGTGAACTTTGACTATAAACGCATAAAAATAAAAAAAAAACAGGAATTCAGGTTCAGAGAGTCACTCCAAAAATCCTTGAAAATGTCTCAAAGCGCAAAAAAATACAAATTTGAAGTTTTTGGGAAAATTTATGTTACTTTTAGGGCCAACTCTATTAAACCATTATTGAAGCGTCTAACATTGCAAATTTTATTTTTTTTAGAGATAAAGGTTGAAATTAAATCTAAAAATAATAAAAAAATTACCTATTACATATAAAAGTACAAATTTTGGAGTTTTTGTAGGAATTAAAATTTAGGGCAAAATCAGGCAAAGTTGACTCAAATCTGCAAATTTATTGCTTTTTTTTGTAATTTATTTATCTTAAATAAATACAATTTGACTCAGAACGCTTCAAAATGCTTATTTGGTAATTTTCGACGAAACCAGGATAGGATTTAGGCCAAAATCGTTAAAAAATTGCTCTAACCATTTAAAAACACAAATATTGACGTTTTTGAAATAACATAATTTTAGTTTAAGGACAAAATCGGTTAAAGATGACTCAAAGCGTTTAATCATGCAAATTTGGAGTTTGTGGCGAAAATTCAGGTTAGGATTAAGGTCGAAATAGTTTAAAAATTACACAGGCGTCAAAAAAGTCCAATGTAACGCCTTTGGAGAAATTAAGGTTAAAATTAGTGCTAAAGTCGGTTGAAAATTACCCACATTGTTCAAAAATGTAGATTTTGAAGAAATTCAGTTTTAGAACAAAATCAAACAAAATTCATTCAAATAATCTAATTTGTTGTTTTAGGTAAAAAAAATTAGGACTGAAATAAGTGAAATTTGACTATAAACGCATAAAAATAAAAAAAAAAACAGGAATTCAGGTTCAGAGAGTCACTCCAAAAATCCTTGAAAATGTCTCAAAGCGCAAAAAAATACAAATTTGAAGTTTTTGGGAAAATGTATGTTACTTTTAGGGCCAACTCTATTAAACCATTATTGAAGCGTCTAAAATTGCAAATTTTATTTTTTTTTAGAGATAAAGGTTGAAATTAAATCTAAAAATAATAAAAAAATGACCTATTACATATAAAAGTACAAATTTTGGAGTTTTTGTAGGAATTCAAATTTAGGGCAAAATCAGGCAAAATTGACTCAAATCTGCAAATGTATTGCTTTTTTTGTATTATTTTTATCTTAAATAAATACAATTTGACTCAGAACGCTTCAAAATGCTTATTTGGTAATTTTCGACGAAACCAGGATAGGATTTAGGCCAAAATCGTTAAAAAGTTGCTCTAACCATTTAAAAACACAAATATTGACTTTTTGAAATAACATAATTTTAGTTTAAGGACAAAATCGGTTAAAGATGACTCAAAGCGTTTAATCATGCAAATTTGGAGTTTGCGGCAAAAATTCAGGTTAGGATTAAGGTCGAAATAGTTTAAAAATTACACAGGCGTCAAAAAAGTCCAATGGAAAGCCTTTGGAGAAATTAAGGTTAAAATTAGTGCTAAAGTCGGTTGAAAATTACCTATATTGTTCGAAAATGTAAATTTTGAAGAAATGCAGTTTTAGAACAAAATCAAACAAAATTGAATAAAATCTTCTAATTTGTTGTTTTTTTGGTAAAAATAATTTTAGGACCGAAATAAGTAAAACTTGACTAAAAAGGCCTCAAAATAAAAACAAAATTGAGGATATTTTAGGTTGAAAGAATCAGTCCAAACAATCAGGCAAAATTGATTCAAATCTTCAAATTTGTTGTTTCTTTTTAAATTAAATTTTTTAACTAAAATAAATACAGTTTGACTCAGGAAAAATACAGGGGAAGGGTAAGGAAAAAAATTGGTTGAAAACGATTCAAAGCGTTTAATAATGCAATTTTGGAGTTTGCGGCAAAAATTCAAGTTAGCACGGTTTAAAAATTACACAGGCGTCAAAAAATCAAATGTAGAGCTTTTAGAGAAATTAAAGCTAGCATTAGGGATAAAACCGTTTAAAACTTACCCACATTGCCTAAAAACGTGAATTTTGATATTTTTGGAACACGATTTTAGGGCAAAATGAGGCAAAACCGACTGAGGATCAAACTGACTCAAATCTCCAAATGTATTTATATCTTTAGATTAAACATTTCCGGTTCAAGAAAAGATCATTTTTGAGGGTTAAAACCTACCTCATTTAATAGTGCAAACAGCTATTTGCCTAATAAGTGCGGAAAGTGGTTCTTTACTGCACCCCAACCTTGCATCATTATTGTGTATGTTGCACTTACATGGTGGGGCAATAAAAGTCTAATTTTTAAAATAAATTTATAAACTTGAGTTACTGCGATTTTATTTATTTCAAACTAGGTTGACGCCATTTCTCATTTCATATGTTTTCCCCCATATTGACTTGAGCATTTCTGTTGGCTTGGAAATGGAGTTCCAGCACGTCAAAGTTTTCTTCACTTTAAGTAATTTCCAACTGCTTCAATTCAGTTTTCTAAAACTGTGCCTACTCATAAAAATTATAATTTTCTTTATTTTCAAAAATAGGTAAAGTCATAGTAGAGTTAGTTATACACGATTGAAACGCACAATTTGCCCTCTGTCTAAAGACGAACAAATCCAATACGGCCGGCTTAGAAAAATATTTATGATGGTTCCAGAAAACCGAAACTTAGTATTGCAATTTTTCCTTTACAGGTGTATTCCTCTTAACAAGTGTCTTCAGAAATGTTATCACATCGGTTTTTATTAGTGCGCCATTTTGGTTTTTCCCAAAGTTTCTCAAAAACTTAGACTAACCACGTTTATTAATGGAATTGTGTAGAACTCTCCCCATCTAACCAACTTCACAGCTTCTATAATTTTTCAAGGACTCCCCAGCTAACCAACTTCATAGCTCCTATAGTGACTGAGATCCTAATACATGGAAAGCGAATGTGGGACACACTGTATACGATAAATGACATTTTGATTTAAAATGAAGCAAAAAGCTAACTTGACGTAATCTCTCCATTCTTACAATATTCGAGGATTTTTATTAAAGATTAACTGAATCGTAGGTACGCAAACAATTTATTTATATTTCTTGAAATTTCATATCAAATCAAGTATCAAATCAGAAAAACTTGGCACACTACAAGTACTTTACTTCAAATACAATCTGATCTTATATATTAGGTATCAAATCAATCAAAATGTTCGTAGAAGTAACCCGTACCAGTTACTCAATACCGTTCATTCACCATGATAATATAAACTGTAAAAAAAAACATCCGATATTAGAAGATGACTGACATCTTTAAGAGTTTCATCGATAAATAGTAAAAATGTCACGAGGTCTTATTATTAGTTCACCACACCCTTACTACAGAGCTGAGCTCTATCGTACACCGCAAAGACGTCATAGTTCTTGGAATAGTCCCTTTCCAATTTTAAACTAAGCCTATCGGCCGCCATTAGAGCAGCTCCGACGCCCATTTCAGTTTTGAGCCTCAGTAGAGTGAGTTTTTTGATCGCACTATTTTCCTGCAAAAAACGGGTAAAGCCACAACACAGCAAGTCCCAGCTCAGCCACACCGACCCCACACAAATCACTTGAAAACCCCCGTCCGTGGCTACAAGATCCTTGGAGGCCTTTCCAGCGACTGCAACTATACTTTTGGCCAGGTCGACTCCGGCTTGCTCAAAAAGGCAGCGCGACAGTTTGTCGCCCTTTTGTCTAGCTAAGTCAGCCAGTTGCTTGCACAAAAGTGCGATTCGGGACTTGTCAAAGTTCACGTAGAACGAGTCCAGGATGTCGGCTTGAGTTTGGATGCTGAAGAACTCTTTGACCAAGGCCCAGACTTGGTTTGTGGGATAGGGAGTTTGCTCGAAATTGTCAAGACTATTGAAACAGTGCTTGACCGCGTGCCAGCTGATATTCCAAGCGCTGCCTTCGTCCCCTAAAAGGTATCCCCAGCCGCCGCACTGCACCTTCTCTCCATTGGGGTTGATTAAAAGGGTGTTCGAGCCGGTACCGGCGATACAAACGATTCCGCCCTTGTTACTAACAGTCGCAATGGAACCCTCTGTGTCCGAACCCACGGCATACTGTAGGGCTAGTTTGGGGTAGCTTTCTCTCAGCCCTTTTACCAGCTCCTGGTTGGTTTCCTCCAGCTCGCAGCCGCTCAAAGAGAGACCTACCGCAGCAATTGGGGTATCCACCGAAATACCAGCTTTCTGTTTTGCTTCGTTAATGAGCTCGACGATTTTCTTGCCACACTCCTCCATGCCAATCAGATGGTGGTTGGTACCGCTGCCTTTGGCCGTGGATATGACCTTTCCTTGGGGGTTCATCAGCACCGCGATGGAGTTGGAGGCCCCCCCTTCAATTCCACCCACGATTTCGCTTGCAATCATGTTTCAAATGACGTGTGTGACGCGCTATTGTCGTTATCAGGCGGGTTCTATAATACTGGCAACATTCCAGCACCGGTTTGGTGAAAGTACCGAACGGAACTGAAAGCTACACACACACATACAATGTCCCAAACCCGCACAGAACAGAAATTCGAGACGGCTGATTAATTATTGATGATGATGATAATCTCCACGTCGAGCGACTTTTTTTTAATGACGAGCCTTCAATGAACGTTGCGGAGTACTAATCTACAACAAAACGAACCTAATTGGACTTTACTACTATCAAAAACAGTGACGTAATTTGTTGTTAAGTTATTGTGTGTGTGTCTAAAGGTGTGTTTGATCAGCCGGCCAATGGCAGTTTAGCCACGTTTTAGTACGCAGAATGAGTACTTGCTGGCTTAGTATAGCTTAATTAAAATTATGAATGTTTGAACAGAGGCGTAGGTACGCGGATTTGGTATGTTGAAGTTAAACCTAACCCAAAGAAAAACCAAAAGAAAACAAAGAGTCAATAATGCACTGGAAAAGAATATTAAAGAGATAAACGAGTTTATATTTCAAAGAAAGTTTACAGTCTCTCTTTATGACATCAGTTTTTATCTTTTGATACGTTTTAATACCCTGAAGGAGGATAATATAGGCCTAACGGCCACAAAAGTATTTGGGACACTATTCACCATTTTTTTGTTGCACCTAAACTAACATAAGTAAGAAATACCCAATACGAAATTGGATCGCAAACGATCTACTACATGGAAAAAAAATCTAAATTAAATGCCGAAGAGGTAAGGAAAACAAAACCTTTGCATATTGTGTAAAAGGAAAAGAAATATGTGAGCTTGGGGTATCTGAAATGTAAAAGAACTAAATTTAAACAAAAAATAATATGTGCTTACATAAAAGAGAAGACAGTTATGAAGAACATAAATTATTCTAAAAGCGGTCATATCAGAATTTGAAAAGAAAAAAAAAAATCTTTGTGAAGAAATATAGCAAAAATTACATATTTTTTAAAATATATAACATGTGTATGAAGAAAACCGGCAGGCAAAGTTAAAAAAAACACAAAAATGTAACAAAAATAAGATTAGAAAAAAACCACTCGAAACCAAAAAATTATGGTGAAAACAAACCTGAAAATAATAAAAATGAAAGGAGTAAAAAATTAACTTTAGGAGTAAAGAAAACACTTTAAAAAAAGTAAAACTTCTACATATTTAAGAGAGACAATTATCAGCCATTCCTCATGCGTACAATCAGAATAGATTAATAGGGATGAAGTTAAAAAAATGCATTAGCGAAGCAACTTGCTGGTATTAAAGAGCGAGATTAATTCCGATTATTATTTAAAGGAAAAACATATATAAACCATTCACTTAATATTGACATCAAGTAAGCGTTGTAAATCTTACCTTTATATTCTTATCATATATATGGCAACATGTGCTGAAAGGAGATGGGTATCAAAACAAAGTGAAGATTTCAAATGTAGAAAGATGTCAAAAATAAGCAAATAAGGTATACCTGATGCCTTAAAATCGGAAATCATGATGGATTCCTGTGTGGTCAAACTTTGCGTTCTTGCAGACTTGCTGTAAGTCCAATGTTGTCATTGATAGCCTGTATAGTTAGCGTTTCACCTCCTTTTTTCTCCTAAAAACAAATACAAATTTTTGCCTAAGTGCATCTTTTGCTTTATCGTTATACACTCCATAAGAATCGCATGCAGAAGCCGCCATATTGGAAATTACAAAAAAAAAACAAATGAAGATTCAAACTATTATGGCCGACTTGATGGCCGCTGATGGCTTGACCGGGTGTTTATTAGAAAACGTCATCTAGAAGGCTGTGGATGTTTGACACAATAGGATGACATAATCAAAATAAATAAACTTTTGTTCTTTCATCCTTTTCACATTTTACAGCCAACTATACGTTGTTTTTTTAATGAACACTCTACTTGTTGGATAACATACTATTTTCCTTCCTTGCGGTCATCCTTAGTGCTTTAATAAAAAACAAATTAAAAAGATATTTAATGACGAAATAAAAAAAAACAGAACTACTAAATTATATAAAAGAAAATAATGAAAAATTGCTGCTGCTAAGTATTTTTTCCTGTCTTGTCTCACTGTGTTGAAATGTGTCTGTTTGATTTTTTTTCTTCAATTGTTAATTTTCTTTTTAATATTTTTCCTGTTTAAATTTTTAGTCATTTATTTTAAGTATTTGCACTCTCTTAAACAGCAGACGTTTGATGTCTGTTATAACGTTTTTTTTTAATATGTTCCGTTGTTTTTTTAATTTTTACTTCACTTTGTCTCGCGTTTTATTTCCTCTTTTCGTTATCACGTCTTTATATTTTTGTATAATTTCTCATTTGTTTTTGTTATTTTTGGTGTTTTTTTTTCTTTTCTAAAATTCTTTTCATTTTAACTATCTACTGATCATTTATTTGAAGTATTTGAACTTTCCTAAACGACTTTTGAGATCCATTATCATGTCTACGTTCCTCCACTTTATCTCTTCCTTTAGCTCCATATTTTGTTATCACGTGACTGAATTCTCTGGAATTTTTGGGTTAATTTTCCTATTACAATTTATTTTTTTGTGATTTATATTGTATTGTACAATTTTGTTCTCATTTCTTAAATTCCCATTCTTACTATTTTCTACTCATGTATTGAAGAATTTTTCAAAGAATCTCTCAACTATGCTACATTATCTTTCTCATTTCCACTTCACTTTGTGATTTCTTTTAGTTCCTGGATTTCGTTATCACGTCATTGACTTGTTCTTTGCGTTTATTTTATCGTTTTCTATTCACTTATTTAAAGCATTTGCAAACAATGTTTGATGTCTGTTATAACCCCCATTTTCCAAAGCCTATGTTCTTTTACCTTTTTCGTTTCTTCCTTTTTCTCTTCTTTTAGTTTCTTACTTTGTTATCACGCCATTGACTTTTTTGTAATTTTCGTGTATAATTTGTTTGTTTCTGTTATTTTTAGAGTTTAACAATTTTTGCGTTTAATTCTTAACATTTTTCACGTATTTCTTTAGACTCTTTGAATCGTGTTTCCTCAATTAATTTCTTTTTATATTCTTTAAGTGTTCGTGAGTGCAGTTTTCGTGAGTACAACATGTTTTACTCATTTCTTTTAACTAATAATATTTCTTCTAGTTGTTAATTTGTATTTCCTAAACATTTTAGTGTTTTTGCTTATTTTCTTGTATGTCTTATATATTTCATCAATTTCTCTTTACCTTCTAGTTCACTTTATTTCACCTTTGGATTTAGGATTAATGGAATAATACTTCTCTGTATTTTTGCCTTCTCGTTCTTGTTACGTTTTATTTTTTGCACTCCCTTGACTGACTCTTTGAGTGTGAATATTTATCAATTTTCCTGAGTTTCTTGTAACTGTTATTTTTTAATTGGCCACTTTAACTTATTTTCAAAATTTTCATAATTTCAAAATAAATAGACTTTTGTTCTTTCATCCTTTTGACATTTCACAGCCAACTATATGTCGTTTTAAATGAACACCCTACTTGTTGGATAACATACTATTTTCCTTGCTTGCGGTCATCCTTAGTGTATTAGCTGTTATTTGTTGTTATTTAATAAAAAACAAATTAAAACGATATTTAATGACAAAAAAAAAACAAAACTACTAAATTATATAAAAGAAGATAATAAAAATTTGCTACTGCTAAGTATTTTTTTCCTTTTCTTGTCTATTTGTTGAAAACCGTCCGTTTGATTTTTTTTCTTCAATTGTTAATTTTCTCTTTAATATTTTTCCTGTTTAAATTTTTACTCATTTATTTTAAGTATTTGAATTCTCTTAAACCGTTCCGTTAATTTTTTTTTCTCCACTTTGTCACAGCTTTTATTTCCTCTTTGCGTTATCACGTCATTGACTTCTTTATATTTTTGTATAATTTCTCATTTGTTTTTATATTTTTTGGTGTTTTCTGTTTCTTTTCTAAAATGTTTCTTTTCATCTTAACTACCCACTACTCATTTATTTGAAGTATTTGAACTTTTCATCCGTTATAACAATTTTTCTAAATTTCTTTCAACTACACTCCTTCACTTTATCTCTTCTTTTAGCTCCTCATTTTCTTATCATGTGACTGAATTCTCTGGAATTTTTGTGTTAAACTTCCTATTATATATTTTTTTGTTATTTATATTGTATTGTACAATTTTGTTCTCATTTTTTACATTCTCTTTCTTACAATTTTCTACTCATTTATTGAGCAATTTTTCAAAAAATCTCAACTACTTTCCAGTATCTTCATCATTTCACTTAACGTGATTTCTTTTATTCCTGATTCTGTTATCACGTCATCGACTTGTTTTTTTTGCGTTTATTTTCTCGTTTTCTACTCACTTATTTAAAGCATTTGCATTTTATTAAACAATGTTTGATGTCCGTTACAACCATTCTTTCTAAAGCCTATGTTCTTTTACCTTTTTCGTTTCTTCATTTTTCCCTTCTTTTAGTTTCTTACTTTGTTATCACGCCATTGACTTCTTTTAATTTGTTTGCTTCTGTTATTTTTAGACTTTAACAATTTTTACGTTTGATTCTTAACATTTTTCACATATTTCTTTAAACTCTTTGAACCGTGTTTCCTCAATTAATTTCTTTTTATATTCTTCATGTGTTTTGAGTTTCTTAAGAGATGTTTGATGTGTCACTGTGCTTTTTCTCCTTTCTACTTTCCTGTGTTACTTTTTTAGTTTGTCATTCCATTATCACGTCAAAATTTTTTGCAGTTTTCATGAGTACAACATTTTTTACTTATTTCTTTTAACTATTAATTTTTTCTCCTAGTCGTTAATTTGTATTTCCTAAACATTTTAGTGTTTTTACTTATTTTCTGGTATATCTTATATTCTATATATTTCATCAGTTTCTCTTTACCGTCTCATTTCTACTTTACCTTATTTCACCTTTAGATTTTGGATTAATGGTATAATCTTCTGCATTTTTGACTTCTTGTTCTTGTTACGTAAAAATAAATTTGCGTGCTTTTTTGAAGTGCTAATGAGAAAGTGAAATTTATCTTCAATTCAAAATCTCTTCAATTGAGTCCACAAAAAGATTAATAAAAACCAATTAAAGCTACTAAAACCAGTTACGATTTTTTCGAATTTGTATTTCCAGATGTAGTTTGATTTTCTTTTACAAATTTACCTCAATTTAATCTAATTTGCATATCTAACAATTATCAAGATTCCAATGATGGAAATTAAGTAATGATTCCTAAGATGGAAAATAAGTAAATCGTTAAAAAAGGAAATAAACTAAAAAAAAAACATACAGTAATAAATATCTATAAAATTGTAATAAAAAAAGGTTTCAATTTTTGGCGCTCAATGGCTATATTCAAAAAAATCAAGTTGATAATGCCCCAAAAAAAGTCAAAACGTCGGACTAAAAATTTTGACGATTTTTGTACATTTTTTTTTTGGTTTTACGAAAATTTTCGGTTTCAGCACAAAATTAAAAAAAATCTCCATCTTTCGATTCGAAATTCAATTAAGACCATTTCGCCACGTCCCAACGAAAAGTGGTTTTTAAGTTCCAAAAAGAGAACTTTCCAAGGCATCCCCTGGGATAGAAAGCTATTCGATTAAATGCACGGTCTTGGGACAAATATACCTCAAAGTGGCAGTTTTGAAAAAGTTTAAAAATTTGCCAAAATTTCAAATTCAAAGCTAGGCTCCTGATTTTTGATCAGGTCTGGGGCCCGTGTGTGTACTAACTCTCTGAATTATTTTAGGTTTTTTGCTGCAAAAATGTGGAATCTACAGGGTGAAATGTGACAAAAGTACACTTAATTTGGCAAAAAATGTGGCACAGAAAAACTTGTGTAGCTCGCCCGGTATAAGAGCTAGACCAAAACTAACAACTGATTTTTTCTCTCCACGTCTTCTAGTTATATATATTTACAACCGAAATTAGGATCTCCTATAATTTTCGTAAAAATCGCACAAAACTACTATACCATTTTGGACACTTTTTCTTAACTGCCTTTGGAAATTTTTTACTCAGACTGCATTAAAATGACACCTTTGGGGGGGGGGGGGTAGGATTAAAAGTGCCCAAGGATATGCACGGTCCCATCGTCTAACTAAGAGGAGGTCTAGAAGGCCAAGAAATTGAACATTACAATCTTTTTAAAAAAACCGTCCCACATTTGCGAATTTTTGTAGATTTTCCTATTTAACTTATCGAATTCAGATTTCAAAATGTATCCTTTACACATATGGGGAATTCCACTCACGGAAAGCCCTATACCCCACATAGCCCCGGAGTTACGGTAAAGACGCGACAAATTTGTATACCGAAAAAAATTTCTATAATTTGACGTAAGTCTTGATGACGTCATGACGTCATCGAGACGACACTTCCAGCGGAAATTGCCGCCATTTTTTAGGTTTCCATCGCTAAAAAGGGGGCCTAAAACTGTAAAACAGCGGTGGGGAAGGGGGGGGGGGGGGTCTCCAGATGTAATATACTAAATCGTTGAACACGTCAAATTGACCTGCCATGTGGCGTTACGAACAAATGACTGGCGCCGAGTTGCCACATTTCTCGACTTCAAATAAAGCTTGAAGTGTTTCTAGCGATAAATAACTTCTCATAGTATATTCCTTATCATCAGAGATATTAAATGATTTAGCCGATTATTATTGCGATTTGTAAAGTGAACTCTCCAATGATTGATCACGGGGCTTAATCAATTTTCAAGTTGTTTATTGACAATGTTTGTTTATTGTTATATGACGCGTATAAATGCGATTATCGGATAAAACACTCGACGTTAATCTCTCGCTTCTAAAGATAAATAAATGTCGCAAATCCTTTAAATAGGAGTTTGTAACGCAATTTTTGGTACTAAACAAAGAAAAAGTTGAAGTAATTAGCGCAGGCTAATGTATACGTACTTATTTGGCAATAAATCTAATCAGTGACAATTAGGACAAAATTGTATTCGAAAAATGCCGTAATAACGGCATCGAAAAGACGACCATTTGTATGGGGGAACGCCGGGTGTCGGGAAAAAGATAGATGCGACCGAATACTTGAGGGTTATTAATTCAGTACTGCTTGGCAGGTACGGAAATAACTTACTGCATGGAACTGAAGAAAAAAAGTGAAGTTAAGGTACGTACCTTTGTCTTACGGCCTACCAGGAGCCGAATTCCTTACCAATGGGGTTCCTTACCAACACTCTTGGAAAATAACCACACTTTTTATCGCATTGTGTATCAGCATTGTAATGATATCATTCCTATAGATTATGAGGAGACTACGAGACAATAATGTTGAAAAAGGAGTGACAAGCATAAAACTTGCCCTCATGACGATCAACAATCTATGTCCTTGTTTTATCCCGTTTCGCCGTTAATTTAATAACATTTGCGAGTAGTTATTATTATAATAAACAATAACTGTATATTTTATTAAAAAAAGAGATCATTCAGTAGCAAAATTAACAAAGGCGCCACTCGCCTAAATCATCCAGAAATAGCGTTGCTTGGCGGCATGTTTTCCACAACTCTTGTGCGTGGCTTCCGCCAGATTTAAAGCGACACTTCGACTTAAATTTGTCACGTCGTATTCACTTTCCCGGTGTTTATTATCAAATTAAGTGAAAATATTGGAAAAGCCGGCGAAGTTTACGGGCGAATTTAATGGCCCGCACGTCGGGGTTTTGCTATTAAGGGGTCGTACTGCTCAAATTAACAGTACCCGCAGGAAAAATTTACGATTGGTCTTGCTTACCTGATTTATCCATCCGAAGATCCTATATATAGTTTTCGAGGTGACCAAAATAAGTTTTGTTGTTGTTGTTGCAGGTCTGCGGAGGTACCTAGTCCGTCGAATCAGCAAAGGCAAAGGACCACTTCGAGGTCCACTCCGACCAGCTGTGGGACCAAAGGTGAGCCATTTTTACTTTGAGATAAATATTGAAAATAGAGCGAAACAGCATTAATACCGTCGGACAAACTTCCGCACTCTTTTAAGTTGTTTAAACAATCACTTATACATGAAGGCCCAAAAAACTACATAAATAACTCGGGAGAATCGTTTGAATTCGACCATTTAGCTTCTCTAATATCAATCGGAAATATTTAAAACCGTAAATTCGGCATTGTGTACAATTCGAAGCGTAATTATTTCATTGGCTATAGCCAATTTCGATCGGCTTTAGGACGGGTTTCGTGTAAACACGACGGTCTAATGTTTTGTTATCGAGAAAAAAATGGGTTTTATTCGATATCAAAGGAAATGGGAAAAGTTATGGTCATCGATTTCCGCTACTGTAGTGGCCCAGTTCTAAAGAGCCACCCCTGGCTGGTTATCTGAGCTCGATTTGGCTGACTATAGACTCTGGATTATCAAACATTACAAAAAGTCTCATTGGGCTTGAAAACGTGAAGTTAATAGAAACCTCAACTCTTTGCCCTTTGAGAGCAAAGGCAGTGGAACTAGCCCTATGACCTATGACAAGTAAGCGACAGACAGGAAACCTCAGAATTTATTGGTTCACCGTATACGTACGCTAAAGACCTTCTCGCAAAAATTAAAACCTTTAATGACGTAACAACTGTAGGTTAGGGGGCCCTAAGAGTACGGTCCTAATCATCTTTTGCAAATATTAAAATCATTTTCGAAAAAAAAAACAATATACTTCTATCAAAGGTACATATTTAGGGTATTAACTTTCATACAGCTTAATATAAGAGAAAATTATGTGTGGCAAATTGGGGTCACTTTCTTATTCAAGTGCAAATGCGTACTCTTAGAACTTATAGAGTCCAAGAATACGCATTAGTAAACCTAAGAGTACGCAGGACAAAAAACTACCACAACAGTGAAAAATCAGTTTCAAACTCTTGCCTACCTAATAAAACATACAATAATAATAATCCTAGCAAAAATCACATAAAAAAATTCCTTGTCCTAGATAATTTGAGCAAAGCTCATGCCACCATCTTTGACATTTGGTACATTACAGCCAATCTCCTGATTTGGATGAAGACGTTTTATAATTTTCATTGCAACCAGGACATGTAGCATCAACTTCACCTGCTGCCGGTTTTGAATTGCTCAACACTTTTGTGGCATGAGTCGACGTCTTTTTGGGTTGTTCTTTCTTTGATTCCCGTAACACTTTCCTTGTAGCTCGATCTTCATTTTGATGAAGCTGTTCATCTTTAAATGGGGTAGAAGACAAAATCTCAGATTTTTTTGATTTAGTTCTTCGGGTCTGAACATGTTGTGCGTTGGAAACAGGAATTATCATATTTGGGCGTTATGGAGGGTTTCGGATTAGAGCTTCACGAGACCGAGACTGACATACTCTCGATCTCGGTCTCGAATTTATAATTAAGTGTCGGTCTCGGTCTCGGTCTTGTGCATCGAGACCGAGACCAAGACTCGCGTAATCTCGGTTTTGGTCTCGTAGTAGCAACTCGAGTCTCGGTCTCGGTCTCGCGAAGAAAAAGGTAGTATCTCGAAAAATCTCATTGTTTGAATTGCATATTCAATTTTCTGTCCGTTTTTGTATATGAATGTTTACTTAAAATCAAAACTTGAAATTATTGAGAGTTCCAATTTCCATTGTAGAATCAGGTTAGTTCAGGTTAGCTTAATGTAAAACTGCATTAGACATGCTCGTAGGTCCACCAATGATGCTACTGAACATATTTTTTATAAAAAATATGCGTCCTGTATACTCATCGACAGATCTATCAGATTTCATTGAAAATATGGAAATATTTCAAATCAGCCTTTATATTATGAATTTGAATATGCATTTCGAAAAAGTACCAATACTGCCAATGGAAAAATTCCTATTTTTTAGCTTTATTTTGTGGTAGAATGAAGTAAGTCACAATAGTCACCAACTTAAAAATTACCCTGTACAGAAATAATACAATACTTTTGAAAACACAAAAACGTCATTATCATATTAACTGGCTAGTCATACTCAGGAGTCCAAAGAACTTATTTATGATAGTTGATAGTTATTTATAAATATAAAGGGCAAAAAGTGACAGTTTACACATGTCTTAATCGTCTTTCTTACTCGCTTTAAGTCGATTTCGTTCGTGCTGAAAACCCATACTTTATCGAAAACAATCGAAATCTCGTTTTTCTATAAAATGAGGAAAAAAGAAAAATCAAGTAAGTATGTACTAGAGAACTTCTATTAGAGTGTCTTTTCGCCCTAAGAATACCTATATGCAACGCACTGTTATAAGGGTCTGCTCGTCTGCTGATTATATAATAAAATCTTGCAAAAGAATGATGTTGTTCGAGACCGAGACTCTCGAGAGTCTCGATTGGCAGTATCGGTCTCGGTTTCGGTTTCGCAGATCGAGACCGAAATAGAGACCAAGACAGTCTCGGTCTCGGTCTCGAAGTCGATATTAAAGTCTCGGTCTCGGTCTCGTACGAGACCGAGACCGTACAAGTGGCTTTTTTTGGTACAAGCCGTACGAGACCGTACAAGTGGCTTTTTTAATACCATAACATTTTTCAGTTGGCAGCTGTAGTAGTTCAGATTTTGGAAGATTATTTTTGGTCGTATTTTCTCCTTGAATATGGTACAGAAATCTAATCTTATGAGAGTCAATGGCTGAGGTTCAAAAGTATCCGGTGCGCCATAGACTTTCTTCTGGAGCATCATTTTTACAGGTGTTGTCTCTTCCCGACGCTTTTTAAACTCAAATTGGTTTTTCTGGCCTGGGTTTTTTGCGATGACATGCATGATAAGTGGGAGATCATCATCGTACTTTCATCACCACATTGTTACTTCAGAAGGAGCAAAATGAATAATTCTGTGTTCATGTATCCAGAGTCGGAAATCAACTATAAAGTGCCTGGTGGACACCGTAAAACAGTTGTTCCTTCATCCACTTTCGAGGAAAAATGAGGGCTGGTGGTACCCAGATTTCCGATGCACTCACACAGCTACAGCTGTGATAAATTGGCCTCTTTCAGCAGACACAACTTTATCAACACATTTCTCTCCTTTAGTTGTGAAGATCTTTGGCAATTTATTTGGAACGGTGGACAGACCTGTTTCGTCCATATTAAAAACTCGAGGGGCTTCAGGTTTGGTTTTCTGATAACATTGCTTCAAATTATCAAAAAATCGCTGACACTGGACTCGATTAAATCCCATCGCTCTGGCCAAACTTCATTTTCCTGGATTCCGTAATAATAGACCTTTTCGTAAGGCAAAGCTTCTAGTCCAATGACGACTTGCAACTATCTTTTCTTTATTGAATCGATGTGTACACCATTAAGCTCAGCAAATTGGAAAGCAAGGGACATGACGTCTTTCATCCTTAGTCCGTAAAATCTGTTATCTAGATCTATGACGTGATTTGTTAATTCCAACTCCATTTCTGGTCTAAATATATTAGAAGATCTGCCGAATGAGGTTGGAATAGTACCCTAAAATAAAATATTCTTTCTATTTAATTTTTTTCTACACAAATAGCGCAACAAACATATACCGCCTTTAGCCGTTTTCTTAAGGAACATTCGTTAACACCTAACGAGGCTGCAACAGAGGGTTTGCTTTCCCCCTTTCAATTCTACCTTAAAAATCTTCAGTAAGTTTTAGTTGTCGAGTACTTTTTCTTTGGTATTTCCTCGCCATTATGTTTAAAATCTAAAATAAATATCATTAAGAAAATAATTCGAAACATGCACATAAGAGTACGCATGAAGCCAAAGTGTACGCGCGCGTACTCTTTGGGTGCGTACTCTTTGGTACAATTCCAAGATTCAACGTCTTGCCTTTTATCTCAACTGTAAGAAATATTTAACCGCCAAATAAGCACATGTATATGGGGCCTCGTGAATGTACTTTAAGGCGAATCAATGGGAAATAACATTTCTATGATATTAACTAGAAAGTATATTACGATAGAACACATAATAGCTATTTATGTAACCAGTTACGAAAAGTCCGATTTTGTGTAACGAATGAATGTTTGCGGGACGAGCGCAGCGAGTTCCCGCAATATGAATGAGATACATAAAAAGGCTTTTCTCTAATTTTGACTACAAATACCTACTTAGAGAGAGAGAGAGAAAGAGAGAGAGAGTTATTATTAATAAACTTCAATGTTACTTTAAAACCACTTTGTATCTACTTAATACCGTAAAACTATAGAAACGGTATGCCACAACCGAAACCTGCAACTGGTGGGGAAACGAACTTTTCATCACCAGCTACGAAAGATTTTACTTTTCGTAACTACTTACGAAAAGTAGGACGTTACGCCACTGTCATCAGTATTGAAAAGTGCCATTTTATATGTCAAAATTAGAAAAATATTATAAAAATATGCATAAAATTAATTATCTTACCGTTTCTCCACTAAACAAGCACAAATTCACAATTTTACATAACCTCAATTAAGTCCTCGGTAAAGCAATGATTTGATGTCTAAATTGGTATTTCTGCGGTGTTGCAAAAATGGCAAAAATGCATGTGCGTACTCTTAAGGACTTCGTACTCTTAAGGCCCCTACCCCTAATGTTCTGCAGTTGGTATTTCAAAAAGAAATACACACCAGATAAGCTCGTTTTTTAAAATTACATTATAAACCGATAAACTGCTCATAATCTTATTTACCCTTCAATTCGCTGGAAGAAATTATCTGAAAAGGTAACCGAAGAAGGAAATTTACAAATTTCTCGAAATCGATTTGAGCTAATAAGAATCATTCATTTTAGGTAAATACAGTTGTTGGACGACTCATTTCTGAAAATCTGAAAATTTTTTCAATTCTAAAAGCTTTCTCAACGTTACTATCCGAAACTAACCAGGATAGCAGTTAAGATCTTCAAGCACGAGAACAACTTCAACAAAAAATGTTATGTGCAAGCTATCCCTACCGCTTCCATTGTGAATGTCCGCCGTAGTTGTGGACGAAACGTCGCAAAAAAAATTACTGGACCACGGCTTCAAATCCCGGAAAACACTTTAAGATTTCTGAAACTGTTAAGGCTACTAAAAATCTTGATTTACCATTCAATTGTTATTTGCTCCAAACGTAACGAAAATAGCTCAAAACACAAAAACTATCGTCAGCCTCATTCAGCGGGACATCCCGATTGTCCTGTCGCAGAAAGGGCGCCCACGAGATCAGCTGAGACTGAAACAGCCAATTGGGATAAACCTCCCAACAAGGGACGCTCTAGAGTCGAGGGCAGCCACAAAAAGTGTAACTCTGGGATGGATTCTTGGACATAGGGGCATAGGGACATAGAGGCCAAAGGTAGTTCCCAGACATGCTGTACTAGAACAGAGCCATATCTAGGAGGAAGTAAAGGGTGCGTCTCTCACACTCTGAATAAGTGGGCTTAGAAGAGTACAAGGACAAACTGGACACAGTCAGGAATATGCAGACAGACCAACAAAATCTACCCTAACTCGTATAGATTCAAGGCCTCCTGGCTTCTTAGGAGAAGCCAACAGTGTCTGGGAGGCCTTATAGGAATCTTTGCTGGACACTGCACACTAAACAGGCACATGCACCTGCAGGGAATGGCTGACACTACAGTCTGCACCCACTGTAGGGCAGGAGAAGAGTCGTCATACCATTTTCTGGGAGTGTGCCATAGGTGGGCTCTACTGCGCCATAGGACACTTGGAGTCGCTTTTCTTGATCGAGAGGAGCTTCCGACTCTGAAATGGGACGGGATACTCTCCTTCATTAGAGGGACTGGTCGTCGAGTCGTGGAGGGAACGAGAGGTGGAGTAGGGATGGGTGGACCAGAGGACTGTGAAAAGGCCCTCTAAGGCATAATCGCAGGGCTTCGCCCCCCCCCCCCTCCCAATTGTTTACTACTACTACTACTACCAGCACTACTACTACTAACATAAACATTTCTTGATATCGGTCAGGGCTACTCAAGACTTTATGTTTTAGCTTTTTTTTTTTGGAAACAAATTAAATCAACACAAATACAAACTCGATGGGGTCATTTTTGAAAATCAGCAAAATACAAATATCTCTGTTAGAGCTGCTCAAAATCTGTCTTTACTATTGAAACTAGTAAAAGAAATTTTCAACCGTAACGTAGTAACAAACATGGATATTACTCGATATTAATTAGAGGTTCACTTTAGGTTAAATGTTTTTTTTTTTAATCAAATAAAATTCATATACAAACCGGATGGACCCATTTTTCTCTAAAACGGATACAGCTACTCAAAATCCATCTTTAGCATGCAATCTAGTAGAAAGAATTAAAACGTACCCGAAGCAGAAACCGTACACATTTCTTGAACTCGATGAAAGCTACCCAAGATTTTACTTTATCTTTTAGTTTCAAGTAACGTAACGAAAATAGGTATACGACAGATATTTCGAAATAGATTTCAGCTATTGAAAATTAAACGTTGTCCTTGGATGATTGCAAATAAACTGCTAACGGAGAAGATCGATACAGCAATTTGTTTTGTCATTTTGGGGGGTCTGTATCTCGGACATGCCTTAGTCGAAATTTAAAACCGAAAGAAATTTTGAAAGGTCGTTTCTTCGAGAATCACGGCCTGAGATTGACCTTAAATAAGTTATTCTCCAAAGGATATACAGGGTAAAGAAAAAAGCATGTTGCATTTCAACACACTGCATTTGGCAGGTAGCGTAATTTCAGAACATTTATTGTTATGACATTTAATGCCGTTAGGGATATCTCGGCACATGTTCGGCAGTTTGCGGTTTTTTGGCTTACAAAATAAATTACAGGGGTTTTTCAAAAAGTTGACGCTCTTTTGTAGGTCACCCTGTATTGCGAGAATGCCGCAGCCGATTTTAATAAGATAAATTATCTCTAAAAGACAACTGGTTGCAAAATCAGCGACGTAGACTCATATATAATAAAACAATTTTATTCCATTTTGTACAAAGATGGCAAAAAAATCTAATAAAAAACTGATAGAGTTTTGTTTACTACGATATCATGACGGGAACCTTAACTTTAAGACTCTTTTTGTACTGACATTTAAGAGCTATGGTCGATATCTCGGGCCGGTTTTGGCGGTTTTTTGCCTACTAAATCAGTTACAGGGCGTTTACAGAAAGTTTGAACTTTCTTGTAGATTACAACACAAGGTATCCTGAAATTAACTGGGAAATCCCTAGCCAAAAATAGGGCACAATGTTCGTACAAACATAACCCGCAAACGCTTCGTCTCCGAGATACAGGGTGTTGTTTTTTTTTTATTTTTTTCTTTATAGCTCTTAGAGTTTTTGAGATATCAATTCAAATGGGTTTTAACAATCCAGGCCTTCCCATAAGAAACACATTGCCCGATGCATTTTAAACGGGACGACGTTGATTAGGTCATAAACAAATTGCTCCCATAGAAAGGGTGATAAAATAATCGTGGCTAAGTCATGCGATAAAAAAATTGTTATATCTCTGAGACGAATAAAGTTAGGAATTTAAAATTTGGTATGTTGGTTCCTTAGAAGATGAGCTTCAACTTGCGATAAATGGAATCTTTTTTGGTACCAGTTCCATAGGTACCATGAAGAATTTTTTTCAGAAAAGTTTTCAGGCTTTTACATGGGTGTTTAATATAATTTAATGTACACCTTCTTCACAAAGTAATCATTTTGGTGGTCTACCCCTTTTTTCTTAAAAAATATGCATTGACATGCTTTAACGCTCGCCACTGGTAGAGACAAAAACTTTGTTATTATTGCAAAACATACAAATCCTATTGCGGTCAAGCACTGCCAAATTTTATTGACATATCTCTGGCGGTTTTGGAGAAACCAACAAACTTTCATTTTTTAAATAAAACTTTAACACCCTGTATCTTTCAAATGAAAAATTGTAAATACAAAAATTGTAGACAACACGTTTATATGACAGACTCCCCTTAAAATTGACCAGAGAATTGTTAAGTTTCATTTTTAACCACATGTCATGACTCATTCTGTATTGAAACCTTTCCCATTTGATTTCCTTCCATTCCTGAACAACATCCAACGGAAACGATTTAGTAACCATCAATCTGCATCGATGATTTTAAAATAAAAAAATCAATGAACTTTTAAAGTCAATTTAATTCGGTTGCCTGGGTATTCCTGCAATATAATGTAAGTTACGAGAAAGTGCAAACTTCCTGTAAACGCCCTGTAACTGATTTCGTAGGCAAAAAAACCAAAAAACCGCAAAAACGGTCCCGAGATATCGACCATAGCTCTTAAATGTCGGTACAAAAAAAGTCTTAAAGTTAAGGCTCCCGTCATGATATCGTAGTAAACAAAATCTTAATCAGTTTTTTATTAGATTTTTTGCCATCTTTGTACAAAATGGAATAAAATTGTTTTATTAACTATGAGTCTACGTCGCTGATTTTGCAACCAGTTGTCTTTTAGAGATCATTTATCTTATTAAAATCGGCTGCGGCATTTTCGCAATACAAGGTGACCTACAAAAGAGCGTCAACTTTTTCAAAAACCCCTGTAATTTATTTTGTAGACCAAAAAATCGAAAACTGCCGAACATGTCCCGAGATACCAACTAACGCCATTAATGGCCGATCGCACCAAGCAATTTTTAAGTATACTTAGTTAAGGCTTCCATTATTACCATGGTTACTCATGCTAATACATATGGTCATAACAATAAATGTTCTGAAATTACGCTACCTACCAAATGCAGTGGGTTGAAACGCATCCATTTTGTAGTGCTTTTTTCTTTTCCCTGTATATCCTTTAGAGAATAACTTATTTAAGATTAATCTCTCGCCGTGATTCTAGAAGAAACGACCTTTCAAAATCTCTTTAGGTTTTAAATTTCGGTTAAGGCATTTCCGAGATACATACCCCCAAAATGACAAAAAAACTTGCTGTATCGATCTTTTCCGTTAGCAGTTTAGTATAATTGATAACAAATAAAAACTTGATAGGCCCAATCTAAAAAATCATAAAATCACAAATATCTCAAGAACGGCTCACTATTCCATTTATTGAAAGAAATTAGCTTAAAAGTTAACGAAAATATGCAACTTACAAATATCTCGATATTGATTAGAGCTGAGACATATATTTAGTCTTTGGATTTTTGGAAGACATGTATCTAAGTGGAGACAAATATAAACTCGATTGGCTTATTTTTAATATTCGAAAAAATATATGTAATTTTAAAACAATTTAACTGCTAAAAATCTCTTTTTACCATTTATTTTATTAGAAGAAGTTTCCTCAAAAAAGTAACCGAAGTAGGAAACTTACAAATATCTCAACGTCGATTGAGGTTGTTATTATGTAAATTATAACAGAAAATAGATACAAACTTGTTGGGCTCATTTTTGCATGAAAATCAAAAAACTCATATAGCATAAACAGCCTAAAACAAAAAACTCACAAATATCTCCAAATCGATTAAAGCTACCGAAAGTTACATTTGGTTTTTTGGATTTTTGGAACTAATACAAATTCAATACGCTCAAGCTTTTACGAAGGAAAAATCAGAACACTGTTAGATCCCACCACCTACAAGAAGCTAACTCATGATCCAACCCCCGGGACTCTGAGGGCCACCAACAATTTAATGAAGGACGTGGTATCGGATGAAATGATTAAGCTTAGAAAACCAGAAGCCTTGCCACCAAGGCTGTACGGTTTGCCAAAGATCCACAAACCGGATATGCCACTGAGACCCACCGTAGGAAGCCCGACCTACGAAATCGCAAAACACCTCAAATAACGATGCAACCTAAAAGAGGAAATAGTGACAACTTTATAAAAGACTACTCATTTCGTCGAAAAACTGCATTCTTTGACTCTTTCTCCAGGAGAATTTCTCGTTAGCTTTGATGTTGTGTCGCTCTTTACGATGGTACCCATTAAGGAAGCCAGGGAACACCTTAACCATGAATTTTCACAAGATACTGCCAAGTTGTTCTTACACCGCCTAACCATTACATATTTTCAATGGATGGAAGATCTCTACGAACAAACTGATAGTGTCGCTATGTGCAGCCCCTTTAGTCCAGTAATAGCCAACTATTTTACGGAAGTTTTCGAGGCCAAGGAGTTGGTAACCGCGAATAAGAGGCCAAAGTGCTGGTTCCAATACGTGGACGACACTTTTGTTATTTGGAGCCAGGGCGTGGACGAACTTCAAAACTTCTTCTTACACCTCAACTCCATCAACTCAGAAGGACGCCTAACGTTTTTAATTGTTTTGGTATCAAGGAGACCAAATGAGAAGCTTGAGCACACTGTTTATAGAAAACAGACACTGACCGATACCTCAATAACAGATCAAATTATCATCCCAGACAGAAAACGGGAGTCATAAAGACTCTGTCTATGAGAGCCAAGAGAATTTGTGAGCCGGCTGATTTGGAACGGGAAATGAGGCATTTGGAAAGAGCCTTTAGTTGGAATGGATACAGCAAGCACGAGTTAGCTAGGGCCGTCCATCCAAGGAATCTAGAGCTCCAGGAAGGAAAAACGGGAGAAGATGAAGAAAAGCGCTGATGGACTAGTCTACCATATATCTAGAAAGTAACGGACAGCTCACCCATGGCAGGTTACTGGAAAAGCACAGTGTTAAAACTGTCTTTAAACCCACTCGTACAATACAACAGAGCATGAGATCGGCCAAAGACCGCAGCGATCCCCTATTGGCACCCGGAGTTTACCGAGTTCCATGTAGCTGCGGCTCGGTATACATTGGCTATACAAAACGCAGTGTCACCACGAGGATTACGGAACACAAGAGAAGTTGCAGGCTGGAATCTGGAATGCTGGAAAGGTGGATATATTATATCAATCGAATCGCAGCGTTTCTATCCGAGACTAACCAGGGAGGCCATTGAGATCTTTAAACATGGCCACAGTTTCAACAGGAAGTGGGAAATTACGTTTCTAAATGCAGACTGGAAGCGAGTTCTACGACATACTGCCAGTATCCGAAACCCCGCACCACCACTACCCCCACCCAAGTCCCTCCACTGCAGCGCGAGGGCGGGGGAATAAACACCACGGAGCTCACCATAGTCGAATCAGTCAACGTCAGAAAGCTTGTGAAATCACTTAGCCCTTTGCTTCATCGCCTTTGATAATGGCTGCCGCAGCTGTAGACAAAGCGTCAGAAATAAATTCCATTGGACCACGGCTTCAAAGCCCGGAAAACGCTTTAGATTGTATTTCGACCGGCCGTGAAAGCGCTGGCAGATACAAACTTGTTGGGCTCATTTTTGAAAATAAAAAAACTCATAAAACTCTAAAACAGTCTAAACAAAAAAAGCAGTAGGAAACTCACAAATATATCGAAATCCATTAAAGCTACCGATAGTTACATTTTGTTTTTCGATATTTGGAACAAATACAAATTAAATAGGCTAATTTTAGAAAATCGGAAAATTACAAATATGTAAGTCTAAAATCATCTAAAGTACTCAAAATGTTTCTTTACCATTTATTTTATTAAAAAAGAAAAAAAGAAGTTTGTTCAAAACGTGAAGAAGTTTGCTTAAAATGCAACGAAATAAGACTTGCAAATAGCTCATAATCGGTTAAAACTTATTTCCAAATAAATTTTGTTTTTGGATTTTTGCAAAAATATAATACAAAACAAAATCAGAAAATTCATGTTACTATAAAACGATTAAACTTCTCAAAAATCTGTTTTTAGCATTTATTTTATTAGAAGAAATATACTCAAAACGAAAGGAGTAGGAAACTTACAAATATCTCGAAATGGATTAGAACTTCTGAAAAATACATTTTGTTTCTGGATTTTTGGAACAAATACTAATTCGATAGGATTATTTTTAAAAATCAGAGAATTACAAATATTTAAGTCTAAAACGGTTAAACTGCCCAAAAATCTCTCTTTACTATTTATTTTATTAAGAAAGAAGTTTCTTCAAAACGCAACGAAAATAAAAAACTTGCAAATATTTCAAAATCGATTAAAACTTTGAAAACTTTTGAAAAAATAGTATAGAAAACAAATACAAATTCGATAAGGTGAGTTATGAAAATTCAAGAGAAACGAAAGAAAAACAAAAATGAGAAAACACATGTAACTCTCTAAAAACTCAAAAAAATCTCAATTATTCAATCAATTAGAGCTTGCGAAATGATGGTTTATCAGTCGTTTAAAAGGTCGAAAACAGCGTTTTCATAGTACCGACGGATAAAAATCGATGTCTGTATTTTACAGTAATCTGCATCACTCTTTCCTTAGACCGGGCATTGACGTTGACACTGGACGGGTGTAATCTCGTTAGTTCAACAAACGGACACGGATGACGCCACCGGGAACCTTTTCTCGGTACTGCCATGAAACGTCTCTTGAGTATTCCAAAAATCGCGAGCTCTGGTTGTGTCAAAGCCTCACAAATGAGCCATAAACGGCGAAACTAGTCTTTGGATGGACACAATTAGAGCTTGCGAAATGATGATTTATGAGTCGCTTAAAAGGTCGGAAACAGCGTTTTCAAAAAAATATGTTTCTGTTTTCTTTAATTAGAAGAAATGTACTCAAAACGAACAGCAGTAGGTAACTTACAAATATCTCAATCGATTAGGACTACTGAAAATTACAAATGCAATTGTCAGAAGTGTCGGTTTTTGAATTTTTGGAACCAGTTCCAAAACAATGGGCTTATTTTTGAAAATAAGAAAATTATAAATATGTAACTCCCAAACGGTTAAAACGCTCAAATTCAGTTTTTACGATTTATTTTACTAAAAGAAGTTTGCTCAAAACGTAACCGAAGTGAGAAACTTGCAAATATCTCAAAGTCTGTTCGAACTTAATAACTATACATTTTATTTTTGGATTTTTTTGAAAAATATAATAGAAAACAAATGCCTCTCTACATACTTTAGTGAGAGGATTATGGAACATTTACAAGGAAGGTAAAAGTTCCATAAAAGTCAAACATAGACAAAAAAAATGTTGACTAATTTTAAGTTTAAAATGGAAAAATCCTGTTATATTTTTTTGTTAATTTTTCAGACATTACTAGTGACTTTACATTTTTTAAAAGAGATTTCTACGTTTTTCAAAAATGTTTACTAAATTTTCACAATTTAATTGCACATTTCTTTTAGTAAAAACTATAAATATCTAAATTTTATTTTCATTATTACCATTGAAAAACCATTGAAAAGAACCATTGAGAGTAAAAAAAAAATTTGACTCATTTTAAATTTAGTCCCGAAGAAATCGCCGCCATTGTTTAGGTGCCCACTGCGCCCCGAATTCCGGAAATTTTCGCAAAAAATTAAATTTTTTAAAAAAGTTTTTATTTTTTCCGGTCTTATTTTAATGAGTGTGAATGACACTTTTAACCACTTTTTGGTCTATTCAACGTGTTATTTTCCTTAAAATCCGACTTTTCGTTTTTATGGAACCATTATCAATTCTGAATTCTGATTGGAAATGCATGCTGAATTGAAGTGCAGACTTGCAAGGAAATTTGGAATACAATAAAAAAAAATCCTAAACTGTATTTAAAAAATAATAATTTGATGATGGCTGAAAAACGTAACGTTTGAATTAAAATATGAAAATATCACATGAATAGAGCGAAAAGTGTCATTTATTTTTAATTGTCTGTTTAACGTTTTTTAAAAATATCTCTACAGACTTTAGTAAAAGGATTATGGAACATTTACAAGGAAGAAAAAAGTTTCATAAAATCGTTGGACTCATTATTGAAAATCAGAAACTCATTAACTCGGAATTTAGAATCTTAGACGGAATTTGGTCAAAACGAAAGGGTCTTAAAATATCTCGAAATTATTCAGAGCTACTAAAAATTACATTTTGTTTTTAGATTTTTGTACAAATCTAACAAGTTAACAATCTAAGGGTTAAAATACTCAAAATTTATTTTTACTATTTATTTTATTGGAAGAAGGTTGCTAAAAATTTAACCGGAGCAAATCATTTACAAATATCTCAAAATCGATTAGAGCTATTGAAAATTACATTTTTTCTTTGGATTTTTTTGGAAAAAATTATAATTGCAAATAAATCACGGTCTTATTAAAAAAAAAAGGAAATTTCAAATAACTCTCTCTAAAGCCTTTAAACTGCTCAAAATCTGTCTTTACAATTTAATTTATTGAAAAAAAAGTACTCAAAAGGTAACCGCAGTATGAACCTTACAAATGCTTCAAAACCAATTAGAGAATAGAGCTTCTAAAATTTACATTTTGTCTTTGGATTTTAGCAAAAAAAAAATAAAATAAATATAAACATAATAACGCCATTTTTGATAATATAAAAATCCCAATAATCTTGTAAATAGTTAGAACTACTCAAGGCTTGAATGACACCTTTGCATGTCTCGGAAAGACTTAGCATATCTCGAAAAGATTTGGAGCTGCTCTAAATCTGCCTTTAGAATGCAATTTTCCGTAATTGGTGTGAAGCCTCTAAGATAACGGACCAAATTGAAATAAAATATCTGTATTTATGACACTTGCTTAAGGCAGATCTTTACTAAAAGCTAGTAAGACAGAACAATTTACATAATATTTTCATTGTTTCAAAAAAAAATCCAACGTTTTGACGCCTTATTTGCCCATCTGCCATTTTATTTGTGACAAAATGTGTCTTGTGGAAACACAACATCGAATTATGTTACAAGTCCTTTCAGGAGGTTGAAGAAATCAGATCGAAACGTCGAGTTTCTTTCTCCATATTTCGGGTATATGTCAAGAACGTAAAATCTGTAAAGGACTCGAATATAAACCTTTTTGGGTCGTGTGTGTCGTCCTATATGGTGCTCGTTTGCCCGTTTTTTCGTGAAAGTGGAGATGTTTTATATTCAGTGGAATGTTGTTCCTGGTTGACAAACTTCGCATATTGAAAAGGCCCTGAGGAAGACCTCAATAAAGGTCGAAACGTTGGCTCTTTCACAAATGTGAAGTAGTTATTTCTGTCCTACACCCGCTATTTTCATTTCTATCGACCTGATTAAAGGACGAAAACGTATATGATAAACCTTTTTGTCTTATATGGGTTTTCAATTTTGTCAAAAAATAATGTCTAGAGTAAAAAATAAAAACTTTGTTTTTTTGAAGCAGAAAATAGCAGGAGCTCAAGCGTTTAGCAAAAAAGAGTGAGCCAAGATTGAGAAAAAAAAACAAAACGGTTGCCAGAACAAATTCTATAATTATACACAAAAAATGCGAAAAAACTTTCTATATGATCAGCAGGTGTCCTCTGAGAAAAACGCACCGCCCCGTATATATTAATAAATTAAGCGCGTGACCTCCTACTGGTAGATAAACATTTGTTTACAAAAGGAAACCGCATCGCTTGAGAATCGTATCCAGAAATCTCGTAAAATACCGTCGGGCAATTACAGACGTGTAAACAAGCTTTGAAATCGAGCCCAACTCCTCTAATCTCAGAATTAACTTGTCAAAACCGACAGTTAAGTAACTGACAGTTAAACTAACTTTTTAGTGCGCGCCAGAAGCCTATAATTACGGGCACCGTGTTTACGGGACTCGTTCTTTGGTTATTTCATCTTAGACATGCGGTAAACTCGATTTTGTTTACTTATAAAGTTTAAATATGTTGCAGATGATGAGCCGTCGGAACAGAGCCAGGCTCACCAGTCTCACCATCAGCCCTCGCCAGGGGACTCTTTGCATAGCGGCCATCCCTCCATGATATTCCAGAACCGGTACCAAGCGACCAACCAAACCACTACATCGTCACTGTTGCAGCCCAACATACTCAGTGCCGGACTCAACCCCATTGCCCAACCGTATTCGGGAGAAATTTGCAATTACGGACCTGTCTATCATCCCCATAATATTTTGCATAATTACAACACGGTATACAGCAACGATAAGGGGATGAGATCGCCGAATTTCGGCCGAGGGATGTACGGGGGTTATCAGGGGTTCTACGCAAACAATGGGAATTTTCGAAGTGCCACCCTGACCGGGACCCATCAAAACGGGTACGAGTTTGCACCCCGATAGAGCTGGGTAGAAACTAGAAACCGAAGTAGTATTATGTGCAGGCTATACGCCAAAGAGTTTTTATCTTTATCCCAAAGCCGGTCCAAAGCTAAAATGAGAATTATTTTTCATTAGTTTAAGTTGTATAATATGTATTTTTAGTAGATTTTATAGGTTTTAGTAGGTACATAAATGGTTTACATTATACATTAATAGATAGTTAAAAGGGTCAAAGCACTTATATTTTTCCTATTCGCGTGAGGTATCTTTAGCGCACGCATTTGTGAGTTGAAAGTAGCACTTTACTGCATGTGAGCGCTTTGAGTCGTTTCCAATCGCGTGGAGAAAAGAACAAATACAAATTAAATGATTAGAGAAGAAGAGTAACTGAATTTGACTTCACTAAAAACATTTTCAGGGTCATCATCTATCTACAGTTATCTAGAGTCGGTAGCCTAAAAGTACATAGAACAGTAAGTCAACTATAGATCGTAATATTTTGATAGCTATCAAGAATCGTGGACCACTCTGTATAACATGAGAGAGAGTTATTTTTGAGGCTTAGAAAATGTTGAGACTCTGTATCAAAATAGCGTTTGACGTTGTATAAAAAATGCGTACTTTTTACCTCACGTATGCAAAAGTTTTACCCGATAAAAGTGCTAAGTTGTACAGATGCATGAAATAGCTCTAAAAGAGATTTAAAAAAAGGATAAGAAACACTATTACATTATATCAAGAGAAACTCGACATTTCGATCTAATTTCTTCAGCCTCCTGAAGGCAGTTACAACACAATCCGACGCTGCGTTTCCACAAAGCAGATTTTTTTGTGTTTTAATGGACTAATAAAATGGCAGATGTCCAAATAAAGGGTCGAAACGTCGGATTTTTTTTTCGAAACAACAAAGATATTTTGTAAATTTTTCTGTGTTACTAGCTTTTAGTAAAGATCTGCCTTAAACAAGTGCCAAAAAATGCGACTAAAGTTAATGCTAATTACTTGTTAAGAATTATTTTGTAGAGCTGTATTTTAATATTTCTTGTTAAAATTATTATTTATTAAAAAATATGGATATTTTATATGCAGATGTTTTATTTCAATTATATCTGTTATCTTTATCTCCTCTCTAACTCTTTTCAAGATATGCTTAGTAATTTGATTTCCAAAAATAATCCCTTTGCGCCTGTACTAGGGTTAACCTCATTCTATCCAAACCTTGAGTAGAACTAACTATTTTCAAGATTATTTTATATATTTTTGTAAAAATGCAAAGACAATAAGTAAATTTTAGTAGCTCTAATCTTTAATTGACTTCAATATATTTAAAAGTTTCTTATTACGGTTACCTTTTGAGGATTTTTTTTAAATAAATTAAATGGTAAAGATAGCTTTTGAGCAGTTTAAACGTTTTAAAAATATTTAAAAATTACTATTTTTAATTGAATTTGTATTTATTTGCAACTAAAATATAATTTCCAACACCTCTAATCGATTTCGAGATATTTGTAAGTATCCTACTGCAATTCATTTTAAGCAAATATCGCTTAATAAAAAAAATAGACAAAACAGATTTTGAGCAGGTTAACTATTTTAAAGTCACATATTTGTAATTTTCTGATTTTCAAAAATATCTCGTCGAATTTGTATTTGTTCCAAAAATCTAAAAACAATGGTAATGTAAAGTTTAGACCAATGACCTAGAAGATAACGACATAGCAAACCAATAGCGATATTCCCCTAAAAATGGTCCCGTTTTTTTGGCATTTATAAAGTACCCATGACGAAACTTTATCGTCACAGTACATCAATTGATGAAACACGATTTCTCGATTTCTAATTATTTGACGTAAGATATCAGGTGACGTCACTTCTGGCGGAGATCGCCGCCATTTTTTAGGTGTCCGCTTTGAACTCGATAGAGTTACTACCTGCTAGGGGAGAAAAAGAAAAGACCAAACCAGATCTTGGCTACGCTGTTCTGTGTGGCGCAAACTCGTATTTTAGACTTTTAAACTCCGTTTGAGTAACGGGGAAATCGCGTTTTCAACTCGATAGGGTTACTTACTACAGTGTTTTTTTCCACATAATTTAAATTCTTCTTTTCTAATGATCCTAAATTTTTGCTTCTCAAATTTCTCTTATCTCCTGTATTTTTATTCTCCACGTAAAACATTCACTTGTTTTTTGCAATATTTCACCAATTTAATGTAGCCTTTCCACTTTTTGAATTAATATATAATTTTTTGAAATATTTTGTGGTTGTTCTTCTTATCAAATCTTTTTGTTTTTTTTTAATGAGCCTTTAGTAATTGTTTCTCAAATTGTCTTTTTTCCGTATTTTTTATTCCTTGCAATAAAATTTGTTTATCTTTTTTATTTATAAACAAGTTTTTGCTGTTATTTTTTGTTGACTTAATTTCTCATTAATTTTTTCTTCGACCTTTTTGTGCTCTTCCGCTCATTTAATTTGGCTTCATTTTGCAACTTTTTATGTTTGTTGCTTTCATTTATTTTTCCGTCACTTTTGTAGTGTCAGAGTTCCTTTTTTATAAATCGTCTTTCTCACAGCTTTTTCAGCAATTCAAGCAATATTCGCAAAAAAATATTTTGAAAGAAAATTTTTTATTATTATTTTTTTAATTTAAAGCGGTAATTAAAAATAACTGACAGTTATAGTCACTTTTTTTGTCTATTTAAACTGTTATTTTCCTATTTAAAATCCGACTTTTAGTTTTTATGGAACCATTATCAATTCTGAATTCTGATTGGAAATGCATGCTGAATTGAAATGAAGAATTGTGAGGAAATTCTCCTGAAGAAATCCTAGACTGTATTTAGAAAATAATAATTTGATGATGGATGACAAACGAAACGTCTGATTTTAAATATGAAGATACCACATTGGAAAGTGTAAAAAGTGTCATTTATTTTTAATTATGTCTTTAACGTTTTTTTTAAATATCTTTACAAACTTCAGTGAGAAGATAATGGAACATATACAAGGAGTGTAGTTCCATAAGCTCTATAAAAGTTGCACAAAGACAAAAAACTGTTTACTAATTTTAAGTTTAAAATGGTAAAATTGTGTTTTATTTTTTAGTTAATTTTTTCGACATTATTAGTAACTCTAAATCTTTTAAAAGGGATTTCTACGTTTCTCAAAAATGTTTAGTAAATTTTTACAAGTTTTATTGCACATTTCTTTTAGTTAAAAATACAAATATCTAAATTTTATTGTTGAAACAAGTTGAAAAAAAAACATTAAAAAAAAACATAGTTCCGGCGAATATCGCCGCCATTTTTTAGGTGGCCACTGCTGAAAAGTGGGGCCAAAACTGTAAAACAGGAAAGTCTTTTCAGTGTGTATTTTTTAAAATAAAATTTGTTTTTTTTTATAAAAAAAATTTTGCTGTTATTTTTTTGTCGACTTTAATTTCTCATTATTTTTTTTTCGATCTTTTTGTGTGTCGTTTATTTAAGTTGGCTTCATTTTGCAACTTTCTATGTTTGTTCCTTTAATTTATTTTCCCGTCATATTTTGTAGTGCCAGAGTTATTTTTTCTTAAATCGTCTTTCTCACAGCTTTGCGCAACTAAAAGTGCATAAAAATGACGTTTTCAAATTTCGAAAATTCAAACTGGTTGAGGAAATATTCGCAAAAAAAATAATATTTTAAAAAGATTTTATTTTTTCTTAATTTAAAGAGATAATTAAAAATAAATGACACTTATACTTACTTTGTTTGTCTATTTAAACTGTTACTTTCCTATTTAAAATCCGACTTTTTGTTTTTATGGAACCATTATCAATTCTGAATTCTGTTTGGAAATGCATGCTGAATTGAAATGAAGAATCGCGAGGACATTCTCCTGAAAAAATCCTAGACTGTATTTAAAAAATAATAATTTGATGATGGATGAAAAACGAAACGTCTGATTTTAAACATGAAAATACCACATTGGAAAGTGAAAAAGTGTCATTTATTTTCAAATTATTTCTTTAACGTTTTTTTTTAATTACCTTTACAAACTTCATTGAGAAGATGATGGAACATTTACAAGGGGCGTAGTTTCTTAAGTTCCATAAAAGTTACACAAAGGCAAAAAAAACTGTTTACTAATTTTAAGTTTAAAATGGTAAAATTGTGTTTTATTTTCTAGTTAATTTTTTCGACATTATTAGTAACTCTAAATCTTTTAAAAGCGATTTCTACGTTTCTCAAAAATGTTTAGTAAATTTTTACAAGATTTATTGCACATTTCTTTTAGTTAAAAATACAAATATCTAAATTTTATTGTTGAAATAAATTGAAAAAAACCATTGAAAAGAACCATAGTTCCGGCGAATATCACCGCCATTTTTTAGGTGCCCACTGCTAAAAAGTGGGGCCAAAACTGCAAAACAGGAGACTCTTTTTAGATGTAAAATACTAGCTCGTTGGTGTAGACAAAAATTTTGAATAAGAAGCTTCAAACTAAATACTAATAAGATTTGTCATTTAATTTTTGTGTTATAGCATTTTCGGTTTGCTGCTCTAAAGCAATTTGCGAACATTTCTAACTTTAAAACCTCGTAGAGAATACTCTCGGATTGCTCTAGAATATCAAATCAAAAATTCTATTAATTACGTTATGCTGCGCACGCGAATCGCGCGAGGATTACAGCAAGGATTTTCAATGGCACGAGCGCTCCCTGGGAGCGTTTTTGGTGAATTAAATAAGCGAATTTAAATTTTCGAGTTGGCAACACTGCCCCACAATGAGTCAACGTCGGGAAGCACAGGAGATCACTTCGCCTGTTACCTCATCGCCTGTAATAATATCTGCCGCAGTTGCAGACGAAACGTCAGGAAGCAAATTTTATTGGACCAAGGCTTCAAAGCCCGGAAAACACTTTAGATTTTGTTTTGGCCGGCCGTGAAAGGCTTTACAGTCTTATAAAATGTAAATTTCACTAGTTATAATCAATTTCGAGATATTTGTAAGTTTCCCACTTCTGTTCGTTTTGACGAAATTTTTTGTAATTAAATAAATGCTAAAAACAATTTTTGAAAAAATGTACCGTTTTAGAGTTTCATGAGTTTTTTGATTTTCAAAAATAAGCCTATCGAGTTTGTATTTATTTTCTAATACATATTTTTCCAAAAATCCAAAAACAAAATGTAATTTTCTTGAGCGCTAATCGACTTTGGCATATTTGTAACTTTCTTACTTCGGTGACGTTTTCATGAAACTTGTAACAAAATAAATGGTAAAAACAGATTTAAAGCATTTAACCTCCAAGTAGCATTTGATAACCAAATAGCATTAATAGCCAAAAGTTAGTCATAAAGTAGCAAAGAAAAGTACGGATTTGGTTATTATTTGGCCATTTGACACATTATATGGCCCAAAAAAATTATTCAGCTCAAAAAATCATTAAAACTGAGGTCAAACTATGTGTAAAAATAAAATTTTAAGTTTTTTGAAAAACTTAGGATGCGTACTAATAGAACCAAATTGCTAAAAAATGAGTTAAAGCGTCGAAAAATGCAATTTTTAATTTTTTTAAATACGCCGGACAATTAGATCTAAAATTAATTAAAATTGCTAACATTGTCTAAAAATGGAAACTTTTTATGTTTTTGGAGAAATTCTATTTTAGGTCCAAACCTTAACTAAATTTTAAGGACCAAAATAAGTGAAAATTTACTAAAGGCGTCCGAAAATAAAAATTGATAGTTTTATATGGATGCTTTATGTCCTTTCAAATACAATGGAACTGTAGATAGCAGGTATAGGGCAAATAAGAAACTACTTCACAGTTGGAAATACGCCAACGTTTCGATCTTTATTTAGATCTTCTTCAGAGTTAAAAAATATGCTCAATGAAAAAATCTACATCACACATATTGAAATGGACTAAAGAAGATCTAAATAAAAATCGAAACGTTGGCGTATTCGCAACTGTGAAGTAGCTTTTTATTTATCCTACACTGGCCATCTACGGTTCCATTGATGGTTTTTTTGAGAAAGTCCGCAAAAAAATCGTTAAAATTGAGTCAAAGCGTGTAAAAATAATATTTTAAGTTTTTTGAAAAACTCAGGATACGTACTAAGAGAATCAAATTACTAAAAAATTAGTGAAAGCGTCTAAAAATGCAAACTAAAAAATTTTAGAAAAAATCCCTTATAGAATTAGGTCTAAAATTAATTACAAATTACCCACATCATGTAAAAATGCAATTTTTGATGTTTCTAGAGAAAATCTATTTTTGAACGCAATCAGGTAAAATTAGTTTAAATCTTCAAATTTGTTGTTTGTGGTAAAATTAATTTTTGACCGAAAATAAGTGAAATTTTACTAAAGACGTCTCAAACTGAAAATTTTATGTTTTTTGAGGAAGTCAGCTCAAAAAAAATCATTAAAACTGAGTCAAAGTGTGTAAAAATAAAATTTGAAGTTTTTTGAAAAACTCAGGATACGTACTAATAGAACCAAATTTCTAAAAAATTAGCTAAAGCGTCTAAAAATGCAAAATAAAATTTTTGAAACAATCTATGGTAGAATTAGGTCTAAAATTATTTAAAATTTACCCACATCATGTAAAAATGCAATTGAGATGATGTTTTTAGAGAAATTCTATTTTTGAACGCACTCAGGTAAAATTAGTTTAAATCTTCAAATTTGTTGTTTCTGGTAAAATTAATTTTTGGACGAAAATAAGTGAAATTTTACTAAAGACGTCCAAAACTGAAAATTTTATGTTTTTCGAAGAAGTCAGCTCGAAAAATCGTTAAAATTGACTTGAGGTGTGTAAAATAAAAATTTTAAGTTATTTGAAAGGTTTGAGTTACGTACTAATAGCCAAAAAGTGAGTTAAAGCGTCTAAAAATGCAAACTAAACATTTAAGAAAAAATCCATATAGAATTAGGTCTAAAATTATTTAAAAATTACCCACATCATGTAAAAATTCAATTTTTAATGTTTTTAGATAAATTCTATTTTTGAACGCACTCAGGTAAAATTAGTTTAAATCTTCAAATTTGTTGTTTGTGGTAAAATTAAATTTTGGATGAAAATAAATGAAATTTTTCTAAAGACGTACCACACTGAAAATTTAATGTTTTTCGAGGAAGTCAGCTCAAAAAATCATTAAAATTGAGTCAAAGCGTGTAAAAATAAAATTTGAAGTTTTTTGAAAAACTCAGGATACGTACTACTAGCAAATTGCTAAAAAATTAGTAAAAGCATCTAAAAATGCCAATTTGAAATTTTTTGGAATACGCGTATACTATAATTAGATCTAAGATTAATTAAAATTGCTAACATTGTCTAAGAATGAAAACTTTGTATGTTTTTGGTGAAATTCTATTTTAGGACTAAATGAGACAAAATTTATTTAAATCTTCTAATGTGTTGTTTTTGATAAAATTAATTTTGGGCCCAAAATAAGCGCAAATTTACTAAAGGCGTCCGAAAATATATTTTTTTTTTAAGGAAGTCACTCCAAAAAATCATTAAAATTGACTTGAAGTGTGTAAAAATAAAAATTTTAAGTAATTTGAAAAGTTCGAGTTATGTGCTAATAAAGTAAAATAGCTAAAAAATAAGTTAAAGCATCTAAAAATGCAAGTAGAAAAAAGTACGTAGTGCAAAGTAGAATTAAGGCCAAAATTGTTGAAAAATATTTTTCTTGATGCTTAGAAAAATAATAATTTGGAGTGTTTGAAGAACTTCGAGTTAAAAAATGGCCAAAATCGTTTAAAAATTAGTCAAAGCCTCTAAGATTGACCCGTATTCAGAGTTTTTGGAGTAATTCAGGTTAGAATTAGGGTTAAAATCAACCACATTGTCCAAAAATGCAAATTTTGATTATTTTGGAATAGAATAACGCAATTTTAGGACAAAATCTGATAAAACTGAAGGCAACTGACTTTGGTTTTTGGTAAAATTAAATTTTAGCACTATAATAAATAAAATTTGGTTCAAAACGCTTTGAAATGTAATTTTGATGTTTTGCGTCTAAAATAGCAAATTTGAAGTTTTTTGCAAAATTTAAATAAGAGCGGTCGAAGTCGTTTAAAAATGACCCGAAGCGTTGAAAAATCTAAATTTGACGTTCGTGGCAAAATTTCGAAAATTGCAGGTTAGAATTAGGGCTTAAAAATTACTTCGAAAAACTTAAGACATGTCTTGTTTTAACTCATGTTTTAAACTTATCAAGACAAACTTGTTAAAGAATTGATAAAACAGCACAAGATAAGTTGGTTCAAGACAAGACGTTTAGTCTTACCCTGCCTTGCGGCATTGCCAGTGACTAAAATAAATAAAATTCTGTTCAAAACGATTTAAAATGCAATTTTGCTGTTTTGCCTCTAAAATAGCAAATTTGAATTTTTTTACAAAATTTGAATAAGAGCTAGGGTCAAAGTCGTTTAAAAATGACTCGAAGCGTTGAAAAATCTAAATTTGACGTTCGTGGCAAATTTCGAAATATGCAGGTTAGAATTCGGGTCAAAATCAACATAAAGATAAATCTTTAATAGCTCTAATCAATATCGAGAAAATTTTATGTTGCTATTTTCGCTGAGATTGCATCTAATTTCTTCCAACACATATAAGCCATTCACTTATTATTGTCGTCAAGTAGGAGTTGGAATTTGACTTTGAAATTTTTATCGTAGCTTCTCAACATGAGCTAAAAGGAAATGGGTATAAAAAGAATGAAGGTTTCAAAGGTAACTGGATGACAAAAATAACTGAATAGGTAATAGGCACAGTCAGATTTTAAGCAGCACTAAAATTGTTTAAAATTTTTCAATGTTATGATTTCAAAACATAAATCTATCGATTTTGTATTAGTTTCAGTTAATTTTTATTTCCCGAAATCTCATTTAAAATGAAATCTTGAATATCGCACATCGATTTCAATAAATGTGTAGTTTTCCCCTTCGGTTACACCTTTTGAGATTTCTTCTAACGTATCGAATGGTAAATAAGATTTTGAGCAGTTCCAACCAGTTTAGAGATATTTGCTGCTTTCTGATTGTCAAAAAAGAGCCTATTGGGTGCGTATTTCTTTTTAGTTATTTTTTTTACGTTTGATAAACGTCCGTTTAAATCAAAGTTGGACTAAGGATAACTTTTACAAGTTCAAGTAAAACTTCAGATTGAAGATAAAACTCCAGATATAACCTACATTGCATTGCTTATCTGTCAGGTAAAAAATGCAGGGTATACATCAACGCTGGTGTTATATCTTCAATCTGAAGTATTACTTGAACTTGTAAAAGTCGCCCTTAAACGTAAACAAAAACGATCAAAAAAAAAACTAACGATAGTCATCAGTCATCTTGATCATCAATTAGCACTTTTTGTAATGGTCATTTCGGACCTTTGTCTATCACTCTGTGATGACTCTTCAGAGCTTTCTTTTGGACTAGTTTTTGTTTAGTTTGAGTTCGGCTTGGTTTCGAATATGGACCTTATTTCTTCAAACCAATTTAGACAACAAAAACGTAAAACAAGTTTTCCTAATATTTAAAAAAAAAGGAAAATAAAAAAAAATCAGAACAGAAGTAAGGAAAGTTAACCTGTTCAATGTAAACGGACTGCTTCCTCAATATTCGGTTCGTTTTATCTTTTTGCCTTTTTAATAGGGACTCTTTTTAGGTTCAGATGTGAACGATTTAATATACAAATTGATACAATTTTAGAGGAGAAAAGTGTTTCACATAAAAATTGCTCGTGACGTCATCGTTAGGCAGAAATAACTTAGGTGACGTCATCAAGGTCAATTCGGTTTTTTTCAACTGAACCGACTAACTTCAATCTATTATGAGTTTATTTAAAAAAAAACTCAAGTAGCCATGGAATTAGAACAGTAGGAGTGAGATAATTTCATTAAAAAAAAACTGAAAGTTGAAATTGTCATAAAATGTTGTGATTGTCATTTTTTTATGAATTTATCTGAGACAAGACTTTTAATTGCATGGCTTCCTACGAGTTTTTTTTTTAATGAACACCCTTTACTATTCTTTTAAACGTGTTGTGTTATGCCGTAGCTCTCGAACCATGAATCTCGGCAATGACATATAACAAACGGAACGTCATATCAATAAACGTAATCCCTAAGTCATTCCACAGGTCATTTTTTCAAACTATGTTTTAGTAATAATCACCTGAAAAAGTATGAAATAATAGTATATTATACAACAAGTATTTAATGAGAGGAATAGTAGAATAGGAAAAAAACGTCTTATTTTGACCACACAAATAAACCCTTAAAATCTTCGTACTGAATGTTGAATCACCTTGTATATACAGAGTGTTTTTTTCGGTATTTAATGAAGAGAGATTGCTACGAGCTAGCAAACTTACGAAATGGGTAAATGGCAAAAAAATGCAGTTTTAGAAGGCCCGCTCAAGTCCACTTCTACATTTTTGAAAATTTTTATGACTTTAAATAACAGGAAAATTTATTTTTTTTTAAATCAATTTCATTCAGTCATTCATTAGTTCTACCAAAATGAAGTGATTATGAAAGTTTTTACCCTAATGAATAAGCTGAGCTTGACATTTTTTTTTGACAGCTATAATTTCTGTAATGTGACTCACTTATTTACGTCCTGTAGTTGCTACAACAGAACCTAATTTACTTATTTGTTTCTAAAGCCTAATATGTTTTTGTAAAAGATGACTAACTTGAAGATGTCTTGGACTCTTAGATTAGCAAATAAGCCCTATAAATCGTTTGTATTTACGCATTTATCTCTTCGACATTATTTTCCCATGAAACTATTAGTTATCTTAATTACTGTTAGTTTAAAGCAATATGTATATAAGAATAAGTTGTTGGTTATCGAATTCACTCTTGATTTTCTATTGAAAGCTGTTACAAGCAAGTTTCTGTACCATTCAGTTTTAATATAAGTATATATCAACGCTGGTGTTATATCTTCAATCTGAAGTATTACTTGAACTTGTAAAAGTCGCCCTTAAACGTAAACAAAAACGATCAAAAAAAAACTAACGATAGTCATCAGTCATCTTGATCATCAATTAGCACTTTTTGTAATGGTCATTTCGGACCTTTGTCTATCACTCTGTGATGACTCTTCAGAGCTTTCTTTTGGACTAGTTTTTGTTTAGTTTGAGTTCGGCTTGGTTTCGAATATGGACCTTATTTCTTCAAACCAATTTAGACAACAAAAACGTAAAACAAGTTTTCCTAATATTTAAAAAAAAAGGGAAATAAAAAAAAATCAGAACAGAAGTAAGGAAAGTTAACCTGTTCAATGTAAACGGACTGCTTCCTCAATATTCGGTTCGTTTTATCTTTTTGCCTTTTTAATAGGGACTCTTTTTAGGTTCAGATGTGAACGATTTAATATACAAATTGATACAATTTTAGAGAAAAGTGTTTCACATAAAAATTGCTCGTGACGTCATCGTTAGGCAGAAATAACTTAGGTGACGTCATCAAGGTCAATTCGGTTTTTTTCAACTGAACCGACTAACTTCAATCTATTATGAGTTTATTTAAAAAAAACTCAAGTAGCCATGGAATTAGAACAGTAGGAGTGAGATAATTTCATTAAAAAATAACTGAAAGTTGAAATTGTCATAAAATGTTGTGATTGTAATTTTTTTATGAATTTATCTGAGACAAGACTTTTAATTGTATGGCTTCCTACGAGTTTTTTTTTAATGAACATCCTTTACTATTCTTTTAAACGTGTTGTGTTATGCCGTAGCTCTCGAACCATGAATCTCGGCAATGACATATAACAAACGGAACGTCATATCAATAAACGTAATCCCTAAGTCATTCCACAGGTCATCTTTTCAAACTATGTTTTAGTAATAATCACCTGAAAAAGTATGAAATAATAGTATATTATACAACAAGTATTTAATGAGAGCCCTTATTCTTGAAGGTAACGTTTGAGCCCACGAGCGAAGTTGTCCGAGAGAATAACGCTCATTAAATGCGAGTAGAATACTACACTTTATCCACGACCAAGATTCCGAGTTTTCTCAAATACAGTAAGTTATAGGTGCCACAAAGGTAATTTACACGTCTAAAATCACGACTGGTTTCGCTAATCGATGACGCAACGTTTGATGCGTCAGATATATGACGGTCCAGTCGCCCGCGCATGTTCATTTTACTACTACGAGGGTGGACGGTAAATTATATATACTATTTTAAGTATTTCTTAGTGAAAAATATATTTTTTAGTGAAAAAGAAACACTGTAACCTACATTTGTCTCAATACTTCCCAATAAAACCAGCGGTAACTACCGATTTCATGTTTACGGCGGTTTACTTTTTGAGTTGCCAGTTGCCTACATGTTTCGTTTCCATGACAACTCAATATGCGCAAGTGAATAAAGATTAGCATTAATCATGAGAATGTACAAGAATAATGTGGTTATTATAGTATGGTCGTGGATAAAATATTGTACTATTTACATCCATTAGGGGTTATTTACAGCACGACTCGTACACCTTTTCAAGATCGCCACCGGACCTCGCCTCGTCCGTAAAAACCTCGTACATGTAACAAGTCACTTACTGAACTTCAAATTTTGGCAGTAAATTACAGAGAAACAGACTTGTTTTTGGCATTTTTCAGCACTTCAGGAACATTGGCAATAAGCTCATTATAAACGATTCAAGATACTTATGTGGGGCTCTAAAACTCAAACTAGTAAAACGTCTGTCTGGGGCTCTATGAAGTGATTTCAAAAGAGAGTCCTTTGTCCTTTAACTGTTGACGTTCGAGGCCAAAAATTTACGATCCATTTTACGACGTTTATAACTTAAAAGTAGACCGGTCATGCGTGTGGTCCATAAAGGGATGATTTTTTTTTCATCTCGAGACCACACGTTTCGGGCCTCAAGCCCGGTAGTTAAGTGTGGGGTAATTAACTCATTTTTGTCTCCCAGGTAAGCAGTCGAAAAACTGTTATATCACCCACCTAAAATCCTGTAATTATAACATAAATCACCATCCCAATCGGCTGTTTATAAAGACGGGTTATTTTGCCAAGCGAAATGGCAACTTGTGTCAATCGTCGGGGCCCCTTTTTGAAAGGTACACCGCGTATTTCTGGCCCCGTGTCACTCGAAAATAAACAGATAATTCGAAACCCATTAAGCAATGATACGTTTTTAAGCGACCTAATCTATCTACCTCACTTCGGACGCAATTTATGCATCACGTTTTAAACTGTTTATTATTGAATACATCACTGCTTGCATCCATTCTGCAGGCGGCGATAACACCCATCAGGTACTACCTTTGGAAGAAAAATGGCGATCGAGAGATTTTTGAGGGCGTGCATTAATTAAGCAATGGAAATGATATATCCTCTGTTTTGATCGGGGCTGTCCATTGATTTATAATAATATCCTCGATCTTCGGTTTAAATAAAACAATAAGAAACGTGAATTATTGTCTTCTTTGAAGCTGGCACGTCTGGATAAACAGAGCGCCCGGAAAGATTTAGAGCGAAAACAATTCGGATAAATGGATATAAATTTAATAAATTTGTCACTGGCAATGGAAAAGTGTTTGAAGTGGGTGAAAAGATTTTTTTCACATATCGATGCCTTCAAAAGAATTTCTAAACAGCTATTTTTTTCCTGCAGCTCTCTATAAGCTATTCCAGTTTATTTGGCATCTCGTAATGCTTGAAAAAAATTGCTCATATGTAATAGTTTATACCCTAGATGTATAGTCGGATGATGATTAAGTTACTTTTAAGTATCCGGTCGATAAGCAATTTGCGAAAATCGTCGATCGCTGTATAAAAAACACAGGATAAGTTCAGGCAATGGTCAGTGATTAACTTTATTTTACATATTATTTTTTTACTGGCTACACTACTTTGCTTCTATTCTTTACAATACGCAATCTATCTTCTTTGAAGTATATTTCAAATTATATTCAACATACTACAAGACTCGATATCAAATCGATATATGCAGGGTGATTCAAAATTCAGTACAAAGATTTTAAGGGAATATTGGTGAGGTCAAAATAGGACGTTCTTTTCCTGTAAACATGGGTCCTAAAATGATCCCCCTTTGTTAATTGTGGCCGTAATTATTTCATGAAAATTCTTGAAAATCCCCGTTTCTCAATGAACTTTTTTCATTTCTTTTCTCAGAAAGAATCATGAGATATTGTTTTTGTCTTCCTGGCGGCGTCTGCTGTTTCAACTACCGATTTCACGTATAGGGCGGTTTACTTTTTTAAGTTGTCAGTTGCCTAAAACATGTTTCAGTGTATTCACGAATGAATAATGATTAGTATTAATCTTGACAATGTACAAGAATAATGTGTTTATTACAGTACGGTCGTGGATAAAATAATTATTTTTTTAAGCTTATAAACGTCTGTGAATGATAATAGTTGTCAAATTACAAAGTCCCAGCCTCCTAAGTTTTTCCTTATTTTGATGATGATACTGCAGCCGTTCAGTCAAAGAATTTTTTCTCGAAAACGGTTAGTTTAATCAAGAAACTTCAAGAAATCATGTTTGGCCTACTAGATAGTCGCGTGTTATGAGAATGACAGTTCAAAATATTAAGGCCAAAATCGGTGAAAAATTACTCAAAATGTGTAAAAATTCAATATTTAATTAATATTACCATGATATTAACAAAATGCCTAAAAAATGCAAACCAAGAGTTTCTGAACAAATTCAAATTAAGTTTAGTCAATATATGTTAAAATACAAATACAAGTCGTCCAAAAATGCAACTCTGTTGAGTCTTTGGAGAAATTAAGGTTAGAATTAGAACTAAAGTCGAGTAAAAATGAACAACTTTAAATAAAAATTTAATTTTTGATGTTTTATGAGAAATTCAGGCTAGGACTAAGACTAAAATCGGTAAAAAATGACTCAAAGCGTGTAAAAGCATACAATTGGAGAGTTTGGAAAAACTCAAATTAAGATTATGACCAAAATCAGATACTCAAAGCAAAAAGTGCAGATTAAAAGTTTCTGGTCAAATTCAGGTTAGGATTAGGGTCATAGTGGTTAAAAAAATATACAGAGCGTCTAAAAATTCAAATTTGTGTTGGGAGAAATTCGAGTTAACTTTAGGACTAAATTCGATTAATAATATATAATTCGATTAATATAATAATAACCCAATCATCTAAAATGCAATTTTTGATATTTTTTTGAGAAAGTCAGGTTAGTGCTGAATTGTGTTTAGTGATGAAAATCGAAAAAAAACAGTTTAAAGAAATTCAAATTAAAATGATGACAAAAATCGGTTAAAAAATTCTCAGAGCGTCTAAAAAATGCAAACTAAAGGTTTAAGGAAATTTCAAAGTAGGATTAGGGCAAAAATAACTTGCAACTTCTAAAAATCCAAATTTGGTAATTATAGTAGAAATTAGCGTTGTGCGACTATGAATGATATAATCAAAATATTTCGATTATGGCATAATAATCGATCATTTTATTGTTACAATCGAGACATCGATTTATGAATTATGAATTATATAATCGATATATTTCAATTATGACAATGTAATCGATTATTCGATTAATGCAATCGAAGAATCGAGTAATGAATTATAAATAATAAAATCTAAGCATTTCAATTATGGCATAAAAACGAACACAAAATCGAGTATTACAATCGAGAAATCGTGAGTTATGTTATGATGAATAAAAGAATAGTACCCATATTATTCAACAAGCCTAAAATGTAGGCCATCATTACTGAATGTGTCATTTGATTGTTGAGGTCGCGCAATTCACTTGAGGTAATGAAATGCAAGTTGGATACTATACTTTGTCCACGGCTTAATTTACAATTTTTACATAATAACCAATTAGACAGCTCGGTCTCCATACGCGCTTTTTTTTATGGTCAAAATCCAGACCAAGTCCAGTCAAAGTCCAGTCAAGATACATGTTTGGCCTACTAAATAGTGACGATGAATTTAGCAAAATTCCTGGAAAACAAAATGTTCGTCATCATAATGACACTAAGTCTTAAAAAACTGCGAAGAGTTAAAGTTTCGCCATTTCTGAGAAAAGAAATGAAAAAAGCTCGTTGAGAAACGGGGATGTACAAATTTTCAAGAATTTTCATGAATAATGACGGCCATAATTATAAAAAACAATTTATTCCACTTTGAGCGCCGGTAGGGGGGAGGGGGTTCGTTTTAGGACTTGCTTATAGGAAAAAAAAACGTCTTATTTTGACCACACAAATAAACCCTTAAAATCTTCGTACTGAATGTTGAATCACCTTGTATATACAGAGTGTTTTTTTCGGTATTTAATGAAGAGAGATTGCTACGAGCTACCAAACTTACGAAATGGGTAAATGGCAAAAAAATGCAGTTTTAGAAGGCCCGTTCAAATCCACTTCTACATTTTTGAAAATTTTTATGACTAAATAACAGGAAAATTTATTTTTTTTTTAAATCAATTTCATTCAGTCATTCATTAGTTCTACCAAAATGAAGTGATTATGAAAGTTTTTACCCTAATGAATAAGCTGAGCTTGACATTTTTTTTTTGACAGCTATAATTTCTGTAATGTGACTCACTTATTTACGTCCTGTAGTTGCTACAACAGAACCTAATTTACTTATTTGTTTCTAAAGCCTAATATGTTTTTGTAAAAGATGACTAACTTGAAGATGTCTTGGACTCTTAGATTAGCAAGTAAGCCCTATAAATCGTTTGTATTTACGCATTTATCTCTTCGACATTATTTTCCCATGAAACTATTAGTTATCTTAATTACTGTTAGTTTAAAGCAATATGTATATAAGAATAAGTTGTTGGTTATCGAATTCACTCTTGATTTTCTATTGAAAGCTGTTACAAGCAAGTTTCTGTACCATTCAGTTTTAATAAATAATCTAACTTAAAGTACCCAGAAGCGTTTCATTCCACTGTCACACAGTGTACATTACATTTCTGAATGAAGTAAATAAAAACCTTTTTTTTATGGAAAGATAAAAAAAGTGAGTTAATTAAAAATGTATTTTTTATTGTTGATGCCAAAAGTGGACCATTGTTTTTCAAAATGGCAGACTTATGGCCATTATTCGTTCCAGGCTATATCATAATTCAATAATGACAGCTGTTAGCAGAACTCTGATTGGTCAGTTCCAGGGCCATACCACCCTGTAAAGTCTATAGGTGACCTGGACGCTTATTCTATAGGATAGAGTGAAAGTGAAAGTGAGAATTTTGACAACCTTGATTGGTCAAAAAATTCTGTTGACGAATTCCATTGGCCAGCAATTCTCACTTTCACTTTCACTCTTTCCTATAGAATAAGGCCGCTGGCCAGTTTGATACAGTCATGAAATTTTGAATGTTGACTTTGACAGATTGACAGATGATGACGTTGACACATTTTTATGGTGAAGATGAATATTTAAACAAAATTAAAAAATATTTTGTAGATGTCTGTTTTAAATGGGCTAGTTCATGTTAACTTTTTTACAAGCAGATAAAGAAGAGCAAATTATAGAAGAATTTTGCGAACAACTAAATTCGTTCACTAAACTAACAAAGAGCGACGAGATCACAGTTATAATTGGCGATTTTAAGGCTAAGATTGGAAAAGAGAAAAAAAGAAAATTTAGTAGACTAAGAAACGATAGAGGAAATCGACTTCTTCAATTTTGCAAAGAAGAGCAATTGAAAATTAGTAACACCTTCTTTCAACTTCCACCACGTAGACTTTATACGTGGGCTGCACCAGGCGATACAGCGGACCACATTATACGTAATCAAATTGACTATATAACCGTCTCCAAAAAATGCCATCAAAGTCGTTAAAGCATACTTAGGTGCAAACGTTGCGTCAGACCACAAACCACTGATTTGTAAATTTGAAACAAAACTAAAAAGAACAACGAAAACCCAGCAAAGCAAACAAAATAGATATTCGAAGGCTCAGGGAAAACGCAGTTAAACACAAAGTAACAGAAGAACTACAATCCCGATTGGAAGACATAGTGACAACCACAGAAGAACCGGTTACAAAAATGGAACAGAGTCGCCCAAGTTATTAGAAACACCAGTGAAAAGTACCTAAAAAAGACACGTGTGAAGAAGAAGGAATGGATAACAGACGAGATCCTGACCCTAATGGACCAGAAACGAATACTTAAAAACAAAAACACGGGGAAGTATCAATCAATAAACAAGACAACAAAGAGGGAAATCATGGCTGCAAAGGAAGAATGGCTGGCAGGGCAATGTAACGAAATTGAGGAACTAGATAGAATGCATGATCATTTAAATATGCATAGAGAGATAAAGGAAATGACACATACCCGGAAGAAAACCACAACAGGAACCCTGATAATTCAGACGGTAAACTTATGACAGATAAACTAAAGACGTGGAAAGAATATATTCAAACAACATTCTCAGATGGTAGACCAGAACATTACATCAGTGTAGAATCTGAACCATGCCCACGCATAACAAAAGCAGAAATTGAGAGAGCTGTCCAGAATATGCAAAACAATAAATCGCCTGGACCTGACGAGGTTCTTCAAGTCTCTGGAAGAAATCTTCAATGTCATCTATGATAGAGAAAAAATACCTTCTGACTGGTTAATGTCTTCCTTCATTACCCTCCTTAAAAAACCTCGAGCCAATACCTGCGACCAATAGAGGCTCATTAGTCTCATCAATTACATCGTCAAAGTGTTCACCAAGATCATCTACAGCAGAACATATAGAAAATGTGACTTATACACCAGCGAATTTCAATTTGGATTTAAAAATGCCCTGAGAATTAGAGAGGCAATCTTTTCATTAAAAGTCCTAGTACAACGCTGTAGGGACATGAACCCAGATGTGCTAGCATGCTTTATAGATTTTTCAAGGACTTTTGACAGGATAAAACACACAAAGTTAGTAGAAAAAATAAGGGAGGTAGGCCTAGACACCAAGGATATACGAATTATAGCGAATTTATATTGGAGCAGATATATAACAAAGCAGAGGAGGTGAAGATCCAAAAAGACCTTGGCCAAGGGTGTGTCCTCTCGCCGACCTTATTTAACATCTACTCTGAAAAGATGTTTCAAAAGGCACTGGAAGATTCTCCTGAAGGGATTAAAATAAACGGCAAAAACATAAACAACATCAGATACACAGATGAAACTGTTATTCTCGCAAGTAGCCTGGAGGAGTTTCAAACTCTTCTGGAAAAAATCAATACAACGAGGCAGGAATATGTTCTTAGCCTGAACACCTCCACGACAAACCATATGACCATCAGCAAAAACCCCCAGCCTCCTTTAAATCAAGAAACTATAGAACGAGTCGAGAGATACACTTACTTGGGATCAATGGTGAATGCAAACTGGGATCAATTCGTAGAAGTAAGATGCAGAATCGAGAAGGCTAGACATTTTTTTTGTCAACAGAAACCTTAGCTTTCAACTGAAAATAAGAATGGTCAGATGTTACATCCTTCCATTACTTTTGTAAGGCGTTGAGGCGTGGGCCATGACATAAGCCTCGATGGGGAAGCTCGAAGGGTTCGAAACGTGGATATATAGGAGAATTCTGCGCATCTCATGGATCGAGAACGAAGAAGTACTTGGAAGAATGGGTAAAACGAAAGAACTGACAATCACATTGAAGAGAAGAAAAATTGAGTAGTTCGGACTTATTATGAGGAACAATAAATATCGACTACTGCAGCTTATCCTACAGGAAAAGGTCGACGGTAGTAGAGAACCAGCAAACCTGCGCCAGTGGTTTGGGATGACATCTTTCTCCCTCTCTCTCTCTTTCTCAAATTAACCATGCAACAACGAACGACAAAAATATTCATGGTGAACGGCATTTTGAGCCATTTTTGGAACCAGTTTTCTAATTTTCATTTATTCAAGTTTTTTTTTTTCATCAAATACCATTTTAACTCAAAAAATGCATACATTAGCGCTTTTTGGCTAAGAGTGCCTTTTTTGTGTGAAAATAATTAGCTTTTCATAACGTGCTTCTAAATTTCGATTTTTTCCAGTGGCAAAGACGTCAGAATCGGATTAGGGGCAAAAAAAAAACATCCCAGGCCATCTCAAAATCTACCTCAGTGGTAATGAAAAAATGCGCTTTAACACTCATAAAGTACGTCGAAGTAATTGTAAAACAAGTAAAAAAGTTGAGGTGCGTAGTTCAGTTGTCTATCTAAAATATAACCAAAAAACGTAAAATGTTGTCTGTGGTGTAATGCACTATATTTCAAAAACGGTACGTTTGCGGATAGCAAAATATGTTTAAGTTGGGGTTCTTTATAACACCTAGGGTTTCGCAAAATTTCCCTGAAACACCCTGTATTTAGTCCTCAATATGCAGAAAGCCATAATTAAAAATCTATGTTGATTTGATATAGCATCCCCAAAGTGAATCTGTAGTAAGATTATCGGGAATAAGACAAATAAAAAACTTCCACTAAGTAAGCAGAAACTGCCGACATTTCGACGTTTATTGACGTCTTTCTCAAGACTAAAAGCAACAACAGCAGCATCTTAAAACGAAAAAAACTCAATAATACACACGGCAACAAAAATTTGTAATTTTAATCGTGTGTGTGTGTGACGTTTATTGAGTTTTCTCACTTTAAGATAGCAGTTTCTGTTTACTTAGTAGAAAGTTTTTTATTTGTCCAATTCCCCCGATTTTGGTTTTTTCTAACTGTGTTTTGCCCTGGATTTTGTTAGTAAAATGGTCGCACACAAACAATTGCAGTCCCAGAATGTTTCCATTCATATGATTAGACCAACTTTAGTTTTCATCAAATAATCAATTTAAAAACCTCCCAATCTCTACCATCAAGCAAGACAGTGATAAACAGCTTCCATATGTATCCACCCTTACCGTCGTGTCTTACTGCCATATGCAAAATGAATTTATCAATATCTGGATGCGTATCCGCGGTTATTTTTAACGCACTTAACTTTTGGCAGAAATGACTTAAAAAATAACCCCCGAAGACAGATAAGAATTTCTTTGACAAATTCGAGCATTAATAGAGATTGGAGAAATGGGGAATAATCGGCCGGGTATACTTCAACACATGGCCTACCGAACGCTGCCATAAATCTTCCACAGAGACTTAAAGAAACCAACAGGGGCGTAGGTATAAACATATATTACTCATTTAATTATTTTTGAATAGCTTTGAAATCTTAATTTTTTTATACCTATCTTCGTTCAGCACATGTTGAGAAGATACCGTAAAAATATCAAAGTCAGAATCTCAAATAATGGCTTATTTTGGTATTATTTATATCTAGAAAAAAAAGCTTTAAAAAATTCTTGGATGATTTGAGTTTTGGGGAAAATCATTGAAAAATAAGGATCGCAGATTAGGTCAGGACTGATAAGGTTAGGTCAGTTGATTAGGTTAGTTTATGTTAGTTTAGATTAACTGGAGTGGTGAGAGATCCCGCATCGGGCTTCGTAAATGGACCCATTGAAGCTCGATATAGTCGCGATGGTCTCTGTCCTGTTTTCTCTTGCTGCACTTGTACCTACTGATAAACTCCGACCTTTGGCATCATTGTAAATATAGTTCTATCAATGACCTAGGAGATATGGACAAAGCCAACAAATTCCGATATTTCCCTAAAAATAGTTCCGTCTTTTTTGGCTGAAAATCCGCTATTTTTAAGCATGACGTAATGTTGTCGTCAGCGCACGTCATACAAGAATCGTAGCAGCTTAGAGCCGGACCGGATATTGATTGGTCGATTGTTTTTCATTTTTGTTAGGTCAGGAGCTAAGTTTTAGAAAACCTTGAAGCTAGGTCAGTTAAGGGCTAGGAGTTTTAGCACTAGGAGATGAATGTAAGTTAGGTATTCGATTAGATTCGATTGGAAATAAGAAGTAATAAAAATAATGAGAGTAACAATAGATTGGCAATAATTTGACGCAAGACGTCATAACATCACCGAGACGTCACTTCCGGCGGATATCGCAGCAATTTTTAAGGTTCCGCCAATTTTAATGTAATTTTTGAAAACTATCGGCGCGATTTTCTTGAAAACGGTAAGAGCTAGACATGTTACATGTTAATAACTTAGAATTCGACGTAAAATCCGAAAATGGGCAAATTTACAGGATGTTCCACTTGATATAATGAAAGTGACGTCACTTCCGGTGAAACCAAATTAGTCATACGCAAAAGAAAAGGATGAAAGAACAAAAGTCCATTTATTTGGATTATTTCATCTGTTTCTTCTAGATGACTTTTTCTAATGAAAACGGAGTATATATATGATTATTATGAAATAAATATGACCTTTGCAGGTGTTGGGGAAATCAAAGCAGTTGTTGGGGAAAGATAAATAAGTAACTATATGATGTAAGCAATAAGTCCACAAGAAGTTATGCAGCACTCTTATAAAAAAAATTATAAAAAGCAAATTTTATCGAAGTTCTAATTTACAAAATTTCATAAGATAAAGAAAAAAAAATGAAAATATTATTAAAATAAAACCTAGTTTAATTAACTTTCTCTCAAATTTCAGTATTATCAAAAACTAAATTTCCATATTAGTATGGCATTGCGTAACATATTATGTTACGCCACTGGAGCAAAGGTTGTTCCCAAGGGGCAAGTTTCAGGTCGAAATTGTCACAACATAGGTGGGCCTGAAGCCCAAAACAGCACCCAGCACTTGAACTCTACATAATTTATTTATTGTTTATTTTTTTGACATATACTTTGTAATAAATTACAACGTCCTTGTGCATAAACAAACTGCCACTTGAGCTACTTTTTTGGATCATTCTTAATATTTGGAGTGTCACACAGGGTTTTATATACCACCCTAACTACTTATTTTCGTTGTTCAAATTTTCTTCTAGAATCCAAACGACAATAATCTATATTGCAACGATTGGAAAGAAAGAGGGAACGAGACAATAAAGTGGAAGAGTGCATCGAGTATCCAGTTACTTCCTTGTCATCTATCATTTTCCTACCCTGTTTAGACAAACAACTTCCCTAATGAGTTTTCTGGGTCGTACGTTACTTTTTTTGTACAAATAAAACGGTTCTCGATGGAATTGACAGAAAAATTGATTGCCTCGTGTTAATGTGTGTTTGGGTGGCCAAAAGTGGCGCAAATGAATTGTGGATTCGAAGATTTCTCCAAAATGATATTATTCCTTTGTAGTGAGAAAGAATTTTCTTTTTATCTACATTTAAAATATTGTTTTTTATTTATACGTTAATTTATAATTATACGATTTTATGCATAAAAAAAAGTCAAAAACTATGTGAAAATTTATGGTTTAGTAGGTTAAATTGAAATTGTTCACCCTTCTCTATATCTAGCAATTAATGGTAGTTCATAAATCCGACTAAGGACCAGTTCTTCAATTTACCAGTTCAACTACCGGGTAGATCAGTGACCTGCTTAATCTATTAAATTGCTACATGGCTATCACAAGACCAGTTTAATCGGTAGATGACCCTTTTTTTAGCTAAAAACTATTAACCATGCACAATGACCTAAGAGATATGGACAGAGCAAACACATGCCGATATTTCCCTAAAATTGGTCTGGTTTTTTGACCGCCATTTTGATATTGAGAAGAAGCCGGAGAAGCAAAAACGACTTGGGTACGATTTGCAAATTTATGGAGGGCGCTTGCCAAAGTCGCAACATGCTTTTGACCAGTTGAGAAGTTGCCTATTTCGTCCGTTCTCTTGGACGGACGAACAGAATTCTCTACCAATAAGTATTTTCAGTTAGAATAAAGACAAAAAGAAAGCATTTAAAACAAGTGTGTTCAAAAAACATCTGCGAGGTTGAATTAAATAAATGAATTACACCAAATGCTCTAATTACTCTTCAGGTTTGCTTTATGATGAACTGAATTTTGATATAGAGCCCATTGAAAATAAACTGTTTTGTTCGAAGCATCTACACCTAGACATGCGAAGTAGTTTCATAACAAGAAGTGTACCCGGAATTCTTCATAGTAAGCTCATCTAAATGCAATAAATCTGACTGAAAGTGACAACTCCGGGCGTCGCAAAAAAAAGGAACATCCAGCCGTGGACTCCGCCTTGATGTTCCCCTAATGATTAATTAGCGAACGCGACGTTTAAAAGTGAGCGTGTGACGAGTTGTCACGTGTCATTTCGTATGATTGATGGCGACATGCGGGGTAGCAAATAGTCCGTAACCCGACTCCTACAGTTGGTGGTCCGTTTACCTCCTTTTAAATCATTGAAACACAAGAAAACTAAAAAAAGAAGTAATTTGCCAGTGATAAAACTTTTTACCTTTTTTAAAGCGACATAATAAATCAAAACCCTTGTATTTTTCCAAACGCAAATTAGGCATAAATCTAACCTTCACCTACATCTCTCAAGAATTGGGGACCTATTACAGGACCACTTGACATGTCGTCCAAATAATAATCTTATCGTCTACAACAAAAACTCACTATAAGTGGGGCCTAATTTGTCGCCTTAATGTGTTTACCGTGAAAAGTCTCAAGATCACCTAAAAAATTCCCACGTCTCGTGTCTGTTCTAAATCAGGTATCCAGTCGAATACTTAAACATAGACCATCATACTTGAAACGACTTTTGTAGATAAACATGACAATAATGTTAGTTTTTTTTTTTTTTGAAGAATGTGATGTATTACATTAACTAGGCAATTGTTAGGCAGATAATTCAAAATTCCAGGGTATAAAAATAAAAAAAAAATAGATTAATGTGAAACTTTACTAATTTATGTGCGTATTTTGTGCAATACTTATAGAATAAGAAAACATTACCAAAACATCGGACCTAAATCCGCCTCTGCGACATTCACATGTGGCCTCTAGTCGCTCTCTTCGGCGCCCATAAATTTCCATAAAACGAATATTTCCCCGATATAAAGTAAACTCTAAACATTTTATTCGCACCTCGTAAGGGACCAGTGAAAGACATATAGCCGCGACATCCGCGAGTTTGTTCAACCGCCGAGAGGAACCTTAATTTCGTCTTCGATTTTTACTCGAACAAAATGCTACGCGGTTCTAATTTCGTTAATGAAATGTGACAGTGTTAATTTATTAGAAAAAATTCTAAAAAAAAATATGTAACTTTACATACAGAGTGACACAGGAATTACTAGCCAAGGGATAACTCCAGTCAAAAAAAATGTTGACATTTTGAAAAGTTGTGTTGTGTTGTGTTGTTGTGTGTACATTCCTCTTTTGAAATTTCATGGCTACTAAGATGCCAAAAAATCGTAAATGGCTAAGATGTTTTTTGTTGGTAATGAAACACCCTGTAAATTTGTTCATTTTCCCTTAAATAAGAACTCATGGGAATTTTCACGCAAAACCTTCTCGAGCGTGCCTTAAATTTCTAATCGCTTCATCATAAGTAGCTAGTTTGTTGGAATTTAAGCTCTTAAATCATAATAAGGTCATTATTACCAGTTTTCAGTGTTTATATAACATTAAAACTGCATTCCAAATAATCCCAATTCCCAAGCTGCACCGAGTACACCGGACACATCGTCCTGTTTAACTAGTGAACGCGCCCTGCATCGTACACGCGAATGACAATTGAAAGATGACATTGACGTTGAAGTTTCATTTTAACCTAGAATTTTGTTTGTTTTTAGTAGGAAAATATTTTTTAGACATCTGAAATTGAGTCGTAATGGAAAATATGGATAGCACAGTGGAAAATACCCCGGGCCGATTGGCCATACAAATAATGGAAAACGTGCATAAGGAACTGCTGTTCAAAAGGCCGACGGAGGTCCCAAGGAAACGTCGCAAGATGAAAATCCTGGACGAGGACACCTATGTAGAAGTAAGTCGGCACTACCCTACTTAGTTAAGTCGACCTGTTTTTAACGCTAATTTTACAATTTGCAGCAAATTGGCAACATCATCCAAAGAGATTTCTTCCCAGATTTGGAAAAAATCAAGGCACAAAATGAGTACCTCGAGGCTGTGGAACGGAATGATACTATTAGGATGCGAGAGCTTTATGTTAAGTATAGTGGCAAAAGACCTGCTATAGAAAGATGTAAGTAAACTCTCACTTTCATCTACATTAAAGTGTAAATACAGTTGCAACATAAATGTGCATCATTCTTCAACCTTGGTTGTATTATAAAGGGGGGGGGGGTTCTTGGGATGCAGTCCTTAAGGTGATATCAGACGGTTCACTCGGATGAGTGATCACTGAAGTGAATGTTCTCTTTTTGTTTCATTCCACGTTCACATGACATACACAAAATGAGAAACAAATTAATGTTATTTGCTCAAATGAACGTTATTTGCTCATTTTCTGGAATATGTCGTCAAACGAAGTTGTGCGCTGTGGAACTCATTTAATTTGCAATCTTTTGATCAAAGAATTGGATAAAAAGTAGGAGAAATGTATTTGGTGCTTCAGATTCATTGTTAAAAGAATTAGTGGATAAAGATCCTGATTCATTCTTCAACCATCTTCGAATGGATAAAAAAATTTTTGAAGAACTTTTACAAGTTGTCACTCCCTTAATAACAAAAGAAGATACTTTTGTGCAAGAATAATTTTTAAAACACTCCAAAAACCTCAGCGTGCTTCGACCACTTAAACACCGTTTTTGTTCTGTTCCATAAACGTATCTATTAAAAAATAAATAATAAGTAAATTAAAATATTAATTTCGCGGATCAACTATTCCAACAGAAAGCAAGACCAAAATGACCAAACTCGAGTGAATGTTTGCATTGTGTTCATACAGTTCATTTTTCTTTCATTCGAAGTGCGAGTGATTGATGCTGAATGAGGAAATCAAACATTGCTGGATTGGTTCCCTAATGAATTCATTTATCACTTTTGATTCATTTAATGGCTAGATGTTTCATTCTTAATGAAAGATGCCCAGTGAAACACAGAAATAAATAAAAAGTGAACCGTCTGATATCACCTTTATGCTTATGCTTAGACAAACTTCTATTATCTGAAACATTTCGATGCCCTATGGCTCTTCATCAGTAATAGCACAAAAACACTCTCACATGGGAGATGTGACTGATGGACTGTCTTTCTTTTCATGTGATGTTTTTTCTCATCACATAAGGCTTGCAATCCCAAGAACTACCGCCCCTTATATTAAAGTTTAAGGTAATTAAGTTAGGCACAAATTAATAATTAGTCCCTTAAGTCACTGACCACCATTGGCCAGTCCTGGTTGTTATTGGGTATTATACTCCAAAGGTTATCAGGAACAGGACAAAAGAAAATGTGCACAAATTAAGCAGAAACTGCCGACGTTTCGACGTCTATTGACATCTTTATCAAGGCTATTCTACAACTAGAGTGGAAATTGTGTCATAAACTCCTACTCAAAAGCCATGCGGAGTAAACACGGTGACATAAAACTGTATGTGAGTGTTTATTGACGGACCAAGAGACAGTCTCTTGGTCCGTCAATAAACACTCACACCAGTTTTGTGTCGCCTTGTTTACTCCACATCGCCTGCTCTTCCTCCACTAGTCACCAAGAGACGGTTTTTTGGTGACTAGTAAGTCCGTCAATAAACACTCACACCAGTTTTATGTCGCCTTGTTTAGTCCGCATCGCCTGCTCTTCCCGCCTGTGCTGATGGCTTTTAAGTATGAGTTTATGACACAATTTCCACTCTAGTCGTAGAATAGCCTTGATAAAGTCGTCAATAAACGTCGGCAGTTTCTGCTTAATTTGTGGGAATTTTCTTTGGTCCTGTTCCCCATAACCTTTGGAGTATACTTTTGAGGATGCTACATCTAGCAACTATTTGAATTTTTTTGAATATTACAATGAAAAGGGCATCAATTTAAGCAGTTTTAAGCAAAAAGAATTTGCAAAGTAGCCAACAAATATTAAAAAAATTAATGTGTATATAATAAGATTCTCTAACAGATATCAGAAAACAGAACAATGTCATTAGTAAAATTTATTTAGATCATATTAGCTTTTGCTGTCACCTATTAGGCCAGCTAGGTTGCCAGTTTCTCTCCCAATATCTTAGGCCTTTTCGGAAAGTGTTAAGTATATACCATTCTTGTATTATTGACATCCAGTAGGCATTGACATTTTGATTATATCTTTTCTACGTTTGTTTCTATGTGCTGAAAGAAGAGAGGTATGAAAGAAATAAAGATTTGAAAGGTAACAAGTCGTCAAAAAATAAGGGAATGAGTCATATGTATCAAATACCTCAATGGCCCTGAAGGCAGCTCAAAAGCTAAGTAAAATTCGAATTCAGATTTACTTTGCTTTTTGGTTAGGTTGGTTCAGTCATGTTTTTCCTTTGAATTGATTGATTTAGTTGTACTTGGTCCACCAGTACAACTTGTCTCACACTCTTTTAGAACTTCTATGAGGCCTGTTGATTGCTGCACATAAGTGTGGGGTCTGTTGGTTAGGTTAGTTCAGTTTTACATAATGTTTAGTTCGTTTAGTTTTACTTTGCCTTTAGTTAGTTCAGTTCTATTTTTCCCTTGGTTAAGTTACTTTAGTTAGGCTTTTCTTTTGGTTTGGTCAATTCAGGTGCACTTGTCGTTTACAGCAGCCTGCCTTTAAACCTTGTAGGGCTGCTACAACACTTTGTGAGCTATAATATGTGGGCTCTGTAGGTGAGGTTAGTTCTGTTTTACTTGTCCTTTAAGATGGCTAGTAACGGCCGTCTCTGGACCTTGTCACAGCAGCCCTGAATGGGCCTGTTAACTTTTGCACATAAGTGTGGGCTCTGTTGGCTAGGTTAGTTCAGTTTTACTTTGCCTTTGGATAGATTATTTCAGGTTAGTTCAGTTCTGTTTTTCCTTGAGTTAGATTAATGAGTTTATTATGTTTTTTCTTTGGTATGGTTAGTTGGTGTTAGTACAGTTTTACTTTTCTTTTGGTTAGGTTAGTTCAGGTTAGTTTATATTAGTCCACTTTTGTTATATCCTCATTTTCTTATTTTTTTTTAAATTTGTTAAAGTTGTACAGTGACAGGAGCACTACAGCGATTTGTCATTGTCATAAATGTCATCTCATATTTGGTTTCTTGGGGTACAAACAGACTTTCAATTAAGGATATATTTTATTGTTGTAATTAGCACATTCGCAAATTTTGTACCTTGGGCAGCGGATGTGTGTTTTGTCGAGCCCAAGATACCAGGGTCACCGAACATTCGAATGGAGTTTGCTACCGTAACTACCTTGAATCGTACTTTAACTGACTACCCTCTCTAAGTGAGAATAGCCCTGATGAAGACTAAATAAATAGTCGAAACGTCGGCCATTTTCAAATAAAGAAGAGGTGCATTATTTGTCCTAATCCCGCTAACTTCACCAACAAGTTATATTTTATAAGAGAAGATTTGTTTTTTTTAGATTTCGACTATAAAAACTTCATTTCACGTTAGTTTTTGAATCCCCCATAACCCTTATTTACTACTTCAAGCTATTGTTTTGTTTTTCTTATTAGAGGGTCCTATTACATATATAAATACATCAATTTTTTTAAATATTTTCTGATACAAATATGAATATTCCACAATTTTTTTGCTTTAAACCACTTAGTTTGACTCCCTTTTTGTTGTAAATTTAAAAAAAAAAATGAAATTCCATAATACTTAATACTCACTAACTCACTACACCCCCTTTGGATTGGACTATCACACTTAATTTATTTATCAATGCAAGGCTCAGTTAAATCACCATAAAACCCTAAAATTAAAAGTAAACTTTTGTAAATTCTAGTAACAGTTTACAAAGTAGTTTTCTCATTTTCACAGTATAAGACATTTTGTATTAAATATGTTCTAATATCTGTGAAGAGAACAAAAACACTGGCACAGTTTGAAATTTTTTTGTACTTAAAAGCTTATGAGAAAGAGCAGCAAAGAGGGGTGCTCTCCCCCCCCCCCCCTCTTCAGGCCTCTTTGCTGCTTGGGTGAATTGAAAAAAGAAATAACTTCCACAAACCTAACCTAAACTAAGCTAATTAAAGAAAAACATAAGTGACCTTGACCTGAACTAACCAAACCCAAGAAAAAAACCAAGGCGCAAACATATTTATATTATTTATGCTAAGTATTACTTATTTACTTACTTTTTCTGTCAGTGCCCAGTCCTGCAACATTCGAAACTCCAGCGAATATCCACCATTCCCAAGCGGCCGCAGCGCCTGAAGTGACTCATAGCGATCCTGAAACAGACGTTAAAACGTCAAAACTCAGTCTAGACCAATATTTAAATTCACACACGTCGCAAGACAACGAAAGTTTTGAGGAAATTTTAGACGCTAACGAAGCAAAGCATAGGGAAAAGTATAAATATTTGTATGCTGTTGAGGATAGCAGTGTTGGCAGTAAGGAAAAAATGTTGGCCTTGCCGCCTATTGAGCAGCAAGCTGCCCTCACCAAAAAACCTTTTAATGTGGACACGTGGGGGTGAGTTTATTTTCAATCTATAACGTTTTGAGATGCTTATGGTATGGATTTTTTCCAGTTACAAAAATAAGAATGTTCTAATGTATAACCCGCAAGGGGTGGAATTGACTTCTGAGCAAAAGATGGAATTATTGAAGAACAAACATGAAATTGTGCATGACAACACCAGGCTAGCAGTTAACCCTTTTAACGAAAATCGCAGCAAGGAAACTATCAACGAGTTAGCAAAAACTCAGGCCAAAGTATGTTACCAGTTACTATTTTGTTATAATCAATGACTTATTACTTTTTGTTTAGGTATTAGATGGCAAAATAGGGGTAGACGGCAAAGAACTGCTAAAACCAGAAACACCCAAAATTGGAGGCTTCGGTTTAGTGCGAACTCCTTCCCCTTCACCCAGTATATTGGGAAGCCCTTTGATGACCTGGGGAGAAATTGATGGTACTCCTTTTAGGTTGGATGGAAGTGATACACCTCTGCCAAGGTACTTTGTTTTGTTGTGTGTTATTAATATTAAGAGTGTTGTTATTGGGTTTTAGAACACAAGGTCCATCGTTTAAGATGGCGGACCCTCCACGAAGAGAACAGATCGCGTTGGCGTTAGCTGAAAAAGTGGGGGAAAACAATAGAGACCAGAAAAAACGAGCTATGGACGCTCAGAGGCGACAGTTTAGCTCGTAAGTTTTTGCCCCTTTCAAAAAGAAAAAACCGAAAGTTACTCACAAGAGCATCTAAGGTTATAAGTATTACGTCTATCTATAATAAAAATTTCGTTTTTAGACCATCTCCGCGACCATACACGTCGTCAACCGACCGCCTGGCCACCATGTCGCCTGCAGCAAGAAAACTAGCATCGTCGCACTTGAAATTGTCCACCTGTAGCTTGATGAGCTTAAGGCCGTCTCCCAGTCCTCTTAGGACACCCAAGAGCGTGGGGGTAGTGGCAAAAACTCCCACTCCCAAAAGACTGATTACGCCCAAGCGCATCGAAATCTCCAACATGCGTTTGGCAGTCAAGGATTCGATGGAAAAAGAGGTGTCCACGGACGATCTGCTGCAAATTAAAGTGCCGAATAGGAAAAACGCAGCAGACTTTTTTTGATTGTACAATGTGGATACAAGTGAATGTGCTAAACAGTCTTATTGGAATATTTCTCTTAAAAGTAACTCACTGTTTATTTACCTCACCGGGCTCTGTTTGAGGAGGATTTATTTAAAACAATTGTAACGAGTAGTGTACTAGACTAGTTCATCCACCATATTGTTCAGATTAAAAGTTTGAACGTTGGACGATATTTCACAAATTGTTAAAGAATAGGCTTTAGTTAATAATAAGTATATATACAAAACAACATGATTGTCTCCTTTTTTAATACAATGAATGAAATAAATTTGTCGGTTAAGTTATTAAATATAGTAGCTTTTTTGTTTTTTTTTCCATCTGATATTTCATTTTTATGCACATTTCTGTATAGAGACAATAACGACAGCGCCTTCGCCATATTGTTCAGATCCAAAGTTGATCGAAAACAAAGAGTATTGTAGTACCTATATTACATGGAAACTCTCGTGTTGAACAGTTTTACCCCTCAATTTAGCAGTAGGAAATCGGCAAGTAGGGACGTCACTGAAGCTCTTAAATAAACCTTGCAGTCAGCACATATTATGTACGAAGGCGGTCAGTCAGTACATAAGGTTGCTCTGCATGAGATAAAAGTATTATTTATTTATAAATGATATTAAACCATTAATTGGCGTAACACAATTAGCAACTTGACCTTTTTAGGCTCTGTTAAGTCGTTTTTAACCGGTTTTGCTCTAATATTAAGCTGATTTTTTTCTTTTAACTTGCATTTTTAGACGCTCTGAGATTTTTTAACCGATTTTGCCCATAATTTTAATTTACATTTTTCTAAATCCTCCAATGTTGCATTTTCACACTTTGAACCATTTTTTCCCGATTTTGGCTTCAATCCCAGTCTGACTTTTTCAAACAATATAAAAATGTGTCATTTTTAATCCATTTTAAGTCCTAATTCTAACTCGAATTTCTTCAATGGCTCCAAATTTGCATTTTCAAAACATTCTGTGTAATTTTTAACCGATTTTGGCCGTAACTTGAACTTTTCCAAACCATTCAAACTTACGCAATGACTCAATTTTCACGTATTTTAGCCTTAATCTTAGCACAACTTTAAAAAAAAAAACATCAAAATTGTCATTTTTAAATGAAAACGTAAAAGAATATTCACGTTACATTACATGTTTAATCCATTTTAAGTCCTAATTCTAACTCGAGTTTCTTCAACGGCTTCAAATTTGCATTTTCAAAACACCTTGAGTAATTTTTAACCGATTTTGGCCGTAACTTGAACTTTTCCAAACCATTCAAACTTACGTAATGAGTCAATTTTCACGTATTTTAGCCTTAATCCTAGCCTAACTTCTTAAAAAAAAAAACATCAAAATTGTCATTTTTAAATGAAAACGTAAAAGAATATTCACGTTACATCACGTTCTCTCAAGCTACCCAAAAGGAATATTCTTTTAGCAATATGAAGGTAACATGAAGTTAATGTTCCCTCGAAGAATATTTGAAAGGGGTAATCTCACATATTACTTAAGTATTTTTCGATATGAGAATATCACATGAAAGAAAGTTACTGAAAAGTTCTAGTAAATAATACGAAAATCTTTAAAGGAATTAGTAAAATATTATTTATCCATTCATTAAATTAATTTATGAAATAAAATTTAAAAATGATCGATTTCTAGTTGTTAATGTAAAATGCAAATGGCATCAGTAGAATTAAAAAAAAAATCGTATGATATCAAAATCGTATATTCAAGCTCCAAATGATAATTTTCACGTAAACATTGCATGTCAGGAATGTTCCGAAGGAAAATAAAAAGTTCATATTTATCAGGTGATAACAGTGAGAAAAAGAATGTGTTGATCATGTTCTTATCTAATCTTGTGACACAGAACATAATTGGAGCGTTCTGAGAATCTGAAATGGAGGTCGAGGAACACATTCTTCTCATGTGGTATTCCAGTTCCAAATGATAATTTTCTACCTGAATATCACATTTCATCTCCTCAAAGGCATAATTATGTCAGATAATAAGAATGAACAATCGCCATGTGGGTTTAGCCCTAATTCTAACTTGAATTTCTCCAAAGAATCCAGATTTGCATTTTTTGACGTTCTATGTAATTTTTTAAACACTTTTTGTCGTAATACTAACCAGAATTTGCCAAGAAACTTTTAATCTGCATTTCTTGAGGCTTTGATTTTTGTTAATGATTTTTGTCATAATCTTAATTTAAATTTCTCCTAATCCTCCAAATTTGTATTTTTACACGTTTTGAGTAAATTTCTACCGACTTTGGCTTTAATCCAATCCAGATTTTCTCATAAAACATCAAAATTTACATTTCCCCAAAAGACCTCAAAGTTGCATTTTTAGACGCCTTGTGCAATGTTTTAATCCATCTTGACCCTAATCTTAACCTGAATTTTTTCAGAAACTTTTATGATGTATTTGTAGACGCTCTGAGAATTTTTTAACCGCTTTTGGTTTCAATCCCAACCTAATTTTCTGAAAAAAAAAACATCAAAATTTGCATTTTTCATTTTTTAATTGTTTTTGTTTAATTGTTTAAGTGGTTTTGGTTTTTTGAATGGACTTGAATTTTTTTCAAATCCTCCAAAAGTGTATTTTGTACACACTGTGACTAATTTTTCACGTGTTTTGGCCTTAATCCTAGCCTGACTTCTTTCAAAAAACTTGAATTTACCTGAATACCACATTTCATTTCCTCAAAAGCATATTCTCGTTAGGAAATAAGAACGTAAAATTGCTATGTGGATTTAGCCCTAATTCTAAGACAAGTTTCTCCAAAGTTTCCAAATTTTCATTTTTATATTGTTTCGATTCGCAGAGACGCCGCATGGGAGGCGGGGCAACGCGTGTGTGGTTGGTGGAGCTTCGCGACCTATCCGCGCTGCATCATGGCTGAGACGAGTGATTTATTGCTCTGTTTATCTAGAAGGCAGTTGTTTACAACCTTTTTTTTTATGTGAGATTATTCAAGAACTTTCTAGGTTTTTCTGTAATTTTAGGATTGTGTATAAAAGGCGCATAGCGCGACGGTTATGGGATAGTCTTATTTTAAGCGAGCTATAAGTAAGCTAAAGTTTCGAACGATAATAGAAGGCTAGAAAGTGTTACGTAATGAGTTATTTAGTAGTCGTGTGTAATTGTGGAAATAAATAAATAGTGTTTTCGTGTTAAATCGTTTCACTGGAATTATTGAACCCCGAGTTCGCAACAATATGGTCTGCCTAATTTTTTACCACTTTTCACCCTAATCCTAACCTGCATTTGCTCAGAAACTTTTTTGACGCTTTGAGTAATATGATTGGTTATGCGGGAACAGGATCACCAAATGACGAAGACAACTATTTGAATTAGTCTACGTTTCGCAGATATATTTCCGCATCCTCAGGACGAATTCGGTTTTGTCTTCATTGTTCCTAAATTTACATGGTACTTTAGTACATCAGAATCTGGAGTAGCCATATTTTTGAAAGTTTTCAGTAATTTTTAAATGATTTAGGGCATGATCTTAATTTATATTTCTTCAAACTCTCCAAACTTGTATTTTTACACGCTTTGAAATAATGTGGTTCATTTTTAATCGACTTTAGTCCTAATTCTAACCTAAGTTTCTCCAAAGACTCAAAAGATGTATTTTCAGACGCCTTATTTCATGTTGTAACCCATTTTGACCCTTACCTTAACCTGAATTTGTCCAGAAATTCTTAACTTGCATTTTTAGACACTTTGAGTAATTTCTGACCAATTTTAGCCATAACGTTAATATAAATTTCTCCAAATCCTTCAAATTTGTCGGAACTTTTCCAAACCCTCCACATTTTGAGTAATTTTTCGCCGATTTTGGCCACAATTTTAGCCACAATTCTCGAAAAAACATCAAAATTGTCATTTTTAATTGACTTTAGTCCTAATTCTGACCTAAATTTATCCAAAGACTTTGTAACCCTGAAATTGGCCAACGAGGTGCCGATTTTCAGCGTTCGCTGACTAAACTTCTCAGCTGCTGCCGTCGGCGGAACCTACACATTTTCACCCCATTTTGGCCATAATTTCAATTTAAATTTCTCTAAACCCCCAAATTTGTATATTTACAAGCTTTGAATCATTTTTCACCGATTTTTGCTTCAGAAAACAAAACTTCACATTTTTTGATAAAGTGTGTTGTATTTGATCGATTTTAGTCCTGATTCCAACCTGACTTTTCCAGACACTTTTCGTTTGCATTTTTAGACGCTTTGGATAATTTTTAACTGATTTTGGTTATAACCTTAATTTGAAAAGCAACTTTAATTTTCATTTTTGACGCTTTGCTTCATTTTTACGCCATTTTGCCATAATTTTAATTTAAATTTCTCGAAACCCCCCAAATTTGTATTTTTACACGCTTTGAGTCCCATTTTGGCCATAATTTTAATTTACATTTCTCTAAACCCCCAAATTTGTATCTTTACACGCATTGAGTAATTTTTCACCGATTTTGGCTTTAATCTTAGCCTGACTTTTTCAGAAAACAGAAATTTACATTTTTTGATAAAATGTGTTTCATTTGATCGCTTTTAGTCCTAATTCCAACCAGAATTTTTCCAGACACTTTTCGTTTGAATTTTTAGACGCTTTGAGTAGTTTTTAACCGATTTTAGTTATAACGTTAATTTGAATTTCTCCAAATCCTTCAAGTTTGTATTTTTACACACTTTGAGTAATTTTTACGGATTTTGGCCTTAATTCTTACGTGACTTTTTCAAAAAACATCAGATTTTTTTATTTTTACATGGGATGAGTCATTTTTATTCTTAATAACCTTATCCTAAATATACATTTTTAGATACTTTGTGTCATTTTTTTAACCATTATGACCCTAATCCTGACGTAAATTTTCCCAAAAACTTTTAATTTGCGTTTTTAAATGCCTTTTTCAAATCAAGTGGATGATCATTCGAATGATAATTCAAATAATCGATTATAAATGATTTAAAAAAAAATCATCGGTCGAATGATCATTCAATAATTTCAATTCATTCGATTATAGAAGTTTATCGATTATGCCCATCACTACTATTAATGTTAAAAACTTCGTCCGCTTATAGATCAATTTTTTGGCAGCCGCTTTACAAATACAAAAGTCTTTTACGAGCTGACCCTTTTTATAGAGTTATTACGCGCTTTTTAAATGCCAGTAAAACAATGTCACTCAAACAAAAACTATTACACTCAGTTTTATCGTACCAAAAACATCTTAATGGTCGGCGTTTTAACAGCAAATTCAGTATGATTGCTCCAACACATCAACATGTCATAACTTTTATCTTTGTGATCTGGGCGTCCACGAATATGACAAATGGTACGGAGAAAAGTTTGCTCTTTCAAAAATAGAATGTAGTTTTGGTTCATCGAGATTATATATAGTATTCACGAAGAATAATTTGTCAAGAAGAAATCGGTTTTATAACTAAAGTTCTTGTTTTTTTTTTGAAGACAACCTCGTAAAATTTTCGCTCATTATACGCTTATAGAAAGGATGAATTAACATTGGTAAAATTTGGCAGTGCAAAAAAAACAGTTATAAGGCGCGACAAGGCCAAGTACCTACTCACTAGTACCTATTATGTATTTTCAATTAAGTCTGAATATTTGCGCTACTTAACAACATTTTTCCTATACAATACACTCATACACATAATCCAGGTGAGGTTAATGCCTTGTATTTGAGTCAACTTAATTTATATAATAATTATAATTAGTGTTAATCAAAATTATCCGTGATTTTTTGACGCACTTCCACTAGAAAATGCAACTCAATCCGTAACTAATCTAAAAGGACCATCATGATGATCGTCAATGGTACTCTCCTACCAAAGCAGTACCCGGTCTAGTGCTGTGTCTACCGCACACGCGAATCAAAGAAAGCACAGTTACCGTCTCGCGGTACAATTATACATACGCGGTAAGTACCTACTGCCGATTTGGTACCTCAACACATTTGGTACCTTGAAACGAGTTGTTTTCTTGGAGTTTTACAGACAATTTTTAAAACGTAAGTTTTATTTTTTTTTTGTTGTGGTTTATTTTTTTTGTATTAAATTGGTGCTTCTTAGTTGACTTTTTGATTTAAAACAATTTGAATGAGAGTCTGTCGTGTTCAACAGATAGATTGCTTTTCTAAAGCCTTGTGGTTGGCTGCACAAAATTACCCAACTATAAAATCTATATATTTAAAGAAAAATACACAATTTTAAGGTAACCTAGTTCTTTTTAGTTTGTTGCACCTGCGAAATGCACAAAGTGATGTAACGATTTTTATTTTATATACGGTTTTAATATCGCCTTTATCATCGATTAAATCCACGTTTCTAATGAGGGATCGATCATCGGTAATTACGATTACAATTATGAAACGTGTTGTTTCCTTCCTGCAATTAAGTTTTTCCACTTGCAACGGCGAAAAAAAAATTGTTACAAAAATAAACGACAGGCTAATTGAAAAATTTATTATAGCGAATTTCCAGGAGGATATGCAAGTGCTCAGTTCTTTAATTTAACATTTAATTGCAGCTTTTAGGTGTGTTTGTTCATAGTAATTCGACTTTTTAACTCCCCTAATTAAATTCGTGACTATGAAAATGCCAAACATGGGGATTCCATTGTGTTCCAAAGGCCCTGTGGTAGCACTCACTTTCTCAGGCATGCATTTATTGTAGATGATTATACCATCGGATAACTATGTAAATTTCCCTTATTGTGACAGTACAATTATTTCAAATTACTATTATTGTTTCACTGTAAGCATTGTGTGAAGTATTGTGGTATCTGCGTGTTTGTTTCTTTAGTTTTTAGCTTCAGGTTTTTAAGAAGCACAAGTTGACATTTAGATTGTCCTATTATTTGCTAAAAGTCAAGGTTGAACGCAGGACTAATTTTAAAAATTATTAAGAGCACATTATATTGATTATTTAAATACCAATCACGGATTATATACAATGGTATTATATTGAAGAGTAATAACAATCGAAGGAGGTGCTAATCTTCAGAGTTCATTATAAACTTTGACGTCTCAAATAGATCAGGAAAACGCGGATTAAAGATTTACTATTTTAAAAAAAACAAGAAATTGTGTTCCAGAAGGGTAGGCTATCATTAACCCAAAAATTTAATAACTGTAACTGATACAGGGGAACAAGTGAATTTGTTTCTCTGTAACAAAGACATCGTTAACTTCGTTCTTTTTGAAGATGATCTCTGTTATTTTTCTGTTTTACTTGATAGCGTCTACTCTTATTGAGTCAAATTTTCCCAAAACTTTAAAAATGATTTAAATTAAATATAAGAGGTTCTAAAATAAATTGATGTAAAATGTACTAGTTCAATTTTTATAATATTTATTACACAGAAAAAGCACATTTTTTTAAATTTTGATTCAGAAACCGGTTAATTAAAATTGCTGCAATATTACACAAAAATTATAAAACGGTATTACCTACAAAATATGTATAAAACAAAATTACCTACTTATTAACATTACTAATCTCAAGAATTATTTAATAAGCGACTCCAGTGGAATTTTAGATCCATATATGGTCTCTCAGTTAAAAACGCCTTTTAATGACAAAAAAAATAGAAAAAGTTAAATGCGCCAATAACATAATTAAATACACGAACAAAAGTAACGAGGTTTACGTAAGTTTTGATATAGACGGTAAAAGTTTCAAATCGAGAAAAAAATTTAAGGTCCAACTAGTTAACTGAACTTTATGGGGAGTAACTATGCAAATGGCCCTAAGGCTCTAAAGTTTCATTTTGCATTGGTGTCTCCTAGAGGGCAAGTTGCTGGCTTAAGCCACCAACTTCAAAGAGAAAGTTTTTTTTTGCTCCTGCAGAAAAAGCATCACTGGTGGTTCTGAAGTTCTGTTTGTTTAGAAAATATTGACGAAAAGGTTTTATTAGAAGATATCCAAAACTGGCGGTTCCAGAAAAAAAAAGCAGTAGTTTTTTGTAAAGTGCTCAATTCCTTCATTATTGCTTCTATTTATTCTAAATTAAAATTAAAAAATATAAATAATAACATTTATCTCTTAGATTTTTCAATAATTGCGTCTTTTTCTGTTTCCTAAGTTCACCTTTTTTGTTTTAATAAAATCTTCTTGATTAAGGGTCTTCAATTTCTTCAAATAATCCTTGCTAGGTCTACATGCACTTAAATAGGTGTACTTTCGTTCTTCAAAATTTGCTTCTTCTAATTTAACATCTTCTTGTGGTGCCTTATTGTCTGAGAACGTTGGCGATTATCATGGCCATTCTTATTCTGTCAGCTACCTGTCTAAATAATTGTCAAGATGTAATCCCAACCCACTGGCGCAGGTTTTGCAGCCATGAGTTCCTTCTCCTTCCTGATCCTCTCCTACCGTCGACCTTTCCCTGTAGGATAAGCTGCAGTAGTCGATATTTATTGTTCCTCATAATATGTCCGAAGTACTCCCATTTTTCTTCTCTTCACTGTGATTGTCATTTCTTTCGTTTTACCCATTCCTTCAAGTACTTCTTCGTTAGTTACGTGCTCAATCCATGATTTGGGCAGAATTCTCCGATGATATTACATTTCGAACGCTTCGAGCTTCCCCATCAAGGCTTCTGTCATGGTCTACGCCTCAACGCCGTACAAAAGCACTGGAAGGATGTAACATCTGACCATTCTTATTTTCAGTTGAAGGCTAAGGTTTCTGTTGACGAAAAATGTTTTCATTCTATTGAATACAGCCTTCTCGATTCTGCATCTTTTTTGCATTCACCATTGATTCCAAGTAAGTGTATCTCGCGACTCGTTCTGTAGCTTCTTGATTTAAAGTCAAAACCTTAGGAGGGTGGGGGTTTTTGCTGATGGTATATGACCACCTCCAACATATGTTGGAGGTGTTCAGGCTAAGTCCATATTCCTCGCTCGTTGTATTGATTTTCTCCAGAAGAGTTTGAAGATCCTCCAGGCTAGTTGAGAGGATAACAGTATCATCTGCATATCCGATGTTGTTTAGGTTTTCGCCGTTTATTTTAATCCCTTCAGGAGGATCCTCCAGTACCTCCTGAAATATCTTTTCACAATAGATGTTAAATAAGGTCGGCAAGAGGACACACCCTCGGCGGACGCCTTTTTGGATCTTCACCTCCTCTGTTTTGTTGTTCTCGTAAGCGCCGACTGGCTCCAATATAAATTCGCTATAATTCGTACATCCTTGCTGTCTGGGTCTACCTTCCTCATTACTTCCACCAACTTTGTGTGTTTTACCCTGTCAAAAGCCCTTGAAAAATCTATAGAGCATGCTTACACATCTCGGTTCAAGTCCCTACAGCGTTGTACTAGGACTTGTAATGAAAAGATGCGTCTCTAGTTCCCAAGGCATTTCTAAATCCAAATTGAGATTCGCTGGTGTATAAGTCCTATTTTCTATATATTCTGCTGTGGATGATCTTGGTGAACACTTTGACGATGTGACTGATGAGACTAATGAGCCTCTATTGGTCGCAGGTATTTTTCCTGTATCATAGATAAGATTGAAGATTTCTTTCAAAGTCTTGAGGAATTCCATGCTACTTTTTATCAGTTCTATGTGGACCTCGCCAGGTCCAGGCGATTTATTGTTTTGCATATTCTGTATAGCTCTCTCAATTTCTGCTTTTGTTATGCGTGGGCATGGTTCAGATTCGACACTGATGTAATGTTCTGGTCTATCATCTGAGAATGTTGTTTGAATATACTGTTTCCACGTCTTTAGTTTATCTGTCATTTCTGTTATAAGTGTACCATCTGAGTCTACCAGGGTTCCTGTTGTGGTTTTCTTCCGGGTATGTGTCATTTCCTTCATCTCTCTGTATATTTAAATGATTATGAATTCTATCTAGTTCCTCAATCCCGCTACATTTCTCTGCCAGCCATGATTTCCCTCTTTATTGTCCTCTGTATTAGTCGATACTCATCTCTCTGATTTGGTTTTTAAGTATTCGTCTCTGGTCCAATAGGGTCTGGATCTGGTCTGTCATCCATTCCTTCTTCGTTACAAATGGCTTTTTCAGGTACTTTTCACTGGTATTTCTAATAACTTGGACGATTCTGTTCCATTTTTGTAGGGGTTCTTCTGGGGTTGCTACTATTTCTTCCAATCTGAGTTGTAGTTCTTGTGTTTAACTTTCTGTTTAACTGCGTCTTCCCTGAGCCTTCGAATATCTATGTTGTTGCTTTGTTTTAGGTTTTCGTTGTTCTTTTTAGTTTTGTTTCAAATGTACAAATATTTAAATAAAATGTAACATAAACATGAATTTTAATAATTTCAAGTCTTCATCATTTAAGTTTCTTAATCATTTCTGCAATTGCTTTTAGTCTAAAAGTACCATTTCTTTCTTCATTTTATCAGCTTTACTTTAAGACATTCAACTTGTGCAGATTTTTCAAAGCCCGAACACTTTTCTTCTTTCTTGCCCCAATTTCTTCTAATCCATATTAATTTTGTTTGCTAACGTATTGATAATGTGTATTTTCTTTGGTGTCAATCTTCATTCCTTCATTCTTTCATTTCCTCCTGTTTTTTGAAAACTGATATTCAACCTAAAAAGTAAGTGTAAACCGCTATTTTTTCACTCCTTTATCTCATTTATCATTTTTAAATACCTAAGATGTACTTATTTTATTTGCCAAAAGGAAATGTTTGTGTCTGGAGCCTCACATTCTATTTCTTCATCTCTATAAAAGTCCCTTCAATTGAATTTAATTTATAAAATATCTTTTTTACTTCAGCTTTCCAATTACTGGGTCTTCTATTTAACCATTTAAAAATCACAGTTTATTTAGATGTTCCTTGCTTTGTTCTCTTTCTTCTATAGAGTTATTCTTTTTCTGTTATCAATGTGTAGCCTTTTTAGATGAGTAAGTCCGGGAAGTATTTCATTGTCACGTTTTTTTTTTCAAAAACTCTATACCTACTCAAAACTTGGAAAAAACGATCTATTTCTTCACTTTTGTTTTTTTTGCTGGCTCTCCCTACATATATTTTTGGATTTTTTTTTATCAAAATGAAACGAATGCACATAATTAGAATAAAATTAACTTATTAATATTAATGATCTCAAAAATCATTTAATAAGCCATTCCAGTGGAATTTTAAATCTATAATTCTGGAACTCAGCTAAAAACGGTTTTTAATTAAAAAAAATGGAAAAAGTTAAATAGTCAGTTGTTCCAATAACATAATTAAATACATTAACATGAGTAATAACGTTTGTATAAAAATCCGACAATATAGATAATGCCTGTTAAAGAATAAAGATTTATGCATTTAATATGTCACGTCAGGTCTAAGGCTTTCATAGACCTTGAGTCCAGTTTATTGGTTTTTAACCATTAACTGCACTTTAACCTACTGTTTTATTTCTACACCAACTTTAGGAAACTGTCGAGTCGTTAAAAGAAAAAACAATTTCTAACGTAAACAGTACATTTTAAAGTCAAAGTCTCCATCTAAGATGATCTTGAAGATAGTATTTCGTAAACCCTTGCGTGCAATAAAAAAAAAACTTATGGTTTTTTTTGCTTCAAGGACCCAAGATGAAATCGAATTACTCCATAATTTTCATTTCAGTATCTGATTTGGTTCTACTTTATTAAACGTACTACCAATGCTGTTAATTAAGACATTATGTAAACTAAAGCGATTAGAACTGGCTCAACGTCTTTTTTTTATTGTGAAGCGCGTATTCATCTAAAGTGGCTTGAAATTGGTCTTGTCTTGGACGAACAATACCCAATTAGTAAAAGGCGCCCGACCTAGAAATGCTATTTTGTGCTGCTTGCCAAAGAAGTGTCTAATATGGTATATATCCGATCTGATATGTGCATGCAATCAAGCGGAAAAATATATCCTATAAGAAATGTTCGGAGACTATACAGTTTGATTATGCATCAAATAGTATTGAATAAATTGCGAAAGCTTTAAAAATTTCTTCAAGAGTTTTTCTTGCAAATTTCACTTGTCCTAAAGGACTCGTGAAATTATAGAATGCAAGAATTATGATCTATTGTATCTTAACTACACAAAGTACCCGAAATTAAGTTACAAAGCAAGCTTAAATTTTTTTAATAGAAAATCTTATTTTTTTTTAAATCTTAAAAATAAACCTTTTTTTTTCTATCAAATTAAAAACATTTTTCATGTAACATATCTTTTTTTGGACCGTTTTCATTACAAACATTTAAAAAAAAACATTAAAAAAATTAATAAAAAACAAAATCAAAAATAATTCTTCACACCAAACATTTTTTATACAGAACTAGTGAAGATATAGGGTATGTTAGATGAAAAATGTTTAGAATCTAACATGATTCCAAACATTTTTTAGAGAAGAATTTAATTGGTGTTTCTATTTAAAAAAAAAACTTGCATTTTGGCAGCCCCCAAGTATCAAAAATAGCTACAATGTCTACAAAGAAACCTTATAGTGAGAAGAAACCAATGTAAGAAGAAGAAATTAAAAATAAGTGAAAATAATAACAAACCAAGCAACACAATAAGCAAAACCTTAAATTAAGCACTTGCCATTCTCGCTTCGGCAGAAGTCAAGAAAAAGTTTTTACAACACGAGGGTGACGTTTAGAAACGTACAGAGTACCCAGACAACACGGTAGCTATAGAAGCAACATAAGCACCACAAAAAGACACTCCTGTGTACAAGGTGGAAGAACTTCCTGAGCAAATTCTATGATGATTGAAAAGAGGGTTCTAAAAAAAAAGTTAACAAAACTCGCAAGATATTCAGAAAAGATGGCGACAAGCAATAGACAACTAAAATTGTAACTGCAGAAAAAGAGAGTGAACAACTTGAGACTACTGTAACTCTAGAAGAAAAAGTGGCACCTTTGGAATTTAAGCCCAAAGATGTGAATTGTTGAAGAACTTCGTGTAGAAATATAAAAATCGCACCCCAGGCCGTTGTTGGTTGGATAATGGCCGACCTGAGAGTGTAGGGTTCGGCGGCGACTTGCGCAATACCCACTAAAACCCCTTCCCTCTCTTCACCTTGAAAAAAATTTCCCCTCGGAATCACCAGTTGGCCTTTCTTCCAGGGAAAGGTGGAATGTCCCGGCTTCTCAGAGCCCTGCCGTCTCTCTTCGTCGCTCTTTCTCAACTTTACACATCATAATGTTTCTTAACTCCAGGAGCGATTCTGTGGCGGACATCAGAAGTTCGCTGATGTTGTCCTTTCTTATAAGGTCATTAAGGTCTATCTCCGAAAATATTGCGCCTACGGACCTTCCGATAGTGGGAGGTAAAAAAGGACATCAAGAGGAGGAAAAAACAGTTGGATTTACTCCGATCGGTCGAGGCGTCCTCAAGTTACAAGCGGTCAAAGTTGAGAATTGAGCAAAAAGTAATACCCCCCCCCCCTTGCACATTGGAATGGCATGCTTGCAGCCCCCTAAGAACGTAACAAACTCAATTCGAATGAATTTAACTCCTAAAAAGGTTTTTTTAAAAATGGCCAAAAACGCGATTGTAAAAGTGCTTAAAAATCGACCTACAAAGGTGTCTATCTTCGAAAATATTGCACCTACGGAACTTGCGATGGTAAGAGGTGAAAGTGGACATCAAGAAGAGGAAAAATCAGTTGGATTCCCTCCGATCGGTCGAGGCGTTCTCAAGTGACAGGCGGTCAAAGTTGAATATTTAGAAAAAAGTCGTAATACGCCCCCTTTGGACATTTTGGAAAAAATGTCGGAAAATTTTGTTTTCCTGTTTTTGATCGGAGTGGCACGCTTGCAATCCCTTAAAAACGTAACAAACTAAATTCGAATAAATTTAACCTCTAAAGAGGTTTTTTTTAAAAGTGGTCAAAAACGCGATTCTAAAAGTGGTTAAAAATCGACCTCCGAAGGAGTCTATCTCCGAAAATATTACACCTACGGAACTTCTAATGGTGAGGGGTGAAAGAGGACATCAAGAAGAGGAAAAACACTTGAATTCACTTCGATCGGTCGAGGCGTTCTCAAAATTACTGACCGTCAAAGTTGAGAATTGAGAAAAAAGTCGTAACACCCTCCCATTTTGGACATTTTCGAAAAAATATCGGAAACATTTTTTTTTTGTTGTTTTTGATCGGAATGGCACGTTTGCAATCCCCTAAGAACATAACAAATTCAATTCGAATGAATTTATCCTCTAAAGAGGTTTTTTTAAATATGGGCAAAAATGCGATTCTAAAACTGCTTAAAAATCAACCACCAAAGGGGTCTATCTCCGAAAATATTGCGCCTACGTAAGTTCCGAGGTGAAAGAGGACATCAAGAACCCCCCCTCGTCCCCCACCCCATAGAAAGCTAGAGGCGCCACTGTCAGGTAGCATTGCTGCCCTCATCAGGCGTCTTAGATATGACATTCAAATGTCGTCAGTAGTATGACGTCGTGTTGACGTCACTTTTTGGTCAAATATTTATTATTTTCTCTTTCAGAAGAACAGAGATTTTTTCCAAGGGTTTCTAAAAGTGAAAGAAGAAATGGGGCATGCGCAACTTGGTTTAATATTTGTATAGAAATAAAACAAAAAGGAAGAACCTTAAGACAAATAAAATGAACATTAACAATAATAATAAGTCGAAAAATTAACAAATGACACTTAAGTTTTATTCATCACACGTCACGTAAGTTGAGTCAGAGGTTTGGAGAAAAATTAATATTTTATTAGGAACTAAAGTAACTTTTCTTGCTCGCCCGTATTGCACTGCACAGCCTCGTCTGAAAAGTGACACTTTCGCTCCTTATGTGACAGTATACTATTCCTCGAATGGCTTTTATTTGCATTCTACTAGAGAATAACGCGGCATAATTCATGTTATGATTAAGACAAAAGTTTTGAGTTCACAAAAAAAAAATATCTTTACGGCGTTTATTCTTGATAGAGATTAGATACCGCGTTCATTCTAAGCATAATTTGCTAATTGAGACATATGGCAGGTTTTTGTTAACGAGTTATGACATTATTATTCGTCAAATACTTGAATCAAGGCATAAAAAAAAGCGTTTGGCGCCAAGAACACGAATTTCAATATTTCTGAACATTATTAGGACGGTAGAATGGCTCTGAAAGCATACGACAATAAAACGAAAAAACACCTTTTACTACAATCAAAGATCTCGACGCCGGTATGCAAATAAGCCATTCTAAAGAAAGGGAATTCGTGATAGTATCTTCATCTTCCTTCGATTGTTCGATAATTGTTCTGACGTTAATCGAAGTGATCATCACTAAACAATGACCTGCATCGCGGAAAGTTCAATGTCAGGCGATTGCTAAAAACAACTACCGCGAGTACCGGCAATGATGAAACCGCTTGCGGCCTGGTAGTCATTTACCTGTTTGTTTATTTGCAATTTTTCAATCGGTTCGATATTAATGTTTATGTAATAAAAGTGGCCGGTAATTAGAATCGGATTTACATTTATAACTCGATTTAATCGGTATATTGTAGTTTTTGTAACGGTTTTTAAGTTGATAACTAATTCTTAGTTTTCTGCTTAATGGCAAAGAATTCAGAATCTCCAAGAGTTATTAAGAAAGTATTTATTTACTTAATTAATACAAAAAACGTAAATATTTTAACAAAGTGTAATTCTATAAAAAAACACCTAAGAACAGAGAGATTAATCTTAAAATATAAATACTACTTTGACAAGAACAGCAAAGAACAAAACTTAACGAAATCATTTTTTAAACCTCTTGGAAGGTGCCCCTTTGGCAGCCTTCCGCTTCTCTCCCTTCGGCGCGCCACTGAAGCCAAACACCCTTTCAATATCCTTAACTACGTCCCCGATTTGTTCATCCATGCCTGAAGTGTTGGTGGCATCCACAACCTCCTCTTCGGGAAGATCGAGCAATTTTGCTTTAACATACGCCTTCTTCTTCGAATAGCTGAGGTTGATAAACATCTTCGGGTCGTAGTCCCAAGTTAATTTTTCGATCAAGTCGGTCACGGCTTTCTTTTGTTCATCTGTAACGTTGAAGCGTTGAGGCTCACCCTCGACTAACCTTTTGGGCAACTTGTATTCTTCGCAAAATGGAAGGTCTTTGATGACGAACAGTTTTTGGTCGTTTGCGAATTTGGGGATGAGTTCCACGTATCTGATTTCAAACGGATGTTTGTACTTCTTAAGGCAAACTAATACCTAGAAGAAAAATTGTTCTTACACTGGGGCAGAAATAAAGACTTTATTCTTCTAACATGATCAAATTTCTGGTTGGTTTCTAAAAGTTTATAACCTTTACATATAAGTATCTTTTCCTGTATCAAAGAAATTCCTGTTCCTTGGGTAAAACTGTCACATTCAAAAATATTTGATGATTTTCTGATTATTATTATTGGCCATTTTAAGTGCTTCTTAATCTCATTTTTTTGCTAATTTTTAGTAATTTATAGTAATATTTTGTGAAAGAAACCAAATAGCCAAATCCTTATTTAGGATGTCATTAATTATTTCTCAATTATTGGTTCGGATTTAATGAATCACTTATCCCTCCAATCAACATAGAATTCAATTTTTTTCGGTTAAACGATAAATAAAGACTTCTTTAATTAACTTTAATTTCGTTAATGTCTATAATCATTTTTTAAATATTACAAAGTACCTAAAAGCAGAAACTTACCTTATTCTTTTCAACGCAGTACTGCCAGAACTGCTCGAAATAATTATTGAGCTCCTCTTTGGGATCTACCAGAAGAAGGCTTACTTGATCGATAACCACTCCAACCCCAGACTGCCTATTAGAAATGTACTGCAAATGGAGCCCCAAAGGCAAATCGTTGCCATATATATCGTATTTGTCCTTTAAATCAAACTCTATACGTCCCTGAGTGGCAGTATTAATTACAAATTTGGGCGGGACCTGGCAAACTGCGCTTAAATCCTTCTGAGCTTTAATCAGAATTCTACCGTCGGGCGAAGCCTTGCTCGAATTGTACAACTTCGCTTGCCTAATGAAATTTACCTTCATGACTTTCAGGAATCTATGATAATCATTTTTGAAAGGGAAAAACTTGTATCGAATCTTTGTGTAACGATAGATAATAGAGTTTGACAGCTTCTCGACTAAGCCGTCCTTATCTTCGCAAACTTCCTCAGTGGTAGGCGGGTTGGTGTACAAGTGAAAGAGCTCATTGTAAAACTTAGTGTAGTCAAAGTCAATCTTCATAGTAACGAGTTCCAGATATATGTCAATGAGCTCAAAAGCTTTGGCCTCGTTCAAAGCCGCGAATTTCTTTTGACCATCGCCTTTAACCGGATCATCATCGTTGGTAATTAAGATAATCGTTCTTTTATAGTAAGCTGCATTGATCTCCTTAAACTTCTTCCTGCAGAGCAGTAAAAACGCCGCCAAGTCGATGTCTCCTGCTCGATGGTAACTGGCCCGCAGCTCTTGCGCACTTTTACTGGACATTGCCTTTAGTTTCTTTATTGAATCCAGCAAATTACCCTGGACCTCTATTAAGCTTGCCTTCTGATCCTCATCAACTAAACCCCAATTAAAAAGTTACATTAATAATTTTAATACACTAACAGATCGTTAACTAAAGTATACTTACCCAATACAACTCCAAACTGGTTGTAATTACTTTTACTGGTGGACAATATTAAAGAGTCAGCTATCTCGTAGCAGGCCGTTACAGCCTCCTTAAAGGGGTGGGTCTCCTGGCCATCCTCATCGATTGTTATTTCAAACATACATGGATGTGTATCGATGGCTATTAGCACAAAAGAAGGCTTGAAATTTATTGTAGTAGTCTCCTCTTCAGAATCTTCTTCGTGGTCGCTCATGGTGTAGAGATGGATGCACAATGATTAGCTGAATGAAGTAATTTCTGGTTAGGTGCCACTTAAAATTGACCACAAACACACACATACTACACAAACAATAAAAAGTAAGGTAAAAAGGGGCCCGCCCGCAGGAACTTATAAATTCTCGCTGAGAGTTGGTATATCTAATGATGTATGTAGATCACAAATAGTAATGTTTCACATTTTAGTTAAATATCTTGAAATTCTTAAGAGGAATAAAAAAAATTAAAACCCTGTATCTGAGAAAGGCAGCATTTGCGGACCTATGTTTAGGTATACCTATAAGCGTTTTTGTCAAATTTTTGTTGTTAAAAATTATGCAATTTAATTTGAACACACCCTGTATAATGAAAAAAAAATGTTCAGAGAAGTATGCCTGACAAGGCTATTAGCTCATCCTTTGCCAAGAAAGCATACAATTTCCTCGTGGACTATATTAAAGACAACAATGTGCTATAGGGGTTTGTGATCTTTTGGTGAATCACCTGTTAGTAAATTTTGTCTTAATCATTAAACTGTCCAATGCTTGGGCTGCCATAAATAAATAATTTATTTTTATACCATTTGATATTTTTAACCTTTAAATTTTGTCAAAGAGTTATTTTAACTCGTCACTGTGACAATAAAGTATCCCCTGTACAGGGTGTTTCAGATTCGACCCACATCATGGAGATTTCAGCAATGGTAAGAAAGACAGGGTCGGTTAAATTGGGGCAAAGTTGCGCAATTTTGAGTTCAATAATATGCCATTTTAACATTTGAAAAATTTCAATTTTTTTGCTTGAATTTGAAACACCCTGTACATTAGAAAGCATCATCTAGAAGGCTATGAATGTATGACAAAAACGGATGCCATAATCAAAGTTAATGGACTTTTGTTCTTCCATCCTTTTGTTTTGACATTTCACAGCCAACTAGATAACGTTTTCAAATTTGGCAACACTGCGTTCAAATTTAAACTTGCCATAAAGTTTAACAGCTTTTTCCTAATTTAGGTAAACCATCTTCTAATTCTTACAGTTAAGGAGAAGCAATGGTATACTTACTATAACAATTGGACTACTTTATATTTAACCCACACAGGTAGTTTCAGTCTATTTTTTTTGAAGACTAAGAACTAAGAACTATAATGGTTTACGTTTACAATATGGAAAAGATATTCAAAAACATATACACTGTGGTACCCAGAACAAAAACCAACCCAGTAAAAAAAAACTCATTCTGCCAACCCTCTGATACCTGACCTGACATGTTATGGACAAAATTCTTATTAATCAATCCAAGCTATTTATGCATAACAATTATAATAATAATAATAATAATAACAATCATGAAATTACAATAATACAATAATTTGGAATGAATAAATGTAAAACAATCCACATCAAAACAGGGAAATGGGCTCTGCCAGATACAAAGAATACCCTATCCGAGCAAATTCTAGAGCCACCTTCTGGGCAACAAACACCTTATTTGCCGTGCTGGATGAACCCCAGAACAATATTCCATAACTCAGAACCGATTGAATGCAGGCAATATAGTACGTCATCATGACATCGGTGGAAACAACATCACAAAGTCTCCTTACAAGGGCACAGGCACTGTTCAGCTTAGAAACAGCACAGAGCAATGAACGTCACAGGCAAGGCGCTGTTCCATATGCATGCGCAAGAATTTGATGCTTTGGCAAGTTGGAATAGATTTTCCATCAACAGGAACATACAGAGAACAATTGGGCTGCATCTTCTCGAAGCTCACAACAGGGCCTGTCTTACTTGCATTTAAAAACAGACAGTTGCAATTGCACCACTCCTTCATCTCACACACTCTCGTGACACATGATACTGCCAAAGTATCGACGTAGGGGGGGGGGGTCGTCAGCGTACTGACAAATCAAATCAGCACCGATATCACATGCCAAATCATTCACATATATGATGAATAAGAGAGGACCCAGAATGAAGTCCTGGGGAACTCCCTGATTTATATCGCTCATAGTTGACAGACATCGCTTCCCATCCTGAACCACACAGACAGTCTGCCTTCTGCGAGACAAATAAGACCAAATTAGAGCACAGCATTTGCCCGGCATTCTATAAGAAATTAATTTTTGGAGAAGTAACTGGTGCATTATATTTTCAAAGGCACTGGAAAGATCAAAGAACAGACTCAATACTATATTTGCTTGGTCAACACTTTCAAATATATAATTGACAGTGTTGAAAATAGCTTGCTCGCTAGAACGTGGTTGAACAAAATGTTAAAGGAAACCAAGTAGTTGACCATCTGAGTATATATCACCTTCTCGAATATCTTAGCAAAAGACGGCAAAACAGAGTTAGGTCTGTAATTTTTTGTTCTAGTAGAATCGCCTTTTTTAAAAACCGGAACAACTTTTGCCAACTTTAGGTCATCAGGAAAAGTTCCAGGTATGAGACATTCATTTACTATATGGGTCAGTGGTGCTGATATCGACTGTGCAACAAATTTCAGAATTCTGATTAGAATCTCATCAGTTCCCGCTGAGAGTTTATTTGGAAGGTCCTGCAAAAGTGAAAGGATTTCCTCTTCAGTTGCAGGTTTCAGGAATATTGTGGGGTATAGAAAAAAATCACTAACCGGCCTGAAATGATTATTTGAATGGGATATTAATTAATGTCAATTAATAATCTTCGAGGGTCTCTTTGTTGTAATGGATGTAAAGGATCTCTTCCTTGTAAAGAGTAAAAATTAAAAAAATGATTATACAGCTCTGACTAAGCAAATGAATAAACCGGCCTTAATAAACATAGTTAATAATGCAAAAATTACCGTAATTTATTTTTTGTCAGTAATATTCATTAATCTGTCAGAGGTCAGAACCCAACTGCACTACACTTTCATGACAATTTATTTATACAATAAAAGAAGATAGTTGGCGCTGGTTAGTGCTTTTACTGTAGGGTCCCTTGCCAACTGAGCAACAGGGCGTTATTCTAATGTTACACCCCTATGCCATAAGTGACAAGCCCTATCGGAAGAATGAACTGTGACTTTAACTACTAGACGTCACAGCCACAGAATAGACTGTTTCCAAAATGTTCAAGATACTTTTTTCTACCCATCTCTTCCTACATTATGACCTCTGAAGAGGTTATCTCTCCATTGTAGCACCCCTTGCTTCCATCAAAACAAAAATCCAAGCAGGGATTAATGCTTAATGTAATGCTTTCTTATGTCATTGACAATTTCATTGATAAAGATATAATATCTAAGATCTAAAAGACAAAAGTGATGAACTAAACCAATTACATTGCTGATGCTTTGCCAACAAGTTGTATCGCAATGTTTGTGAGATAATACTAATAGAAGGTCTTTGCCAATATGTAAGTAGCACCTTTGAAAATTTAAGTTTTAAGTTTCATTTACTGTGCATAGAAGCAATCAGTTTGTCTCCGAATTAAAATAACTTAATGCTGGCTTCTTAGGACACACTACAGTCTGCTAGCCAAAAACAAAGATACAGGACATCTGTGATTTTTAGAAGAAAGTCGGATCTGAAATAAGTAGTACCTACATGATACAATACGGCAGGCAACTAGAAACTACACAAGAACTCACACAAATATATTTGGGTATTATTATTGCAAAGGTTATGAGTAATATGTTACCTATGCTAAGCAATATTCAGTTGATAATATTTGCTAGTCACTTTACTAGTTAGGGTTACCCGACTGATCATTCTTATTTGCAGTCATATTCTTAATTTTCATCCATAGTAAACTATATAACAAGTGATACCATGCATTCATTTTATATTCACATGGAAATGTACAAAACTTGATACAATTGAGACTTTATATAAGAAGTTGAATAACCTAGCCCTTCACTGTTTTTTATAAATGTTCTCTGATATTGGTGAAATGGTCTAACTAAACTAATGGTTTCCTAAGGAATGAGAAATTACTGGGGAAATGGGGGAATATTCACTTCAAATTTCCTAATTTTGGGCATTCTTTTAGAAGATAGCACTACTGCCTGCCTTCCTTTTAAGCTAAATAAATAGGTGGCGTATCGAGCATTCAATGCCAAAATCACGAATGTGCAAATCTACAGTTCTGCACAGTCCTGGTTTAGGCATTGGCATGACAATATGGTGATTTGTTTAACATGTTACAACCAAAGGTTATACTCATCCACCCAAGCTATGAAAATAGGGTTCCTGGCTGATATTAGATATTATGCAATTTCAATGTTTGTTGAAATTTATCATGAAGAGGGCATTAAATCAAGTATCCTAAAGCAAAAATTGTGGATGATTTATATTTCTGAGCCAAGAGGCTGCCTGAAAGGACAGGTAGAACTGAACTAACTTGACCAAAAGAAAAACATAACTCCACCAAATGAAAAACAGAACTGAACTAACCTAACAAAGTGGAAAGTAAAACTGAACTAACCTAACCAACAGGGTCAAATCAACTTTTCTAAAATGGTAGAATTTGTACCCCCAATAAGGGCTAAATGTCGATGGCTACTTAGGGCAAGCACTTCACTATCAACACTTGTTCCAAGAGGAGTTCCAATACTATTAAACTTTATATATTCCTCAGATAACTAGCCTAGCTCTAGTAAATCTTAAGCAGAAACCTATGCCAAAAAAAATGATAGGGGGCTAGATCTTTCTTCAAATTCTTCTGTAAGTAAAAGCTTTGAGGTTCTTACCTTATTTTTGTGCAAGTCAATACAGAGAGAAGATCAACCGGCAACTTTTCCCACTGCACTATTTATTACAAAACAACACCCAACCCAACCCAACCCAACAACAAAACAATTCAAGATTAATAATCTGAACGAGTTAATTCCTGCAAGTTCGCGGTTCGCCGCCTTTCATAAAAAAGCCGCCATTTCGCCGCAAACAAATGAGGTTATAAAGTTTCGAGTGACGAGTCCGAACGAGATAGGTGCATCTTTATCTAAATTCATAGCAGAGACAAAGATAAAATATATTCCACTTCCTTTGACAGGTCGGACGTTTAGTAGTCAACTATCTATACGTCAGCTGTCAATATAGATAGGTAATTTTGCTTGGGATGGGATTACTTGGGTTACACCGAGTTAACTGAACCGAATAAATATTCTCTTTTTTTTTGTCAGAGAAATAATTGAAAATTTTATAAATGAAACCAGATAACGGGTTATAATACTATACAAATTAATAATAAAAGAGAAATAATCTCCATTCTCATATTCACATTGATATATTACGCAATTATTACTCTGCGAATATGTTTTTAATTTTAGTGTCCCTAATTTATTTCGCACATTATTGTAAAACCCATCGATCGTATTATTACAAAACCACACATACGTAGGTATACATACGCTGGCAACTTTGATATTTATTATTATAAAATAGTGCAGGTATCGCGTCGAAGATCAATGGGTAATAAGTACCGAGTAGGTATCGAATACGGTTCGTTTCCGCCAACCCATTTATTATCTTCAAAAGCGCGCAGCGCCGAATTAAAGCGTGAAGAATTTTAAATGGTCGTATCGAATTTATTCTAATTTATCATAATAATTATGATTACTTACACAGCTTATGAAATTTGATTCAATACTCCTAGACGGTTAAGTAAGCAATTTTTACCGGTACGTAAAATTCATTAAACTTATTCAGTATTTTTTTTTTAATCTCGCTACCTTTGACATCTTCATTTGTTTTATATCTGTCTCTTTTCAACACATGTTGAGAGGATACGATAAAAATGTCAAAGTCAAAAAAATATTTTCATTTTGTAAAAGTAAAAAAAAATAGTGAACCATAAAAAATGAGTAACGACACAGAAAAAAAAAACAAAAAAAAATGTTAAAATGTCAAATTATCAATATAACCCTGCATAATAAAACTAAGACAGAGAGAAATGAAAACTAAAAAAATTTTGTTCACATCATCACAAAAAGAAATCAACACTTTGTTAAAACGGCGTCCTTCTATCTTCGATCTTAAATGTAAAACCCTGGAAGACGCCTCTGTACAGGGTCTCTCAAAAGTATGAGAACGAACAGACATCTCAGAAACGGCTTAAAGAAATTTTGTACTGCCAGATACTTTGTTGTGACGGAAACAATTATGTCAACAGCGATGTTGCCAAGTGTACGGTTTGTCAGATGTTGGTGCTAAATTACTTTTTTAATCCAAATCTCATTGTAACTTTTGTTAACTTGGCAACAGGTATCTGCCCTGTACAAAATCTTAGAAAATCTAAATTTTTTTTCAAAACTCCTTTAAGATATTTGAGCATTTTAACACTTTTGAAAGACACTGTATAATAAAATGGTTTTTCTTTAAATGTTACAAAAAATATAGTTTTTTCTTAATGGGACACCCTGTATATTATTAGATATTGTTACGATCGCAGCAACGCCGCATGGGAGGCGGGGCAACGCATGGGAGCGTGTTGGTTGGTGGAGCTTCGCGACCTATCCGCGCTGCGTCATGGCTGACACGAGTGATTTATTGCTCGTCTGGCTTAATCTAGAAGGCAGTTGTTTACAACCGTTTTTTTTTATATGAGATTATTCAAGAATTCTTATAAAGAACTTTCTAGGTTTTTCTGTAATTTTAGGATTGTATATAAAAGGCGCATAGAGCGCCCGAGTGAAGTCGTCGTATTTTAATCGAGCTATAAGTAAGCTAAAGTTACGAAGCGATAATAGAAGGCTATAAAGTGTTAAGTAGTGAGTTATTTAGTAGTCGTGTGTATTTGTGGAGTTAATAAATAGTGTTTTCGTATTAAATCGTTACACTGGAATTATTGAACCCCGAGTTCGCAACAATTGGTGTCAGAAGTGGGATTCCAGTGGGAATTTGAGGACCAATATTACTGAACTGTAAGTGAGTGCTTCATTGCCGGACATTACCTGTTTATGCCAGTGACTAGAAGCCAGCATCAAGCGATGGAGGATCAACTTGCCGCCCTGCTGTCCCTTATGCAACAACAGAGGGAAGAACAGGAAAAACGCGATCAAGTACAGGAGCGACGTTATCTAGAACAGGAGAAACGTTATAACGAACAAAAAGAGGAACAAGAAAGACGTGATCAAGTACAGGAGCGACGTTATCAACAACAGAAGGAAGAGCAAGAAAAACGTGATCAAGTACAGGAGCGACGTCATCAACAATTCAAAGAAGAATTAATGAACCATCTCGCAGCTAGGGAGCAACAATTGGAAGAAAGAATAATGCAATCCGTCAACGAATCCGTTAACGGCGTTCACGAATCCATTAACGGCGTTAACGAAGGAATCGAAGCTGTCAACCAGAGGGTTCTCGAGCTAGAAAAGAAATTCCGGGAACAACTTGAGGACGACAACGTGTCTACAGAGAGTTTTAGCACAGCCAACGCTAAAATTAAGCCTCCCGATTATGACGGTACTACTGCATGGGAAATTTATAAAACTCAGTTTGAGGCAGCTGCAAAAGCTAATGGTTGGTCCGAGCCCCAGAAAGCTACATCATTAGTGGTAGCACTTCGTGGAAAAGCGGCTGAGTTACTCCAATCTCTGTCTGCAGCGGATCAAAGTAAATATGCGGTTTTAGTACACACTCTGCAACTACGATTTGGAAATGAACACAAAGAAACCGTGTTCCAGGCCCAGCTGAGGATGAGACAGCAAAAGTCAGGTGAATCCTTACAAGAATTTGAGGCGGACATAGACAGACTCATTCACCTGGCATATCCATCGGCTCCTGAATCTTTTCAAATGCAATTTGCCGCCGAAAGGTTCATCGAGGGAGTTAGAGATAGTGACATGAGATACCACTTACGTCTAGTAAGGCCCAAGGATATCAGCGAGGCGCTAGTTCGGGCCCTGGAATTCGAGGCGTCACGAGTGTCATCTAGTTCATCTCCACGTGTACGAATGGCAACTTGCGGTGAAGAGGAGAATACGTCTATGGCTGAATCCATGGCCAGTTTACATAAAGCGATGAAAGATATGGCAGTCAGTATGCAAGCCCTGTTAGAAAGAACTCCTCGATCAACAGACAATCGGGGCATAAAATGTTTTAACTGCGGCAGACTGGGTCACATCAAGAGTAACTGCCGTAATAGGGCAAGAAGTCCGTCGCCGTCGTTTAGAAGACCAAGCGGTGACCAAGACCGCCCTAGGTCCCAGGAAAACTAATTCCGGTCAATGCAAGGGGGCAATTGACCGGGCCCGTTAAGACCCCCAGGATCTTTAAAGTCAATAATTTGGGTGGAAAAAGTCTCACAGTGGCCGGACGCATTAAAGGACAGAAGATCCAGATTACCATCGATACAGGAGCAGATGTGACCATTGTAAGGCCAGATAAACTTTTCGGATATACCATACAACCATTGCCCAACCCTATTATGTTAAAATCAGTCACTGGAGAATCTTGCCCTTTAGACGGAGAAGCCGATGTCACCATCATTATTGGAGAAAGACTTGAAGTTCGGCATAAAGTGTTGGTTGCCAGGATCAAAGACGAGTTTATTTTGGGAATGGATCTCATCAGGAAACATGGATTCTCCTATGATCACAAACAGAATATTCTCACGTTTGGAGATGAGGAGTTTGCATTAACCAATGGAAATGTGGAAACTAGTGTCCGTCTACTGGTGGTGGAAGATGTGAAAATTCCTCCAAATTCAGAACAAATTATCACAGTGACTTCTGAAAATGATCCTGGGTGGTCCATAGGACTTATAGAACCTAACCTGGATTTGACGACTGAAATCATGGTAGCCCGAACTTTGACCGACACGAAGAAGACTATGCCAGTACGAGTTGCCAATATTGGAGAAAGGACCATCAAGCTAAAAGAAGGAACAGTTCTTGCCAATTATGAGCCTGTACAATGGGTATGCAATTGTGTCGAAGCAGAGACATCCAAAATTATATCTTCTAACCAAGCTTCCCCAGAAGTTATTGATGCTTTTAAGCGACAGTGGAGTCACCTGTCAAAGGAACAACTTCAGTCTGCTATAAAATTTGCCATGGATGAATCTGATATGTTTAACTTCAAGAGCAACGACAGTCAAACCGATTTAGTTGTCCATAAGATCAACACAGGAGATGCCCAGCCAATACGACAACATCCACGAAGGGTCGCTCTGGCTAAACAACAGGAAGTTAACAGTTTGCTGAATGAAATGTTAAAGGAGGGCGTCATAGAAGAATCATCTAGTCCATGGTCGTCGCCTGTGGTTCTTGTTAAGAAGAAAGATGGTTCAACGCGGTTCTGTGTTGACTACAGGAAACTTAATGATGTAACCAAGAAAGACAGCTACCCATTGCCACGTATAGACGATACCTTAGCAACTTTATCGGGATCAAAGTGGTTTTCCACTCTAGATTTAAAAAGTGGGTACTGGCAAGTAAAGATTGCTCCCGAAGACAAAGAAAAGACTGCATTTTCTACTGGTTCTGGACTATACCAATTCACTGTTATGCCTTTTGGATTGTGCAATGCTCCATCAACTTTCGAGCGACTAATGGAACTTGTCTTGAGGGGGCTGACTTGGAAAACTTGCCTGGTATACTTAGATGACATAATTGTCATGGGACGTGATTTCGACGAGCACTTGAAGAATTTAAGAGAAATCTTCAACAAGTTACGGAATGCTCACCTGAAGTTAAACTACAAGAAATGCAGCCTGTTCCAGAAGCAAGTCGAGTACTTGGGGCATACTATCTCAGAACAAGGCATTAAAACTAGCCATAGTAAAATATCTGCCATTAAAGATTGGCCAGTTCCCCGAGACAAACACGAAGTAAGGAGCTTTTTGGGACTATGTACTTACTACAGGAGATTTGTAGAGGGATTTGCCGACATCGCAAAACCGCTGCACAAATTAACGGAAAAGAAAACACCGTTCTTGTGGAACCACGAATGCAGTCAGGCGTTTGCAAGGCTTAAAGCTGCTCTCTGTTCTAGTCCGATCTTGGCTTACCCTATAAAGGACGGACTCTTTATTTTGGACACGGATGCAAGTAACTGTGGTCTAGGTGCAGTACTCTCTCAAAGACAAAACGGGCAAGAGAAGGTCATTGAATACTACAGTAAGACTTTAAATAAGCCAGAAAGAAACTATTGCGTCACTAGAAAGGAGCTGTTGGCCATCGTTAAAGCAGTCGAACATTACCATCGCTACTTATATGGAAAAAGGTTCCTGATTAGGACTGACCATGGAGCCTTGAAATGGTTATTACAGATGAAGAACTCTGAAGGTCAAATAGCCAGATGGATAGAGCGCCTGCAGCAGTACGATTTCCAAATTGAACATCGACCAGGAAGGTCTCACGGAAATGCCGATGCATTGTCTAGACGGCCTTGTAAAGAAGATTGTCGGCATTGTCAAAGAACTGAGCAGCGTGAGGGACTTCCTTTGGTAAGGAGAACGTCGGTAGAAATAAACGATGGCTGGACCACACAGACCCTTCGAGAAGAACAAATGAATGATCCAGATATTGGACAAATCCTCTCTGCAAAGACTGACGACAAGAGACCAGAATGGCAAGAAATTGCTGGTAAAAGTCCAAACCTGAAGGCGCTATGGGCCCAGTGGCACTCTCTTAAAATAGAAAATGGATTACTGAAGAGAGCGTGGGAGAGTCCGGATGGCAAGACCGTAGTCAGTCAGTTGGTTGTTCCTGGAAGCAGAAAATCGGACGTACTACAGGAAATGCACGACGGAACCAGTGGAGGTCATTTTGGGGTCAATAAAACCTTGGCCAAAATTAAAGAGCGGTTCTACTGGGTGAATTATCATGAAGACGTCGAATCTTGGTGCCGCAAGTGCGAAGTTTGTTGTGCCACAAAAGGACCTCGAACAAGATCACGCGGCCGAATGGTGCAGTACACTGTAGGTGCTCCATTCGAGAGGGTAGCAATTGATGTCGCGGGACCGTTTCCTCAGACTGAGTCGGGCAATAAATACATCTTGGTCGCCATGGATTACTTCACTAAATGGCCTGAAGCATACGCCCTGCCTAATCAAGAAGCAACGACTGTGGCAACGGTGCTAGTAAATGAAATGTTCTGCAGATTTGGAGTCCCTCTCGAACTTCATTCTGATCAGGGCCGAAATTTTGAATCGGCTGTTTTCCAGAAGGTCATGGAACTTCTCGGAATTCGCAAGACCAGGACAACTCCTTTGCATCCACAGTCGGATGGGATGGTAGAGAGATTTAATCGGACCATGGAACATTACCTGTCTAAAATGGTGGCAGATCATCAGCGTGATTGGGACCAACATCTACCTCTCATGTTGATGGCATATCGAGGCTCTACGCATGAAGCCACTGGTTATACTCCGGCGAAAGTGATCTTCGGGAGGGAAATGAGGCTTCCTGCGGATTTGATGTATGGAACACCAGAAAAAGAGTCGCTCAGCTCTGAGAATTTTGTGGAGGAGCTTAAGGAGAGGCTGAACAATGTTCATGAGCAAGTCAGGAATAAACTGCGGATATCCAGTGATCGAGCCAAAGCAAGATATGACTTACTAGCTAACTCCCGCGGCTTCCAGGATGGTGATTTGGTGTGGCTATACAATCCGAGGCGAAAGGTGGGGAAGTCGCCCAAACTTAGCCAAAATTGGGAAGGACCTTATACAATTATAAAGAAGATTAATGATGTGGTGTATAGGATCCAGCGGACCCCTAGGTCAAAGATGAAGGTCGTTCATTTGGATCGATTAGCACGATACCATGGAACTCTATCTGTTCGGGACGAACAGACTTAGGAGGAGGGCAATGTTACGATCGCAGCAACGCCGCATGGGAGGCGGGGCAACGCATGGGAGCGTGTTGGTTGGTGGAGCTTCGCGACCTATCCGCGCTGCGTCATGGCTGACACGAGTGATTTATTGCTCGTCTGGCTTAATCTAGAAGGCAGTTGTTTACAACCGTTTTTTTTATGTGAGATTATTCAAGAATTCTTATAAAGAACTTTCTAGGTTTTTCTGTAATTTTAGGATTGTATATAAAAGGCGCATAGAGCGCCCGAGTGAAGTCGTCGTATTTTAATCGAGCTATAAGTAAGCTAAAGTTACGAAGCGATAATAGAAGGCTATAAAGTGTTAAGTAGTGAGTTATTTAGTAGTCGTGTGTATTTGTGGAGTTAATAAATAGTGTTTTCGTATTAAATCGTTACACTGGAATTATTGAACCCCGAGTTCGCAACAATATTTATAATCGCATCGACAAGAGTATCTCAAAAGTCAAAAGATTTTTGTTTTATTTTTTGTTTCAAACCATGTGCAGATGAAAATTAGGTTTGAAAACTTAAAACAAAAACCACGAGAGAGCATTTTTACTTTTCATAAAACTGAAAAAGATAAACAAATTTTCAAAATGTCATTATCATGTATCTCAAAGACGGTTAGGAGTATTTTGTTGACCCCATCTTTAATCTCACAAAAAAGTGTTATTGCTACTTTCTTGTGAAACTAAAGATTGCGCCTACAAAAACCTCAAAAATGTATATTTTTAATTTTTAAAAGCATGGGAATGATCAGATATTTCAAAAATAGCTTAAAGCAAATTTATAAGATTTTGTAAAAGGAAAATACTTGATGTGGCGAATTCAACTATATGAAAACGGCAATGCTGCTAAGTGTATGGTTAGTCAGATGTTGGTCCTTCTGAAATAAAACACTTTTTGCCGAATTTTCCCTTCAACCCCAAGTACATTTTGTAATTTAGATAAAACGCTTACATTAACCGTTTTCTGAAAAATTGACTAAAAACTGGGATTTTCAACAATATTTAATGCTCCATAATATCGAAACTTGCAGTTTTAGCAGAAATGGATTGCACATTTCTATCTTGTTTTTTTTTATAAACTGTTCATAATAATCATAAAAATTTAGTTTTTCATAAAAACGAAAAAATTTGACGTATGGCAATTATTTTTGAAATTGAAATCAAAATTTTTATTGCTAAATAGGTTATGAAAAACTTGATAAGAACAGTTTATGAACTTTTAAATCTTAAAAATTCGGATCGAATTAGAATTAGGATTAAAAATTAAATCCAAAAATCGAAAAATATACAGGGCGTTTTATTTAAAAAACTTTAGTATTTTGTTATTTTTTTTTTGATAAACCTGGTAAAGTTCTAATAGTACATTATACAACAAGCATTTCAAGAGATAAACAAAGATAATTCACAATTTTAAAACGACGACTGGTTTCGCTAATTGACGGCGCGACGTTTGATGCGTCAGATAGATGACGGTCTAGTCGCCCGTGCATGTTCATTTCAAAGCTACAAGGGTGAACGGTAAATTACTTCATTTTATGGCCTATTTTAAGTATTTTTTAGTGAAAAGTACATTTTTTTTTGTAAAAAAGAGACACTGTAACTTACATTTGTCTCAATACACCCTAATAGAAGGATAATTATTTGAATAAAGCAGTGATAGCTACCGATTTGAGGTTTGGTGCAGTTAGTTTTTGAGTTGCCTACGACATGTTTCGTTTCCATGACAACTCATTGAGAAGTGAATAAAGATTAGCATTAATCTTGAGAATGTACAAGAATAATGCGATTATTATAGTAGGGTCGTGGATATTAGTATATTATACAAGCAATTAATGAGAGTCGTTATTCTTGAGTGTAACGTTTGAGCCCACGAGCGAAGCGAGTGGCACAAGTTGCCCGAGGGAATAACCCTCATTAAATGCGAGTTGAATACTATACTTTATCCACGACTAAGATTCCGGATTTTCTCAAATATGATAGGTTATAGGTGCCACAAAGATAATTCACAATTTTAATACCACGAGTGGTTTCGCTAATCGATGGCGCGACGTGTGATGCGTCAGATAGATGACGGTCTAGTGGCCAGTGCATGTTCATTTCAACGCTACGAGGGTGGACGGGAAATTACTTTATTTTATGGCCTATTTTAAGTATTTTTTAGTAAAAAGTACATTTTTTAGTGAAAAAGAAACACTGTCACTACTTACATTTGTCTTAATATACCCTAATAGAAGGATAATTATTTGAATGAACCAGTGGTAACTACCGATTTCATGTTTAGGGGCAGTTTACTTTTTGAGTTGCCAGTTGCTTACGACTTGTTTCGTCTCTATGACAACTTATTATTCACAAGTGAATAAAGATAAGCATTAATCTTGAGAATGTACAAGAATAATGGGATTATTATAGTATTGTCGTGAATAATAGTATATTATACAACTAGCATAGTTTAATGAGAGTCGTTATTCTCGAGGGTAACGTTTGACCCCAGAAGCAAAGCGAGTGGCACAAGTTGCCCGAGGGAATAACGCTCATTAAATATTAGTTGAATACTAACTATACTTTATCCACGATCAAAATTCCGGGTTTTCTCAAATATAATAGGTCATAGGTGCTACAAAGAAAATTCACAATTTTAAAACCACGAGTTGTTTCGCTAATCGATGGCGCGACGTGTGATGCGTCAGATAGATGACGGTCTAGTAGCCAGTGCATGTTCATTTCAATGCTACGAGGGTGGACGGTAAGTTACTTCATTTTATGGCCTATTTTAAGTATTTTTTAGTAAACAGTACATTTTTTAGTGAGAAAAAGACACTGTAACTTACATTTGTTTCATTATATCCTAATAGAAGGATCATAATTTTAATAAACCAGTGGTAAGTACCGATTTTACGTATAGGGCGATTTAATTTTTGAGTTGCCAGTTCTCATTATTCACAAGTGAATAAAGATTAGTATTAATCTTGAAAATGTGCAAGTAAAATGAGATTATTACAGTATGGTCGTGGATAATAGTATATTATACAACAAGCATTTAATGAGAGTAGTTATTCCCGAAGGTAACGTTTAAGCCCACGAGCGAAGCGAGTGGCACAAGTTGCCCGAGAGAATAACGTTCATTAAATGCGAATTGAATACTATACTTTATCCACGACGAAGATTCCGGGTTTTCTCAAATATGATAAGTTATAGGTGCCACAAATATAATTCACAATTTTAAAACCACGACTGGTTTCGCTAATTGACGGCGCGACGTTTGATGCGTCAGATAGATGACGGTCTGGTCGCCAGTGCATGTTCATTTCAATGCTACGAGGGTGGATGGTAAATTACTTCATTTTGTGCCCTATTTTAAGTATTTTTTTAGTAAAAAGTAAATTCTTTTAGTTAAAAAGAGAAACTGTAACTTACATTTGTCTCAATACATCCTAATAGAAGGATAATAATTTGAATAAACCAGTGGTAACTACGGATTTCACGTATAGGACGGTTTACTTTTTGAGTTGCCAGTTGCTTACGACATGTTTCGTTTCCATGACAACTCATCATTATTCACTTGTGAATAATGTTAATTATTCACAAGTGAATAAAGATTGCGCATGAATAGTATCATAAAATTTGGTAAAAAATCATTTTTGTTTTTAAGTAAAAACTATCTTCAAGCGGTTTTGATCTAGAACGTGCCACGGGTACAACTATTTCAGTACGAACCTCTTCCACTTTATAGGCAACAAAAAAAATATATACCACCTAAAAGTGTAAAAAGCTGATATTTTACGAGATATTTGCATTTTAATGTACCGTTGCATTTATTGTACATTTGACATCCAGTATCTCAGAAACTATTAAGATCGGAGTAAAATACGGTTTAGAGTACGAAATTTTCCAACCTTTTTAGGACGCCCTGTATAGAGTGCAAACACGAAACAGCAAATGGGTTTTTATACTGCCATCTCAATATTGACTTATAGACATAAACCGATGCTGACACTCTCATACCCGATGGAAGTATCTAAAAGATTTCACTCACGATTTCCATGATCATTACCCAATCAAGACACACACATACCTAGGTATAGGTCCAAAAAATACCACAATTTGTACAATAGAAAAACAATGCAGTCTCTCTTTAATGTCCAACGATTTCTTCTTCCTCGTCTCATAAGGAAGATAAATGTTGTTACTCAATATAGAAGCCATATAGGTACAAGAAAAATGAGTCACAATGATGGCTAATAATTGACTATTATTCACCCATGATCGTTTGTAAGGCATAACCCTGTGGTGAAAGTAGAGGTATAGTCAAATTAGACTGATGTAGTAGTATAAGCGCAGAGATAAGGACCTGACAAATATGGAAAGTGCATTGTAGATTAACTAAGTATAGATAAAACCTAATAAGGAAGAAGTTTGTAGAATATACATGCAATAAGTGATAATTGTTTTAATGTTGCAAACTGGGGCAATTTTAGCTCAAAACTGATCTACCTAAACGTAAAAGGAATCAACCATTACAAATAACGAACAATGGCCAATCATCCCGCGGAGGCTTCGTTATGGTTTTTTTTTGGAAACAGACACAATGGAATGACTCCCAGAGAGATTGTGATCATACCAGATTACATTTAAGTTTTTGTTAATATTATACTTTATTTAAAATCAGTGGTGTGTCCTGAATTTATTTATCCTCTAGTAAATAACCTGTACAATAGAAGATCACCATTAACATTTAATTATCACCGATGATCACCACTTAACTTCGTTGACCTTAGAACAGAAGATCGACATCTTCATTACCACCAAAAAACCATCATAATTCATCTGACTAGCTACAGCGTTCTTCACCCGCCACTGAAGATATTTTTCGTACTTTCACCAACACGAAGGAATCGTCACGGTTCTAAGGCCATTCATGGTGATCTTCGCAGATTTATCGTCGCCATCATCGCGTTTCCTATTGTAGATCGTAGTGTAATATAGGTCAGATCTTCACTCACGGTTTGCGCAAACCAATGTTGCGTGCAAAGATTTTATTACCCCTGATTTGGGTTTTATTGACAGAACGTGAACTTTGACGAGACGACCCAATCTCGGACCTATAAATGGTCATTATTGGTCGTACTAATTGGTTTTTGGTAATCAAGTTAATTTCGGTTTCATAACCACGTCATGCAGATGGTCATGGATCGGCTAAGTAGTTAAGATGTAGTTATGAAGATAGCAGCCTATAGAAGCTTTAACATTGGCTATTTGAATTCGGTCAGCCTTCAATCTCCACCACATTTTGATGTTTTGACCTAATTTCACTTGACTTTTTTTTGTTTTCTTAAATATCAAGCTTTTCTTCCAGAAAAGCAAAGAAAAAGCTTAGAGAGAACAGGATTTCAAAATGAGGCAGCAGAAAGAGGAAAACAAAAGTCAATAAATGTGGAAGAGAAAAAAGAAGAATGTGTAATATAGCACTACATTTCAAAGAAATGTTAACAAAAATTCGTAAAACTAAAAGTATGAAACAAAGGCAAAAGTAGGTACACAAAAAAAATGTGAAGCATGTTGAAAAATAGGAATATTATTTCCTGATAAGTGACTAAAGTGAAGACTTTACAACTTTTAAAACAGTTGGAAGAAAACTGTTGGAAACAAAAAAATATATTGAAGAGAAAAATAAAGTAAGTACAAATGACCAAAAAACTTTTCTGAAAAAATTTAATTATTTATAAAAAGAAAACCACTACAGATCAAGTCAACAAACTGCTTAGAAACAATTCCATTACCAAAATATGAAGAAATGCAGGGCAAAAAAATTACCGACTAGAAGAAATTGGACAAGAGACAAGTTGCAATTTTATGTAATTTAAAAACTTGAGGAATTAGAAACTTAATTGAAGTGGAAAGTAGTTAATAAACAATCTACAATAAAATAGTAAAAACCAATGCCAAGAATAAAAACATAGAATGGTGAGGAACATGATGAGACATAAGCTGTCGAAAGAAAAAAAGGAAGTTTCAAATTTTGGTCCTTTAACCCTATACTTTACTTCATTTTTTTTTTATTCCATCAGTTGTATTTGCTTTCTCTTTCTTTTTTCTTCCGTCAAAATCGTCTGGAATGCAAAAAAAAGCATATAAAATACAGGATAATAAAATGAGGCAACAGATATAGGAAAACCAAAAGTCAATAAATGTGAGAGAGAAAAAGTAGAATAGCAGAGATCTACTAATAATATAGATAAATGTAAAGAGAAAAATGACGCCGAAAAGTAAAAAAAAAAACTTAAAAGGCTCAAATTTTGAAACATTTGACTTATTCCCCCAAGAAGACATCAAAAGTAAAACATACGAACGTACAAGTCTTTAAAAGCACGAAAAGAAAAAATAAAGAAAACAGAGCCAGAAAAAAAAAGATAACCATACCAGAGGTCGATGAACCCATCGAAAAAAGTGGTTTCAGGGTCTCACGAGGAAGAGATCGAAGAAATGCGTCTTCGACAAAGAAAACTTGGACTCGAGGGAGAACCCGAAAAAAAAAGCTTTAAGGGCTCAAATTTTGAAACATTTGACTTATTCCCCCAAGAAGACACCAAAAGTAAAACATATGAACCTAACAAGTCTTAAAAAGATCGAAAAGGAAAAAAAGAAAAACATTTTCAAGGTGGACAAAAACATCGAAAAAATGGTACCAGAGCCTCACGAGGAAGAGACAGAAGAAATGCTTCTTCGACAAGGAAAACCTAGGAGCGAGAGAGAACTCGAAAAATTCAGGTTTAAACAAACTCAGAAAGAAAATAAGCAGATGAGTTTAAGTCGCCCAGCCAGAGCAAGAATTGAGGAAATTAAATAAATTTAGATTAGAAAAAAATATAAATTTATGTGAAATACTGAGAATATTAATGAGAAATACAATAAATTGTAAAAACAAAAAGAAATGAGGGGATTAGGAAATATGATATAAAAGTTTTAATAAGTAAAATTAATCTGAAAAAAAAAGAATCCTGAAATGATAGAAAAAAATTTAACGACTAAAGAGACATATAATGCAAAAAATTGGACTACATATCAAAAAGTTATTAAGAAACATTAGTAAAACCAAAATATTGAAATAAAGCAAAAATATACAAACAATTGAGAGGAATTCTGAGAAATAGGAAATAGTGAATGAAAATTATTTCCTAATATAGAATCATTGAATAAAAAGCAAAAGAAAGTGAAATCGAAGAGCCGTATAATATAGGAAAGTAATGTATCCAAATGTTTGATAAAATAAAAGTGTAATAAAACAGTTGAAAAAACCGTTAATAACAGAAAAAATAAACAGCAAAATAGAGCAGATACGAATAAATTGAAAGAAGTGATGAAGAAAACCACTAGAGGTCAAATCAACAAATTGCTTAAAAACAATTCCGTAAACAAAATATGGAGAGATCTAGGGCAAAAAACAACCATAATACCGACTAGAAGAAATTGGACAAAAGGCAAGTTGCAATTTTATATAATTTAAAAACTTGAGGAATTAGAAACTTAAATGAAGTGGAAAATAGTTAATAAATATACTACAATAAAATAGTAAAAACCAATGCTAAGAATAAAAACATAGAATGATGAGGAACATAATAAGACAAAAGCTGCCGAAAGAAAAAAAGAAAGTTTCAAGTTTTGGTCTTTTAACCCTACTTCATTTTTTTTTATTCCATCGGTTGTATTTGCTTTTTCTTTCTTTTTTCTTCCGTCAAAATCGTCTGAAATGCAAACAAAAAGTATATACAGTACAGGATAACAAAATGAGGCAACAGAAATAGGAAAACCAAAAGTCAATAAAGGTGAGAGAGAAAAAAGTAGAATGGTAGAGATGTACTAATAATATAGATAAATGTAAAGAGAAAAATGACGCCGAAAAGTAAAAAAAGAAAGCTTTTAGGGCTTAAATTTTGAAACATTTGACTTATTCCCCCAAGAAGACACCAACAGTAAAACATACGAACGTACAAGTCTTTAAAAGCACGAAAAGGAAAAATAAAGAAAACAGAGCCAGAAAAAAAAAAGATAACCATACCTGAGGTCGATGAAAACATCGACAAAAGTGGTACCAGGGTCTCACGAGGAAGAGATCGAAGAAATGCGTCTTCGACAAAGAAAACTTGGACTCGAGGGAGAACCCGAAAAAAAAGGCTTTAAGGGCTCAAATTTTGAAACATTTGACTTATTCCCCCAAGAAGACACCAAAAGTAAAACATATGAACCTAACAAGCCTTAAAAAGCTCGAAAAGGAAAAAAAAGAAAAACATTTTCAAAGTCGACGAAAACATCGAAAAGATGGTACCAGAGCCTCACGAGGAAGAGACAGAAGAAATGCTTCTTCGACAAGGAAAACCTAGGAGCGAGAGAGAACCCGAAAAATTCAGGTTTAAACAAACTCAGAAAGAGAAAAAAGCAGATGAGGTTAAGTCGCCCAGCCAGAGCAAGACTTGAGGAAATCAAATAAATTTAGATTAAAAAAAATATAAATTTATGTGAAATACTGAGAATATTAATGAGAAATACAATAAATTGTAAAAACAAAAAGAAATGAGGGGATTAGGAAATATGATTTAAAAGTTTTCATAAGTAAAATTAATCTGAAAAAAAAAGAAGCCTGAAATGATAGAAAAAAATTTAACGACTAAAGAGACATATAATGCAAAAAATTGGACTACATATCAAAAAGTTATTAAGAAACATTAGTAAAACCAAAATATTGAAATAAAGCAAAAATATACAAACAATTGAGAGGAATTCTGAGAAATAGGAAATAGTGAATGAAAATTATTTCCTAATATAGAATCATTGAATAAAAAGCAAAAGAAAGTGAAATCGAAGAGCCGTACAATATAGGAAAGTAATGTATTCAAATGTTTGATAAAATAAAAGTGTAATAAAACAGTTGAAAAAACCGTTAATAGCAGAAAAAATCAACAGCTAAATAGAGCAGATACGAATAAATTGAAAGAAGTGATGAAGAAAACCACTAGAGGTCAAATCAACAAATTGCTTAGAAACAATTCCGTAAACAAAATATGGAGAGATCTAGGGCAAAAAACAACCATAATACCGACTAGAAGAAATTGGACAAAAGGCAAGTTGCAATTTTATATAATTTAAAAACTTGAGGGATTAGAAACTTAAATGGAATGGAAAGTAGTTAATAAACAATCTACAATAAAATAGTAAAAACCAATGCCAAGAATAAAAACATAGAATGGTGAGGAACATGATGAAACAAAGGCTGGCGAAAGAAAAAAAAGGAAGTTTCAAGTTTTGGTCCTTTAACCCTATACTTTACTTATTTTTCTTTATTCCCTCAGTTGTATTTGCTTTCTCTTTCTTTTTCCTTCCGTCAAAATCTTTCCTATAAAGTACCGGATAAGAAAATGAGGCAACAGAAATAGGACAACCAAAAGTCAATAAAGGTGAGAGAGAAAAAAGTAGAATGGTAGAGATCTACTAATAATGTAGTTAAATGTAAAGAGAAAAATGACGCCGAAAAGTAAAAAAAAAAGTTTTAGTTCTCAAATTTTGAATCTCAAATTTTTCCCCCAAGAAGACACTAAAAGTAAACATATGGACCTAAAAGTCTTAAAAAGCACGAAAAGAAAAAGTAAAGAAAACACACAAACCATACCTGAGGTCGATGAAACTATCGAAAAGATGGTACCAGAGCCTCACGAGGAAGAGACCGTAGAAATGCTTCTTCGACAAAGAAAACCTAGACTCGACGAATAACCCGAGAAATTGAGGTTTAAACAAACTCAGAAAGAAAAAGAAGCAGATGAGGTTAAGGTCGCCTAGCCAGCGCAAAACTTGAGGAAATTAGAGAAGTTTTATCAAAACCAGACGACGAAGTAGATTTTATTACCACTTCACAGTTATGTATCGATTCTGGTTTGAAGCAAAGGAAGAAAGACCCAATTAAAGCAGAATGCTCCAGAGGAAGCTGCGCTTGCTGAGCGGGAGGAGTCTATTCCAAAGGAAATGAAGAGGAACCTATAGTACAAGCTGCTTTTAAACTTCAACCTAAGAAGAAGACACAAAAAAAAACTCCCGAAACTGTAAGAGTTAAAGAAAATACTCCCGAAACAATTAAATTTTTATTAACACTAAAATATACCTCCTTAAATGCGTAAGCACCTGATGGAAGCAAAGCTACAAGAAATCAATATGGATTGCTTGTTTTCAAAGTCTTCTTCCTCATGTCATAATCTTCCTCTAGCAAACCATAAGCACTTAATAACTTTTGCGAAGATCAACATATGGAGTCACTTAGTGTCAACAATCTTCCTTATTAAATGCACATTGTGACGTAGAATGTCCTACAAAATAATGTTTTCCTATTATCTACTTCTTCTTGAAGATCAACGGGTTAAGACTTTCATCTATTCGTGTCAAAGAGACTAATAATACCATTATCGCTTTTATCTCTTACAACTTCTGCTGCCTCTACTAGACCGTGCTTCTTCTAGATCATTCGGTTGAGTTGAAAAATAACAACCAGCAAAGCCTGAAGAATAGAGGACAAAACAATTTTATTGAGGACAGAGCCTGCTCTAGATCAGATCCGCTACGATCGAACAAGAAGCAAAAAAAGGAGGATTGATAAAACAATTACTTTGGAATTTCGGAGAATGTAATAAATAAAAGTTTTCAATGCATCAACAGAAAAAAGAAGTAATAAGGACTCAATTATTACTTACAACCTCATTTCTAGTTTGTACTTGTATCGTAAAATCTTTCTTGATTTAATAATTATTACTTCGTCGTTACATATCCGATTATGAAAGTCTAGGCAGTTTGTAGGTCACCATAGTAAAAGCAAGTTCATTCATCAACTAGGTAAGCAAATATCTGTGCAGGACCTGCACCAACTGAAACATAAATATTTTTACACTCGGTCAATAATAGATGTAATTGTAGCCCAGGTGCCTTGAAAGTGAGTTCACCATTGTTTGGGTGAGGTCATTAATATTACAATTTGCCACACGCACCATAATAATAGTGTTACTGTTTCTACAAGAATTTATAATGGCTTAAGGAGTGAATTATTGTCAGTATCAAAATCGATCTGTTCAGGAGAATCTCCTTTTACCTCATTTGGATATTTCACAATAATTATTGCCTTAATAATTGTATAGTTGTTCTACATTCTCCATTGTGTTTTTAAATATGCGTTTCGCGCATTTTATTTTCTATTGAATGAAACGTACCATTTGCGGGTTCAGGTTGCAGCCATCATTTATCACTTTCTATGGTGTTTTATTGCCTTTAATTGCAGGGATTGTGATGAAAGTTTCGAAGGGGACCAAGCGTAGAGAATTTTGAGTGTTTTAGCTTTTAGCATTAGGCAATTTTTCATTGCATTTTTTGATGGCATCACGACACATGCCCGCTTTCGGTTTTCCAAAATGCAGTGGAACGAATCAATTTTTGAGAAAAAAAAAGGTGAAACCAACCGGAAACTAAAATGCATTATTGTAAGGCACAAAATTGGAATTGCTCCATATCCTCGGCGTTTTTTTGATAAATCAAAAGTCTTAAATATTTGTAGATGTTGCCTAATCGGTCATTTTTTACATCGGTTTACGTCAAATGCCATGCCCATTGGATATTGTTTATGTTCGGACTACGGTGAGCTATGGGAAATTTTGTCCAGTCACCTTAATTAACGGTGAAGAAATTGACAAATTAAAATGCAGCCGTTAGAGGTTTTATTCGAACATGGTGCGAATTCAGGCTACAGGTGCGTTTTCACCGGGCAATATATCAATTAAACGATTTCGCATTACCGTTGACCCCTGACAAATTTATTAGTAATTAGTTTTAGTATTGCCAATTTAGTTATGAGACGAGGAGGGATCTAATCAGGCTACGCTGTTACGAAAAGCCAATTTTTATAACAGGTTAATACACGCAGTCTTTTTCGTCTAATTATATGCACCAAACTTCGTCAGTGCATAATTAGACGAAACGTCGGCGAAGAGATTGTAGTACTTATTGCTGCCTTTGTCCCAATCCACTTTATTATTAACACGTTAGATAGTTACAAAATCATTTAAAATTAAGGAGTAAAATTGGTAAAAAATGAAGATAGATTAAAAAAAAGAGGTTTATGTGAAATAGCGAGAATATTAATAAGAAATACAATAAATTGTAAAAACGAAAAGAAATGCGGTGATTAGGAAGTACGATCTAAAAGGTATTTATTATATACAAATTAATCCGAAAAAAAAAGACCGAAATGATGGAATTTAAAAAATAGACTTAAAATGCAAAAAATTCGGCTACAGTTATTAAGAAACACTAGTAAAACCAAAATAGTAAAATAAAAGCAAAAATATCAAAAAAATTGTGAGGCATGATGAAAAATAGGAAATATTGAATGAAAATTATTTTCTAATATAGGATAACTAAATAAAAAGCGACGAGAAAGTGAAATCCAAGAGCAATATAGTACAGGAAAATATTGTTTGATAAAGGAAAAAGTGTAATAAAACAGTTGAAAAAAACCGTTAATAACAAAAATAAATAAGCAGCAGAATTAAGTAGATACGAATAAATTGAAAGAAGTGATGAAGAAAAAACAGAGATGCCAAATGATTAAAAAAATTCTCTAAAAGAAACTGAATAATAATGAAAGGCAAACTAAGATCAACAAATTTCTTAGAAACAATTCCGTAACCATTATTTGGAGAGATTTAGGGCCAAAAAAATTATATAATACTGACTCGAAGAACTAAAATTTGAAAAACAGTCAATTAGTGCTTATCACAAACACAAACAAATTTTTTGTAAAAAAATTACGAAAATTTTAAAAACTTGAGGGATTAAAACATTAATTGAAGAATTAATTAATTAAACTGCAATAAGAAAGTAATAACCAAGGCTAAGCATAAAAACGTAGAATGATAAGGAACATGATGGGTAAAAATGTGTCGAAGGGCCAAAAACAAAGCTTGAACTTGAAAAGTCAAATATTGAAATAAATAAAGATTAATTATTTTTTTGTACTCTCTTTACGTTTACCTACATTATTAGAAAAAGTAGAATGTATTCCTATATTAGACATTCTACTAAATTGCATAACCAAAATTCAGGGCCAAAAAAATTAGGTAAAACCGACTCGAATGACCAAAAATTGTCACAAACAGTCACAAACGCAAAGAGATTTTGTATGAAAAAACAAACCACAATTGTAAAACTTGAGGGATTAGAATTATAAGTGAAGTAGAAATTAGTTAACAAACAATCTGCAATGGAAAAGTGGAAAATAGAAAATGAAAAAAAATTGACTAAATATGCATTTTATGAATAATCACGTGCAACATAAATACTAATGAAACATCCAGAATTCATTTACGAAAAATACTCGGTCCAAAACGACTATTTTACTCTCTGCTCTAGTCAGTTGCAATTTCTAATTAACAGCTAAAAATCCTCCATTTTACTCAAAATGTATTGATTTACAGAAGTTCATCCTCGCAAAACAACATCAAAGCCCTATTAATTGTTCAATTAAATAGTTATTTCCCATGTATATGCACCAAACTTCGTCAGTGCATAATTAGACGAAACGTCGGCGAAGAGATTGTAGTACTTATTGCTGCCTTTGTCCCAATCCACTTTATTATTAACACGTTAGATAGTTACAAAATCATTTAAAATTAAGGAGTAAAATTGGTAAAAAATGAAGATAGATTAAAAAAAAGAGGTTTATGTGAAATGGCGAGAATATTAATAAGAAATACAATAAATTGTAAAAACGAAAAGAAATGCGGTGATTAGGAAGTACGATCTAAAAGGTATTTATTATATAAAAATTAATCCGAAGAAAAAAAGACTGAAATGATGGAATTTAAAAAATAGACTTAAAATGCAAAAAAATGGGCTACAGTTATTAAGAAACACTAGTAAAACCAAAATAGTAAAATAAAAGCAAAAATATCAAAAAAATTGTAAGGCATGATGAAAAATAGAAAATATTGAATGAAAATTATTTTCTAATATAGGATAACTAAATAAAAAGCGACGAGAAAGTGAAATCCAAGAGCAATATAATACAGGAAAATATTGTTTGATAAAGTAAAAAGTGTAATAAAACAGTTGAAAAAAACCGTTAATAACAAAAATAAATAAACAGCAGAGTTAAGCAGATACGAATAAATTGAAAGAAGTGATGAAGAAAAAACAGAGATGCCAAATGATGAAAAAATTCTCTAAAAAAAACTGAATAATAATGAAAGGCAAACTAAGATCAACAAATTTCTTAGAAACAATTCCGTAACCATTATATGGAGAGATTTAGGGCCAAAAAATTATATAATACTGACTCGAAGAACAAAAAATTGAAAAACAGTCAAATAATGCTTATCACAAACACAAACAAATTTTATGTAAAAAAATTACGAACATTTTAAAAACTTGAGGGATTAAAACATTAATTGAAGAATTAATTAATTAATTAATCTGCAATAAGAAAGTAATAACCAAGGCTAAGCATAAAAACGTAGAATGATAAGAAACATGATGGGTAAAAAGGTGTCGAAGGGCCAAAAACAAAACTTGAAAAGTCAAATATTGAAATAAAAAAAGATTAATTATTTTTTTGTACTCTCTTTACGTTTACCTACATTATTAGAAAAAGTAGAATGTATTCCTATATTAGACATTCTACTAAATTGCATAACCAAAATTCAGGGCCAAAAAAATTAGGAAAAACCGACTCGAAGGACCAAAAATTGTCACAAACAATCACAAACACAAAGAGATTTTGTATGAAAAAACAAAACTACAAACAATTTTAAAACTTGAGGGATTAGAATTATAAGTGAAGTAGAAATTAGTTAACAAACAATCTGCAATGGAAAAGTGAAAAATGGAAAATGAAAAAAGAAATTGATTAAATATGCATTTTATGAATAATCACGTGCAACATAAATACTAATGAAAAATCCAGAATTCATTTACGAAAAATACTCGGTCCAAAACGACTATTTTACTCTCTGCTCTAGTCAGTTGCAATTTCTAATTAACAGCTAAAAATCCTCCATTTTACTCAAAATTTATTGATTTACAGAAGTTTATCCTCGCAAAACAACATCAAAACCCTATTAATTGTTCAATTAAATAGTTATTTCTCATGCTAAAGCGCAAACATTTTTTGAGGTGCCACGCCCACTTTTTTCTTTAATTTTAAACTCAAAAAAAAGGTTGTCGTATTTATTTTCTATATAAGTGCATAAATTTTCCCATAAAAAGAGTGTAATTTTCAAAAAATTTCAGAGAAAATTCCACGTTATCTAGACAACGGTCAAAGTCACCTACTAACCATTTTGACCGAGAGTAACTTGAGAATGCCACGACCGATCGTAGTGAATCCAATTGTTTTTTCCTCTTCTTAATGTCCTCTTTCACCTCCCACCATCGATGTTTAGTAAATCAACTCTTCTGTTGGCGGAATCTTTGTTCTGTCGAGTCTTAAAATATTTGGTAATCAACTTTTGGGTAAGTGGAGTGACTGTTGTCTTCAGTAGCTTTCTAAATTTACTAACATTAATAATGATTAGCGCAACAATTCTTTTGTTAATAATGAGTCGCTATACTACAGTCTTAGGATATTTTGAAAATCAACTTTTGCTTAAAGACTTTGCCTTCTGACATCTTAAGAGTTACTTTCTGACATTTTCTAATTAAATTCCGTAATGTTGAGTGAGTCTCCCGTTCTGTTCCCAAAGTCGTCATCTGTCATTTAAGTTTACGCTCTGAAGTATTTTATATCCATGAGTAAGTAATCCTTTAGTTGACTCAGTCAATATTTGTCATTTTTACTTTCTAAAATTTCTGAGTGTTATGATATTTAGTAAGTCAAGTTTTCTGTTGGCGGAGTCGCTGTTCTATCGAGTTATAAAACATTTGATAGTCAATCTTTGCGTTAGTGGAATGATTATCCGTTGTCTTCAGTAACTTTCTGAATTTTCTGACATATGTGTAATGTTCACTACAATAATTATTTTGTTGAGGGAGTCTAGAAAGTCTTAGAATATTTTGAAAATCAACTTTTGCGTAACTGAAATCGCTTTCTGACGTCTTAAGAGTTACTTTCTGAAATTTTCTGAGAATCGTAATATTGACTAAATCACCTCTTTTGTTGCCAAAGTCGTCATCTGTCCTTTGAAATTAGTTCTGAATTATTTGATGTCCATGATGTTCAGTAAGTAATCTTTTAGTTTTAGTTGACTAAGTTGATACTTGTCATTTTTACTTTCTGAATTTTCTGAAATGTATGATGTTTAGTAAGTCAGCTCTTCTGTTGGCGGAGACGCGGTTCTATCGAATCATGAAATGTATGGTAATTAACTTCTGCGTAAGTGGAGTGACTATTTGTCTTCTTCAGTAACTTTCTGAATTTTCTGACATGAATGTTGGAATATGGGAAGTCTTAAATTAAAAATGCAGCTTGTTGCTTATTGAACGCTCGACTGTATATTACTAACATTAGCTAGATTTTTAAAAAGAAATCCTATCGCTTCGCCTTGGAAGCACAAAAAAAGGGTTTGCATTTGTATACAAACTATCTAGGTGTGTTGACACATTTTACTGAATCAGCAAATATAACAGGAAGTCTCTGGCGTTTGATTTTTGTTCATTAAATATAAAGAAAATTCATTAATTAATAATGTTTAGCGAAACTTTTCTTTTGTTAGTGGAGCCGCTATCCTTTAATCTTAGAATATTTTGAAACTCAACTTTGGTGTAAGTGAATTCGCTTTCTGATATCTTAAAAGAGTTACTTTCTAACATTTTTTGAGACTCGTAATGTTGAATAGGTCACCTCTTCTGTTCAAAAAGTCACCAAGTGTCATTCAAAGTTACGTTCTGAATTATTTAATGTCCATAATATTCAGTAAATAATATTTTATTTGACTAGAAGTCAATATTTATCATTTTTCTTATCTGAATTTTCTGAGAGAGTCAATACACGTTTAGTAAGTCAGCTTTTCTAATGGCGAAGTCACTGTTCTATCGAGTATTACAATAATTGGCCATAAACTTTTTCGTTAATAGAGTGACGCTTACTCTTCTTCAGTAACTCTCTGAATTTTCTATTTATAAGATTTAGAGAGACAAATATAATGTTTAGTAAAGTCATTTATTTGGTGGTGGAGTGGCTATTCTATAAAGCTTAAAATATTTTGGGAATTAACTTTTGCTTAAGAGAAACTGCTTTCTGACATCTCCAGAGTTACTTTCTGACAATGTCGATGTTCTGTTTCGAACAAAAACTGCAGAAGGAAATACCAAATATTTTTTTTGAAAATGACCAAAGTTAAGATAATACTTGCTTTTTTTCTCAACTTTCTTCTTTGAACGCCTGTAATTTTAGAACGAATAGAGCGAACAGAGTGAATCAATTTTCAAGTTTCTCCTTTTATTTTTCCTTTCAATGAAATTTCTACTTTCATAAACGCAAATCTCATTAGTTCAATAATTTTGGAGATAGGTCTCTTCGATGGTCGTATTTTAACCACTTTTAGAGGGAACTTTTTGTCATTTTTAAAAAAATTACTATTAATACTCCTCTTCTCCAACTAAACTCACTTTAAAATATCAAACGACAACCTACATCGAGTGATACATCATTACAGCCGGCATAAAGTTTCCTATTCAACGGTGCCAAAAAATTTTAGTTTAGATACTGCGTTCGCAAATTACAAGAAACCTTAATTGACAAAAAGATAAATTTTATTAATTAAAAAATAATAATAAAAAGCGCAAAACTTTGTTATCGAATGCTCAAATTGAATCCCACTGGTGGCAAGACAGTAATAAAGTCTTTCAAATTCCTTGCAAACGTTAGAAAAGTTTTCTTTTGTAGTTTTCCGGTATTCTTATGATGACTCGGTTTTTCAGGTTTTCGGTGTCTCCAGGGGGATTCTCGTATATCGCAGATTGTAAATGGCCCTAAAGGAAAAAAATCAAGTAATCTCGGTGGGTACTTTATGGGATATGCCTTCTGCCAATCCATTTGCCAGGATATCGATGCTTAAGACATTTCCTAAGGGAAATGCGACGGGGCACCACCTTGCTGCAAAAAAATACCACTTTCATCAGGTTGATGAAACAAAATTTGTGTACAAAATCAGTAAAAATTCACCAATTTGTACGGGGCAAAAAAGTTACAAACTCATTTTTATTTTTTATGGATTTTACTTGAAATTTCTGGAAAATTAGTTTTTTCTTGCATTTGCGAACGGAGTGTGGAAACTCAGATTTTTTTCGGCATCGCTGAGTAGGGAATTTTATGCCCTTTGCACTGATATATTACCCTGATGTGGGTTGCGATTTGACTTTTCAAAGTGAGTTACCTGGAGAAGGGGGGGGGGGGGGTAAAATAGGACATTTTTTTCACATGCATATTCAAATTTTTCTCTTCAAATCAAAATAACCATGGTTTTATTAATATTTACAAAGGAAGAAAACGATGTTTAGGATTGAAACTGAAATTAATTAAGGTTGCTAAATTTGTTTTCCTGTCAGGTATTTTTTCTTTGTATTTGCGAACGCAGTGGCTAAATTTACATTTTTCGATATGTTTCCGTGATTTTTCTTCAATCACTATTTATTCACAGAAAAACGATATTTAGGGTGGTTTGTTTTGAAAGTACTACCAATTTGTCTTGTCTGTCAGGTATTTTTTAATGTAATTTGCGAACGCAGCGTTTAAATTCACATTTTTTGGCACCGTTGAATAGGAAATTTTATGCCTGTTGCAACGATGTATCACTCGATGTAGGTTGCCGGTTGATATTTTAAAGTTAGTTTAGTTGTAGAAGTGGGGGTAAAATGGACATTTTTTAGCATGCATAAACAACCTTCATCCTTCAAATCTTAATGAGGTTGGTTTTTCTTGAATTCATATTTATACAGGATAAAACGATATTTAGGGTGGTGCGTCTCGAAATTGAAGTTCGCAATAAGGTCATATGCACGTGAAAGCCCTAAGCTGCTAATTTGTCTTTTTGCCAGCTATTTTTTCTCGTAATTTGCGAACACATTGTTTAAATTCCCTTTTTTTGGCAACGTTGAGTAGAGAATTTTACGCCCGTTGCAATGATGTATCACTCGATGTGGGTTGCCAAGAAGTGAATTTAAACACTGCGTTCGCAAATGCAGGAAAAAATACCTGACAGAAACACAAATTTAGTGGTTTAGAAATTTTCTGACTTTTGTCTGTTTTTTTTTCTATGTAAATATTGATTAAAATAAAACACATGTTTAATTAGATTTGAAGAGAAAAGTTTGATAATGAATAGGAAAACAATGTCCTACTTTAAGCTCTCTCTCCCAGCTAACCTCACTTTCAATGTCAAATGGCAACCCACATCGAGTGATACATCATTGGAACGGGCATAGAATTCCCTATTCAACACTCCCAAAAAAATATGAATTTAGATACTGCGTTCGTGAATTACACGAAAAAATATTTGACAGAAAGACAAATTATCAGCTCAGGATTTTCTTCACGTGCATAAGACGTTATTACGAACTTCAACTTCAAGAAGAACCACCCTGAAGATCGTTTTTCTCTGAATAAATATAGATTCAAGAAAAAACACGCTCATTAAGATCTGAAAGAAGAAGATTGATTAAGCATGTGAAAAAATGTCTCACTTTACCTCCTCTCCTCCAGCTAACCTCACTTTCAATGTCAAATGGCAACCCACATAGAGTTATACATTATTGCAACGGGCATAAAATTATCTACTCAACGGTGTCAAAAAATATGAATTTAAACACTGTGTTCGCACCTTAATCCTAGCCTGATTTTTGAAAAAATGTCAAAGTTGTATTTTTTTTTGATAAAATTAGTTACTTTTAAACAATTTTAGCCCTAATTCTATTGTAAATTTTTTGCTTGTTATACCCAAATTTGTATTTTTAGACGTTCTGTGTAATTTTTAAATCATAATACTAACCTGAATTTGCTTAGAAACCTTTATTCTATATTTTTGATGCTTTTAGTAATTTTTAATTGATTATGGCCATATATTTTTATTTGAATTTTTTCGAAATTTCCAAATTTGTATTTTTACACATTTTCAGTTCATATACGTATTATGGCCTTAATCCTAGCCTGATTTTTGGAAAATTGTCACAGTTGTAATTTTTTTGATAAAATTAGTCACTTTTAAACAATTTTAGCCCTAATTCTATTGTAAATTTTTTGAAAGGCACCAAATTTGCATTTTTAGAAGCTCTATGTAAATTTTAAATCCTAATACTAACTTGAACTTGCTTACAAAACTTTATTCTGCATTTTTGACGCTTTTAGTAATTGTTAATTGATTTTGGCCATAAAATCTTTATTTTCTTTTTTTTTTGAAATTTCCAAATTTGTATCTTTACACACTTTGAGAAATGTTTTACTTATTTTGACCTTAATGCTAGTCTAATTTTTTAAAAAATGTCAAAGTTCTATTGTGAATTTTTTGAAAGACACCTAATTTGCATTTTTGGACGCTCTGTGTAATTTCTTATTGAGTTTTGATCTTAATGCTAACGTGAATTTGGCTAGAAACTTTTAATCGAATTTTTTGACAGTTTGATTAATTTTTAACTGATTTTGAATTTGTATATTTACCCACTTCGAGTAGTTTTATACTTATTGCCTTATTTCTAGAATAATTTTTACAAAAAATATAAAAATTGTTACTTTTAGATAAAATGGGTTTTTTTTCGAAAAAATTCAATTCTAATTCTTTAACATTCTCCAAAACTTCAAATTTTCATTTTTGACGCTTTTAGTAATTTTTAGTTGATTTTGGTCATAATCTTAATTTGAGTTTTTCCAAAGCCTCCAAGTTTTTATATTTACCCTCTTTGGATCATTTTTCAGGTATTTTGGCCTTAATCCTGGGCTGACTTTTTTGAAAAACATCAAAACTCTTATTTTATGGTATAATGAGTTCTTTTCGGACATTTTTAGTTGTAATTCTATTTTTAGTTTTTTTTTCTTTGATTAAATTGGATTTTTTCATAAGATTTTCATTCTTTTTAGAGAATTTTGACAAAAAAATTGTTTTTTCTAGGGACTAACCAATAGGAATGTATACTTATTTGTAATACATATTGCAGTAAGGACAATTTGGCACATAATTAGAAATATTTAAAATTTATTCCTTTACATGCAAATTTTGGATACTTTTTTAATTATTTTCTACTTTTCTTACCCTCGTTTTCACTTTTAACTTAATATTAATTTTGTTAATGTGAATTTTGCCAAACACTCCAAGTTTGCATTCTTACACACTTTAAGTAATTTTTCACGTATTTTGGTATTAATCTTAGCCTGACTCTTTCAATAATACCATTTTGCATAACACCACGGTTTAATATACAAAACATACACGGTTTTGTATAACAAAAAAAGAGAACATTTTTAATTTTCTTTTTTTTTAATTATTCTAGAAGTCGGCTTTATTCCTAACTTGATTTTTTTGAAAAATATTAAACCAATATTATGGCGATATGTAGTGTCTAGAGAGGGACACCCTGTATTAAAAAAAATATATAACAATATCGGTCAAATACCGAACGACACGCAAATTTGGAGCTTTGTATTTTGTAAATTGGACATAAATTAACGTCCCCCCAGAAATCACAGAAAATATATTTAAATGTAAAAATGTTGGAAATTAAAATAAACTTAAATTTTGAAAAATAATGTCAAATTTATTTTTTTTTTGTTTTTATTCTATAGTTCTATTTTACGTTTATTTTTGAACTAACGCATTTTTTTTGCTGCATTTGTTTGTGCATCTAAACAAATTGCTGCAAAATATAGTTGATTTTCAAACTACCTTTGGGTGAAAGTTAAAAAGTACCGCTAGACCATAAAAGATTCATTCTGCAGATTTATAGACATCATTGAAAGTTCTCAAATCGATTGTTAAGAAATTACGTAACCATGTTTGAGTTCATCTTGTTCATTCACCATTTGTGGTCAAGTATCAACCGCTTGAAAATACTTGACATCCTGTCAAGCTCAATTGTAGAAAATCAATTCAAGTACCAAGTTGTCAAGTATTTAATTTTTCAAGTCAAGTCGAGACAATATGCTCGAATGTTCATCATCGAAGTATTAAAAAAGGTTATTCAAATCAATATTTAACAACAAAAGTTTGTAAACTACTTTATTTGATAAAAACATGAAACAATATATTATAAAAATGTAGTTAGAAACGACGGTTAAGTATTTAGCGACTAGTTCAATATTATCGAATTAAAAATTAAAAGGAAAATCCACCCTAAATATCGTTGTTCTCTGTATAAATATGAATCATTTTCTTCCACTTCGTGATTTCCTCCTTCACCTTCCACTATCGGAAGTTCCGCAGGTGAAATATTTTCGGAGGTAGATCCCTTCGAAAATCGACTTTTAGTTCAAACCAGTTCTTTGGAATCAGTTCTTTGGAATAGCAACCAAACATTACTCTGCATTACGAGAGTCAAATTTTTATGATTGAAAAGTTGAAAGCTGGAAAATTATTTGATTGTACTAAAAAACTATGAATTTGCTACAGCTACAGTTCCTAAAATTACACATCGAGGAAGCAAAATTATACTTGTTGTTTGAGTTTGCATCTCTATGACCTTTCGGCCTCTGCTCATATAAGCCCTTTTCTTATTATTGACATCAAGTATCGTATCTTCTCAACACGAGTTGAAAGGAAATAGGTATAAAAAAATGAAGATTTTAAGGGTAACAAGGTGGCAAAAATAAGTGAATGAAAGGTAGTTAATTCTTTGAAATTTCTCATTAAAACATCTGATAGTTTCGATCCGTTTTAAAGCTGCATCTCACTCACCGGAAGTGCCTCCGTAATGCGACACTGGACATTATTGACTATTAATTAGAGAAATCCACAGAAAAACCGAATACCGCACACTCGTCACCCTCGAAATCAATTATCTATCCCAATTTGCATCGAACCGGCGACAATAGAGTTAAGTCGCCAAAGCGAGACCCTCAGGCTGATTAGCCAAAACTGGAACGTGTGCTGGTATTGACCCATTAAGATAGTTACCATTAAACCCCAGAACCTCGTCTAAAACAATGGTGGTGACACGATAGATGCGTGTCCCCAAATTTTGAATTTTTGTATAGGTACCACGCACAATATCATCATCAATGTGCATGATGGAGGTCATGGGGGACAGCATGAAATCAATAAATCACCCATGTTGACATTAAAGGCCTGTTTGCGTTTCGACGTTTCATGAGAATCCCATTGACGCATTCGTTCTGGTTTACCGATAGTAAAACAATCCAGAATTCCTAACAAATTGTTAAATGCATCAAATAAATAAGCAGATACATTACCAAAATAATGCTTCGCAACCACGTCATTCGTTATTAGCATCGAATTTAGTAATAGATAAAACTTAAAAAAAACATCTTATTAAAGAAAAACATAAAACGGAAACTTCAAGAGATACAACCTAAACTAATAAACAATCAAAGGAAGATGATTTCATTTCGACACACGCTCTTCTCATCTGAAGAAATCCTCGAGCCGATCTGCATCTTTGATTGGCTTTTTTCCTTGCTGATGGTACTTTTAACGCGCTTGAATGATGAGTTGCCCCAGGCGGTTGTATTGTTTTCAAAAAGGATGTGGTAACTGATGATTACGTGTGTTGCGTTCTTAAAAGAAGAATCTTCTTCTTCTTGTTGCTCAAGGCAACTTAATTTAATTGCACTGGCACCCGTCATCGAAAGTTTCTGGCCATATTGGGTTTGAAAGTGAGCACCTGCCAATGTTGTGAATTTCCGTTATTTAATTATTATCAACAATATATAAGGAACAATTATGACTGGCTCCTAACTAACCTTTTATTGAAAACTGGCCGCGGTTAGGCAACGGCCCGATATAAATCTATATGTTTTTTCACAACATACACGTATCGAATATCGGTTTGCTTGTCAGGCACCTGTATAGTAATAAAAACGTGTAAAAATATGCGGTTGACACAATTTCGTTATTGTTGATATTACCTGTAAACATAAACGCACTTAATGAAAGGTAACCGATAAAAATTGGGCTTTTATCGCATTGATTATGCATGGTGGCTATTGTTGGTTGGTCGATGAGCAATAATTTTGTTCGGAAATGTAGGTACTATTTCTGTAATCTACATGTCTAATATAGCTACATGTATTTCAAATAAATTGGTAGCAGGTGAACAATATACGAGGAATGTGGAGATAAAAACTTACCCTCATCCACGTCTTCTGATTCCCCTAATCCAGAGATTTTGAATGACTAGACACCCTCATGGTGTTACCTACAACTGCTTATCAAAATGTAAAACGTACTTTTCCGAAGAAGAAGTTCCGATTATTTATCCTTGTCTTCCGGACCTCAAGAGCAAAGGGTGCCACAGCAAAAAAAAAACCTTATCAGGGAGAGTGATGTAGAAAAACATGGTTGTAGAAAAAGAATGTTGGACATTTTTTGGCAGCAGAGGGTATTCTGCGTCGTTTGATCATTTTTGTGACTAATAATGGGTCTTTAATTTCTCATTAGACGCTGGGAAGATGGAAGAATATGATTATATTAGTATTATTAAGCTGTAAGAAAACCTAATATTACTATAGGCATTCCAAAGACAAACGAGGCAAAGTCGGACTTTTTAATACAGAGAAATACGAGTGAGAGAAATTAAGAACCTCTTTGTACCACAGCAATTTATTGATTCACAAATTTTCTCTCGAAAAAAAGAGGTAATAGGAACGAGTAATAATAATAATAAGTAAAATAAAAAGGTACTAAATTAAAAGAAAATTAAAAATATTTGAGAAGATTTTGAGAGAGTGTGTGAGAGACATTTTAACTATTTATAATTACTAAAATATTATTTTTAGTCTGCAAATTAGGGCACAAATTCATGCCGAAAAGTCATATTAAACCACGCAGACGTTTCAAGTCCTCCTTCTTGTCGCATGATTTAAAAAAGTACCACAAACCAAGAAATCAACTATCACATAAAGTGAAATTTGGCAATGCTTAATCACTTCTCTTTTTCCTCAACATAAAACATCTTCTTAGAATTTATAGGTAAGCAGGAAAGTCTTTAGATGGTTTGGAGATGAGTCAGTCCTCAAAAGTTGAAAAACTAAAATTTTGGTGTGCACAGGTTATACAGCCAAGTGTCTAACAACGGAATTTTTTTTCTCCCCTTTCCCCCTTTGGTCAACTTAAAAAAATGCTCTTCTGATAGACGATTTTAATCTTCTCTGAACGCAGGATAAACAAAGACGACCAAAGCAAGGAAAAGGAATAACGAATATCGGAACATGGAATGTACTTGGCCGGTACAGAACAGGTTAGAAGAATTAAAGAAATTGAAAAAGGTTGAAAATAGATGTCACTGCACTACAGGAAATAAGATGGACTGGCTCAGGAAATCTAAATATAGAAAATTCAGTCATCTTTTATAGCGGTAACAACCAGAACGTTCATCAATTCGGTACCGGCTTTGCAATTAAGAAAAACCTGTTCGGCTCAGTCCTAAAATTTGAACCCCTTAGAGAACGATATGAACCCTAAGGATGAAAGGAACATTATATAACTACTCCTTACTGTCTGTACATGCACCAACCGAAGACAAAGATGAAGCAGTGAAAGACGATTTCTATGACACCCTAGAGAATAAAATGGGCCCTCTACCTGAACAGGATATGAAACTTATATTAGGAGATTTTAATGCAAAGCTGGGAAGAAAAGCGGCATTAAGGCCCCACGTGGGTACAAAAAGCCTACACGTACTCTCAAATGAACTGAATACGTTTCTTATATTTTCCGACACTTTTCCAAAAGTTATTAGACGTTGAAAGTATCTGTTTTTGCCCATCTCTAACCACCACGATAAATCGCAAATTTACAAGTGACTTGAGAGTTTGTGAGTATGGTTTTATTGCCAGACTTTGTGATAGGCTGTCGAGGTAAGGGTTCATAAATTTTAAGGAAATTTACCCAAAAGTTGTCACACTGAATCAACGAGTCTATATTTGCCCATCTCTAGTTAAAACTGTGAATCGTAATTTTTTTTTACTTTGAAAGATTCTGACCATGACTTTTCTTAACAATCATTGTGATATTTATTTCTCAGTGGAGAATACAGGTAATTAAGGCGGCACCAAAATACCTCAATGCAGTTGGAGTTATCCAAAAGTTAACAAACAACGAGGGTTTTGTGTTTGCCCATCTCTAGTCACGACTACAAGTACAGCTTTACAAGTTTTGATAGTGTTTGGGGCGGTCACACAATGAAAATGGCTGCATTTGTTCAGCTCTAGTTAAGACTATAAATCATAATTTCCCCAGTGATGTTATTCCACCTCCCCCGTTGATGGGTATCGTAGGACCAAAATTGGTCGTAGGTCCAAAAACTTGAAGTAGCGTAGGTCCAAAATTTTCGGACTTTTAGAATCGACATTTTGACATTTTTTAAAAATATTTAAAAAAAATTCTTTTGGGCCTAATTTCATGATATTTAATTTCGTTATGCTCTTAGAAGATTGCAAACGTCCCGTTTCGATCATAAACTTAAAAAATGTCTAACATTTTTATGGAGATCACCAAAGGGGAGTTATTACGTTTTTTCCCATCCTTTAATTTTGAGCTCCTGTCACTTAGAACAGTTGGACCGATTGGAATAGCTTCAACTGGTTTTTGCTCTTCATCGTGTTCTCTTTCACCTACCATCAACGAAAATTCCGTGGGTGCAACATTTTCAGAGATAGATCACTTTAGTGATCGATTTTCAGGCACTTTTAGAAGTGACATTTTTGCCATTTTTTAAAATTCACTTTTGGGCCTAATTTTATGCCAATTAATTTTGTTACGTTCTTAGGGGATTGCAAATGTCCCATTCCCAATATAAACACTAAAAACAATTTTTATGGATTTGACCAAATGAGGGGGTATACGTCTTTTTTCTCAACTCTCAACTTTGACTGCAGGTAACTTTAGAACAGTTGGACCGTTTGGAATGACCTCAACTGATTTTTGTTCTTCTTGGTGTCCTCTTTTACCACCCACTAACGAAAATTCCGCAGGTGCAACATTTTCAGAGATAGACCCTTTTGGTGGTTGATTTTCAGGCACCTTTAGAATCGACATTTTTGCCATTTTTTTAAATTCACTTTTGGGCCCAATTTTATGTTAATTAATTTTGTTACGTTCTCAGAGGATTGCAAAAGTCCCATTCTCAACATAAACACGAAAAACAATTTTCTACAATATTTATGGATTTGACCAGATGAGAGGGTATTACGTCTTTTTTCTCCACTTTCAACTTGGACCTCCAAGCTCCCCAGTCATCTCACAGACATGATGCAGCCTCTAGACAAATGCGTCTTTGGACCAGTCAAGACCTTTTGTGAAAAGAAACCCGTTAGCTTTGGCATAAGAAGTATGAGAAAAGGTACTGTTCGTCTTACAAAATCAGAGTTTGTAAAAATGCCTGGAGATGTTTGGTCGCAAGCTATGAAATCTTCAAACATAATTTCCGGATTTAGGAGTTGTGGCATCTTCCCTGTAGAAAAATCAAAATTTCCAATAAGTGCGTTCAAAAAATAGGAACAACAGCTCCAAGAAAAGGAGCCAGGATCGCGCCAGCATTTACCCACTGAAACATGCACATCTTGTTGTCAAAAAAGTGCTGAAATAAGTAACGAACTTGAATTTGAAAGAAACGGTAGGTACTGAAAACCCAAAAGAAATACACAAACTACAGAAAGTATTTTTTAAATCTCCAGAAAAGAAAGAAAATGCAACTACTATTGAACAAACTAATTCTACACTGAAGAATGAAGTAGTGCCAAGGCTGAAACAATTTATGTATGGGGAAATTTTGACAACGGAAGAAGTTCTGAACAGACTAAAATAGGCTAAGGAAAAAAAATTGAAAATGAGACCCAAGGAAAAGGCGATACCAACAAAAAAGAAATTAGGTGATCAAGAAATGCCAAAGGTGGAAAATACGAAGGAAAAGTGACCATTCACTATGCTTAAGTGATGGATATAGTCCTCTAGAAGATTTTCACTTTGATGAAGAGCTAATTACAATCACAAAAACACTTATTTCAAAACTAAAACCTCATCAGTTTAAAGGCGGAAAAAGAAACCCAACTACCTACAAATATGTATGTTCTATTGAGAATATTGTCCATCTGGAAGTGGAAGTAATAGGATTGAAATCTACAGATGATACAAAGAATAACTTTGCAGTCCAGCCAAGTGACGTAAGTTTTGTTGTAGAAGACCAGATATTAGGAGTGTTTCCTTCCTTCCTTTTCCTACAATTAAAATGAAAGCGGAAAGAATTTGTTATAACTTTGACACAATAGTTTCAGTTTTAGAAAATTAATTTGTATTTAAGTTTTCAGTAATGTTACTCTACTTAAAAAGAAGTGAATATTTTAGATCCCCAGTGCTTTCAGTTTAAGTTTCTAAGTTATTAATTCTAGAATAGAAAATCTTTGTTGCATTAAATATTTTTTTAGATTTATAAACTAAAAGACTAAACAAAAGAAATTGTTTTTTTTTATTCTGTTTACAAATACCTCATTACAATTCCATTATAATAGATGGTACAATTTTTAGATGTTTACAATTTCCCCGAAGTTAATGCGCTATTTGTAAACATAAAAAAATTTATTTAAAATTTAGTTTTACAAATTCAATAATGTTTTGTTTAATTTTTAGTCCGTATAATATAAAGTAGGTATGTCAGTTATTATGGTACAAGAATTTTCATATCAAAGAACATACCAGAACAATTTTTTATCTGAAGTTGAAAGTAAGATAAATTTTAATTCGTCAGTATCGCTTAGTTTTACCCCATTTGACCGTACTTAATTAAAAGAAAATTAAAAATATTTGTGAAGAGTTCAATCGCTTAATTTCGTCTCATTTAACTTTTTATAATTACTAAAATATTGTTCTTACTCTGCAAATTAAGGCAAAAATTCGTGCCGAAAAGTCATATTAAACAACACAGACGTTTCAAGTCCTACTTTTGGTCGTATGATTTTAAAAAAGGACCACAAAGCAGGAAATCAACCATCACAATAACTGAAATGTATCACATTGAACAAGATTAGAGCGACTGCAAATTTTGCAATGCTTCATCACTTCTCTTTTTCCCACAACATAAAACATCTTCTTAGGATTTTTAGGTAACTAGGAAAGTTTTTGTATGGTTTGGAAATGCGTCAGTGTCCCCAATAGTTGAAAAGCCAAAATGTTGATGTGCTCAGGTAATACACCCCAGTGTCTAACGACGGAATTCCCCCCCCCCCCCTTGGTCAACTTAAAAAAAGTTTAAAAAAATGCTCTTCTGAGAAAGACGATTTTAATCTTCTGTGAACGCAGCAAACCGAATTCGAGTGATAGTTGCACCATAAGTTAGTTTCTTAACGATGTGTGTTCAAAGCTGATTTCAAGAGTGTCCAAAAGTCGACCTTCGAAGGGATTCCTAAAACTATTGAAACCGATGGGACTGCTGTTTTCCGCATCTGAAAGAGTACAACAAGAAAAAGGAGAACCGTTGGATTCACTCCAATCGGTCTAGTATTTCTCAAGTTATATGGGTTCAAAATTGGCAATCATTAAAAAAGAAGGAATACCCCCTTTGGCCAAATTTAAAAAAAATGCTCTTTTTTCATCTGAGGAGATTTCAATCCCCTCTGATCGAAGCAAATCACATTTGAGTGAAAGTTGTATCGTATCTTAGTTTTTAACAATGTGTGTTTAAAGCTGATTTCAAACTTATCCCAAAAATTGAACATCGAAGAGTCTGTCTCCAAAAGTACTGAACCGATGCAAATTATGCAACTGAAGGAAGACTAAAAGAAAAAGAAAAAACCGTTAGACTCACTTCAATCGGTCCAGTACCTCTCAAGTTATAGAGGTTCAAAGATGGAAATCGCTGAAAAAGAAGGAATACCCTCTTTGGTTAATTGAAAGCAAATTAGAAAAAATTGTTATGTATTTTTTAACTGAATGTGATGATTTCAGTCTTCTCTTTAAAGCTGCTTTCAAAATTGTCCAATGAGCATCGAACAGGTCTATCCCCAAAAGTACTGTCTATCACCAAAAAAATCCGTAAGACTCACTCCCATCGGTCAATTACCTCTCAAGTGACAGAGGTTCAAAGGTGGAAATCGCTAAAAGAGAAGGAATACCCTCTTTGGTCAATTGGAAGGAAATTAAAAAAAATTGTTATGGATTTTTTAACTAAGTGTGATGATTTCAGTCTTCTTTTTAAAGCTACTTTCAAAATTGTCCAATGAGAATCGAAGAGGTCTATCCCCAAAAGTACTGTCTATCCCCAAAAAAATTCGTTAGACTCACTTCCATCGGTCAATTACCTCTCAAGTTACAGAGGTTCAAAGTTGGAAATCGCTGAAAGAGAAGGAATACCCACTTTGGTCAATTGAAAGGAAATTAAAGAAAACAGTTATGGATATTTTAACTGAATGTGATGATTTCAGTCTTCTCTTTAAAGCTGCTTTCAAAATTGTCCAATGAGCATCGATGAGGTCTATCCCCAAAAGTACTGTCTTTCCCCAAAAAAAATCGTTAGACTCACTTCCATCGGTCAATTACCTCTCGAGTTACAGAGATTCAAAGTTGGAAATCGCTGAAAAAGTCAATTTCAATTTTGAACCTCTCAAGTTACAGAGGTTCAAAATTGGAAATCGCTAAAAGAGAAGGAATACCCTCTTTGGTCAATTGAAAGGAAATTAAAAAAAATTGTAATGGATTTTTTAACTAAATGTGATGATTACAGTCTTCTTTTTAAAGCTGCTTTCAAAATTGTCCAATGAGAATCGAACAGGTCTATCCCCAAAAGTACTGTCTATCCTCAAAAAAATTCGTTAGACTCACTTCCATCGGTCAATTACCTCTCAAGTTACAGAGATTCAAAGTTGGAAATCGCTGAAAGAGAAGGAATACACTCTTTGGTCCATTGAAAGGAAATTAAAAAAAATTGTTATGGATTTTTTAACTGAGTGTGATGATTTCAGTCTTCTCTTTAAAGCTACTTTCAAAATTGTCCAATGAGCATCGACGAGGTCTATTTCCAAAAGTACTGCCTATCCCCAAAAAAATCCGTTAGACTCACTCCCATCGGTCAATTACCTATCAAGTGACAGAGGTTCAAAGGTGGAAATCGCTAAAAGAGAAGGAATATCCTCTTTGGTCAATTGAAAAGAAATTAAAAAAAATTGTTATGGAATTTTTTAACTAAATGTGATGATTTCAGTCTTCTTTTTAAAGCTGCTTTCAAAATTGTCCAATGAGAATCGAAGAGGTCTATCCCCAAAAGTACTGTCTATCCTCAAAAAAATTCGTTAGACTCACTTCCATCGGTCAATTACCTCTCAAGTTACAGAGATTCAAAGTTGGAAATCGCTGAAAGAGAAGGAATACCCACTTTGGTCAATTTAAAGGAAATTAAAGAAAACAGTTATGGATATTTTAACTGAATGTGATGATTTCAGTCTTCTCTTTGAAGCTGCTTTCAAAATTGTCCAATGAGCATCAAAGAGGTCTATCCCCAAAAGTACTGTCTATCCCCAAAAAAATCTATTAGACTCAATCCCATCGTTCAATTACCTCTCAAGTTACAGAGGTTCAAAATTGGAAATCGCTGAAAGATAAGGAAAACCCTTTTTGGTCAATTGAACGGAAATTAAAAAAATTGTTATGGATTTTTTAACTGAATGCGATAATTTCATTCTTCTCTTTAAAGCTGCTTTCAAAATTGTCCAATGAGCATCCAAGAGGTCTATCCCCAAAAGTACTGTCTATCCCCAAAAAAATCCGTTAGACTCACTCCCATCGGTCAATTACCTCTCAAGTGACAGAGGTTCAAAGGTGGAAATCGCTAAAAGAGAAGGAAGGAATACCCTCTTTGGTCAATTGAAAGGAAATTAAAAAAAATTGTTATGGATTTTTTAACTAAATGTAATGATTTCAGTCTCCTTTTTAAAGCTGCTTTCAAAATTGTCCAATGAGCATCGATGAGGTCTATCCCCAAAAGTACTGTCTTTCCCCAAAAAAATCCGTTAGACTCACTCCCATCGGTCAATTACCTCTCAAGTGACAGAGGTTCAAAGGTGGACATCGCTAAAAGAGAAGGAAGGAATACCCTCTTTGGTCAATTGAAAGGAAATTAAAAAAAATTGTTATGGATTTTTTAACTAAATGTAATGATTTCAGTCTCCTTTTTAAAGCTGCTTTCAAAATTGTCCAATGAGAATCAAAGAGGTCTATTCCCAAAAGTACTGTCTTTCCCCAAAAAAAAATCCGTTAGACTCACTCTCATCGGTCAATTACCTTTCAAGTTACAGAGGTACAAATTTGAAAATCTCTGAAAAAGAAGGAATACCCTCTTTGGTCAATTGAAAGGAAATTAAAAAAAAAATGTTTTGCGATTTTTCATCTGAATGAGATGATTACAATCCTCCCCGAACGTAGCAAACTGAATTTGAATAAAAATTGTATTTTTACTCAAAACTTATTACTTTATTTTTTGAACACCCGATAATTTTTTGAATGATTTGATGAATGCACCAGCTTGCAAAAACTACAGTATTATATTATTTAAACGTTGACAAAGCTGAACGTTAATGATTAGTGTAATACATAACTGTATTGTTACGGAGAGCGGGCACTGGGAGGCGGAGCGACATTGGAGCCACACGAGTGATTATGCTCTGTTTATTTAGAATGAAGTTATTTACGACTTTTTTTTATGTGAGTCTTATCAAGAATGTTCTAGGCTTTTCTGTGTTTTTAGGATTTTATATAAAAGGCGAATAGCGCCGCCGTTAGTAGTAGACTTATCTAATCAAGCTATAGGTAAGCTAAAGAACCAAACGATGATAGAATGCTAAGTAGTGAGTTATTTAGTAGTCGAATTTTACTTGTGTATTTGTGGCTAAATAAACAGTGTTTTCGTGTTAAATCGCTACACTGGAATTATTGAACCCTGAGTTCGCAACAGTATAATGTTATATATACAGGGTGTTAAAGAAAGGTGCTGATAAGCTTTACGGAGTTATAGAGGACGACAAGTCATCGAACTTTTGCTTATAAGCCCTTATCCACAAACACACCGTTTTTGAGATGTGAAAGAAATATTTTTTTAATGAATTTTGAGTTGTATTACAGGAACTAATTGGCGTAGACATTTTTGTACACGTTTTACCATTAATTATACTTACATTATGAGTGTTAGAACGCGCTTTTTCATGTGCCAGTGACGTAGATTTTGGGGTCGCCGGGAATTGTCTTGTCTCTCACTTCTACGCGAAAAAAAATTGAACGAAATACAATTTGGAAGCACATTGTGAAAGGTCAATACTTTCTGTACAAAATAAAAACTCATGTTATTATAATATATAATGTACTCATTACATAAATGAAAATGTTATTTTATGATAAGTAAACAGTAACATGAGTAAACATTGAAAATGTCAATAACGATTTCATTTAACTCAAAAAAAGTGGGTATGGGAATAGGGGTTAATAAGCAAAAGTTAAAGTAATTGACGTCTTCTATAATTCCTAAAATTTCTCATCACTTTTCTGAAACACCCTGCATATACTTTTCCCTTAGCTGAGCTGGCACAACTTGAGGATTTTCTGAATGATTTGGTGAATGCGCGATTAGGCCAAAATTAACCGCAATTTGCACGTAATTTTCCATCAACTTTACTGTCTACGCTGAGCAACTATTTCAATGAATTATTTATATAAAACCTTGTTTTCCCATTGAGGAAACAAACATATCACCACAAACTACCAAAACGTAAAGACATTTTACATTTTCTAATTCTTTTGATCTCCCGTAAGCTTTCTTGATGGATTGGTGAATGCGACATTGCTTTGACTTACAATGTTACATTACTTAAAGGTTAGCAATCCCAAACAAGTCTAAACTAATACCTAAATCTCTCTAATATGGGCATATATCTCATCTTATGTTCGAGTAGATTGCGCGCCATATATTAACGGCAAAGCCAATGAATCATGAAGAAAGTTTACACGACCATAAAATTATGCCACAATTCGCGCGTTTCGCAAAACCCATCGGTCCAGAACATGCAAATGCTTTAATAAGCCTTAACTTGACCTTTCTGTCATGATCTCGTTAAATTATGCTTTCGGTCAAAAATACAGATCTACATTTGCCAATAATAATTTTTAATTCGTTAATTAGGTAGTTATTTTTTTCGTGAAAATTTGCATTGCAATCTGCAACAGGACCCTTTTAAGCTTAATCGGATTTCAAAATGTTGCTGACATTTTGTCCCAAAGATTTCAGCCGCTTGGCCTTGATGAACACGAAATACCCATTTGTCTTGAACTTTAACGCATCCGCTTAGTATCTCGGTAGGAAAACCATCTTAAGTCACGAATAAAGGAACTTTACACGGTCTTGTACCTTTCTTGTATATAGGAGACCCCATCAGGCTTGTTTCAGTGTCTATTTAAAACATCTGTTTCAGCTTTCAGATTGGAGGGTAAAACATGCCTACCTGCAACTGCCCGGTTACGCAGCCAGGGCCGACTTTAGCCTCAACATGCGGGGGCATCCCCTTTATGTTGTTCATGGGACTTCTCGAGGTTTTTCTAAGGTAATCAAGCGTTGACATATCGGTAAAACCGCTAAAAACCTATTTTCCAGATCTCAATGCGATCTAGAAGACCCCTGTGGACGTCCCAAGTCCACTCCAACTTTGTCGGAATACGATTTCATAATAGTGGGAGCAGGAAGTGCAGGATCGGTGGTGGCCAGCAGGTTATCAGAGATTCCTGAATGGAATGTTCTGCTGATTGAAGCAGGTAGTCTATGATTTAAATTTTATTGGTGAATCGATAATGAGGAGCTTTGAAGTAAATGAGTATTTTATTCAGTTTCGGTCAGACACAATTATAATCCCAAGTTCAATAGAAGGATTTATACAGGGTGTTTCTTAATAACATGCTAGTATTTAAGGAGATGATTCTTGGGTCCATTTTGAGATAGAACTAGGTCTTAAACGTCTTAACTTTTGAGATACAGGGTGCTAAAGATTTTCAAAAAATTTCCTTTTTTGTTAGTCTGTGCTATTGCTCTAGATATTTTTGTGAAATTTGGTATATACTTTCTATTCAACAACGAGCATTTTCTGATGTTTGAACGATTTTATCAATTTTTTTCAGTGTCCTCATTCATTTCTAAGCACATTTGGTCTCTTGACCCCTTTTCGACTGACGCATGGCTTTCGTTTAAAAAAATAAAAATTGCTTTTCTGTAAACTAAAATCCCGTTAAATTTTTCTTTTTTTTTAGTTACTATAGTTGATACTGCTGTAGAAATTTTTGTGAAATTTGGTGCACACTTTCTAATCATCAAGGGGCATTTTCTGATGTACAACATGTTTTCTGACTTCGAACAGTGGATTTCGTGCAGGGATTGTCATAGATAATTTAAATTTAAAAATATTTAAATTTTTTGCGGGATCTGACCTTGCAAAAAAACAATTTTTATTTTTTTTAAGCGAAAACCATATCGTTCTTCTGTCAGTCGAAGAAAACTCCAGACCAAATGTGGTTAAAAAAGAATGAGGATCCCAAAAATATTTTTTATTGGCCTTGGTGTACCATTTTTGTCTTCAAATATATTCAAGGCAAAACCCATACGGACGCCACTGATAAAATTAATAAAATTGTTTAAACATCAGAAAATGTCCCTTAACGAATGGAAAGTGTGTACTTACTAAAGTTTAGAAAAATATCTAGAGAAATATCATAGATATAATCAAAAAATCTTTAGCACCTTGTATCTCAAAAGTTAAGACGTTTAGGACCTGTGTTCATATAAAGTTTTTTCTCCAAAATGGGCTTAAGAATCACCTCTTTAAACATTAGCATGTTAATAAGAAACACCCTGTATATAATGCGTATTGGGCAAGAAATTACAAGTTTTTGCAGTGCCAAAAGAGAAAACTTATGTTCTGTTTAGTTAGTTATACCGTAGAGTTAGTCTCTGCTGCTGGTCAAAATAAAGCTTTGAGAGGCACCACGGAGGATTATTGAATATTTGCGCAGATGTTATCATCTAAGCTATAATTTCTTCTAAGCTGTTCTCTTCTACGCTGGTAGAAAGTATAATTTGGTTTTCCATTTCTACCGTCAAAAACAACGTTTTGACCTTAGGAAGAAGAAAAAACAAAATAATAATTGAGAACAAGGATGGCAAAAAAACTTCAAAACGGGACTTTAGAGAGTGAAAGGTCGCAGAGTTGTCCCCAGTTTCGTTCAAATGTTTTAACACATGCTCATTTTGCAAACACTGCTCGGTGTAGTACCTACCTTGCCAAAACTCTTCAAATGAACAATCAAATTCCGCTTTGAGATCAAATTCTGCTTGTGTTCGTTTTTAATAAAAGTTAGTGCAGAAACGTCAATATATAGTATCTTGATATAAGAAATATATATATAAGAAAAACCTTAATCAATAAGCACAGTCCCTTAGTAGCACCCTGACGTAGACCAAATGACGTCAGTTTATAGTCGCGTTGGTCAGTTGCGACTGGAGCCTACATAATGACGTCAATATGACGTCGCATTGCTGACGAACTAAAGACGTCATCAACTCACGTCATAGAACTGACGTGAATAAGACGTCATTATTAAGTCATCTAGTTCATATTTATAAAATATTAATGATTTACTAATAACAATTAAAACATATATAAACAAGGGGGTTCTCTCATAATTTTATATTACAGAGGAAGGCAAAGTGATGGGGATTTGCCGATTTGCCCCTTTTGCTGACGACAGTTTCACGTCAGTACGGTGACGTCAGTGGACTGTCCCAGGCGGGAATATGACGTGATTATAACGTCAACTTTTGGTGATCATTCGTTATCCGACGTCGATCACCTGACAAAAAAATGAAAAATAAATGACGTAAATTTTTCTACGTGATAATGACGATTCGTAGTGACGTCATAATAACGTTACGTTTAGTAGAATAATTTTTGTGTATATTTAATGTACCTAATAAATATACACTTAACATATTTAATCGACTTATATGCTATAAAACAATATATTTGATGACAATATCCTAAATTAAAATTTTTAGCTTCTTTGGCAAAAAACTCTAATATACAAAATATTGATAAAATTATTCTTTTTGTATATTAAAAATTGGGATGTAAGCGCTTCACGTCACTAAAGGTCTAAACTCACGATTAAAGTCAAAATGTTTTAATATCATGTTATCTTTAGACCAAATTTCTTGTTACGTCAATATTTAAAAACTTCGTGTTACGGTTTAGATTAAACTTTTGCGTTCCTAAGTTAAAACTTCATGTTACTTTCGGATCAAAATTTCTTGTTACTATGTAAACATTTTTTAGTTTTATGTTATGTTTAGAGTTACATTTGGACGAGAAACTTCTGTTCCAAAGTCAAAATTTTTAAATTTTGTACTAATTTTAGATCAACGTATTTCCTGTAACCAAGACAAAATTTAAAAAAATTGTGTTACGTTCCGACTACAATTTTGTGTTACTACAGTAGAAATTTTTTAATTTTGTGTTACTTTTAGTCAAAAATTTCTTGCTACTAAGTCAAAATTAAATAATTTTTCAAAGATTACATTTCAAGTCTAACTTATGAAAAATTTTGTAACTTCTAGACCAAATTTTCGTGTAACATTTATATTAAATTTCCCCGTTACTAAAGTCGAAATTTGTAAATTTTGTGTTACATTTAGACCACAATTTCCTATTACCAAGTCAAAATTACACAATTTTGTGTTACGTTAGACCAACATTTTAAGTCAAAATTTTAAGATTTTGTGTTACTTCCAGAGCAAAAATTTCATGTTACATTTAAGCAAAACCTTCACGTTACCAAAGTCGAAACTTAAAGATTTGATGTTACTTTCGGAACAAAATTTCTTTTACTGAAACAACTTTTTATATATATTTGTGATACGTTTAGACTACAATTTCGTGATTCTACAGTCAAAATTTAAAAATTTTGCGTTATTCACTATTAGACCAAAATTTCGTGTTATTAAGTCATAATTTGAAAACCTTTGTGTTACGTTTAGACTAAAATTTCCTTTTACTAATGTCAAAATTTTTTAATTTTGTGTAATTGTTAGAACAAAATTTTTCGTTGCCAAGTCAAAATTAAAAAAAATAGTTATGCGTTTAGAGTAACATTTTAAGTAAAAATTATATTTTTAGATACTTTTAGACCAAAATTTCTGGTTGCTAAGCAAACAGTTTTAAATTTCGTGTTACGCTTTAGACTAAATTTTCGTCTTACTAAAGTCTAAACTTAAAAATTAGATGCCACTTCCGGATCAAAATTTCTTGTTATTAAGTCAAATTTTTTTATTTTGTGTTACGTGTAGACTACAATTTCGTATTCCTACAGTCAAAATTCAAAAACTTTGTGATACGTTTAGACTAAAATTTCCTGTTACTAAGGTCAAAATTTTTTAATTTTCTGCAACTTTTACCAAAATGTCTTGTTAGGAGATCAAAATTAAAAAAAAAACTCGTGTTATGTTTAGACCAACAATTCAGGTCAAAATTTTGAGATTTTATGTTACTTTCGGACCAAAATTTCTCATGGCTTAGTAGAAATTTTTAAATTCCGGGATACCCTAAATTTTCGTCTTACTAAAGTTGAAACTTAAAAATGTAATGTTACCTTTGGTTCAAAATTTCTTGTTACTAAGTAAAAATGCGTTACTTATGAGACACGTTTAAACTAAAATTTCATGTTGCTACAGTCAAAATTTTAAATTTTTGTATTACGTTTAAACTAAAATTTCCTGTTACTAATGTCCAAATTTTTTGTTACTGTTAGACCAACATTTTTTGTTATTAAGTTAAACAAAAAATTTCGTGTTACGCTTTAAACTAAACTTTCGTGTTACTAAAGTACGTGTACTAAAGCAAAAACTTAAAAATTAGATGCTACTTCCGAAACAAAATTTCTTGTTACTAACTCAAAAAAAAATATATATTTTTTTGTTACGTTTAGACTACAATTTCATGTTCCTACAGTCAAAATTCAAAAACTTTGTGTTATGTTTAGACTAAGATTTCCTGTTAATATGGTCAAAATTAAAAAAAAATCGGTTAGTTTTAAACCAAAATGACTTGTTACAAGATCAAAATTAAAATATTCGTGTTATGTTTAGACTAACAATTGAAGTAGAAATTTTTAAATTCCGTTTTACCATACTAAAAGCCAAACTTTAAAATTTGATATTACCTGTGGATGAAAATTTCTTTTTAATAAGTAAAAATGCTTTAATTATGTGATACGTAAAGACCAAAATTTCGTGTTATTGTCAAAACTAAAAAATTTTATGTTACGTTTAAACTAAAATTCCCTTTTTACTAATGTCAAAATTTTGTGTTACTGTTAGACCAAAATTTTTGGTTATCAAGTTAAACATAAAAAAAATTTCGTGTTACGCTTTAGACAAAATTCTTGTATTAAGTATCTACTATTTAAGTTTAAAAATTTAAATAATATAAAAAGTTAAAGTTTCTTAAAGTCGGTAAATAAAAATTTCTTTTTTCTGTTACGTTTAGATTACAATTTTGAGTTACTACATTCAAAGTTAAAAAAATTTGTATTACTTTCAGACCAAAATTGTGTTTTACGTCAAAATTTAAAGTTTTGTTTAAAATTTAAAAATTTCGTTTTTTTTTTGGTTAAAATGTTCTGTTACTGGAGTCAATTTTTTTCAAATTTCTGTTTGTTTTAGAGCTTATTATTTCTTGTTACCAAGTTAAAATCAAAAAGGTAGTAAGAAAACTTGGATTCTAGAAGTTTTTTAACTTTGACGTAGGCAAAAATACATAACTCCGAAAAGAAACTGCTCGTAGCAAATAACCTAGAATACCGTCAATTTCATGTCGCAAAGTGACGTGATTTTGACGTCACAAAGTAATGTCGTTTGACGTTGCAAAATAACGCCATCGGTCTGTGACTTAGGCCCGTCACTATGACGTTATTTTGACGGCATCTCATGACGTCGTTGGTCACAAAAGCTTACCAAAAAAATACGTCAAAATGACGTCAACTTCCCGCCTGGGCGTGACTTGAGCCCGTCATTTTGACGTCATGTTTTAGGTGATTTTGACGTTACATCTGCCGTAACACTGCCGTCATTTTCACGTCATCGTGCTACCTGGGTCCATAATATGCAATTTTACTGTGAATCTAAAAAAAACTGTTTCTTTTTACCTCCAAACGTTTCAGGTAACGATGAACCCACGGGCACCCAAGTACCATCCATGTTTCTCAATTTCATCGGTTCAGACATCGACTGGGCCTACCAAACGGAGCCGGAACAACAGGCCTGCCTTTCTGAGACCGATCAGAGGTGCTATTGGCCAAGAGGAAAGGTACTTCAGTTACTAGACATCTTAACTAATAACTACTAATATGTATAAGTTATTCACAGTATTGCATCTCGATTGCCTTAAAATTTTGACCTTGTCCGACCGCCTCAGTCCGACCTGAGATGGATAGGAAAAAAACTTAAGATTCTGCGGTTATCAAGATGCAATACTTTTATGAATAGTTATTAAACTAGAATAAAGCTTGTCCCGGAGTTTTGTCAGCACGATTCTACCTATATTTCGTTAGGTTATGGGTGGAACTTCAGTCATGAACGGCATGATGTATATGAGAGGTGCACGCAAGGACTACGACGACTGGGAGGCTTTAGGAAACAACGGTATGACTTTTAATTACTAGGCACCAACATGACGATACAATCTGTTACCAAAATATAAGGGATACCTACCAGGCGGAAACGTGATGTCATTATAACGTTAACTTTTGGTGATCATTCGTTATTCGACGTCACCTGATGAAAAACTGACAAATAAGTGACGTCGATATTTCGACGTGAGAAAGGCGACTGCTTACAGTGACGTCAGAATAACGTTACTTTCGGATCAAAATTTCGCGTTACTACGTAAACATTTTTAATTTTTTGTTACGTTTAGAGTTACGTTTGGACTAAACATTTCTGTTACCAAAATCAAGATTTTTAAATTTTGTGTTACTTTTAGATCAACATTTCTTTATACCAAGTCAAAATTAAAAATAATTCGTGTTACGTTTAGACTAACATTTTCAGACAAAAGTTTTAAATTTTGTATTATGCTTTAGATAAACTTTTCCCGTTACTAGAGTCAAAACTTAAAAATTTGATGTTACTTTCAGATCAATCTTATGGAAGTATTTCTGTTTTCTAATTTAATTTTTTTTAATTTTGTGTTACGTTCAGACTACAATTTTATGTTACCACAGTCAAAATTTTTAAATTTTGGGTTACATTTAGACTAAAATTTCCTGTTAGTAATGTCGAAGTTTTTAAATTTTGTGTTACTGTTAGACCACAATTTCTTGTTACTAAGTCAAAATTAAATAATTTCCTGTTACTAACATTTCAAGTCAAACTTTTGAGAATTTGTCTCACTTCCAAACCAAATTGTCGTGAAACGTTAAGATTAAAATTTCCTGTTACTAACGTCAAATTTTGTAAATTTGTTTGCTACTTTTAGACGACAATTTCTTGTTACCAATCCAAAAATAAACAATTTTGTGTTACGTCTAGACTAAATTTCAAGTCAAAATCGTATTACATTTATGCTAAAATGTCTTATTACCAAAGTCGAAACTTAAAGATATGATGTTACGTTCGGAACAAAATTTCTTGTTGCTAACTGTTTTTTTATGTGTGTTACATTTAGACTACAATTTCGGGTTAATACAGTTAGAATTTAAAAATTTCGTCTTACTCACTCTTAGACTAAAATTTCGTGTTATTAGCTCGAAATTTAAAAAATTTTGTCACACGTTTATACTAGACTTCCGAGTAACGTTTTCTAAACATTTTAAATTTTGTTTTATGTTTTAGACAAACTTTTCACGTTACTAGAGTCAAAACTTATTTGATGTTACTTTCAAATCAATGTAATGGAAGTATTTCCGGTTTATAAACAAAATTTTTTAAATTTTGTGTTACGTTCAGACTATAATTTTATGTTACTACAGCTGAAATTTTAAAATTAAATAATTTTGTGTTACATTTATACTAACATTTCAAGTCAAACTTTTGAGAATTTGTCTCACTTCCAGACTAAATTGTCGTGAAATGTTTAGATTAAAATTTCCTCTTAGTAAAGTCAAATTTTGTAAATTCTGTGTTACTTTTAGACCACAACTTCTTCATACCAAGTCAAAAATAAACAATTTTGTGTTACGTCTGAACTAACATTTCAAGTAAAAAATTTAAGATTTTGTGTTACTTCCTAAAACTAAAATTTTGTGTTATATTTAGCAAAAATTTCCTGTTACCAAAGTCGAAACTTAAACATTTGAAGTACTACAATTTCTTGTTTATACAGGCAAAATCTAAACATTTTGTGTTACTTACTCTTACATCAAAATTTCCTGTTATTAAGTCATAATTTAAAAAATGTTGTGTTACGTTTAGATTAAAACTGTTACTAACGTCAAATTTTTTTTAATTTTGTATAACTGTTAGAACAAAATTTTTCGTTGCCAAGTCAAAATTAAAAAAATTAGTTATACGTTTAAACTAACATTTTAAGTAAAAATTTTGATATTTTAGTTACTTTTGGAACAAAATTTCTCATTGCTAATCAAACAGTTTTAAATTTCGTGTTACGCTTTAAAATAAATTCTCGTCTTACTAAAGTCAAAAATTTGATGCTACTTTCGAAGAAAAATTTCTTGTTACTAAGTAAATATTTTTTTTGTGTTACGTTTAGACTACAATTTCATGTTTCTACAGTCAAAATTCAATAATTTTGTGTTACGTTTAGACTAAAATTTCCTGTTACTAAGATCAATATTTTTAAATTTTGTGTTACTTTTAGACCAAATTTTTTATTACCAGACCAAAATTAAAACAATTCGTGTTACGTTTAGACGAATATTTTCAGTCAAAAGTTTTAAATTTTGTATTATGGTTTAGGCTAACCTTTCATGTTACTAGAGTCTAAATTTAAAAATTGTATGTTACTTTCAGATCAATGTAATGAAAGTATTTCTGGTTTTTAAATTATTTTTTTTAATTTTGTGTTACGTTCAGATTACAATTTTATGATAATACAGTCGAAATTTAAAAATTTCGTGTTACATTTAGGCTAAAATTTCTTGTTAGTAATGCAAGGATTTCTAAATGTTGTGTTAATTTTAGACCACAATTTCTTGTCACTAACTCAAAATCAAATAATTTGGTGTTACTAACATTTCAAGTCAAACTTTTGCGTTTTTGTCTCACTTCCAGACCAAACTATCGTAAAACGTTTAGATTAAAATTTCCTGTTACTAAAGTCAAATTTTGTAAATGTTGTGTTACTTTTAAACCACAATTTCTTGTTACCAAGTCAAAATTAAACAATTAAAAATTTGTTGCTACTTTTGGTACAACATTTCTTGTTAAGTATGATTTCGTGTTTCTACAGTCAAAATTCAATAAGTTTGTGTTACGTTTAGACAAGAAATTTCCTGTTTCTAAGGTCAAAAGTTTTTAATTTTCTGTTACTTTTAGACCAAAATGTTACGAGATTAAAATTTAAAAAAATCGTGTTACGTTTGGACTAACATTCCAAGTCAAAATTTTGAGATTTTGTGTTACTTTCAGACCAAAATTTCTCATGGTTAAGTAGATATTTTTAAATTTCGTTTAGACTAAAATTTCGACTAATGTCGGAATTTTGTGTTACTGTTAGACAAAGGTTTTTTTGTTACCCAGTCAAACATAAAAAATTTTGTGTTACGCTTTAGACTAAATTTCCGCACTAATAAAATTAAAATTAAAAAAATTGATATTGCTTTCGGGTCAAGATTTCTTGTAAGTAATTTTTTTTTATTTTTCTGTTACGTTTAGACCACAATTTCCTGTTACTACATTCAAAGTTAAGAAAAAAATGTTTAATTTGATATTAAAATTGTGTGTTATTACGTCAAAATTTAAACATTTTGTGTAAAATTTATAAATTTCCTGTTATTTTTAGACTAAAATTTCCTGTTACTAAAGTTAATTTTGTTAAATTTTGTATTACTTTTAGAGCTTATAATTTCTTGTTACCAAGTCAAAATCAAAAAAGTAGTAAAAAATTTGGATTCTAGGAGCTTCTTAACTCTTTGACGTAGTCAAAATTATACACCTCAGAAGTGAAACCGTTTGTAGAAAATAATGTAAACTAACGTCATTCTCCCGTCGCAAAGTGACGTGATTTTGACGTCACAAAGTAGCGTCATGACACATGCAAAATGACGTCATCGGTCTGTGACTTACGCCCGTCATTATGACGTTGTTTTGACGTCATCCCATGACGTCGTTGATAACCGATGCTTACCAAATAATTACGTCAAAATGACGTCACCTTCCCGCCTGGGTATCTATTTCGTAATAAAGAAAATAAGGTATTTTGTCTTTGTCTTGGCACCGGATCATAAGATATAAAGGTGCCATAAAAGAGACAACCTCTAGAATAAAATGGGTACAAAAAAATTGGGACATTTTGTGTCTCTTCTGCTCCCTATGACATCATGATTGCGTCTAGTAGAAACAAGGACTTTGCATAAAACCAATTGACCATTCTGACGTCATTTGACACGTAGTACAACGTCTCGGATCCTTCAGGTTATTCCTGCATACTGACTACTGCAGAAATTTCTAGGTTGGAGTTATAATGACGTGCTCCCGTACTTTTTGAAAAGCGAGGACAACAAGCAGCTGGACAAGATGGACAGAGGCTATCACTCTGAGGGAGGATTGTTGCAGGTCTCTCAGTTCCCTTATCACCCCCCTCTATCTAGAGCGATCATCAAAGCAGCTGAGGAATTAGGTATTTTTTTTTGTCCTTATTCTACTGTAATAGACTTCCGTCTTTTTTACCTTAATAAAACCTTTTCTTTTGTTATACAAGGTCATTTCAAATAGATATTCATCTAGCAGGCTGAGGAATTGGCAGATTTGTCCTACCTTAGTCATGTACAATTTTCCTATATGTCAATTTATTTCTTATTACATGAATATCTATTTGATTAATAGACTCCAATATTGGTCGGTAAAAAAGATGTTTTGAGAAATTCTGATTCACATTCTGAGTTCTATACTACGACTTTAAAACATAATAGGGAAAAAAGGCTTTAGCTCCGAATAAAACGTTATTTGGTCTCCAAACCACAGACTTGTAGATGATCTTACCACCAGCATGTAAAGTTTTTTTTTCAAAACGTCATAAATTTGACGCAATGAATGGATGTTAAAGCAACTAATTTTCTTACTGTCGCGGTGGCAGGCAAAGTTTTTTTCTGCTGCCTGTCACTGGCAGGTAAAGTTCTTTTCTGTCGCCCGTCGCTGACATGCCGGAAACATCTGTGTCAGCTATGTTGGTGTCCAAAGTAAACAAACAGTTTCGAATAGTTTGACTTATTTGTGCGTAAAGGCAATGCTCCATGATTTAAAGTTTCTTACACTTCAAAAAAATTATTATATTGAAATATGATGATTATTAAATAAAAAACATAATTAAAAAGAAAAAATAGATAAAAAAAATTTACATGTCAAGGATTCGATCTCAAGCTCTTTGCCTTCAGTCACACCTCTTTAATGTGAGAGCCCAAACCCAAGAATGGTTAAATCCACAGGGTGGTCAAACTTGCCTTACCTACCGATTTAATAATGCATATGACGTAGCTAAATGACTACAGCGTAGCCGGCTAACTTTAGCTGATTGGGAGTTGAACAAAAATTTGTTTTGATTGGCTGTAATTCAAAAAGGGCTGAGTTTACTTACGCTGAAGTTCTAATAAACATGTGTTCTAGAAAGTCTGGTTTTCGAAATATAGGGTCGTGCGATTTTTGTTCCTCTATCTTTTACTTTGGCATTTCACAGCCAACTAGATGACGTTTTCAAATGAACACCATTACAATTTTTCACTCCTTGAAACAATTCAATTCTGGGTAAAAATTATCTCAAAAGAATCAAAACCCAATCAAAGGTCCAATTTAATACGAAAAAAATAATTAAAAACCAGAAAGTTGTACGAAACATGACAAAGAGTCATGAAATGAATGAATGAAAAAGATGAAAACTAAAGGCGGCAGACGGAAATGGTTACATAGAAGAGGAAGGTAATGACAACAATAAATTTTCTTATTGAAGAACTGCCACAGCAAATAAAAGACAGAAAATCTGTAATAAAAAAATAAGTACATAAAAAGTGGTATCATACAAACTAGTAAAAAAGAAATAGGAACGCAATAAAGAGGGAAAAACTAAACTTGTTACTAGGTGTATAAAGGAAAAGCAAAAAGCCTCAAACAACGTTTACAGTTGAAAAGTTTCGAAACACTGGAATAACAAACTCTTCGATAGGATTTAGAGCTTTGGCGAAAATTGACCTCAAAGTGCGAAACTTACTGCTACGGTCATTATTTAACTTTTTTTTCAACCTAATTTCTTATTTTTAAAGAGGGGCGCATTGAGTTATGGTCAGTTTAACGCATTAAGTTATGGTCGTAAATATACGTGGTACTTAAAGGCGTGAAAAAATAAAATAAGTGCAGAAAAAATTAATTGTGAAGAAATGTTCAAAATAGTGTACAAAAGTGAAAAAAAAAGGAAGAAGAAAAAAGTTTGTGTTTTAAAAAGCTGTTAAATAAGGTGCAAATGTGTTAAATAAACCAAGTTTGTAGCCACCTTAACATAGAGTATAAATAATTTTAAAATTGCAAAAAACATTACAAAGAAAATTAAAGAAATTTTAAAAGAGTGCAAAAGAAGGTGTGACCAGAAATATCAAGCGTAATTAATAACTTCCATGTTACATTTTCAAACTTTGCTTTATTATTTACATAGTCTAATGGAACATGTTTCAAAAAAGTCAAAGTTGTGAAAAAAATGAACTGAAACGGAAATAGAATTGTTAAGTAAAATATAGAAAAATGCTGAAAATGGTGGTTAAAAAATTTAAAAAGCAAATAAAGGTTAAAGGGAGTGTGAGATGAGAAGAAAAAGGGCGTATTATAGTTGTAAAAAGTACAAAAATGTCTAACACAGAGGATTTTCAGCTGAGGCTAAACGCATTTTTTCAATTTTTAATTTGTTTAAATCATTTCCGACAAGTAGAGAAAGTTTAATAAAAATTTGTATACAATACGTATATGGAAGTGTATATACTTACAGGAAAAGAAAAGGTTTAATAAGTGAATTCAAATGTGTTGAAAAACACAAAACGAATGTGTAAGATAATAAATAAAAAAAACGCAAAAAATATATTTAAAAACAACGTTTTTTATATCTACTATATCTCTCTCTATTTATATCTAAATAGTGTTACAAAATAAAAAAAAATGCCTAAAGAAGTTAATATTTTTCAGTTGAAACGGCTGTAGTTAAACAAAATAAAACAATTGTCATTACGAGTACATACGTTTCGACGTTATTAATTATTAATAGTTTTTTAAAGCCCAAAAATGTGAATAACCAGAAATAGAGGCAATAAAAGAATAATAAGAAATAAATAATTAAAATGAAAAGGGATGAAAAGAACCGAAAGTAAAAAATTCTTTAGAAAGCTCAGAAAATTATAGAAAAAAATATGTCCAAAAGTGGCCAATAATTATATAACTGGTCTTCATTAGAAAACGTCATCTAGATGGCTATGAATTTTTGACAAAAATGGATAACATAATCAAAGTAAATGGATTTTTGTTCCTCATCTTTTACTTTGGCGTTTCACAGCCAACTAGATGACGTTTTCAAATGAACACCCCCCCCCCCCATTACAATTCTTCACTCCTTGAAAAAATTCAATTTTAGGTAAAATTATCTCAAAAGAATCAAAACCCATGAAAAAGTCCAATTTAATACGAAAAAAAAATGAAGTACAAAAAGTAGTACAAATAATGATGAGATGAATGAATGAGATGAAAACTAAAAAATAATGAGAAAAAAAAACTTCGAAAAAAGGCGACGGACGGAAATGGTTTCAGTGAAAAGTAAAAAGCTTCAAACAACGGTTGCAGGCGAAGAGTTTCCCAACACTGAAATAACAAACTCTTCGCTAGGACTTAAGATCTTTGGCGAAATTTGACCCTGAAAGTTTTTTTTACAAAAATAAGTGTAGAAAAAAATGCGAAGAAATGTTGTGAAAAATAGTGTACAAAAGTGAAAAAAAAGGAAAAAGTTGGTGTTTTAAAAAGCAGAAAATCTTTAAATAAGGTGTAAATGTGGTAAATATACCAAAAGTCTGTTGCAACGTTTACACGTAGTTGTACCTAGTGCAAAAATAATTTTAAAATTGTAAAAGACATTATAAAGAAAATTTAAAGAAAATGTAAAAGAGTGCAAAAAAGGTGTGACAAGAAATGTCAAGAAGTAATTAATGTTTTTCTGTAGAATATAATAACTTTCATGTTACGTTTTCAAACTTTGCTTTATTATTTACATAGTCTAATGGAACATGTTTCAAAAAAGTCAAAATTGTGCTAAGAAGCAATAAAATTTGCTAAAAAGGAATTCAAAAAGTGGAAAAAAGTGAAAACCAAATTGTGAAAACGTTAAACAAAAAAAAACTAAAGGGTATTAAAAGGTAAAAGTAGAAAATAGAGCGCCACAGTGCCGGGGGCACGCTGTAGGAACGCCGATGGAAAGACAAAGTATCTACACTTACATGATGATGGCTTAGAGCCGAAACCGAGAAGGATATTTACAATGCAAAAAGCTTGTAACTTAACAATATTTTTCAGTTTAAACCACTCCAAATTTCAACCTTCACGCCACGAAAAAGTGAAAAGCAAAGTAACAAAAAGCGAAATTTATAATTTAAAAGCTGTTCAAATAGATGCAAAAATTGTATTTCCTTTAATTGAGAAGTGTAAGAAATAGTTTCAAACACAAAAAAGTGAACTGAAATGCAAGTTAATTTAAAATTTTGTTTTAATAGTTTTTTTGTATGTGTTAAATGGGGTTTTACTTTTTTTCCTCGAAAACAAAGTGCGTTAGATTAGAGTTTTTAGCAGCTTAATTAAAAAAAAACATAAACATTTACTTAATGCTCTTGATGCATAACTAACTATTATCACTTGCTGCCCTTGGCAATTGCAAGCGAAAAATGTTTCGTTTTTAGTCTTTTCTATTTCCCATTTAGAATTGTCTAAAATTTTTAATACATTTTTTAACAAATTTGTTTTGAAATTCTCAGGTCAGAAGCTTTTGGCTTTCCTAAGCTCGTCGGCCTCAAAGCATAAACATCTACATAATGCCCTTGATATATAAATAACTATTATCACTCCCTGCCCTTGGCAACCAGCATTGATCTCCTCAATAAAGTTAATTTTTCCTTTGTATTTGAAAGCGCAAAATGTGTCATTATTGAACCTTCGTACTTCCCATTCAAAATGTTTAAGCATCTTAGTACCCGTGAATTGTTCATTTTTTTTCTCTACCCATGTCCCTGTTGGTAATGTCAAGTAGATTGGCAAACAACGTCAAAGTCAGATTTCTAAAGATAACGAGATGTCAAACTTTTCTGAATAGATAATAGACAATAGACATTTTTCCTATTAATGTCAACGTTTCATGCAAGATATTGAGGAAATCAAGCAACTTTCAGTCGAGAGCTTAGTTCGATAATGAGGCCAAGATGGAATGAGATGACGTAAATTTAGTGTACAGGGTGGGTGTTCCGTAATCAAACGATTGATTAGTTCTTAAACTAAGCTAGTCAGAAAAAATCGATAAATGCGAAAAATTGCAATTTTTTTTTCTAATGGAAAACCCTGTATTTTATGCGATAATAGAATACTCCTCAAAATGCTAAACATATACAGGGTGATTCAAGTAAAGTGTCCTCTTAAAAGTTCTGGGAAAGTTATAAAAATAAGTTTTTAAAAAAAATTTTGGGCCTATAGCAAACCCTGATGTATATTTTAGAAATATTTTTATAGATGCAGCGTTGCCAGATCTATCAAAAATTAATTGCAACTTTGGATTTTCAAATAGAACACCTTGTATATTTCTGCTTTTTCGGATTCTACGCAAAGTTCTAAACAACTTTTGTTGATAGTTACCTAGTCCGATCTCTTGCCGTTTATGAGATAAAGCTAATTTTTGTTTTTCTTTTGTCGTATAATTCTTTAAAATGTCCACCTTTTGCATTAAGGCAGTCGTGCAAAGACTGAAGTTCATATTTTGTGCCCTTCGTATTTCTTTGTGCCCTCCCCATATTTTGTGCCTTTCGTATTTCTTCCGGAGCCAATTGTTCAAAAGCCTGACGAACTCTATTCTCTAGTTCTCGCCGGTTTTCAATAGCTGTTCCTGCATACACCCGTTCTTTGATTGTTCCCCAAAGATACGAATCTAGGGGGGTAAGATCTGGCGACCGAGGTGGCCAGTCCCACGGTCCAATGCGTCTTATCCATCTGTCTTCAAACAATCCATTTAACTCCTGACTCACCCTGTTGGTACAATGAGCAGGAGCCCCATCCAATTGGTAGCAGCAAGACCTTAATAACTGTAGTGGTAATCCATCCAAAAAGTCATTAACTGTTGATCTTAAAATGTTCAAATATTTATCCGATGTCAAATTTTCTTCATAAATACAATATGCGAATTTATTGTCCATTAACAAACAAAAAACATTAAATCCAAATTTAATCTGAAAGCCGCGTTCTTTAACAATTTTTGGATTTCTATCTGCCCAGAAATTATTATTTTGCCTGTTGAAAATTCCTTCCCTGGTAAATTTTGACTCATTCGTCCAAATAATTTTTCTTAAAAATGGGCATCTTAAATTTTAATTAAAACCATTTCACAAAATTCAATATGCCTCTTTGGCATCGCCTGGTAAAAAGTTCTTTAGAATTTTGCGTAGAATCTAAAAAAGCTGAAATATACAAGGTGTTCTATTTGAAAATCCAAAGTTGCAATTAATTTTTGATAGATCTGGCAACGCTGCATCTATAAAAATATTTCTAAAATATACATCATGGTTTGCTATAGGCCCAAAATGTTTTTTAAAAACTTGTCTTTATTACTTTCCCAGAACTTTTAATAGGACACTTTACATGAATCACCCTGTATTTTATCAAGTTATTATGTACGAAAATGCATGGCGGATTATTTTGAAAACACAATTTTTGGAAGCATACAAAGATTGGAAGAAATCTTACAACCCCTGTAATCTCATTTAGTTCTCATACATTAAATATCCTAAAAAATTATGTTGACTACTCGATATCTCAAAAACAGTTTAATTTAAGCGTGTAGGGAATTAGAAAATGTTTGTTTAGCTTTTTAAGAGGAATATAATTATCGTATAAGATACAGGGTATTCCATAAGAAAAAAAAAGTTTTGACTTGACTTTTTGACTAATCCTGTAGGTATACAATTTTTTTTTAGAACAATCCATTGAAATAAACTTTAAAATGTTTCGTTCAGACACGTAGAAGAACATTTTCACAAAGAAAGAAAAAAAACCCCTTGGCCATTCAAAAAGAGATTGAAAAAACAACTTAACAATCAATACCTATCGTAAATTTTTATCTACATCTAATGCCATTAGTCTTCGCGTCATTTAGCAAAAAAATTAGACACCTTACTTGTTGTTGTACTAATAAACCATTCTCGAATTATTGACATCAAGAACGCATTGGAAATGTAATTTTCACATTTTTATCCTATTTTTTCAACATCAGCTGAAAGGAGATAGGTTTAAAAAATTAAATTTTCAAAGATGTCAAAAATAAGTGAATGAGTTATATTTCAACATATTTCTTTGTTTACTCAGTGTTGTTTTTCTTAGGGCACCCGGTTAGAGACGTAAATGGGATCTACCACACCGGTTTCCAAATCGCCCAAACAACTAATAAGAACGGGTCCAGAATGAGCACCTCCAGGGCGTTCATCCGTCCGTTCAAAAGCAGGAAAAACTTGGATATTTTGATGAACGCCACCGCTACTCGGGTTCTAGTCAACCCGCAGACGAATGAGGCTTATGGAGTTGAGGTTTTGAAAGACGGTGCCATGCAAGTGATCTACGCAACGAAAGAGGTTATAGTTTCCGGAGGTAAGATAGCTGCTTCTTTAAATTCCTGTTATAATATTTTTTTTTTAATTTAGGAGCAGTGAATTCACCTCAGATACTTCTACTCTCGGGAATTGGGCCTAAGCAAGACCTGGCCAAGGCCAATGTGCCAGTGGTGCACGACCTGCCAGGGGTGGGTAAAAACTTGCAAAATCACGTGGCCTTTTTCGTAAATTTCCACATTAACGACACCAACACCGCCCCCTTAAACTGGGCCACTGCCATGGAGTACCTGCTGTTCAGGGACGGCTTGATGAGCGGCACTGGTAAGCTCTTTAAGTCCAATTGCACAAGTCACACTCAAGCTAAACTCGACTGGTACTTGAACCTGCTCATAAGAATAAAAATGCTGTAAATCTAATTTCATTTTATGTCACTTTTCACACAGGTTCAAGTACCAGTCGAGTTTAGGCGAATTCGACTTGCACAAAAGCACCTTACTCATACACTTTCTGCCGTCTGTTCATTAGAAAACTTTACCTAGAAGGGCATGAATTTTTGACAGAAATGGATGACATAATCAAAGTAAAAATTTTTGCTCTTTCGACATTTCACACCAACTAGATGACGTTGTCGAATTAACATCCCGATAAAACAACGGTTAAACATATGTACAGGAATTTCGGAAGTGACGGGCTTCATCAACAGCAAATACAATGATCCGAACTTGGATCATCCGGACCTGCAGTACTTTTTCGGTGGGTTTTTGGCCAATTGCGCCAAGACCGGGATGGTGGGCGAAAAGATCGACAACAATCAGAGAGCGATCCAGATCATTCCCACGGTGTTGCATCCCAAATCTAGAGGGGAGATTCGTCTCAGAGACAACAATCCACTGAGCCATCCAATGATCATAGCCAATTACTTGACGCATCACGATGACGTTAAAGTCTTGATTGAGGGGATTCGTTTCGCCCTGCGATTGGCAGAGACCAAAGGTAAAATGTTTGACCATCCATACCTTCTTTTATATTTTTATAGAGTGTTAAAAAATAGGCCAATCTGTTCATCACAGATTCTCTGAGAAAAAATAATGCCATTTTTCATTTTGGGGATTCCCAGAGTGACAAAGTTTCAAAACGTTGAGGTCACAAATAAAGGGGTGATAAAAGTCTCATTATTTTTCTTCGAAGAGTCTCACATTAACCACAGACCCTGCATAGCTTGCTTACTTTTTTTGTAACACTCTGTATATTATATTGAATGACGAAGAAATCAAAACAGCCAGAAGTGAATGTGTTTTTATTTGAGTAATATTTTCAGCCTTTTTTCACAGTAATCTGCTCTCAAGTTTTTTTTATACTAGTCTGTGTTGTCTCTACATTTAGAGTTTGATTCTTGATTGTTGATAACTTTATTGCAAGTTTTTTCGAGAAGAATAGAAGAAACATGAAGAGCAACTAACTTGATTCGAGTAAAACTAGTCCCAGAAGTAGATTTTTTAATGTTAGAGAAGTCGATTATAAAAGTGTCCAAAAATCGATCAACAAACGGGTCTATTTCCCAAACTTTTGAATATAATATGGGACTTTTGTTTGTGGAAGGAGAAAGAGAACTCCATGAGTGCAAAATGCAGTTAGATTCACTCAAATCGTCAATTTCGTTCTGAAACTACAGACGGTCCATATTGAAAGTTGATAACAAAAAAAGGAGGCCTTTCATTTGGTCAATTTCAAAAAGTTTTTGGATTTTTTTTTACTGTTTTCAATCTCAAAGAAACGAGTTTCACCTTCTATGAACGTAACAAACTTAGTACCAGTGAAATTAGTTCCATACATGGACCAACGAAAAGGTCCTAAATTCCTAATTAATAAATATATGGAAGTTTAGTTTATGAAGGGAGAAAGGAAACATCAAGGAGAGCAAAAAACAATTGAATTCACTCCACTAGATCCATCGTCTCTAAAGTTGCAGGCCGTCAAAGTTGAAAAGTTGAAAAGAATTTACTAAAAAGAAGAAATACCCTCCCTTTTAGTCAATTTCAAATTTTTTTTTTTTTTTATGCTGATTCAATCTAGATGAGACGAGTTTAAGCCCTTTGAACGTAGCAAAGCTATTACGAGGAAAACTAGTCCCATAAGTAGATTTTTAAAAATGACAAAAAAACTCGATTATAGAAGTGCCCAAAAATCGACCATCGAAAGGGTCTATTTTCCAAATGGGTCTTTCGTTTGTAGGGGAGAAATTGGACATCAAGAAGATCACAAAACACAGTTGGAGTCTCTCCAATCGGCCCAATCCTTTTCAAGTTACAGGCAGCCAAAGTTGAAAATTGAGTAAAAACGGGTATACCCCTCTTTTAGTCAAATTGAAAAAAAAACTTGTAATATTTATAACTTAATTTGTAATATTTATAACTTAAAACGAGTGAAATAAATGCCAAAACACTCTATTATAAAAAAGCCCAAAAATCGACCATCGAAAAGATTCGTCTTCCAAATTATTGCATCAAACAGTTGGATTCACTCCAATCGCTCCTTCTTCCTTCACTCCTTTACAGGCGATCAAAAAAAAAAGAAATCACCCCCCCCCCCCTTTTTGTTCAATTTTACAAAAAGCTTGGAACTTTGTTTATGGCGTTTTAAACGTTACAAAGTTAACAGGAATGAAACTAGTCCCAGAAGTAGATTTTTTAATGTTACAGAACTCGATTTTTGGACACTTTTATGTCTAAAAATCGATCAACAAACGGGTCTATTTCCCAAACTTTTGAACATAGTATGGTACTTTTGTTTGTGGAAGGAGAAAGAGAACACCATGAGTGCAAAATGCAGTTAGATTCACCCAAATCGACAATTTCGTTCTGATACTGCAGGCGGTCCAAATTGAAAGTTGAAAACAAAGAAGGTACGCACTTCATTTGGTCAATTTCAAAAAAATTTTGGATTTTTTTTCTGTTTTCAATCTCAAAAGAACGAGTTTCGTCTCCTATGAACGTAACAAACTTAGTACCAGTGAAATTAGTTCCCTACATGGATCTTTTAAAAATTGCAAAACCTCGATTATAAAAATGCCCACAAATCGACAACCGAAAAGGTCTACCTTCCAAATTATTAAATATATAAAAGTTTAGTTTGTGGAGAAAGAGAGGAAACATCAAAGAGAGCAAAAAGCGATTAGATTCACTCCACTCGGTCCATTAGTTCCAAAGTTACAGGTGGTCAAAGTTGAAAAGTAGAAAAGAATTGAGTAAAAAGAAGGAATACCCTCTCCTTTAGTCAATTTCAAAAACATTTTGGATTTTTATGCTTTTTTCAATCTAGATGAGACGAGTTTAATCCCTTTAAACGTAACCAACTTATTACGAGGGAAACTAGTCCCATAAGTAGAGTTTGAAAAATGGCAAAAACTCGCTTATAAAAGTGCCCAAAAATCGACCATCGAAAGGGTCTATTTTCCAAATTGGTTTTTCGTTTGTAGAGGAGAAGTAGGACATCAAGGAGATCACAAAACATAGTTGGAGTCTCTCCAATCGGCCCAGTCCTCTTCAAGTTACAGGCAGTCAAAATTGAAAATTGACTAAAAAACGTGCATACCCCATTTTAATCAAATTTAAAAAAAAAAGTTGTGATATTTTTTGTAATATTTATAACTTAATTTGTAATATTTATAACTTAATACGAGTGAAACAAATGGCAAAACACTCGATTATAAAAAAGGCAAAAAATCGACCATCGAAGGGGTTCGTCTTCCAAATTATTGTAGCAAATAGTTGGATTCACTCCAATCGCTCCTTCTTCCTTCACTCCTTTACAGGCGATCAAAAAAAAAAGGAATAACCCCCCCCCCCTTTTGTTCAATTTTCAAAAAATCTTGGAATTTTGTTTATGGCGTTTTAAACGTTACAAAGTTAACACGAATGAAACTAGTCCCAGAAGTAGATTTTTTAATGTTAGAGAACTCGTTTATAAAAGTGCCCAAAAATCGATCACCAAACGGGTCTATTTCCCAAACTTTCGAACATAATATAGGACTTTTGTTTGTGGAAGGAAAAAGATAACACCATGAATTCAATATGCAGTTAGATTCACTCAAATCGTCAATTTTGTTCTGAAAGTACAAAGGGTCCATATTGAAAGTTGAAAGCAAAGAAAGGAGACCTTTCATTTGGTCAGTTTCAAAAAGTTTTTGGATTTTTTTTCTGTTTTCAATCTCAAAAGAACGAGTATCGTCTTCTGTGAACGTAACAAACTTAGTACCAGTGAAAATAGTTCCATACATGGATCTTTTAAAATTGGCAAAAAACTCGATTATAAAAGTGCCCAAAAATCGACCAACGAAAAGGTCTATATTCCTAATTATTAAATATATAGAAGTTTAGTTTATGGAGGAAGAGAGGAAACATCAAAGAGAGCAAAAAAAGGTTGGATTTTGCGGGTCATTAGTTCCAAAGTTACAGGTGGTCAAAGTTGAAAAGAATTGAGTAAAAAGAAGGAATACCCTCTCCTTTAGTCAATTTCATTAACATTTTGGATTTTTTTTTGTGCTGTTTTCAATCTATATGAGGCGAGTTTAATTCTTTTAAAGGTAATCAACTTATTACGAGCGACACTAATCCCATAAGCAGGTTTTAAAAAATGACAAAAAACTCGATTATAGAAGTGCCCAAAAATCGATCATCGAAAGGGTCCATTTTCCAAATTGGTCTTTCGTTTGTAGGGTAGAAATAGGACATCAAGAAGAGCAAAACACAGTTGGAGTCTCTCCAATCGGCCCAATCATTTCCAAGTTACAGGCGGTCAAATTTGAAAATTGAATAAAAAAAGTTTTTTATATGGTTTATGTATTTTGTATACCCCCTTTTAGTCAAATTAAAAAAAAAAACTTGAAATATTGTTTGTAATATTTATAACTTAATATGAGTGAAACAAATGGCAAAACACACGATTATAAAAAAGACCAAAAATCGACCATCGAAGGGGTTCGTCTTCCAAATTATTGTAGCAAACAGTTGGATTCACTCCAATCGCTCCTTCTTTCTTCATTCCTTCACAGGCGATCAGAAAAAAAAAGAAATACCCCCCCTCCCTTATATTCAATTAAAAAAAAAAATCTTGGAAATTCGTTTATGGCGTTTTAAACGTTACAAAGTTAACACGAATGAAACTAGTCCCAGAAGTAGATTTTTAAATGTTAGAGAACTCGATTATAAAAGTGTCCAAAAATCGATCACCAAACGGGTCTACATCCCAAACTTTTGAACACAATATGGGACTTTTGTTTGTGGAATGAGAAAGAGAACATCATGAATGCAAAACGCAGTTAGATTCACTCAAATCGTCAATTTCGTTCTGAAACTACAGACGGTCCATATTGAAAGTTGATAACAAAAAAAGGAGGCCTTTCATTTGGTCAATTTCAAAAAGTTTGTGGATTCTTTTTACTGTTTTCAATCTCAAAGAAACGAGTTTCATCCTTTATGAACGTAACAAACTTAGTATCAGTGAAATTAGTTCCATACATAGATCTTTTAAAAATGGCAAAAAAATCGATTATAAAAGTGCCCAAAAATCGACCAACGAAAAGGTCCTAAATTCCTAATTATTAAATATATAGAAGTTTAGTTTATGGAGGGAGAAAGGAAACATCAAAGAGAGCAAAAAACATTTGAATCCACTCCACTAGATCCATCCTTTCTAAAGTTGCAGGCCGTCAAAGTTGAAAAGTTGAAAAGAATTGACTAAAAAGAAGAAATACCCTCCCCTTTAGTCAATTTCAAAAAAATTCTGTTTTTTTTTATGCTGTTTCAATTTAGATGAGACGAGTTTAAGCCCTTTGAACGTAACAAACTTATTACGAGGGAAACTAGTCCCATATAAGTAGAATTTTAAAAATGACAAAAAACTCGATTATAGAAGTGCCCAAAAATCGACCATCGAAAGGGTCTATTTTCCAAATGGGTCTTTCGTTTGTAGGGGAGACACTGGAAATCAAGAAGATCACAAAACACAGTTGGAGTCTCTCCAATCGGCCCAATCCTTTTCAAGTTACAGGCAATCAAAGTTGAAAATTGAGTAAAAACGGGTATACCCCTCTTTTAGTCAAATTGAAAAAAAACTAGTAATATTTTTTGTAATATTTATAACTTAATACGAGTGAAACAAATGCCAAAACACTCGATTATAAAAAAAAGCCCAAAAATCAACCATCGAAAAGATTCGTCTTCCAAATTATTGTATCAAACAGTTGGATTCACTCCAATTGCTCCTTCTTTCTTCACTCCTTTACAGGCGATCAAAAAAAAAAAAAAGAAATAACCCCCCCCCCCTTTTGTTCAATTTTAAAAGAATCTTGGAATTTCGTTTATGGCGTTTTAAACGTTACAAAGTTAACACGAATGAAACTAGTCCCAGAAGTAGATTTTTTAATGTTAGAGAACTCGTTTATAAAAGTGCCCAAAAATCGATCAACAAACGGGTCTATTTCCCAAACTTTTGAACATAGAATGAGACATTTGTTTATTCACTCAAATCGTCCATTTCGTTCTGAAACTACAGACCGTCCACATTGAAAGTTAAAAACAAAGAAGGGAGGCCCTTCATTTGGTCAATTTCGAAAAGTTTTTGGATTTTTTTTCTGTTTTCAATCTCAAAAGAACGAGTTTCGTCTCCTATGAACGTAACAAACTTAGTACCAGTGAAATTAGTTCCCTACATGGATCTTTTAAAAATTGCAAAACCTCGATTATAAAAATGCCCACAAATCGACAACCGAAAAGGTCTACCTTCCAAATTATTAAATATATAAAAGTTTAGTTTATGGAGGAAGCCAATTTTGACTGCCAAGTTACAGGCAGTCAAAATTGAAAATTGAGTAAAAAACGTGCATATGCTTTTAGTCAAGTTAAAAAAAAAACTTGTAATATTTTTTGTAATATCTATAACTTAATTTGAAATATTTATAACTTAATACGAGTGAAACAAATGGCAAAACACTCGATTATAAAAAAGGCCAAAAATCGACCATCGAAGGGGGTCGTCTTCCAAATTATTGTAGCAAACAGTTGGATTCACTCCAATCGCTCCTTCTTCCTTCATTCCTTTACAGGCGATCAGAAAAAAAAAGAAATAACCCCCCCCCCCTTATATTCAATTTTAAAAAAATCTTGGAATTTCGTTTATGGCGTTTTAAACGTTACAAAGTTAACACGAATGAAACTAGTCCCAGAAGAAGATTTTTAATTGTTAGAGAACTCGATTATAAAAGTGTCCAAAAATCGATCACCAAACAGGTCTATATCCCAAACTTTTGAACACAATAGGGGACTTTTGTTTGTGGAAGGAGAAAAAGAACATCATGAATGCAAAAGGCAGTTAGATTCACTCAAATCGTCAATTTCGTTCTGAAACTACAGACGGTCTATATTGAAAGTTGAAAACAAAGAAGGGAAGCCCTTCATTTGGTCAATTTCAAAAAGTTTTTGAATTTTTTTTCTGTTTTCAATCTCAAAAGAACGAGTTTTGGCTTCTAAGAACGTAACAAACTTAGTACCAGTGAAATTAGTTTGGACCACACATGGATCTTTTAAAAATGGCAAAAAAGTCGATTAAAAAATTGAGTAAAAAGAAGGAATACCCTCCCCTTTAGTCAATCTCAAAAAAACTTTGTATTTTTTTCATCTTGTTTTCAATCTAGATTAGACGAGTTTAATCCCTTTAAACGTAACCAAGTTTTTACGAGGGAAACTACTCCCGTAAGTAGATTTTAAAAAATGGCGCGAAAACTCGATTGTAAAAGTGCCCAAAAATCGAAAGGGTCTATTTTCCAAATGGGTCTTTCGTAGGGGAGAAATAGGGCATCAAGAAGAAGAAAACACAGTCGGAGTCTCTCCAATCCTTTCCAAGTTACAGGCGTTCAAAGTTGAAAGTTGAGTAAAAACGGGTATACCCCCTTTTAATATTTTTAATGCGGTTTTCAATTTGACTGAGACCAGTTTAATCTCGTAGGAATGTAACAAACTTAATACGAGTGAAATTAATCCCATAAGTAGATTTTTAACAAATGGCAACTCTCGATTATAAAAGAACCCAAAAATCGACCATCGAAGGGGTTAGTCTTCCAAATTATTGTAGCAAACAGGGGGGGGGATTCACTCCAATCGCTCCTTCTTCCTTCATTCCTTTTAAAGGCGTTCAAAAGAAAAAAGGGGGAATAACCAACCCCCTTTTTTTCAATTTAAAAAAAATCTTGGAATTTAGTTTATGGCGTTTTAAACGTTACCAAGTTAACACGAATGGAACTAGTGCCATAAATGGATTTTTAAAAATAGCGAGAAACTCGATTATAAAGATGCTCGAAAATCTTCCAAACTATTGAACATATGGGAGTTTCTTTTGTGGAGGGAGAAAGAAAATATCAAAAAGAGGAAAAAAACCGTTGGTATCAATCCAATCTGTCCATTCCTTCGAGATTAGGAAAGTTGTCGGAAGACCAAACAGATAAGTGAATACCACTTTGAAATGGATGAATGGTGCATTGAATTGAATGGTGCAGAGAGAGACAACAATGGGATCAGGAAGGGAATAATCTTGCGTTTTTACTTGTGGGGATATATGACGGTCGCATTACAACGCTAAGCTGCTGATGTTGGCCATTTCTGGGTCCAGTTTGAAGTTACTCCGCCGACTAGGGCTCTTCAGGCCCTTTTCTTGTCTTGAATTCATCTTTTCTTCGTCGGCTGTTTTCTTTTCGGAATGTCTTGTTTTAAAGTGTGGTAAATAATACAATAGTGGAATGCACTTTTACCCCATCCTAAGGAGTTTGGATTTGGGCTGTGGGTATGGGTCTGGGTATATACCTAAACTTTGAGTGTCAGAGTCGCTGCCCGGGGAGGGGGGGTTTTCTGTTAGTGGGGTTTTGTCCTGCCACTTCTGGCCTCTGGGGTGGTCCTGAGGTGATCCTAAGGAAATAAAAGATAATTAGTGTTTACCCGTTATCTAACAGCTGGAATTGCGGCCGTTCATGTTGCCTTTCGACCTCGGGGTCGTAGGCGGTCGCTGTCCTCACCAGCTGGTTGGGGTGGTCCTCTGTCTTTTGGAAGGTTTTACTCGCATGGCTTTTTATCCTCTTAGTGGCTGTGGTGTAGTCGAAATCCCTTTGTATATCCTGTTTACGAACATACCTGGACGCTCTTACTGCCATCCTGAGAGCCACGTTCTCGACTACCTGAAGGTTTTTCAGGTGTGTCTTTGGCTATTGAGGCGTATGTTAGCCTATGGCTAGATCACCTGTTTGATCAGTGTGGCCTTGTTCTTCAAAGCCAGTTTTGAGCGTCTTATGATCATCGGGTAGAGCTTGCTCCTTGTCATCTTTGCCTCGTTTTTGGTAGTGGTGATGTGTGCTTTCCAAGTCGGGCTTTTGTTCAGCTCCACACCTAAGTATGTGGCTGTCTCTTGCTAAGAAGTCGCCTTTAATGACCACTTGATTGTCTGGCCTGTGATTGCGTCGCTTCCTGAAGATTATGGCCTGCGTCTTGTTGGCGTTCAGATCTATCTTCCACTGGGCACACCACTCTTCTAATGCTGTGACTTCCTCTTCAAGGTACCGTGATAGTAACCATGTGTTTAAGGATCTTGCAATTATAGCTGTGTCATCAGCGTATAATGCAAGTTTGTTCTTGTCTGTTCTAGGGGGTCTCCTACGTACAGGTGGTACAGTTGATGTACGCCTGCTTACATCACCCTGTACGCAGAGGTCCATCTAGGTTCACCCTGAAATCCCTATTAGAAAGGAAAGATCTGACTAGTTTAACAGGGAATGCAGTGTCTTGCAGGCTGACTAGCAGTCCTTTGTGCCAGGCTCTGTCAAAGGCTTTGGCTACGTCTAGCAGGATAGCTCCTGCTGTCTGCTGAATGCCTCAGTGATGTATTCCACCATCCTCAGCACTCTGTTCTCCTTTCTTGAATGAGTGCTTTGGTCTAGACTAGTCGTGCTCTAGTGGCCTGTTTTGTGTTACAGTACTGGCTTCAATAACATTAATAATGCTATTTTCCAGCGTCGCCTATTCGAGGAAGCAACTGGTCTCTCTGCAAGAGTTCAAACTGTTGCTAGTTTGTGTGTCGGCTGTTGAAAGTAGCCTCCTCCGGTGCTTTCTCTCCTAGACGAAGCATCAGTGGACTGTGGTCGGAGGAACTCTCATGGACAACTGTGAGCACAGTTTCCATTTCTAGTTCTCTGGTGAGAACTATGTCCAGCACGTCGTTTCTTTCATTGGTGGCTAGATGAGTAGGTTCTTCTGGCCCCATGAACTGAATGTCTACTCTTCTGTCCACAAAAGCCATCATCGCTCTGCCAGTCTGGTTGATAGCTCTGCTATTCCAGTCTGGTGATTTTGCGTTGAAGCCTCCAATGGCAACGTGTTGTCTCCTGAAAATAATTTCCTCTTGTCATTGAGGTCTCAAGTCATTGGGGTCAGAAGGGTTGTGTATGTCCGTATGGCTGGCATCTATGGCACTGTTGGGGGCTCTGTTGCCTTTTTTAGAGCTCCACGGCAACGATTAGATCACAGTACCTCTTGACATTGAACATAGCCTCTCTCTGGTTCTGCGGAACTTGTACGAGCATCAGGGGCATCAGCCTCTTGTCCCTAAAGCTCCTCATCCTTTAAACCGAAACAGGGGCGATGTTCTTGTTTCTGAGGTCCTGCTCTATCTCTTGGGCTATAAGATTCGTCGGCACGCCTTTAACTACTGTCCTCATGGTCTTTTCTTCTGGCAGGGAGTATGTGTGCAACTCCTTTTTGTCCTTAGACAGCATCCGTGTTAGCTGTCTGTCGTCTTGTGCTGTACTGAGGACGCTTGTTATACTGCCTCCGGTTACTTTTGCCTTCGTATAGTCGGTTTTCTTCGACTTGGTTTTATTGCAGACGACTTGCCAATCGCCTGCGTTTTTGAGTAGCACTGGGGGTACTTTTGGCCTCTTTTCTTCATCCTCCTTGGGGGCCGGAGTGTCTGGTTCCTTGTTGGATTATTTTTTCTTGTTCTTAGCTTCTCGCTCCTCTTTCTGGATTTGCTCCAGCCCGGGCTCTGCTATTTCCTCGTCCAGGATTTCTTGTTGACTTGTTTTTGGAGCCCCAGATTTTTCCTCTATTTGTTTGATGGCATCCGTTGATACGGCGGACAAGTGCTGGTCGCTTGACGGTGGCGACGATCCGGCCAATAGGAATGGTGGGCGTGATTAGCGGCGTTAGTATATAAGCAAATAGCCTCGAGCTTAATGCTCAGTTGACTTGAAAACGAGTAGAGTTTCCACTGCGTGAAAAGTCGCGTAAAAAACTCAATAAAGACAATGGAAGTTCAAGATGTTTCGCTTAATAGTTGTTATTGTCTACCACCTTTAAACAAAACTGCTCTCACTTGACTCATCTCTTATGAAATACGTGTAGAACATGGCATGTTGGTGAATTTAGAGCCTGGAATGGGATTCCGTAAGATGGTATAGACCACCTCATAGAAACAATACCCAAGAGTCTGGATGTCTCAGAAAAATTCTCTACCACATAGAATATTACAAAAAAAGACTTGATTGCAAATGACCGTGCAGATAAGGTTGAAAAGGTTAACAATTTTTGTAGGACCCAAAATATACTGAGTGCTTTGGACTTAAACATAATCAACGAAATTAAATTACATTCTCCTTCGTGTTTAGCTCTACGAAGATACGGTTTCCAATTGGACAAAACTCCGGTAACTGGATGCGAAACCTTCACCTTTGGCTCGGATAATTATTGGGAATGCGCGGTCCGAAGACAAACGGGCCCCGAAAACCACCAGGCGGGCAGCTGCAAAATGGGCCCTAAAGAAGACCCCCTGGCAGTGGTAGATCCCCAACTAAGAGTAAGTCAATTCATAAAAAAAAAATTCAAAACTTTGTTTTTCTTTTCACCCTATATGGCCCTCTACATTTTTAATTCAGATAGGGAAGTACACATACATAAAAATTTTGTGCCCTTTTTACCAAGTTGAAAGAGGTGAATAGCTCGTGTGAGACTTAAAAAACACTTCACATTTGTGAAATTGCCAACATTTCGACTTTTATTGAGGTCTTCTTCAGGTTGGTTCGACAGGAAAACCGACAAACATTATTTATCATATATAGATGTTTTTTTGGTAGAGTGGAACGTTATTTCTAGCTTGTGACAAGCTTCGCTTATTAAAAGAGCCTTGAAGACGACCTCAATAAAAGTCGAAACGTTAGAAATTTCACAAACGTAAACTGTTTTCATGTCTCATCACCTCTTTACTTTTTTTATATTTAATTCTCTCATACATAATGATGATTTTTAAGAGTAGACTTACTAGTTTGCTTAAACTAACTTCAGGTACTTGTTCATGTTTTTTAGGTACACGGTGTTGACAGACTCCGAGTAATCGACACCAGCATAATGCCGAAAGTGACTTCGGGCAACACCAACGCTCCCGCCATCATGATTGCCGAAAAGGGAGCAGACATGATCAAAGCAAGATGGCTGGCCACCCCCGACTATTTTTTCTCCAGTCCCCAGCCGAACCAAAGGGTGAGCAGGGCGTGGGGCGGCTTGGGCATATGGAGAAGGTAATAGGCGTATAAGTCTGACTTCAGTGTTAGGATTTCAGTATTCAGTTTCTATTTTAAGTAGGAAATTTGTTAGGAATGTCGTGTCATAAGTTCTGAAATTTCTGAATGTAAATAGGATTTACTAATTCAAAAAATAGAATTATTTAATGCCAGTTTGGTTGATTATGTCTTGGTAGTAAGTTTGCACTATGTAATGTTAGTTCCTTTTGTAGAGTTTTGTATATATTGTAATAATACGACGGTTATGTAATAGTCTGTAGTTTATTTATTATCTTTAAAATGAATATAGATCGCGTGACAAAATACAAACTGTATAAGAATTTCGTGTTTTCCATTATTTATTTTCTTTTCAATATATCTGCGCACCACTCTAACAGGGTTGATGAGTTCTTTGATTTTTAAACGTTTCTATACCATCCTGTAAACTAGAAAACACTAAAGTCGGCTTTTAGTGGCCTTAAATTAAAACCTTAAAATTAACGGAGATAATCGTTTCAATTAAAGATAAATTCAGCGTTAACTGAAGCCCATCAAAGAGCGAAGTATCAGGATTCATTCCTACTGCTGAAATCGGTGAAAGTTTTTAGATTGAATTACATGTTCTTTAATTTAAAACTAAATCAATTTGTTCAGTTGAAGTTTATTGGACGAGTTGCATCAGAGTGGCGTCAGTTTTTCATATAACCATAAAAACCTGACTTTGTTAAAAAGGAACATTATGGTCCCCTCAGACAAATTTATCTCAAAATCCTAGACAGTTAACCGTGTCCTAGGGTCGTAAAGTACCAATTGAGAACCATTAAAGAATGAATAATACCTGAAAATAAAAGAAATTTTTTCCCATTGTCTGATAACGAAAAAATTCTTGGTCACCGACCACCCTAAAACGCATTTCTAAAGAAATTTTATAGGTACCTACTCTTTAGTGCCTGATAGTCACTATCGAACCAAGATGGGACTAGGTTTAAGTAGTTCATTCCTGCATACATTAACGATTTGTTATGCATTATCTACAAAACAAATTGTAATCTGCTGAATTGCAAGAAACTTGTTTTCGTTACGTTATGTAATTAAGCGCATATCTTGAGTTAGGCGATAATAATGATGATTAATAAATGCAGGAATGTATTAGCGTAAGTATGAAAACAGTTTTTTTTTATGTACCAGTAGTTGGCGTAAAAGTACGCAAAAAAGGAACAAAAAAACTTAAAAGCCACCGAGATTATCCTCATGTGATCAAGCCCCGAAGACCGGTTTCGAGTCCCTTAGCTATTATCAGCTCGGTCCAGTTCATAGACTATTTTCTTCTTGATTCAGCAGTCCCCGGCTCTCCACTCTGTAGTACATAAAATTGCGAAGGCATATTCGCATAAGAAAGTGCTGTTATTAGACATTGAGGGAGCATTTGACAAAGCCAGAACAAACGACATCTGCGAGGCACTTAGGGCTAGTACTAGAGAAGTACCCTAGTATATACTTACGTGAATTTTCTATTTTCTTCGTTTTGTAAAAAAACGAGATTTTGTTTGCTTACAAAGTAGTTTCATCACGAATGAAATCGACTCAAAGCGAGCAAGAACCAAAGACGAAGACAAGTGTAAAATGTTACTTTCCGCCCTTATATATTTATAAATAACTATAAACTATCATAAATAAGTTCTATGGATTCCTGAGTGTGACTAGCCTGCCAGTTAACAATATGATGATGAAATTTTTGTGTTTGCAAAAGTATTGTATTATTTCTATACAGGGTAATTTTTAATTTGGTTTAAGTTACTTCATTCTACCACAAAATAAAGCTAAAAAATACGAATTTTTCCATTGGGAGTATGTGCATTTTTTCGACATGCATATTCGAATTCATAATATAAAACCTGGTTTAAATATTTCCATATTTTCAATGAGATTTTGTAGATGTGTCGATAGTTAAGACAGGACGCATATTTTTTATAAAAAATATGTTTAGTAGCATCAGTGGCAACCTACGGGCAGGTCTAATGCAGTTTTACATTAAACTAACCTGAACTAACCTGATTCTACATTGGAAATTGGAACCCGCAATAATTTCAAATTTTCATTTTAAGTAAACATTTAAACACAAAAAGGGACAATCCTCTGAAAACTGTGCGTTATAACTCAATAATTCAGAAGACAATTGAATATGCATTTCAAACATAATAAAATTTTTTGAGATACTACTTTTTTTCGAGACCGAGACTCGAGTTGCTACTACAAGACCAAGACCGAGACCGAGACCGAGACTTAATTATAAATTTGAGACCGACACAGAGAGTATGTAAGTCTCGGTCTCCGTCTCGGTCTCGTAAGGCTCTATAAGAAATAGTCCGATACTAAAAATCAGGAAATAATATAAAAACTTGAAAATAACAAAATAGAAAAATAAAATTATATACAAAGAATACTAACCAGAACATTTAAATGCAGTAACAAGTAAAGAAGAGAATAAAACTTTACAAAATCTGTTAAATAAAGCAGTCTAGAAATTTCACAATTAGTATGAAATAATTTAGAAGAATGTCTGGTAAATATTGTCAAGTAAGACAGGTAGCAAACCAATTCACACTGCAGAAAAAATATTAAATTTAGGAAAAGGAGAAAAGTAGGTCAAAGGGAGTATGGAAAGGGGTAGAGAATAAAAAAGTAAAGAAAAAATTATGGATATTACAAATGCTGAATACGTGCTTGAAAAACCAAAAGAGAGCCAATTAAATTTAAGAACATAAAAAAACAGCAATTGAGAGAAAAAGCAGATGGGCTAAAATTTAAAAGTTTAATGAATAGCAGAAATTTGTTCAAAGCAGTATAGGACGCTCAAAAACAAAATAAGAAGTAATAGAAAAAATAGTAAATGATCTAAAATAGAAAGGAGTAAAAATTTTGCGAATGAAGAATGAGAATTGCGGAGAAGAAATTTAATAAAAAAAAAACAAAAACGAGAAGGGAACTTTATTGGCAGAAAATTATTATGTGACAAAATGATCAAAGATACAGGAATTAAAAAGGGAAGCCTTTCCTTCAACAAAAGTCCCGTAGGTGCAATAATTTCGGAATTAGGCCCCTTCGGTCCGATTTTTAGGCACTTTTAAATCGAGTTTATCGCAAATTTAAAAAGAAAACTACTTCAAGCGTTAATTTCATTCGAATTGAGTTTGTTACATTCTTAGGGAATTGCAGACGTGCCTTCCAACCAAAAACAGCAAAGAAAAATTTCCTAAATTTTCTTGAACCTGTCTAAGGGGGGGGGGGGGGTAGTACGACTTTTTTCTCAATTTTCAAGTTTGACCGCCTGTAACTTTAAAACGAGTGCACCGATTAGAGTGAATCGAACTGTTTTTTTTGCTCTTCTTATGTGCCAAAATCGAATTTTTGGCCAATTTTTTAAAAAATTTCTTTAGTTGTTAATTACATTAGAATTGAGTTTGTTACCTTTCTAGTGAATTGCACACGTGCCATTCCCATTAAATACAGCAAAAAAATATCTGAAATTTTTTTGAACTTGACCATAGGGGGGGGGGGAGGGGCTAGAACGACTTTTTTCTCAATTTTCAAGTTTGATCGCCTGTAACTTTAGAACAAGTGCACCGGCCACCGATGGGAGTGAATCCACCTGTTTTTTGCTCTTCTTGATATCCTCCTTTACCTCCCACCAACAGAAGTCAACTGCGCGTTATAACTCAATAATTCAAAGGAAAATTGAATATGCAATACAAACATAATAAGATTTTTTGAGATACTAAGGCCGAGACCGAGACTCGAGTTGCTACTACGAGACCAAGACCGAGATTACGCGAGTCTCGGCCTCGGTCTCGATGCACAAGACCGAGACCGAGACTCAATTATAAAATCGAGACCGAGACCGAGACCGAGATTATGTAAGTCTCGGTCTCAGTCTCGGTCTCGTGAAGCTCTATTTTTAACACCCATAACCAATGTTTCGATTATTGTTGAGGTTCCTTCATGAGGTTTTTCATCATGTGGCGCTTGTCATACAACAAAAACATGGCGGTTGCATGCATAAAATATCAAAGTTTGTAATTATCTCAGGAACGGCTGATAAATGGAAGAGTGCACTGTGCTTGGCGCCATTTTCGTAGGGCGGGTTTGTCCAAATTCCTATTTTTGTTCATAATCATATTCTCAATTTTTTTCCATTACGACCCATTTAAACAAAATATCCATGGATTCAGCGCTGGTTGTATGAGTTTTTATGAACGAAAATCAAGAAGTTAGCGGAAAATGAGTAAAAACTTCGTCGTGTATCTTTGATGATAACAAAGTAAAAATCTCGGGAATGGTTAGAGGTAAAATAAAAAAAATAATTGAAAAAATTAACTGAACCATATGCCCTATCCACGACCCATTACCTATTTAGTTCAAAAAAGTACCTACTGATTTCATTGGTGTATGGAAAATAAAAATGTTTTTTGGAAATATGTCGAGAACGGTTAGAGGTGAGGAAAATTGAAGTGTTCGTTGTTGTAGTTAGAACAAGAATTTTGCTGTAAACGAGTATAAACTTCAGTGATTTTTCATGTTTCACTCAAACAATAAAGTTTTTAAATATTGCGAGAACCCTTGAAGTTGCGAAAAATTGGAATGGGGCGTTGTCTGAGTTGGAAAAAGTTAGCTGAAAATAAATAGAACCTTTATGAGCATATTTTAAAAACATCAAAATTAGCAAATATCACGAAAATGTTTAGAGGTGGTTATAAACATCATACCTCATGGTTCTAATTTTGAATAAAAATTTTCTAGATATCTCGACCACTGTTGAAGTTGAGAAAAGTTGGAATAGACCGTTGTCTCGGTTTAAAACTTCAATTTTCTCGCAAACGTCTTTCGATATTAGTAAAAGTTTGGTGGTTTGACACTACACGATGTGGGAATCGCTGCCTATAAGTGCGGACACTTTTACGGCTATTGGCTTTAAGCAAACCGTACGCTAAAAGCGTGTCAACTTGCTCGTTAAAAGTGTAATTATTCATGTTTTTATATTAATTTTTTTTGCTCAGATTGGCGAAATTAGTAGTTACTCTGTCATTAATGACAGCTCAACTTCTTATTTTCAACAATTAGCCAGGTATTTAATTTTTTACAGTACCTAGCCTTTAAGGTGTAATATGACTTGACAATTAAAACATTATTTTTGCGGACAAACCAGTGGATCATTCAAAATTTGGCAAAAGGACAAATTTATTACAAAATGCATAAGCTTTTAGGAAAAAGCTATAAAAAGAATCAGTTCTTACCTGTAAAAAAATTTACACTCTAATAATGACAAGCCCCATAATGAGAGAGGCAAATGTTCAAAAATTATTTTTAATATCAAAACATGTCAATTCAAAGTGAAATTTTTCCACCCAAAAATAAAGTAAATCAAATAAAGCGTTTTCGAAATATTTAAAAAAAAAACATTTTTTTTCTACCAACCTTCTTCAGCGGCCAAACCGAGCGACTTTGCATAAGACAAATTGGCAAGAATCAGTTTATTTTGTACTTTGAGCTTTGTATTTTGAGCGTTGTATATGTTTTTTAGGGACACCCTGTATAATACCAAAAGAGGGACCAGGCAAACGCTTACGACCCTCCTTGAAGATTTTGAAATAATCGTGCGAACATGTCAACCTTGGTCTTTAGAGAGAATAAACACCTCTAACTCCAACCCCCTAGAAGGGGTATGTAAAAAAATTACAGAAATTTGCTTTTTTCAACAAGACGGAGCGCCATCTCACTTTTATTCGTCAGTTCGTCAGTATTTGGATGCACACATTCCAAACTATTGGATTGTTAAGCGAGGCGTTCTGGAATGGCCACCGTGCTCGCCAGACCTCGCTCCACTAGATTTTTTCTTGTGGGGTGATTTGAACACACGCGTATACCTACGCTGCACGCTAGACCTGCATTAATTTCTACCAGAATTATTATTAGCGCGAATTGTACAAGAATGCCAAAATATCACTCCTCTAATGTTACACAACGTCAGTATGGCAACAACGAAACAACCAGTGGCGTATTTAGCCTTCTGTGAAGGGGGGGGGGGGGGAAATTGCGCAAATTACGCGAACATTTTTTGAAGGGCCACGCCCACTTTCTTGACCAATCGGAGTGAATCCAACTGTTTTTTTGAACTTCTTGATCTCCTCTTTCACCCCCCACCATCGGAAGCTCTGTAAGTGCAAGATTTGCGGAGATAAACCCCCTTCGGGGGTCGATTTTTAAGCACTTCAATCGCGTTTTTTGACCATTTTTAAGAACACCTCTTTAGAGGTTAAATTCATTCGAATTTAGTTTGTTACGTTCTCAAGGGATTGCAAGCGTACCATTCCGATCAAAAACAGCAAAAAAATGTTTCCAAAATTTTTTCGAAAATGTTCAAAGACTTTTTACCGGGCATTACGACTTTTTTCTCATTTCTCAACTTTGACCGCCTGTAACATGAGAACGCCTCGACCAATCGGCGTAAATCCAATTGTTTTTTTCTATTTCTTGATGTCCTCTTTCACCTCCTACCATTGGAAGCTCGGTAGGTGCAATATTTTCGGAGATAGAGATCTTTGGAGGTCCATTTTTAAGCACTTTTAGAATCGCGTTTTTTGACCATTTAAAAAAAAACACTTTAGAGGTTAAATTCATTCGAATTGAGCTTGTTACGTTCTTATGAGATTGAAGGTGTGCCATTCCGATCAAAAACAATAAACAAAAATTTCTGATTTTTTTTTGAAAATGTCCACTTTATGATCTTTGAAAACGACAAAATTTCTAAATATCTGGAAATTGGTTATAGGTGAAAAAAATTGGGTTGGCTTGTTGGTTTAGTTTGAAAAAGTTAGCTGAAAACAATTACAAACTTCGTAGGTCTACCTTTGAGATTAATAACGTTTTTAAATATCTCGACATCAGTTAAAATTGTAAAAAAATTGGATTGGATTTTCCCTTTAGTTAGGAAAATTAATCCGAAACGAGAGCAACATCGTTAGTATATTATCGTAGATAATAAAGTTTTTAAATGTCTCTAGAACAGTTGAAGTTGGGAAAAATTGGACTGGATCGATGATTTAGTTAGAAAGGGCTAATTGAAAACAGCTACGAACTTCATGGAGTTTCTAAATATATCGAGAACACTTGAAGTTGAGAAAAATTAGAATAGACTAATCAATCAATCAATCAATATACTTTATTGTCACAAGTCTCACTCTCACAGTAAACAACTCTTTGACAAAGCTTAAACGGTAAAGGAACCCTTCACACAGTGTAAGATAAAGTTCCCGTTGTTCCGGTTACAAAAAATTAAATGTGTCAAAATTTTATGAGCCTATCTTTGATAGTTAAAAAGTTTGTAAATATCTGGAAAATGCTTAGAGAACGGCTAAACTAAATTAAGCTTGTTAGTTGAATTAGAAAAAGGTAGCTCAAAAGAATAAAAAAATAATAGGTTTATATTTGAATTATAAAGTTTTTAACCATCTCAATAACGGTTGAAGTTGGAAAAATTTTTACTGCATCTTTGTCTTGTTTAGAAAAAGCTAATGGAAAACGACAACAAGCCCCATATATCAATCTTTGAAAATAGTAAAATGTCTGACCACCTGGAAAATGGTATTAATTGGGAACAATTGGACTTGACCAATGTCTTAAAGCGGCTTTACTGAGACCGAAAGTTTGACTTCAAAGAGATGTGAGAATTAATTTGATCACATTTTTCCTGAAATCATTCATATTCTTGGATGTCCAAGTTTTGTTTTACACCTAATCAAAGTTTTAAGTTAAAGCTGTCAATTATCAGTTTCGCCAATATTAACTGTCTTAAAGTCCGAAATTTTTAAATTTTGAAATAAGAAACTGTCAGTTTACTTTTACAGAGAGTCTCTTCTTTAAAAAATGTCCGAAGCAGACGTTCAAGCAGGTTTTAAAATGCGTTCTGAGTTTGGAAGAATCTCAAAATCCCTATTTCCTCCCTACCGACGTCTGCCAAAATTAGAAAAATTGAGTTGTATCACAGTCTTCTTGCTCGGAAAGTTTCTTGTTTAAAAATTGTCAAAAACTTAAGTTAAAGCTGTCTAAACGAATTTTTTTCCTATCAAAGTCTGCAAAATATGAAAAATTTTGTTGGGTTTTCGCCTTCTTGTTTAGAAAGTTTCTTCTATAAAAATTGTAACAAAAGAGTATTTTAAAGGTGTTGCGAGATGCTTTGTGAGCCGAAAATATTCCAAAATTTCAAAATAGCTTCCTGAGTTTGGAACAATTAGAATAATTGCTTCAGTCTTAGCCTTCTTGCTCAGAAAGATGAATTAAAAATTGCCGGAAACAGTACTTCAAACAGAAGCTTTCTGAGTTTTAAATAAACGGTTTTCTTCCCTATAGAGGCCAATTTAAATTTGAACAATTGCACTGAGTCTCAGTAGTCTTATTACTTAAAAAGTTTCTTCTTAAAAAATGCCTGACACATCATTTTAAACAGACTTCAAAATGCGTTCTGGGTCTGGAAGAATCTTAAAATTTTGAAATAAGAAACTGTGAGTTTACTTTTACTGAGGGGCTCTTCTTTAAAAAATAGCCGAAGCAGACGTTCAAGCAGATTTCAACCTTTTTGAAATCTGCTTTGAATCTGCTGAGTTTGGAAGAATCACAAAATCTCTATTTCTTCCCTATCGACGTCTGCCAAAATTATAAAAATTGCCTTGGATCACAGTCTTCAGCTCGGAAAGTTTCTTGTTTAAAAATTGTCAGAAACAGTAAGTCAAAAAATTTCAAGATGTTTCTGAGCTTAGTTTTTTTTTTAAATTTTATTATAAAGTTATAAAAAGTGCGTTGGGTCGAAGTATTTTTGCTTAGAATGTTGCTTTTTTTAAAATTGTCACAAACTTACATCAGTACTTCAACAAATTATGAAATGCTTCCTGGGGCTCGGAAGACATCCAAAATCTGGAAAATGAAAGATCAAGCCGTTACAAATAAACACTTTTTCCTCCCATGTTGGCCAAAACTTGAAAAATTAAGTCAAAATTCGATACTTTTGCTTAGAAAGTTTCTCTCTTAAAAATTGTTAGAAATTACTTTAAACAAACTGATATCAATATGCTTTCTGAGACCGGAGACTCCCAAAAGCTGAAAAAAAAGCTCTATGAACTTGAAATAAACGGTTTTCTTCGCTAACTAGGTCGACCAAAATTTGAAAAGTTAAGAGTTCGTTTTCTTGTCTGAAAAGCTTCTTTTATATAATTTTCAGAAATAGTAGCAAGAAATTATTTCATTATGCTTTCTGAGCTCAGAGAAGTCTTACAATCTTAAAGGGAGAGGCTTTATGAGTTAGCCAAAATTAGAAAAATTGCATGGGGCCCCAGACTTCTTGCTTAGAATGTGTTCTTCTTCAAACAGGTTTTATGGTGCTTTCTGAGCTAAAAAAAATCTCAAAATCTTGAAAGTATAGCTTTCTGGGTTTGCTAAAATTAAAAAAATGCATTGGGTCTCAGTCTTTGTGCTCAGAAATTTTTTTTTTATTGTCAGGAACAGTTCTTCAAGCAGGTTTAAAGTACAGAAACAGTACTCAAAATCTTGAAGGAAAAAGCTTTCTGAGCCCTAAGTAAACGAACTTTTTTTTCCTATCAAAGTCTGCAAAATATGAAAAATTGTGTTGGGTTTTCGCCTTCTTGTTTAGAAAGTTTCTTCTATAAAAATTGTAACAAAAGAGTATTTTAAAGATGTTCGAGATGCTTTGTGAGCCCAAAATATTCCAAAATTTAAAAATAGCTTCCTGAGTTTGGTACAATTGGAACAATTGCTTCAGTCTTAGCCTTCGTGCTCAGAAAGATGAATCAAAAATTGTCGGAAACAGTCTTCAAACAGAAGCTTTCTGAGTTTTACATAAACGGTTTTCTTCCCTATAGAGGCCAATTTAAATTTGAACAATTGCACTGAGTCTCAGTAGTCTTATTACTTCAAAGGTTTCTTCTTAAAAAATGCCTGACACATCATTTTAAACAGACTTCAAAATGCGTTCTGGGTCTGAAAGAATCTTAAAATTTTGAAATAAGAAACCGTGAGTTTACTTTTACAGAGAGGCTCTTCTTTAAAAAATAGCCGAGGCAGACGTTCAAGCAGATTTCAAAATGCGTTTTGAGTTTGGAAGAATCTCAAAATCTCTATTTCTTCCCTATCGACGTCTGCCAAAATTATAAAAATTGCCTTGGATCACAGTCTTCAGCGCGGAAAGTTTCTTGTTTAAAAATTGTTAGAAACAGTAAATTAAAAAATTTCAAAATTGTTGTGCACAAACTCACATCAGTAGTTCAAACAAATTACGAAATGCTTTCTGGGCTCGGAAGACATCCAAAATCTGGTAAGAGAAAGATCAAGCTGTTACAAATAAACATTTTTTCCTCCCAAGGTTGGCTAAAACTTGAAAAATTGAGCCAAAACTCGATATTTTTCCTTAGAAAGATTCTCTTTTAAAAATTGTCAAAAAGTGCATATTGAAAACAGATTTCAATATGCTTTCTGAGCTTGGAGAATTCCAAAAGCTTAAAAAAAAGCTCTATGAACTTGAGATAAATTGTTTTCTCTGCTAAGTCGGCCAAAATTTTAAAAATTATGTCTGGTTTTCATCTTCTTGTCTGAAAAGCTTCTTTTATATACATTTTTAGAAATAGCAGTTCAAAATAATTTCAAGACGCTTTTGGAGCTCAGAGCTCCAAAAGCTCCGACTTTATTAAATTTTCTAGTTTGGCTTTAATTTAAATTTTACTCATATCTTGTATTGAAATAAAATGTTTGGAGTCCGAAAATTTGAACATCCTCTTCCTCTAATAATCCTATAAAACTATAATAAACCAAAAATTAAAAAAAAATCTTTCTAACGTCACTTTTAAGTGTGTTGGCAATACCAAATCAGGAAATGTGATGTCAAAGAATTGGACGAAATTAGAACAAGTTCTATTTCGTGAATAATTGGACCCACAATTATTTGATGCTAAATTTGAAGACCAATTTTGTTCTTGAATCTGCTTTGATGTCACTAATCGGAGGTCAAACTCTCGGTGTAAAGCCGGCATTAGTTTGAAAAAGCTACTCGAAAACTTTGAAAATTATAAAGTTTCTAAATATCTCCAGAAGGGGTGAGAAATCTTGAAAACGAGTACCAACGTCTCAATCTGTCTAAGTAAATAATAAAGTTAAATAATAAAATTTGGCTCGTAGCCTTAGAAAAAGATAGCTGAAAACCCCTACGCACCTCATGAGTCTATTTAAAGTTGGGAAAAATTGGGATAGACCAACGTCTTAGTTGCAAAAAGTTAGCTGAAAACGAGTACAAACTTCATGGTTTTATCTTCAAAAACAAAAAAATTTGTAAATGTCTCGAAAACAGTTAGAGGTGGGAAAAATTGGTTTGGCTCGTTGCCTTAGTTAGGAAAAATTGACTGAAAACGAGTACCTAGCAACTTCATGGGTCTAACTTTAACAATAATCAAGTATAAAAAGATCTGTGAAATGGTTAGAGGTGGGAAAAAATGGAATGGTTTGTTGCCTAAGGCCTTAATTTATAAACCACACCACACTTTAGGATAACATCAAAATTAAGTGCTCCTTTTGCCTAGATTTAAAGAAAAATTCATAGAACAGCTGTAAAACCTTCTTGAGCGTCGTAAAAGCTTCCTGAGCGTCGCTTGACGGCTCCTTAAAATTCGAAAAAAGTTAAAATCGCCTCTTCAAGGACGCATAGTAAAAAAAGCTAAAAGCGACAAGAAATTTTAGTGCCCCATCTTTACAAATAATAAAGTATGTACATATCTTCAAAAACGGTTAGAGATGTTAAAATTCGTCTTTGCCATACCAAGCGCCAAAAATTAGAAAAAAAGTACAAGTTGCAACTTGTATTTAAAAAGGGTGTCTACTAGCAAAACTACATTCTCAAACTATTGAAACTAAAAAAAAGTACTCAAAAGCTTTGTGTGTATGAATAAATTAAAGTAGAAATGACGACGTTTCGATATGATCTCTTAAGTCCGTCATTCCTTGAAATGGACAAAAGTAAAAAACTTAAAAAAGAAAAAAATAAAGAGGTCTTAAAAAGGAAGGTTCAAAAATTACATTTATATAGTATTATCATTCAAAGTCTTTTTTTGGGCAAGTCCGTCCCAGTACACGGATCTCCAGACGGATCTCCCTTATCGAAGCAGGGGGCAAGGGTGGCCGAAAAACACCCGCAGACTCCAACAACGAAATCCAAGGCTGCGGTGCATCTTCGTCGCTGTCTATATATAAAACCTTCGCCTGGTACCACCATCTGAGTACTACGCGTCGAGCCATTGTCTACGCTTGTTTAGTTTTTTTCGTGACTCATTAGAAGCATCAGTAAATCGAAGAAAAATGTACAAGTTCGCTGTTGTGGCTGTGATCACCCTTGTGACCTTACAGGTGAGGGACTGTATTTTATTAATTTTTGTTACACGCGCTTATTCCTTAGCAGAAACTTAAAATAAATATATGTATACCCAAAGTAACCGAAAATAGTATATTTGGTTTGTTTAAACTTTTTATTTTTATTTAACCCTAATTATTCACAGATTCTAAATCAATAAAATTGAACGAAACAGGTACATAAATTCCTAGAAACCTCCAATTCTCTAAAAAATAAGACCTTATTTTTATCATAAATGAGTTCTTTGTTTTTTTGGGTTAACACATATTTTTGGTTTAGCTCTATTTATTAATCGATTTTCAACATCGAATAAACATCAATATTTTCGCATTTCCGTCCTCTACAATAACATTAACTTCAAAAAAAAAAGAAATGTTTTAGGGTGTGAAATATATAAAAAACCTCAAAGAACTCAGAAATGCTAAAAAAGCTGTTGTTTATTGGATGTTGAAAATCATAACCAACAACCAAAAAACAATTAACTCATTTATAAAGAAAAAAATACTTAATTTAGTAGAGAATTGGAGGTTTCTAGGAATTTAAACATTTGTTTTTTCACTTTTATTGATTCAAATTTTGTGAATAATTAGAGTTCAAAATAAAAATGTTTGCCACTGATTTGGTAACCAAAAAAATAAACTCATTTGACAAAAAAGAGTGGGAGTTGAAAGAAATTTATTTTCTGCGAAGTATGTTAGTGATCGAACTTTTTAGCTTTTTAGCAAGAAATTTTAGTTTAAAATATGCAAAAATATTGCATATTATATTATATGAAAAAATATAGTAAATATTGCCATTTTGCATATTTTAGACTAGAATTACTTGCGAAAAAACTAAAAATTTCGTTCACTAGAAAAGAGTGGTTCATTTAATTTCTATCCGAATTAGGGATTTGAATAAGCTGGTATTAGATAGTTTGAGATTTTTATAGACCCCCAGTACTGTAAAAAATAAAAAAAAATTGGGTGAAAATTACTTAGAAATGTGATAATATTGTTGTTTATTCGATGTTGAAAATCGGTTAATGAATAGAGCTAAAACAAAAATTTGTCTTAACCAAAAGACAAAATTTGAGAAAACTGATACACTTCTAGTTAACAAATAAAATATGCGAAATGGATGAATGAAAAAATTGATTAAACTCTTCGGGAGGACACAATATTTTGCACCAAAAAAATATTTTGTTAAAAAATTAGCGCATTTTTATTTATTCCTAAGCGAGAAGAGCTGTGAAAAAAACCGAAATAACAAAAAATGAATGAATAAGTGGCTAAGAAAGCAGCAAAAACGTAACCAAAAGTTATTAAATTTATTTCAACCGAATTAGACAATGATCAGACTCTTTTGGCAATAAATACCCTTTGTAAAGCTATAAAAAATATATAGAACCAGCATTATATGATTTTCTCTTATGTCATTGCATCTTTTCTCTTTTAAAATCCTATGATTCTAAGGCTGCTTTATCTAGATATAAAAATATAACTTAAATATCATTAGATATTCATTATCACACTGCAATGATTAGGTCTTTTGTATATTCTCATTTTAAACTTAATACACAACTAAACCTAAGATTTTAAGAGATTAATTGATGTAATATACGTCAAATTTTGTATTTAAACCTTAAGTCGAGTTTAAACTTACGGTGTCCTAGATCTTAAACTCCACGTAAGGTTAAACGAAGATTTTTACTTTCAGAAGTTAAAGTGGGTTTTAGGACTTTAAACTTTTAAATTTCAAGTTCAAATGCCAAATAAACGTGCATTTGAGCAAGTAATCAAATATACGTCGAATCCGGAGTTTAAATACCTCTCAGATACAGTTTAATCTTGTTAAAGACGGCGAGAGGCATAAAAGCCTTTATGATTATTGTTGATTTTCAGTTTTATTTTGAGAGGATGTACCAATCACCCACACATTCTTTAACAACATAATATTTGTTTGGAATACGTTTCTTTCGGAAAAATCCATGCCTTGTTTTTGTCAGAATCATGCAAAACTTACTCAAAGGCCAAAAGTCGTCTGTTAATCGTTCCTTCTGATAAACCCTGACCTCTGGTTATCTTTTTCCAACTAAGCAGACTCATAATGATTAATCAAAACACACAAACAATTACTGAAAATAAAAACGGAATGAGATAAATTACATTTTATCTGACACTCTTTTGCATTCAGAAATAAGAAAATTTCCCATTGACGATGGCCAGATTAATTCCAAATCGTCCCTCACTACGAAACCTAATTACCTACTTTTCTATTGTTAATAATTTCAGTTCCATTATAAAATAGCAATTATTATCATAACTTTTAATTAAAACAACATTGAAGCCTTATTAAAGCGTATCGAGCTAATTTAAATTCTTGTAATGCTTAGCAGGTGATAATCTATCAAGCTTCCTGTGCAATGTTTTGAATCTCGTCTATAATAATCTTCATTAGGTAACGAGTAATAGTCTTCATTGGGTACCTAGAGTAATACTAATTTACAGAAAATAAATTTCTTTCAACTTCCATAATTAATTATTGTTGTTGCAGTTGGCCTTGGCCAAGCCCAAACCAACAGAAAAACCTGCAGAAAAGTCCCAAATCGACGAACTGGCGGCCAATGCCCGTCAGCTGGTCCACAACGTGAGCTCAATCATTGAAGGCAACCTCCCAGACTCCAAAAAGGTGTCTGACTCTTTGACCGAAACCTCCCAGCAATTGGCCGACAAAGTTAAGGACATCGTTGACAACCTCAACAAACAGGTACGACATCGTTTACTTCTTGTGCGCTATTTATTAACTTGAGGAAACTTAGACCAAAGGGCACAAAGTTGAGGTTGAACAAACCATCAATGACATCAAGACGCAATTGAAGGAGACAGCCCGCACTCTCGAGAAAGCCATAGGACCCGATGCCGTTAACAAGGCCAAAGAAATCAAGGCCAATTTGGACGAGGGCTTGAACAAAGCGATCACTCAGGCTGAGGAGCTGGCCAAGACGGCTCAGCCTCATGCAGATGGTGAGTAGTTCCACCACCATTTTTTGTTTTTTAATTTAGGAATATATGTTTGTTGCAGAATTGAAAGAAGATCTGACCAAGGCCGCCCAGAAAATTTTGGACGCAGTCGTGAAGGCCAGTAAAACCCTGAAAGACGATTTAGAGAAACATGTGGCCTAGCCTAAATCTTGTATTATAAATTATATAGTTTGACTGATTTTCTAAATTTTTTGATAAAGAGATAGAAATACTGTAATATTTAAGTGGTTTTTCAGTAGTTTTATAGCTAGTAAGTACCTGTGAGAGTTTCTGTACTCGATGTTTGTATTAATAAAGGGTATCAGTTTCTGATAAAGTGAGAGTTTCTTTGCCCTTAACGCAAAAGTGTTACAAGGATGCAGAGAATATATATTGAAAATAGAATACATTGATATACATTGATACATTACATTGAAAATAGATATACGAGAGAGATAAATATAATAAGATATGTCAGCTTTGTTGCCAAATGTTAATTTCTTCTAGATTATGTTGAGGAGTTTCACATCTTATGAAAAAATGGCTATTGTATCAAAATTCCATGGTTTTTAAGAAATTCCGCTGTAACCGGTATCAATAGATCTAAATAAATACAAACTGTAATTACGCTTTTTGATAAAAAAAAAATAAATAAAAAAACGACTTGAGGAAACTTTGTCCAAAGGGCACAAAGTTGAGCTTAAACAAACCATCAAAAGTTTTGAGAAAGCTGGCAAAATGCTAATAGGTTTGTAATTTTCCATTAATTCACGTTCGCCTCTTTTAAAAAGCGGTTGGATTAGAGCAATTTTGCGCTGGTTTGGAAATATACCCTTTTTGAAACTGTTATTTATCAAGTAGTAAAGGACTTTCTGGTCAATCAGATAGATAATCAAGGTGGCTGTCTTAGTTTTTTTCGACAGCGAAAAAGCATTCAGCAAAATTTTAGGGAACAAATTACAATTTTTGTTATCAATCTAGGGTCATAAATTATAATTATAAGCAAAACTTTGAAAGTCAGTGATCAAGAATTACTTATGTAAAAAATATTAAATATTAAAATAAATTGACTGTTATTAGTCATTTATTATTATTTCTTTTTAATCGACAATTAGTGGAATCTTACACCTCGAGTAAGTAATTAAATTCTTTTGAAATACCTACAGAAGCAAAATGACACCAAACTTGACGCAATACTATGTTTTTATATATTTATTTCTTTACCTCTAATAAAACAAACTTCTGCGTGAATCAATAAAAAAATGACTTGAGGAAACTTTGCCCAAAGGGCACAAAGTTGAGGTTGAACAAACTATCAAAAGTTTTGAGAAAGCTGGCAAAATGCTAATAGGTCTGTAATTTTCCATTAATTCACGTTCGCCTCTATTAAAAAGCGGTTGGATTAGAGCAATTTTGAGCTGGTTTTGAAATATTCCCTTTTTGAAACTATTATTTATCAAGTAGTAGAGGACTTTCTGGACAATCAGATAGATAATCAAGGTGGCTGCCTTAGTTTTTCTCGACAGCGAAAAAACATTCAGCAAATTTTCAGAGAACAAATTACAATTTTTGTTATCAATCTAGAGTCATAAATTATAAAAATAAGCAAAACTTCGAAAGTCAGTGTTCAAAAATCATTTATCTAAAAAAAACTAAAATTCTAAAATAAACTGACCGCTATTGTCCATTTATTATTTTTTGAAACAACAATTAGTGGAACCTCATACGTAGAGTAAGTAAATAAATTATTTTGAAATACATAGAGCATCGCAATGACTCTAAACTTGACGCAATACTATTTTTTTTATATATTTATTTCTTTATTTCTAATAAAACAAACTTCTGCGTGAATAAATAAAAAAATGACTTGAGGAAACTTTGCCCAAAGGGCACAAAGTTGAGGTTGAACAAACTATCAAAAGTTTTGAGAAAGCTGGCAAAAAAAAAATAATAAATTTTAAAATAAATTGACTGTTATTAGTCATTTATTATTACTTCTTTTTAATCGACAATTAGTGGAATCTTACACCTCAAGTAAGTAAATAAATTCTTTTGGAATACGTATAGAAGCACAGTGACACCAAACTTGGCGTACCATTTTTTTATATATTTATTTCTTTATTTTATATAAAACAAAGTTGTTCTCCAGGAATAAATTAAAAAAAATTATTTGAGGAAACTTAAACCAAAGGCACAAAGTTGAGGTTGAACAAACCATCAATGACATCAAGACGCAATTGAAGGAGACAGCCCGCACTCTCGAGAAAGCCATTGGACCCGATGCCGTTAGCAAGGCCAATTTGGATGAGGGCTTGAACAAAGCGACCACTCAGGCTGAGGAGCTGGCCAAGTCGGCTCAGCCCCATGCAGATGGTGAGTAGTTCCACCACCAATTTTTTCAACATTTTTGAACACATTTTTGTTGCAGAATTGAAAGAAGATCTGACCAAGGCCGCCCAGAAAATTTTGGACGCAGTCGTGAAGGCCAGTAAAACCCTGAAAGACGGTTTAGAGTAACATGTGGCCTAGGCGTAAGTCTTGTATTATAAATTATATAGTTTGACTGATTTTCTAAATTACTTTGATAAGTATAATGAGATACTGTAGCACTTAAGTGGTTTTTCAGTAGTTTTATAGCCAGTAAGTACCTGCGAAAGTTTCTGTACTCGATGTTTGTATTAATAAAAAATATCAGTTTCTGATAACGTGAGAGTTTCTTTGCCCTTAAGTCAAAAGTGCTACAAGGGCACAGAGAAGATAGGAATATTGTTAAAATGTGGCAACGTCGCACTTCCTATTATTGCAATAGGGGGCCTTGTTTGACAAGTTTGAAAATGGGTGAGAGAGAGATAAATATAATAAGATCTCATCAGGTGTGTTGCCAAATGTTAGAGAATTTCTTCTAGATTACTTTGAGCACGAGTTAAACAGCTTGTGAAAAAATGGCTATTGTATCAAATCTTCAAGATTTTTTAAGAAATTCTACGCTTTTCTACTATAATAAGTATCAATAGATCTGTATAAGTTCAAAATGTAAATATGCTTTTTGATTTTATTGTATCTAAAAAAAAAATAAAGTAACACAGATTATTGGAAACATTTTATAACTATACCGTGATTCTTTCGTTGGCGTTTCTAAAGTGTCCAAAGACATTTCGCAGTTTAGGATAGTTATGATTCACTCTAGATAAACATGGTGGCTGTCTTTCCTGCTTGGAAAATTAATCCTGCCAAATTGAAGGCGCTGATGAAGGCGTACGAACCAAAATCGATAGAGCTGATGAATTTTTCTCGGATAGTTATTTCCGACAAGGAAAAAGCAAAATTCAACAAAATGTTTGCGAAAAAATTACAAAATTTTACGCTTTTTGACTTTATTATATCTTGTGTGTTATTGGAAAAACTTTATAGCTAATTATAATCATTATTTCGTTGGCGCTGTTCTAAAATATTCAAAGACATTTTGGAGTTTTAGAATAATTATTATTCACACTTCCGAATGCGGTCTCGAGATCCATGGCGGCTATTTTTCCTTCTTGGAGAATTTATTCTGACGAATTGAAGGTGCTGATGAAGGCTTAGGAACCGAAACCGATAATGCCGATGAATTATAACTCTAGAGTAGTTTTTCCCGACATTGACAACAAAATTTCAGCGAAAAAATTACAATTTTTGTGATCAATCTAGAGTCATAATTTATAATAATAAGCAAAAGTTCGAAAGTCAGTGTTCAAAAATCATACAACTTGTGTATATACAACTATAACCCAATACAACTTTAAGTTTTTCAATCATGATTCTTAAATAAGAAAATAAAAATTAAATTGAAAGCCCTCTTTATTACAAATTTAATGATGTGTAACACTTTTTTTTAACGATTTATTTATCAAAGTTTATGGGTTTTTCAAATTTGTCGACTTACATTAAATTGGGACAAATATGCTCATTTTAATAATCAACAAGCTGTTTTTAAATTTATAAAAATCTAGCCACCTACACAAAAGTAGAAATTTGCTATAAGGTTTTATTTTTGTTTATAAACTTATTTTAATATATTTTGAAAATAAAATTTCCCTTGCTCGCACTTTTTGTTTTCTACTAGATTAAGTAAAAAAGTAAAGAATTGAAAACAAATAAAAGTTAATGTTTCTACTAAAAAAATAGTTGATGATGGTTACTAAAATTAATAACGTTATAGTGAAAATCTGAAAAAAATGTGAATTAGAAAATAAAAATTACTTTTCAAAAACTTCCTAAAATAAGTTAAAAAAAAACATTAAACCATATAAGACAAATTTCGATTTTATTCGATAATTTTCCGGAAAAAGTACTATTTTTTCCGAACGCCAGTAAAGTATTGTTCATTTATTATTTTTTTAAACAACAATTAGTGGAACCTCAAACCTAGATTAAGTAAATAAATCCTTTTGAAATACATACAGAAGCACAATGACTCCAAATTTGGCGCAATACTATTTTTTTATATATTTATTTCTTTATTTTAAATAAAACAAAGTTCTTGTGCATGAATAAATAAAAAAAATGACTTGAGACCAAATGGCACAAAGTTGAGGTTGAACAAACCATCAATGACATCAAGACGCAATTGAAGGAGACAGCCCGCACTGCCGAGAAAGCCATTGGACCCGATGCCGTTAACAAGGCCAAAGAAATCAAGGCCAATTTAGACGAGGGCTTGAACAAAGCGATCACTCAGGCTGAGGAGCTGGCCAAGACGACTCAGCCCCATGCAGATGGTGAGTAGTACCACAACCAATTTTTTGAAAATTTTTGAACACATTTTTGTTGCAGAATTGAAAGAAGATCTGACCAAGGCCGCCCACAAAATTTTGGACGCAGTCGTGAAGGCCAGTAAAACCCTGAAAGACGGTTTAGAGAAACATGTGGCCTAGGCGTAAGTCTTGTATTATAAATTATATAGTTTGACTGATTTTCTAAATTTGTTTGATAAGTAATGAGATAGAAATACTGTAGCACAAGTGGTTTTTCAGTAGTTTTATAGCCAGTAAATACCTGTGAGAGTTTCTGTACTCGATGTTTGTATTAAAAAAGGATATCACTTTCTAATAAAGTGAGAGTTTCTTCGCCCTTAAAGCAAAGGTGTTACAAGGATACAGAGAATAAAGAAATATTGTTAAAACGTGGCAACGTCGCACTGCCCGTTATTGCAATATGGGCGGTTATTTGACAAGTTTGAAAATGGCTGAGAGAGAGATAAATATATGAAGATCTGTCAGCTGTGTTGCCAAATGGTAGAGAATTTCTTCTAGATTACGTTGAGCAGGAATTAAACATCTTGTGAATAAATGTCTGTTGTATCAAAATTTCAGGGTTTTTAAGAAATTCTACGCTTTTCTGCCGTAACCAATATCAATGGGCTTAATTAAGTACAAAATATAAATACGCTTTTTGTTTTTATTGCATCTAAAAAAATTTAGAAACATAGATTATTGGAAAAACTTTATAATTGTACCGTGATTTTGTCGTAGGGTCCAAAAACATTTCGCAGTTTTAGAATAGTTATTATTCACTCTCCTGAAGGTGGCCCAGAGCTAGATAATTATGGTGGCTGTCGTTCCTGCTTCGAAAAATTTATGTTGTCAAATTGGAGGCGCTGATGAAGGCTTAAGAACCGAAACAGATAATGCCGATGAATTATTCTAGGGTAGTTTTTCCCGACATCGAAAAAGCGTTCAGCAAAATTTCAGCGGAGAAATCACAAATTTTTACTCGTTTTGATTTTCTTTTATCTAAAAAAATTAAGAATCATAGATTGTTAAAAAACTCATGATATTTTGTGGGCGTTTCTAAAGTATCCCAAGATATTTCACAGTTTCAGAATAATTATTATTCACACTTCTGCATTTGCCCCGGAGCTGGAGATCCACGGAGGCTGCTTTTCTTTTTTGGATAGTTCTTTCTGATATCGAAAAAGTATTCAATAAAATTTCAGTGAACAAATTACAATTTTTGTTATCCATCTAGAGTCATAAATTAAAATAATAAGCAAAACTTCAAAAATCACTTATTTAAAAAAAAATTAAATTTTAAAATAAATTGACTGTTGTTGTCCAGTTTTTATTTTGTAAATCAACAATTAGTGGAACCTCATACCTCGAGTAAGTAAATAAATTCTTTTGAAATACACACAGAAGCACAATGACTCCAAACTTGGCGTAATACTATTTTTGTTTTATATATTTATTTCTTTATTTTATATAAATTTCTGAAAAAAGGGCAGCTGCTGCTCATTTTCGGGTCTTTGCTTGGGTGGTGTTGGTGATTTTTGCGTAGAGCTCGTCCCCAGTGTCTTTCACCTTTTTTCCAAATTCTTGAAAAGCTTGAGTGGCGTTTTGGTATAGTTCACTAGTCTAAAAACATAAAAGAATTAATTATTGCATTTATTTTTGAGAAGAAAAATATAGCAACCAACCTGAACCTTATCGACTAATTCGGAAATACTTTTCTGAGCGGACTGCAGCAGTTCTTCTAGGTCGTGCGTCGGGTCGGTGGAGGGCGTTGTCGCAGGTGCTTCTCTGCGTATCACAATGCTGGCATCAGATTGAAAGGAAAACATCTAAAAGGATAATTTTAAATAAAACCTTAAATTGATGTCTTTATTCGCGTTTCGAGCATAACAGTTTACAGTAAAAAAAAATCAAGCTTCTGCTGGGAATCGAACCCAGACTTTGGACCACTGAATCACGGAAGAGCATCTCTGGGTTCGATTCCCAGCAGAAACTTGACTTTTTTTTAGTAAAAATTATTATATCCGAAACGTTCAATGTCTAACTAAAAGTAAAAATTAAGTTACAAAAAAAAGCAACTTACCTGGAAAACAAACACTGCGACCACAAACCCCAAAGCAATTTTACTCGCCATTTTTAGAGCGTTTAGTGAAAGACCTAGTGTCAAGTACGAGGACTAAATATGAACTGAGTGATAATTACAACACTGATAATCTGCTTATTTAAGCACAACTCGAAAGAACGGTCTTCAATTATAACATAAATCATTCCAAGTGAAATTTATGGCATTATGAGGGTACTTGCTACATACAGAGGCTCAACTAAAAGAAGTGAATGATGACGGTGATTTCATTGTTCGAAAATTTGTGTTTAGAAATATCCAACTAACGGCCAATTTTATAATCAAATTTAAAGTCCCATTAACTTAAATAACTCCCAGCATGTGTCATTTTCTCTGATACAAATTTAATACATGTCACATCTTGATATCACTTTAAATTAAAGGAACTTTAAATATGATTATGGACTTGGCCGTTAAAGTGTAAAGCAAAAGCACTTTTGTGACGTTACTTGTGTTGCAACACGTTCAGAGAATGTAATTGTGACGTTAAAGAAACGTCTTATTTCTAAAATAAAGTTTATTTTAAGAGTTAAAGCTTGTAAAACAGCAAATTTGTATTCAAGAACCAGATTATAATAAGTTGGTTTAAAAAGGAACATATTCTATCTAACTATCGCTTGCAGTCTGAAAGAATGCTCTTTTGATAAAAAGGTCAAAAGCCCAAGAACCATGTTATCGACAAGTTTAGAGTCCGATTTTAATGGGCTTTATTAATCATTAAGTCAAATATTTATTGAGTAATCACTTTTTTACACATTTTATAATTTTTTGGATAATGCGATTTTCTAAAATAATTCTAATTTTTCTGTGACCTTGTTTGACACGCCACTGGACATTACAAGTAAATGCAAATACAAATTAGGAACAAGTTCAAACTAACATAACAATAATTGTTACCAAATTGCCTTATTATGCGTTTTTACAGTTTGATGTTTAAACATTTTGCAACAATGCGACGTACCTACAAGACTAAAACATAAATGTAACTTTGCGGTGTAGTAGTGTATAACAGAAAAATGTACTTTAGCTGGGTGTATGGTATTTTTTTATTAATGACCATTCTGGTAAGTGGTAAGCTCCATTTTGTTTTACCATTACATTACAAATTAAAAATTTGGAGAAAAACTTTCATTAACAATACACATTTTTTTATAGAATGTCCAGGGTGCCATTCCAGAAGACTCGTTCGATGAATCCTTTGAGAAATCGTCAACTAACGTGAGGTAAACAGTTTGTTTATTTATGTGTTATGTTTCCAATAATTTACTTAAATAATTTACCACCAATAAACGCTTAAAATAAAGAAATTTCCAGCCAACCCTGGTATTACGTTATAAGCCGTACGACAAAGCATCTTTCCGTAAGTGGAACCTAAACGAATGCGGGTGTAGTGTCTCTAATTAAGAACCATAAAACCTTATATCATAAGTATTATATAAACCTACTAATAAATTGGAATGCGGGTAACAGTGCCGTATTTAACATCATATTTACTTCATAGCACAAAATATTTACCGACGTGACGTGGAGATGACCTCACAATGACATCAAGCTTCAATTACTGATTTGGAATACTGATCACAATGTTACAAGAGCTCAGGTGTTGTTTTACTTAAAAAAATCGTTTGAAACAATAAATTAAGGTTTTCGAATTTAACATCATTTGGAAGTCTATTTTTGGTCATTAACACCATTGAGACGTCCATGTTTGACCATTAGTTCTCCTAAAAAGCTGTACCGACGTTGGGATGACATCACAATGACATCAAGCTTCAAAAAACGATTTAGAGTACTGGTCTGGGGTAGTTTTTCAGTCAGAAAGAAAGCTATGAACAACAAATTTAAGATTTTTTAATTTAACATCATTTCGACGTAAACTTTTATCAAAAAATTAAACCCTCTTACCAAAAAAAGTTTACCGACGCGACGTTGAGATGACATCACAATGACATAAATTTGAATTAAAGAATAGGAATACTGATCACAGAGTAACATGGGTTGGGGTGAAGATTCGTTAAGAAAAAATTGTTATTTGCAATGAATATACAGTTTTTGAATGTAACGTCATTTTGATGTCCATTTTTGGACATTTACTCATGACAAAAGAAAATCAACCTTGAAATAACATCACAATGATATCTAGTTTCAATTAAATAAAAATTCAGACTACTAAGCCCAATGTTTCATAGGCTGGGGTGGTGTTTTGTAAAGAAAAAATTATTATAAAAACAAACGTATATATATTATTATATTATAATATATAATTATATTATAATACAACAGCAACCGACCAAAATGGTCAGTGACCGAATTCTTTCAGCCTAAGAGTAATTGCTGGTTGAGTTTTCTTTCACAATACTGGACAAACAAAACAGTGAAAAAAATAAAATTTGAGAACAAAAGCGAAGTTGAGTTGTATAGATATAGTGTGAAATTTGAAATAATGATTAATTGAATATAAAACAGACGGGTTCATTGTTGAAGTTCTGTCGTGGCTCTTCTTGACCTTAGCGTTTGGTAAATTGTTTGAGTTGGGTACGTACAGCGTCTTCGTACGGGTTTTTCTTCAATGCACAGGACATCGAGGAGCTCTTGGTTGGACCTCTTGTTGGCGAATTTGTTTGTCTGCCAATTATCGGTTCTATTTGTGTTTCTCGATAGAGTAGATCATTGGATGGATTATGCAGGGGGTTTCTTGGATTTCTCATTCTTGTGATGTTCTTCAGTGATGCTGTTTCTGCTACTTCGATATTGTGGAGAGCTGTTGGTGTGCATGTTGAGAAAAGTGGGCAGCAGTATTACAAAAGTGGGCGACAATGTATATATGAGCGGCCGTTGAGATGTTGATTCCTTGGCCTCGGCCGGTAAGGATTCGGAAGTGCTTTGCTCTTGTTGTGCATCATTTTTTATGTGCATGTTAAAATTAAGTTTGTGGTCTATTGTAACACCTAGGCATTTAGGAATAACTGTTGTATTCGAAATATGTAATGTTGGAGAATCAGCAATAATTCGGTAGATGAAAATGATGAGTTGAGATGAAGGGTGACTTTTACAACTATCAGTAAAACTTCAGTTTGAAGATAAAACACCAGTAATGACGTAGATTACATTGTTAGTGACAATGCAGTCTACGTCATTACTAGTGTTTTATCTTCAAACTGAAGTTTTACTGATAGGGATATTGTGGGAGATTGTTTTACTGATAGTTGTAAAAGTCACCCTTAGCGGGGTTTGGTTTTAATCTCCATAAGCTGAACCAATTTGAAGTTCTTTCCATCAGGTTTTGCAGCGATAGCATTGTAGCTGCAAGGGTTTTATTGTGGCATCCAAGTGCAGTGTCGTCTGCATATTGAAGAATGTAAGATTGTTTATTGATGGTCTTGGTTGGAGATTCTGAATAAATGTCATGGCAAAATAAGTTGTAAAGCAAAGGTGAGAGTGGGGATCCCTGAGGAATACCCTTATGGATTAGAAACGTCTTTCAGAGGCTGTTCCCTAATTTGATTTGAAGTGGTCTCTGCAAAAGATATGATTTTGATGAAGTCTATGATGCCATACACTATCGAAGGCTTTATTTACGTCTAGAAATACAGCAGCCGATCTATGTCCTCTAATTTTGGTGGCCTGAACGTTTGAGGCTAATATGGTGACAGAGAGAGTTGTAGCCAAACCAAACTTGTATGTGGGAATGTGCTCGCAAAGGTCTTCTTGTATAAGCTGTTTTACTATGATTTCAAATGTCTTTCCTAATACTGATAGAAGAGTAATTGGTCTTAGCCACTCACGTGTGAATGATTAGAGTTTGTTTCGGGTATCGTCCTTTTTTCCAAATGCTTGGAAAAATTTCGTTCACAAGGGAGTAGTTTATCATGTTTATGATTTTTGTGTGTATGTTTCTGGATAGTAGCCTCAGTGTTTTTTTGGTGATGTTCTCAAAGTCAGAAACATTTGATTTTCCACTATTTATAATGTTGAAATATGTGACACAGAATCACCAACTGGGCAAACAACTTATTCCAACAAACACACCAACATGGGGAACAAATATTATAAACAATAAATTTAAGGTATTTGAATTTAACATCATTCCGATGTCAATTTTTGGCCATTATTTCAGCAAAAAATATCTTATCATAATGGCATTAAGTTTCAAATAGTTATTTGGAATATCAATGTTGGAGTTTTGGTTTTTTAGTTTAGTTCAAGGTTTTTTAGTTTAACTTCATTTTGATGTTAATTTTTGGTCAATACTACAAGAAATAGCTCTATATTGGATAAAATGTTTACAGACGTTGATATGATATTACCATGACGTCAATTGTTACATGGGCTGAAGTGTGGCATGGTGTGTGGTGTTCTGGTTAAGGAAAAACGCTATAAACAATGAATTTAAAACGTTTGAATTTTATCATAATTTTGTAGTCTATTTTGGTTATTAGTTTTGCAAAAGAAACTTTCAATCAGTGATTTGGAATACTGATCACACTGTTACATAAACTGGGACATTCTTTGCCAAAACTTCTGCCAAAAAATAAAGCTTTTTTTAACGTAATATTGCCAATTTTAAAACGACTTTATAATGACGTTAAAGTTCAATTAATGATTAGGAAAACTGTCCCAAAGTTACTATAAAATTTGAAAACAATTTTTTTCCTGCAAAGTATTGTTAAAGATTGGAATTTTTATAGTTGCCCCAGTATATTGAAAAATATGATTTTAAACAAGAACGACAAAGAAAAGTCTTAATATGTTTATTTAAGTTTAATTAAAAGTATATTTAAATCTCAAAAAATGAGGCTATTATTTGATTGATTTGTGACACGTAGGTCATCGTCAGGTCAAACTAAATCTTTCCTTTTTTGACGAGTAATTTGAAAATTTTGCTACTTATTAAAATGATAATATTTTTCTTTCGATCATTAGCGCACGTTCTCCTAAATATAACTTTGGACTCATTGAGTTTCTCCTTGTTTAGGTCTAGTTCGCCCTTGTTTTCTTCCCAAATTTCTCTTCGTAGGTCCCCGCGCCTCATCCCTCTCCTTAGCCCACATAATCTTAGTTTCGGTTTCACCTCCTTACTCTTGTAAACTTCCCATTCACCTTTCTCATTTAAAATGCCTTGCAATTTTTGGTTTTCTCGTTACTTCCTGTTTCTATCACCAGCAGTCCTTGTTTGATATCTCTCAAGCTTTTCACTGATTTTCTATCCGTATGTTTTATCTGTTTCTTGATGGTGTTCACGTTGATTTTTTTACCCTGAGTCTTATTTCTTACTACCACGTCCGGAACTAGCCTTTTTCTTTTTTTCTTCTTTGGCGTTTTCCATTCATCTCTCTCCTTTTCCGTGTTCATCAACAACAATTCTTTCCCCCCTTTCTCTTTCCAACTTTGTTTTAAATTTATTTTTTTTCTCTCCATATCCCTGGCCTCCCTATTTATTTTTAACAGTTCCCCCTTAACAATCGCCAGATCCCCCAAGTTGAAAGAGATTTTCCCCTTATCAATTCTATTCATTCTCTCTTCAATTTTACCCACGTGTCATCTACTCTCTCCACAGATCCATTCCGTTCACAAGTTAGCTCGTTTTCATTTTCCGCTACTTCTTTCTTCCCAGATGCTCTCTTTTTTTATTTCGTCCATCTTTGTGTCGTTCTTTCATTTCCCGGTGTAAAGAAGGTTTTCTCCCTCATCTTCCTCAGTCTCTCCTTCGCTATGCTCCTCACTTGTTCGGTTTTCTCCATCCCGTCAAGCTGCCCGTTTTTTCCCCTACTTTCTGTCCTCTATATCTACCGGAATTTGCCCTTCACCTGTTTAACACTACTACCAACATTTCCACTTTGTTTACCACATTCGGCATTGTCTCCCGTCCCTTTGATTTTTTTGGATTTCTTTCGTCCTCTGGCGATGTTCTACTTAGAGCGGATCTTTTCGCTATCACTCTCCTTGTGACATCCTCCTCTCCGTCGCTAGGCTCCCAATCGTATGCTGTCTTGTTGTGTTGAGACATCTTTGCTCTCAAAATCCTTAAATCCTTTTACGTGCCGAAATAAACCCGCACACCAAAAATCAACAAAATCGGTCCACAAATAGAGAAATAAAAAAATTCCTAGCCTCAATCGCTCTTTTATGCGCTTGCGCACTAAAATTCGAAAAAAAAAAACGCAAAATCGGTTTGCGACTACTCGCTATTTCCTACACTTTTCACGAAGTCACAAAAAAATTTTCAAAAATGTTCCAATCGACCAGATCCGGCCAGAACCGAAGCTTCACCAAAATTGGCCACTGCGCATGCACGAGAAAATTTTTCCACTTTTGGAAACTAGACCGATTTTCAGTTCAATTTCCCAGACAAAAATTTTCGTTCCCAAGAAAATGTGTGAAATTTCAAGTAATATCAGGTATTTATAAGAAATTTCGATGTAGTTCCAAATATTTTCCAAAAATTCCTTAATAACTCTATACATAGTAGGTCGGAGAAGATTTCAGGAACTGAGAGAATTCTCAGCTCCTAGTAATTGCTTGTACACCAAAATTCCAGTGTGACGTCTCCGAGGTAAAAAGCACCTCAGAATATGTAAACTGAAATTCCAGAACTAGAGAATTACTTTGTAATTGTAAGTATTTTTGATAAATTGCAAGAATTTATGAGAAAGTAATTTTAAATATAGGAAGTAATTCCAGGTGTATGCCAAAAAAATTCTTTGAAAATTTCATGAACTTTTTAGTCGTTTCGGGAAATTCTTACTAGCACCGAAAAATGTCTAGTAGCTAAGAGCAATTTACTGTATTTTCCAGTAAAATATTCACTTCTGTAACAGTTCATAATGTGTGCAATGAAATTCCAAACTGAAACACTTCTTTGAAATTCTAAGTATCTCCCACAAAGTCTGTGATATTTCAAGTAATTTCAGGTATATATAAGAAATTTCGCAGCAATTCCAAATATTTCCTAAAAATTCCTTAGTAACTCTATGCATTTTTCTGTGATTCTTAAAAATGTCCTGTAATTTCATAAAAATTTCTGTACTTTAAAAACAATTCTAGTAGTTCTGAGAAGATTTCAGCAACTGAGAGAATTCTCAGTTCTTAGTAATAGCTTGTAGACCAAAATTCCAGTGTGACGTCTCCGAGGTAAACAGCACCTCAGAATAAGTAAACAGAAATTCTGGAACTAGAAAATTACTTTGATATTGTAATTATTTTTGATATATTGCAAGAATTTCTGAGAAAGTAATTCCAAATATTGGATGTAATTCAAGCTTTTTCAAAAAAAATTCTTTGAAAATTTCATGAAGTTCTCGGTCGTTTCGCGAGATTCTCACTAATAACGAAACATTTCCAGTAACTAGGAGCAATTTACTGTATTTTTCAGTAAATGCACACTTCATAATTAGTGCAGTGAAATTCCAAACAGAAAAATTTCTTTGAAATTCCAAGTATCTCCCACAAAATCTGGGTTATTTCAAGTAATTACAGGTATTTATAAGAAATTTCGAAGTAATTCCAAATATTTCTCCAAAATTCCTTAGTAACTATGCATTTTCCTGTGATTCTTAAAAATGTCCTGTAATTTCATAAACATTTCTGTACTTTAAAAACAATTCTAGTAGTTCTGAGAAGATTTCAGCAATTGAGAGAATTTTCAGTTCTTAGTAATAGCTTGTACACCAAAATTGAAGTGTGACGTCTCCGAGGTAAACAGCACCTCAGAATAAGTAAACAGAAATTCTAGAACTAGAGAATTACTTTGATATTGTAATTATTTTTGATAAGTTGCAAGAATTTCTGAGAAAGTAATTCCAAATAATGGATGTAATTCCAAGTTTTTCAAAAAAAATCTTTGAAAATTTCATGAAGTTCTCAGTCGTTTCGCGAGATGCTCACTAACAACGAAACATTTCCAGTAACTAGGAGCAATTTACTGTATTTTTCAATAAATGCACACTTCATAATTAGTGCAATCCAAACAGAAAAATTTCTTTGAAATTCCAAGTATCTCCCACAAAATCTGGGTTATTTCAAGTAATTACAAGTATTTATAAGAAGTTTCGAAGTAATTCCAAATATTTCCCCAAAATTCCTTAGTAACTCTATGCATTTTCCAGTAATTCTTAAGAATTTCCTATAATTTCAGAAATATCCCTGAACTTTAAAAAAATTTCTAGTACTTCTGAGAAGATTCCAGTAACTGTGAGAATTCTCTGATTATCTCAGTTACTGGAATTCTGTCGTCTCAGTAATTGCTTGTACACCAAAATCTCAGAGTGACATTATCGGCAGGCTAAACCGTATCTCACAATGTGTAAACTGAAATGCATAAACTAGAGAATTAACTTGAAATTCTAAGTGTTTTTAATACATTGCAAGAATGTCTCAGAAAGTTATTCCAAATAATGGAAGTAATTCCAGGTTTATCCAAAAAAATAAATCTTTGAAATACTAAGTATCTCCAACCAAGTCTGGGATATTTCAAGTAATTTTAGGTACTTTAAGAAATTTCGAAGTAATTCCAAATATTTTCCCAAAATTCCTTAGCAACTCTATGCATTTTCCAGTAATTCTTAAAAATTTCCTGTAATTTAAAAAAAATCCCCGTACTTTAAAAAAAATTCTAGTGCTTCTGGGAGGATTCCAGTAACTGAGAAAATTCTCTGAAGTTCTCAGTAATTGCTTACACACCAAAATCTCAAGACTGACATTATCCGCCGGGTAAACCGTATCTCATAATGTGTAAACTAAAATGCTAAAACTAGAGAATTACCTTGAAATTCTAAGTGTTTTTAATAAATTGCAAGAATTTTTCAAAAAGTAATTCCAAATAATGAAAGTAATTCCAGGTTATAAGAAAAATCTTGATTTCATACAATTCTGGGTCTCATCGAGCAATTTTCAGTAGTTCAGTAGTTCTCCCAAATTGAGTTGCTCTAAAAACTATCCAAAAACTCCAAAAAAACTGCATTTGTAGACAATGTAGGATATTTTTAACAGATTTTAACCATAAATTTAATCTTAGTTGGTCGAAAGGCTCCGAATAGGACTAATCTTAGACGCATTGAGTCATGTTGACCTTTTCAAAGTTTTCCCTAGTCTTCCAAGAAAATCCCCTTCAAAACGTCCGCAAAAAAAAGTCCCACAAAGAGGACGCACGAAGAACATGCGCATCAATCCCTCCGCGCTCGTTGCACCCGTTCGTAAAAATTTAGCTAATTTAAAAGTCTTCTATGGCAAATTTTGTCCAACAATTCTTTACTGCACATGCACGTATGTCATGCGTCCTACGTACCCCTCACACCAGATATACTTGTCCCCAAAATGTTTATAATTAATTGTTTATATAGGTACTTACGATATTTAATGGCTTTTGAATTGGGATGGGAATGATTTTGTTGATTTGTTTGATTTCTTTTGTTAACTATTTGTATGATTTATTTTATTTATTTATTTACAACCATATATGTAACGTCATAGGAAGGTGGGAAATTACCTATTACCTACCTCTACATTAGGCGTAGGTAATGGGTATTCATTACCACCCAAGGGCGGTAATGGCTTATTACCTACCTCTCTTTCAATCCCCATTTCACATGCTTTCTTGGTCCTTAAAATTTAATGTCGTTATAGAATTAAAAATGTGTCCCTAATAGCATCGAACTTGATAAGATAGTTAACTGGTAATTTTAAAAAAAGATAGTTAAAAATATTATAAATATCCTATACGAAAAATATAAATTCACATTATGTAGGTTGTAAATAATAGTATATTACATACCGGGGTGGGAAGTCGTTCATTACTGTCGAGAGATTTGATAGTTTATCGAGACGCGCAGCGTCGAGATGAACTATAAAATCTCGAGACGGTAAGGACACTTCCTACCTATTTTCGAGACCTTACCTATATCGAGACGCGCAGCGTCGAGATGGAGTGTAAAAGATGGGAGACGGTAAGGAAACGTCCTACCGAGGTGTGGATACTATTATATTTACAACCTACACAATATGAATTTATATTTTTCGTATAAGATATTTATAAAATTTTTAACTCTCTTTTTTTAAAAATTACCAGTTAACTATTTTATCTAGTTCGATGCTACTAGCGACTACTATCGAGACGCGCAGCGTCAAATCTCTCGACAGTAATGAACGACTTCCCACCTCGGTATGTAACATACCATTACAATAGGCCTGCTTGGGACGAGGAGAGTTTATGTTCTATTTCCGACTCCTGGAAGTCGTTCATTACTGCCGAGAGATTTGAGAGTTTATCGAGACGCGCAGCGTCGAGATGGAGTATAAAATCTCGAGACGGTAAGGAAACGTCCTACCGAGGTGTATGGAAAATGAGGATTGAAAGAGAGGTAGGTAATAAGCCATTACCCCTTCAGGATGGTAATGAATACCCATTACCTACGCCTAATTTAGAGGCAGGTAATAGGTAATTTCCCACCCTCCTATGACTTTTGTAATCATAGCATTACATATATGTTTGTAAATTAACTAGTAAGCACACCTGGGTAAGAAGTTTCCTTACCGTCTCGAGATTTTATTGTTCATCTCGACGCTGCGCGTCTCGATAAACTATCAAATCTCTCAACAGTAATGAACGACTTCCAACCCCGGTATGTAATATTCTATTACAATAGGACTATTTGGGACAAGGAGAGTTTATGTTCTATTTCCGACTTTGTTTATCAATGTACGTCACCCTATATCAAATTCCTCATTGTGCAAAGCGTAAAATTAGGTTTAGGCTTTATATAGTGCATGAGATTTGCTTTGTATTTCTCTCAATTAATTGTTATATATGTTAAATACTAATAATTGTACGAATAAAGAGAAATCGTCTTCTTCCCCGCTGATTACTTGTCCCGGGTGCCTAGGGGGAAAACCGCCGGGGGCAAACAGGCCAAGGGGTGAAGCACGGAGGTGTTGGGGTTCCTTTGGGGGTGGGTACGTTGGCGGTGGGTTCAGGGTAATATAGAAATTAGTATATAAAAAATAGCTTTTGCTATATATTAAAAGCATTAAATATTACAAATTCCAATTTTTAGTGACCATCTTCTCAAGAACGGTTCGTAATAAGCTTTTATTCTTCGGACAAAATTTACGTAGGATAGAAAGCAATACTTTTAGTATTCTAGCGTTTTTGATAGAGTTCTAAACAATTTAAATTTGTCCCCTATAGAAACGACATAAGCATATGAAAAAAAGAAACTTTTTATTTAAGAGTTTAGCCATAAACGATCGACGCGAATAGCGTGAGACACCCTGTATATTAGCACTGGGAGTACAGAGAACTGAAGCTAATAATATTTTTTAACTTATGATATACTTGTCTTCACAAGTACGGTTACTACAAACTTGTCTTACTTTTGAAGAAAACCAAATCGAGTTTGTATTAAATTTATAAAAAATATAAATAAAACCAAAAGAAAAATCTAATTCAATTTTTAATTGCAGGAAACCATCCAAACCTGCCGAAGACGCCTTTCTAACGTTCCTGAACCGACTGGTGAATACAGGTTACAGCTCCTCGAAGATCGCCCTGAGCAGGATAGAGAAAGCCAGTCAAAGAAGGAAAGATTTCGAAAATCAATTGGAAAAATTACTGGTAAATCTACCGGCTTACGAGGCCAAGATCTCTTCAGTGATTGAGCAGTACTCCAACAAGAAAAAGCCTGAAGCAGGGGTGTACCCTGAAAACCAGACAACCCAAACGGTTATCCAGTCGAATTAATGATTCCAAGAGTATTAATTTATGTGTTAATTTCGGTTGTGGTTGCTTTTTTAAATATTTCAGTATTTCTTATATTGCTTAAGCTTTACCATATTTTCGCATATTTTATTTAACTATGTTTAAAAAAAAATATCATTAATATCCTACAATGAAAAAGTGTTATTAATAAATCAATGTGTTTAACATCAACATGAAATAGAAAAATCATTACAATGACCTATAAACAAGCAGGGTACAATGAATGGTAACAAGAAACAACGAGACATGCATGGTGTCCAAAACATTCTATTCCGTCATCTACAAAGTAATCAACTACAAGCTTTTTTCAAGCTAAATAATGTTGGTTCAGGTGACTAGTGGTGTGATTTTAGGTGCTTTATCGCTTCTAACAAAAGTAAGTAATCATATGTCAAGAAAAGCGTGTATTTTATGTGGCACTTTAGGCCTCAGGACAAGAAACAATGCATTCCAGCTTGTTTAGCAAAGACAAGCCATTAGTGGAAGTGGTGCAGCCAAATTTCAAAGGACATTGCCTTAAGTAAGTAGCATTTACTGACTACCTGAATGAGCAAAAAAATCAGTTTTTGCAATAAAACAGATCAGAACCTTCCCACCCCTTTAAAGCAAGCCAAAATATGCGTCTTCTGCAAGCATTGGCCCACAGTGTTGCCAATTTGCAATCGGCCCGTAATCGGCCTGCGGACCCAGTTTCGCTAGCCACCATCTACAACTTACAGCAAAATTCGTACAGCAAAGTCCCTGAAGGAAAACTGTTCCATGGTTTTCAGAGGTTGCCAATTGAGGTGCCTTGTTCCAAACCTCAGGTTTATATACGACGAGTATGGAGTAATTAATTTCTTCAATAACTTTTAATGTTGCAGCTGCTCAAACACAGATTTCCAGAAGACAGTTTGTACGCCTTCAACGGCCAAATTGTAGAGCTGAGGCCCAACCCAGAGCCTGTCAGTCTCAGCTCTGAGGCCGCTGAAGACCTGGATTCGGTCGCCTCAGAAGAAGTTTATCCACTTGTGAATATGCCCAGCTTGAGTGATATTGGGTATTTGCCTGTAGAGGGTATGTACCTTTTTACTTTATCATCACTCATAAGTCTTAGTGAATGTTTTAACCTACAGGAATATTCGTTAGCATCCCACAAGCACCAAGCGAAAGAACAGTTGCAGAACACTCAAACACTGATGAGTTCCATAAGGTAGATGAAGACCATGCTACTATTGTTCACGATGAACATGAACGTCAATTTGAAAGACAGGTTGAAGTTGAAAAACATAAGAAGTTAGCCCAGAGATAATTATATGTCTGTTCACCATGGTAAAAGGAGTGACCATAAGAAAGATTTGCTGCAAAAAAGATTGTTCCTGCTAGTTCTTTAACACATATAACAATTAACAATTAAATAAATATAATAAAATTTTATTTGATTTCTTTAATTCGTTTATGTAGTATTATGGGTTCAAATCCAGACCGTGTTTTTTTTAATATAGATATTGATTTTGATTCTTTATAGCAAATTCTTATTCTTTAACTTTAAATACAAATATTTTGTTACGTTAATTCGGTTTGTTTCATTTATAAAGGTTTCTCAGTATTTTGTAAATGCGCTTCACCGTCAACTTTTAAGTTTAGCAAAGTGGTAGTAAAAAGCAGCAAGAAAATTTTACCTTAGAGATGTAAGGGAAGGGTGAGTGTATAGAGAAAATATACAAAATGGTAACAAAATGTGTGCTAGAAATAGAAAAAAGACAAAAGAAAAGTAGAAACGAATCTGAAAAACTAAAAGAAACTTGATCATCAGGAATCGATAATTTCCTAAAGAATATAGGTCATTTCTATGAGCCGCTGAGGAAGAACATATCTATAAAATAAAAGACAAAAACCAATTTTTCAAAGACAAGTAAAAGTTCAAGGACTGAAAATCCGAGTAAAAAAAATTGTAGAGAAATAAAAAATAAAGTGTCAGAAAGAATAAATAATTAGATATTTTTTGAATGACAGTTAAGGAATGCTGCTCGACCCTTAAAGATGAAAAAAAGAATGCTGCCCCATAAAAATCAGAAAAAATAAATAACAAAGAAAACTGAAAAAAAAATTTAGTAAACTATTTAGTTCGCATTTTCTGGCCGTTTGAGCATTTTTTCACCGATTTTGGCTATAATCTTAATTAGAATTTATCTAAAACCTCTAAGTTTGTATATTTAAACACTTTGAGTTATTTTTCACCGATTTTGGCATTAATTCTAGTCCGACTTTTTCAAAAAACATCGAAATTTTAATTTTTAGATGAAATAGATAATTTTTAAACAATTTAATTCCTATTTCTAAACTAAATTTCTCCAAAGACTTCATATTCGCATTTTTAGACGGTTTGTGTAATTTTTTCACTATTTTTGACCCTAATCGTAATCTAAATTTGCCCAGAAACTTTTAGTCTGAATTATTAAACGTTTGAGTAATTGTGAGCTCATTTTATTTCACCAAAGACTCAAAATTTGCATTTTTATACCCTCTGTGAAATTTTTTGTCTACTTTTTACCCTAATGCAAACCTGAATTTGCCTCTAGTCTGCATTTTCTGGTGGTTTGATTATTTTTAAAGCGCTTTGAGTATTTTGGCCATAACCTTAATTAGAATGTATCTAAAAAATCTAAGTTTGTATAATTACACACTTTGAGTTATTTTTCACCGATTCTGGCATTGATGCTAGTCCGACTTTGTCAAAAAAAAAATAAAAATTTTATTTTTTAGATGAAATAGATAATTTTTAAACAATTTTAGTCTTATTTCTAAACTAAATTTCTCTTAAGACTTCAAATTAGCGTTTTTAAATGGTCTGTCTAATTTTTTAGCCACTTTTGACCCTAATTCTAGCCTGAACTTGCCCAGAAACTTTTAATCCGCATTTCTGATGCTTGAGTATTTTTAAATAATTTTGGCCATAAAATTAATTTGAATTTTTTCAAACCCTTCAAATTTGCCTTTTTTCTAGCGGGACTTTTTCAAAAAACATAAAAAATTTCATTTTGAGATGAAATGGGTCATTTATAAGCAATTTTAATCCCAATTCTAACCTGAATTTTTCCAAAGACTCCAAATTTGCATGTCAATTTGCATGTCAAAAGACACTCTGAGTAATTTTGTAACTACTTTTGAACATAATTCTAATTTGAATTTGAACAAAAACTTTTAATCTAAATTTTTAAACGTTTGACTGAGTTCTAACCAATTTTTGCCGTAATCTTATTTTGAATTTTTCCAAAGCCTCCACGTTTGTACATTTACACGGTTTGAGTTAATTTTTACGTATTTTGGCCTTTATTCATCCTGCCTTTTCTAAAAAAGATCAAAATTATAATTTTTCGATGAAATGGTTTATTTTGAAACAATTTTAAAGGACCTCAAATTTACACTCTTAGACCTTGTGTGTAAACTTTTAACCACTTTTATCCCTAATTATAGCTTGAATTTTTCCAGAAATTTTAATTTGCATTTTTAGATGTATTGAGTAATTCTTAATTGATTTTGACTATAATTTTAATTTTTATTTCTCCAAGTCCTTCAAATTTGTATTTTTTCACGTATCCTGGCTTCTCTTTTAGCCTAACTTTTTCAAAAAACATCAAAATTATCATTTTTAGATTAAATGAATGATTTTTGAACAATTTTTCTCCTAAGTCTAACCTGAGTTTCTCCAAAGACTCAAAATTTGCATTTTTAGACCCTCTGTGAAATTTTTTGACTACTTTTGACCCTAATCCCAACCTGAATTTGCCTGCCCAGAAAACTCTAGTCCGCATTTTCTGGCGGTTTGAGTATTTCTTAACCGATTTTGGTCATAATCTTAATTGGAATTTATCTAAAACCTCTAAGTTTGTATAATTACACACTTTGAGTTATTTTTCATCGATTTTGGCATTGATGCTAGTCCGACTTTTTCAAAAAATAAATAAAATTTTTATTTTTTAGATGAAATAGATAATTTTGAAACAATTTTAGTCCTATTTCTAAACTAAATTTCTCCTAAGACTTCAAATTAGCGTTTTTAGACGGTCTGTGTAATTTTTTAGCCACTTTTGACCCTAATCCCAACCTGAATTTGCCTGCCCAGAAAACTCTAGTCCGCATTTTCTGGCGGTTTGAGTATTTCTTAACCGATTTTCGTCGTAATCTTAATTAGAATTTATCTAAAACCTCTAACTTCGTATAATTACACACTTTGAGTTATTTTTCATCGATTTTGGCATTGATGCTAGTCCGACTTTTTCAAAAAATAAATAAAAATTTTATTTTTTAGATGAAATAGATAATTTTTAAACAATTTTAGTCCTATTTATAAACTAAATTTCGACTTCAAATTAGCGTTTTTAGATGGTCTGTGTAATTTTTTAGCCACTCTTGACCCGAATCCTAGCCTGAACTTGCCCAGAAACTTTTAATCCGCATTTCTGGTGCTTTGAGTATTTTTAACTAATTTTGGCCATAAAATTAATTTGAATATCTTCAAATTCTTCAAATTTGCCTTTACTCTAGACTGACTTTTCAAAAAACATCAAATTTGTAAATTTTAGATGAAATGGGTCATTTATAAGCAATTTTAATCCCAATGCTAATCTGATTTTTTCCAAATTTGCACTGTTGCAAAGTTTCCACCGTTGCAAAATTCTCGGTTTACGTCTTCATATTTTTACATTACGGCCTAAATATCTATGTAACTTTTATCTATTTTTAAATAGAAAACCTCAGATTTCTGCTCTCCTGGTAACAGGATTTAGAAAGATTATAACATTGCAATTTTTACTAAATTTTGACTACAAAATCAGCTATTTTTGTTCATATTTTGAGAGCATCTAGCAGGACATCAGAGTGCTTATAAATGAAAAATAAATTTCGGTCAAGAGGTGATTTTTAACCAGAAATACTCCATTTTATGTTCTAACAAGTCGTAAAACTTTCGATTTATATTTTTAAAAACCGATGTAGCTTTTATCTCCTGACTCATCTTTTTAAACAGAAAACTTCACATTTCTGCTCTCCTGGTGAGAGGTTTTGAAAAGCTAATAACATCCACCACTTTCACTAAACTTTGACAAAGAAATTAGCTAATTTCGAGCGTCTTTTGAAAACGTCTATCATGATAATAGGTTGTTAAGAAGCTACAAGTTTTTCATGGATACTTTTTAAACAGAAAATTTCACCATTTTCTTCTCCTGGTAACAGGATTTGGGAGGCTGATAGAGAAATAAAAACCAGCTGTTTTCGATCATTTTTTGAAAACGTCTATCTACATACCGGAGTGTTTAGAAGTGAAATTTAAGTTCAGGTTAGTTCAAGACGTATATTTTGACAAGATATTGATTTACCTTTTCTTCTGAAAAGGTAAATCATCTTTTTCATCTTTTTAAACAGAAAATTATACAGTTTTGCTCTCCTGGTTTTTTCAAAAGGCGATAGCAGAGTGCTTAAAAGTTAAAATTAAATTTCGGTCAAGACATGCATTTTGACAAGAAGTTTTCTCTTTCATATATTGCAAAACTATCGGTTTACCTCCTTAAAAATCGACTGTTTTTGCATTTTTTTTTTTAAGCTTTGAGTCATTTTTAACCGATTTTGACAATACTCTTAACCTGCTGAATTTCTCCTGAACTAAACATTCTAAATTTGTATTTTTTCAAACGTTAAACGAAATTTGGGCCCTAATCCCAGCCTGAAACTTTCTAAAAACACAAAAATTGCAATTTCTTTTTTTATTAATCATTAAATTAGTTTTGCTTGATCCTGTTCTAAAATTGATTTTCCCTAAAACATTAAAATTTGTATTTTTAGACGAGATGTCATTTTTAATCGATTTTAGTTATGATTCTAACCAGTTAGAGGTGCTCAATTTCTCCAAAGGCTTCATTTCTTAAACGACTTGGCCATAATCCTAACCTGAAGTTTTCCACAAACTCCAAATTTGCATTTTTACAAGTTGTAAGTGATTTTGGCTTTAATCTTAACCTGCTATTTTTCGGAAAATTCAAATTTGTTTTTTTATACATTTTAAGTCATTTTTAACCGATTTTGACCCTAATCTTGAATAAGATTTAAATCTTTAGACGTTTTGAGTCATTATTAACCAATTTTTGCCAAATTTAACCTGAATTTGCCCAAACTATCCAAATTTGTATTTATTAACCGCTTTGAGTAATTTTTTTTATTGATTTTGACCCTAATCCGTGCCTTTTTCAAACTTTGAATTTTGGAGGGCTTTTCAGTCAAATTTCATTTATTTTGGTCCAAAACTGTATTTTTACAATTTATTTAAGTCAGTTTTGAATGACCTTGTTCTAAAATTGAATTTCTCCAAAACAATTAAAATTTGCATTTTTACATAAGATGGGTTATTTTGAATCGATTTTAGTCCCAATTCTAACAAGATTCACATTCCATATTTGAATCTTTAGGAGCTTTGTGCCATTTTTTAAAACCATTTTGATCTCTGTTTATCATATCTATTTTTAATGGAAAGCTTTACCTTTCTACTTTCCTGGTCACAGGTTTGAAAAGTTGAGAAGTAACCTTGCTACTTTTACAAAATTTTTGCTAAAAATCAGCAATTTTTGAAAACGTTTACCAGAATAGCAGAGCTTTTAGAAGCTACTTAAATTTCTTTCTAGACGTTCAGGTTAGTTGTTTTTTCGTTTTTCTAAGTTGTAAAACTCTCGGTTTTACTCCTTAAGAAACAAAGTAGTTTTTATGTCTCAACAATTTATTAAAAAACAGAAAACTCCACATTTTTGCTCTCCTGGTAACAGGCGTTGAGAGACTGATAACATCCAGCGTTCCTACTAAATTTTTACAAAAAAAATCAGCCAATTAGGTCCTTTTTTTGAAAACAGATAGGCAGTAATCTTGACTGAGAAAGTTATTTTTGACTGAAAGTGTTCTTGGGTATTCCTTTTGGCGACTGGAAAAGAAAAGCTCCTAAGCTACCAGTTTTAAAGCCAAAGGAACGTTATGACCATGTAGGAGTGAGATTTACAAAACTTTGTAATGGTATACTTAACTGGTAAATATTTTAGAATAAAGGAAAGTGCCCTACAAAATTTTTGGAACATTTAATTACATCACATTTAACTTTTTCTTCAAATTTTGCAAATGTTACATAGTACGACAGAACAATAATTATTTATTATATAAGGGGATTAGCAAGCCCTTAAGGCCGTTAATCACCGAATTTAATTCAACGTTTTATCCATGACCACGGCTAAAATCAATCAATTAGGAGTGGGGGAGCAGGTGAAAATTTCTGGTTTTAAATTTGAAATGTCAAGTTTGACAAATTTATTTTTACAACAATGAGATTGAGTTGAAAAGTAGAAAGTTCTATAACAACTTTTGTGAATTTAATACACTAGTGTGTTAGAAGATCTTTAATCCACTAGTGTGTTAAAAGGCCTTTAATCCCCGCCAAACAGAGCTAATAAACCTTGATACTATATAGTGGTCGTGGATAAACATAGTAAACCCTTTCTTGGCAACAGGTCTTGAGCAACTGATCAAACTACCACTTCTAGTCTTCTCTGTCTCTTTCATTTTTTGAAAACGTTAATTAGGAGAGCGGAGAATTTTCATTTCAAAACTTAAAACTCAAAAAATTTACAAAGTGCAAAAACTCTTGGTTTACTTCCTTAAATGTCTGTGTAGTCTTTATCTCTTGATACATTTTTTTACTCAAAAAACCTAATATTTCTATTCGGTAAAAAGTTTTAAATAACATTGCCACTTTTACTACCTTTTTCATAAAACAAACGTCCAATAAACTAGTAGAGAATTTGAAAGTTATTAGGTTTTCAATGGTCTTGTATAATCTGCAAAAGGTCGGTTTATCTCTTGAAATTTCGTTATAGTTTTTGTCTTCTGGTATAAGTTTTTTTACAAAAAAATATCACATTACTGCTTTCCTGGTAGCAAGTTTTAGAGGCTGATAAACATTGGCACTTGTAAATACCACATTTTGAAGATAAAGATGTGCAAAATTCGGTCATTTTTTGCCACACACTTATTTTGACATTAAGTAGTAATTCACATTACTGCTATTCTAATAGTAGTTTTTCGAGGAAGAAACTTTTTGAAGAAAAACCTCTATTTCTTCATTTTGGTAAAAAAATAATTAGCACACTGAAAACCATAAAATTATGGAAAAAATTTGAAATTAGATGTATTGGTAATTTTTCCCTTTTGTGTTTATTTATTTAGTTTATTCACCCAACAAAAATTTGTACTATACCTCCATACGGTGCAGTTCAACATCAAAAACCAAAACAAGGAAGAGTGCGAGCAGAGAACCAACAACACGACCATCGCAACCTTCAACTCAACATTGAAACATAGGTTCCGCACTGTCGACACTAACCTGTTATTATTATACACAAAAAAATTAATAATAACAAATACTATAAATCGCTGATAAAATACATTCACCTTCTCAGAAAATTTAGTAATTATTGTTGCGACTAAAAGTTAAAGAGACGTAAAAGAAAAAAAAATGAAGATTTTCGTGGTTTTGGTGGCGTTCTGCTGGACTTCAGTTAGTGCTAATTGTGGATGTTTAAAAGTACGTATAATGATAAAGTTTGTGTCTGCGAAAATAAAAGTTTGCGTTTTTTTTATTACAGTGCTCAACGCATCTAGAAGGAGTAAATGTTCCAGGACCGTGCGGCCCGGTTAAATTCATCTATGAAAAACCTCAAACACAACACACCTCGTATACCCCCGTAATTGAAGAGCCTTTAGTCGCTACCCCAGCTAAGCTCAGAAGAAACCACTGTTATAAGGTAACAAAAGTGCGTTATTATTACTAAGCAATAATTTCTGTAAAACTTTCAATTGAAGGTGAGACAGCTCCGCAAACAGCACCCTCAGCCACTGTATAGTATTGCACCACCTCAAAATCAGCAGTGCAGTGCCACACTTCAGGCCCCATTACCAACGACAACCCCGGTACCTCCAACCCCTATCGAGAACCTGCAATATAAGGCCGACACAATCTTGGTCCCTGAAAATGCTGGTAACTAAAATGTACCTTAAACATTCTCCTATATCTCACCAAGAATTTTTTAGCTTTGCCTGCAGAAGTTGCAACTTGGCTACAGAACTTCCAGCAACAAATCAACCAGTTGACTGCCGCTAGAGCAGACCTCAACGTCCCTTGCTCTTGCTGCAACAGGTTAGGTTTTACTACTTGTAGTTCTGCATGTGATAGTAAAGTGCAACCAGCAACCACCAGAGAAAAAAGAGAGATAGCTAGAGACGGTTATAACTGGCTAATAAAGATGGTTCCTCAGCATCTTAGAGAGCCCATACATCATAGTATCCGAGGTCTCAGCACAGAACCCGAGAGATCACTTAGGCAAAAGATAGAAAAGTGGATAAAAGAAATAAAAGCCCCAGTCGAACCTCAATTGAAGCCAACCTATCACCCACTCAAAAAACATGGCCTATTGTCTTTCCCTAAAGAAGTGGTCGCAAAGAAGCCAATAATGCCCAGCTACAATCCATCACCGCACACCCTTTTTGGTATTCCCAAAGTAGCCCCTCGCCATGAACAGTCCTCCCCTAAGGCAGATGAAAGCAACTTGCTGAAGAAACTCAAAAAACTCAACAGCAATCCTTTTTCCTCCGACCTGGAAGAACAGGCAACGTCATTTGTAAAAGGGCTATTGCAGCCTGAAAAGCCCAAAGGGCTGCAGAGAAAAAAACGTACCATCATCGTGGGAAGTGACGAACTCGATCTGCCTGCTCACTACAAAGTCGACCTAGTTAGTGATGAAGATGATTTAGAATTATCCAATGAAGAAGAAAAACCATTACCTCTAGTTAGTAAGGAAGAGCCCTATGATTTAAAATACTTCAGTGAAGAAGAGGGACCATCACCTCTAGTGGGTCGCCAAAGGTTTTTTGCTCCCCCAATACCCCCAAGGCAGCTTTTTTCAAGTCTAAACAGACTGCAGCCTAGGCCTGATGTGATCATGAGCAAAAATGTGATTCAGAAGGCGGTGAAACAGGAGCTAGAGGCTTTTCACAAGAAGCAGGAAAACGAGCAAAAACTCAAAGATATGAAAGCCAACTTGAAGGCGAAACACGCACCAGTTGTGCCTCAAAACCCGATATTTCTTCTACTTACCGCCCCCATGCAGTTTCTCAAACACTTTAGTGACCTCAACAAAGGAGCTAATCCAATGATAATGACGTTACCAAAGATGGTGTATAGTGCCAAGAAGTGCTTCAAGGATTTTGGAAAAAACTTCCATAAACACTGCTTAAATTTGGCCAGTGACATTGCTGGTGATTTTGATGACGTTCATCCCAACGTCATACAGAGAATTTCACTTATTAATGGTGATAGGAGACCTAGGGATGTTTCGAACCAGTTTTTTCGCGAGGCTAGACCGTCCCTTGGCCCTGATATAGAAAATGTAGAAGGATATCATGTAAGAAAAAAAAGGTATGTCATTAAAGTGGTGGACGACGCTGATATCCAAGATGAGGTCGAAGACTACTTGACTGAGAAGATGGATGACCAGTTCAGCTATCTCAAACCTCTGCAGGAATACTATAATAAAGTCAGCGACTTGTTCGCTAAGTTGCAAACAGTACAGCCCGCACATTTAGCTGACGAAGAGGTCGAGGAAAAACCCCGCAAAAAGTTGGTTGTTCAGAAGATTAAACCCAGACTAATAATCGATAACAAGGGATGGCCTTTCATGGAGTATGACGGTTTCAAAAGGCCTTTGCTGCTCAACCGAAGAAAACACCACGGAATGGTAAAGAAGGCACAATCTCCAAAGTCCTCAGAAGAAGCTGAGGAGGGCGAAGAGAAAATTGCTGCTATTATAGCAAGAGCAAAAGATGCTCCTGAGATTGTGGGCAGTGCCCCTAAGGACATAATGCCAAGACAAATTATCAAAGAGCGAATTCACTCTCTCTTGGAAGAAATCGACCAACTTGTGGATTTAAACGCTGAAGAGTATGACAAAATTTTTGAAAATCTACTCAAAGTGCAACAAATCAAAACGTCCATTGAGCAGGACTGGAAGAGGCTACTCATGAACAATCAAATCGATGACATAAATGCAAAGGTTGGATTGTTGAGTAAATTCAAAGACCTCCAAAAAATTAAGAATGAGGGTACTAAAAACATTGTAGCAAAGCTACAAGAAAACAACAATGAATTCGTCAGAAAGCAGTTGATTCGCAGCTTAATCAGACTGCAAAAGCTGCAATGTTTGATCACAAAATTCGTCGAAGATTTCGATCACAATCTTCAAATGAAAACCTCATTTTCCACCAAGAAGGAAATCAAATACATCGATTATCTTTCAGAATTGAAATTTGTCTACGCATCCACGAGAACTAGAAACGACCTGGTGAAGAAACTCTGCCAGGACCGAGATGTTGAAGGGCAGAAGAATATAGAGCTACTGAATAAGCTTAAGAAACTGCTGGCCATGTCAGATAGGGATTCTCAGAAATTCGAGACCGCAACGAAATTGATCTGGGAGTTGAAAAACTTGAAGAAAATGCAAGGGGATGCCATAAAAGAAATGAACGAGAGACTGGAGAAGCGTCAAAACATCAAGAAAGAAATGAAGATATTGTTTGATCTTCAGAAGAGATTTGAGGACTGTAGCACGGAGCTCAGTGAGCTGCTGGGCATCGCTAGTGTTAAACATGCTAACAAAATCCCTGAAAAGAAAGATGTAAAACAGGTTGTGGCTGAAATTAGAAGAAGGCATGAAGAAATGCTGCAAAAGGCTAAAACCGGTGGATGGCACAACAGGATTGGATAGACAGAATTTTGTATACATTTTTTTATTTTTTTTTTAATGGATAATATGGAAATTAGGTAGTAACGTTTTACAATGTGATATTAGTAATTTTTAGTAATGTTGCTTTTCTCTATTTTTCCATATTATCTGCACTAATAGGAACGGTTTAAAAGTTCATTTTTTGTTTTAGGTGTCAATGCGGCGCCTGCGTGCAGAATTAAGGGAAAATTAAGAAGAGCAACACTTCAAATTAAAAATAAGTTTCACTGTAAGAATTATTTTTATTCAGCTTGCAAAGATCTCCTTGTAAATAGCAATAAATGCAATGTACATAATATTATTAATTTGTTTTGGTTTCATTTATAAATGTGGCAATAAATGCGTTTTTTCCTTAATACGAGTTGCATAAGTCGTCAATGAACTTGAACTTTTGTTACTATAAGGGGACACAATCAATATAAAGAATCTTTATGATGAAATTGTTTGTTTGGTGTAATTAGAGGAATTTTTTTGTTTGCTACAGTATTTTAATACTACAATTAATTTTAAGAAATAACTTGAGCTGTTCTAAAAGTCTCCTCATTTTTAATTTGAAAAAGGAGAAAAAAACAAAAAAATTAATTCTTTTAATAAAGGAAGAAAAAAATTCAAGAACGTAAAGTTAAGAAAAATGTTTTCTCTGAGATGTTCTGAGAAGAACTGAGGAAACAATTCCATGCCTAATCCAAGAAGGATGGAATTAAACAAGAGCAAGGTAGTAAGAAGGTAAAACGAATATAAAAAAGTGATAGGGAGAAATGGAAAATGTTAGAGAGGGAATAGAAGTGAAACCACAAAAATAGAAAAGTAGATGAAAAAAGAGATAGCAGATAAACAAAGGAATAATTTAATATTAAAAACTGTTAATAATAATAATGGTAACAAATATAAGAAAAGTATGAATAGTAAAATAAAACAATTACAAGTAATTATAGAAATAATAATATATCACTTTTGGGCATTCAATCAACTTGACTTTTATTTCTTGGTAGTTAGGTTTGCATCGTTAACTGTTTTGTGCTTTGTGACTTTATATCTATACAAAGACTTAAATAAAATTAATAAGGAAAGAATATAAAATAACTGGATCTTGAAGAAATATCATAAACTGAAAAGTGCTATTCAAAAAAAATTAAAAAAAAAAAATAGGAAACGACTAAAAATAATAGGAGAAAAAAATACAGCCAGTTTGTTTGAGAAAGATGAGAATAAAGTTAAATACATATAATAAATACCAGTAAATAATAAAACGCACAAATCGAAAGTACGATAGCGAAAAACTAATAATAAAAACTGCAAGGTCAAAATAGAATTGACAATTAAGGTTAACGAGATAATTCTATTGATAACGAAACAGTTTAAATATAATTTTTATAGTTATGGAGGTTAGCAGGTTTAGGACAATGAAACATCTTTGTAACTCAAAAATCGGCTTACGTTTCGACGTATAATTCCCGCCCTCTTCAGAGCTATTTTCTTATAACAAGGATGGTGTCAATGTTTAATTGTACATCCATGACGACTTAAAAACGCAGTTTTTGTAGTCGTCAAACGTCGTTTAATCCGGTTTGAAACATCCCTAGCTCTCCTATCACCATTAATAAGTGAAGTTCTCTGTATGACGTTGGGATGAACGTCATCAAAATCACCAGCAATGTCACTTGCCAAATTTAAGCAATGTTTATGGAAGTTTTTTCAAAATCCTTGAAGCACTTCTTGACACTATCTTTGGTAACGTCATTATCATTGGATTGGCTCCTTTGTTGAGGTCACTAAAGTACTTGAGAAACTGCATGGGGGCGGTAAGTAGAAGAAATATCGAATTTTGAGGCACAACTGGTGAGTGATTTGCCTTCAAGTTCTCTTTCATATCTTTGAGTTTTTGCTCGTTTTCTTGCTTCTTGTGAAAAATCTCTATCTCCTGTTTCACCGCTTTTTGAATCACATTTCTGCTCATGATCACTTCAGATCTAGGCTGCAGTCTGTTCAAACTTGCAAAAAACTGCCTTGGGGGTATTGGGGGAGCAGAAAACCTTTGTCGACCCACTAGAGGTTGCGACGCCCTTTCTCAGGTCCGCTGATACTTAATTAATTCGTTGAGTCTCGGGCGCCACCCTTTGATATTTATAAAGCGACAAAGGGACCGCTATTGCCTACAAGGTAGCTTTTAAACAGGGGAGAAATATTCCAGGGATTTTTAGATTAAAACACCAGGAGTAAGGAACAATAATAGGGTGTCTATTAAACTACGGTAAAACAACATTCAAACACCTACTAATACTACGACTGTTAGTGACTCTCTAGAACTACATACGAACACATCCTAAAACTATGAAAAAATAACAGCGAGAGGGGGGGAGCAACAGTGTTACTTAGTAGACGAAATTCTGATGAACCAGGGAAAACGGGAGGTTTCGGTAATAAACCAGTACACTCTCTACTGGATCGGTCGGGGTCGGAAACTTCAATATTGCGTACCAGCAGTAACAACAATATGAAACGGCAACGGAGCTTTGGGACCACTGGGAACTGGGGTTTCGGAGGGAGCGTACTTTATAATTCGGAATCGGATATAGTCGGTTTCGGTTTATTCACATCCAGCCTGGCTTTGAAGATCGGTGCTACGGGAAGCCCAGGATGTAAAACAGGACGGTGACGGAATCGGTCCCAAATCGGATTCGAAATTTCCCGGGTTACATATGAACGCACCCTGTGATGAACAAAATGAACGCGGCCAGAATCAGCATGGCACCTGCGTCACTTGAACGTCCCAGGTACTCCGGTGGAGCACGACAACTCCAACTACACCGGGAACCGGGAAATCACAAACCCAACCCTCTTGTGTCGTAAGACCCTAGACGTCAGGAGCCGATTGCCGAAACGTGAAGCAACAACGTCGGCCCCCTAGGTCAGATATCCGGTACTAACTCATTGAGTCCTCCCATTCGATCGACCGTCGACCGTCGGGCGTCGATCCGTCGACGACCTCGAAATTTTCGAATTATTTTACTAGTCTTAATAAATTCTGTCGGCTTGTTAAGCGCGACAAACAGGTGGTGCCATCTGTGGGCGCACTCGCGGACCTACGGCCGTTTTGGCCATTGCGTTTGATTTTATATGGGGAATTCCCGTTTTTTATTTAAATAAAAGGTGTTGTAATGAGTTGGTTGATGAAATATAAAGAAAATGTTAATTGTGACGTCATTACCTGTGAGTTAGGGAAAAACTTAGTTACAAGGTGATGTTGGTTGGTTCCTCTTCTTCACTGGAGTATTTTAAATCAATAAGGCTCTTCCTCACTAACTAGAGGTGATGGTTCTTCCTCTTCATTGGATAATTCGAAACCATATCTTCATCACTAGCTAGATCGACTTTATAGTGAGGAAGCAGGTCGAGTTCGTCACTTCTCACGATGATGGTACGTTTGTTTCTGTGCAGCCCTTTTGGCTTTTCAGGCTGCAATAGCCCTTTTACAACGTTGCCTGTTCTTCCAAGACGGAGGAAAAAGGATTGTTGTTTAGTTTTTTGAGTTTCTTCAACAAGTTGCTTTTATCTGCCTTAGGGGAGGAGTGTTCATCGGGAAGGGCACTTTGGGAATACCAAAAAGGGTGTGCGGTGATGGATTTTAGCGGGGCATTATTGGCTTCTTTGCGACCACTTCTTTAGGGAAAGACAATAGACAACGTTTTTTTGAGAGGGTGATGGGTCAACTGGGGCTTTTATTTCTTTTATCCATTTTTCTATCTTTTGCCTGAGTGTACTCTCGGGTTCTGGCTGAGACCACGGATACTGTTATGTATGGTCACTCCAAGATGCTGAGGAACCATTGCCAGTTGTAACCGTCTCTAGCTATGTCTCTCTTTTTCTGGAGCTAAGAGTGCTAAGAACTACAAGTAGTAAAACCTAACTTGTTGCAGCTAGAGCAAGGAGTGTTGAGGTCTGCTCTAGCGCAACTCAACTGATTGATTTGTTGCTGAAAGTTCTGTAGTCAAGTTGCAACTCCTGCGAGCACAGCTACAAATATTTTTGGTGGGATATTGTAGAATGTTTAAGATACCTTTTAGTTACCAGCATGTTCAGGTACCAAGATTGTGCCGGCCTTGTATTGCAAGTTCGCGATAGGGACTTATTACACTATTATATTGCATTTATTTTGGTACAAAAATTAATTTTACCAAAACCGACAAATTAGAAAACTTTACAAATTTTTTCCCGATTTAGTCTTAAAATAGATTTTTTCAAAAAACATCAAAGGTGATTATAAAGAAAATGTCATCTCGATTTTTGCCTTAATTTTGATATTATTAGAAAGCTTATGTTAAGATTAGCAGATGTAATTAAAAAAATTCCTGGATGGTCGAGTTTTGTAAGAAAAAAACTGAAAAATGAAGGTACGGAAATACATTACTCATACTTGGAAGTTTCAAGGGTCTCATAAATTCAAATTTTTATTTAATTTACAAATTTTGCATTGTACTAGTTGCTAGTCGAATGATCGATGAAGTTGGCAGGTAGCATATAAAAGATGAAGTTTGTTGACGTTTTTAAAGGCAGTGTTGCCTTGGAAATATTCGATTATTACAACTTAAAATTTAATTTCTTTTTTTTTGATCAGGTTAACTTCGGTTAGTTTAGGTTAGGTCTGGTCAGTTCAAGTTAGTCCAGTTCTAGTTTTCCTGATTAGGTTAGTTCAGTTACACTATCTACGTTTAGGTTAGGCTAGCTCAGGTTAGTTCAGTTACACTCTCTACGTTTAGGTTAGGCTAGCTCAGGTTAGTTCAGTTCTATTCTTTATGTTAAGGGTAGAGAATAATACAAAAAGCGGGCCCGAAAGGGCCCGCTTTTTCTTCATTTTTAGAACAGGTTAACTTTCTGTTACTTGAGGTAAAGTCTGGTTAGTTCACGTTAGTCCAGTTCTAGTTTCCCTGGTTAGGTTACTACAGTCCTAGTTTTCCTGATTAGGTTAGTTCGGTTACACCTTTTACATTTAGGTTAGACTAGCTTAGGTTAGTTCAGGTTAGTCCAGTTCTAGTTTTCCTGGTTAGGTTGGTTCAGTTACACTTCTTACCTTAAGTTAGGTAAGCTAAGGTTAGTTCAGTTCTACTCTTTATGTTAAGTGTAGAGAATAATACAAAAAGCGGGCCCGAAAGGACCCGCTTTTTCTTCATTTTTAGAACAGGTTAACTTTCTGTTACTTGAGGTAAAGTCTGGTTAGTTCACGTTAGTCCAGTTCTAGTTTCCCTGGTTAGTACAGTCCTAGTTTTCCTGGTTAGGTTAGTTCGGTTACACCTTTTACGTTTAGGTTAGACTAGCTTAGGTTAGTTCAGGTTGGTCCAGTTCTAGTTTTCCTGGTTAGGTTGGTTCAGTTAGCCTTCCTACGTTTTGGTTAGGTAAGCTAAGGTTAGTTCAGTTCTACTCATTATGTTAAAATTAGAGAATTATAAGAACTCACGAGTCGTTGCTGCAATTTCATTGGTGATATTTGCAAACGTTATGTGTTTACTATTAATTAATACCTTAAATTTTCCTAATACCAGTTATGTAATTTTCTTCTATTTTGTTTCTAGATGCGACCACACAATTTTATTGCACTTAATGATGAACTCCGACGTTTGGCATCACTGTAAATATATTTCTAACCCTACTGTCAGATACGAGAGTTTTCGCATCCATTTTGTCAAACATTTTCAATTTTTATTTTCTTGTTTCTCAGTGACAAGTGGCTAATCCAAGAATTTTTTTCTTTCAATCTGTTTTATAGACCATAAGCTACTATTGAAAAAAGAAAAAACCTTGAAAATCGAGATGACATAAACTTTACAAGCGCCAACATCAAAATTAGCATTTTTGCTCAATGTGTTTCATTTTTATTTGATTTTAATCCTTGTTCTAATCTGAATTTCTCCAAACACACCCTATTTGCATTTTGATGCGTTTGGAGCCAAAATTGGTTTATTTCAATTTAAAAATGTAATTTATCCAAAAGCAAAAAATATAATATTTGACTCAGTTCTGTCTGATTTTGTCCTGAAGTTGAGTTTCTACAAAAACATCAAAATTTGGATTTTTAGATGATATGGGACATTTTTAATGAATTTTAGACCTAATTGATAAAACTGACGTTTTACCAAAAAATTCAAATTTCAATTTTTACACATTTTAAGTTATTTTTCTTGAGCCTAAATTTTTTGAAAAACTTTAAATTTGTATTTTTACATGCTTTGAGACACTTACTTGAGACACTACTAAATAACGCCCTTTTGTTACCTTATAACAATGGTTTCTTCTGGGCTTAGAATATATTATTATGTAATAAGTGCTTAATTACGCGAATCGTCATCACCACATAATTATTATGGAAAAAGGAATGTGTCTGGAAATATGGCTATAGTTGTGGTTAAAATAATGCCATTTCCTCATGAAACGCCTTATAGAGAGTTTTGTTCATAGTATTTCCATTCTTTATTCTCTCGATGGAAATTTAAGGATGGCAACACATACCCTCTAAGTTGCAACCCGAAAACAAGCTTACAGATAGATATCCGTCATCCATATTAAAGTTAAATATAAAACTGGCGGGATATTTAGAAATTACCTCAATTTTATAAGAAAAATTGAGAAAATTTGGCGACTTTTTTAAAAAATTCTCAATGTATCTTGGACCGGAATGTGGACATATTGCTACAAAGACAAAACCTTGATATTTTTCATATTCAATAATGCATTTAAATTTGCCAATAAAATCCAATGTTATCTCAACTGAAAAGTAATTTCACGATTGTCATGAAGAGGTCGCACATTATTTTTGTAATAACGCTAATTTAACATTTCTATGAATAATACTCCGGGCAACACTAAAACGAGTAATCTATTTACTAGAACAAATTAAAATATTAAAAAATAATTTTGTTTATAAATTATAATTGCTTTAATTTAAATCAATCAGCATAACTCATACTCATAACTTTCCTGCTTCGTATACACACACATTCGGCGAATCAGGGTCAAAACCGATCTCACCTCAGTGTCACTAAACCTATAAACTAAACATTCTTTTGTTTTTGTTTTATTGCCACTTATAAAATATCGAACATTAGTTTAGTTTAGTCAGTAAGTACCTGAAATATGATAGTACTCAAAAAGGGTAACGGTTTGCTAGTAAGCCTCCTATTGAGCTCAATTTTTGAGGTATGTACACTTTTCCAGTTGATGTATCCAGTGAATTTATTTAATGTTTTGTTTCAGACTATAGATTCTCGGCAAAGTGATTTGGCAAACATTTTCCGGACTCCTAGAGATAGGTCGCAAATTAATTTCGACCATTTGGAGATAATAGAAAGAAATAACTTTCAATTGCCGGAGACAACCACCACAATACCAGGTAGTGACCTTGTTCCTACCGAAAAGGAAATCAGCTCCAATGTTGCCAATTCTCAGGTTTTTATTCGCTTTGGAGGAGATGACTCTCACATCATGAAAATTCCTCCACAGTGTAGAAGTCATCACGAAAGTAAGTCGATAATGTTCTAGTTTAATATCATCTCTACTAAAACAATTATTGTAGTGAATCCTCTTCAAGATTTCGACCATCCAGCGAAATTTGGGCACCCTCAGTACTATCATCCCTACCCTCCCCCAGTACCCTATACATTTCCAAATTACTACTTTTGCAACTACGGTCCAAAAGACCACGAATTAACTCCACAACTAAGGGAATACCTCATCAGGCATCCAGAGTTCTTAAGTGGTCCTTACCCATCCAGACGTCAGGACCAGGTTTTTATATGGGGCCGTCCTCTGAAGAAAGAGGACCTCGCCGTGCCTGCTCTTCATGCTGTGACTGGTAAATTTGGCCGGTTATTACTCAAAATTCGTGTAATTAACAAAATTCCTTTATAGCCAAAATTGTTGCAAAGGAAAAAGAAGGAAGAAGTCAGGTAAACGCAACTCTAAAAGTGGAGGAAGAAAGAGTAAAAAATCTCAACGAGGTGGAAAAAGAGAAAGAAGAAAAGGGGATTAAGTCAGTAAGTGTTCACAATCTTATCTTGCCTACCGAAAGTGATCAGCATCACAAAAAGCATCACAAGAAAAAGCACCAGAAAAAATACAAAGCTAATACTATAGATTTCCAAGACCTGGAGAGACTTTTAGACCAAGCCTTGACAGCTTTGGCTAACAGCACTCAAGACATCCCGGAATGTGAAACAGAAATTCAACAATCAATAGAATCAAAAGAAACTAAATGTCCTACAAAAGTGGACGATATAGTGGCTTTAATAGTAGAAGTGCCAAATGCTGTAGACGAATCTCCAATTTCAATCCCCGCTCCAAGGCTGTCGCATATTGGCTTAGACTTGGGTTCACTCAAGGGAACCAATCAGTTTCCCCTAAAGGCGGTTTTGAATTTTGATTTCCCTCAAGGGGTGACCCAGCACTTGCCGATAATAAATACGAAAAGCGTACTGCCTCAGGGTCCCAGCTGGACACTCTCCCCTTACCAAGGAGCTTTTTCGCAGTATTTCTTCCCAGAGGGCAATGTTGTGGTTCGCAGACTAAAGGAGGATGAGGGCAATAAACAGCTAAAAATAGTTCCAAATGTTGAAATGGTTGTGGAAACGGCACCAGTCCCTCAAGAAGTTTTTTGTAGAAAGTGTGGTCATAGACACGGAGGGGGAAACTTTTGCCCAAGTTGTGGTTCGCCAGTGAAGCACAGGACAGTAGCACGGGGGTGTGAAAAAGATACAAAAATATAAAAGAATGTGTTTTTTTTTAATATAACATTATTTTTTACTAAAAAATAATTTTTGTTTTTTTTTAACATGAATGTGCAGGGTGTTAATAAGAGATCCTGAGTTGTTATATCTCATTAGTTTAAATTTTTTTTTAGTGGGTCGTCAAAACTTCAAAATTTCTAATGTTTTTACTCTCATTTATTGATATATTAATCACTAATAGTTAAAAGTGAATTAGGAATATTTATTTATTTTTTTAAATGCGATGTTATTATCTTTTAACCAATCCAAAGCTATAAGATTTACAAGCTTCTGCCGCATTACACACAACATAACACCAGGTTAATAAACATTTAAACATATTCATGTAGATTTAATCCTAAAAAACTATCGTATATTTCAATTAGATATTAATTTAGCAGGCTAAATTAGCAAAATTAGCAATTTTGCTAATTTTATGTACTTACGTATTATTATTAGTAATGGTCCTTCATGTTTTGTGGATAAAATGGTGGAGGTAAAGTGTTCACTACTTGTGTCTGAACACACTGGGCTGTAAAAAACTGTACAACTTTTGTACGCTCATTATTAAGGTTTTTAAACTTTTATTAACTGAATGAAAAGTCTAATTTTTAGAGAAAAGATGAGTCCGTTTTGGTTTCATCCATGAATTGTGTCCCGTGTAGACTTAACACTAAATCATTTGAGAGGAGATTTTTGCATGATCATAAAACTGTTGTGTTAGTGACATCTGTAAAAACCAACGTTGACTCATCCGTTTTTTAAAAATTGGGCTTTTCAATGATACAATAGGAGTTTAAAAATCTTAGAACATATGAGCATACGAAATTTGTACCGCTTTTTGTAGACCACTGTGTATGTCATGGCGAATTCAGGTTTTCTTTCAGTTTGCAAAAGTGTGTCGGGTCGGAATAAAACATTTTTTTCCATTACATCATCCACCCTTGATGAACGAACATGATAGCTAACACAAAACGACACAAACATTTGCTTACTGCTAAAGTCTTTACTGAAGTAAAGCAATTGGCAGTTGCATAACCAGAGAGTAAAAGTAATATTTGGGGTAAGCGCCAAAAGTTATCATTTTGAGAAGAACCCATAGAATGGTGTTAAATGATTATTACATTACATTGTTTTATTGACTTTTTGCTAATTATATCAAAATATAAATTTTGGTACCTATTACCTCCACTATTTAGTTATCAGGAAAGAACTTAAAATATGGAAATAAAGATATGTTTTTCAATTCTTTCTTTGTATACAAAAAAAGACCTGGTCCATGAGGCACACAGGTAAGCCTACAACTCATTGTTAGCTTTTGCGCCGAGAAATGAATTCCTATTGGTTACAGAAACTATCGCCTTGGTAACCGTGAGCACAAACCGTGTCAAGGTTTACTAAACTGCCGTGCTTCTAGACTTGTTCTACAGAGTGGACGATTACTAATGAGGAAAATCATAGAATGATATGCCAAAGAATTTCAAAGACCATACAAATGGTTGAAGAATATCAATTAAGGTAAAAAAAATGATAAAGGAGAGAAACATTGAAAAGATTAATCTCCTGGCTACTTTTCAAAAGAATACTTTTAATTACGTTTTCTGTTTCTTCATCTTTCGACTTTTTCCATAATTTTTGACCTGAACTTTGAAAGTTGACAGTTTTCAATTCAAGAATAATAAAATATGCTATATAATAAAATAATGCCTGCTAAAATTACCAGGACACTGACGTAGTGTGTCTTAGATGGTTAAATAAATGTAAGCCTGCAACTCATTATAATCTTCTGAGTCGAGGAGTGAATTGGCAACGCATTCGGTAACCTTGGCAACCAAGCTGTCAAGCCGTCTTTGTTCTTCGTAAGAGTTATACTTTTCTTATGCACTGGCTCTACATTGCGATAATCAGACCGAGGATAACCTATGGGGCCGTGGTCTGGTGGCTAGCAGTGGACAGGGCATGCTTTGTGCTGAGATTGGTCAGAGTGCAGAGAACAGTCTACCTAGCCGTAACGGGTGCATTCAGAACAACACCGGGAGCAGCACTCAATGGCTTACTGGCTCTGCCGGAGCTTCCAATCTGGTTTAAGAAGGAGGCGATAGCGTCCTGCAGGAGGATGGATTGCTGCGGCCAGTGGAGGGAAACAGCTATGGGAGTGGTCACACGGAGATCGCCAGCCTCATTCAGCAGGACATCCTGATTGTCCTGTCGCAGGAGGGGCGCCTTCGCGATCAGTTGAGATTGAAACAGCCATTTGGAATAAACATCCCAACAAAGGACGAATTCAAGGAAGAGCTGCTTCAGCAACCTTCTGAGAATAATCAAGTATGGTATACAGACGGATCAAGAATGGCTAATACACAGTCATCAGGAGCCAAAATATACAAAGCAGGCCATGTGGAGGGCGAGAGCTTCGCCTTGGGAAGAAACACGACGGTTTACCAGGCGGAGTTGTTTGCAATACTGAAGGTGGCCACACGAACAGAAGTCAGACAGGGAGCAGAGCAGGACATCTATATCTACGCCCACAGTCAGGCAGCTCTGCGAGCCAGCTGCAGGAGCGGAACGAGTTCAAAGTTCGTTCAGGACTGCAGGGATGCTCTAGAGTCACTGGCAGGAACAAAAACAACATGACGAAAATATGTCAAAATACAGATGTGGTTTCTTTTAAGAGTTCCTTATGTATGTATTAAGAGCAAAAAGTATATTTGCAAAAAGCATAATTGCAGATCGAATTCCGCTTGGCGTAATTCGTCCGTTTTCAAGCGGGTGCGATAAAGAACCACTTCCGCACTTGTTTTGTTAATAACTATTATCGCTCGCTATACTCGCTGCCTTTCGCAAGGCGCGTTAAAGTAAACTCTTCAAAAAATGCTTAATTTTAGAGTTTTTTTTTTATTTCGTCAACTGGAACCGAAAAATGTGTTATTAATGAACGTTTGCAAAAAAAAGTTTGTAAATTATATCATCCAGTTTTTTAGGGCCTCACTGTATATTTCTCTACAATTTTAAATTAAGCAGTGAACCGTATCCTGCAACTTTCGTATTTATCTTCATCCTCTTCATCTAACTTTTCATATAAATAATGTGTGACCAAGAAAATTTGGGACACCCTGTGTTAATGCCATATAACGATAATTTTACTTGTTTTTACGATAAAGGAAAAACTAATAATGGATCTAATATGATCTAAAATGAAACTAATAATGGAACTAATCTGAATGACCTGAGAAGTTTTATCTAAGAGTTGTGCATTGAAGAATTTTCTAAATGAAACATGAGCTTTTGTCTGCCCTGTACTAGTTTTCTTAGGAATGGTTTGGGATTTTGAATTACCTTGTACGGTAGTCCAATAATAACCGTCACTGTGGCGTTCCTTTTTAAAAAATCTTGGACCATTTTAAAGAAATCTACTCCATTTCGAACTGTAATTCAGTATCAAGTGTAATTCAGAATAGTCAAGTGTAATCCAGAAACCATTAAATGTAATTCAGAATAGTCAAGTGCAATTCAAAATAGTCAAGTGCAATTCAGAAGTCAAGTGCAATTCAGAAATCTCTAAGTGTAATTCAGAATAGTCAAATGTAATTCAGAAACCATTAAATGTAATTCAGAATAGTCAAGTGCAGTTCAGAAATCTCTAAGTGTATTTCAGAATAGTCAAGTGTAATTCAGAAACCATTAAATGTAATTCAGAATAGTCAAGTGCAATTCAGAAATCTCTAAATGTAATTCAGAATAGTCAAGTGTAATTCAGAAACCATTAATGTAATTCAGAATAGTCGAGTGCAATTCAGAAATCTCTAAGTGTAATTCAGAATAGTCAAGTGTAATTCGGAAACCATTAAATGTAATTCAGAATAGTCAAGTGCAATTCAGAAATCTCTAAGTGTAATTCAGAATAGTCAAGTGTAATTCAGAAACCATTAAATGTAATTCAGAATAGTCGAGTGCAATTCAGAAATCTCTAAGTGTAATTCATAATAGTCAAGTGAAATTACCAAGTATATTTCAGAAAGCAACAAGTGTAATTTAGAAAGCAGTATAATTAGGAATTATTAACACAACTCTGAAGCCAAAAATTTTAAATTCATGCGGAGCAATACATAATCTTTGGTTTAATAATTAACGTAGAAGCTTAAAAAGTAATATGAAACTGTTAATAAAAATAAGACTCGAACTCCAACATCCTCCATATTTAGGACAATTTTCAAAGTCACCCTGTATCTTCTTCTTCTTGAAGTGCCTTCTCCATTCAATGAAGATCGGCAACAATTCTGGCAAATTCGGCTCTGTCCTGGGCTCTTCTCAGCAGGGAGTTTGAGTCTAAGCCTGTCCAATCCCTTATGTTTTTCAGCCAAGAGCACTGTCTACGTCCAGGACCACGCTTTCCCTCAATCTTGCCCTCCATAATCAGTTGTAGGAATATGTATTTGTCCTGTCTCATGACATGGCCAAGGTAAGCGGTCTTTCGCTTTTTTATGGTCTCGAGGATAGTTCGGTCTTTGTTCATCCTATGTAAGACCTCTTGATTAGTGGTACGATCGGTCCATGGAATACGCAGCATTCTGCGGTACACCCACATCTCAAATGCTTCCAGTTTATTAATGCCGCTGACTTTCAGCGTCCAGGCCTCGACTCCATACAGTAACGTGGAATACACATAACATCTAACGAAGTTAAATCTTATGTTTAAGTTGAGTGTTCTGTCCCTTAATAGGTTCCGCATCTTAATAAAGTTAGTTCTCGCTTGCTCTATGCGGGACCTTATTTCTATTTCAGGATACAGGTATTTAAATTTAGTGACCTGCTCTATAGGTGTTCTGTATATATTTATGTTGAGATGGTTGTTTGGGTTGCGGCTTATTTGCATGATCTTCGTTTTTGAGATATTAATCTTCAGTCCCATTTCGTCCCCGGAAACCGATATGCTGTCGATTAGGCGTTGCAGTCCTTCAGGACTGTCCGCAATTATCACTGTATCGTCAGCATATCTTAGATTGTTTATGAGTTTCCCATTGACTTTCAGACCGTCCACCGCCTCGTCCAGAGCGTTTTGGAAAATGATTTCTGAATACATATTAAAAAGCATGGGGCTAAGTACGCACCCTTGTCTGACTCCACACCTTATGGGTACAGTGCTTGTTTCGGTGTTTTCCAGTTTAACAGATGCTATTTGCTGTTCATAGAGATTCTGTACGATCTTTAAATCCTGGGCATCGACACCCTTTCTTTCCAGTAGTTCCAATAATTTGGTGTGATCTATACAGTCAAAGGCCCTTGTGTAATCTATAAAGCACAGGTACACTTCCTTTCGCTGGTCTCTGCATTTTTGTAGTGTGACAGAGAGTGCAAACAAGGCCTCTCTGGTACCCATTCCTTCGCGGAAACCCATTTGCACTTCGCTTACATCCTGTTCGCATTTTGCACGTATGCGCCTATGGATGATTTTCAAGAACACCTTTAACACCTGGCTCATCAGGCTGATCAATCGGAATTCTGCACACTTCCGTGCTCCGGGTTTTTTAGGAATAGGTATGAAGATTGATTTCAGCCAATCTGGGGGATGTATCCCGAATTATAGACATCGTTAAAAAGTTGAACCAGGATGTGCATGTTTTCCTCTCCTATAAGTTTTAGGATCTCTGGGCAAATGTCATCTGGGCCTGCTGCTTTCTTAGTTTTTATCTCTCTTAGTGCTTTTTGGACCTCCGATTGAAGTATTTCCGGTGTCGGGTCCGTCGGATCTTGACTGTGAAAAGGAGGGCTATTGCTTTCAAATGTATTTGCCACATATTCTGCCCATACCTTTTTAAGTTCGCCATCATCTGTGATTATTTTGTTGTCCTGGTTAACTATATGGGACAAGGCTGGGTATTTTCGACTACTTGTAATTTCCTTGACCTTCCTATGTAAATTGAAGAGATCGTGTTTTTTGTATAGTTCTTTTACTTCTTGGCACCTTTCTTATATCCACTTTTCCTTGGCTTCTCTGATTTTTCTTCTGATATGTTTTTGGGTTTCCCTATATTTTTCTGCGCTCGTGTTCTTGAAGCTACGTCTCTGTTCCATCAGCATGAGTATTTTTTGGGTCATCCATTCCTTATGTTGTTTCGTTCTGTTTGGTGTTACTAACGGCTTTTGTGTGTCTAATATAGCTTTCTTGAATGATTTCCAGGTGTCCTCGATCCTGTCAGGGCTCTCGGTATCAGGAATCATTTCGTTCTTTTGTATAACCTTTTTGAGCTCATTGTTGAGTTTGTCAGTGATTGTTTGACGTTCGGGTTCATTCTGTAGTAGTGCTACGTTTGGTTTGTTGGACTGCGTTCTTTTAAGTTTCTTAAGTCTAATACGAAAGTGTGCCACTACGGGAATATGGTCTGACTCGACATCTGCTCCTGGATATGTCCTAACACCAAGCACTCCGTTTCTATATCTTTTTGGAACCAGTATATAATCAATTTGATTTCTGACCGGATGCTCTGTGGTGTCCTGTGGGGATTTCCATGTGTAGAGGCGACGTACAGGTAGCTTAAACCATGTGTTGGAAACCATCAGTTTTTCTTCTTGGCAGAACTGGACCAGGGTATCGCCTCTTTCGTTTCTAATTCCCAGACCGTATTCACCCACGGTATCCCCACTTTTTCCTCTACCTATTTTGGCATTGAAATCCCCGAGGATAAGGGTGATGTCGTCTTTATTTGTGGCGGCTATTAATTGTTTGATTTCTGTATACCATGCCTCCAACTCTGTCTGTGGTTTGTCGGCTGTTGGGGCATATGTTTGAATGATGTTTAGGTTTTTAGGTGTGGCCCTTAGTTGTATCATCATTGCTCTATCAGAGAGTGGTATGAAGTTAATAATAGAACCGCTGGTGTCCAGGTCCACCAAAATGCCTACTCCGTTATAGTGGTGGGTGTCTTCGTTTCCGGAATAAAACAACACTGCGTTCTTCAGTCTGATTTTTCCACGACTGGGCCATCTTGTCTCACTTATTCCCAAGATGTTCACTCCCAGTCTTTTCATTTACGTATATACATGCTGTTAACATTCCAAGTGCCAAGTCGAAGTGCTTTTTTAAGTTCCGTCTTTACTACATTAGTGTTTTTCAACGTGGGGATTCTTCGCACCACTTGACCATCTAAGGTCTGCCACGGACTAGGGGCCATTTGATTATCTTGTGTTGCCATCATTTATTTTGTCTTGGAAAATCCCTAAGGATCCTTAATGCAGTGGTTTCCCGTTGCCTTCTGCATCTCCATGCCGTTGAACTTGTAGCAGTTTCATCCGCCTTTACCGACCCTGTATCTATTAAAAGTAAATGCAAAATGGCTGCGTCAAATCTGTCAATAGCATCCTTTGAAAAAGAAGCCCAGGTTGTGCGTGTGAGCGTGAACCTTTCTAACTTTCCAACCAAAAACCTTCGAAAATGAGACACCCTGTAATTGATGCTTTCTGAATTACATTTGATGTTTTCTGAATTACACTTGACTATTCTAAATTACACTTGATGCTCTCTGAATTACATTTGATCTTTTCTGAATTACACTTGACTATTCCAAATTACACTTGATGCTTTCCAAATTACACTTAATGTTCTCGAATTACAGTTGACTATTCTGAATTACAAGTGACGGTTTCTGAATTATACTTGACTATTCTGGATTACACTTAATACTTTCTGAATTTTAATTGACTATTCTGAATTACATGTGATGGTTTCTGAATTACACTTGACTATCCGAATTACACTTAACGTTTCCGAATTACAGTTGACTATTCTGAATTACAAGTGACGTTTCTGAATTATACTTGACTATTCCGAATTACATGTACTGTTTCTTAATTACACTTGATATGTTCTAAATTACACTTGGCGCTTTCTGAATTACAGTTGGAAACGGTGTAGTTCTAACTGTATCCGAAATATCCGCTTTTAACAATGTTGGGAAAGCATATTTAACATAAATTTGAAAATGTGAGTTAGAGTGGTAAATGGCCACACTTTTACAGACCAACAGAACAATGCAGTCGTTTGCTTGTTCTTCTTGAGATGATGTCAGATCATGTCCATATAAAATAGTTCAGAGTAGTTCAGGTTAGGTGTCAGTTCAAGTTATAATAGGTGATATATAACCCAGTTTCATGTTTTGTTTTTCATTTCCTACCCCACATCTTAGCATTTGTTTTTAGTCCGTATATTATTACATATTAGATAACAATAACGTTAAGACGTAACAAAGAGTGATATACAACCACAACATAAAGGCATCGGTTTGGAACCAATTATTGGAGTAATTCGCCCGATGTCTGTGCTATTTCTGCAAACAGGGAAGTTCTTTACGTATCACAAAATTTCCTAAAATTGGTCATTAATAATTGCCATAAAATAATGCAGCAATAAAATAATGATAATTAATTCTGATAATTCGGCGAAAAGACCAGTAATAACGTCAATGCATATATATTTTTTAACAATTATTATTTCTGACGGAAAGACTAACATAAGCACACCACAGTCTGCTGCATTCGTTTAATTAATGTTTTTTACAGTATCGTAATTCAACATTTGTAATCTAGAAATAAAACTTTTACCAAATAATTTTTTGTCTTATGTTCAAATTTTAAGAAAATTGTACCCTTGATGTTGGTATTACAAAAATATTACTTCGCACTCTCCTACACGACATTGTTGCTTAATGCGCCCCTGATATTACTCTTTCTAGGAGCAATAGCAAAATTATTATTAGTTGGCGCGATTTTGTACTAATTAAGACCACAACTGAAATTGGTCAACCAACTATGATAATGTACCCGAAAGTGAAATGTGTAAAGCTCATCGAAAAGCTCATTTGTTGCACTGACAGAGTAATGAATTATTAACTTTGCTGCTAATGCTGCTATAAAAATTAATTAGATTTTTAGGAAATTAGTATACGTACTAACTAGTAAATGATGTCTAATCGTTAATTTTGAATTTACATAAACAACTATCAATATCTTTATAACTTCATAATTGAAAATAAAATGATGAAGCTAACTTTATAACTTTTGTTTCTGAACTGTTAAGAAAAGGCATAGAATTTATAAAAAACAAAATTTGCTTTTAAATAATAGTAGATAACAAAACTTTTATAAATTTGTTGTTGGACTAGTTAAACAAACTCTAAATATAGGAAAATTAAGGGATTACATAATACAATAATTAATTCTTCAACAATTTTGTTAGAATGTATTCCGATAAAAAATACCAATATTGACACATTAAAGAATAAATTATTTCTGTACACAACCGTTCATAAAAATTTAACTAGACAATACTTTTTCGAATACAACTAAGGACAACTTTTACATATCCAGTTTAAACCTTACCTCAGGCTTAAACTCAGGAATTGACATGTAAAAAGTTTCCTTTAATCTTAGTGTATGTTTGCCCTTAATCTTAATATCGCTAAATCTGAGAATGGCAGACACAAAAAGAAAGCACCTGAGCTGACCGAATACCTCCACGCTGATTGGTCAGGTACCACTCGAGCACCGTCCGATTGGTACAGGTACACTCAGGCACCAGAACGCGGTTTTAGTATAAGACAAGTCGTCTCAGCAGGCTTTCGCAGCAGTTCTTCTTCAGTGGTGGTTGCACTCTTGTGTGTTTTAGCAGCTTTTTTGTGTTCTTTAGTGTGACTTGTTTGGTAACATCTTTGTGGACTTGTAGTTACTACTAGCTGAGGTAAGAATTGAACCTCTTCCCAGTCTATTAATGTGTCAAGGTTGTTTAGCGAAGACCTGTTTCTAAAGTTAATAATAACTTTGAATGCGGTTTTTAAGAATTTCCTTTATGACAAAAGCTCAAACAAACAGTTCTTCATACGTCACTGAAGTCATCCGCGGGAAGCGTAGCAGAACCAGGTCATCGAAAGTATACCGAAGACCGTACAGCAGACCATTGCATTGCCAAATAGTGGTTATGGTTATATAACCAGTCTTAATTTCTTGGGTGTTACAATGCCGGCCATGTGTAATTACACTAATGTGTTAGAATTTTTTATTGCTGCTGGAGATTTATGATTTAGCTCTTTCTGTTAGATAGTGTACAAAAATTTTCCTTAATTGGTTTATTATTGAAAGTAACAGCAATAAAAAAAACAAATATAACTAAATGCCAGAAATTAAAAACAAATTGATTAATGATATTAATGTTAAAATAATTTATGTAATATCTACACAATATGCAAAACAGGTAAAAAAATATAAAGTCTGAAGGGGACTTGGAACAGAATAGTTTTTAATGGTTCCTGAAATTGGTCGGTTTCAACTGATTAATGATTACTGCATATCACTTCTTCTATATATAGAAAAGTTATACCATTATGGGGCAATAGACGATACACTGAATTTTCTGGAAATTTCAAAGAAAAATGTGTTGACAATTTCAGAAGAAAGTGAGTAATGTAAAGTGCTTTTGTCAAAAAGGCTTCGAATCGCAAAGAAATGAATCTGGGTCTTAATATAGTATAATTGTAATTGTCACTAATTTATTTCTCTTCCTAGAATCTCTAAAAAGAAACAAAAAATCAAAATTAATGGAAAATAGCCAGACCAACCAAATAACCAAAAGCTAAGGTTTCTTAATCGAAAATAAGGAAAATTTGAGGAAAGATAATCGATCAAGAGAATTGAGGAAATATTATATAAAAAGTAAAACACAGTTTTAAATAAAAAAGCTAAAATTTGCAAACAAAAGCAGCACCGGAAAATAAAAAAAGCGATTTAAAAAATCATCAAAACGTGATCCAAAAATAGCTGAGGATAAAACTAATAAAGAAAAAAAACTTAAACGAAAAGATTTGAAGCACCAGAAAATTAGAAAACCTAGATGCGAGTAGGTAATTGCATATCAAGAAAATCATCACAAAATTATTTAAAAAAAAAAAACAAAAATTATTGTTAAAATAACTGAAGAGTAGTACCTGCGGGACCTACGGTCGCACAGATTTAACTGAAAAGGAAACGAAATTAGAGAATAATAATCAAAATACAGGATTAAATTAACAATACTCGGCTATTGTCAAAAAAAGTATATAAAGTACTGTAAAAAGAATTTTACAATTACTTTTATCTGATAAAAAGTAAAACATAATTTCAAAGACAGACGCTAAAATTTTCAAATAAAATCAGCACCAGTAACAAAAAAAAACGAGTTAGTTAAATTATAAACCAAAAATACCCATAAAATCAACTTAAATAGAGCAAAACATTACTGAGAGTAAGACTCATAAACAACAAACCAAATCAAAACTTATACGAAAAGGTTTGAGGAATCAGGAAATTTATGAAACCTATGTCCGAGCAGGTAATTGCATTTAAAACAAAATAATAAAAATTATTGTGGAAACAGCTAAAAACTGGTATCTAAAGTACCTCAAGTTTGAGCAAAAAAAAGAAAAAGAAGAAAATATATAAAACTAAGTAAAAGCCAGAATTAAATAAACAAAAGTTGGCCATTGTCAAAAAAGTAATTAAAATAGTTGTAAAACGGCTTTAAAATGAGAAAAACTAAGCATACAACTTGGCGCAAATTTATTAACAACAGTAAGTTTTTTGTAAGCAACTGCTAAGAATTAAGAACACAGATATTGGGGAAATAATATGCACCTCGAGAAAAAATTATCAAAATATGGACCAACAAACTTGAAAAAAATCCATCACTAAATTCATTACAAATGCAATGACTAAACTGAAAAATGACAAAATGAAACTTAAGATATTTGCAAAATTGTATTTAGGAATGGTAATAGTGCAGATAATAAAAAAATGAAGGAAAGGAAAAAATATGAAAGAAATCAATCAGGAAGTGTATGAAGCATACGTCCGAGCAGGTAATTGCAATTAAAAAAAATAATAATAAAAATTATTGTTGAAAAATCTAAAAACTGGTATCTATAGTACCTAGGGTGCCTCAAGCTTGAGTAAAAAAAAAGAAAAAAATATCAAAAAATAAGAAAAAGCAGAATTAAATAAACAAAAGTTGGCCATTGTCTAAAAAGTGATTAAAATAGTTGTAAAACGGCTTTAAAATGTGAAAAACTAAGCATACAAATTGGCGCAAGTTTATTAACAACTGTAAGTTTTTTGTAAGCAACTGCTAAGAATTTAGGACACAGATATTGGAGAAATAATATGCACCACGAGAAAAAATTATCAAAATATGGACCAACATATTAGAAAAAAATCCAACACTAAAGTCATTACAAGTGCAATGACTAAATTGAAAAAGAGAAAATGAAATTTAAGATACTTGTAAAATTGTATTTAGGAATGGTAATGTTGCAGATAATAAAAAATTGAAGGAAAGGAAAAGATATGAAAAAAATCAATCAGGAAGTGTATGAAGCATACGTCTGAGCAGGTAATTGCAATTAAAAAAATTATAATAAAAATTATTGTTGAAATATCTAAAAACTGGTATCTACAGTACCTACGGTGCCTCAAGTTTGAGTAAAAAAAAAGAAAATAATATAAAAAAATAAGGAAAAGCAGAATTAAATAAATAAAAGTTGGCCTTTGTCAAGAAAGTGATTAAAATATTTGCAAAACGGCTTTAAAATGAGAAAAACTAAGAATACAACTTGGAGCAAATTTATTAACAACTGTATGTTTTTTGTAAGCAACTGCTAAGGATTAAGGACACAGATATTGGAGAAATAATATGCACCACGAGAAAAAATTATCAAAATATGGACCAACAAATTAGAAAAAAATCCAACACTAAATTCATTACAAATGCAATGACTAAACTGAAAAATGACAAAATGAAACTTAAGATATTTGTAAAATTGTATTTAGGAATGGTAATATTGCAGATAAAAAAAAATGAAGGAAATGAAAAGATATGAAAAAAATCAAGCAGAAAGTGTATAAAGCATGAGTTGGCCATTATCAAAAAAGTGATCAAAATAGTTGTAAAACGGCTTTAAAATGAGATAAACTAAGAATAAAACTTGGCGCAAATTTATGATGAAAATAGTTGTAAAACGGCTTTAAAATGAGAAAAACTAAGAATACAACTTGGCGCAAATTTATTAACAACTGTAAATTTTTTGTAAGCAACTGCTAAGAATTAAAGACACAGATATTGGGGAAATAATATGCACCACGAAAAAAAATTATCAAAATTTTGACCAACAAATTAGAAAAAAATCCAACACTAAATTCATTACAAGTGCAATAACTAAACTGAAAAATGAGAAAATGAAACCTGCTCCTGCTCTGTACAACATCTCCCCGCTCATTGCTGAATATAAAAATAACGAATATTGAGACGCGTCTTAATTACGTCTTAATTATTTATTAAAATCTTAGACACGTCTTAATTTAAAAGAAACAGTAAGAAAACGAAAAGGTATAAAGAATCAAATAATAATGCAATGCCACTAAAGAGCGTTAAATGGAAAGTACATAAAAGTGTAAGGCAAATTAAAAAAATAGTAATGAGGAAGGTGACTGAAGATAGGCAGATGATTTCTACAAGTGAAAATAAATAATAGGAATATGGAACAAAAAAAAGTAGTCTTAAGAAAGTAACAGAAAAGGCTTCATTGAATTGATGAATACAGCCTACATAATTTTTATTGAAGCCCGGTTAGCTCAAGTTGATTATATAAAAAAAAAACGAAAAGAAGCTCTAAGAATGGAGGTCGAAAACGGATAATTAGAAAGAACAAAGATCCAAAAACAGGTGAGAGATGAGGACAAAAATATCAGTCTTAGAGTAATTAAGAAGCCTGGCAAAAAAACGACCATCAAAGCCACAATCATTAAAAAATACGCATCTGAAACCAGAGAAATGAGCAGCATGATTTCGGTGACAAAAATAAAGGAAGATACGGAAATTATTGAACACTTCACTGTTGAAGGCAAAGTTAAAACCAAGAAAATTGCTGAAAAAGATTATTGTATAGTCACATTGATCAATGTGACTATAATCAGCTGCGGCTTCTAAGAAGCTTGGACTAAGCAAAAACCACAGCTGATAGAAGAAAAGCCACAGAAGCCTGAACTAATAGTAAAGGATGAACTTTCTAAATTAACAGAACTAAAGCCCAAGAAGCGCATCCAGAAGGCACCTAAAGTTTTCCAAAATTAGACTGAAGAAGTGAATACATGTAATATTGAATTCAGTGAAGAAGTCGAGAAACATGCGGATATTAAATTAAAACAAAAATTAAATTTTTGCAATAGCAATTAAACTTACATTTAGAGTTGAGTTCGTGCTTTGTATATTTTAACTGTCAGAGTTTTTTGAATAATAAGGATCACATAATGGTATTGGTCAATGAATGGAGACCTAAATTAGTGTTTTTGTCAGAAACTCATGTGTCTGCCGATGTGGAGCCGTCCGAATTGAGCATTGACGGTTATAGACTGGAGCAGTGCTTTGCTGACAATAAGAGAACTGGGGGGGGGGGGGTTTGGCTCTGATTAGGAACGACATTAAGTATAGGGTGGGAACAGTCCAATATGTTGAAAATTATGTATGGCTGTTGTCTATTGAATTGTCTGTATGTAAAGTAAAATATCTGTTTACAGTGTTGTATTACCAACCTCAGATCGAAAATGCTCGATTTGTTGAGTTTTTTAAGGGATATCTTGATAACGGGTGAGCTTGGGGGTGTTAATGTGATCATGGGGGATTTCAACATTGACCTGTCTAAACCTTCATTTTATGGTGAAAAAATAGTATCTGACTCGCGAATGAATGGCAAGGATCGGTGATCATTGCATACTTACTGTTTGCACTGGTCGAAGACAGGTGGAAACGTCGGGAGTCACTGTCCATAGTAGATGTATGAAGAATTATAGTGTGAATGAGATGCATGATCGCTTATTTGATGCGAATTGGAATAGAAATAGTGGAGATGTGAACGTTTTGGCGGATAGTTTTGTGGACAACATTGAATGTGTTTTAAATGACATGTGTCCTAGGCAAGTAAGAGTGATGAACAAAATTATGTTAATAAGGCCTGGATAACTGATGACATTAGGGAGAACATGAGGATTAGGGACAATCTGTATGTTCGTGCAGTTCATGAGAGAAATGATGAAGTCTGGAGGGAGTATAAAAGAGTCCGCAATTATATTTTTGCACAGATTAAAATCGAAAAAGAGCGATACTATAAAGAAGTTATTGACAACAACCGGAAAAACCCACGTGAAATGTAGAAAAAAATGAAGCCATTATTGCCTGGAACAAATGGTCCATTACCACATGAGATTAAATTTGAAGACAAAATTATTTCACAAGAATCTTTAATTGCCCAAGCATTCAATGAATATTTTATACGCAGCATAGATGATATTGTAATCAGCATTCCTGATTGTTCCGCCCCGTCTGAGAGGTCAATCGCACCCTCCAAAATCTTCGATAAGTTCACAAAATTTCAAACTTTTTCAATGGCTGAAATTAAATGTATATTAAAAGATATGAAAAATGTTGGAGGAGGTGTGAGTGGTATCTCTAGGGAGGTCCTGTGCGATGTGTGTGATGTGGCTTGTGATCGTTTGTTGAATGTGGTGAACACGTCTCTGTCGAGCGCAGAATTTCCGGAAAAATGGAAGATGTCTACCGTTGTTCCTGTTCCAAAGTTAACAAATACTACTCAGCATAATGAGTTTAGATCGATTAACACCGTCGAAGTCTACGAAAAGGTACTGGAAATAGCCGTAAAAAAACAATTACAGGAACATTGTAACAAGAATAAGGTTATTGTTGATAGTCAGTCTTGTTTCCGTGAACGTCATTCATGTGAGTCTGTTGTAATAAATTTGTGTGATGTTTTCAAGAGGGAGTTGGATAGAAGTAATTATGTGTTGGCCGTGTTCATTGATTTTAAAAGAGCTTTTAAAATCAAACAGTTGATAGGGGAATATTGTTGGCAAAGTTGGAGTCCGTGGGCGTTGGCGGAACGGTTCTGAGATGGTTCAAAGCATGTTTGACAAACAGACATCAAAGGGTTAAATTCAAGAATTCCATGTCCGACGCTTTATGTGTTCGTCATGGGGTACCACAGGGGACTGTCTGAGGGCCGTTATTGTTCTTGCTGTACGTTAATGACATAGCAAGTGTTGTGGGCGCATGTAGCATTGAACTGTTTGCGGATGACACAATGTTGCGGATGTCACAATGTGACTGGGAGTGATCTGAATCTGATGCAACAAATTGTAAATAGTGATCTTGAGAGGTTGTTTAATTGGTTGTCATAACAAACTATGTGTGAACACCTTAAAATCAAAATTTTTTTATTTGGGAAAAAACACAGTTTGAAAAGCGTCAATTTGGAAAGTATAAATATAAATTTTAACAATGACAAAATCCTGCATGAAACGGAAATCAAGTATCTGGGAGTTATTTTTGATTGACTGATTGAACTTCTACGCACATGCAGACTACGTAACAAGAAAGTTTGCAAAAAGGGTGGGTTTTATTTCCAGGGTGGGGAATCAATTGTCTCTCCATACCAAGCTTTTATTATATAACAGCATAGCTGCACCTCACCTCGAATATTGTTCCGCCCTCTTGTACAATTTGCCAGCGTTCAAGATTGACCAGATTCAGGTGGTACAGAATCGTGCAATGAGATGTGTATTGAAGTGCAATAGGTATACTCCTGTCGAAACAATGCTGAGTGTTTTGAGTATGTTGCCTGTGAGGAAAAAGATTGTTTATGATGTTCATGTGTTCGTTTATAAGATAAGGCATGGACTGTTGCCACCCTATATATGTGATCGGATAAAGTCTTTTAGGGATATTCATCAGTACAGCACAAGAAATTGTTCCGATTTTATATTGAACCAGAAGTATAGAACTAGTCACTTGCTTATTTTTGTGCTGTATAAAGGTTTATATGATTTTAATATGTTGCCCACTGATATTAAGAACTGTGATAATCTAAATTCATTTAGAAGGGCGCTGAGAAAATTTATCTTAGCTTAAGTTTTACATTTTTATTGAAGTGAGTTTGAAAAATATAAAATGTTTATTTTACAGTTTTAAATTATTAGTTTTAGATTTGAGTTTGGGTTACATTGTTTGTTTTTGGTCTCCATTCAGCTTGTATTTATTTATTGTATGAGTTTTTGTATATAGCTTTTTATGCTAAATAAATGCCATTATTATTATTATTATTATTATTATTATTATTATTATTATTATTATTATTATTATTACCACTTCTTCAAAATTCGCTAAAGGCCATGAGGAGATTTCTTGAGAAATCTGAAACAGAGGAAAAGACCAACTGGAAGCGTCCAAAAAATGAAAAAAAAAAGCGAATTAGAAGAAGACAAGTTGCAGATTGTCAAAAAGCTAAATACATCAAAGGGTCGAACAACCTGTGATAGAAAAAAACATAAAAAAATAAAAGAAAAAAAATAAAGATAAGAGAACATGATTAAAGAATACAAGCTAGACAAGCCATCTAAAGCAAAATCCAGCATGAACGAGAACAAAGCCCCATTGAATGTTGTGATATAGATTGGAGAGATGTTGACTTAAGAGCAAAAAGGAAAACAAAAACCACAAAAAGAAGGAAGCCGTTGAATACAAAAATAAGCCTAGGTGTAAACAGAAGTCTGAAATTGTGCCCAACAGATTGGTTTACCCCAAAGTCAAAAGGTGTCCAGGACAATAGTAATTCGACTAGAAGAATGAATAATCACTTACTATTGAGTATTCGTTGGGGTTTCAGAGACGGACTACGAACTGGGATAAGAGCATTGATAAACCGAATCCTTGACAATTTCCAAAGTGACAATTGCTTGCTCATGTCTTACCCTCTACTTTACATTTTTTTTTTTTCAAAATAAACTATCATTATGTGGGAATCCATATTTTAGGTCCTCGCAACTGCAAGCTTTCAATGTTGTTTTTTCTTATCCGTAGAAACTATTAAATCATTATATCGTATTATTCGACAAAAGAGAATGCCGCTCCGGTTATGAACTTTGAAAGAGCTTCTTGTTTTAGCAACTCGAGCGTCAGCATAACGCCTTGTTTCTATCGAGTTCTTATAATCGGAGAATAGAGTATTCAAGGTTTGTTTATGTTTTTCGGTTTTTAAAAAAGTAGATTACAACGACGAGTAGACGACGAAAGACGGGGCTTAATTTGCAGTTCGAGACGCGACGCATTTTTGCCAAAATACGTATAAAGCCGATAAGACGATTCATTTGTTGTATTTTCATATTTAATTACCATCCGTGTTTTATTCATTTCTCCAGTGTATTTTCTTTGTGTTCAATAAATCCTTATATTAAGTTATATCTTAACCGGAAATGTTTTATTCCCTAAACAACATAAAAAAAGCCTACAATTATTTATCCTCACCTTACAAACCTGAACTTCGTTCTGTATCTGTTAATTAGTATTTACATTCAGTAAGGGTAATTAACCTTCCGATCAATAATTTAATTGATTTAAGAAAAAAAGAAGAACTAAGTGCTACTTTCAAATAGCAATTACGACGTAATAATAATATTGATATAGTACAAAATATTCCAGGTAAAATATTATATAAAAAAAAATTGTCAAGCTATGACAATTCGTCGAAACTGTTTGGTATATAATAGGTATAGCCTGAAGTTTGCGTCATTGAAGAAACTGCTTAATTGAAATATTTATACGTGTGAGACCTTTGCACAAGCCATCATCTACTAGACATAAATAAATAATCGAGAAATCGATCGCTGAGGTGGACACTTGAAAACACGACCATTAATAAAATATTTTGGTTGGCCGACACGACGGTCGGGGTCATATCAATGGCGCAAAAAAAAATCCACTCGAAAGCTATAATTGGCATCAAACCACAATTTTTTACCAAAAAAAAAATATTTGCTTTTGTTTTATTAGAAAATAATGTATAGGGAGTTTTCATTTTAAAAAAGTCATCTAGTTGCTTGTGAAATGATATTTTCTATCATTGTAGCAGCGATAAACGAAAAGTTATGGCTACTTTCATATTACAATGCGTGCACACAAAATTTTAGTTTTTTTTTATTGATGATATAACATATTATAAAACGAGTAATTTTTTTGTTAACATCTGAGTGAACACGCACATATTATACATTGGCCAATGGCATAGTAATATTCGTGCTCGTTCTTCGTTACTGATTCCGAAGAAAAGCAATGGATAATAATTACTAACAGTAGGTAACCACACTGTAGTAAATGTATATAATAATCGTGGTGATTCATAACACTACTTGGGATATAGAAAGTAAAAGTTATATTTTGTTGAAATCACATTATCTGAAGGTCAAATCAAGGCAGCCAGAGATTATGTTGGGAAACTGTTTCTTTTGTAACAAAAGAGACAAAAAGAAAGACTGCTTTTTCTTAATTATCACAAAAACCCAAAAATGTTAAGTAAGTTACAGTACATTTTATCTACTTAAAACAGGAGCCTCTTTTTAATCTACAATACTATGAAATGTTCGATTTTGATGTTAGAAATACCAGAAAGTCGAAGACAATATATCACCAAGCGGCGACTTTCCCAACTGCATGCTTACGACGTCTTTCCCAACTGCAAGCCTATGGTAACTAACAGATCGTTTTTAGATCAAAATATCGCTTATGTAACAGTTAATACAAACTTTAATTTTTCTAGATAATAAGCAATCTAAAAACCAATGTCGAAGGGCCATCTTCAAAGAGCCCTTAGGAGAACAGAAAAACTTTGAATTCACGCTCAAATCGACATAAAATCAGGTGTAGGATATGGTTTATTAGTTTGTCTCTTTTGTTTCCGAACACTCTGTATATATGTAAAAACCTTAAGAAAATTGATTCTTACTGTTATTTACAGAGGCAATCATAATTTTTAGAAGAACTACTCCAAAATGCTAATAAAATCCCGAACTAAAAGTACTAACTTCATACTAAGAAAAGTACAATTTCTGAAAAAAAAGAAAACTTGATAATATGTAGATCCTCCGAGCACATGCTGCTACTCTTATCCGTTGAGGATCCAGCGGGGGCATTTTCTTTTCGACTCATTTTAGATTTCTTTGGGATGTTTGTTTGACTGAGTGATAAACGCAAACGCACAATAGAAAAGATTCATTTTGACGACTTTTGAAATCGACCTTCGAAAGGGTCTATCTCCGAAAGTATTGCACCTACGGAACTTCCGATGAACATCAAGAAGAGGAAAAATCAATTTGACTCACTTCGATCGGTCGAGGTGTTCTCAAGTTACAGACGGTTAAAATTGGGAATTGCAAAAAAAGTCGTAATAAAACCTCCTTTGGGACACTTCGATCGGTCGAGGCGTTACCAAATTACAGGTGGTCAAAGTTGAAAATTGAAAAAAAAAGTCGTAATACCCCCCCCCCCCCCCCTTTTGCAAATTTTCGAATAAAATCCGGAAAATCTTTCTTGTTTTTTTTTTAACAGAAAGGCACGCTTGTAACCCCTAGGAACGTAACAATCTCTATTCCAATGAATTTAATATTTAAGAGGTTTTTTAAACAATGGTCAAAAAACGCGAGTCTAAAAGTGTTTAAAAATCGACCTCCGAAGGGGTCTATCCTTAAAAATATTGCACTTACGGAACTTTCGATGGTAAGAGGTGAAAGAGGACATCAAAAAGAGGAAAAAGCAATTGGAATCACCTCAATCGGTCGAGGCGTTCCCAAGTTACAGGCGGTCAAAGTTGAGAATTGAGTAAAAAGTCTTAATACTGCTACGTCTATAAATACACTGGACATTTTCAAAAACATTTTGGAAATTTTTTTTTGCTTTTTTTGATTCGGCCATTCGGCATGCTTGCAATCCCCTAAAAACGTAACAAACTCAATTCGAATGAATTTAACATATAAAGAGGTTTTTAAAAAAATGGTCAAAAGACGCGAGTCTAAACTAAAAGTGCTTAAAAATCGACCTCCGAAGGGGTCTATCTCCAAAAATATTGTACCTAATGGAACTTTCGAAGGTAAGAAGTGAAAGAGGACATCAAGAAGAGGAAAAAACAATTGGATTCACTTCGATCGGTCGAGGCGTTCTCAAGTTATAAGCGGTCAATGAAGTTGTAACTGACTTTCTCAGACAAAATGGTTAGTAGGTGATGGCGGAAATGAACCGTTACCTAGACAACGTGGAATTTTCGCTGAATTTTTTTGAAAATTACACTCCTCTTATGGGAAATTTTATGAATGAATGAATTAAAAAAAGTGGGAGTGGCACCTCAGAAAATTTTCCGCTCTTTTTTCCTCCAGCCCCTCTATTCACAGAAAGCTGGATCCGCCACTGACTCTCATACACTTCTTGGCATACTGTCTCTCAGGTCTCGCTTAATTTTTGAAGATCAGCTTCTCAATCTTTCCGAGCCGCCACTGCCTATTGCTTCAAAATCCCATTTGATTCAATTTTAATTCATTACAGCAGACGTAGGACAGACGGACGCACCACTTTCTCGACATCGCCAACGTTTCTATCTTTGTTGCAGTCATCCGCAGAGCTTTTTCGGTCAGTGAAGAAACGTTAATAAAACTTACAAACGGTCATGGGTACATCAACTCGAAAAAAAAGGAAGAGAGAGCGTTAAACGTGAAAGTATAAACACGGGTCAACAAAATGCCCGAAATTGTTTTTGGCCCTAATTCTAAACTAAAATTTTTAGCCGATTTGGCTCTAATCTTCGCCTACGTTTGTTCAATAATTTTAAATTGCATTTTTAAACGTACATTTTAACTGATTTTTGCCCTATTCCTACTTGAATTTTTTGAAAACCTGCTAGTTTGCATTTTTAATTTCTTTCCACCATTTTTAACCTATTTTTACCGTAAACCTTGCTTGAGTCTATAAACTCCTTAAATTTCCTTTTATATTCTTTAAGCCATTTTTCACCGATTTTTTACCTTATCCCTAACTCAACTTTCTCGAAGAATAGAAAACTTCCATTTTAAAGCCCTTTTGGGCAAGTTTCACTTATCTTGAAACAAAAATTATTTTTTTCAAAAACGTTAAGTGACAAGATTTGAAGCAGTTTGGCCATATTTTGACCTAAAATTCAATATCTCCAAAAATGTAAAAATGTGCTTTTCAGACAATGTGGTTCCTTTCTAACCGATTTTAGCCCTAATTTTAACCTAATTTTCTCCAAAGGCTTTTCAGACACTTCGTGTAATTTTTAAACAATTTTGTCTTTAATCCCAAGTTAAATAATCTAATTCTAAACAGAAACTTCAGATTTACATTTTAAATGTTTTGAATAACCTTAAACCGATTGTGGCACTAATCATAAGTTGCATTTTTCAAACGCTAGATTTGCACGCTTTGAGTCAATTTTCACCGATTTTTCCTTACTTTCAAAATCGAAAAACATGAAGTTTTCATTTTAAGATGTTTTGGTGAATCTTTTGAAGAACAACAAGTTGGAAGATTTGAGTCAGCTTGGCTTTATTTAGACCTAAAGTTGAATTTCTCCAAAAACATCAAAATTTGCTTTTCAGGCATTGTGGATCATTTTTAATCGATAAAATTTTGCTTCGTTTGGTCCAAAAAACTATTTTATCTAGAAGCAATTTAATGAGTTTTGCCTTATTTAACTACTACTTAACTAACCTAAACTAACTTGAATTTGTACAAAAACCTCAAATTTGCATTTTTTAAAAATATTTGAATAAATTTTATTTGACTTTGGCTCTAAAAATAATCTGTTTTTTTCCAAAACCTAAAGATTTTTGTTATTGCACGCTTTGAGTAATTTTTCACTGATTTTTGGTTCTAATACTAACCTGACCTTTTCGAAATATACCAAAATTTCTTTTTGAGGCGTTGCCAGTAAATTTCGCTTATTGTGACCCAAACAATATTTTTACTACTTATAAGCAACAAATTAGAAGATTTTCTTTAGTTTTGCCTTATTTTGTTCTAATGTTGAATTTCTTCAAAAACATCAAAATTTTTAGACCCTGTTGATCGGTTTTAATCAATTTTAGCACAAAATTTTTATTCACCCCAATTTTGCACCGATTTTTTGCCTTATTTCTCACTCGACTGTCTCAAAAATCGCAAAACTTTCATTTTAAGGCGTTTCTGGTTAAGTTTTATTTACTTCGATCCAAATGTTTTAGCCTTATTTTCAACCTGAATTTTTCCAACAGCTTTAAATTTGCCTTTTTAAACTCTTTGAAGAATTCTTAACCGACTTTTGCTACAATCATAATTTGAATTTTTCCAAATACCAGATTTTAATTTTTACAAGCTTTGTGTCATTTTTAACTTTGATCTTTGGCACTAAACCTAATGCGATTTTATCGAAAAACATAAAATTTTCTTCTTGAGGCGTTTGTAGTCAAACCTCACTTATTTTGCTCCAAAATGTATTTTCACTATAAGCAACAAATTAGAAGATTTTACTCAGTTTTGCCTTATTTAATCCTTATAAGTTGTATTTCTCAAAAAAAACATTGAAATTTGCAGTTTTAGACAATCTAGATTGTTTTTCTACTTAATTTCAACTAAATTTCTCACAACACTAAATATTTACCTATTCGTCACCTGACTTTCTCCAAAAACGTTAAATTTGCATTTTTAGATGCTTCCAGTAATTTTTATCCGGTTTGGTTCTAATTTTAATCTGCGCTTTTTCCTAATATTCCAGTCTGCATTTATTTCGTAAGTCATTTTCAATCGATTTTGTTGTGTTATTGAAATATGTCGTTATCCCATGTTGCAACGTTTTACATGCCTCTTTTAAATGTTTCTTTTCGCGTTTATCTATTACCACAAACGGTCTGCAAACGCTTTTGGCAACGCTCTTCACTGGCTGAGGAAGATCACAATATAGGTGGAAACGTTGGCGATGTCGAGAAAGTGAAGTGGATATTTGTCTTATAAATGCTATTGAACAATTTCCTATTTTTGATTTTTACAGTAACATCCTTCATTCTGTCGTCACTTAACATTGCTGAAAGTTTTTTCAGTTGATGGCCATTGCCATCAACTTTGACCGCCTGTAACTTGAGAACGCCTGGACCGATTGGAGTGAATCCAACTGTTTTGTCTTCTTCTTGACGTCCTCTTTCACCTCCCACCATTGGAATTTCCGGATTTTTTTAGATAGACTCCTTCGAAGATCGATTTTTAAGCACTTTTAGAATAGCGTTTTTGGACAATTTTTAAAAAAAACCTCTAGAGGAGAATTTCATTCGAATTCAGTTTGTTACATTCTCCGGGGATTTGCAAACAAGCCATTCCAATCAAAAAAAGCAAAAAAAAAATCCGATTTTTTTTTAAAATGTCCAGAAGGGGGAGGGGCAAGGGGGGGGGGGGTACTACGACTTCAATCTCACTTTTCAAATTTGAGCGCCTGTATCTTGAGAACGCCTTGACCTATTGGAGTGAATCCAACTGTTTTGCCCTCTTCTTAATGTCCCCTTTCATCTCCCACCATTGAAAGTCCCGTAGGTGCAAAATTTTCGGAGATAAACCCCTTCGGAGATCGATTTTTACACACTTTCAAATACGGTTTTTGGACCATTTTTTAAAAAATAAACCTTTAGAGGGGAATTTTATTCGAATTCAGTTTCTTACGTTCTCAGGGGGTTTGCAAACGAGACATACCGATCAAAAAGAGCAAAACAAATTTTTCGATTTTTTTTTTTAATTTCCAAAGGTATTGCGACTTCAATCTCAATTTTCAACTTTGAGCGCCTGTAACTTGAGAACGCCTTGACCGATTGGAGTGAGTCCAACTATTTTGTTCTCTTCTTAATGTCCCCTTTCACCTGCCACCATTGGAAGTTCCGTAGGTGCAAATTTTCGGAGAGAGACCCCTTAGGAGGTCGATTGATTGGCGCTTTTTAGACCATTAAAAAAAAAAACTCTTTAGAGGGGAATTTCATTCGAATTCAGTTTGTTACGTTATTAGGGGGTTTACAATCGAGCCATTCCGATCTGTTTAGATTAGCACTAAACTTAAAAAATACTCGAAGGACCTGGTGTTATCGATACGTTTATTTTGAAGTTTGGACATGGACTCGACTTAAATTTAAGCTTACGAACTAGGTAAAATCCCTTTAGGGTCGTAAATGGTGGTGGGTGACCATAAATCAAAACGGCTGGGTTTTTCCAGCAATAAAATGTTATGGCGCCTTAACATACCGCCCTCGTTGAACTATAATGCTATAGTTCAAAATTTATTTATTTACCTCTTTATACAAACAACAAACATGAAAAACCGTGCTACTGATTTACGTCGCTGATTCGGTCGCTGCCTTCCTCCATGGGTAGAATGCAAACTCGACTTACACCTCGCTTGGTAACGCCATTTGTAGTTTTAATGGAAACTACACGAGTGATACCATCCTTCCCTGGATGGAGCTGCACTATTCGGCCCAGTAGCCACTGCTGAGGTGGAAGGTTTTCCTCCATTATCAAGACCATGGTACCCATCTTGATGTCCTTGGGTTGATGGTGCCATTTTGTCCTGAGTTGTTGGGAGAGCAGATATTCTCTCGACCAGCGCTTCCAAAAATGTTGACGAACTTGTTCGACGTATTGCCAACGGGAAAGACGATTTTTTGGCAATAATTTATAATCTGGTTCCACCAGAGCCGTCAGTGGTTCTCCAATTAAAAAATGGCCAGGTGTGAGGACGGAAAGGTCATTAGGATCATTGGAGAGAGGACATATAGGTCGTGAATTAATACAAGCTTCAATTTTTGCTAGTAAAGTGCACATTTCTTCAAAGTTAAAACTAGTTTCCCCAACTACTCTTTTTAGATGATGCTTAACTAGCTTAACATTAGCCTCCCATAGGCCACCGAAGGTTGGCGAACGTGGTGGAATAAAATGCCATGAAATATTTAAAGGTGTTAAAGCATTGATAACGTTTAGAAATTTAGTTGATTTAAAGAGCGACTGTAAGTCTTTGTTAGCGCCTTTAAAGTATGATGCATTATCAGAAAAAAGATCCGTTGCATGGCCTCGTCTAGAAATGAAACGTTGTAGTGCTGCTAAAAATGAATCAGTTGTTAAATTGCCTACAAGCTCTAAATGAACAGCTTTAGTGGCAAAACAAATGAACAAAGCTATATAAGCCTTAACCTTTCTAGTTTTTCCACGACCGCTTCCCTCCTTAATCTGTATCGGACCTATATAGTCGATACCAGTTTTAGTAAAAGGCCTTATGGGCTCTAGTCTTTGTTGTGGTAAATCACCCATTGGTTGAGTTAAAAATTTTGGATGAGATCGAAAACAAATTAGGCATTTATGTAAAATACTTCTGACTACGCTTCTGCCAGAAATAATCCAAAAAGTTTGCCTTAAGGCGGTAAGTGTAGCTTGAGCTCCAGCATGAAGCTGTCTTTCATGGGCTTGATTAACTAGCAATTTGGTTACGTGATGCTTGCCAGGTAGGATTATTGGATATTTTTTATCATAACTTATAGATGAATGTTTTAGGCGTCCACCTACTCTAATAATCCCATCATTACCCAGTATTGGATTTAGCAAATACAAACAACTTTGTTTTTTAACATAACCAGATGCCTTTAAAGAAGTTAGTTCTGATGAAAATGAATTAAATTGAACAATTTTGATGATGGTTTTTTGAGCTGCATTTAGTTCATGCGATGATAATACGCCCCTTTTCTTTAAAAGTGGATTTTTACAATTATGAATAAATCTCAAAATTAAAGCTATGATTCTTTGCAATTTGAAAAATTGTGAATATTTGCTTAGGAATTTATCAGTGTTGATCTTGGTTAACAAAACCTTGTTAATAGTTTTTCGTTTTTCTGGTGTTGTTTCTGAATTTATTACTAATGACGCGGGCCACAAGGATTTGGGCAAATTTAGCCAAAAGGGTCCATGCCACCATAAGCTAGATTCACTTAGTTGGCTGGGTTCCATACTTCTTGAAATAATATCCGCGGGATTATGATTTGTACGAATATGATGCCATTCATTGGACTTGGATAGTGACTGTATTTCGGACACACGATTTGCTACAAAGGTGGTCCATGTATTAGACGGGGCTGCTAGCCAAGATAAGACAATAGTGGAATCAGTCCAAAAATAACGTTTTGTAATATTTAAATTTAATTTGGTTAAAACCTTGTTCATTAAGCGAACGAGAAGTAAGCTTCCACACAATTCTAGTCGTGGTATGGACAATGTTTTAAGAGGAGCAACCCTAGATTTGCTGCATAGCAAATTTGTTTGATAATTGCCTTGCCCGTCTAAACATCTTATAAAAATAGCCGCTCCGTATGCATTCTGTGAGGTATCACAAAAGCCGTGAATTTCTGTCTTTATCACTGGTAAATTTGATATTACCTTTCGATCAATCTTAATGTTATTTACATTTGATAAATGAGTTATAAAATTGTTCCACATGTTGTTTAATTCTTCGGGTACTGGTTCATCCCAGGATAATTTTAAAGTCCATAATTTTTGCAGCATCAGTTTTGCTTTAATTATAACTGGCGAAATTAAACCTAAAGGGTCCCATAGTTGCGCAGTTGTAGATAAGATATTTCTTTTAGTGGGTTCAATATGAATTTTAGGTAAATTTATTTGGTAAGTTAAAATATCAAGTTTATAGTTCCAAACAACTCCTAGTGTTTTAGTTTCCTGATTGTTATCATAAAAATTTATTTCTGCTACGTCGTTGTTTGATTGGGACGTTAATTCAGAACTATTTGACGCCCATTTTGACATTTCGAAACCCGCTTGGTTTAAAATGGAATTAATATCGTGCTTTAACTTAATTGCATCTTCTGCTGAAGCTGTACCGGTTAAGAGATCATCCATGTAAAAATCTCTCAAAATAACCTCACTCGCTACAGGGAAATTAGCCCTCTCATCGAGCGCTGCTTGTTGAAGACAACGAACTGCTAAAAATGGTGCACAAGTGGTACCATACGTTACGGTTAACAAACGATATGTCAAAATAGGATCTAGTGGATTTTCTCTCCACACAATTTTTTGATAATTAGTATGTAGTGGGTCTACCTTTACTTGCCGATACATTTTAACAATGTCTGCGCAAATCGCGATATTAAAGGTTCTAAATCGATTTAAAATTGAAAATAAATCTTGCTGTATTGTAGGACCTGTTAAAAGTGTATCGTTAAGACTCTTTCCGTTAGAGGTTTTGGCGCTAGCATCAAAAACGACTCTAAGTTTGCCTGAAGATTGCTTGACAACTGCGTGGTGCGGCAAATAACAATCATCATTAAATTTGAATTGATTATCATTAGGCACTAATTCCATATGGTTTAGTGCTATATATTCTTTCATAAATTTAGAATACTCTACCTTTAATGTAGGATTTCCCTTGAATTTGTTTTCAAGACAACTTAGTCGTTTTAGAGCTATCGCTTTGGAAGATCCAAGTTCGGGTTTGTTTGCTAGAAAGGGTAATTGAACCATAAACCGTCCGCTAGGATCTCTTTTGTAGGTAGTAGTAAAGTGAATTTCGCTCGAAACCTCTTGTTCGGACCAATTACTTTTATGAGGGTCGTTGTTAGGGAGTTCTTCAACCTTCCAAAACCTTTCTAGTTGTTGATCGATAGTGGATTCTATGTTTAAGGCTATATTACAGACAGCTGTTTTAGTACCTTCATAAAGTTCGCCGCCGACAATCCATCCCAAATGTGTTTCAATAAACTGGGGTTGACCGGGTTGATTTGTTAATTTACTTGACGTCAGTAGCTTCCAAAACAGGCCTGCACCAATTAGCAAATCAATGGGTCGAGATTCATCAAAATTCGGATCAGCTAATACGATATTACTCGGGACATTAAAATAGGTAGTATTTAATGAATGTGTTGGAATGTTTCCTGAAATTTGAGGCAGAACTAAACAGGAAATTTCAGATGAAAATGTACTTAATCTTGATCTGATTGATACGATAGCTGTTTTGGTCGACGTTATTGTTTTTTGATTAATTCCTTGAATAAGAATGTTATTAGGTTTTAGATTTAAATTCAGTTTTTTGACTAGCGATTCAGTGATTATGTTAGTTTGAGAACCAGCATCAAGTAATGCTCTACACTCACAAAAATTATTTTTATTATCTTTAATATAAATTAAAGCCGTCGAAAGTAAAACTTCCTTTTGGGATATATTATTAGGGATTTCTTCATTTTGGGAGAATGCGGCAAAATTTCCCAGGGTAGAAACCTTGTCTGGCTGCCCATTACTAGTATTTGAGTCGTGAAGCAGAGTATTATGATTTTGACGGCAATGTCGGCATTTGAAATTAGATCTACAATTAGATATAGAATGGTTGTTTCTCAAACAATTTTTGCACAATTTTAACTTGTCTACACTTTCTTGTTTACTTTTGAGAGATAGATTCAAAAACTCCGGACATTTATAAATAGTATGAGAAGAATTTTTGCAGTAATTACATGCCACCTGATTAGGAACCTTTACATCAACAAAAGTTTTTACAGAATTCCTATTTCGAGAGAATTTTGTTCCCCTTTCGAAACGTTCGTTATTTTGGTTTAAAGTTTCTAAGGATTCTAAGGTTAAACATCTTTGTTCTAAAAATTCAATTAAATTGGCAAGTGTTGGAATTTCGAGTTTTAATTTTGATTGCCATTCGCGATTTGAATTGTAGTCAAGTTTATCTGTTAAAATGGGAACTAGTAACGCATCCCACTGGTCAGTAGGCTGATTTAGCAATTTTAAGGCTTCTAAATTTGAATTTACATCATTAATTAATTGTCTTAATATGACATTTGAGGCTTTGGATATTTTAGAAATTGATAGAATGTTATTTACATGTTCTTGAACAATTAATCTCGGGTTATTATAGCGTTTTTGGAGGAGGTCCAAAGCAGCTTGATAGTTAGCTGTAGTAATGGATAATGCTTCGATTGTACTAGAAGCGTCTCCTTTTAAACAGGATTTCAAATAATGAAATTTTTGACAATTATTTAGATCTTGTCTTAAATCAATTAAGGTTTGAAAGGTGTCGTAAAAACTAGTCCAGTTAGAATAGCTACCGGAAAAGGAAGGTAAATTCAAATCTGGTAATTTTATTGATATTTCCGATGTGTTTGGCTGCTGCAGAGGCATTTGATTTGTTATGTTTTGTGTTGGTTTATTTAGAAATTTAGAAATTTTTGTTAATAAGTCGTAATATGACGTTTCAAAACTGTTCCATTCGGAGGCAACTGATTTTGTTTGATCGCGTGACGTACTAAGAAGTTCAATTTTAGCTTGAATTCTGTCAAATTCTCTATATGTTTGAAGTACATCATCTTTACGAAGACTGACTTGATCTAAGTCGATATTATCTGCATTGAATTGATTTATACTATCACTTAAACGTTTCAATTTTGATTTGATTCTATCACGTTCGACAACTAAATCCGCTAACTCGGTCATTTTGTGATTGAATTTAAAATAGTACACGAATTTGCAAAAACGAGGGGTTAGGTTATAGGAGGGTTAATGAGGGGTAATGAGAACCACTAACCTTTCTTCCGGCTCCGACGTCTTGGTGATTTTGATGGGTCCACGTCTGCTTTTCTTTTACTGCTAGGCTTCTTGTTTGCTTCGCTGATTAATGTTCATCTAGATCTCGGCGGGTTTTTGGCTACTGCAATCCGGCTCGAAGATAGACCAAATGTTTAGTTTAGCACTAAACTTAAAAAATACTCGAAGGACCTGGTGTTATCGATACGTTTATTTTGAAGTTTGGACATGGACTCGACTTAAATTTAAGCTTACGAACTAGGTAAAATCCCTTTAGGGTCGTAAATGGTGGTGGGTGACCATAAATCAAAACGGCTGGGTTTTTCCAGCAATAAAATGTTATGGCGCCTTAACACGATCCAAAAGAGCAAAAAAATATTTTTCGGAAATTTGTTTGAAAATGTGCAAAGGGGGGGGGGAGGGGGTATTACGACTTCAATCTCAATTTTCAAATTTGAGCGCCTGTAACTTGAGAACGCCTGGACCGATTGGAGTGAATCCAACTGTTTTGTCTTCTTCTTGACGTCCTCTTTCACCTCCCACCATTGGAATTTCCGGAATTTTTTAGATAGACCCCTTCGAAGATCGATTTTTAAGCACTTTTAGAATAGCGTTTTTGGACCATTTTTAAAAAAAACCTCTTTAGAGGAGAATTTCATTCGAATTCAGTTTGTTACATTCTCCGGGGATTTGCAAACAAGCCATTCCAATCAAAAAAAGCAAAAAAAAATTTCCGATTTTTTTTTAAAATGTCCAGAAGGGGGGGGGCAAGGGGGGGTACTACGACTTCAATCTCAATTTTCAAATTTGAGCGCCTGTAACTTGAGAACGCCTTGATCGATTGGAGTGAATCCAACTGTTATGTCCCTTTTCATCTCCCACCATTGAAAGTCCCGTAGGTGCAAAATTTTCGGAGATAAACCCCTTCGGAGATCGATTTTTACACACTTTCAAATACGGTTTTTGGACTATTTTTTAAAAAAATAAACCTTTAGAGGGGAATTTCATTCGAATTCAGTTTCTTACGTTCTCAGGGGGTTTGCAAACGAGACATTCCGATCAAAAAGAGCAAAAAAAATTTTCCGATTTTTTTTTTTTTAAATTACCAAAGGTATTGCAACTTCAATCTCAATTTTCAACTTTGAGCGCCTGTAACTTGAGAACGCCTTGACCGATTGGAGTGAGTCCAACTATTTTGTCCTCTTCTTAATGTCCCCTTTCACCTGCCACCATTGGAAGTTCCGTAGGTGCAAATTTTCGGAGAGAGACCCCTTAGGAGATCGATTTATTGGCGCTTTTTAGACCATTAAAAAAAAAACTCTTTAGAGGGGAATTTCATTCGAATTCAGTTTGTTGCGTTATTAGGGGGTTTACAATCGAGCCATTCCGATCCAAAAGAGCAAAAAAATATTTTTCGGAAATTTGTTTGAAAATGTGCAAAGGGGGGGGGAGGGGGTATTACGACTTCAATCTCAATTTTCTAATTTGAGCGCCTGTAACTTGAGAACGCCTGGACCGATTGGAGTGAATCCAACTGTTTTGTCTTCTTCTTAATGTCCCCTTTCATCTCCCACCATTGAAAGTCCCGTAGATGCAAAATTTTCGGAGATAAACCCCTTCGGAGATCGATTTTTACACACTTTCAAATACGGTTTTTGGACTATTTTTTAAAAAAATAAACCTTTAGAGGGGAATTTCATTCGAATTCAGTTTCTTACGTTCTCAGGGGGTTTGCAAACGAGACATTCCGATCAAAAAGAGCAAAAAAAATTTTCCGATTTTTTTTTTTTTAAATTTCCAAAGGTATTGCAACTTCAATCTCAATTTTCAACTTTGAGCGCCTGTAACTTGAGAACGCCTTGACCGATTGGAGTGAGTCCAACTATTTTGTCCTCTTCTTAATGTCCCCTTTCACCTGCCACCATTCCGTAGGTGCAAATTTTCGGAGGCAGACCCCTTCGGAGATCGATTTGTTGGCACTTTTTAGAACATTTAAAAAAAAACCCTTTAGAGGGGAATTTCATTCGAATTCAGTTTGTTGCGTTATTAGGGGGTTTACAATCGAGCCATTCCGATCCAAAAGAGCAAAAAAATATTTTTCGGAAATTTGTTTGAAAATGTGCAAAGGGGGGGGGGGGGGAGGGGGTATTACGACTTCAATCTCAATTTTCGACTTTGAGCGCCTGTAACTTGAGAACGCCTCGACCGATCGGACTAAATCCAATCGGTTTTTCCTCTTCTTGATGTCCTCTTTCACCTCCCACCATCGGAAGTTCCATAGGTGTAAAATTTTCGGATATCGATTTTTAGGCACTTTCAGTTTTTGGACCATTTAAAAAAAAAAACCCTTTCTAGGGGAATTTTATTCGAATTCAGTTTGTTACGTTCTCAGGGGGTTTGCAAATGAGTCATTCCGGCAAAAAAAAATTGTCCAAAAATTTTTTTTTAATTTCTAAAAGCCGGGGGAAAATTCTTTCTAAATTTTCAAATTTGAGCGCCTGTAACTTGAGAACGCCTGAATCGATTGGTTTGAATCCAACTGTTTTGTCCTCTTTTGATGTCCTCTTTCATCTCCCACCATCGGAAGTTCCGTAGGTGCAAAATTTTCGGAGATCGATTTTTAGGCACTTCTAAAATCGCTCCTTTTGATGTCCTCTTTCACCTCTCGCCATCGTAAGTTCAGTAGGTGTAATATTTTCGGAGATAGATCTCTTCGGAAATCGATTTTTAGGCACTTTCAGAATCGCGTTTTTGGACCATTTTAAAAAAAAAACCTCTTTAGATGGGAATTTCATTCGAATTCAGTTTTAACCATTGACTTTTTGTTTTAGCACGATGACTTTAGTTCAACCCTCCCCCGAGATGCAGATCCACATTAGAAAAGCCCTAAACGAAGATGTAGACCGAAGACAGTCTGACCTGGAACATATCAAAGAATGGTTGCTGAAACAGCCTCATTTGCCTGACACCTGGGGTAAGACCTTAACAAGGTTTATTCAGAGTTATACTTTTGATGCAACTTTAAGTAAATATTATCAAATTAAGGGCAAGTACTTTAGTAAAAAAAGGCGACCTTTCCACTGTTTATTTAGTCATCATTAAGGCTGGAACTAAAAATACAAAACGCTGACTATTGCTGGATAAATAGTCAAAGAGCAAACTGTAATTGTCCATTAAACTTTTGTCAAGAGCTGAAATAAAGTAAATAAATAAAAATTACATTTTATTCTTAAATTCTAGATGAACAAAGAATTATGACCTTCCTGCGGGGCTGCAAGTTCTCCCTAGAGAAAACCAAAAGGAAACTGGATATGTACTTTACAATGCGCACAGCCTGTCCAGAGTTCTTCGCTAACCGCGACATAACCCGGCCAGAATTACAACTTATTGCTCGTCTAGGGTAAAAAAGAAAACACTAGCATAATAAAAAAAATAAATAAAAAATACAGTATTTTTTTTTAATAAAAAAATAAAAGAAAATTTACATTTCAGCCACATCCCTCCCCTGCCAGGACTTACTCCCGATGGCAAACGGATTATCGTCTTGCGCGGTAAAGACAAAGATATAGATACTCCACCGCTAACTGACGTTGGCAAGTTGGTGCTGATGATCGGCGACATCCGATTGGCTGCCGAAGAGACCGGTGTCGCCGGCGATGTTTATATTTTAGACGCCGCCGTCGCCAGCCCGAGTCATTTCTCGAAAGTGTCGCCCTCTTTTGCTAAAAAGTTCTTAGTCTGCGTCCAGGTCAGTGCAAAGCAAATTCAGGGTGGAAAATGGAAATAAAAAAAATCAAACGCGTTTTTCTTCCAACTGACTGCTCGAAGATGTCAATTTTAGTTTTTAGGAAGAAAAATAAATTTTTGAGAAGTTTCAGCCCCTTAACCTGACAGGAGAATGAAAACCATTTTACTACATATCAAGTTGCTTAAATTAAAAAAATTACAAATTTTGTAAAAAGTAACCGACCTTCATTTTGGATTGGTTTGACCAAATGACTTGAAAATGGGCAAATGAACAACATCTTCATGATACCTTCAAAACGCGATATCCTCTCACAAAGTATATGCTTATTTCCCCTTGAGGGTTCAGGTTAGGGGGTTGAAACTGCTCAAAAATTTGTTTCCCCTAAAAACTAAAGATGACGTGTCCGAGGGATTTTCGATGTTTATACTCAATAGGAAGAAAAACGGGGTGGATCTTTTTTGATGGACCACCTTGTATATCTCAACTTGGATTTTAAAAAATAAGTCTTTGCTACTATTTTCTTGTCTTAAGTCAGATTTTTGCAGGAAGCTTATCCAGTGAAGCTGAAAGAAGTCCACATAGTCAACGTGTCCCCGCTAGTTGACACTATAGTCCAATTCGTGAAGCCTTTCCTCAAGGAAAAAATCAGGAACCGCATTCACTTGCACTCCACCTACGACACCCTACACGAAATGATCCCCAAGGACATCTTGCCCGAAGAGTATGGTGGCACTGCCGGAAAGCTTCAGGACTTCCATGGTGAGTCTCCTCTAGTAGAGTAATTTTCGTTTTACACCGGATCTTGTTCTGGTTGGCAAAAAAATGTCATTTCAACAAGTCTGATTGGTTGCAAATCATGGTCTGCCATTTTTGTGTCAATCAGAACTAAGATTGTTGTGAAATTGACCAAAACTACTAATTTAGTAAGGATTTTTGTGATATATCGTTAACAATTTTAGACGCATGGATGAAGAAGCTTGAAGAGTACGGGCCCTGGTTCAAATCGCAAGAAGATATCAAAGCGGATGAGTCTAAACGTCCGGGAAAGCCCACAAACTATGACGACCTGTTCGGTATCGATGGCAGTTTTAGGCAATTGACCATTGACTAAAAAGTCGTTGTTTACTAGCACATATTGGTTAATAGAGAAAATTATCACCTTTTTGTATAATAAAAAAAAACAATTTGTATTTTGCTCATTTATATCCTTTAAGATTATTTTTTTATTACATATATGTACTTTTATATATAACTGAACTGATTTGCTTTATTGCACCTCTAGTTTACTATAAACCGCACACCCGGAATGGCAAACACTGGACTCCAAAATTCAAAAGGGGGTAATAAAAGTCGCATTGCTTTTCATCGGAGAATTTATAGATAACGGACTGGTCAGCTTGCATGCAACACCCTGTATGAGAAAAATAAAAAGAATCTGAGTCTTTAGCATAACATTACATTAGCAAATTTAGTTTAAATCAATTATGTGACGTTCTTCGTTTTCACTCCTTCAAGCACTACGCAAAATCGGTGAAAAATTACTCAAAGGAGGTAAAAAGAGTAATTTGAAAAAAATCAAAAAACATCAAAAAGAGGAAAACACAGTTGAATTCACTCCGATCGGTCGATGCGTACTCAAGTTACAGGCGGTCAAACTTAAGAATTGAGAAAAAAGTTGTAACAAATACACACGTAATAAAAATAAATACATTTTGGAAACATTTTTTTGCTATTTTTGATCGGAATGGCATGCTTACAATCCCCTAAAAACGTATCAAACTCAATTCGAATGAATTCAACCTCTAAAAAGGTTTTTTAAAAAGTTGTCAAAAAAAGCGATTCTGAAAGCGCTTTACAACCCACCTCCGAAGGGGTATATCTCCAAAAATATCGCACTTACGAAAATGGCGGGAGGTGAAAGAGGACATCAAGTAGAAGAAAAAACAGTTGGATTCACTCCGATCGGTCGAGGCGCTCTTAAGTTACAGACGGTCAAAGTTGATAATTGAGAAAAAAATCGTTATACCCCCTCTTTAGACATTTTCGAAAAAATGTCGGAATTTTTTTTTTATGTTTTTGATTGGAATGGCATGCTTTCAATCCCCTAAAGGGCGTTACAAACTCAATTCGAATAAATTTAAGATCTATAGAGGTTTTTTTAAAAATGATCAAAAAACGCGGTTCTAAAAGTGCTTAAAAACCGACATCCGGGGGGTGTATCTCCGAAAATATGGCACCTACAAAACCTCCGATAGCGTAAAGTGGAAGAGGACATCGAGAAGAGGAAGAAACAGTTGGATTCACTGAGATAGGTCGATGCGTTCTTAAGTTACAGGCGGTCAAAGTTGAGAATTGAGAAAAAAGTCGTTATACTCCCCTTTGGACATTTTGGAAAAAATTTTGGAAATTTTTTTTTGCTGTTTTTGATTGGAATGGACGCTTTTAATCCCCTAAAATCAAAACAAAATCAATTCAAATGAATTTAAACTCTAAAGAGGTTTTTTAAAAAATAGTCAAAAAACGAGATTCTGTGCTGATAAAGTGCTTAAAAATCGACCTCCGAAGGGCTCTATCTCCGAAAATATGGCACCTACGAAACTTCCGATGGCGGGAGGTGAAAGAGGACATCGAAAAGAGGAAAAAACAGTTGGACTCACTCCGACAGGTCGAGGCGTTCTTAAGTTACAGGCGGTCAAAGTTGAGAATTGAGAAAAAAGTCGTTTAGGCCCCTTTGGACATTTTCTAAAAAATGTCGGAAATTTTTTTTGCTGTTTCTGATTGGAATGGCACGCTTCAATCTCCTAAGAATGGAACAAAGTCAATTCGAATGAATTTGACCCCTAAAGAGTTTTTTTAAAAATAGGCAAAAAATGCGATTCCAAAAGTGATTAAAAATCGACCTCCGAAGGGGCCTATCTCCGGAAATATTGCACCTACTGAATTTAGAGATTAGGATCCAGGCCAAAAATTACTAAAAATAACTCAGAACTTGTAAAAAGAGTAATTTTAAATTTTCGAAAAAAAAAATCAGAATACGATACGAATAGGGCGAAAATGGTTTAAAAACTTACTCTAATGGGCCAAAAAAGAAAATTTGAAAATTTTGGTAAAATGCAGGTTAGATAGAAATAATTATTATTCATTATGTCATAATATTTATAATTATTAATTATTCTAAAAGTATGATTATAAAAATGCAAATTATGTTGTATTTGGAGAAACTCAAGTTGAGGACAAAGTAATGCAAAAATTGTTCAAATCTCTGCTTTATTGTTTTTGGAAAATTACACTTTTGCACTAAAATAAATTAAATTTGAGCCAAAACGTCATCAAAATAAATTTCTTTCAACTTTCATAATTTAATTTTTATATCTAGATCGGGGCCAAAATCGGTCAAAAATTACTCAAAGCGTCTAAAAATGCAATTTTGAAGTTTTTGAAGGCACTTAGGTAAGAATTGTAGTCTTCAAACGATATGTAGAACACACACTTATCTACAGAACAGTGTAATTAAAACTATATGATTTTATTTAGTTTTTGAAGACCGAAAAGTACTCCAAAACAAAGAATTTTTTTAAAAACACTCTCTAAAAGGAAAAAAGTTGTTATACCCTCCTTTGGACATTTTCGAAAAAATCTCGGAGTTTCTTTTTGCTGTTTTTGATTGGAATGGCACGCTTTCAATCCCCTAGGGACGAAAAAAAGTCAATTCGAATGATTTTAACCAATAAAGAGGTTTTTTCAAAATTATCAAAAATTCTGAAAGAGTTTAAAAATCGACATCCGAAGGGGTCTATCTCCGAATTTAGAGATTAGGATCCAGGCCAAAAATTATTAAATATAACTGAGAACTTGTAAAAAGAGTAATTTGAAATTTTAGAAAAAAATTTCAAAATACGCTTAGGGCCAAAATTGTTTAAAAACTTACTCAAATGGGCCAAAAATGCAAATTTGAAATTTCCGGTAAAATGCAGGTTAGAAATATTTATTATTACTCATTATATCATATTATTTATAATAATTAATTATTCTAAAATTATGATCATAAAAATGAAAAATTTTGTTGTTTCTGGAGAACCTCAAGTTGAGGACAAAGTAATGCAAAAATGGTTCAAATCTCTGCTTTACTTTTTTTGGTAAATTACACTTTTGCACTAAAATAAATTAAATCTAAGCCAAAACGTCACAAAATGAAAATTAGTATTTTTCAGGTTAGGATTAAGCCCAAAATCGGTAAAAATTACTTCGAATTCATAAAAATACATATTTGGAACGTTTGAAGAAATTTTAAGCCAAAATATGTTAAAAAATGTTTAGGCTAAAAATAACAATTAAAATTTTTTGAAAATATTGGTTTACAATAACCCTAAACATTTTTTTTTTTAAGTAACTCAATTTAATTGGGACGATTCAACTTTTATATTTAGGGGGTTTAAATAAGGTGGGGATTGGGGCCAAAATCGGTAAAAAATTACTCAAAGCGTCTAAAAATGCAAATTTGAAGTTCTTGAAGACATTCAGGTAATAATTGTAGTCTTCAAACGATATGTCGAACATAAAATTATCTACAGAACAGTGTAATTAAAATTATATGATTTTATTTAGTTTTGGAAGACCAAAAAGAACTAAAAAAAAGAAATTTTTTTAAAAACCCTCTCTAAAAGGATCTTTTTGCACCTGCACATAGTAATGCAAAATTTGTTCTTTAGAACGAGACAAAGATTAATTCTCTATTATCCCAGGTTCAAGAGATTCGGTTTTTATTATACCAAAATTTAGTTTTGCTCTACAACTTTATCTACAAAGACAGAAAAAAAAACTTAAAAAAGCTGAATTGTTCTTAATGCATGGCAAGTTAAATTTATGGTATTTTTGATATACCTTTGATATGCAAATTTTGGAGTAATAGTTCAGTTGTAACTTGAAGATGTTATTTTAACTTGAACCTCCAGTTGTAAGCTGAACCTACAATTTTAAATTCAATCAACAATTTTAATTTCAAGCTACCACTGTTATTTGAGCCTACAGTTGTAAACTAACACTTCAATTGTAAGTTGAACTTACAATTACACATTGAACCTAGAATTGTAATTTTTGCCTAGAGTTGTAATTTGAAACTTCAATTGTGAGCTCAACCTACATTTATAACTTCAACTGAAAATTGTAAGTTAAACCTACAATTGTAACATAAACCTAAAATTTTAAATTGAACCCTACTCCTTAACTTCAACCTACAATGTTGAACTTAGAAATTAAACTTAAACTTAAAATTGTAAGCTGAACCTACAATTGTTTTTTTCAACCTACAATTATACGTTGATCCAACACTTGTAACTTAGAAAAACTTCAAATTAAAATTTTATATTAAACCTACAATTGGAAGTTGAACTTATTGTAACTTATATAACTATATATAGTTGTAGGTAATTTGAATTTAGTGCAATACCAAATTTCCAAATTTGTGATATGAGTAGTTTTTCCACAATCTTTTATTTTTTACATTATTCTATCTACAGGGTGAGTTTTTTCAATGTTTAGTGAGTTAATTTCTGTATTAAAAATTTAAAATTATGCAAGAGGTTTTAATTTTAATGATATTTTAATTTTTAAAAGTTTTGAAATCGTAAAAAATAAAAAAAAAATAAAAATCGTAAAAATCATACTCAACTGACGCTTGACTATGAGGTTAGAGTAGCTAGACATAACAGATTCCATTGCTCAACTCTTTTGAAATAAGTGTCTTGAAGTCGTGAAAATCTAAAAACATAGTTTTCATTTAAACATCTTTCATTTTCTCACTAAAAGCAATTTTTAAGCATTAAAGAACCAAAATGTCTAAGTCTTGAATTTCAATTATTTATGTTAACAATTAATGTCGTTTTATAATTAAATCGAAACAAAGCTTTACACTTTAATTAATCCATACAATTGAAGTTGTAAAGACTTTCAAAAATATTATAAGTTTTTGTCAACTAATCCCTATACAAGCCCTTAAGCCCTTAGGTTTTTATTTACACAAACTTAAATATTCTTAGTAACACATATTTGGATAAAAAGTGTGTTAATTAATTTAATTTTTTTTTTAATTATTAAACGTTTTTATCAACTAAGCTTTTTTAAAGCTTGAACCGTTCAAACGTGTTGTAGGTGATTTTAACAGAAATTATTGAATCTCATGTTTCGGAAGCTTCTGAAAAAGTTGTCCAATTCAAGAAATCACCAAGAAATATTTCCAACCTCAAGCAATGGCCATAATGAGGATATCGAAAACACATTACAGAAACTAGGCGAAACTTTGAACTAGAAACGTTTAATATTCGATATCTCTAAATAATTAAAGCCGATGAAATTACACGGCTCATCCCCGACCAGTAAGGGGGTTGATAACTGTATTTATGCCATTTCAGGGGCGCACCATCCTAGTTACATTTCAACAATCCCAAGATCATAAGGCATCGCTATCATTCTCCTCCATACCATTTGAGGCAACTGCTTGCTTAGAGAACTTACTTCAAATCAAAATAAGAATATATGTAATTCTGACCAAGAACCAGTGGCATCCAGATCTACGTCTATGGTTTAAATAACTAAAAAATATATAACTGGTTCAATAAGCTCCTCCTTGGGAAAAATCAAGCTGTTACCTGATTGGTCCACGACAACCGATTTGGGAACCTCAACTCTTGAGACCTCAAAGTCCACGCAGTCAAGTTTAGTTACGATCGACCTTTGGCACCCTTGGAATGGACTATAGCGTGTTATTAGTGTCAGAGTGTCGTGATGGTACATTCATCTAGTGGAGTATAATTCAAGACCTTCAAGGTACTGCTTTGGGTGATACCGCTAATAAGGTTGCAACCATTTTAAATGGTTTGTTGCAGATGATGAACAAATTCAAAGTGGCCGGCCTGGTGGCCGATCTGATGCCCAACATCAGATTGATCCAGGCCTCTGGCCACTTCATGTTCAACTATTACGCAGACGACTCTGGTTCGTTACATATTCTGAGGTTGGGGTACTCGTGTATGCATTTGTTTTTGGTACTGTTGCAATATGGGTAAGATATAAAGTTATACTTTTAAGATATAAAATGATACTTTAAAAAGTATAATTTTTCGTGTTCTGGTTAGTTCAAGTTAGTTCAGATTACAATAGTTTAAATTTTGTCTAGTCATTGAAATGCATTCAGCAAACATAGATAAAAGAGTGTGAGAATCTAAACACGAAAAGAAAATTAGGAACTTGACGAAAAAATAATTAAAACTAGAAATTAACTAATTGGTAATTTATCTTGTTCAGTTATTTTGAGTGTCTCTAGATTAGCGGTTTACACAATTACATTATCAGGATGATCTTTTAATTCTAACTATTCTTTATTAGGAGCTCTTCGGGCTATTGTACAGATAATTTCTTATGAAGTTAGATGAATTTTAATTTTACTGTCTTTTTTGTTTTTTCCTTTAAGAGTTATATTATTGGTTTCTTTGTTAGCTCAGACTAATCGTTTACCCTTTAATTTTGCTGAGTCAGAATTAGCTGACTCAGACAGAGCATAGAAAAGGTGTATTAGCTACATTTTTTTTTAACTGAGTTTGCCAGAATTTTATTTATGAGTATGTCTTGTGTAATAATTTTTATGGGAGGTAATATTACAATTTTTATTTTTTTTAATTTCATTTATTTATGTTTCTTGAATTTGAGTTCGGTGTAGACTTCCGTGTTATCGTTGTGATAAATTAATATTTTTAGTATGGAAGTGTTATCTTTCTATTTTTGTATATTTTGATTTTTTGCTGCTTTTAGGATTGATAATTTCTCTTTTTATTTAAGTAATTTTTTAGTACAAGTTTTTCATTATATATTTTGAAAGTTGTACTTTTTAGTTTTTAGTTGTACTTTTTACAACTTTCAAAATATATACTTAGTAACTACTAGTAGCCAAAATTAACTTAGTAATTACTGCAGCTCCTTAAAATGATATTTGTCCTCATGGAAGAACATTCCTAGTTATTAGTTAGTTGGTTGGTTGGTGGTTAGTACTAAAACAATTACAGAAAAAAATGGAAATCTGAAGGGTTTGTAAGACAGAAAACGAGTTTAAAATTTAAAACATTTCCGCTCAAATGCACACAAAAAGTGGTCTGATGGATCAAGAAGTTTCATAAAGTGTGAAAGTTAAATAGGAGTGGAAAAGAGTTATGAAAAATTTACTTTTACAAGAAAAAGGAAAAAACAAAGGTTGGCAAAGGAAAGCAACAAGCAAAGTAGACCAATGGAGTTGAAACTTTTTAGGAAAGTGAAGACAATTAAGGAAATAAAAATTAAGAATATAGAGAAAACAATTACACATTACAAGTCAAACCACATGCAAACTTCAAATTCACAACTTGAAGGAACAAAATACTAAACAAGAAACTTTACTTTATGCCGAAAGAAGTTGAGAAACATAGAGAAGAGAAAAGATAAAAAATAATCAAAAAAACTACCGGAATCATCAAATACACCACTCAACTTGGTTTCTTCTTTTGCTTTTCTTCTTTTTTTTGTAAATAATGATAACACCAATCTTATCCTAACATGCAGCTGCATATTTGGAAACCTCTTAAGTGAAAAGGACAACGTCAACTACTTGGCGGCGAACACCATCACCATCTTGTTCTTCACCCACTGTTTGACCAAATTCATCTACTTTGCCGTCCAATCCAAAATGTTCTACAGGTAAAATTCCAAAACTTTCCTAAACTTCTTGTTGTGACCTTTTTTTTGTTTAGAACTCTGGGCATATGGAACCAATCAAACAGCCATCCGATATTTCTGGAATCCAACAACAGGTACCACGCCTTGGCGTTGAAAAAGATGAGGAACCTGCTTTATATAATTCTGGCTGGTACCATTGTTGCCACATGTGGTAAGTTTTTTATTTTGGGTTAATATGAGGTATTTTTTGAATATTGTGTAGCTTGGACTGGAATAACCTTCGTCGGACCCAGCGTGCATGACGTCAAAGACCCAAACGACGACAACGGTACCATCCAAGAAGTGATTCCACGGTTGTTGATTAAATCTTGGTACCCGTTTGACGCCATGAGTGGGATGCCTTATTACATTGCGATGGTATGTCATTGGCTCTCTTAACATTACTAAATTCAATGATGATGATCTAATAGGTCTACCAAGTGTACTACGTGTTCTTTTCACTTCTCCATGCAAATCTCCTGGACAGCTTGTTCTGTTCCTGGTTGATTTTTGCCTGTGAGCAACTGCAGCATCTTAAGGAAATTTTGAAGCCCCTAATGGTATGTAAAATATAATTTTTTATTCAACGTTACAAATTTTATTTCAACAGGAACTCTCCGCTTCTTTGGACACCTACGTCCCTAAGAGCGCAGATTTGTTCAAGTCACCAGGAAGTGCTACTTCGCAGGACAATTTAGTGGACCACGGTAAATACCTACGTAGTACAAACATAAATTGTACTAAAGAAGAGTTGTTTTAGATTTTAGCAACAAAAGCAACGACGACCTAAAAGGTGTGTACAGCACCAGGCAGGAACTTGGCAATTTGAATTTCAGGAGCGGAGCCCTGCAGACTTTCGGTCAAGGGGGCGGAGGGGTGGGCCCCAATGGGCTTACGAAAAAGCAGGAACTGCTGGTGCGGTCTGCCATAAAGTATTGGGTAGAAAGACACAAACACGTAGTCAGGTACTGTGCCATTATGCGTTAATGTTTGATGAAAGAGCGTGTTTGGTGTTTTACAGGCTGGTGACGTCTATCGGGGATGCTTACGGAGTCGCTCTGCTTCTTCACATGTTAACTGCCACCATCATGCTGACTTTGCTTGCCTACCAAGCTACCAAGGTATCACCATCAAGATAAAACTTAAGTGAACCTACTTGACATCTCTCTCCAACTTTCAGATTAATGGAATTAACCCTTACGCAGCCTCCACTCTTGGATACCTCGTCTATTCCCTAGCTCAAGTGTTCCATTTCTGTATATTTGGTAACAGGCTGATCGAAGAAGTACGTTAAATTATTATTAAAATTGCAACATATTATTGGATTTTTTTTAGAGCTCTTCAGTAATGGAAGCTGCCTACAGCTGCCACTGGTACGATGGATCCGAAGAGGCCAAAACTTTCGTTCAAATAGTTTGCCAACAGTGCCAGAAGGCGTTGTCCATTTCTGGAGCAAAATTCTTTACCATCTCTTTGGACTTGTTTGCTTCGGTAAGAGTACCATTTCTGTTATTTTGTTTTTTGTTTCATGTAAGGACTAATATTAGGTACTTGGTGCTACAGTGACTTACTTCATGGTGCTGGTACAGCTCAAATAATTCTCATCTTTAAAAGAAATTGTTACCAATACGCGTAAGTTGCATTTGTTTTTGTTGTACTAGATTTGCAATTGTTTCTACAACTCTCCCCCCTGTGATATGATGGAATCAGTGTTAATAGTTTTGATTATTTTAAGCAACAGGTAATAGCAAATTTCTTCAGAAATTAGTATAAAAATTAAATATTAGTTATAAACACGAATAAAATCTGATTATTAGTTCAGGTTAGGATTAGCAATCCGTAACTTGAACAGGAAGGGCAATTAACAGGCGTCAACCCTTAACTATGCATCAAAACCAACATCTCATTTCGAAATTTTTATGTCTAAAACTAAATCAAGTAAGTAGTTTAGTTTTTTAAGGCAATTTTAGAGTCCTGAACCAATCTACCTCTATAAAACTTTCATCGGTTATCAATAAGTAAACCAACTGTTAGTTCAGGTTAGTCAATGACCAGGTAAGTCAATGTCATGACATTAGCCGCTATTGTTAGTTGCTCTTTGACTTAATTGCCTAATAGAAATTAATTGTTTGTATTTTTATTTTATTATTAAATTTTTGTTTGGTTCATTTTCTTAAGTAAAATGGTCTCTGTTTAAGGCACAAAATTTTTAGAACGTAACGATATAATTGTGCAAAATTTAAATATTTTAATATTTAAGTTATTTTTAGCAGTATTATTATAAATGTTTGTTACTAGAATTAATACATCGTCACCCTTGTTAAGGTTAAAACGGTATCAAAATAGTCCTAAATAGTCGTTTATTAACGACTGCATCAAACGGAGGATAAGTACAAAAAAGGTGAAAAATAAATCACGTTTTAGGTAGGTAATATCAATGTACATATTAGCAGTATGTAACAATAAATTTATAATTTGTTATCAAATATTTTATTTATTCATATGTTCTCTTTAATAAAGTTTACGTACATTTTGGCATTCAAAGTGGCTTAATTCTGTAATTAATAAAATTAGAGTTAATACTGTTAGTACTTAAGTTACATTTATTATAAGATAATAATTTAAATTTATTTTGCACCTCAGTTAAGAGACAATATATTTTAAAAAAGCATATCCTCAGGATTGTGATTGGAACAAAAGCTACGAAAAATAACGCTTAGCAACATTCACAGTAGAAGTAAAAACATTAAAAATTAGTTTAGTATAAGATTTAACTATATTTAGTATAAAAAAAATTGTTTCAAATAAAGTAATTAAATTGTTTTACAAAATAGTTTTTACTTTAGATTTAATCAGATATTTCCTACTTTTCAAAATAAATTCATTCATTTTTAATTATTTCAGACAGAGTGAGTTTTTTTGGATGTGTAGTGTATATTTCTCAGAAACTAACAGATTTACATAAAAATGAGAATTGGGAAAAAATAAATAAATTAAAAAACTTTTCTTTTACTTTGACCAGGAGCATGTTGCTTCCGGCTGCCTGAATTCAGTAATTCAACTCTATTTTTTAGAAAAAGAGCAAAAGAAAAAAAATTGAAGTAGAATGAATAGTCGATACAATCTAAAGTGTTTTCCGGGCTTCCTGACGTTTCGTCTACAACAGCGGCAGATTTTATCAAAGGTGGAACTTGCATTTTTTCCAGAATTTTAAATTTGCAATTTGAGAAGCTTTGAGTCATTTTAAAGTCTGTGCTTAATCGTAAACTGACTTGCTCGTAAAACAACAAATTTGCATGTCTTCAGAAATATAGAAAATTGGGTTTTAATACAGCGTGGGCCATTCTTACCCGATTTTACCCCTAATTTCAATCTGAATTTTGCTCCTAACCTGCGTTTTTCCACAAGGTCTAAACTTACAATTTTAAACGCTTTGAGTAATTTTTAACCTCTTTTACCCTTATTTCTTAGCTGAATTTTTTGAAAAAGTCGAAATATTCATTTAGGTAATTTTTGACCGATTTTGGCCCTAATCCTAATCTGCATTTTGCCAGGAGTTGCAAATTTACATTTTTAGACGTGTTAGGTTGTTTTTAACACATTTGGGACCCCAATCCTAATTTGTAACATTATTTTTTCAAGAATGTTAAGAGGTTCCAAATTTGCATTATTTATGGACCCTTTGTGTAATTTTTAAATGATTTTGACCCAAACCTGCATTTTTTCTAGATTTTAAAATTTACCATTTAAAAAGCTTAGGGGCATTTTTTATTTTGGCTTTAATCCTAAACTGACTTGCTCATAAGACACCAAATTATATTTCATGAGAAACATAAAAAGAAGTCTAAATTTGCATTTCTAGATGATTTGGGTCATTTTTGACCACCTTTGGTCCTAATCCTAACCTGCATTTTTTTAAGGAATTTCAAATTTACATTTCTAGACGAGTTAGGTAATTTTTAACCGGTTGTGACCCGATTCCTCACTCCTAACATGTTTTTTTTTCAAAAATGTTAAATTTGCAAATCTAGAAGCTTTGAGTAATTTTTAACCGATTTGGCTTTAATCTTTAACTGATTTTCTCATAAAACACCAAATTTGCATTTTACTAAAAATATTTAAAATTGCATTTTTAGAAAATGTACATCATTCCTAACTAATTTTAGCCCCAATTCCAATCTGAATTTTATCTCCTAACTTGCATTTTTCCACAAGCTCCAATGTTGCAATGTTAAATGTTTTGAGTAATTTTTAAACGAATTTAGCCCTATTTTTTACCTGATTTTTTTGAACAAGCCTACATTTGCATTTCTAGACGATTTGGTTAATTTTTGACCAATTTTGGTCCTAATCCTAACCTGCATTTTTCCAGGAATTTCAAATTTATATTTCTAGAGAAGTTAGATAATTTTTACCCGGTATTGTTCCGATTCCTCACTCCTAACTAACATGTTATATTTTCAAAAATGCTAAATTTGCAAATCTAGAAGTCTTAATCTTTAACTGATTCTCTCGTAAAACACCAAATTTGCATTTCTCCAGAAACATCAAAAATGCAATTTTTAGACAATGTGGGTCATTCCTAATCGAGTTTAGCCCTGGATCAAACTTCAATATCTCCAAAAGTTCCAAATTTGCATTATTTATGGACGCTTTCTGTCATTTTTAAAGGATTTTGGCCCAAATCTTAACCTGCATTTGTTCTAGATTTTTAAATTTACAATTTAAAAAGCCTCCAGTCATTTTTAATTTTGGCTTTAATCTTAAACTGACTTGCTCATAAAACACCAAATTTGTATTATACTCGAAATGTTAAAGATTGCATTTTTAGAAAATGTAGATCATTTTTAGCCCTAATTCCAATCTGAATTTTATCTCCTAACTTGGCATTTTTCCACAATCTCCAATGTTGCAATTTTAAATGTTTTGAGTAATTTTTAAACTATTTTGGCCCTATTTTTTACTTGATTTTTTTGAACAAATCTAATTTTGCATTTCTAGACGATTTGGAACATTTTTGACCAATTTTGGTCCTAATTCTAACCAGCATTTTTTCAGGAATTTCAAATTTACATTTCTAGACGAGTAAGGTAAATTTTAACGGGTTGTTACCCGATTCCTAACTTCTAACATGTTTTTTTTTGCAAAAATGTAAAATTTGCAAATCTAGAAGCTTTAAGTAATTTTTAACCGATTTGGCCTTAATCTTTAACTGATTCTCTCGTAAAACACCAAATTTGCATTTCTCCAGAAACATCAAAAATGTAATTTTTAGACAATGTGGGTCATTCCTAATCGAGTTTAGCCCTGGATCAAACTTCAATATCTCCAAAAGTTCCAAATCTGCATTATTTATGGACGCTTTCTGTCATTTTTAAAGGATTTTGGCACAAATCTTAACATGCATTTGTTCTAGATTTTTAAATTTACAATTTAAAAAGCCTCCAGTCATTTTTAATTTTGGCTTTAATCTTAAACTGACTTGCTCATAAAACACCAAATTTGTATTTTACTCGAAATGTTAAAGATTGCATTTTTAGAAAATGTAGATCATTTTTAGCCCTAATTCCAATCTGAATTTTATCTCCTAACTTGGCATTTTTCCACAATCTCCAATGTTGCAATTTTAAATGTTTTGAGTAATTTTTAAACTATTTTGGCCCTATTTTTTACTTGATTTTTTTGAACAAATCTAATTTTGCATTTCTAGACGATTTGGAACATTTTTGACCAATTTTGGTCCTAATTCTAACCAGCATTTTTTCACGAATGCCAAATTTACATTTCTAGACGAGTTAGGTAAATTTTAACGGGTTGTTACCCGATTCCTAACTTCTAACATGTTTTTTTTCAAAAATGTAAAATTTGCAAATCTAGAAGCTTTGAGTAATTTTTAACCGATTTGGCCTTAATCTTTAACTGATTCTCTCGTAAAACACCAAATTTGCATTTCTCCAGAAACATCAATAATGTAATTTTTAGACAATGTGGGTCATTCCTAATCGAGTTTAGCCCTGGATCAAACTTCAATATCTCCAAAAGTTCCAAATTTGCATTATTTATGGACGCTTTCTGTCATTTTTAAAGGATTTTGGCACAAATCTTAACATGCATTTGTTCTATATTTTTAAATTTACAATTTAAAAAGCCTCCAGTCATTTTTAATTTTTGCTTTAATCTTAAACTGACTTGCTCATAAAACACCAAATTTGTATTTTACTCGAAATGTTAAAGATTGCATTTTTAGAAAATGTAGATCATTCCTAACTGATTTTAGCCCTAATTCCAATCTGAATTTTATCTCCTAACTTGGCATTTTTCCAGAATCTCCAATGTTGCAATTTTAAATGTTTTGAGAAATTTTTAAACTATTTTGGCCCTATTTTTTACTTGATTTTTTTTGAACAACTCTAAATTTGCATTTCTAGACGATTTGGAACATTTTTGACCAATTTTGGTCCTAATTCTAACCTGCATTTGTTCAGGAATTTCAAATTTACATTTCTAGACGAGTTAGGTAATTTTTAACGGGTTGTGACCCGAATCCTAACTTCTAACACGTTTTTTTTCAAAAATGTTAAATTTGCAAATCTAGAAGCTTTGAGTAATTTTTAACCGATTTGGCCTTAATCTTTAACTGATTCTCTCGTAAAATACCAAATTTGCATTTCTCCAGAAACATCAAAAATTTAATTTTCAGACAATGTGGGTCATTTCTAATCGAGTTTAGCCCTGGATCAAACTTCAATATCTCCAAAAGTTCCAAATTTGCATTATTTATGGACGCTTTCTGTCATTTTTAAAGGATTTTGGCCACACAAAAAATGTTCTTGAATATTATTTATTCATTAAATATTCTGGCTCTAATCTTCACTCAGGAGACAGAAATTTGATGGTTGCTATGGTATAGATAGAGCAAAACCAACAAACAGGGTTTCTGTAATTCCCTGAAGTTTCTGCGCTTTGTTTGCATGTGCATTACCTAGACCAGTAATGGAATTACTTCCCTTCCTAGACTAGTAATGAGACACTTCCAAGGTTTTAAAAATACAGAAATGTCATCATTCCATATGTGGTTGAAAATAAAAAGCTTTTTTCTTTTAACTTCATCCAGCCAAGTAGTAACTCGTTTTCAACTGCTTTGAACTCAACTGTGAAATCAGAATTTGTAAATCTTCAGTTACTAAAAAAAATGTCATAAAAAACGTATAAAAACAATTGAAAATGACGATAGTTTGGTGGAAAAATACTCAATCAGAGGAAAACTTCAAAAACATCAAAACTACGTGACTCGTTTCCAACTTCCTTGTACTCAGGAATTTAGCGGTAAAACGGATTTTGCGCAGTTTTTTAGCTTTATGTTTAGGATGATATTAATCTTTTAGAAAAAGTGTAGCATAAAATAATGAAAAAAAAAACAAAATAAAAAAATAATAAGGTAAAAAAAAGTCCCATTATACAGGGTATTTTTTTTTAATTTCTAGTAAAGAAATTGCAGAAACTTGCAGAGTTACGAAGTGGGTTAAATCAGGAAAGAATTGAAGTTTTAAAAACATTTCTACATTTTTTGAGAAAATTCAATGACAGTAGATTATTGGCAAAAACCAAATTTTGACAATTTCTTTAAAGGCAAGTGGCGCCATCGGACGACGGCGACGGTCGCTTACCACAGACATATGGCCAAACCTGACGAGTTCGAATGAAACTTGGTCTCCTCTCTTGCTCAAGGCACTGTTTACATATGCAAGTGGCGCCATCGGACGGCGGGAGGTGCTTCCACTGGGGCATGCGAGATAATAGTGAAATGAAACCAAGCCAGTATTCTGCCAAAGTTGTCGCTTCCCACAAGTGCCTTGAGCAAGAAAGGAGACCAAGTTTCATTCGAACTCGTATTTCTGTCAGGTTTGAGGTATACCATACTGATGAGCCCCAATAAGAGCAAACCGGTCTATGGTTCCTCTGCCTGATGTAAAAAGCGTGCTAGAATTCATAAAAAGATGTAATTATGATCCAATTTTAACCGTTTTTCACTTCCTATGGGACTGTTATTAAACTAACCAAAATGGCAATTAACTTTTTGAGCAATATTTGAGACGACTAACACTTAATTGAGACAATGTTGTTCTATTGTCATAAATGGCTTTGTTGTAAAATGGCAAATGTCACTCTACCCCTATCAATGAGAAATTTAATTAATTAATCTCGGAAGCTGAAAACGATACAATCGAACAGTTAGTACCAGTCGAAAAGTTTTTATTAACGCTATCTTGTCAGTCATATACGAAAAACTGATTGTTTTGGAGTGCACATTTATAAAGCAATATTTGGTATATAAAAAGAATACCCTGATGATGGCGTACAGTAAGCAAAAAGTCGGAAGGTCGGATATATTTGGTTCCAGCGCACTTTAGCAAAAATAACTAAAATGTAGCAAAAAAGTGTCAATAAAATGAAAAACTTTTGAAAATAAAACCTTCGGAACCCTCGGCAAGATTCGGGACCTTAGAGACCTCTAAAAATGTCAGTTTTAGCGAATGTTTGCATAAGGGATTTGCTTTAAAAACTCTCAAAACTCGTTTAATTGGAATGTTTATTTGGCTCGATTAGACTACACTTAAAGTAAACAATTTTTGTTTTTCTTTTAAGTAAACAACCCAAATGTTAGAAAACAGTCACAATTTTCCTTTTTGAACCTCAGAATTTTGTAAATGAAAGAACAAAAGTTCATTAAATTTAAAGGTTGAATAGGAGTTAAGGTTTCACGGTCAATTTCATAATTATATTTAAAGTTCCTTTAATTTGAAGTGACATCAAGATGTGACATCTAAATATTTAACTTGTGTCAGGGAAATGACACATGCTGGAAGTTATTTTAGTTAAAGGGACTTTAAATTTGATTATGAAATTGGCCGTTAGGGAATGTAAACACATTCTTTTAAGTAAACAAACCGTATATTGATACATCAAAAACAGTGAAATATCTCATCTATAGACGTCGAATGACAAATATTTTGCCTTAAAAACTCGCAAAACTTGCTTAATTGGAATATTTATTTGGGCCGATTAGATAGAAAGTAAACAATTTTTTTTTAAGTAAACAACCTATATATTGAAAAACACTAAAATTTAACCTTTTTAAACCTCACAATTTTGTAAATTAAAAAACAAAATTCAGTCAATTTAAAGAATCAATAGAAGTTAAGGATTTAGAGAAGATAAACAATTCCTTTTAAGTAAACAAACCATATATTGCTACAACAAAAACAGTGAAATATCTTATCAATAGACGTCCAATGATAGATGTTTTGCTTTAAAAACTCGCAAAATTCGCTTCATAGGAATGTTTATTTTATTATTAGATTAAATAGAAAGTAAACATTTTTTTTTTAAGTAAACAACCAAAATGCTGAAAAACAGTTTTTTTTTCTTTTTAAACCTCACAATTTCGTAAATGAAAGAACAAAAGTTCAGTAAATTTAAAGGTTTAATAGGAATTAAGATTGTAGGGAATGTAAACAATTCCTTTTAAGTAAACAAACCGTATATTGATACATCGAAAACAGTAAAATATATCATCTATATGCAACCAATGACAGATATTTTGCTTTAAAAACTGGGAAAATTCGCTTAATTGGAATGTTTATTTGTCCCGATTAAATAGAAAGTAAAATATGTTTCTTAAAGTAAACAACCCAAATGTTCGAAAACAGTCACAATTTTCCTTTTTCAACCTCAGAATTTTGTAAATGAAAGAACAAAAGTTCAGTAAATTTAAAGGTTGAATAGGAGTTAAGGTTTCACGGCCAGTTTCATAATTAAATTTAAAGTTCCTTTAATTTAAAGTGACATCAAGATGTGACATCTAAATATTTAACTTGTGTCAGAGAAATGACACATGCTGGGAGTTATTTTAGTTAAAGGGACTTTAAATTTGATTATGAAATTGGCCGTTAGGGAATGTAAACACATTCTTTTAAGTAAACAAACCGTATATTGATACATCAAGAACAGTGAAATATCTCATCTATAGACGTCCAATGACAAATATTTTGCTTTAAAAACTCGCAAAACTTGCTTAATTGGAATATTTATTTGGGCCGATTAGATAGAAAATAAACAATTTTTTTTAAGTAAACAACCCATATATTGAAAAACACTAAAATTTAACCTTTTTAAACCTCACAATTTTGTAAATTAAAAAACAAAATTCAGTCAATTTAAAGAATCAATAGAAGTTAAGGATTTAGAGAAGATAAACAATTCCTTTTAAGTAAACAAACCATATATTGCTACAACAAAAACAGTGAAATATCTTATCAATAGACGTCCAATGATAGATGTTTTGCTTTAAAAACTCGCAAAATTCGCTTCATAGGAATGTTTATTTTATTATTAGATTAAATAGAAAGTAAACATTTTTTTTTTAAGTAAACAACCAAAATGCTGAAAAACAGTTTTTTTTTCTTTTTAAACCTCACAATTTCGTAAATGAAAGAACAAAAGTTCAGTAAATTTAAAGGTTTAATAGGAATTAAGATTGTAGGGAATGTAAACAATTCCTTTTAAGTAAACAAACCGTATATTGATACATCGAAAACAGTAAAATATATCATCTATATGCAACCAATGACAGATATTTTGCTTTAAAAACTGGGAAAATTCGCTTAATTGGAATGTTTATTTGTCCCGATTAAATAGAAAGTAAAATATGTTTCTTAAAGTAAACAACCCAAATGTTCGAAAACAGTCACAATTTTCCTTTTTCAACCTCAGAATTTTGTAAATGAAAGAACAAAAGTTCAGTAAATTTAAAGGTTGAATAGGAGTTAAGGTTTCACGGCCAGTTTCATAATTAAATTTAAAGTTCCTTTAATTTAAAGTGACATCAAGATGTGACATCTAAATATTTAACTTGTGTCAGAGAAATGACACATGCTGGGAGTTATTTTAGTTAAAGGGACTTTAAATTTGATTATGAAATTGGCCGTTAGGGAATGTAAACACATTCTTTTAAGTAAACAAACCGTATATTGATACATCAAGAACAGTGAAATATCTCATCTATAGACGTCCAATGACAAATATTTTGCTTTAAAAACTCGCAAAACTTGCTTAATTGGAATATTTATTTGGGCCGATTAGATAGAAAATAAACAATTTTTTTTAAGTAAACAACCCATATATTGAAAAACACTAAAATTTAACCTTTTTAAACATCACAATTTTGTAAATTAAAAAACAAAAGTTCAGTCAATTTAAAGAATCAATAGAAATTAAGGATTTAGAGAAGATAAACAATTCCTTTTAAGTAAACAAACCATATATTGATACAACAAACACAGTGAAATATCTTATCAATAGACGTCTAAGGATAGATGTTTTGCTTTAAAAACTCGCAAAATTCGCTTCATAGGAATGTTTATTTTATTATTAGATTAAATTGAAAGTAAACATTTTTTTTAAGTAAAGAACCCAAATACTGAAAAACAGTTTTTTTTCCTTTTTAAACCTCACAATTTCGTAAATGAAAGAACCAAAGTTCAGTAAATTTAAAGGTTCAATAGGAATTAAGATTGTAGGGAATGTAAACAATTCCTTTTAAGTAAACAAACCGTATATTGATACATCGAAAACAGTAAAATATATCATCTATAGGCATCCAATGACAGATATTTTGCTTTAAAAACTGGGAAAATTCGCTTAATTGGAATGTTTATTTGTCCCGATTAAATAGAAAGTAAAATATGTTTCTTAAAGTAAACAACCCAAATGTTGGAAAACAGTCACAATTCTCCTTTTTGAACCTCAGAATTTTGTAAATGAAAGAACAAAAGTTCAGTAAATTTAAAGGTTGAATAGGAGTTAAGGTTTCACGGCCAGTTTCATAATTATATTTAAAGTTCCTTTAATTTAAAGTGACATCAAGATGTGACATCTAAATATTTAACTTGTGTCAGAGAAATGACACATGCTGGGAGTTATTTTAGTTAAAGGGACTTTAAATTTGATTATGAAATTGGCCGTTAGGGAATGTAAACACATTCTTTTAAGTAAACAAACCGTATATTGATACATCAAAAACAGTGAAATATCTCATCTATAGACGTCCAATGTCAAATATTTTGCTTTAAAAACTCGCAAAACTTGCTTAATTGGAATATTTATTTGGGCCGATTAGATAGAAAGTAAACAATTTTTTTTTTAGTAAACAACCCATACATTGAAAAACACTAAAATTTAACCTTTTTAAACCTCACAATTTTGTAAATTAAAAAACAAAATTCAGTCAATTTAAAGAATCAATAGAAGTTAAGGATTTAGAGAAGATAAACAATTCCTTTTAAGTAAACAAACCATATATTGGTACAACAAAAACAGTGAAATATCTTATCAATAGACGTCCAATGATAGATGTTTTGCTTTAAAAACTCGCAAAATTCGCTTCATAGGAATGTTTATTTTATTATTAGATTAAATTGAAAGTAAACATTTTTTTAAAGTAAAGAACCCAAATGCTGAAAAACATTTTTTTTTCCTTTTTAAACCTCACAATTTCGTAAATGAAAGAACCAAAGTTCAGTAAATTTAAAGGTTCAATAGGAATTAAGATTGTAGGGAATGTAAACAATTCCTTTTAAGTAAACAAACCGTATATTGATACATCGAAAACAGTAAAATATATCATCTATAGGCATCCAATGACAGATATTTTGCTTTAAAAACTGGGAAAATTTAAATAGAAAGTAAAAAATGTTTCTTAAAGTAAACAACCTAAATATTGGAAAACAGTTTTTTTCTTTTTTAAACCTCACAATTTCGTACATACTTCCATTCGATTTTCAACTTGATAACACCATCAGTTCAATAAAACAGCTGTAAGCTAGCTACCGTCAGGGCATCCATGGGGCACCCAACATCCAAAGCTGAACTATGAACCTTAAATAGTTCACTAAATATTAACGTTACTCAGTTACTGTAGCTATGATAGCTGAGTCAACTATGTCACAATTTATGATACCTCTATAGGTACATACCATCCAAATTTAAACCATGCACTATCAATGGTACCCTACGACAGTTTTGTCATACGATGCAGAATTGCTATTTTCTTGAATTTGACACTGATGGTGAAAGTCCTGACGTACCCGGTGCTGCACAACGGTTAGAACGGTTTATTTCCATCGATAAAACTGAAGTAGTAGAATATAAACAAAATAACAACGATTTGGAAAAACGTGAGTTTGCTTTGCTAAACACAGACTTAAACACAATTTTGGAAAATTCTGATGAGGAGGAAAGATGAAGGAGTAGGTTTGGAAATTCCATCAGAAATTGCAGACGTGGGTGAAGTGAATGTGAGTGATGTGACACTTCAGGAAGTGAATGAATTATGCTATGAAAGAAAAAGCTTCTGCGTTTTACAAACATATGCGCACATAACCTCAATATTTAGGAGTACGTATGTTTTACGTGCAATGAAAACCACTCCATTGGATTATATGGTGAGACCTTTAAAATTGCCATTACATACGGGCCCTAGAATATAATAGTATGGACTTAAAATGTGTCTTATATACCCCTGTTCTCTGTAATACCACCTCAGACTTGCCTATTCTGCAATACACCTGAAATTATACCCATAAACACTAATGGATCCATTCATCCAGAAGTTTTTTTTTTATTTTTTTTTATGTAATAATAATTGCTTATTTTTGAATAGTTTATCAATTCATTCGTCACTTAATTCATCACTTAATTCAGAAATTTCATAAAACTGTTGTTGAGAAATTAATTTTAATAGTTAAATAGTTGTGCCAGCGGCAATTGATAGGTTATTTTTTAACAGTTTTAGTAGTTAAGAGCAATTTGTGTTTCGTTTTTGAAATATACCGAGCCAAACCATTGTAATGTTTTAGAACCACCTAAAGATACTTATTTTTTCTCATTGTAAAATTAGATGTCTTATTACATCTTTTGTAGTCGCCAAAGAATAACTTTGGCGACAATATGGACATTTTTTGACTTCAACGATGACAAACAGCATTTATCTGACCATCTTATAATGCAATGCAAACCAAATTTATTATTACAACTATTTGGGTGACAGATTTCATTCACTTCTTCAAAACAAATAATACAAGTCACTGTTTCTTCATTTTGTTGTTCTTTAGTTGCATATTCTATTTCAAAAGCGGTGCTGTCATCTTCACTTGGATAAAATGGAGAGGAAAAGATGCTCATATCTGCAGTGATAAAATGATTTGGCCTTGGTAAGTCTACACTTGGATCAGTCGTAGACAAAAAAACTTTCTATGTCTTCATGGTTCAAATTAATTTTTTCATTATTTGGTAAGTCCAAATTTAATTCTATTAATGGTGTCAATTCCATAAATCGAGTCAGGGGTTCTATGGGTTCATCTTCTTCAACTATTGATCTCAACTGAACTAATTCACTCATATTAATTTTAATAATATCCCTCTGCTCATACTTTGTAAATCAAACTAGTCTTGTACTTGAATGCTCATATAAGTATAATCCAGTATTGGTGGAGGGGGAAATGGTGGTGGGGCAATGTATGGGTATGTGGAGCTGACGGAAGAGGAGTGTACGCTTTCATACGTTTTCGGACGACGAGTCAGATTGGGAGAACGTAACTTATCATCTACACATATGGGGGGGAATCTACCCATGTGGAGCCCTATACCCCACATATCCGGATCTACGGTAAAACCGTCGTAAATTTGGATATCTAAAAAAAAGCATTTTTGACTTTACTACGCCACTGCTCAGCCCCCCCCCCCCCGCTCCTACCATCAAACCCACCACATTTTTGGAAAGCCCGTTCATTTCTATATTTGCGTCCCTTGTATGAAAATCTCGTCAAATGAGCAGTTTAAAAGTTATCAGCGTAGAAATGAAAAAAATACCAAAAATCTACAACCAAAATTGAAAAACTTGAGATCCTTATAATCCTCATTGACGTTCGGATAGAAATCTTATAAATAGGGTTTCAGAAGTCTGTAGATATGCCTTTGACCTTCATATTTCAGAGAAGCTATTGGACCTTTACATTAATCTAAACCAGATAAAATATTTGGAAAAAACACTATTGTTGGTAGTTTTAAACCAAAGTTATTTTGCTTTTCAATGGCTTGGTACTCAATTCCCGTCATCTGCTCTTACAAAATCTCATTTGAGGTAAGAGAAACAGGTTTTCGACACAGATATGCATTTTAAAAGAAATTCCGGACTCAAGAAAGGGCCTAGGTAAACTGATTTAAAAAAATCGTCAAAATTTGGTTTTTGTCAATTTTCTAAACATTTTTCGAAAATGTGGAGAAAATTTTGAATTGATCTCCTAAAACTCCAATTCTTTCCCAACGGGATGTTCATTATAAAACTTCATGAAATTTTGACAGAAGAGGATGACATAATCAAAATAAAGGAAACTTTGTTTTTTTATCCTTTTCTTTTGACATTTCATAGCCAACTAGAGAAAGTTTTATAATGAACACCTCGTATTTAACCCAGTTCAAAACCATGCCAGTTTCTGAAATCTCTTGAAATATCGAAAAATACTCACTCTATATATTAAGTTTGATCTCATATTTTACTACCCCAAACAATGTGCGTCTTTAAAATTTATGTAGTTAAAGAACAAATAAAACGCATTTCATTTATTGAGGGACGATCAACGTTTTGACTAGTTATTAGGCCTGCTTAAGAGGTAAAACCCAATCACCCCACTGTACAGAAACTTATTTTTTTTTTAATCAAATTCTATCAAGAGAACTGTTTAAACTACTTTTCACCTCTAATCAGTCAGTTAGAGGTGCTCCATAAATATTCCTTTCTAATTCACCCTCCCCCTTCCCAGTGACACATAACGTGCAAGTCCGTCGGTTTAAACTTCTCCCGCTTATAATCTGTCTTTAATCCGGAAGGAGGACCTCCCAGGCAAAGCTAACTCTCTTGCAAAAACCAATCGATACTCGGACTGAAACCAACCTGTGGCTCCATCTGCCCTCCCTCCCTGCAACCCTTCATTTCATCCCGTTTACAATCACAAGCAATACATCTAACCCTATTCTAAATAGTTTACAATAATTTACAAAATCGTTGTTTATTAATAAAAAAAGTCCGTGTAACTAGGATGTTTTCTGTGTGAACTTGCATCTTAGGAGTTTTTAGGTGGAGTTTCAGTGATAATTTTTCGGTGGTGCAAACATTTCGTGTTAATATATGTGCCCAAAAGGATTGTAAGCTTAGGCAAAATATTCGACCTCAATCTTTTTTGCTCAAAATACCACTTGAAGCTCAATATCACAATTAGGCCTTACATTTCTACCGTAAACTGACTGTTTGAATGATACAATATCAGTTACAATTTTAATAAACTGCAGCAGACTGTTGCACATTTAGTTCGTGACTGTAACTGTTTACGTAACCAATACGAAACCCGCATGTGATTTTGAAGCAATATTTTTAAAAATTATTAAGTAGAGCGATTAGGGGTGAGAATTCCTACTTTCGTGTATCAAAAAGGTAAGTTTAAATTTTATTATAATGGCAGTAATTAGGTACATACTTAATGACTTTTAGCATAGGGAACCTATCACTTTAATGATAAATGACCGTTCAAAATTAATGTTCTTGGTCATAAATTTCATCCCATCGTGGAAAATAAGAAATTGTGGTTTGCTACCATTTATCACCCCGGATTTCTTGACCTTATTGGTATTCTCTTGAATCGGAAATCCATAAGTTTCGGGTAATGCTTACCACTGGCATTCTAAGATTTACGTGAAGCTCTAGTAAAGTGGTTTAAAACTATTAATTTTTAACTTAATTTTAGATGAAAGTGCGGTAGAAAAATTTTAATTATATGTTGGTAGGTAAAGAAAAAGTATCAAGGCTGAGTAAACAAGTTTAAGTTGTTCGCATTAATCAAAGGTTATTCTTTAATTTTTCAAAAACAAATTAAGGGAATGTGTTGAAAAGAGTTGGAGACTACAAAAATAGAATAAAGAATCGTCATAGTGAAAAGGGTTTCATGAAAACGAGTACAAATTACATTGGTATAATTTTGAAAATAAAAAAGATTCAAAAGATTTTGAGAAGAACTGCACATTACAAATTAGCAACCAGTTAGATTGAAAAGAGTTCAAACTTTACAGGTTTGAAAGTAACCAAGTTAGTACATATTGAGCAACTTATTACAAAAATGACACATGTCAGAAAAAATCGGACAAGTTGTAAATGTTCAGATTAACATTATTTACTACTTTCGTATTTAAACCATTTTGCTAGAACCAATAACTTTTAGATTGATGAAGATAGATTGATTTTAAAAAAATTTCAAAGTTTGGTTTTTGGCAATTATCTGCGAGTTGAGACATAAAAGTTGGTCATAATACTGTTAAAAAGTTTTGAAATTGGTTTGAGTTAATTTCCTAAAACTGAAATTCCTCCCACATTTAACCCACTTCGTAACTCAGCTGATTTCTTCACTAGAAATCTAAAAAAATTTTGTTCTATAATAAGTATTTTTAAACATTTTTCTATATTTTCACTTTTTTTTTAAACAACAATCTAGGGAACTGCGTCAAATTGGTTAAGAGTTTTTCTCTGATTTTTCTACCAAACTATCATGATTTTCAACTGTTTATCACATTTCTGTAGTAAATGTAGTTTTTTTTTAATTAAAAATACATATTTTTGGTTAAAACCTCTACAGACACACTAAGCTATTAAAAATTTTAAATGTTTACTTTTATATCAAAAATGTTCTTACTGATATTGCTTAAAAAAATAATTTTTCTATAAAATTATAATTACTTTTAATTGATTTTATGACTTTTTTAGGCTTTTTACTAAAACCTATAGATACTTAAATCTGGCTTCAAAGCTGAACTACTCAATTCAAAGCATCTGAAAACGACTACTTGCCTAATCAAAGTATTTTTTTTTTTTTAGTTTTAAAATAAAGTTTTTTTGATGGATTTTATTTGATAAAAACCTTTACACACACGAACTTAACTATTAAAAACTTTACATTTTTATTTATAGGTGGTTTGGTAGTCAAAAGCTTTTTTACTGATTGTGTGTGAAAGAAAAACAGTATTTTTCAATTGATTTTTAGTTATTTTTATTTCCTTGTGCCATTTTAATAAAAAGATGGAGAAACAAATTCTGATTTGTGAAATTCTGTATCGGAATATGGGGAATCTTAAATAAAAATAGCAGCGTGTTGCTTGTCGAACGCTCGACGATATATTACTCACACTAGCTAAACAAAAAACAAATATCTACGATGAACGCAACTTGCTTTCAATTGAAATTATTTCTGTTTTGCAAATATACACAAATTTGTAATCCATATTGTACTAAGGGAAATTTGGCACAAAACTAGAAATATTTTAAATTTATTGCTTTCTCTGCAAATGTTAGACATTTTTTTTTAGTCTTTTTCTACTTTTCTTAATTTATTTCTTATTTTAAGTTGATTTTAATTTTGTTGAAATAATGTTAAATTGAATTTTGCCGAACACTCCAAATTTGTATTCTTACACACTTTAAGAAATGTTTTATGGAATTTGGCTTTGGCCTTAACCCTAGCCTGATTTTTTCAAAAAAAAACATAAAAATTGTTATTTTTAGATCAAATAAGTTCTTTCCATACAATTTTAATTCTAATTCTAATTTGAATTCCTTCAAAGACTTCAAATTTGCATTTATAGACGCTCTGCGTAATTTTTAGATCTTAATGCAAACCTGAATTTACTCAGAAACTTTTATTCTGCATTTTTGAGGCTTTTAGTAATTTTTTATTGATTCTGGCCATAATCTTAATTTGAGTCTTTCCAAAGCCTCCAAGTTTTTATATTTACCCACCTTGAATCGTTTTTCAAGTATTTTGGCATTACTTTTCCGAAAAAATATCAAAATTGTCATTTTTAGGTAAAAAGAGTTCTTTCCACACAATTTTAGTTCTAATTCTAATCTGAATTTCTCCAGTGACTTCAAGTTTGCATTTTTAGACGCTCTGCGTCATTTTTATATCCTATTGCAAACCTGGATTTGCTCAGAAACTTTTATTCTGAATTTTTGGCACTTTTAGTTATTTTTACTTGATTTTGGCCCTAATCTTTATTTGATTTTTTTCGAAATATTCAAATTCCTATTTTACCAACTTTACAGTCGAGTCAACCTTTACGTTTTTTGGCCTTAATAGTAGTCTGACTTTTTCAAAAAATGTCAAAGTTATTATCTTTTTGATAAAATAAGTCACTTTTAAACAATTTTAGCTCCAAATCTATTGTAAAATTCTTGAAAGACACCGGATTTGCATTTTTAGACACTCTGGGTGCTTTCTTAATCAATGTTGACTTCAGTCTTAACCTGAATTTGCCTACAAACTTTTAATCGGCAATTTTTGACAGTTTGAATAATTTTTAACTGATTTTGACAATAATATTAATTTGGATTTTTCCAAAGCATCCAAATTTTTATATTTACTCTCTTTGAGTCATTAGGATGTATTTTGGACTGACTTTTCCAGAAAATTGTTATTTTTAGGAAATTTCGAAAAATTTCAGTTCTAATTCTAATCTAAATTTATCAAAGACTTCAAATTTGGATTTTTGACGCTTTTAGTAATTTGTAATTGATTGTGGCCATAATCTTAGTTTGAGTTTTTCCAAAGCCTCCAAGTTTTTTTATTTACCCTATTTGAATCGTTTTTCAAGTACTTTGGCATTATTTTTCCAAAAAAACATCAAAATTGTGATTTTTAGTTAAAATGAGTTGTTTTCAAACAATTTTAGTTCTAATTCTAATCTGAATTTCTCTAAAGACCTCAAATTTTCATTTTGAGACGCTTTGCGTAATTTTTAGAGCCCAATGCAAACATGAATTTACTCAGAAACTTTTATTCTGCATTTTTGACGCTTTTAGCAATTTTTAATTGTACTTGGCTCTAATCTTTTATTTCATTTTTTTTTAAATATCCAAATTCGTATTTTACACACTTCGAGTTATTCTTTCCGTATTTTGGCCTTAATCCTAAACTGACTTCTTCAAAAAATTTTAAAGCTATAATTTTTATGATAAAATGAGTCACTTTTAAACAATTTTAGCCCCAAATCTATTGTAAACTTATTGAAAGACACCAAATTTGCATTTTTAGACGCTCTGTGTAATATCTTAACCAATGTTGACCTTACTTCTAATCTAAATTTGCCAAAAAAGTTTTAATCGGCAGTAACTTTTAATTGATTTTGACAATAAGTTTAATTTGAATTTTTCCAACGCCTCCAAGTTTTTCTATTTACTCTCCTTGAATCGTTTTTCAAGTATTTTGGCATTACTTTCGTTATAATTCTAATCTAAATTTCTCCACGGATTTGAATTTTGTTTTTTATACGCTCTATGTAATTCTTAGACCCTAGTTCTAACCTGAACTTGCTCAGAAACTTTCATTCTGCATTTTTGACGCTTTTAGTAATTTTTAGTTCATTTTGGCTCTAATCTTTATTTGATTTTTTTAGAAATATCCAAATTCGTATTTTACACACTTTGAGTCATTCTTTACGTATTTTGGCCTTCATCGTAGCCTGACTTTTTCGAAAAATGTCAAAGCTATCATTTTTTTGATAAAATGAGTCACCTTTAAACAATTTTAGCCCCCAATCTATTGTAAAATTTTTGAAATTCTGTTTAGTTTCTCAACCTTAATTCTAACCTGAATTTGCCTAGAAACTTTTAATCGGCATTTTTTGACAGTGTGAGTAATTTTTAACTGATTTTGACAATAACATTAATTTGGTGTTTTCCAAAGAATCAAAATTTTTATATTTACCCCGTTTGAATCATTTTTCACGTATTTTGGTCTTAGTCCCGGTCTGACTTTTTCAAAAAACGTCAAAATTGTTATTTTTAAGTAAAATGAGTTCGTTTCAAACAATTTTAATTCTAATTGTGATCTAATTTTTTTGTTCTTTGATGGTTTTTTTCGTTGATTTAAATTGGATTTTTTTTAGATTTTCATTCTTTTGAGAAAATTGTGACACAAAATTGATTTTTTTAATGACCGACCAGTTGGAATATAATGTTGGAACACATTCGTAATACATATTGTAATAACGGAAATTTGGCACAAACCCAGAAATGTTTTAAATTTATTCTTTTACCTGCCTATTTTAGATATTTTTTTTAGTTGTTTTCTACTTTTCTTAACTTAATTAAAATTTTAACTTCATTTTAATTTTGTTGAAACAATGTTAGTTCGAATTCTGCCAAAAAATCCCAAATTTGTATTCTTACACACTTTAATTGATTTTCAAGTATTTTGGCATTAATCTTAACCTGACTTTTTCAAAAAACATAAAAATTGTTATTGTTGTTTATAAAAAATGTCAGTTCTAATTCTCATCTAAATTTCTCCAAGACTTCAAATTTTCACTTTTGACGCTTTTAGTAATTGTTAATTGATTTTGGCCATAATCTCATTTTAATTTTTTTCGAAATTTTTTGGTTGGAAAAAATTAGTTACAAATACAATCTTGTGAGTCAATTTTGAAAAATTAGTAAATATCTCGAAACCGATATAAAGATCAAAAAAATTAATTGCATTCTTGGCTTACTTAGAAAAAGTTAGCTTAAAACGCTAACTAACTTTATGGATTTATTGGTGGAAAATAAAAATGTTAATAGATATCTCGGAAACAGTTTGTTAGTATATATTAAACGATCGTGTTAGTTCGTTTTTATATTTTGCAAAATCGCAAAATTATTAAATATCTTGAGACCGGTTTGCAGTAACCAAGATTTCGATAAACGATTGAAAATTTAACTAATAATTATTGGGTTTATTTTGGACAATTAGAAAATCATTAAATATCTTGAGAGCGTCTTGAGGCTCTAAAAAAAATACATTACGCTACCATGTTTGTTGGAAAAAAATGAGTTAAGTAGAAACAGAGACTTCGAGAACGATTTTGGAAAATGAGAAGTTGTGTAAATATTTCGAGAATAGTTTGAGGTTTCAAAACTTGGACTGAGTCTTTGTATTAATTAGAATAGCTATAAATGCTATGAAATATATTTCATTACAAAAAAACAAGTAATTGGTTATTCACGTCAAGAAAGGGAATAGGTAGATTAGTATTTTTCTCAAAATAATTTTTATTCGAAATTTTTCTTCATTTAAACTGTGAGCGATAATTATGTAAGACAACACAAATTTAATAATTTTGTCTGAAAAAAACGTATTTGTCTTACCCGTAAGCATTACATATAAAATAATCATTTCACCCAAATTTGAGAAAAAACATATTTTATTCGTAACAGAAGACAATAGGAAGATTATGAAAATCTTCAAGAAAAACAAAATGAAATGTCTATTTTTACTTGAACGAAAGGAAATTTGAAGTAAGACAATAGTTTTGAAAAACAATTTTCTTCTATTGAACCGCACTGATCCATTGAAGAAAAATTTGCTTGATCTGATAAAAAATCTTTTAAACAAAAACAGTATTTTTAAAAGAATGAACTTTCCTATATAGAAAAAATATTTTTATGTGTGTACATTTCGATTTAGTTAAATATAATTAGTCACAAGAATATAGTTGAGTTCCGTTTACAATTCAAAATTTATTTAAACGGTGACTCTAAGATTAAAATTTCGTTAGTACTATTTTTATATTACATAGTATTCTATAGTTTCCCGTGATTCTTTAGTTCCATTAGACTGCAAAGAAACATTTTTTATTAATTAAATGCGGGTTATTAATGTATAGTTAAAGTTCAAGATTTGAGCCACATCACTTTGCAGACTTTAGTTTACTTCCACGTTTCAAATCAGACCTTGAAATTATACTTAAACTTAATTAAATTTCATGCTTCACAAAATATTTCATTTAATTTGTGTACACAATTTGAAATTTAGTTAATCATTAAATTTAACGTTAGAGGTTAGTTGAATTTTTTCAAGACGTTTTCTAGTTGGAATGAAAGCTTAAAAAAATGGAAAATTTAGTTAAATTTCTGGTTTCAAGTCTTTATCTGTTACAGGAAAGTTTTTAGTTCGAAGTGGCAATTATTATATTTCAATTTATGGTTAAATTTCGAATTGTAGCAACATCATTGTACTTAATGATATAATTTTATTGAATTGCAAGATATTTCAGAGTTTAGTTTATTTCTGCGTTTCAAATCCGACCTTGAAAAAATTAAACCCGATGTTAATTAAAATTGATGTTTCACAAAAGTATCGTTAATTTAACTTTACAATTGGAAATTTAAACATTAAATTTAACGTTAAAGTTTAGTTGAATTTGGCAATTTAAACAAGGCAATTTAAAGTTGGATTCAAATTTTTGATATATTTTTAATTCCTAGTCTTCCTCTGTTATAGTTAAATTTTGCAGTTCGAAGTGACAATTTAAATAAATTTCAATTTACAGTTAAATTTCAAGATCGGAGCCACACCATTTTGTTTAATGTTATAATTTAGTTGAATTGTAAGTAACTTCAGAGTTTACTTTATTTCCGTGTTTCAAATCAATCCTAAAAATTACTACAGTATAATTAATTCTACATTCCATACTTTGTATCCATTTGGTTCATACCCTCCAAGAATATCTTTGGCTGATTTGGTGTCAAATTTGTTACTTCTTGTTTTTAGATATACACGGTAGAACCAAACACCCTCAAATGATTTGTTCTGGGCTTTTTATTATACCACAGTTCGTTCGGAGTTTTTGAACATTTGACAGACTTAGCAGGTGTTAAATTTATTAGATAAGTTGGTGTTAGAAACAGCTTCACCCCAAAACTGTTTGTCCAAGTTTGCTGCGTTTATGATTGTATGAGATTTTTCAGTTATTGTTGTATTCATGCGTTCAGCTAACAGTTTTGTTAAGGTGTATAGTTATTCCCATTTCTGAGCAAAACTCTTTGAACTTATGCTACAAATATTGGTCGCAGTAAAGATTAACGATTTTTGAATTAAAAAATGCCTCACTCTTTGCTACCAAATCTTTACATACACTTAAACCTTCTGATTTTAAAGTTAGCAGATACGTGTAGTGTGTATATTCATCAATAAAAGTGACAAAATAGTTTTTGTTATTTACAGTTGGTGGCGAAACGAGTCCACACACGTCCGTGTGTACAATAAATAATATCTTTTTTACTTTCCTTTGCCCAACTAAAGGAAAGTCGCGCTTATTTACCAAAAATACATGGCTGGCATATAGCTATTACGTCTTTAAGCTCAATAATATCCTCAAACATATCATGCTGTTTAATTTGATTGCATTTTGAGTTACTGATGTGGACTAATAATTTTGAATTGTCAGTTTTAGAAATGTTGACCTGACTTTCAGTTTCGATGTTTTTGTTAATGGTAAATATAACAGTAAATAAACCATTATGAGACTTACCAGATAAGATGATTTGATGGTGATCACCATTTTGTACTGTGACCCTTTCATTGTCAAAAGCAATTTTCATGCCAAATAACTCGTGGTAATCGAGAAAACTCTTTTTAAAAATGCTTTTATTTGCAAAAGTACAACATTTAATTTAAGCAAAGCGTATGAATACAATAAATGCAAAAACCCGACTGACTCTAGGCTGAAAAATGATTATTCTAAGGAAGCTTCGGTTGTCAGCTGATTCGCTGACTCTGCGTTTGTGCCGGGATGGAACTTGATGTAATTCCTCCCCCCTGAGATCCAACGAAGGAGGACTAGCGAGGTAGTTGGACAGCATTTGGGTCCATGTGGTTTTCTTGGTCCTCATTCTGGTTCATTTTCAAGGTTTTAAGCTTCTTATATAATAGATAAACGAGTCCACTGAATATTAAACAATAACTCATTATTGTCTAGATACTAGGGACGTACGATATGGATGAGACGTCATCGATATCTGGTTGATTCTCCAATATTTGCGACTTAATAGAAGCTAAGTCATCAAGGTTTGAAACCTCCAGAAATTTGGTTTCGATTGGTATTTTCGGTCTTGGTTTTTGAGAAACTGCTTCAAGGTCCGGGAACAAGATAGGTTGTATCTTGCTGGTCGACTGTTGGTAATTGGTAATAGTATCTTGAGATGTCGTTGCTTGACAGTTTATAGGCATCTCAATCAGGTAGGTACCACAAGTGAGGCGTTGAACTTCTTCTTGTGAGTGACATTTCAAATGAATTACTTCTTCTGCCGGTAGGACAGCAATCCATTGATTCGTTGCTTCTAATCTTCTGAACATTGACCTGGGTATTTTTGTTGGTGTTTTCTTGCATACGGAGGTGTTTTTCATATCAAGCAGCTGGACTTCGCAAGGGTTATTGGACGTGGTTGCTTTAATGTCCATTGGTTGGCAAATGAATCGCTGTGGGGCCATTTCTTCGCAGGGATTGCTCGTATATGAGTAGTACAATTCATTTTTGATCAAAAATCTATCGCGAGGTATTATCGCTTGAAACTGACCTTCAGATAATATAGGAGTCGAGTATAAGTGGTAGTAGTCAAATGTCTCTTTATGTGTTATTGGAATGTGTAAAATATACGTTAGTCTGTTGTTAAGCATAAAACTGCTGATCTTAATATGTTTCATGAGAATGTAAACATTATCTACTGTTAATTCCATTGGAAACTCGTCTTTATTTACAAAAAATTGCAACTTTTTAAGTTCGCCGTATAAATCAGATATCTTCAGAATACTGGGATGCATGAGCTGTAATCTAGCAAAGGATATCGAGTTTTCGATGTCCTGCAAAATGGAATTTAATATTTCGAACATGTTAATAAGTTGGTTGGCAACATCCTTGACCGTGTATGTATATTCGCGCTTAGCTTCTGATTCCACAAATAAAGAAATTTGATGCATTCGAGTTTGTAATAATTTTTCGTTTTGTTTTATTTGCTGAATCGTACTGTTAAACTTATCTATGTAAGCTACAGAAAACGAGTTTTGTTTCCTTATTGTTTCGGCTATTTTAACTTGATTCTTTTGAATATTGCTAATTATTCTATCGTATCGTTCACCGATGTGTTCTGGCACCGCGTTCACTGACGACACTGTCTTGTTTTCGGACAGTTTAGAGGGGCTACAAGAGTTATTGAACAAAGTTAATCGAACTAGTGAGAAGTACGGGCTGAGCTTAAATGTCAATAAGACCAAATATATGGTGATTAGTAAAGATCCAATTCAACCAGGTAACTTGTGTATAGACAATAAACCAATTGAAAGGAAGTCAAAGTTCACTTATCTCGGCTGCACATTGAACGAAAACTGGGATCATTCACAGGAGATAAAACATAGAATTGAAATAGCGAGAAATACGTTTATACAAATGAAACCTCTTCTGTCATGTCGAGATCTGAGTCTGGCCCTTAAAAAGAGAATGGTCGTGGGTTATGTATACTCCACTCTTCTGTACGGTGTGGAGGCTTGGACGCTGTCAGACGCTATGGAGGGAAGGTTGCGGGCTTTTGAAATGTGGATTTTCAGAAGAATTCTTAGGATCTCTTGGATGGAAAGAATTACCAACGAAGAAGTACTCCGAAGAATGGGATGTGGGCCTGAAATCGTGCTTACTGTGAAATGTAGAAAGTTAGAGTATTTTGTCCATATCATGAGACATAGCAAGTACAGAATTCTCCAAAACATAGTTCAAGGCAAGGTTGATGGCCGACGAGGGCCTGGGAGAAGAAGAATTTCTTGGCTGGCTAACTTGCGAAAATGGTTTGGAGCAACATCTACTGAACTGTTTCGATGCGCAGCCAGCAAGATCCGCATAGCTATGATGATAGCCAACGTCCGTAATCGGACAGGGCAATAGAAGAAGAAGATCGTCCACCGTCTGCATAATCTAGATTTCCAGTTATTGATTTAAAAATAGACCCTAAACCATTTACAAGGCCTCTCTTTGATCTTGAATGTTCTGGAATGATTTCGGTTAACTTTGTATGAACTTTTTCGCGCTAAAAGCTAAGAATTTTCATGTAATTGGAAGTGTCAAATTTATAATCTCGATTATGATCTAGAAGTTCCAATTCATGTAATTGATTATTAAGTTTATTTATCTCTTCTATTATGGTGTTCAAATCATAGAAGTGAATGAGTTCATGATTATAGTTTATTACTTTTGATGAACCAAGTTTTAGTGGGATAATACCGGGGTTATTATCGAGTATCCTAATAGCTATCTTTTCTCCTTTTAATCCGAGGGTTCCAATTAATCTGAAAACCGAAAGTCTCGAATTAGTCAAAGGAATACTTCTTTTGTAATGGACGTTTTATATTGTCCATATGTATTTTAGGTTGGGTTTCTGTTGAGATAGTTTTCTTATCAGGGTTAGTGCTCTTGATTTTGGTTGCCTTTGAAAACGTATTGGAATTTTTCTGGCGAGAATGTTTTTTAATGTAGACCTTTTGTTTAGTCTTAAAAGCGGCAGGGTTGTCGCGTTTTTCATTTCTTTTGCTAATTATATCTTGCTTCTTTTGTGATAGATCAGAATTTATTTTTGAATACAAGATTTTAGTCTTTTCTTTATGATCATTGACGTAGTCATTAAGTAGAATTTTGTCGATTTCTAAATGGAAAGGGTCATTGGAGGAAGTGTGACCGTTAATGACGTCAATGGGGTTGAGTTTGGTTGAGGAGTGTATTGAATGATTATATGCTAAGATGGCATAAATCATTTTCATTTTTATGGGTGTTTTGGAAAAACCTTGAGCATTAAGGAGACGAATATGTTCAATTATGGTGCTATGAAATCGTTCAATCTGTCCATTTGATTGCGGGTGGTAGGGTGATATGAAATGGATTTTTATTTTATGTAGTCCTAAGAGTTCGGTTACTAGTGAGTTTTTAAACTCTGTACCGTTATCTAGAATTATTTGCTTAGGAATGCCATGATGAGAAAAGAATTGAAGTAAACTGTGAGCTATTTCTGTGCCGGAAAGGGAGTTCAAGGAATATGCCTGGGCATACTTGGAAAAGCTATCGATTATGGTGAGAAATTTACATTGTTCGAAAGTAAATGTGTCGATATGTATTATTTCGAAAGGTTTAGAAGCAGTTGGTGTTATGTTCATTTTGATTCTTATTGGATTTCTTTCGTATTTACATTGTTGACAGATTTCACAATCGTTAATGTAAGTTTGGATCGATTCTTTGGTGTTTGGCCAATAGTATTTTTGTTTAATACGTTGGTAAGTTTCATCGGTTCCTCGGTGATTGCTTTTTCCTTCATGATAGTTCTTTACTAATTCCTTTATGGTTTCTTTATCAGTGACATCTATTAATTTCTTCAAACATCTGCGCATCTTGATGGATGGCCATTTAAAGTACTTCTGAACAATGGCCGAAAATGGTTCGTACATATCGGGCTGTTCAAAGTATATGTGATATTGTACGTCTGGCAAAACATAATTCTTGACAAAGTCAACGATGTCTTGTTCGAAGTTGCTCTCCGATATTTGAACATTTATTCTTTTTTTCTTTTCGTAAAGTATCGTAATCCTTGGGTTTGCTGGTGAATGTGCTACTGAGTTAAAAATTATTTGATTTTGTCCGAAATTGATTGCAGTATCACAAATAGGAATGCCTACTACAGGACTTTCAACACTAGTATGTATTGTGATGTCATCATCGTCAGCTGTTTGGTTATCAGCGAGCGGTGACGTTTCTGGCGGTTCAAAACGTGTTGAGGTGTCGTATTTATCCGTATTTACAATGAGAGAAACATTGTCTATGTTATCTTCGGCATACCGCGAACACGAAGGAGCGTTTAGTATTTCTTGAACTACTTCATCAGCTTCTTCATTTGCTTGTTGGTCTTGGTTATTTTGGATATCTGAAATTAATTTATCGATTGCTTCGGATACTTCATTAGATTCGTTTGTATGTATTTCTACTCGCGATAAGGCATCAGCGTTTGTGTTTAGCTTGCCTTTTTTGTACATGACTTTATAGTCATATTCTTCCAATTTGATCCTCTATCTGAGCAGTTTGGAATTCGGGTCCTTTAGTGAAAATAACCACTGTAGAGGTTTATGGTCCGTAATGATGGTGAATTTTCGTTCAAAAATGTATGGGCGGAAGTATTTTGATGCCCAAACTATTGCCAAAAGTTCTTTTTCAATTACTGAATAATTTTGTTCTGAATCATTTAGTGTGCGTGAAGCATAGGCAATTGGTAGGTCATGTCCTATTGGACCTTGTGATAAAACGGCTCCGATTGCCACATTGCTCGCATCTGTGGTCAGGTTGAATTCCTTTGAAAAATCGGGGTATTGAAGAATGGGTTCGTTGATTAATAAATTTTTACATTTTTCAAAGCACTCTACAAATTCTTCATTGTGTTCTATCTTCGCGCCCTTCTTTAAGCATTTTGTCATAGGCTTTGTAATCTTTGCAAAGTTGTTTATGAATCGTCTGTAGTAGCCTAATAGTCCTAGGAAACCTTTGATCTGTTTTGTGTTCTTCGGTATTGGATAATCTTTAATCGCTTTAATTTTATCCGGGTTTGGTTCCACGCCTTGAGGTGTAACTATGTGACCTAAATAAGCTACTTCTTTCTTAAGAAACTCAGACTTATCCAATTGCACTTTAAAATTTGATTCTCTTAAACGTTCAAAAACAGTTTTTAGTCGTTCTAAGTGTTCTTGCAGAGAGGTGGAATAAATAATAATATCATCGAGATATACTGCACATCTCTTATTTTGCAATCCTCGCAAGATGTTATCCACCACGCGCTGAAATGTTGCCGGAGCATTTTTCAGTCCGAATGGCATGCGACAAAATTCATAATGACCTTGGTCAGTGCTAAACGCCGTTTTCTCAATGTCGTTGTCGTTCATCTCTATTTGATAAAATCCGCTTGCTAAGTCTAAGGTCGAAAAATACTGACATTTAGCAAGTTTGTCTAGTAGATCGTTGATGTTAGGAAGTGGATATTTGTCATCGATTGTTTTCTGATTTAGCCCTCGGTAATCAATTACTACCCTCCATTTCTGCTTACCGGATGCATCCAACTTTTTGGGCACCACCCATATTGGCGATGACCATGGCGAATTACTTGGCCTGATGATATTTTGTTCTAACATTTGAGTCATTTGTTTTTCGACTTTGTGTATAAAAGGGTACCGATAAGTTTTGGTGTAAACAGGAATTTCGTCGGTAGTGGGAATATGATGTTTTATTTTACTAGTGAATGTCAATGGTGTATTCTCGGTATAGAATATGTCAGAGTATTCAGATATTAGTTTGAGAATTTTTGATTTTTCTTCCGAGTTAAGATGTTCGGTTCTGAATTTAGCCAGATCTATTTTGGAGTGTTTTGATAAATCATCAATGTAGTTTAGATCAATTTTTTCAATGCTTTTTCTATCAAAATTTTCAACTAAAATTGGATGGGACAGGTCAAGAGTCACGTGATCTGTTGTCTTATTCAAAATTGTTGTTAAGGCTGACCCATTATTTGCAATTGACAAACTTTCGGGGATTTCGCACTTATTTTGAAAATTCTGATAAGGAATTATTATTTCTCCCTGTGGTATGGATGTTTTTATTTGTATCACTTTTTCGCTACGCGGTGCAACGATGATAAGATTTTGACTGCTCTTGGTTTTATAGTAAGACAATTTAATTTTAGTCTCGGGAGTAATTAAAAAGCCGTTCTTAAAGTCAATATTTGCTTTTAGTTGTTTTAAAATATCTAATCCGATAAGTCCATTGAAATAATCGTGGAACTTAAACAAAAAGAATTTAAGATTGTCATTTTCTGAAAGATTAAATATTTTTGGAGCTGGTATGGTAGCGCTGTAATCGTTTCGCGATTCACTAAATACAGAGCTAACAACAAAAGGATCATTTTGAATTAGATTTGGAAAAAGCTTTGAAGCTATATCAGGATCAATGAATGATTTTGTTGAACCTGAATCGATCAAAACTTGAATTTTGTATTCTGGAAAAATAATGTAAGCTAATTCGCTTGCATTGGAGCGGTTAAAATTAAAAGATATTCGTTGGGTGTCTTGAGGAGACGCTAAGTTTCCGATTCTTCGAGAGGCATCATAGGAAAATTTCCATGTCTCTCTTCGATATTTTCACTGCAGGAATACTGAGAGTATTCAACATCAGCTTCGGAATCATGGTCTTTGTTAAGCAAGTAATCACCTATTTCTTCATCGTACGAATAGTTATAGCCGTCAATAGCTGAAGCAGCCAGATCATTTGTAATATCAACTCTCTTTGCCTCGGTGTTGAAAAGTTCTTGAGAAATGAAATTTTGATTTGGTCGGGCATTGTACGAGGTTGAAGGTTATGGCATTATTCATGGGAAAATGATTGTTTGGAATCGTATTTCGTGTACTAATGCTCATTGGAGTGGGATTATCGAGTTGTCTATTAGGGTTAGGTTTAAACACATTGACCTTGTTGGGTCGTTGTCCAAATACTTGTGAGTTAGTAAAATATTTTTGCGGTCTTTGTAAGGGTCGAGATTGAGGAAAACCATTTCCTGATTGGAAGGAATTTTGCGGTTGGTTTCTGAAAAAATTGTTTGGAGTGTTAGATGGGTACGTGATGGGTTTATATGAGGTCACGTTGTGTTGGATAGGTCGTTGAACTTGTTGGGAATTTTGAATTGGTCTATTAAAGGTCCTTGGAGAATAATTTTGAAAATAATGGACGTTATCCTCACTTAAAACAAACTGCAATGCTTCACTTAGTGATGTAGGTTTCATGCATCTTATAGTTGTTCCTAATGGTTCCTTTAAACCCGATACAAAAGTGCGTAATGCTAAGCTTTGATATAAATCCCGTTTAAGGTTTTTATTAGCATTACCTATTTCATGAATATCTACATAAGTGCATAGCAGGTTTAGAATGTTTAGGATTCTATCGTAAAATTGAGTTGGTTTTTCTTGAGGGTTTTGCCTCATAATAACAAGATCTCGGTTCAAACAACTCTCGTCTCTTTGATCAGCAAAATTACGAGTTAATGTATTTTTTACATCTTGCCAAGTGGCTACATTCTGAATATTAATTACTAATTTGGCGTTTCCGCGTAATTTTGAGATCAATGAATTCAGCAAATAAGTATTTTTAAAAGATATTGGATTGGCACGATCATAAAATTCGGTTATTAAAGATTCACATACTTGTAAGTACCTATAAAGATCATTAGTGTTGCCATCAAACTCAGGTACACATTTTAAGTATTCTGCGGTAAAGTTAGCCATCGTGTCGTTATTAATAGTATTTGTTACTAAAGTTAATGTGGGTGGTTTTAAAGTAATACTAAGAGGAGTACGGTTAGTCTCTGGAATCTGAGAGTCGGTTTCAAGGTTCAGATTCTGGTGAGAATTCAAAAATTCGTTTTCGTTTTCTGAATCAGAAGACATAAATTAAATAATGATTGTACTCACATAAGCAGGGCGATAAGAGCTTGCTTTATTAACTATAAGGTTAACAGGTCCAATCGGGCGATGTAGTACTTCATGGAAAAGTTACCCTTGCGGAGCTGGACGATGCTGTTCCGGTTCCCAAGATTGCTGATGGCTTCTGGTGGCTTATGTTTCTTCGATAGATCCAATACACCTCCGTAAATACCAACAACACTGAATACCCGATAAATCGTTGATACGAAAGTCAATACTGTTCGATACGATCGACTTCGGATATCCTACCGACTGCGCCAAATAACTCGTGGTAATCGAGAAAACTCTTTTTAAAAATGCTTTTATTTGCAAAAGTACAACATTTAATTTAAGCAAAGCGTATGAATACAATAAATGCAAAAACCCGACTGACTCTAGGCTGAAAAATGATTATTCTAAGGAAGCTTCGGTTGTCAGCTGATTCGCTGACTCTGCGTTTGTGCCGGGATGGAACTTGATGTAATTTGCCGCACTTTTCGCCCGCAAACGCATGAATATTACGTTTCGCGATTTTAGACGATTCCATTTTTGTTGATTGGAATTTTCGCGTGCGATTCCACAACTAATTTCTACTATAAGCACAAAGTCAATTAAAAAGGCCTGGGCCCATAACCTGTTGGAATATATAGAATCTCAAATAAAAATGCAGCGTGTTGCTTATTGAACGCTCGACTGTATATGACTCACACTACCTAGATTCTTTAAAAGAAACCCTATCGCTTCGCCTTGGAAGCACAAAAAAAGGGTTTGCATTTGTATAAAACTATCTAGATGTGTTTACACATTTTACTGAATAAGCAAATATAAGAGGAGGTTTCTGGCGTTTGATTTTTTGTTCATTAAATATAAGAAAAATTAAATATTCTGATTCATGTTTTGTGAGAATTGATTCTGAAAAAAATATATTTTTTTATTAATTGTAGGTGTAAGAATATTTGACCAACCGCAAAAACAGCAAACAAATTTTCCCGAAATTTTTTATAAAATATTCAAAGAGAGTGGTATTACGACTTTTTTCTCAATTCTCAAGTTTGACCGCCTGTAACTTGAAAACGCCTTGACCGATTGGAGTTAATCCAACTCTTTCTTCTTCCTCTTGATGTCCTCTTTCATCTCCCACTATCGGAAGTTCCGTAGGTGCAATATTCTCGAAGATAGACCCCTTCGGAAGTCGATTTTTAAGCACTTTTAGAATGGCGTTTTTGGACCATTTTTAAAAAAAACCCCTTTAGAGGTTAATTTCGTTTGAATTGAGTTTGTTACATTTTAAGGAGATCGCCAGCGTACCATTCCGATCAAAAACAGCAAAAAAATTTTCCCGAAATTTTTTAGAAAATGTACAAAGGTAGGGGTATTACGACTTTTTTCTCAATTCTCAAGTTTGACCGCCTGTAACTTGAAAACGCCTTGACCGATTGGCGTTAATACAACTGTTTCTTCTTCCTCTTGATGTCCTCTTTCATCTCCCACTATCGGAAGTTCCGTAGGTGCAATATTCTCAAAGATAGACCCCTTCGGATGTCGATTTTTAGGCACTTTTAGAATGGCGTTTTTGGACCATTTTTAAAAAAACCCCTTTAGAGGTTAATTTCGTTTGAATTGAGTTTGTTACATTCTAAGGGGATCGCCAGCGTACCATTCCGATCAAAAACAGCAAACAAATTTTCCCGAAATTTTTTATAAAATGTTCAAAGAGAGGGGTATTACGACTTTTTTCTCAATTCTCAAGTTTGACCGCCTGTAACTTGAAAACGCCTTGACCGATTGGCGTTAATACAACTGTTTCTTCTTCCTCTTGATGTCCTCTTTCATCTCCCACTATCGGAAGTTCCGTAGGTGCAATATTCTCAAAGATAGACCCCTTCGGATGTCGATTTTTAGGCACTTTTAGAATGGCGTTTTTGGACCATTTTTAAAAAAACCCCTTTAGAGGTTAATTTCGTTTGAACTGAGTTTGTTACATTCTAAGGGGATCGCCAGCGTACCATTCCGATCAAAAACAGCAAAACAAATTTTCCCGAAATTTTTTATAAAATGTTCAAAGAGAGGGGTATTACGACTTTTTTCTCAATTCTCAAGTTTGACCGCCTGTAACTTGAAAACGCCTTGACCGATTGGAGTTAATCCAACTGTTTCTTCTTCCTCTTGATGTCCTCTTTCATCTCCCACTATCGGAGGTTCCGTAGGTGCAATATTCTCAAAGATAGACCCCTTCGGAAGTCGATTTTTAGGCACTTTTAGAATGGCGTTTTTGGACCATTTTTAAAAAAACCCCTTCAGAGGTTAATTTTGTTTGAATTGAGTTTGTTACATTCTAAGGGGATCGCGCGAACCGTACCATTCCGAGCGTACCACGCACACGTTGGCGTTTGCTCGGAACTTCTCGCTATACGTCCGCACTCAACGATAGTCCGGTATGGTCTAGTAATTTCTTTATTTACAATATTTACAAGTATACAAATAAGTTATGTAACTGAATAAACATGCATATTTAAAGTATTTGGTGGTGAGCTAGCGCCTGTCGGGATAGATCTCCCCCGGATTGCCGTCCCCACTACGTCTCCACATCAGGCGGTCGTGGTGGTCGCCCCTCGCCTCTTCTGCGGCCCCTCTCAATTCTCCCTAACAGAATATTGGTGGTAGATACCGCCACGCTGTGACTCATCCTATTGGTCAGAATTTGCCACTCTCGCAGCGACACTCTGAGGCTTCGCCTGAGGACGCCCCGGAAGTGGAGGAAGTCATCCGTAGCCAGAATCTCGCCATAGCAGCCCACAACGCAGGTGGCGAAAGTAACCGGACATCGATGCATCAGCTTTAGTTCGTCTACTAGATTAGAGTCGCGCGGCACATTTTGCGTTTCAAAGCTGTCAGTCTTTAGGATGGAGTTTACAGTGTATCGTGTTTTCTTCAACTTTTCTTGACTTCTTATATTTTGCAGGTGCGATACCGCCACCTCTATGACGAACACCTCGTCTGGGTTTGTCAGGTACACTACGACATCCGGCTTACTATGGTAGAGTGGAGTTTCGGTCACCAGTTTTTTCCCACCTTTGATGGTCACTTTTCTCAGGCCACACCGGAACGTCTCCTGGCAATGCGCCCTGCCAAACTGAAGGCGCCTGAAGCATCCACGGGGGGCCCGGAGGCATTTGTATAGTGTTTTCAGCAGCCAGTGGACCACGCAGTCATGCCTGGTAGTGTAGGCGCTCTCAACGCAGGCCGCAGCAACATGGTAGGAAGTCTCCTCCGCTCCGCATCCTCTTCTACATTTCCACCTCTCAAGCCCAACGCACAGCCCGTGTAGTTGTTCCTCCGCAGCATTCAGGAGCATTGTTCTTCGCCAAGAATCTAGGGTTGGGGACGTGTGAGCCGGGACTGTCAACTTTTCATTTTCGCGCATAACTAGTCTGCCATAGTGCATGTTTTGCGACCACTTTTCCAGGAGTTCTTGATTTATTTTCTTTTTTATGGCGTCTGACACCTTGTGGCAGCATTTTCTAATGTCATTCTCCTCCTCCGGGACGGTGACGTCGTACTTCTGGAGCACCCACTCCATGTCAGTGAGAGGGTTTCTCCAGCCAGACCTCTGGAGGATTCTGTACCTATGTCTGCACTTCTCTAGGCTTTCGTGTTTCAGTAGATAGATACCTTTTTTGGCGTAGTTTATTTCGGTTGTTCGTTCGATTGAAGCGAGTCCCAGGCCCCCTGTCCGAATTGGGAGGTAAACCGAGGCATTGGAGGAGGATTTGCCCTTGAGTTTGTGCTCGATCAGCTTGTTCCTGATCTTTTTGTCCAGATCTCTGCAGCGTTTCAGTGTGGTGCTCCTTTTTTCGTTGGAGAAGATGTTTGCTGTTACATAAGTAACCGCTGGAATCACCGTCGAGTTTAGAAGTACAACTTTTTGAGAAGACGTAAGTTGTGATCCCAAGACCAGGTTCAGTCTGTCCTCCAGTTGTTCCTCCATTTTCTGATAGTTTTCTTCGGTGTCTTTTTCCAACTGGATTAGGCCCAGGTATTTATAGCCTTGTCGTACCTGGGGGAGAAACGGTTCCAAATCTTCGTCCCCCTCCTCATCGGATCTTGAGTAGTGTCCGCATTTGGCAGTGTTAAGCGCCAATCCAAGTTCTGCGGCGGCACTCGTCAGTTCTTCTGTGATGTACTTGAGACTGCTTCCGGTGGGAGCGTGACATTTAATATCGTCCATGTAGGCAAGGATTCGATGCTTTCCTTGGCTTTTTTTAACGATTTTGGGACTTGTGTTTATGTGGTCGATTAGCCCCGCAGTCACTAGCGTGAAGAGAAGTGGGCTCATAGAGTCTCCCTGCAGCACTCCCCTCCGCACCGGTATTGGCGCTGTCTGTTTCTTCTGCAGTTGAATTCTGAGTGACCAGAGCTTCAAAGCCAGTTTTATTGTTTTCTTGATCTCCCGGTGCAGAGGAAGTGCATCGATAAGCCTCCTCAGACACGAGTGGTGGACGGAGTCAAACGCCTTGCGAAAGTCATACCACGCAGAGAGGTTCCTGGTGTTTCGCCTTCTTGCCAACGCCGTGATGCTTTTGTCCTCCAGAAGTCCGTGTGTTGTTCCCCAGATATTTGGTTGGGCGAACTGCTCCGGTGGAATTGCCCAGCTCGGAAGAGACTCCCTAAGGGTGGCCGTAATTACGGCTGTGACCATCTTGTAGTCAGTATTTAACAGCGAAATGGGCCTATAGTTTTCAGGATCACATTCGTCGCCCTTTTTATGGATAAGCACGAGTCTGGCGCGCACATCAGTTTCAGTCAACTTCTGTTCTCCCGCAAGGATTTTCTGCGTAGTGTTTATCAGATATGTTCTGGCCGCAGGCAGCACTTTGTAGCTGTAGTTAGGGATTCCGTCCTCCCCGGCCGCCTTCCAGGGAGCCGCCCGCGCCAACGCCTCGTCGCACTTTTTCCTGACGTAGTCTGGAGTTGTTTGTTGGTCAAAGTTTTGTGCACTCGAATATCGCCTTATTTTGCAAAGCCACTCGCGAAATACTGGTGTTTGGTTGTTGTTTGCACTCTTGGAGTAGAGTCCACGATAAAAAGTCTCCACGTCCTCGACATTCAGCTTCCCATCGATATTTTGGCGCTCCTGCAGAAGGTCTATAGATGGTCTTTCGTGAAACCTCCTTCTGAGTAGATTTGCTTCATCACGAATTTTTTGTTTTCCCAGTTTTTCCTTCAGCATTGTCAACCTTTCTTCAGTGGAAGCGATGTAGTCTCTGATGGACATTCTCAGCTTTTTTATGATTTTGGCTTGCGTGAACAGTCGTTTTGGGAGACCTTTTCCGTGCAAGTCACGGATTTCCTTAGCACTGTTGATGCGTTTCTGCAGTCTAGTTATCTGGTCCTCAGTTCTTTTATGTGCTGGTTTGATTGGTTTCTTGCTTACTAGTGAGTCTCTGAGAACTTTTGTTGCGACGTAGATAGCATTCTTTGTAGCTTTTCGCTTTTCTACTTCTGTAAGTGTAGTTTGCTGTTGGATTTCGACAATCTTGTCTCGCAGAATTCCGTCAACCAGTGCAACAGTCCTCTTGTTTTGAGGTCTTATTAGGAATTTTTTGATTTTATGCTTTCTGCAACTCACGCATCCAAACAACTTGTCAAAGTAGGCCTTTATTTTTTGATATATTGGCTCTTGCCTGGCAGGGTGTGGCGTTTCGGGTGTTGGAGGTTGTAGGTGACCCTCCTCACCGTCGGCCTCTATTCCTGCAAGGCTCCTGTTGGGTGCGCTGCTGCAATTGGTTTCCTGCCTCGGTTCCTGAACGACATGTAGGTGCTGTTCCTGGTCGGCCAAGTCCTGCTGGTTGTCAAAGTCTTCATTTTCGGTCGCTTCTTCTTCCGGTGCCTCGTCCACCGGTTCGTGCTCTGCCACGGCGGCCTCGGGGGCCGCCCCATCGTTTGCGTCGGGTAGTGGATCGTTATTGCGCATATAATAAATATCTGGGTGGCTTTCTCGGAGTTTCGCCGCAATTGCTTTCTCTGATCGACCAGGAAAATTGTCGCAAATAGCCCTAATACGGGCCGTTGGGAGAGTCTCCGGTCTGTTCAAGTACGCCCTTATTAGTTCCCCCAGTTCGGCCTCCGTCCACTTGCTGCTGCCCTGCCTGGCTGCTTGGTTGGGATTTTTTAGTTCAAGGTATTTCTTCTTGATTGCGGCCAGAGATCGTCCCGGTAGTTGGTTTTGTGCCTCCTCCAAATCCCTTTTTGTGAGCACAGTCCGGTCCTGTGCAAAATCTCGAAGAGTGTTTATTTCGTCCGGTTTCCATGTAGACATATTTGTTGTTGTTATCGCGTACCTCTACCCTTTTTTGCGTTGGACGGTTCGGTACGAAATGTGAATACACTCGTTTGCAAACAAGGTCAAATGAGTCTCTTGAAGAATTAAGAACTTTACGTACTTTAAGTTTTGGGGAACACACGAATTATGGGGGGCACCAGACGGGGGAAATATACACCCGCACTCGATGAAAGACGGCACTCGACACTTAAGCAGTTCTGAGGTTTGCACACTCAATTTCTCACCACCCTGGATAGCCTGTATTTTTGCCTTCTGGCAATCACACACGGCTGGACAGTCCGATTTGCTTGTTTTCCTAATTATGGGTTCTCCGGACTGACTTAAGTGACTATCGTCGCGTTTTCGCGCTAAAGACACCGATTTTACCGCACACGTTGGCGGTTGCTCGGAACTTCTCGCTATACGTCCGCACTCAACGATAGTCCGGTATGGTCTAGAAATTTATTTATTTACAATATTTACAAGTATACAAATAAGTTATGTAACTGAATAAACATGCATATTTTGAGTATTTGGTGGTGAGCTAGCGCCTGTCGGGATAGATCTCCCCCGGATTGCCGTCCCCACTACGTCTCCACATCAGGCGGTCGTGGTGGTCGCCCCTCGCCTCTTCTGCGGCCCCTCTCAATTCTCCCTAACAGAATATTGGTGGTAGATACCGCTACGCTGTGACTCATCCTATTGGTCAGAATTTGCCACTCTCGCAGCGACACTCTGAGGCTTCGCCTGAGGACGCCCCGGAAGTGGAGGAAGTCATCCGTAGCCAGAATCTCGCCATAGCAGCCCACAACGCAGGTGGCAAAAGTAACCGGACATCGATGCATCAGCTTTAGTTCGTCTACTAGATTAGAGTCGCGCGGCACATTTTGCGTTTCAAAGCTGTCAGTCTTTAGGATGGAGTTTACAGTGTATCGTGTTTTCTTCAACTTTTCTTGACTTCTTATATTTTGCAGGTGCGATACCGCCACCTCTATGACGAACACCTCGTCTGGGTTTGTCAGGTACACTACGACATCCGGCTTACTATGGTAGAGTGGAGTTTCGGTCACCAGTTTTTTCCCACCTTTGATGGTCACTTTTCTCAGGCCACACCGGAACGTCTCCCGGCAATGCGCCCTGCCAAACTGAAGGCGCCTGAAGCATCCACGGGGGGCCCGGAGGCATTTGTATAGTGTTTTCAGCAGCCAGTGGACCACGCAGTCATGCCTGGTAGTGTAGGCGCTCTCAACGCAGGCCGCAGCAACATGGTAGGAAGTCTCCTCCGCTCCGCATCCTCTTCTACATTTCCACCTCTCAAGCCCAACGCACAGCCCGTGTAGTTGTTCCTCCGCAGCATTCAGGAGCATTGTTCTTCGCCAAGAATCTAGGGTTGGGGACGTGTGAGCCGGGACTGTCAACTTTTCATTTTCGCGCATAACTAGTCTGCCATAGTGCATGTTTTGCGACCACTTTTCCAGGAGTTCTTGATTTATTTTCTTTTTTATGGCATCTGACACCTTGTGGCAGCATTTTCTAATGTCATTCTCCTCCTCCGGGACGGTGACGTCGTACTTCTGGAGCACCCACTCCATGTCAGTGAGAGGGTTTCTCCAGCCAGACCTCTGGAGGATTCTGTACCTATGTCTGCACTTCTCTAGGCTTTCGTGTTTCAGTAGATAGATACCTTTTTTGGCGTAGTTTATTTCGGTTGTTCGTTCGATTGAAGCGAGTCCCAGGCCCCCTGTCCGAATTGGGAGGTAAACCGAGGCATTGGAGGAGGATTTGCCCTTGAGTTTGTGCTCGATCAGCTTGTTCCTGATCTTTTTGTCCAGATCTCTGCAGCGTTTCAGTGTGGTGCTCCTTTTTTCGTTGGAGAAGATGTTTGCTGTTACATAAGTAACCGCTGGAATCACCGTCGAGTTTAGAAGTACAACTTTTTGAGAAGACGTAAGTTGTGATCCCAAGACCAGGTTCAGTCTGTCCTCCAGTTGTTCCTCCATTTTCTGATAGTTTTCTTCGGTGTCTTTTTCCAACTGGATTAGGCCCAGGTATTTATAGCCCTGTCGTACCTGGGGGAGAAACGGTTCCAAATCTTCGTCCCCCTCCTCATCGGACCTTGAGTAGTGTCCGCATTTGGCAGTGTTAAGCGCCAATCCAAGTTCTGCGGCGGCACTCGTCAGTTCTTCTGTGATGTACTTGAGACTGCTTCCGGTGGGAGCGTGACATTTAATATCGTCCATGTAGGCAAGGATTCGATGCTTTCCTTGGCTTTTTTTAACGATTTTGGGACTTGTGTTTATGTGGTCGATTAGCCCCGCAGTCACTAGCGTGAAGAGAAGTGGGCTCATAGAGTCTCCCTGCAGCACCCCCCTCCGCACCGGTATTGGCGCTGTCTGTTTCTTCTGCAGTTGAATTCTGAGTGACCAGAGCTTCAAAGCCAGTTTTGTTGTTTTCTTGATCTCCCGGTGCAGAGGAAGTGCATCGATAAGCCTCCTCAGACACGAGTGGTGGACGGAGTCAAACGCCTTGCGAAAGTCATACCACGCAGAGAGGTTCCTGGTGTTTCGCCTTCTTGCCAACGCCGTGATGCTTTTGTCCTCCAGAAGTCCGTGTGTTGTTCCCCAGATATTTGGTTGGGCGAACTGCTCCGGTGGAATTGCCCAGCTCGGAAGAGACTCTCTAAGGGTGGCCGTAATTACGGCTGTGACCATCTTGTAGTCGGTATTTAACAGCGAAATGGGCCTATAGTTTTCAGGATCACATTCGTCGCCCTTTTTATGGATAAGCACGAGTCTGGCGCGCACATCAGTTTCAGTCAACTTCTGTTCTCCCGCAAGGATTTTCTGCGTAGTGTTTATCAGATATGTTCTGGCCGCAGGCAGCACTTTGTAGCTGTAGTTAGGGATTCCGTCCTCCCCGGCCGCCTTCCAGGGAGCCGCCCGCGCCAACGCCTCGTCGCACTTTTTTCTGACGTAGTCTGGAGTTGTTTGTTGGTCAAAGTTTTGTGCACTCGAATATCGCCTTATTTTGCAAAGCCACTCGCGAAATACTGGTGTTTGGTTGTTGTTTGCACTCTTGGAGTAGAGTCCACGATAAAAAGTCTCCACGTCCTCGACATTCAGCTTCCCATCGATATTTTGGCGCTCCTGCAGCAGGTCTATAGATGGTCTTTCGTGAAACCTCCTTCTGAGTAGATTTGCTTCATCACGGATTTTTTGTTTTCCCAGTTTTTCCTTCAGCATTGTCAACCTTTCTTCAGTGGAAGCGATGTAGTCTCTGATGGACATTCTCAGCTTTTTTATGATTTTGGCTTGCGTGAACAGTCGTTTTGGGAGACCTTTTCCGTGCAAGTCACGGATTTCCTTAGCACTGTTGATGCGTTTCTGCAGTCTAGTTATCTGGTCCTCAGTTCTTTTATGTGCTGGTTTGATTGGTTTCTTGCTTACTAGTGAGTCTCTGAGAACTTTTGTTGCGACGTAGATAGCATTCTTTGTAGCTTTTCGCTTTTCTACTTCTGTAAGTGTAGTTTGCTGTTGGATTTCGACAATCTTGTCTCGCAGAATTCCGTCAACCAGTGCAACAGTCCTCTTGTTTTGAGGTCTTATTAGGAATTTTTTGATTTTATGCTTTCTGCAACTCACGCATCCAAACAACTTGTCAAAGTAGGCCTTTATTTTTTGATATATTGGCTCTTGCCTGGCAGGGTGTGGCGTTTCGGGTGTTGGAGGTTGTAGGTGACCCTCCTCACCGTCGGCCTCTATTCCTGCAAGGCTCCTGTTGGGTGCGCTGCTGCAATTGGTTTCCTGCCTCGGTTCCTGAACGACATGTAGGTGCTGTTCCTGGTCGGCCAAGTCCTGCTGGTTGTCAAAGTCTTCATTTTCGGTCGCTTCTTCTTCCGGTGCCTCGTCCACCGGTTCGTGCTCTGCCACGGCGGCCTCGGGGGCCGCCCCATCGTTTGCGTCGGGTAGTGGATCGTTATTGCGCATATAATAAATATCTGGGTGGCTTTCTCGGAGTTTCGCCGCAATTGCTTTCTCTGATCGACCAGGAAAATTGTCGCAAATAGCCCTAATACGGGCCGTTGGGAGAGTCTCCGGTCTGTTCAAGTACGCCCTTATTAGTTCCCCCAGTTCGGCCTCCGTCCACTTGCTGCTGCCCTGCCTGGCTGCTTGGTTGGGATTTTTTAGTTCAAGGTATTTCTTCTTGATTGCGGCCAGAGATCGTCCCGGTAGTTGGTTTTGTGCCTCCTCCAAATCCCTTTTTGTGAGCACAGTCCGGTCCTGTGCAAAATCTCGAAGAGTGTTTATTTCGTCCGGTTTCCATGTAGACATATTTGTTGTTGTTATCGCGTACCTCTACCCTTTTTTTGCGTTGGACGGTTCGGTACGAAATGTGAATACACTCGTTTGCAAACAAGGTCAAATGAGCCTCTTGAAGAATTAAGAACTTTACGTACTTTAAGTTTTGGGGAACACACGAATTATGGGGGGCACCAGACGGGGGAAATATACACCCGCACTCGATGAAAGACGGCACTCGACACTTAAGCAGTTCTGAGGTTTGTACACTCAATTTCTCACCACCCTGGATAGCCTGTATTTTTGCCTTCTGGCAATCACACACGGCTGGACAGTCCGATTTGCTTGTTTTCCTAATTATGGGTTCTCCGGACTGACTTAAGTGACTATCGTCGCGTTTTCGCGCTAAAGACACCGATTTTACCGCACACGTTGGCGGTTGCTCGGAACTTCTCGCTATACGTCCGCACTCAACGATAGTCCGGTATGGTCTAGTAATTTCTTTATTTACAATATTTACAAGTATACAAATAAGTTATGTAACTGAATAAACATGCATATTTAAAGTATTTGGTGGTGAGCTAGCGCCTGTCGGGATAGATCTCCCCCGGATTGCCGTCCCCACTACGTCTCCACATCAGGCGGTCGTGGTGGTCGCCCCTCGCCTCTTCTGCGGCCCCTCTCAATTCTCCCTAACAGAATATTGGTGGTAGATACCGCTACGCTGTGACTCATCCTATTGGTCAGAATTTGCCACTCTCGCAGCGACACTCTGAGGCTTCGCCTGAGGACGCCCCGGAAGTGGAGGAAGTCATCCGTAGCCAGAATCTCGCCATAGCAGCCCACAACGCAGGTGGCAAAAGTAACGGGACATCGATGCATCAGCTTTAGTTCGTCTACTAGATTAGAGTCGCGCGGCACATTTTGCGTTTCAAAGCTGTCAGTCTTTAGGATGGAGTTTACAGTGTATCGTGTTTTCTTCAACTTTTCTTGACTTCTTATATTTTGCAGGTGCGATACCGCCACCTCTATGACGAACACCTCGTCTGGGTTTGTCAGGTACACTACGACATCCGGCTTACTATGGTAGAGTGGAGTTTCGGTCACCAGTTTTTTCCCACCTTTGATGGTCACTTTTCTCAGGCCACACCGGAACGTCTCCTGGCAATGCGCCCTGCCAAACTGAAGGCGCCTGAAGCATCCACGGGGGGCCCGGAGGCATTTGTATAGTGTTTTCAGCAGCCAGTGGACCACGCAGTCATGCCTGGTAGTGTAGGCGCTCTCAACGCAGGCCGCAGCAACATGGTAGGAAGTCTCCTCCGCTCCGCATCCTCTTCTACATTTCCACCTCTCAAGCCCAACGCACAGCCCGTGTAGTTGTTCCTCCGCAGCATTCAGGAGCATTGTTCTTCGCCAAGAATCTAGGGTTGGGGACGTGTGAGCCGGGACTGTCAACTTTTCATTTTCGCGCATAACTAGTCTGCCATAGTGCATGTTTTGCGACCACTTTTCCAGGAGTTCTTGATTTATTTTCTTTTTTATGGCGTCTGACACCTTGTGGCAGCATTTTCTAATGTCAATCTCCTCCTCCGGGACGGTGACGTCGTACTTCTGGAGCACCCACTCCATGTCAGTGAGAGGGTTTCTCCAGCCAGACCTCTGGAGGATTCTGTACCTATGTCTGCACTTCTCTAGGCTTTCGTGTTTCAGTAGATAGATACCTTTTTTGGCGTAGTTTATTTCGGTTGTTCGTTCGATTGAAGCGAGTCCCAGGCCCCCTGTCCGAATTGGGAGGTAAACCGAGGCATTGGAGGAGGATTTGCCCTTGAGTTTGTGCTCGATCAGCTTGTTCCTGATCTTTTTGTCCAGATCTCTGCAGCGTTTCAGTGTGGTGCTCCTTTTTTCGTTGGAGAAGATGTTTGCTGTTACATAAGTAACCGCTGGAATCACCGTCGAGTTTAGAAGTACAACTTTTTGAGAAGACGTAAGTTGTGATCCCAAGACCAGGTTCAGTCTGTCCTCCAGTTGTTCCTCCATTTTCTGATAGTTTTCTTCGGTGTCTTTTTCCAACTGGATTAGGCCCAGGTATTTATAGCCCTGTCGTACCTGGGGGAGAAACGGTTCCAAATCTTCGTCCCCCTCCTCATCGGATCTTGAGTAGTGTCCGCATTTGGCAGTGTTAAGCGCCAATCCAAGTTCTGCGGCGGCACTCGTCAGTTCTTCTGTGATGTACTTGAGACTGCTTCCGGTGGGAGCGTGACATTTAATATCGTCCATGTAGGCAAGGATTCGATGCTTTCCTTGGCTTTTTTTAACGATCTTGGGACTTGTGTTTATGTGGTCGATTAGCCCCGCAGTCACTAGCGTGAAGAGAAGTGGGCTCATAGAGTCTCCCTGCAGCACCCCCCTCCGCACCGGTATTGGCGCTGTCTGTTTCTTCTGCAGTTGAATTCTGAGTGACCAGAGCTTCAAAGCCAGTTTTGTTGTTTTCTTGATCTCCCGGTGCAGAGGAAGTGCATCGATAAGCCTCCTCAGACACGAGTGGTGGACGGAGTCAAACGCCTTGCGAAAGTCATACCACGCAGAGAGGTTCCTGGTGTTTCGCCTTCTTGCCAACGCCGTGATGCTTTTGTCCTCCAGAAGTCCGTGTGTTGTTCCCCAGATATTTGGTTGGGCGAACTGCTCCGGTGGAATTGCCCACCTCGGAAGAGACTCCCTAAGGGTGGCCGTAATTACGGCTGTGACCATCTTGTAGTCAGTATTTAACAACGAAATGGGCCTATAGTTTTCAGGATCACATTCGTCGCCCTTTTTATGGATAAGCACGAGTCTGGAGCGCACATCAGTTTCAGTCAACTTCTGTTCTCCCGCAAGGATTTTCTGCGTAGTGTTTATCAGATATGTTCTGGCCGCAGGCAGCACTTTGTAGCTGTAGTTAGGGATTCCGTCCTCCCCGGCCGCCTTCCAGGGAGCCGCCCGCGCCAACGCCTCGTCGCACTTTTTTCTGACGTAGTCTGGAGTTGTTTGTTGGTCAAAGTTTTGTGCACTCGAATATCGCCTTATTTTGCAAAGCCACTCGCTGAATACTGGTGTTTGGTTGTTGTTTGCACTCTTGGAGTAGAGTCCACGATAAAAAGTCTCCGCGTCCTCGACACTCAGCTTCCCATCGACATTTTGGCGCTCCTGCAGCAGGTCTATAGATGGTCTTTCGTGAAACCTCCTTCTGAGTAGATTTGCTTCATCACGGATTTTTTGTTTACCCAGTTTTTCCTTCAGCATTGCCAACCTTTCTTCAGTGGAAGCGATGTAGTCTCTGATGGACATTCTCAGCTTTTTTATGATTTTGGCTTGCGTGAACAGTCGTTTTGGGAGATCTTTTCCGTGCAAGTCACGGATTTCCTTAGCACTGTTGATGCGTTTTTGCAGTCTTGTTATCTGGTCCTCGGTTCTTTTATGTGCTGGTTTGATTGGTTTCTTGCTTACTAGTGAGTCTCTGAGAACTTTTGTTGCGACGTAGATAGCATTCTTTATAGCTTTTCGCTTTTCTACTTCTGTAAGTGTAGTTTGCTGTTGGATTTCGGCAATCTTGTCTCGCAGAATTCCGTCAACCAGTGCAACAGTCCTCTTGTTTTGAGGTCTTATTAGGAATTTTTTGATTTTATGCTTTCTGCAACTCACGCATCCAAACAACTTGTCAAAGTAGGCCTTTATTTTTTGATATAGTGGCTCTTGCCTGGCAGGGTGTGGCGTTTCGGGTGTTGGAGGTTGTAGGTGACCCTCCTCACCGTCGGCCTCTATTCCTGCAAGGCTCCTGTTGGGTGCGCTGCTGCAATTGGTTTCCTGCCTCGGTTCCTGAACGACATGTAGGTGCTGTTCCTGGTCGGCCAAGTCCTGCTGGTTGTCAAAGTCTTCATTTTCGGTCGCTTCTTCTTCCGGTGCCTCGTCCACCGGTTCGTGCTCTGCCACGGCGGCCTCGGGGGCCGCCCCATCGTTTGCGTCGGGTAGTGGATCGTTATTGCGCATATAATAAATATCTGGGTGGCTTTCTCGGAGTTTCGCCGCAATTGCTTTCTCTGATCGACCAGGAAAATTGTCGCAAATAGCCCTAATACGGGCCGTTGGGAGAGTCTCCGGTCTGTTTAAGTACGCCCTTATTAGTTCCCCCAGTTCGGCCTCCGTCCACTTGCTGCTACCCTGCCTGGCTGCTTGGTTGGGATTTTTTAGTTCAAGGTATTTCTTCTTGATTGCGGCCAGAGATCGTCCCGGCAATTGGTTTTGTGCCTCCTCCAAATCCCTTTTTGTGAGCACAGTCCGGTCCTGTGCAAAATCTCGAAGAGTGTTTATTTCGTCCGGTTTCCATGTAGACATATTTGTTGTTGTTATCGCGTACCTCTACCCTTTTTTTGCGTTGGACGGTTCGGTACGAAATGTGAATACACTCGTTTGCAAACAAGGTCAAATGAGCCTCTTGAAGAATTAAGAACTTTACGTACTTTAAGTTTTGGGGAACACACGAATTATGGGGGACACCAGACGGGGGAAATACACACCCGCACTCGATGAAAGACGGCACTCGACACTTAAGCAGTTCTGAGGTGCAGATGCAGTTTGCACACTCAATTTCTCACCACCCTGGATAGCCTGTATTTTTGCCTTCTGGCAATCACACGCGGCTGGACAGTCCGATTTGCTTGTTTTCCTAATTATGGGTTCTCCGGACTGACTTAAGTGACTATCGTCGCGTTTTCGCGCTAAAGACACCGATTTTAACGCACACGTTGGCGTTTGCTCGGAACTTCTCGCTATACGTCCGCACTCAACGATAGTCCGGTATGGTCTAGTGGTTAGGATACCTGGCTTTCACCCAGGAGGCTCGGGTTCGATTCCCGGTACCGGAAACACTCTTTTACTTTTGAAAATTAGTTTTTTTATGCAAGACCTGTAGAAGTAGAACCCTCATTTGATGGTTAAAATTGAGGTTTTTTTTTCCCTAGGGGAAAAACGTATTTTCCATCTTTAACTTATTTAAGTAGGTACCTAACCCGTTATATTATAAAGCTATTTAAAAATATGTACTAACAATTAACAATTAAAATTAGTAGTATTGCAGTTTCTGAAAACGCATATATTTTTTTATTCGTGCGCGGTAAAGTCTCTTTACCGCACACATTTGCGAGTTGTGCGCGACGTATTTTACCGCCCTAGAGTCAGTAAAAATTGGTCCTTGTGCTTGTACGATAGCAGTTAATTACCTTACAACTGCAGAAAGTCTTTTTGCCGCATGCAATAGCACTTAAACAAATGGCGCAAAGAAGAGATTGTTCCTATTACCCATTCACGTATTTTTGTCATCTAGTTCCTGTCACCTAGTTGAAACCTTCAATATTTTTTATACCCACCTCCTTTTAGCACATGTTGAGAAGATACGATAAAATACGTCAAAGTCACTTTTCCAACGGCTACTTGACGACAATAATAAGTGAATTGCTTACACGTGCGTGGAACGTGGAAACGTAAAGAACGTGAAACGACAAATTAATGCGGATGATTGACTTGATCTCTCAAATTAATATACACCCAAAAGGTGTATATTTGATTTGATGAAAATGCCTCTAGACAATTAAATTTAATAAAAAAGTTTAATATTTACACCTCAAAAGTTTTTTACTGATTGTGTGTAAAAAAATAAATGATTTCACAAAATAGTCTTGACTGCATTTTGCTTCTTTTTTCATGTTTTTGTATGTTTTTTCCTGAAAAGCTGGAGATACGCAACAAGTTCAAAGCAGCCAAAAACAAGCTTTAATCATGTAATCATATCTAATAAAAGTTTTACATTTTAAAGTGGTTGCACCTTAAAATTGTTTTTAAACGACTGTGTTAAAAATTTATTTTTTTTCGCAAAATAACCATCATTTTAAGATGTTTTTTTATATTTATTTTTTTTTGAAGAATAAATAGAAATACAAAATTTCTGATTTCACAATTGAGTTAGTTATAGATAAGCTACCATTTACGTATTTTAAATTAATACACATCTATCTTCAACACAAACGATTTGAAAACTCCTAACCCACATCACCCTATTTATCGATGTATTCGAACTAATAATTCCTTCCTATGCACTCTATCTATTGATTTTGTAGTTTCATACTTATTACATTTTAGTATAGCAAAATGTTTTTTGCTATCTCATTTGTCGACTCCACCTTGAATATGCATATTTTATTATTTTACAGAAACACCTAATGTACGTACGAAAATCCCGACAAATGCCGGTGCTATTAGTTTTAGTCAAGGAAACTGCGGTTGGCCTACTTTTTTGTAACACTCTGTATATTTAAAAGTGTTAATTCACTCTTTATTCAGCCATAAATTATTTATAGATTTGCTGTAATAATATCATTTTCCTGCAAACTTCTTTTGAACCAATTCTTTCACTTTTCTTTTTGCCAACTTCCTCTGCTTTATAACTTTCTTGTATGTAATTTCCTTGGGCATTTTTTCTGCTAAATTTGGTCTAAAGTTTCTTCTTCTACAATTGTATTTCTATAGTCTCTTGAATAAGTTTGGGCAATTACAGATATTGAAGTCTTAAGAGAGTCAGTAAACACTTTGTGAAAAAAATTTTCAGTTTCTTCTTAGCCAACCTTGCTAAAATCATTTTTTGTAATTTTCTTGAAAATACCTTCTGTCGGAATTTCTTCTATGCAACGACTGTTGCCTTCTGCCTCTTCTTTCTCTTTTTTAATCACAAGTCTCTTTACAAACTTTTTCAAATTTCGTAAAAAAACTGAGGATCTTGTTCCTTGAATTTTTTCTTTCACGGTTTCTTCAAATTGCCCAAATAACTTCTCAGTGATAACAATGATTTTGGGTTTTTTCTACAATAAATATTTTAGGTTCTCTGTTTTTCTATCTATCTCTTTTATCTTTCTTAATCACACAATCTATTACTACCTTGTGTTTAGGGATTCCTTCCATTACTGGAGTTTCTTCAACACGTTTGAAGTTCTAATTATTCAGGTTTAACTTGAGGGAGAACAAGAAAATTACAAAAATACTAAACTCGGTACTTGAACAAATAGATACAAATCGTTACGAATAAATACATAAGAAAATTAAGGAAAGGAAAAAAAAACGCCAAAAGAAAGCTGGTGTATGAACACATAAAAAAAATGAACAAGACTATTTTAAAATAAAGTCAGAACTGTTACGGGCTTGTTTCAAAAGTTTTTTTACTGAGTGTATAAGAAAAATAGAATAATTTTTCTAAAAAATGACCATCATTTTCAATTATAAATTTTTTTTACGCTCTAACTGAGATGCATAAATTGATGATTTCTTTGAAGTAGAATGACTCAGTTCAAAGCACCTGAAATTGAAATGCTACTTACCTGGTTAAAGTCCAAATGAGAAGATTTTAAGTGTATATTTGATCGAAACATTTACTCCTGTGGTCCTTCTGTGGTACCTAAACCTAACTCCTGTGGTCCTCAAAATTTTTGTTAAAGTATAAACAAAGTTTTTTGCAATAAATATTTCAAAACTACAACGACAAAAAGCGAAGGCTAACGTGTTCCAGAAACCTTCTAGCTTTACTACTAACTGTGAATAAAAAATTAAATTTTTTCACAAAATATTCGTCAGTTTTGTTGATTTCTTTATGCTTTTTTTCTCCATAACGTATATACACAAATTCTGATTGAAAGGTTGAATTACTAAGTTCAAAGCATCTGAAATAGATGCATTCCTTGCCTGGTCGAAGTCAAACAAAAAAAATTTTTTTGATTAATTTTAAATGTATATTGTATTAAAACCTTTGTACAGGTAAACCTATCTATTAAAAATTTCTAATTAATATTGTTTTATTTTTTTTTGTTTCTCTTTCCAAATCAATGAAGACACACAATTTCTGTTTTACTGTTACCTAAATTTTACTGTTGCGTTAGTCAAAGTCAAATAGTAAGAGTCAAAGACAAATTTCTTAAATTTAAAAAAAAATAAATTTATTTTTGGTGCATATTAAAGGAAAACTTTTTTTTAAATCATTTTTTAATAATAATTTTTCTATAATAAATTTCAATTTTTGCCTAATTTGCCTTTACCTCCTTTCTATTTGTTAATACCACGAGTCTTTACTTTCTTTTTTCGAACTCCTTCTTTAATTACTGTTATTTGTCACTATGTCTATGAAGGATTGAGAAATGACCATTATTTTCAATTATAAATATTTTTACGCTCTAACTGAGATGCATAAATTCTGATTTCTTTGAAGTAGAATGACTCAGTTCAAAGCACCTGAAATTGAAATGCTACTTGCCTGGTTAAAGTCCAAATGAGAAGATTTTAAGTGAATATTTGATCGAAACATTTACTCTTGTGGTCCTTCTGTGGTACCTAAACCTAACTCCTGTGGTCCTCACAATTTTTGTTAAAGTATAAACAAAGTTTTTTGCAATAAATATGTCAAAACTACAACGACAAAAAGCGAAGGCTAACGTGTTCCAGAAACCTTCTAGCTTTACTACTAACTGTGAATAAAAAATTAAAATTTTTCACAAAATATTCGTCAGTTTTGTTGATTTCTTTATGCTTTTTTTTCTCCATAACGTATATACACAAATTCTGATTGAAAAGTTGAATTACTAAGTTCAAAGCAGCTGAAATAGATGCATTCCTTGCCTGGTCGAAGTCAAACAAAAAAAAAGTTTTTTGATTAATTTTAAATGTATATTGTAATAAAACCTTTTTGCAGGTAAAACTATCTATTAAACATTTCTAATTAATCTTGTTTTATTTTTTTTTTGTTTTTCTTTCCAAATCAATGAAGGCACACAAATTCTGTTTTACTGTTACCTAAATCTTACTGTTGCGTTAGTCAAAGGCAAACAGTCGGAGTCAAAGACAAATTTTTTAAATTTTAAATTTATTTTTGGTGCATATTAAAGGAAAACTTTTTTTTAAATCATTTTTTAATAATAATTTTTCTATAATAGAATTCAATTTTTGCCTAATTTGCCTTTACCTCCTTTCTATTTCTTAATACGACGAGTCTTTACTTTCTTTTTTCGAACTCCTTCATTAATTACTCTTATTTGTCAATACGTTTATGAAGGATTGGAGTTAGATATCAAGTTTCCCGCAAACTTCTTGTGACGCAATTCTTTCACTTTTCTTTTTGCCAACTTCCTCTGCTTTATAACCTTCTTCTATGTAATTCCCTTGGGCATTTTTTCTGCTAAATTTAGTCTAAAGTTTCTTCTTCTACGGTTATATTTTATAGTTTCTTGAATAAGTTCGGGCAATTACAGATATTGAAGTCTTAAGAGAGTCACTAAACTCTTTGTGAGGAATTTTTTGAGTTTCCTCTTTGCCAACTTTGCTAAGCATTATTACCTCATTTTTTGTAATTTTCTTGAAACTTTCTTCTGTTGGAATCCTATACAGTGACTTTTTCAAATTTCGTGAAAAAAACTGGGGGTCTTGTTCCATGAATTTTACCCGGAAACTCTTTTACGGTTTTTTCAAATTTCCCAAATAACTTCTCAGTGATAACAATGATTTTAGGTTCTTTCTACATTAATTATGTTAGATTTTCTGTTTTTCTATCTATCTCTTTTATCTTTCTTAATCACACAATCTATTACTACCTTCTGTTTAGAGACTACTTCGATTACTGGAGTTTCTTCAAGACGTTTGGAAAGTTCTACTTATTCAAATAGATACAAATCGTTACGAATAAATACATAAGAAAATTAAGGAAAGGAAAAAAAACGTCAAAAGAAAGCTGGTGTATGAACACATAAAAAAAATGAACAAAACTATTTTAAAATAAAGTCAATCCTGTTACGGGCTAGTTTCAAAAGTTTTTTTACTGAGTGTATAAGAAAAGTAGAGTAATTTTTCTAAAAAATGACCATCATTTTCAATTATAATTTTTTTTACGCTCTAACTGAGATACATAAATTCTGATTTCTTTGAAGTAGAATGACTCAGTTCAAAGCACCTGAAATTGAAATGCTACTTGCCTGGTTAAAGTCCAAATGAAAAGATTTTAAGTGTGTATTTAATCGAAACATTTACTCCTGTGGTCCTCATGTTGTCCCTAAATCTAACTCTTGTGGTTCTCAATTTTTTTTTAAAGTATAAACAAAGTTTTTGCAATAAATATTTCAAAACTACAACGACAAAAAGCGAAGGTTAACATGTTCCAGAAGCCTTCTAACTTTACTACTAACTGTGAATAAAAAATTAAATTTTTTTACAAAATATTCCTCAGTTTTGCTGATTTCTTTATGCTTTTTTTCTCCATAACGTATATACGCAAATTCTGATTGAAAGGTTGAATTACTAAGTTCAAAGCAGCTGAAATAGATGCATTCCTTGCCTGGTCGAAGTCAAACAAAAAAAAAGTTTTTTGATTAATTTTAGATGTATATTGTATTAAAACCTTCTGACAGTTAAAACTATCTATTAAAAATTTCTAATTAATATTGTTTTATTTTTTTTTGGTTTCTTTCCAAATCAATGAAGACACACAATTTCTGTTTTACTGTTACCAAAATTTTACTGTTGCGTTAGTCAAAGTCAAATAGTAAGAGTCAAAGACAATTTTTTTAAATTTTAAAAAAAATTAAATTTATTTTTGGTGCATATTAAAGAAAAACTTTTTTTTAAATCATTTTTTAATAATAATTTTTCTATAATAAATTTCAATTTTTGCCTAATTTGCCTTTACCTCCTTTCTATTTCTTAATACCACGAGTCTTTACTTTCTTTTCTCGAACTCCTTCTTTAATTACTCTTATTTGTCAATACGTTTATGAAGGATTGGAGTTAGATATCAAGTTTCCCGCAAACTTCTTGTGAAGGAATTCTTTCACTTTTCTTTTTGCCAACTTCCTCTGCTTTATAACTTTCTTCTATGTAATTTTCTTGGGCATTTTTTCTGCTTAATTTGTTCTAAAGTTTCTTCTTCTACGGTTATATTTCTATAGTCTCCTGAATAAGTTCGGGCAATTACAGATATTGAAGTCTTAAGAGAGTCAATAAACTCTTTGTGAGGATTTTTTTCAGTTTCTTCTTTGCCAAATTTGCTAAGAATTATCACCTCATTTTTTGTAATTTTATTAAAAATTTCTTCTGTTGGAATATCTTCTATACAGTGACTTTTTCAAATTTCGTAAAAGAACTGCAGGTCTTGTTTCTTGAATTTCCCCCCGAAACTCTTTTACGGTTTCTTCAAATTTCCCAAATAACTTCTCAGTGATAACAATGATTTTAGGTTCTTTCTACATTAACTATTTTAGATTTGCTGTTTTTCTATCTAGCTCTTTTATTTTTCTTAATCACACAAGCTATTACTTCTGTTTAGAGACTCCTTTTACTGGAGTTTCTTCAAGACATTTGGGAAGTTCTACTTATTCAGGTTTAACTTTAAGGAGAACAAGAAAATTGCAAAAAGCGCCAAAATACTAAACTTGGTACTTGAACAAATAGATACAAATCGTTACGAATAAAAACATAAGAAAATTAAGGAAAGGAAAAAAAGAACGTCAAAAGAAAGCTGGTGTATGAACACATAAAAAAAATGAACAAAACTATTTTAAAATAAAGTCAGAACTGTTACGGGCTAGTTTCAAAAGTTTTTTACTGAGTGGATAAGAAAAATAGAATAAATTTTCTTAAAAATGACCATCATTTTCAATTATAAATTTTTTTTTGCCCTCTAACTGAGATGCATAAATTCTGATTTCCTCGAAGTAGAATTACTCAGTTCAAAGCACCTGAAATTGAAATGCTACTTGCCTGGTAAAAGTCCAAATGAAAAGATTTTAAGTGTCTACTTGATCGAAACATTTACACACGTAACCTAACTCTTGTGGTCCTCAAAATTTTTTACTGTAAGTAAAGTACAGTATTCAACTCGTATTTAGCCTCAAGAATAATGTCTCTCATTAAATGCTTGTTGTATAGCATACTGTTTTTTGATTAATTTTAGGTGTATATTTTATTTGATGAAAATGTCTCTATACAATTAAATTTAATAAAAAAATTTAATATTTACACCTCAAAAGTTTTTTACAGATTTTGTGTAAAAAAATAAATGTTTTTACAAAATAGCCTTGACTGCATTTTGCTTCTTTTTTCATGTTTCTTTATGTTTTTTGCTGAAAAGCTGGAGATACGCAACGAGTTCAAAGCATCTAAAAACAAGCTTTAATCACGTAATGATATCTAATAAAAGTTTTAAATTTTAAAGTGGTTGCATCATAAAATGATTTTTAAACGACTGTGATAAAAATTTTAATATTTTTGCTAAATAACCATCATTTTAGGATGGTTATTTTACATTTTTTTTTTTAAGAAAAAATACAAATACACATTTTCTGATTTCACAATTGAGTGAGTTATAGATAAGCTACCATTTACGTATACTAAATTAATACATATCTATATCCAACACAAACGATTTGAAAACTCCTAACCCACATCACCCTATTATCGATGTATTCGAACTAATAATTCGTTGCTATACACTCTATCTATTGATTTTGTAGTTTCATACTTATTAGACATTTTGCTATACTCTCATTTGTCGACTCCACCTTGAATATGCATTTTTTATGATTTTACAGGAACACCTAATGTACGTACGAAAATCCCGACAAATGCCGGTGTTATTAGTTTTAGTCAACTGCAGTTGGCCTACTTTTTTGTAACACTGTATATTTAAAAATGTTAATTCACTCTTTATTGAATCATAAAAATATTTATAGATTTGCTACAATAATACCAAGTTTCCTGCAAACTTTTTGTGAAGGAATTCTTTCACTTTCCTTTTTGCCAACCCTTCTCTGCTTTATAACTTTCTAATATGTAAATTTCTTTGGCATTTTTTCTGCTAAATTTGGTCTAAAATTTGTCATTCTACGGTTATATTTCTATAGTCTCTTGAAGAAGTTCGGGCAATAACAGATATTGAAGTCTTAAGAGAGTCAATAAATACTTTGTGAGGAATATTTTCAGTTTCTTCTTTGCCAACTTTGCTAAGCATTATGACCTCATTTTTTGTAATTTTCTTGAAAATTTCTTCTATAGGAATATCTTCTATACAGTGACTTTTTCAAATTTCGTAAAAAAGCTGAGGGTCTTGTTTCTTAAATTTCCCCCGGAAACTCTTTCACGGTTTCTTCAAATTGCCCAAACAACTTCTCAGTGATAACAATGATTTTAGGTTCTTTCTACATTAATTATTTTAGATTTTCTGTTTTCCTATTTAGCTCTTTTATCTTTCTTAATCACACAAGCTATTACTACCTTCTGTTTAGAGGCTCCTTTTACTGGAGTTTCTTCAAGAAGTTTGGAAAGTTTTACTTATTCAAGTTTAACTTGAGGGAGAACAAGAAAATTGCAAAAAGCGCCAAAATACTAAACTCGGTACTTTAACAAATAGATACAAATCGTTACGAATAAAAACATAAGAAAATTAAGGAAAGGGAAAAAAACGTCAAAACAAAGCTGGTGTATGAACACATAAAATAAAAATTTGAACAAATACTATTTTAAAATAAAGTCAGAACTGTTACGGGCTAACTTCAAAAGTGTGAGAGAGTATAAAAAAGTAGAATAATTTTTTTAAAGAATGACTATCATTTTAGAGTTAGAGTTACTCAGTTCAATGCACCTGAAATTGAAATGCTACTTGCCTGGTTAAAGTCTAAATGAAAAGATTTTAAATGTATATTTGATCGAAACATTTACACACGTAACCTAACTCCTGCGGTCCTTAAAATTTTTGTTAAAGTATAAACAAAGTTGTTTGCAATAAATATTTCAAAACTACAACGACAAAAAGCGAAGGTTAACGTGTTCCAGAAGCCTTCTAGCTTTGCTACTAACTGTGAATAAAAAATTATATTTTTTTACAAAATATTCCTCAATTTTGGTGATTTCTTTATGCTTTTTTCCTCAATAACGTATATACACAAATTCTGATTGAATAGTTGAATTACTGAGGTCAAAGCAGCTGAAATAGATGCATTTCTTGCCTGGTCGAAGTCAAACAAAAAAAAATTTTTTTTATTAATTTTAGATGTAAATTGTATTAAAACCATTTTACAGGTAAGCCTATCTATTAAAATTTCTAATTAATATTGTTTTAATTTTTTTTTTGTTTTTCTTTCCAAACCAACGAAGATACACACATTCTGTTTTACTGTTACATAAATTTTACTGTTGCGTTAGTCAAAGTCAAATCGTCAAGATCAAAGACAAATAAAAAAAAATTTAATGAATTGATCCTTAAAAGTATTTCACTGATTGTGTATAAACAATTAAATTTTTTCACAAAATCATCATTTTTAAGAGATATTCAATTTAAAAAGAAAAAAACAAAAATTTGGCTTTACTTAGTTTAAAGCAGCGGAAAATGAGGTGCAGTCAATGGATTTTAGGTCTAATTGAAAGAAAAGGGCCTGAACAAAATTTCAACGGTTACCACCTTGATTATTAAAAGCAAAAACACTCGATAATGCCCGGTCTTTCAACCCTTTTGTCTCGAGTTTTTAACAAAGAAAACCGCACCAAGTCACTCAAACGTTGTTAAAGCGGTTTACCTTGTCGTCAGACATCAATTGTGTTAGACGAAGCACCACCAGAACACAAAGCCTTTTTTCCCCGTTTTTTTACATCATGGTGTTAAAAGGAGTGTATTTCATATTTTAAATAAAGTTTTTGCGAAAAACTCCAGACTATAACCCATTCACTTATTTTACCATCTTCATTCTTTGTTCGACCTAATTCCTCTCGTTACATGTTCAAAATTTACGATAAAAATGTGAAAGTCAGATTTCCCAGAACACCCACTATACATGATGTTATTAATAAGTGAATGGCATTATGCAATAATGCCAATATGCAATAACACAAAGAAAGTATGGAATTGAAACTATGCCCTTATTGGCAAAGTTTCCAAGGAGCTATGCAGAAAGTCGGGCCGAGCAACTCCTCCAAGCTGAATCATGTAAATTCTTTAGTCGAGATTGTTAAGCAAACGCCATGAATATTTCATGGTGGTTTAATTAAAAATTTCGACTTTGAATTAGTCTTGGGCGTTTGTCCTAATCAAGAGAACATCGCAAACAAGAAAACCACTGCCTTGAAGTTAGAGGGCAAACTAATTATAATGTTCGACTGTTCCAGAGGTAAATTTACTGGAGGATTTTGAACAATAAACTTCAGCTAGACTCAATCTAGTTGTATAATGGTAGGAGCTAAATGTATACACAAGAAAATTAGATTTACATTATAATTAAACTTGAGTTTTAGTTGTAAAGTTTTGTGGGGAAATTACTCACGCCTTCTGAATCTAAACCATTTAAGAAAAGAGATACTTTCAGGGGCCAGCAGTATAACAAGAAGATTTTAAATATATTTAAACTTTGCCCTCATAGTGTTAAATTATCTCACCTCAGTTATGGTGTCTCTTAGTGTGAAACACGTTTATTTTCTTAAATTCTCGCCAATGTTTTGACGATATGTTTGGTTCTTATCAAGGTTACAAAAAAGCCAGTAAGAAGAAAATAGGAAAAACTATCACGAAGCAATACAGGGGGGTTTCGAGTCCAGTACCTGCAGTAACCCAGAATACCACCTATTGCATCCTAACATTAAGGTTTCCGAAGACTTAGAGTAAGGTAGGCTCCTAAGAAGCTGCAAGAAAAAATATAAATCGACAGCCAATAGTAACGCTTTTTGTTGTGAAAAAGTACCCAAACAAGTGTACTATCTATAAGTTATTTTAAAGGACATCAAAAGCAAAATTACAGCGTTCAGCTTTCAGCCAAGTTCCAGGTATCGCCAAACTTCTTTTAAGTATATTTTCAAACTAATTATACATACAAATTTGTACTGTTTTACGACACCACTGATTTTCTTCAGTCTTTAAAAATGAGTATTTACTAGATATTAATTTAAATAAAAATAATAAAACGTTGCATAGAAACTGCTGACCCCTTCAGTTGATTTAAAATATCCAGATTTCATTAGCACTAACACTTTTTTCATGAAAAATTAGCCAATAAAATGTACCATCTAGATGTTGTTTTAAAGGGAGTCAACAGCCAAATTAGAGCGTTTAGCGTTCAAACAAACGTATTTGTGATAAAATTTTGCTACAAGATTTAACAATACTACCACATTGTTCGGAAAAAAATTCTCAAAAAATAAGTTTTTTTTTCCCAGAAAAATACAAGTCTTGGAAAATTTTAAACTTTAAGCCGAATTTTATTGTGCGTTAAACTTTATTGTACGTTAAACTTGAGTAACTTTTTAGATATTGTATTATAGGAAGTGAAAAGCCAAATTGTGTAGACTTTAATGAAACCAACGTTTTTTTTGTCCACACATGAGCACCATCTAGATATTGTTTATCATCAAAAAAAAAACCAAATTAGAGCGTACAACTTTTAAAAGTATCATTAAAATTTTTTTGTATATTTTCAAAATGAATTTAATTCTAAGTTTTAACGGTATTACTTTTTTGCAAAAAAATATCTAAAAATTATTGCGAGAAGAAGTTTTAAGAAAAAATACGAAATAAGTCCGGAGAAATGCTTTAAGCCGAATCAAATTGTAAAGGTGTAGAAGTTTCAATGATACCAACTAAAACTTGTTTCGCGAAACAATATTTAAACATGAGTACCATCTCTAGATGTGGTTTTTTAGGAAGTCTAAAGTCAAATTAAAGCTTACAGTTTTGAAAGGTATCGTTAAGTTTCGTTTTTGAATATTTTTAAACCGAATTTAGATATAAATTTTTACAGTAGCACTATTTTTTTTAAAAAATCTCAAAAAATAAGTATTGGTAGATGCTAATTTTAATAACACAAAAGACAACGGTATATAGAAATTCTAGACATTTTTAGTTCATTTCAAATGTCCACAGTTCTAAGGTGGTCACCCTTTCCTCATAAAAAAGTGTCTAAACAAGACTACCATCCAGATGGTGGTTTAAAGGGAGTCAGAAGCTAAATTAGAGCATGCAGCTTTCAAAAGCTGCGCTTTTGTTTATTTTAAAACCGAATTTAGATCCAATTTTTTACAGTATAATTGAGTTTTGAAGAAAGTCTCTAAAAATAAGTACTTGCTAGACGTTAATTTTAATAAAAAAAAGTACCATCTAGATGTTGTTTTAAAGTGAGTGAAATGTCAAAGAAGTCAAATTAGAAAATTCAACTTTTAAAAGGTAATGACAAGTTTCTCTTTTATGTATTTTGAAACCAATTTAGATACAAACTTTTACGGAACCACTGTTTTTTTTGAGAAAGCTTTTAAAAATAAGTACTTGTTATATGTTAAATTAATAAAAAAATTAAACGGTTTATAGAAATTCTAGACACTTTCAGTTGATTTAAAATGTCCATATTTCAAAGGTAGTAACCTTTTCCATGAAAAAGTATCTAAACAAAAGTAGCATTTAGATGTTCTCTTAGAGACAGTTAAAAGCAAAATTAGAGGGTTTTAAAGTCCTTTTTTTTGTGCATTTCAAGCTAAATTTAGTTCCAAATGTTAACATTACCACAACTTTTTTGGGAAAAGAATTCTAAAAATTAGTATTTTTTAAAGTTTTAATAGAAAAAAGCAAAAGTCAAGAGACATTATGGACACTTTAAGACGAATTGTGTTGTGTGGATTTCATTAGAACTAACTAATTTTTTACAGAAGTATCTAAACGTGAGTACAATCTAGATGCCTATTGTTTTATATAAATTCAAGAGCCAAACTAGAGCATACAGCTTTTCAAAGTAGCAACAAGTTTTTTCTCCTTCTCTTCAAATTTTATGGTATTACCACTTATTTTGGAAAAAAGTCTGAATATTAGTGCTAACGACAATATTTCAGGTTTAATGGTTACACAAAAAGTTACAAGGCGAGAAAACTAAAAAAGTCACTGCAGAAAAAAGAAAGCAAAGGGCAGCACTTGACAGGATCGATATCGAGGATATTCCAAAGGAAACTTGTTATCTCCTCAAACAGTAACTGGAACAAATTCATTCCTTGAAAAGGGTGTGTCTAAGAAGGTTGTCAAGAAGCGTATTGTCGAAAAGAAGAAAAGAGACAAGGAAGGGAAAACCGAAATTGTAACAGTTGAAGAAGTTGAAGAGTACCTAGAAGTTAAGAAATGCTATAACTTTTTTTTGGTCATTTTCATGATTATATATATCCAAAATGTATTAAGTAAAACTCTACATAAAGTAAAATAGGTTTTGAAAGTACTAACTTTTACCTAAACCTTAAAAGCGGTTTCAAGGAATTTGCATTTATGCCCTAGGAAAGCAAATTTTGAGGATTTTTTAGGTGCCTTTCCAAAGCTACCACTTGTAAAAATATTTTCGTAATTTTTTTCAAGCCTCTTAAGTGAAACAAATTATCATAGTTCTGTATTATCGTTTCTGTTCTCTCAGGCAAAAATTAATATTGTATGAATTTTAAAGATGCTACTGAAAAGTGAGATTTGAAGTGATTTTGCGAAATTTGCATTAAAGCCTTAGAAAAAAATTACGACAGCTTACCTATGATTTTTAGTATGGTCTTTATGCCCATGACTTATTCTGTAGCAGGAGCGGGTTCTATCTGGAAGTCTGCCTCTTTTCTTGCATGCGTCTAAAGTACCTCCTTATTGAACAGCATCTAGAAGTGAAGAAACGTTTGACTATTTTCGTCCAATTTATGATTCAATATCTTCGAACTGTCTCTTCAACAACTAAAATAAGTTTTTAAACCTCATTTCTTCTATACTTTTGTGCGAAGTTTGCTTTTCCAGAATTTTTTATTTTTTTTTGATAAAGGGTTATTAAAAAAACTTACTGCAATAAATTAACTGAGGGTTATTTTGTTTCTTACAACTTTTATTTATATCTTGCATATCAGCCTAAGTAAAGCAAATTTTTTCAAAAGTATTTTTCAAAGCTACCATTTCGAAAAACATTTTCCTGAAATTTTTTTGTTAAGTCTCTTAAGTTAAACAAATTATAATATTCTGTAGTATGTTTTCAGATCTCTAGTAAGAAAAATCATTATGCAACATATAGTATGTCAATTATTCATAGTATGAAATTTAAAATTTCTGCTGAATAGTGAGGATTGAAGTGGTTTCTAGGAATTGCACTGAAGCCTTAGAAAAAAATTACGACACTTTAAGGTGCTGTTAAAAATAAAAAAATGCAAAGTTCGCTCCATTTCTAACCTTAGATATGCAGTTTGTTGATTGCAGTTTTTTGAATTTGCCTTAGGAAGAAAACTAAGAAACTTCTCCAAAACTACCCCCTTCAGAAAAATCCCAAACATTTTTTCAAGTATCTTAAATTGAATATAGATGAAAAAGGGAATATTTGACATTGTTATCAAATATTGTTAGTTAAAAAATTACAGGGTACTCAGCAAAAACTTTTTTTTTATTTCCATTCAAAAGCTAAACCAGTTTTAGAAGCGGAAGAAAGTATTCATTTACCGGATTAATATTTGGCAATTATTGCCAATTAGGCACCTGACTGAACAGTACAGTACACGGTGATTGCCAGGCATTGAACATTTCGATTCAATACAAGTTTCTTCATAAATTATTATGTGAAGATTGTATTAAGTAATTGTTTAAGGGCAATAAAATAAAGTACATTTTCAATCAGGTCAGTTGGCAATTTGACAACACTTATAAAACGTTCACTCTTACCCGCACTTCATGATCAATTGACCAACAGTTAGTAATCATGGCAACGCTGCAGCAAACTCTTTATTGGTGCGGATGGCCTTATTTACTTGATGACCATTCAGAACTTCACAGTAACCAATGAAACAAAATGACCTTTACTGGTACCACCAATAACGTTCGCCCCCGATTAATGGCTGACTAACACTGGCTAGCAGGTACCTCGACCTTGGAAAGTACGATTCAAGATTATCGATCGGTTCCACGTGTTTGAGGCGCGGCGTTGCCGATTATATTAGCCCAATAAGCTATATCAAAGTATGAAAATGTATAAATCATCGAGATTATTTTGCAAACTATGAGAATATCTAAATTGTGGCCACTTAATTCTATTTGTAAACCATTTCAAATAGATATTTTATCTGGTACACTATTTATCGTATTATAAAACCATCTAATACTAAGAATTTATATAAAAACGTTTTCTGAGAGATACTGGCAACATTGCATCGCACCTGATGAGCAACAAGCGCAGGAATCTCAGAATGCTTATAGTTTGGTTTTTTGTTGTCCAGTTGTTTATTTCTACCGTTTTTTACCCAGCCCTCATACAATGAAAGCACATTCATGCAAAATTTAATAATACTATTTCTGGAAAGTTATTAATTAACTTGGATTTCAGATAAATAACAAATGTCATTCAAGCCTTAAGAAAACTTTGAGGGTTTTTCTAAAGCTATCACTTTTCTAATTTTTTCTCCAAGTCTCTTAAGTTAATCAGAAATTCCTGTATTATCCTTGCGGTTCTCTGTTACAAGAAAAAATTAGTTGTGCAATATACAGTGGGTCAAAAATTAATTGCAACACTTTTAAAGGACATACATTATCAAAACTCATTCTGATATGCTGTTAAAATTCCAAGATGCTGTTAACAATTAAGAAATAAAGTCATCACTACAGATGCCTGCAGTTAGTTCATTGCATTTATATCTCAAAAACGTTTTTAGAAGCCTTAAAAAACTACAGGAACCTTCCTAAACTTTTTAGAAAAATGTCCGAATGTGTTTCAAGTACTTTAACTTAATCAAAAGCTAACATTTCTGTATTATCCTTACAGAACTCTATAAAACAATATAAACTGCTAACAGAAAAGATCGAAGCAGCAGAATTTTTCGTCACTGTTCAGGACCTGTATCTCAGAAACGAGAGAAGAGATTTTGAAAGGTCGTTTATTCTTGAATCAGGCTGGGATGTTGACATTAAATAAAGCTTGTTTTGTAAAGTATATACAGGGCAAAGAAACAAACCACTGAAACATGATTGCATTGCAACCCACTGCAAAAACAAATACAGGATCTTTTTAAAAAGTGCCTTAAATGACCTTCAATCTGCCTGCCGCATGTACTTCTTCTTAAAAACCGTATTAATAGTTCCTAGTGAGAACAAGAATTAGTAAATATCGTTAAATTTTTCATATCATCTTAACAACAATCTACTAAATCCCTAAAGATTTGTACCTTAAATGTCCTTAATTTGCCAGTACCTCTGCTTAGAAAATATATTAAGAGCTCCTAGTAAGAACGAGAATTCATCTGAACTAGAATCTACTAATTTTCCTAAAGATTTGTATCTTAAATGCCCTTCAAACTCTAGTACTTCTGCTTAAAAGCTGTATTAGGAGCATCTGATAAGAATAAGAATTAGTCTTTATCGTAAAATTATTTGATAACATATGAACAACCATCTACTTAATCCCTAAAGATTTGTAGACCTATTAAATCGCTAACCTGAACTAACTTAAATGTCCTTCAACTGCCAGTAATTCTACTTAAAAACCAAAGCTCCTAGTAGGAACAAAAATTAGTGAATATCGTTAATTATTTCATATCATTTGAACAAAAATCTGCTAAATACCTAAGGATTTGTAACTTTAATGCCCTTCCAAGTTTGTATTTAAAAAGAAGTTTGTATCTTAAATGCCATTCGATCGGCAGTACTTTTGCTTAAAAGCTGTAGTTAATAAGAGTTCCTAGTAAAGACAAGATTTAGTGTGTTTTGGAAATTATTTATCATCTGAGCTAAAATTCCACTAAATCCCTAAATATTTGTACCTTGAATGCCCTTCAATCGCCAGTACTTTTACTGAAAAGCTGCATAAAAAATAGTACGAACAAGAATTAGTGTATTTCATTAATTATTTCTTATCTTCTGACAGAAAAACTACTAAGTACTTGTGCTGATGATTGAATGAGGCTATTCAATCATCAGCACTTCTATCTACTTAAAGCTGATTTAATAGTTCGTACGTTCTAGAGAGCGATAAGAAGAGAGTAGAAGAGGCAAGAAAGGTGAGTTGGTTAGTCCCGAAGGGTATCCAATAACAGAGCTTCAAGTCTCTAAGAAGAAAAAGAAAAATGTAAACGACTGAAACTTTGCATACACATAGAGATGCTTATTGGGGTTTTATCAAAGGACTTTTTAAATTACAAGGCCAAGAGGAAATAATGGCTTTTTGACAGAATTGTGAGAAAAAGATAACAAAAAAATAAGAAAATTTGATAAAAGTTGAAAAATCATAGCAGAATATACATACACAACACTACATCGGCTGAAATTATTCCAGAAATTGATCATTGACTTAGCAGAGTTAAACCCCAAAAAAACTAAATTTAGTTTCTTGGCAATTTTTTTATTTTTTGCTTCACCTATCCGGAGACACACTGTATATTTTTTTCAGTTCATGTTTTTTAAATTAACATTTTAAAAGTATTTTAAACGTTTATATTTTATAGTTATTTTTTTCATTAACTTATTACCAATATCACGCAAAATATTTTTTAAATTAAGGACGTTAGTACTTACACGCTTTGTGATAGTTTTTCTTTCTTCTCCAGTCTTTAAAACTTGAATGCGGTTATTTCAGTTAAATAATTGAGGTTGTGATTAAGTTTGTGTTTCAATGGGATTTTACTATTCTAAAGACTTAGCAATGGATTCAAAAAGAATACAAAGACATTATTTTACCCAAATAACTTGCGCAGAGACGTTTTTTAATCTTATGGTTAAAAATCCAATCAATTACACTACTTCAAACATATTTTTTTTGTTGAAAACTCGGTATCTCTGTAGTGTTCAAAATCCCTGTTAAGAAACAGTTTAAACCTCGAAGATATTTCCTCCACATGTGTTTTTCACGTTTCTTTTTCACATTGTACTTCACGACCACTATAATTAAATGTGGAATATACTTCTAAAATATTGTATTAAAACTTGCTTTTCTAGAGCTAGATGAGTACTTTTAAATTGTCTTAATGCTTAGTTCCTTTCTGAGCAGTGCTAAAAAGACGTAGCAATAAGAGTTTTTAGAAAAATTTGCAGAATAAAAACACAACACATTTTCCATTAAAGTAATTTGACTACTTGGAGCAGTTCAGTGTAGATATCCGCAAACTTTTCCAAGATATCTTCATAAGACGGGAACTTTTTATTAGAAAAGTTTCTAATGAAATATGTAAAAGGTCGTTTCGTATGGAAGTTTACAGTAGTTACTAGGTAAAAGTCGTTAATAACTTCCCATTCCGAATACAAATTCACTAACTCCACCGTCTTCAATTGCGCAAGAAAATGAATCTCAATTAAACTTTGAGGTTCAACAACAATGCCAACCATTTCATTAGGGAGCAGCTACAATATTGATGTTTATTCCCTGTTCACCTAGATAAGCAAGACGGATAATCGAAACTGCTTTATCGTATTATTTGAGGAAATAACTTTCTGTTAGGGAGTTTGAGTAAACCAACTCTCAGCTACGCTATACAATCACAAGATATTAGAGAAGCCCATCCTTGCAAGAAAACAATATTTATGCTAAAAACAACAATTCTCAAAAGACCCTATAGCAAAAGTTCTGTATAAACAGCACTCTAAAAAAATGGTTGATTCTAACCCACGAACAAATTTATTCCCAAATTTAGATTCGGTTTTTGTAAAGTTGACTCATGAAACTTCCGAACTTTGCCATCTAAAGTTGCCGATTCCCGAAAATTATTATTCCCGACCCGGGGACAGCCAAAAAATGTTTTCCAACAAAGCAAGTTGTAATATACAGGGTGTCATAACATAAAGATATGGGTAATGATATGTTTTTACGTTTGTGTTAATTTGACGCTAACCAATACCTATATCTGGCCACTGGTGAAACCATTATCTAGATAATACGCAAACTTATGACAAATTGTTAGATTATTTTGTATATGAATTTGGCTTGAGAAGCTTCGAAAAATTTGAATTAAAAAAGCCAAAACACATTATTTGCAAATGTACGACTCTGTATCTCAGAAACGAACAAAGTTGGAAGCTTTGTTTACATATGAAATAGTTATTTATGTATTAAGAGCGAAAAGTACAACTTTTTTGCTCGGAGAGTGAAGTTTGCCGCTCGACGCAAAGCGGAGAGCGGCAATCACTCAAGAGCAAAAAAGTTACTTTTTGCTCGTAATGCATACAACGTTTTTTCTGCAAACGATCAATTTCAAATAATGTGAATCACAACTGAGCATAACTGAAGTCACAATCTGAAAATTTAAATCAAAGTGACAATGACGTTTTAAATAATTGGTTGAGTGGTGGTAGTTGCTGTTGACAGCAAGCGATAAAATCTTTTTCGCTTGCTGTCCTGGGCAACGCGCGGAAAAGTAAACTCACATTCTGATCTTCAAAAATGGTTAGGTTTTTGTTTGTCTAATGAAAGCGTAAAATGCGTCATTATTTGACGTTTGTAGAAAAAATATATTTTAAAATGGACTGTACTCTCTAAGTCCTGATCATAAAAACTGGGACACCCTGTATAAATGTCACCCAATTGCCAATCGGTCTAAACTGCCGGTTATCTGGAACAAGAGAGAGAGAGAGAGAGAGATAGAAAGCGCGCACACGCAATTTCCAATAGATAAAGTTTGGCCCGGCATGTGGAAAGTGGAAACTGGAAACTCAGTGTTGGGGCAGCGTTAGACGGACGGGTATCGGTTTTACGGACTTTAACGAGCCGAGCACGTGGCTTTCGTGACTTGTTGCGTAGTGAAAAACCACTTGTTAACGAAGATTGATATAAGACAGGGTTAGAAAGATATGACGTTACTTAACCACTAAATGAAGAACAAGATTCAATTTTATTTTTTTTGTGAATCACTTATGACATAATATATTACGTTTTGTCAGAAACCCTTCCTTTGACGAATTGCCTCGCATTGAGAATATAAATGAATAATTACTCAATGTGTTGCAATTCCTTTGTAATTTCAAAGCTAAGCTTTGCAAAATTTTAACAAAGGCAAAATAATTTTTGAGATATCCACCATACCATAGAAGACCATCTGAGGTGATCCAGAAGCCGTATAACTATACTACTGCCATACTAAACCACCTAAAGAAGTTGTCTAACAAATTAATAAAAATTTAATGAAACATAGTGGACAGATTAAATACAATGTACTGGTGAAGATGGGAGAGTACAATGAATCTGGATCTTTCTTTTTAGGCCATGTAGACACACCTAACTGACATGTTTTAGAAAACTTTAAATGGTCAGTAGTAAAGCTAGAAAGCTTCTGGAACGCGTTAACCTTCGCTTTTTTGTCTAGTTTTGAAATATTTATTGAAAAAAAAGCGTAAATTTGTTTAAACTTTAACAAAAGAAAATATATAAAAAAATTGGACTAAAGAAATTTTTTGAAAAAACTAGTTTTTTTTCAAAAATTGTCTAATTTTTAAATAATTATATATTATTCAAGGAACATATAATGCAGGCTATTATTCCAGAAAGTGGTGTTTGCGCCTACAAGCTTAACGAGTATGCATAGAACCCGCATCCAGTCTGCATTTATAAACCTAACTTCCACCTTTCTGTTTTACACCATCCCACATTTTTGACCCTTTTAATTTTAATTCAAATATTCTCAGAAACTTCCCATGTATTGAGAAAATTCTCCAAAAAATTGATTCGAAAATTTTCAAATTTTAATTGCATGCTCAACCATCACAAATCGATTCTCACAGTCACAACCTGCCACAGATGGTGAGAAAATTCAACTTCATCGTTTGTTTCCCAGGCTCTACCATGCCCTGGCTATGTGAACTACTATTTTGAGCAACTTTTTTCACAAAATCTGATTTTTTTTTCAAAATTTTATTATCTTCAATCTGTTTTAAAATTCACACAATTCTTATCTATTCAAAATCTTTTATTTATGTAATTGCTAGTTGATTCTAAGAAGAAATTTAAAAATTCTTAAGATCATTAGTGCATTTCGTTCTGATAAAACTGTTTGAATTCAAGTATTTTCTACCTTTTTCGTAAATTTTTGCCACATCAAGCGACGAGTCATTATCAGATGCTGTTTACCCAGGATCTCATCTCCGTCATCAAAATTTTATTATCTTTAAATTAATTTGAGATTCACACATACCGATTCTTTTAATCTCAAAACCCCTTATTTAGGTAGTTGCTGACTAATGCTCAGAAAAAATATAAAAACTCACAAGACTTCTAGTTTACTTCATTGAAAATCTTGTTTTTTGCATATAAAACTGTTTTAATTTGAGTTTTTTTGTATTTTTTTCTTAATTTTCGCGATAACCTGGTCTAAGTGACATCTTTAGAAACGTAAATTCTTATTCACGAAATTACCCACAGACACATTGTCCAGACTCTGGTAGGACCAGATATTTTCTGGTGTAAATCAACAAACCCAAGCAGGACAAACAGGGCTTCAAACTCCTGCTTTTTTGTTCTCATTTGGTCATTGAAATTATTTCATAGAGGGCCACTATTCCTGTGAGAAAACCATGAGAATACCCAGACGGAGACCTGAGAACATTAAAAACAGTCAAGTTAAAAATCCCTATATAAACACCGCCAAACACTTTTTCACATTAAACTTTGTTTAAATGTCTGTTTCTGAGATCTGTGTCTAGATGTGTGGTCGTTCCGCCTCCTTCAAACAGGTGTCTTGTAGCAGTCTGTGTAGCCCGGAGAAGGAGTCCACGTTCCTGTAGCTATTTACGGTCAGTTATTTAACTTCATCTTTTGTTAATCAATGTTCACAAACTCAGATTAAGTGCTGAGTGCTGCACCAAAGCCACAAACAGCTGCTTCAAATTCTAGCACTGTTGTTTCCTAATCAGGGGGCATTCTTTCTTGTAGTTTGGTCATAGGTACTGTCACTTTAAAAGAAATACTCCTTATAATATTCATTGTACAACTGGTCCAGTTGTTTCGAGGAATTGAAATGCTTCTTCAGTGGTGTCTGGATAGAAGCTTGTTGCCTTACCTTTTTGGTAGGCTCTGACCTATCTCATCTAAGAGTGTCTTTCTGTTAATGGTACCCAAGGTATGCCCCTTCATTATTTAGGGTATTTTTCTATGAGTGTTTGTGTTCCCTGTGCAATTAGACCACATGGACAAATAAATTGTGTGAACAAAAACATCGTCATCATGAGTCATTTTCGTTTCACAACGGTTCTGGTTGACATAAAAATGACAGACCAACTAATTTTTACCAAAACCGCCAACCAGAGTCATTTTCGTTTCGCACCGTTTTTGGTTCTGGTTGACATAAAAATGAAAGACCAGCTGATTTTTACCAAAACTGATTGGTTGAAAATCAGCTGGTCAGTCATTTTTATGACAACCAGAACCAGAAACGGTGAGAAACGAAAATGACTCTGGTCAGCGCCAGCAGTGACGTCACTGCGGGCAGTCGAATGACGAAGAGAAGGTTATTTTTATCCGCATGTGTATTCTTGGTATTAATGTTTTTATTTTTTCCTTGACAGACCGGTTTCAGATTTATGCCATCATCTGGACTGAAAATCATTATGATGAAGAAGTCCGTGACTTTGCAGTTTAAAAAACGTTTCAAACTGCAAATTTGAAATTGGAATTCAATCACACTGTAGCTCTGCTATAAATTCTTAATATCTATTTGTGCAACAACCATAGAAAACGTCAACAAGTTGGCTGTAAAATGATAGAGTAACAAAATTATTATTTATTTTTTCTTTTTTGTCAAAATTTTATAATTTTCCTATCCAACACCTGGTCCTTTCTGATCTTTTATTATACAGATATGTAAACATTTGAACCGATTTACCTCAACTTTTAGCAACCATCTGACAGAACACCTTTATAAATTTGACCCTTGGCGTAATTCTACAACACGTCAAAAAATACAATAAATTTGATTTTACAGAAGAATTGCAATGTGTACTGCATACAAAAGGTGAATCATTGAAAAAGATCCTCCGTTGGATTTTTTTAATTACTTTAAAGACGTAAAACTTTATTACACGTTTCGACTTTTTGGAAAATCATTATCAGGTTTTTTTGTTTCTTTTTTCACTTTTCACTCGTCACCTTTTTGGCTTATAATATTGTCTATATCTCTGTCTATAATAATATCTCCAAGCTAGAAGAGTCGTTTTTAAGGCTTATTTAAAAAAAAATCCGTTTTTTGCTAAACTAAATAGAATTTGTCTTTAAGGCTATGATTTTTTAATTTTCAAAACAACTTTTGTCTATTTAAAGTCTTACCCGTTTAAGAGCTACCTATGATGTATCTTAGCACTTTTATTTTGTCTTATAGAACTTTCTAATCCTGACTGTAGCAACTTCAACAAATATTTGTAGTTCTATAACGTTATCTTAAATTTAAAATGTAAATGAGTGTCAGGTGCGACACTATGCAAACTTTACGTGTTTGGATGATAAATACGAAGCAATTTACCTTTCGCACTTAGGTATTTGATTTATGGCGCCATGGAAATGTCGGACAAATATAGCTGCACAAACTGAAAGCTTTTACAAAATGGATACTAGTCGTTTTTGGGCGAAATTTATGATTTACGATTCAGCGACGATAAAGAGGCTTTTGTGCCTGGATGTGTGCAGGATTTGGAAACGATTTTCGAATTTTTGCTTCGACTGACAGGTATAATAATTTTGATAGGGGGTCGGTTTTATCTGAAAAATTCACATCACTTACCTAATCATCTCTGACGAATTTCCTTAATTTTTAAATCGTCCATTATCGTTTCTTTGCCTCTGTCAGAGGTAATTCATAAGAGAACTTAGGAGCTAAATTCTATTGCATGACTAGCAGCTTTAAATTTGATTTTAAATAAATTAGGAAATTTCATTTTGTGTCCATTTAAGAAATTTCTTTACATTAAAAAATTTTGCAGGCAAACGTTTCTTATGAAAAACTTTCCTTTCGGCACAAACAAATTTGGCTACATTTTCAACTAAGCTTCATAAGTGACTTAATGTCCATATTTTATGGTAAGTGAAAATTTCATATTTGTAAGTTAGAAGTCGAATTTGCGACGCTTAAATGTGCTCAAACAATAATTTCGTGTCTTGTTTTAGTTTCATTACTAACACAAAATTTCTCCTACTCTTTTGCAATGAAATAAATAAACATTACAACATCTAGGCAAATAAAATCCTGCCAGTCGTGAGGTCTGACAAATAAAACCCACCGAGCAACAATGTAACCTATATTTTACGAATTCAAGAAAGAGCCCTGTAGGGAACCATTTCCTTTCTTCGGATGTGCATTCCCGGCATGTACGAGGCGTCCCTTTGATGTTTCTTATTAGAGCACATTACCTATATCCTATATATATCTTGATAAAATATGTATCAGCTCACTGAGAAAATTTGATTGAACTTGGCACTTGATCAATATTAAATTTGTCAAGGACAAGGAGTAATAAAAAAATAACTTATGATTCTATTGTTTACTAACAAAAGTATCAATCATTTCTTTTTAAAGTGAAAGAAAATCAGGTATATCTAGTTACCTTTGAAATTTCCTTTTAGAACATGTTGAGAAGATACGATAAAAATGTCAAAGTCGAATATTTCAAGGTTAACAAGACAAAAATAATATATGAATAAGGGGTAGAAGCCGGTAAGGTATACTACTAGTCTCTTATTAAAGTTATTGAATAAAGGCTTAACAGAATTTTTTAATATACCAAATTAGTTCTTTTTATCCTGTATACAATTATTGAAAAATTAAGTGTTTTATAATACAGGGTGTCCCAGCCGAATTTTGCAATTTTATTATTAACAGAATGGACTAGAACTGAGCCAGATTTTCAAGGCTAATAAGACATAAATAATAAATAAATAAGATGTAGAAGCCGGTAAAGTACACTACTAGTTTCTTATCGAATAGAGCATTAAGTCTTATTAAGTCTTAACAGATTTTTTTAGAATACTAAATTAATTCTTTTTACCCTGTATACAATTATTGAGATAATTTAGTGTTTTATATTACAGGGTGTCCCAACCGAAAGTTACCTTTTCACAAGTTTCGATTATCTGTTTAAAGAAAATTATGTCTATTTTTTCTAAACTCACCATTGTAGTTTTTCCAAAATTTCTGAAAAACCTAAATGTTTGGTGCAGCCCTGTTTTTTGTCATTGAATTACTAATGAAATGGTCTAGAACTGCGCCAGATTTTCAAGGCTAATAAGACATAAATAATAAATGAATAGGATGTAGAAGCCGGTAAAGTACCCTTTTAGTCTCTTATTGAATAGAGCATTAATGCTTAACAGAATTTTTCAGAATACTAAGTTAATTCTGTTTACCCTGTGTACAATTATTGAGATAATTTAGTGTTTTAAGTTACAGGGTGACCTAGCCGAAAGTTACCTTTTCACAAGTTTCGATTAACTGTTAAAAGAAAAAAATATATTTTTTATAAATGCATCATTTTGATTTTTTTTCAAAATTTTTCAAAAACCTGAATGCTATGCGAAACCCTGTTTTTGTCATTTTATTATTAACAGAATGGTCTAAAACTGCGCCAGATTTTCGAGGCTAATAAATATCAACCTTAATTTATGTACACTTTGGGAACCAGAAATGTTTGTACATCAGCCACAATTCGGTCTGATAACTATGTTGTGTACATTCTGAGAACAGAAAATTTCGACGTTGCCTCTTGAGTACATCTAATTTACGTAATCTCTGAGATATGAATACTTTTGTAGATAACTAAACAATATAATATGAAAGCTAATTTTATAGCCAAAATACATTTCATTCTGAAAATTTTTACAATACGTTCTTAAAAATAAGAAAAAACTTGAGCATTTCAGGGAAAAAATTATGTTAAGGGATGTTTTTTTTTTGGAAAAAAGGTATTGCGGATATGTGTATGCGTTCTGAAAAATAATAAAATTTAGAATGTTTTACATTTTGACTTAAAATATTTCTAACAGTTCGAAATTCCTAAATATCAACCTTAACTTATGTACACTTTGGCAACCAAATCTGTTTCTGCATCAGCCAACAATTCAGTTTGACAACTGTGGTACAGATATGTGTACATTCTGAGAACAGGAAATGTCGACGTTGTCTCTTGTTTACGCCTAATTTGCGTACATTCTGAGATCTGAACACTTTTGCACATAACTAAATAATATAATATGAAAACTGTAATTTTACAGCCAAACTACATTTCATTCTGAAAATTTTTACGATACATTCAGAAAAATAAGAAACAACTTTAAACTTGAGCATTTCAGGGAAAAAATTATGTTAAGGTATGTTTTTTTTTGAAAAAAAGGTATTGCGGATATGTGTGTACGTTCTGAACATAATAAAATTTAGAATGTTGTACATTCTGATTTAAAATAAATAATAAATGAATAGGATGTAGAAGCCGCTAAAGTACACTACTAGTCTCTTATTGAATAGAGCATTAAACTTAACAGAATTTTTCAGAATACCAAATTAATTCTTTTTGCCCTGTGTAATTATTGAGATAATTTAGTGTTTTATATTACAGGGTGTGCCAGCCGAAAGTTACTTTTTCACAAGTTTCGATTATTTGTTAAAAGAAAATTAAATATTTTTTTATAAATGTACCATTTTGGTTTTTCCCTTGTTTCACCCTTCAGCCTCTACAAGCAATCAAATCGCCTCTTCCACGAAAACAATTTATTTAGGGCCTTACAACATAGTTACATCACAATAGAGGTCTGGATTTAAGCTAGCACGAAACATATTCATTGTCTCATATTTCTATAGACACCATCTCTCCAATATCTTGAATGAACAATTAATTTGAACAATGGCCTGTTTTTTTCCGCATTGTGTTGCAGCCCTATTCACATAAATTGTTTTCGTTCTTTTTAAGCAGAAAATTCATAAATAATGGTAACAGCTTTCCAGAGCCTAATTAGCAAAGCCGCTTTAAAAGGATTAAGAACGGAAACTTTTAAAGCGCCATTGCAGGCAGAGGTTCGTTTCGCTTATTGTCCGCGTTTGCTTAATAATACAATTTCCTAAAGAGCCGTAACTGGGGACTATTAAATTTGAACAGAAAGGGGGAATGGCAGATATTAGTTTCTGTGCTGTAAACCGTCATTTACAGCTTGTCCTTTTAAGATTAAATTTCCATTATTTTATAGGTCGTTATAGGAAAACTTGAATAATTTATAATAATTATTGTCTGCTCATATCTTCAATGTGTCGCTTGTATCGGACACTAATGTACTTTACACTCTGTAAAATGGTGACGTTTCGACCTCTGTTCATAAAGATTCATAAAGTGCCCAGCAAATTTAATTGGACACTGGCAATTTTTGACACTGTCATCTAAATTGTCCATCATCCTGTTGCCAGTAATATTAATTTTTATGTTTAACAATATTTTAAATGAGAAAATAAAATCATTTGTTTAGAAGAAATATAAGTCAAACGTGAGTTTTTATGTAATTAAGCTTAAAAAACTTTACTGAAAAATAAAAAGTAATTACGTTACTTTGCCTCTTTTTATCCCGCAATATCCTGGGGTGCGGCTTTATAAATTACATTTTCAAGCCGCCAGAAGAAGGAAAAAAATTGCTCCCAAATTAGAATATTTCAAAAATAAATGTTCTCCGCTTCTGTAAGCATTATTATTTGCCGTCCTGCAGATTATTAATATCCATAGGAAATATAAAAAAGAGGCATGAAACAAAAGAAAACTTTTCATTTTTCAAGAGCGAAATGGTCGTCGGAAAGACGTCAAGGATAAATTGACAAACGAGCACAGGGAACAACTTTTAAAATATAACAAGGAATCCCTGGGTCCTTAAAATATTTTCCGGAGGATCAACTACAAGTAATGGGAAAGAAGGAAAGTTGCGACAAAAAGCTGAAATCTTGGGCAAATTGGAAAAGTTCGTTCGGGCTAGCTTTAAGTTAATAATGATACACTAGGGGAGTTTAAAGGAAATATTATAACCAAACTTTCAAACCTAGTTTCTTTTGATTAAAAATGTTTTACCCTCCACTATTTGAAGATATGCACAATGAATTCGAATGGTGTCATTAAGTTCGCGATATTGTTAATAGGTGGTTCCGATTTTTCTACGCACATTTAATTAATATAACAAATATATTATTGCACCATAATAAATAGATTAATAAAAAATATTTAATATCAAATTTAAATTTCATACTAATAAATAATAGGTGTTTCACTAATCGATAAATTTCACTTACCGTTCTGTTAGGCCTAGTAACCAGTAAATGTCACATACCGCTGTCAAAACAGTGACGGCAAATAGACAAAAACGGACGATTGCATAAAAAAAGCGTTTAACGAGGTAGTGAAAACACGTGGGCCAAAAGAGCGTAACGGTGCTCCAGAACCCGCAAAGCTGCACTACTAATAACTTGTAAGGCAATAATTTAAAATTGTTCAGTTGAGTGGCTTCTGAGAAGTAATTAGCAAGTCAATTTAACTAATGACAATCAGCCAACAGCACTGAATTGTCGTGCTGAGCTCAATAAGCAGGTTCACAACTTTGGGAAATCAGTAGTATAACTATAGCGGTTCTAATAATTTACTAATTGTTTTAAAAATAAAGTATATAAAAGGCCTTAGCACATCCTTACATCCACATAAAGACTATTTTATAGTGATTTCTGGCTTCAAGCAGCAAGTACTGGGTTTGAATCTTACCTTATAAACCACAAAATATAGTAGAAGAAGAAGCTACCAAGTAGAATTAAAACATTACAATTTAGTATCACGAATGCTTAGTTTAAGAATGCTTATAGAACTGGCGAATTAGCGCCACACAACGTAATCCTCGAACGCATTCATTCAACTCTAAATACAGAAACCTTAATCATTTTGCATTGTTCTTGGAGCCAACCCTTTTAAGCCAGATTAGGTCATTTTACGGCAATTTGGAAAATTACAGTAAAAGACCGACGGACACTTTATATGGATTTGTGTTGGCCGTATAAGCTAAATATTAACTAGAAGTTAATTCTAAAATGAAATTCTACGCTTTCTGGACCTAACCAGAACTTAGCAATTAAATACAACAATAATTAAACATGCAAATTCTTTCGAACGCACAAATTTTTGAATGCAAAGACCGTTGTTTGTTCGTAGGGTAATTGGTATTTAAATTTTCTAAATCAGTAAACTTTTTTTTAATTTGACGCTGCATAAAAGTCCTTTCGTAATTAAAAAGCTAAATATGGTAGGTTGGAGTCGGATCAAAAATAAGCACTCAGCCAAGGCCGATTTATAAATGTGTGTACGTTATTCTAGAGAAAAGCAATTTTAGTAATTAATATATAATTTTAGACAAATATTTATTAAACAACTTTAATCCAGCATTTCTAACAAATGAAAATTCATTAGTGGTTAGTAACAATGTAACGCGCACAGTTAGAGAAGGTGAAATTGTACTTAGTACTGGTGCTAATTTTAAAACGTTCAAAGTGGCTGAGGCTCCAGATCAACCGCAACCGGTGATTACGCCGAACGCAAAGCGCCATCTAGGTAAGTGCCTCACATTTTTTTCCCCATTAAAATATCCCAACGCTTACCTTGGGCTAGACAGCAATTGCCTTCGTTATAGCGCCCTTTCCTTTAATACAAATTTCCGTGAGGAATTATCCGAGGCTCGAGCTTTCATCCCCCTAACAAAAAATTTGCAATTCATTTTATTATTTTCCATTTTTTAGCAGCGATATCTGTTGGAGCAAAATAAGGATTCTTTGTCAAAAAAAAGACTAATAATGGTAGTGAAATAAGTAAGTGCTCATTAGGTAAGTCATAAAAACTACTCTTTCTGTCTAGCAGTTGAAAATGATATTTACTAATTAAATAGGATTTAATTTTATTTATGGCAAGGTTGGTATGGACATTATTATAAACATAATATCAAGATCTAAGACTAGGGAGTCCTGCGGCATGCGGCAAGCTCATCCCGATTTCCCTCCCGAGCATTCTGATTGGCGGCGGCAGACTCCGCCCCCTTATCTCAAACTATTTTAATTGGCTTGGGGCAGTCTGTGGCAAGCCCTTTTTCTATCTTCCAAACCAATGAGAAACATCTCACCTATCCCGTTTCCACAGCAAGGTCCTAAACCAATGAGAATGATTGGGTGGAGCTTGTCGCAGAACTCTTAAATTATCTCTACTTATCAAACGTGAGGGTCATAAATAGTTTATAACAGTTGTGTATTAATGATTTTTTTCAGTAGTAGACTCGATAAAGCTAGAACAGAAAATTGCCTAAGTTACTAACTGTTATTCTTCCGCAGCATTTACTACTGAAAACATTTTGCAAATTTTCTTCCTCAGAAAAATACTTTTGAAAATCAGTAGTAGACCAAAGCGTGGACGGCCTCATTCTGGCTATAATGGTGAATGCGCTTCTCTTGCTTTGTATACAAATGACGCCACAAGCTGTTTGCGGTTTGTGCTTAATTTTTTCGATGAAATGGTGAAGTCGCGTGTCGACTTGTGACGTCACTCGAGCCCCCGTTGCCCGTTAGACTCCCCAGCCTCCCACCCCCTAACATCATCGAACGTGGCGACTGCGCTCGAACCACCGTTGCACGTTAGACTTCCCAAACCCACCCCTAAACAACAAAAAAACATTAGTAGTAGTTGTTAGACGTTCGAGCAGTCATGTTACAGAAAATATTTGATGGTAGTTTAAAATTAGAGAAGTGTACGGCGGAAGAACTGCGTGATCTACCACTTATCTTTTATCAGACAAGGGTGGATAGTATCATGCTTTTAAATATATGGGGCAAGCTCCCGTTTGACTATAGAAACGATTTTCTTCTGAGGACAAGGTTGCCATGTTTTGTACATTACAATCGACCTGATTGGCGAACTCATGTAGATGGACCACCATTTCTTCAAGACCAGTGTCGTCTCTGCTTGAAGAGTTTACCTAAAAGCGTGTGTGGAAAATAAAAAAATACTAAGTTCTTATTGTTTTTTATTGTGGAAGTGTATTATATACCCAATCATGTATTTCAATACAATTGTGCAAACTACAAACGTATGACTTATCTGGAAATGCTCCATACATTTTGGGTAACTCGGTTGAGTTGAGGGTGCGGACGCAGACCAATCCATTGATTCAATATCAATAATATTTGGGCTAACATCTGAACCATTAAAAATGTTTTCTAAGAAATCTTTATTTACACCACTTTTAAAGTAAACCACATCGCAGCTGTACAGTGCTCGTTTAATTATCTCATTCATCCGGTGATAATTAATATTACCGCGGGCGAAATGAAGCCCATGGTAATTAAATGTTGCATGACTGACTATTTTCTTATTAGCAGCAGATAAGGATGAGTACGTCACCGGAGATTCACATAGGTAATGGTTAACTTGGACCCATTTGAAAGAAGTGCACTCACCCTTATAGCCAGAATGAGGCTGTCCCCGCTTTGGTCTGCTACTAAAATCTTACAATAACGGTAACTAAATATGTAACTATCCATTGCATAACCGATAAACCTACTTTTCCCACTACTAGCTTTAAAGTGCACCATTATCATGCCTATTGAACGACTGTAAAGTAGGTGTTCTCGCCTTTTATAAATTTATAAAATGTATAAAAGTTTATAAAATAATTGTGCAGTAGCTAAAAGACGCAGTAGACTTCATGATGATTTACTGACGCGTATGATTATTGGTTACTAAAGAAACAAAGCCTCAGTGTGGATTGAAGAGGAACTGTTTTCATCATCGAGTCTAGTAGGGGAAAATAGTATTATATATCAAGGTTGTAAAGTATATTATTATCACGCGAACGTCATTAAAAACCAAAGCGTGTAGCGCTGATAAGTCTAAGAGTAGGGAATTCTGCTGCATGCCGCTAGCTCCTCCCGGACATTCTGATTGGCGGCGGCGGCAGACTCCGCCCCCTTATCTCAAACCATTTTCATTGGCTTGGGGCAGTCTGCAGCAAGCACTTTTTTTATCTTCCAAACCAATGAGAAACGCCTCACCAATCCCGTTTCCTGTGCAAGATCCTAAACCAATCAGGATTTTTGGGCGGAGTCTGTCGCAGAACTCTCAAATTATCTCTACTTCTAAGATGTGAAGGTTTATAGGTAGTTTACAACCGTTGTGTATTTATGATTGTTATCCAGTAGTATACTCGATAAAGCTAAAACAGAAAATTGCCTAAGTTAGTAAGATACTGTTCCGCAGATTTTACTACTGAAAACAGGGGGTTTTCAACTCATTTCGAGGCTTTGTTTCTGTACAAACAGAAACTTCCAACAGAACGAAATAATTGATAAATAAAATCGCAGATATGACTTCACCGAATCTAATGCGTTTGATAGTTGATGTTTTTATCTATCGAGGTAAATAACACTGATCATAATGTTATCATTGTATATCGCTTATGTCCAATTGTTTTATACACAACAAGAGAAAACTTATTTTTTATTAGTTCAACAGACCTCATAATGGTTAATATTACAGCTAGTAGTGGAAAATAGTATATTATATACAAAATGTATGTATTATTATGACTCAAACATCAAGAAATAATAAAGAGCGTAACGATGAGTAGGGAGTTCCGCAAGCTCCTCTCGATTTTTCTCCCAAGGATTCTGATTGGCAACGGCAGGCCCCGTCCTTTTGTCCCAAATCATTCTAATTGGTAAGGGGCAGTCTGAAGCAAGTTCTTCCCCTATCGTTCAAACCAATTAGAAACTTTTAATTCTACCCGTTTTCTGTGCAGGCTCCTGAATCAGTCAAAAGGCTAGAGAGGAAAATGAGGAGGAGCTTGCCGCAAAACACTCAAATTATCTCTACTTTTAAGACGCGAGGGTTTTATAAGTAGTTTACAACCACCCACGGTTTTATCACAAGATCAATGAACAAAACAAAATATGCAAATATTTTGTTCCTTTAATAAATATTTTTGTAATAAATTATCCAGGTTGCGAGCTTTGATCCCCAATCACAAATAAATTTTATTATTTTCCATTTTTTATGGAGCGAATTACGGTTTCTTTCGCAGAAAAAGACTTTTGCAAAGCCTATAATAACGGTAACTAAATACGTAATTGCCCACTGCATAACCGATAACATCTACTTTTTCCACTACTAGCTGTAAAAAGCAGCATTATCATGTCTGTTGAACGACTATGAAGTAGGTATTCTCGCCTTTTATAAATTTATAAATTGTATAAAAGTTTTATAAAATAATTGTGCGAGAGCTAAAAGACGCACGAGACTTCATGACGTTTTACTGACGCGTTTGTTTATTGATTTCCAGAAACAAAGCCTCAGTATGGATTGAAAACGCACTGTTTTCAGCATCGAATCTAGTAATGGAAAATAGTATTATATACCAAGGTTGTGAAATATATTATTATCACCCCGAAGGTCAAGATTAAAAACCAGAGCGCTGATGGGTCTAAGAGTAAGGAGTTCTACGGCATGCTACAAGCTCCTCCCAGGCACTATTATTGGCGGCGACAGACTCCGCCCCCTTATCTCAAACCATTTTGATTGGCTTGGGGCATTCTGCAGCAAGCACTTTCTCTAGCTTCCAAACCAGTGAGAAACGCATCACCAATCCCGTTTGCTGTGCAAGATCCTAAACCAATCAGGATGATTGGACGGAGTTTGTCGCAGAACTCTCAAATTATCTCTACTTCTAAGGCGTGAGGGTTATAAGTAGTTTACAACCGTTGTGCATTTATGATTTTTTCTAGTAGTAGACTCGATAAAGCTAAAACAGAAAATCGACTAAATTAGTAAGATACTGTTCCGCAGATTTTATTACTGAAAACAACGGGCTTTCAACTCATTTCGAGGCTTTGTTTCTGTAGTAATTAATAAATAAAACCGCAGGTAGGTCGACAGCAAGTCTAATGCGTTTGATAGTTGATGTTTTTATCTTCCTGAGTAAATAACTCATCATAACGCTATCACAGTAGATCGCTTATGTACAGTTATTTTATACAGAAAAAGAGAAAACTTATCTCATATTAGTTCAACAGATTTCATAATGTATATATTACAGCTAGTGGTGGGAAATTCTATACAAAGCTTATGGGGTACCTTATTATTACCCAAACATCAAGAAATATTAAAGACTGTAGTGATGAGCAGGAAGTTCTGTAAGTTCCTCTCGATTTTTCTCCTGAGAGTTCTGATTGGCAACAGAAGACCTCGTCCTTTTGTCCCAAATCATTCTAATTGGTTGGGGGTAGTCTGAAGCGAGTTCCTTCTCTATTGTTCAAACCAATGAGAAACTTCTCACCCTACCTGTTTCCTGTAGAGGGTCCTGAATCAATCAAAACGTTATGGAGGAAAACACTCAAATTATCTCTACTTCTAAGACGCTAGGGTTATATATGTAGTTTACAACCACAAAATAATTGTAGACGCACTGTTTTTATCATCGAGTCTAATAGTGGAAAATAGTACTTTATACCAAGGTTCTGAAGTATATTATTATGACCTGTACTTAGAGACTAAATGCCAAAGCGCGTAACGATGATGGAGATAAGAGTAGGGAGTTCTGAGGCATGCCCCAAGCTCCTCACGGGCATTCTGATTGGCGGCGGCAGACTCCGCCCCTTATTTAACTTCTAAAAAATTCTCACCTTACTCTGTTTTCTGTGCAGACTCTTAAACCAATGAGAACGCTTAGAAGGAAAATCGAGAGGAGTTTCCTCAGAACTCCCAAATTATTCCTACTTTTAAAACGTGAGGGATATAAGTTGCGAACAAAAACAAAAGCGCAATCTTCATGACAACTTGATCCAACCGTCATCCCATAAGGATCAACAACAACGTAAAAAATTAATTCTCTTTCATAAATAAAACTCAATATCAAATAACGAAGCTTTCCAAATAGGATGCGACCCTTGTAAGACACTGTAAGTAGGTCAGATTTTAATTAATACCAAATGTTCAGTCTACCTGATCAAAATAATTTGCCCGGTCTCCCTCGGCTTCCGATAATTCGATTATCCTTTCAGGCTAGCGCCCCCGACAGGCACCTCGATAATGAGAATATTCGAGAAAGCCGCTTAGTATTGAGAATACCTGCCTTTAGTTAATGAAGTCTTTCGTATACCTTTTTCTAGATCATTAATAATAATCACCCTGCGTTAATGGTTTCGAAGACTAAAAATAAAGCGATTCCCTGGGTTATTTATTAAACGGCAAAGTCTAGCAGTAAAATCTAAAGTAATGATAGTTCCAAGACTCTAGATGCGATTATGTCGTTTAAAAAAAAAAAAGAAAAGTGACTTTTTTATGGTACAAACTAAACTAAAATTATTTATTACTTTTGATACGAATGCAAGCATCTAGCACCTTATTTTGAGCTTGGAAATTGAAGATTAAAATTTTATCTCTATGCATGCCCGGGAAAGTTCTCCACTTTTAAAATCAATCATTACACAAGTAAAAAGTTATATACAGTCGTTTTTGATTTCAACCTACTTATGCTGAAAAAGACGAAATTGTAATTATCAGATCTAAAATTAATTCAAATATTTTATGTTATATTACATATAACACCATGTTTCTAGTTGCTTTGAACTGAGGTGATGGTAGATTTAATTTAAAAAATATGCAACTAAATTACTTAGTCCTGACAAATCTTCAAAATACAAAAATAGGAAAGAGGAAAGTTGTTCGAAAACTTAGAGAAATCTCAATTAAAAAAATATTTTTAACCACAAACACTCGTTCAAACGAGGAACTTATTTAAAAATTTCAATCCAGAACTAAAATTTGCGGAAATATTTTTTTTACTTTTTGAGTAATACCTCCTTTCCACCCGCTAGAGCAAAAAAAAATTTGCAATTGAATTTCTACTGAAATTAGAAATTAGCAAAATTGGGAGAAAAATTAAAATTTGGAGGACTCTCAAAGTTAATTGCTTTTATCCATTGTAGCACTTAACAAATTTAAATATTAGAAAAACACTTTTCATTGACATATCTGTTGATTTTTTTCCTGTATAACCCAAACATTTCTTAGTGGCTCGACCTCTAAAGGTTCCTTTTTTTATTTTTAGCTTCCTGCTCTAACTCTAACACTAACTACAATTTTGACACACTATTGAAACTTCCTGAATATAAATTGCAGTAATGTACAACGAATTAAAAGATTTGAACAGTTTTATACATCCGCTGACTTAATGAGGTCTCGTAACTCTATAAAGATTCTTAGGTATCTAAAGCACGCTCTCTCACTAAAGAGTCTGGTGTAAAAGTCTTTCTCAACTAAAAGGGTTCATTGAAAATTCACCTTCAATGCAGTTCCTTTCAAATGTTAACAAAGCATCTGGCGCCGAGAAACTCAGATTCAATCAAGTCGACTCGCGGCAAAATTCTGATGGCTCTAAAAGTTTAGATGTATTGTCGATTGAGCTGTGCGCCTTTTGAATTTTTAATGCTCTCCATACTCTAATAAAATATTGGAAAAAACGGTTATATTTTCCTTTTTTTTTGCTCTTCTAATACGGCTCGACTTTTAATCTCAGCTAACTAACATAATACGTTCCGAAGTTTTCAATATTATACCAAGGGAATAATGAATTAAAATTCGGCTATAATAGCTTTCGTCGCTCACGGGCTTCCAAATTAACTTTAAACTTTCGTTGAGATATTGAGATTGACGTGAACATTTTGCGAATAAACGTTCGTAATTAAAAGTTTATAATTAACGTTTCAGCATGAATTTTCAATTTAACGCCATTACAGAATTTCGCTCACCACTGCTTTTACTCCTCAACAGGGATTATATTTGGGTGGGGGGGAGAAATATCGAACATAAGTTTCCAATGAGTTACAAATTGGGCGTCAAGGCAAAATAATAAAAAGTTTTTACCCAAGGAAAAAGATGTACATTAAAATTAGACGAGGTAGCAAAGAAGGAATTACACAAATGCTAAAAACCAAATAAGAAAGTGAAGTAGTGACGATCATAGCTGAAGAAAAAGAAACCAGAACAGTTCATACTTACACAGAAGATACTTCCACAAGCAGTGTTTGAAACCGCAGCAATAGAACAAGACAAGGCGAAGAAGGAACTTCACAAAAATAGGGTTAATAAAACAAGAAAAAGCGGCAAAGAAATTACACAAATTGTGTAATGTTTTATTTAATAATAATAATTAAAACTAAACAACTCTTTTTGAGAAATTATAGTCTCATTTCGAAATCGAAAAACGACCTGTACAAGTGCAAGAAACGATGGTAGGCGAAGAAACGTGTTGCAGAAAAAGAGAACCTCGAAGAAGAGAAAAGAATGAAGAAATTCTTCCCATTTCAGTAATTGAAGAAGAAGTGCAAAAATCCCTTTTTTGAATAAGGAAAGGTTAAAAAGAAAGTTATCAAGCGCGTTAAAAAAAACAAAGAAAAGCCAAGATGAAGTCATCAAAATTCGCAATGTCGAGGAAGAAGAGAATCAACCAGAAACCACGGATCACCAAGAAATTCCAGAAGAAAATAAAGCTGTAAAGGTGAAGCGCGTTGAGAAAACGAAGAAAGGAGGAGGGAAGTAGTAGAAGAAAAACAGGAAGAAGTGTCAGAGCAACCACTCACTATTGTAACAGTTTGGTTTTGCTACTAGAATTATGAGAATAAATCTACCTTCTTGATTGCTTTCGGCTTCATTACACTCGATAAATTTACCGTTGATTAGTGGGATATTATTACAAAGTACATTTTAGCTTGCAGGTACAGTTGAGGTAAGTCGTTATTACCCATTTTTTCCGAAAATTTTCTTTAGGAATTAATAGAATTGACAACATAGAAAATTATAGGTGGTGGTAGAACTTAAAAATATTTATAATAATATCAATTTTTGGAATAAATATAATAATAATATACTATATATACTATATATAATGAATGTTGTAAGACAAAGGAAGAACATAACTGAACTAAGCTAATCAAAAGAAAACTAGAACCGATCTAACCTGAACTAATCAAACCAAAAGATTTCTCATAGAAAACAAAACAGCCCTAACGGGCCGCTTGGCGGCATAGACCTGTATGACCAAAGCAGCCGCTGTATCTTTAACAAAACTGCTCAAAGGAAAAATATAACTAAACTGACCTAACAAAAACAAAAATCGAACTGTACTAACCTGAACTAACCTGAATTAATCTAAAATAACCTAAACAAAGGAGCCCTCATAAAAAAAAAACAAAGCGGCCGCTTTGTTTTCGTAATTTTCATCCCAATGATAATTTTGACCCCCACAATCCCCATGACAGTGTTTTATCATAACCTCACAGTGACCTCACATTGCATTAGTCAAGTCGACTTCCATTGTATAGCTTGTTTAAGGTAATCGAAATTTATTATTATATTTATTCTAAAAATTGATATTATTATGAATGTTTTTAAGTTCTACCACCGGCTCTGGTACACTTGAGGGAAATCGTTATTACTCATTTTTTTCGAAAATTTTCTTTAGAAATTAATAAAATGGACAAAATAGAAAATTATAGGTGGTGGTAGAACTTAAAAACATTTATAACAATATCAATTTTTAGAATAAATATAATAATAAATTTCGCTTACCTGAAACAAACTATACAATGGAAGTTGGAAGACAAAGGAAAAACATAACTAAACTAACCTAAAAAAACAAAAATCGAACTGTACTAACCTGAACTAACCTGAATTAATCTAAAATAACCTAAACAAAGGACTTTGTAATTTTGATCACCATGATAATTTTGACCCCCACAATCCCCATGACAGTGTTTTATCATAACCTCACAGTGACCTCACATTGCATTAGTCAAGTCGACTTCCATTGTATAGCTTGTTTAAGGTAATCGAAATTTATTATTATATTTATTCTAAAAATTGATATTATTATGAATGTTTTTAAGTTCTACCACCGGCTCTGGTACACTTGAGGGAAATCGTTATTACTAATTTTTTTCGAAAATTTTCTTTAGAAATTAATAAAATTGACAAAATAGAAAATTATATATATACAATTTTTAGAATAAATATAATAATAAAGTTCGCTTATCTGAAACAAACTAAACACTGTCGTGGGGATATAAATTGAAACGACATTTGTCACAAATGTCAACAAGTGACATTAGTGAAAAACTTTGAGTAAATTATGAGATTATTTTGAAAAATATGGTAAAAGTTACATTTTTTCTTCGGTCAGGTTAATTAAAGACAAAGCGGCCCGTGAGGGCCGCTTTGGCCATAAAGGACCCATTGCTATAAAGGGCCAAGCGGCCCGTTAGGGCCGCTTTGTTTTTCTATGAGAAATTTTTTGGTTAGGTTAGTTCAAGTTAGATAAGATTGGTTCAGGTTAGTTCAGTTCTAGTTTTCCTTTGATTAGGTTAGTTCAGTTATGTTTTTCCTTTGATCAGGTTAGTTTAGGTTAGGTCAGGATAGTTCAGGTTAGTTCAGTTCTAGTTTTCTTTCGGTTAGGTTAGTTCAGTTAATTTTGCTATGAAGGATCCTTTGGTTTGGGTAGTTCGGACTAGAAACGAACTTTAAAGTAGTGCGTTTTACCATATTTTTCAATATAATCTACATAATTTACAAGGTTACACAGAGTTTCTCAAAAATGTCACTTGTTGACATTTGTGACAAATAGCGTTTTAATTTATATTCCCATGACAGTGTTTTAACGTAACCTTCAAGTCAACTTCCATTGTATAGTTTGTTTGAGGTAAGCGAAGCTTATTATTATATTTATTCTCAAAATTGATATTATTATGAATGTTTTTAAGTTCTACCACCACCTATAATTTTCTATTTTGTCCGTTCTATTAATTCCTAAAGAAAATTTTCGAAAAAAACGACTTCCCTCAAGTGTACCAGAGCTAATATCTCAAATCTGTAAGGACTTGGCGCTGTGAAAGCGCTCAGGTTCTTTATTACAGTTGGGAAGCGGCGCATGTTACATTTTGGACCTGTCACAACAACATGAATTGGGAACATTTTTGGGGAAGGGTCGCCATTTGTTGCTTCTCTTCAGTCTCTAAGTCTATGACACATGGTGACAGTACGGACACTGATTTTGCCTTCTTGCTTCAGTCATGATTTTTCTATTTCTTGTCTTGGAATTTGCTGCAGGCATGAAAGGTTGGTCGTTAGAGAAGAAAAGTTGAATTTATATTTTGCATCTCGATAATTTTTCAACTTTTCTTCGAAGAAAATTTCTAGCCAATATTAGTGTTCAATCTTCGCGTGGCCGAAATTACCTCCGTTCCACTACCGGATTTTATTGGCCTTCACTTGTGAAACACCTTGCTGGTAAACATTTCTATGACGTATTTTTTTGGACCCATTTCAAGAAGTTCTTTTGTATTTTAATTTATTAGATTGCAAAGTGTTGATTTTCGTGTAGAAAGACCACCTTTGAGAGAAGTTCTAGTGATGGTTTGTGTCCTCCTCAGAGGTAAGTCTTCCGGTCATGTGCGTTCTGCAACTTCATTATTAGTATTTCGCCTTGTTCTCTTGCGTTTTTATTCTGGTTTTCGACTATTATAGTTCGTTATAACCCTAAGTACTACGTAGGCTACCACTACTCCAACTACTTGTGACACCTCCTTGAGCCCGCGCAAAGTATTTGTTTATTATATTGTATTTATTATATTATAGTTGTCCCTATTGCTGCTATGGCTATCATCGTGGTGGCCATCGAGCCAACTCCGAGACCTCTAGACCCACATCTCTAGTGTAACTGACCATATGATGAGACTGTTACGACACCAACATCCCTAGTCTAACGTCGGTATATTAGTGACTCGTCGTCGGTATATTATAGACTTTATATTTTTGTTAACTTGGTAAACCCGTGCTATTGCCCTAATTTATTGAGGTTCCCTTATATCTAGGAGGCATCCTGTTGAGTCTGTAAGCAACAGGTAGCGCACCATTATAGCCGAGCTTTATCTGAGCCACTTCGCAACCTCAATTTCTTGGCAAAAGCAAGTGTTCCCTTAAGGCGGCTTTTGGCCACCAATTAATATTATACCATTACTACACCATTACCACACCACACACCACCTGGAAGGGTAACCATTGTATATTGTTAAACTTGTTTTATTATTAATATATGACCACACCACCTCACACAGTGCTTTCATTTTGCTAATGTTCTTTTTGGTATGAATAAAAGGTCTCACTATCATCGAAGAACTAGTTGCGGAACTACAAGAATCTACAGTTGTTGAAGATTTAGTGATGAAGAGTAAGAAAGCAAAGAAGCGGGTTATCAAGAAGAAACGAGGTAATAACGAAGAAAAACGCACATTAACCTTTAAACGAAGAAGGAAAAGCACCACAAACAACGGTCGTTATTGCTGAAGAGAAGGTACCAAAATCTGGTCCAGAGCCCCCCTAATATTCGCATTTGAAGGGCTACCCGAACAAATTACGGAAAGCACAGATATTGAACAAATTCGCCCCAAGAAAAAAACTGTTAAAAAAGTAATTAACGATGAAAGGTGATAAGATGACACAATTGTGAGCTAAAAAAAAACAAGCTAGCATAACGAAACATTTCATTTTCCATATTTCTGGAATTAAAATAGGTAGAGTATTGTAGTTTTTACAAAACGTTCTTTTTACCTGTCATATCTTATATACAGGGGGTACCTATATGTTTTTTCAAAAGAAGTGAGAAAAAGGGACTAGTATTATCAAAAAACGCCCTGGGTTCTTTGACTTAGGAAATATATTGCTCTTGTTTGGGCTGCATCAGATAGAACAATACTTGCCATTTTCAGTGAAGCTTTAATTCACGAGATTGGAGTAATAAGTCGATATTTGTAAAGGTTTTTATAAATTTAATTTTAAACTCTTCCACTCCCTTTATTTGAAAAGTAAGAGAAAAAAGACAGATACGATAAGTATTAGAAATAATTAAGATTACGAACATCAATTTTTTATTTAGGGTCACATTTACAATTTGGTAAACACAGACATTTCTTTATTTGATATCGCTGTTATGCCCTTTTCAATGGATTTAAGAAGCTGTAAATAATTTACAGCAATTTCTCTGAGTCTTATCTAAGAATGTGCGTGTGAAACATACAGTCAAAAGCGCGGTTTTGTTCTTATATGCGGAAAAAACGAATTAAACTAACCGGAAAATAATGATACCCTAAAATCAAAAGGCCATCCTAAACAAATTAAAAAAAATTTAATCGTTAATTTAGACAGTCTTAGTATGGTTATTTCAAATGAAGTAAAATTATTTTTAACCTTCTATTCATTAACAAAAAAATAATTATAGCCGTTACAAGAAAAATTTCTCCTGATAAAAGTTTAAGAAAACCGAAACGTTGCATTAAGATTTCAAGTTCGTAGGTGTATTTTAAATAACTTTTAAGAAACGGTACATCGTAAACTGTTAAAACCGTTTTGTTATAGCTCCAACAATTAGTATTGTACAGTTTTTTGTTTTAAAGTTCTATAAAAGTTAAAACTTGACATAAATAACTTTAAACTCACAGTATAATCGAAATGTGCAATCAAAATTGGATGGTTCCATTAAAAAATATATAAAAATCGCGTTACCTTCCAATATAACCGAACGACCAGCCATATTGAAAATTTTTTTTTCACTTAACCCTTTAGATTTTGAAAATGCTTTAGAGACAACCTGTATAATATTTTAAAACATTCTTTGCTTAGCAAAAACGTGTTTTATATACTATTTGTATATACAGGGTGTCCTATAACTATAGGGACACAGAGTAAGTGCAGACTGTGCTTCAAACCTCCTGCCTAACGTTTTGTGTCAAACAACCGAAAGTAATAATCGAAGTTGGATTGAGGGCCCTCAAATAGGAAACATTTTTTATAGAAAAAAATGTGAAATTTTTTATTGGAAAAATAAGAAATCGTGATCGTCATTTTAAAAAGTTTTAAAACATTTTTATTTCTATAAAAATGCAGCCCAATTGTCCTATTTGGAAGGCCTCAATCAAACTTTGAATACTACTTTTGGCTTCTTCATAGAAAACGTGAGCGAAACACCTTGTATATGTACAAATAAAGTAGTGGCTTTCTTCAATTACATGATTAGTTTATTTTAGTGATGACATTCCAGAATTTACCCTTTTATAAACTGATCCATCAGCTGAGTACATCAATTATTAATTTAGTAAAGAGTTCGCCTATTACATAAGTAAATAAATTCCTTGACTAGATAATTTTGGTAACGACGTTCGAAAATGTACAGGGTATCCCATTTTCGGCACTTTTGCGGGGTATCTCCCTGATTTTTAAAGATAGAGGGTTGCGGTTTTCTCGACAGTGTGCTACTTTTTTGTGAAACTAAAGATGGCGCCAGCAGAATTTTTATAGCCCTTTTGGTTTTTGAGATACAGGGTGGAATTGAAAAGTATCGCTTTTGAGGCACCCCCCGCATCACAGTTATCTTTAAACTTATCCAAGAAGTTAAAACGCAATCTTAAATAATTTGTTCCGTAGAATCCAATGGCGTAGTCAGTTCTTTCCTAGCAACTTCAGTTTTTGAGTTACGAAGCAAATATATGTTTTTTTAAATGGAACACTCTGTATATTATTTTTCTAGTTTATTAGTCATAATGTGGGCTTTCCAAAAATATATAATTGTATGCAAATATTTTCAAAACAAAGCTCAGAATTTAAGATTTTCTTAAATTTTTATTTTTGTCCAATTCGTAAGTAGTAGGCTATGGCTAAAATATTATTAGGAACAAAATCGATGTAAGTAATAATTATTCTAATTTATAACATCTTCAAATTTAATACAAAAAATCTTTTTTAAATCTCAGTATCTCAGTTATTAGTTATTTATTACAGCATTCAACATAATTAAGTAAACAGTTTTTAAAGGTGGTTTTCAAAATGACGGCCATTTTCCTGTATGCAAAATTGGCACATTTTCGTTATTCTTCTAATCGCGTTAAAAAGAATCATAGGCCTTCTTTGCAAATTTTGGAAAGTTAAATTGATTGCCGCAAGAAGCTCCGCTCGAGACTGATACTGTGTTTTATAGACTTCATTTTGCATAAAACCCCATAAAAAAAAATCCAAAATTGAAAGATCGGGAGATCGAGGGGGCCACCTTACAGGTCCGTAGGTACCAATCCACCTTTGAGGAAAGTTATCGTCTAAAAATTCCCTTAAAAGGGCAGAGTTGTGGCTTGGGGCACCATCTTGTTGAAAAAAAACGGCATTATAAAGGGCCAAGGGAACATTTTCCATCAGTTCTGGAATAACTTCCTCAAGAATTTCTCGGTAACGATGCGCTGTCAGACCTCCTTCAATAATTCTGTAGACTATGCGTCTTCCAAAAATGAAACACGAGACTCCAACCCCAAAACGTCCTTGTTGTGCCCTCTCAAAAGTTAAATGGTGATTTTCTGTGGACCAATGTCTAGTATTATGGCGATTAAAAATTGCCGCACTTGAAAAATAACATTCATCGGACCAAATAACGAGTCTGCCAAAAGATTCATCAGTATGGATTTGTTGTAAATACCATTGGCAAAACAACATTCTGCGCTCGGCATCGCCAGGGTGTAAACGTTGAACAATGTGGAATTTATAGGGGTGATACCTATATTTTTTCAAAATTCTCTGAGCATCAGACTTGGATACACCAGTTGCTTCCTCTATATGCTTGCAAGAAGATGAAGGCTTTGCTTCTACATAACCCAATACGTTTATCTCTTTTCTCTCTCTATCTTGTTTGGAGTATGAATTAGGCCTGGGCTGGACAAATGATCCGTGCTCTACTAGATTTGATTTAATTCGGGCAAATATGTCTGGGAAAGGTTGCCTTCTCTCTGGATATCTAATAATAGCAAAAACGACCCCTAAGATGGTATCCTAACCATAGCGTGCAAAATACTTTACCTTTGGAAATATACTTCCGAAGCTTCTTGGGGATTTTCATTAGATTGTATAAAACAAACCAACATATCATACTTCTCATAATTTTCGTAAACCGCCATTATTGTAACAAAATTAATTTAATTAGCAGCTAAATAGTAAAATAGAAACACCAAAACAACAAGCATATTACTAATAAAAACAAAGAGTGACAAAACCACAAAGTTTTTGACATATTGCCTTTTGTTTCAAATAAGCTAGCCATCTAGCCATAGCCTACTACCAACGAATTGGACAAAAATGAAAATTTAAGAAAATCTTAAATTCTGAGCTTCGTTTTGAAAACAATTGCATACAATTATATATTTTTGGAAATCCCACATTATGACTAATAAAATAAAAAGATAATATACGGGGTGTTCCATTTAAAAAAACATATATTTGCTTCGTAACTCAAAAACTGAAGTTGCTAGGAAAGAACTAACAACGCCACTGGATTCCACGGAAAAAATTGTTTAAGAATGCGTTTTAACTTCTTCGATAAGTTTAAACATAACTGTAATACGGGGGGTGCCTCAAAAGCGATACTTTTCAATTCCACCCGGTATCTCAAAAACCAAAAGGGCTATAAAAATTCTGCTGGCGCCATCTTTAGTTTCACAAAAAAGTAGCACACTGTCGTGAAAACCGCAACCCTTTATCTTTAAAAATAAGGGAGATACCCCTTAAAAGTGCCGAAAATGGGATACCCTGTACTCTTACAAAACTGATGACAATTACTTTCTTTCTTATTGTTTTTACTGTTGTGGACGTAATAAATTTAGAAATGTAGTTCTGAATGAAATTCTTCCTACGAAGTCTACTGTTGTTATAATTTTGCATTTTAATGTATCTGAATTAATCTATGAGATTAACAAGGGTTCCTCTAAAAACGTTATTTATTTACTGCACCCATTTCCCGAAACGAAATAGGGGGTGTTTATTTGAAGATATCATCTAGTGATTTGTGAAATGTCAAAAGAAAAGGATGAAAGAACAAACGTCCATTTACTTTGATTATGATGCTAATTTTGCGACTTTATGATCCTTCATCAAGTAACGTTAAATGTGATTCTTTTGTAGTGGCTCTTTACTATTTGCTTTTCCGGGGATTTTCAACGGTATTTGAGAATTTAATTAAACTCAATTTGGTAACTTTCCTATGGGCCCCATCGAATTAGAATCAGCACGTAATTCGGCGATTACCAGGGGTTGTGGTCGGACCCTATTCAGTTTAACTTCGATTTATTTCAGTCAACTTTTCGAATAATACCAGATCCGGCTATTTAACCAAAACCCTTTATTTGCAGTAATTTTCCCTGCTTGTTGAAACGTTCTTTGTTTCTCCCCCAGTAAACGATAAATCAGTTTCTGATTTTTACCAGCCCCCTCTATCTTATTTCCAATTACAGTTCAATTTCGATCTACAATTACATCGTTTCTAACTCAATCTTCACGCGAATTTTCCGACGATCCATAACCAACTTCTTTTCCTTTTTACGGAATAATAGATCTCAATTTTGCATCGATCAAAACTGATTGGCCCTATATCGATTTCCGGCCCTTATTGCCTTATTTATGCGAAAAAGATTGGTTTTTCTGGACGCGAAAAAGGCGGATTTTATCATGAGATCCGGGAAAATAGTTTTCCGAATGTTATCGTTGAAATCTTAAGCAGCTTGTGTATTGCGTGGCATAAAGGGATTTCCGGAAACATGAGTTTTACGCACGGATGCGTCCATTTATTTTGGACTTGAATAATTCAAGAATCTCGGTCTATCGAGACGTGTTCAACCATCTGTGGCTGATGGGAACGAAAATCTATTATATTATCGGGAATGGGATACAGTTTTAAGGATGTTATCTTTGTCAGGGAATTTCGACTCCCCATTTAGACTTAGGCTTCAGTTCCTTTTATAAAAAGACTCTTTTTTTAAATTCACACATTTTACTGGAAAGGTATTAAGTAAATATTTGTCTCTAACGATATGTGTGTACTAATCAAATCTTAAAAATTCTCGGGTTTAATTTGAGGTGATAATTAGTAAGAATGTGAAAATACAATCTAATGGGTTTTCCGGGATGGAATTTCTTCCCGACTTTTCGCCTACAGCTGCGGTAAATATTATGAAAGGCGATGAGGCAATGGGCGAAGTGATCTCCCGTGCTTCCCGACGTTGACTGATTCGACTGTGGTGAGCTCCGTGGTATTTATTAGCCCGTCATCGAATTTGATAATGTCTGCCGCAGCTGTAGACGAAACCTCAGCAAGAAATTCCATTAGACCACGCCTTCAAAACACTTTAGTTTGTAATGTAGAGAAAGTTCCAATTACAATTCCTCCTCAAATTAATGCACAAACCAAGCAAACGCCAAAAAGCCCCTTTCTCTACAGAAAATTAAAATTACAAAGAACATTCTAATTATCACTTACAGCACAATTTCCGTGCCCCAGATTATTGATCCTGAAATCAAATCTCACTCCTCTTGTGTATCGAGAGTATTAGCGGTTTTATCTACACCGCGCTTTTCAGCTATACGTGGTCCCTTTGAGACAGCAAAATATCAATTTTTTAGGATCAAACGCATCGCATCGAAATGTAGCCACTAGTGACCCGCGTTAACCTTCATCTGGAATTCTAATTAAGTTTTTAATCTAGATAGAAAACGTGATCTGCTATAAAGTCTGGATCAAGTCGCTAACTTTCCTTATTAGCTAATTGAGACGTCGACACGACTTCAGTCGCTCCTTAAACGTAATAAAGTTTCAAGGAGTAAAAAGATAGTTAATAACTTTCATTTTTAATAAAAAAAAAATCTTTCTACTTCCTAGAGTTTTGATTGAAAAGAAAATGTGTTTCTCATTCTAATTAGTTATCTTTCTACTTCATAGAATTTGGATCGAACAGAAAATGTGCATCGTATTCTAATAAATTATGACAAAATTCACCCTTCAAAAGCATGAGGGATTTTCTCAAACGAGCTCATTTTAGATTTAGTAAACAAAAGAAACGTAAAAATAACTTCATATTTTAATTAAAAAAAACATTTTGACATCCTACAGTTTCGATTAAACTAAAAATGTGTATCGTATCCTAATAAATTATGACATCAACAAAATTCACATTTCAAAGGCACTCGCAAATGTCTCATGGATAATTTTCCTAAACGATCTCATTTTAAATTTTGTCTTCAAAAGCAACGTTCAAGCTGTGCCTTCTTGACGTTTCCTGAAGCCTAAGGGCTTTTACCGAGAATTGTCTGCAGGGAACACAGCATATCGTTCTCCTTTTGCTTTCACGTAAACGCTCGTGATATTTGTTTACGTTGTAGAAAATTATGTCAACGCTTCTTTTTGAACAATATCAAAAGGACATTAGTTATGACTAGAAGTTTAATCTAAAGGGAATGGAAAAACACAAAAGGTAGCAAAGTGGCCTCTACGATTCTCTGCACCAAAAAAAGGCTCTTTCTACTACTACGCCAATCAAGATCGTACTATTTCCATGTTTTGTTAAGTACACTAGGACGCTCTAGTCTAAACCAATTGGGTAATTTCTTGAAATGTGAGCAATTTTAAGATAACCCTCCCTTTGAACGTTTTCAAAAAAATTTCGGATTTTCTGTTCTGTTTTTGAGCGGAATGGCACACTTGCAATCCCTTGAGAACATGACAAACTCAATTCGAATGGAATTAACCTCTAAAGAGGTTTTTTTTAAAAATGGTCCAACAACCGATACTAAAAGTGCCTAAAAATCGACCTCCGAAGGGGTCGATCTCCGGAAATATTGCACATACGGAACTTCTGGTGGCTGGTGGTGAAAGAGGATATTAAAAAGAGGAAAAAACAGTTGGATTCACTAAAATCGCTCCAGGCGTTCTCAAGTTACAGGCCGTTAAATTTGAGAAATGTGAAAAAAGTCGCCCCAACCCCCCCCAAAAAATAGTAATACCCCCCTTTAAACATTTTCAAAAAAATTCTGGGAAATTTTTGTGTTGTTTTGAGCGGAATGGCACGCTTGCAATCCTTGAGAACGTAAGAAACTCGATTCGAATGAAATTAAACTCAAAAGAGGTTGTTTTAAAAATGGTAAAAAAGCGCGATTCTAAAAGTGCCTAAAAATCGATTTCTGAAGGGGTCTATCTCAGAAAATATCGCACCTACGGAACTTCTGGTGGATGGAGGTGAAAGAGGACATTAAGAAGAGGAAAAAACAGTTGGATTGACTCCAATCGGTCAGGTTCTCAAGTTACATGCCGTCAAAGTTGAGAAATGTGAAAAAAGTCGTAATACCCCCCCCCCCTTTGAACATTTTCAAAAAAATTCTAGGAAAATTTTTGTGCCGTTTTTGAGCGAAATGGCACGATTGCAATCCCTTGAGAACGTAAGCAACTCAATTCGAATGAAATTAAGTTCAATAGAGGTTGTTTTAAAAATGGCAAAGAAACGCGATTCTAAAAGTGCCTATAAATCGAATTCTGAATGGTCTATCTCCGAAAATATTGCACCTACGGAACTTCTGGTCGATGGAGATAAAGATGACATTAAGAAGAGGAAAAAACAGTTAGATTCACTCCAATCGGTCCAGCCGTTCTCAAGTTACGGAAGTTGAAACGTCAAAGTTGAGAAATGTGAAAAAAGTCGTAATACCCCCCCCCTCCACCGTTTTAACATTTTCAAAAAAATTCTGGGAGAATTTTTGTGCCGTTTTTGAGCGGAATGGCACACATGGCTTGAGATCGTAAGAAACTCAATTCGAATGAAATTAAGCTCAAAAGAGGTTGTTTTAAAAATGCTAAAAAACGCGATTCTAAAAGTGCCTAAAAATCGACTTCTGAAGGGGTCTATCTCCGAAAATATTGCACCTACGGAACCTCTGGTGGATGGAGGTGAAAGAGGACATTAAGAAGAGAAAAAAAAACAGTTGGAGACACTACAATCGGTCAAGGCGTTCTCAAGTTACAGACCGTCGAAGTTGAGAAATGTGAAAAAAGTCGTAATACCTCTAAATTAAGCTCTAAAGAGGCTCTTTTTAAAATGGTAAAAAACGCGATTCTAAAAGTGCATAAAAATCGATTTCTGAAGGGGTCTATCTCCGAAAATATTGCACCTACGGAACTTCAAATCGGTCTAGTACGTCTCAAGTTAGAGAATTTCAAGTTTGAAAATCGTGAAAAAAAAACAAGAAACACCCTTTGGTCATTGAAAGAATGAACATTTTTTAATGTGGTTTTCCATCTAAATGAGACGATGTCTGACCGTTACAAACCGAATTTGTGTGAAAGTCGAACCAAATTCAAATTTCTTGTTTTTCACTACAATTTAAACTTTTTGGTCTAATTTAGGGTTAAATTTATTTTGCCTGAACATTCTCTGTCACCTGTTGGGCGCCAAATACTATGTTCTTAATTTCTTATTTTACACAAAAATTACAGTTTTTTTATTTACTATAAGCCTGCAATACAAGATTTCAGTTTTTACCATATTGAAAATCAGTCAATATAGTAAAAAAAATGTTTTTTCTTTGAATGAAAAACTAAATAGGCGTATTATTTTTTCCATGTAACTTACAAAATTTATCCTCTAGATTTTAGGGGATTAATAAAAGAAACTTATCGGGTTTGTGGTAGAAGGAAAACAGAGAAAACGCATCGGCCCGAGCCATCTCGTGTTTTATTGTTTCCGGTAAGTTCCCTTCACTCTCAGCGGCGCCCTTTTGTGGATAAAATTGTTTCTCGAATTTTATTCGTCTCCTGCTCTTCGATTTGTTGTAATAGCAAAAGCTTTCATTCGATTGATCATTCATCATAAGTTCCAGTTTTATGCCTGCCGCGAATACAGAGCAAAAAGGAATATACCCTATTTCGGTCATCTATAAAATTGCATTTTCGGATATGTATCCAGAAAGGAAAGAAAACTGCCTTCAGTATATTTCAGTCTAGCCCATTTTTTTGAGTTTTGCACAAATTTTTGCTTGTGTTCTATCCAAATCGATCGGAGAAATATCATACATATACAACAAGTAGGGTGAAGTAGATTAAATAAGTAATCGAAACATTGTGTGACTCATGATATTGACGTTGCAATGATAGCGAAGTAAAAGCATACCCCATTCACCATTTAATAACACTCATATTATAGAAATATTTTATTGAAAAATATTCTATACTAAACTATAACTTAAACATTTCTTAACCATTTTATTGGAAACTATTGAACATACCCCACAAAGCAGTGGGGAATGGAGAATGTTCAATAGTTTCCATTAAATGGATATTTCTTACCGGCCCAAACTCGGATAATACGAAAAGTTACCCGGATATAAATTAAGTTAATCGGGATAAGGGTTGAACCGCAATCTGTAGGACAGGTACCGCATAAATCACAACTCGGACTCTAATTTGAAAGCCCTGTAGAGTCGAAGCCATTGGCTGCCTTGGCAGGAAAATTTCCCCGTTTAATATAAAACACATAAATTGCCAATCAGAAAACCTTTGATTACTGGGAAAACGATTTACAGTTGCGGATAACGAGATTCCAATAAAACTGAGTGTTCGTTAATTATTGGAACGCAAATCACTCCAGGCCATGTTGAAATGCATTTGGCCATGGTGGTTCCATTATCTCGTGACAGGTCAGCAATTTGGGTTGTATAAACTCTCGTTTAATGGTTTCGGCTTTTTTGTGTGGTTAAAACGCTTGACCAATAAAGTTTCATTATCTACTTGGTCGAAACAATAGCTGCAGTTACAAACCAGAAAATGTCCGACTTTTGAGCAGTACCAAAATTCCAAATTATGGCCCTTATGAGCAAAATCAACAAACGTTTTAGTCCAGAAATCATTACCAGCAACAAGAATTTTCAAATTTTCCCAGTCCCGCTTTTAAAGTTTAAGTGACTTTTCAATATCTCCCCGGTTTTGTAATTGACGTAGGTCCAGGAGTACGCCCGAAGAAATTTAACGTTTTCGTATAGCGAGTACTCAATTCTTTCACTTTCTCAATCAGAATTGAAGGATGGCAATACTTTCGGAGCGACGTAGGTTTGCAACTCGAAAATGCAATCAAAACTGACTTTCGAAAAATCATTACTCCGTTATTTTGATTGTGTCATCTTTGTCTTCTAAAAGTTGATAGCCTTATTGATGACGTTTTCTAATGAACACCTCACACATTTTAAAAAAGAGAAATATGATATTTACTCAGTGAAACAACAACTAAATGTATTTTGTGGTTTGAATAGAAAAATAAGAAAATTTAGGAAATTCAGAAAAAAAACTATTTAGTTCGGAAGCTTGATGAAATATCTTTAGAATTTTATTTGCTGTCAATTCTATTTTCAACAGTACGACCATGCATTATTTCAAAATAATTTTGAAGTTTTTGTCTCCACGCATACGATGTGACTCCCCTCACTGCCAACCAATCAAATTTGTAACAAACAATGGTTTACATGAGTTGTAGAACGAATTGCTCAATAATCAGAGTAAGCGTACTGGTAACACTAATTTATCCTAAAAAGGGTTTCAGACAAAACATGTTGTTAACGTTTCAACAAATTTTCTAGAGTCTTCTTTAGAACTACCAAAAAAAATCTACCGGTACTGAATTACCAAATTATACAAATTTGAAGCAAAATCAAAATGGACATATTACAAACCTTTTTATATCATATATCAAAGTTACATCAGACAAAATTAAACAACTAGGCATTAAATACTGTTGCGAACTCGGGGTTCAATAATTCCAGTGTAACGATTTAACACGAAAACACTATTTATTAATTTATCAAATACACACGACTACTAAATAACTCACTAATTAACACTTTATAGCCTTCTATTATCGCTTCGTAACTTTAGCTTACTTATAGCTCGCTTAAAATAATACTACTACTTGCCTTTTTATATACAATCCTAAAATTACAGAAAAACCTAGAAAGTTCTTTATAAGAATTCTTGAATGATCTCACATAAAAAAAAAACGGTTGTAAACAACTGCCTTCTAGATTAAGCCAGACGAGCAATAAATCACTCGTGTCAGCCATGACGCAGCGCGGATAGGTCGCGAAGCTCCACCAACCAACACGCTCCCATGCGTTGCCCCGCCTCCCATGCGGCGTTGTTGCGAATCGTAACAATACAATATTAAAACAGGTTTTAGAACTTCTAAACACATTATGTACAACAATTGACAAAAACAAAACCACAAAAAAGTTTTAAAAAAAAATAAAAAAATAATAAAAATTGTGACCGAACCATTAAGAAAAAAAAATTTGGACGTCACTGCTCCGTATATTTATAAATAAGAAATACTAACCTAAACTAACCTAAACTATCCTGAACTAACTATCAAGAGATAGAATTTTTAACAATACATGATATTGCAAAGCTAGGTATATGCTAACCCGGAATCATTTACTTTTGTTACTAGACACGAAACATGACGTTATATGATATTCTGTCACTAGAAGTGACAATGTTCATGCGTTAGGAATTCCTAACGCACGGTTGTGTGTTCACAGGGCCACCACTTTCTCTTATTATGTATAGGGTTCATTGAAAAATAAAACTTTGATTATGTCATTCTTTTCTGACAAAATTTTACACCTTCATCGTCGGAAAAAACACCGTTTTTCTACGTTTGTTTACAAAGTTATATACCGGGTGTCCAGCAGAACCCTGTACGGTTGATTTGATTGAAAAACTTTTAAGAGTAGAGTTGTAGAACGTATGGTCAGCTATCATCCTATAATTTTGTCAATACCTCAGTTTTGGCGGTTTTTTGGAAAAACGCCTCGAAAGGTGCAAGAATTTGAATTTGACGCGTCACGCCCGCCATGCATGTGCAGTGTCGCCAACATAATAATTTATTATGTCAGAGTCCGAGCCGATTTTCTTTTCTTATTTATTTTGAGAGACTATCATGTAGTAATTAACGTGATTATGAAGTGAAAATGAACCGAAAAAATGTCACATGCATGGCGGGGGTAAGCGCCAAATTCAAATGTTTAAACTTTTCGAGGCGTTTTTCCAAAAAAACGACCAAAACTGGGGAATTGAAAAAATTACAGGATGATAGCTGACCATACGCTCTACAACTTTACTCTTAAAAGTTTTTCAATTAATTCAACCGTACAGGCGCAAAAAAATAAAAACCGATTTCCCATGTTAATCTCCTATGTCCAGGGTTCTGCTGGACACCCGGTATATAATTTTACATACACATCTTCGCATGGAAAATTGAATTTTACGCATTTACTTGGTTTTATTTTGCTTTTATGCAAAATAAAAGAGTGAGATAGCCGACACCTATACCCTCCTCAACCTCCAAGGCATTTGTGTGTGTGAGAGAAAGATTGAGTGCTCAATTCTCACACAGTCCAATAAATTCCAGAACCCTCCCCCTACGGTCAGTCCCTACAACAAATGTCGCGCGTTTGAGCAATAAAAGTTATTGATTGTCAAAGAGTGAGATAGCCGACACCTATACCCTCCTCTAACTCCAAGGCATTTGTGTGTGAGAGAAAAATTGAGTCCGCAGTTCCAACATGCTCTAATAAATTCCAGAACTCTCCCCCTACGGTTAGTCCTTCCAACAAATGCAGCGCGATTGAGTAAAAAATGTTATTGAATATCAAAGAGTGAGATAGTCGACACCTGTACCCTCCTCAACCTCCAAGGCATTTGTGTGTGAGAGAAAGATTGAGTCCTCAATTCTCACATGGTCCAATAAACTCCAGAACTTCCCCCCCCCCTACGGTAAGTCCCTACAACAAATGTCGCGCGATCCAACAATAAATGTTATTGAATATCAAAAAATAAGATAGCCGACACCTATACCCTCCTCAACTTTCAAGGCATTTGTATGTGAAAGAAAGATTGAGTGCTCAATTCTCACACAGTCCAATAAATTCCAGAACCCTCCCCCTACGGTCAGTCCCTACAACAAATGTCGCGCGTTTGAGCAATAAAAGTTATTGATTGTCAAAGAGTGAGATAGCCGACACCTATACCCTCCTCTAACTCCAAGGCATTTGTGTGTGAGAGAAAAATTGAGTCCGCAGTTCCAACATGCTCTAATAAATTCCAGAACTCTCCCCCTACGGTTAGTCCTTCCAACAAATGCAGCGCGATCGAGTAAAAAATGTTATTGAATATCAAAAAGTGAGATAGTCGACACCAGTACCCTCCTCAACTTTCAAGGCATTTGTATGTGAAAGAAAGATTGAGTCCTCAATTCTCACATGTTCCAATAAATTCCAGAACCCCCCCCCTACGGTCAGTCCCTACAACAAATGTCGCGCGCTTGAGCAATAAAAGTTATTGATTATCAAAGAGTGAGATAGCCGACACCTATACCCTCCTCAAACTCCAAGGCATTTGTGTGTGAGAGAAAAATTGAGTCCGCAGTTCCAACACGCTCTAATAAATTCCAGAACTCTCCCCCTACGGTTAGTCCTTCCAACAAATGCAGCGCGATCGAGTAAAAAATGTTATTGAATATCAAAGAGTGAGATAGTCGACACCTGTACCCTCCTCAACCTCCAAGGCATTTGTGTGTGAGAGAAAGATTGAGTCCTCAATTCTCACATGGTCCAATAAATTCCTGAACTCCCCCCCCCCTACGGTCAGTCCCTACAACAAATGTCGCGCGATTCAGCAATGAAAGTTATTGAATATCAAAAAGTGAGATAGCCGACACCTATACCCTCCTCAACCTCCAAGGCATTTGTGTGTAAGAAGAAGATTGAGTGCTCAATCCTCACACGGTCCAATAAATTCTAGAACTACCCCCCTACGGTCTGTCGCTACAACAAATGTCGCGCGATTGAGCAATAAAAGTTATTGAATATCAAAGAGTGAGATAGCCGACACCTATACACTCCTCAACCTCCAAAGCGTGAGACAAAAATTGAGTCCGCAATTCTCACACGCTCTAATAAATTCCAGAACTTTCCCCCTGCGGTGAGTCCTTCCAGGAAATGTGGCGCGATCCAACAATAAATGTTATTGAATATCAAAAAGTAAGATAGCCGACACCTATACCCTCCTCAACTTTCAAGGCATTTGTATGTGAAAGAAAGATTGAGTGCTCAATTCTCACACGGTCCAATAAATTCCAGAACTCCCCACCCTACGGTCAGTCCCTAAAACAAATGTCGCGCGATTGAGCAATAAAAGTTATTGAATATCAAAGAGTGAGATAGCCGACAATTATACCCTCCTCAACCTCCAAAGCGTGAGACAAAAATTGAGTCCGCAATTTTCACCCGCTCTAATAAATTCCAGAACCTTCCCCCTTCGGTGAGTCCTTCCAAGAAATGTGGCGCGATCCAACAATAAATGTTATTGAATATCAAAAAGTAAGATAGCCGACACCTATACCCTCCTCATCTTTCAAGGCATTTGTATGTGAAAGAAAGTTTGAGTGCTCAATTCTCACACGGTCCAATAAATTCCAGAACTCCCCCCCTACGGTCAGTCCCTAGAACAAATGTCGCGCGATTGAGCAATAAAAGTTATTGAATATCAAAGAGTGAGATAGCCGACACCTATACACTCCTCAACCTCCAAAGCGTGAGACAAAAATTGAGTCCGCAATTCTTCACCCGCTCTAATAAATTCCAGAACTTTCCCCCTGCGGTGAGTCCTTCCAAGAAATGTGGCGCGATCCAACAATAAATGTTATTGAATATCAAAAAGTAAGATAGCCGACACCTATACCCTCCTCAACTTTCAAGGCATTATTGTGTGAAAGAAAGATTGAGTGCTCAATTCTCACACGGTCCAATAAATTCCAGAACTCCCCCCCTACGGTCAGTCCCTAGAACAAATGTCGCGCAATTGAGCAATAAAAGTTATTGAATATCAAATAGTGAGATAGCCGACACCTATACACTCCTCAACCTCCAAAGCGTGAGACAAAAATTGAGTCCGCAATTCGCACCCGCTCTAATAAATTCCAGAACTTTCTCCCTGCGGTGAGTCCTTCCAAGAAATGTGGCGCGATCCAACAATAAATGTTATTGAATATCAAAAAGTAAGATAGCCGACACCTATACCCTCCTCAACTTTCAAGGCATTATTGTGTGAAAGAAAGATTGAGTGCTCAATTCTCACACGGTCCAATAAATTCCAGAACTCCCCCCCTACGGTCAGTCCCTAGAACAAATGTCGCGCAATTGAGCAATAAAAGTTATTGAATATCAAAAAGTGAGATAGCCGACACCTATACACTCCTCAACCTCCAAAGCGTGAGACAAAAATTAAGTCCGCAATTCTCACCCGCTCTAATAAATTCCAGAACCTTCCCCCTGCGGTGAGTCCTTCCAAGAAATGTGGCGCGATCCAACAATAAATGTTATTGAATATCAAAAAGTAAGATAGCCGACACCTATACCCTCCTCAACTTTCAAAGCATTGGTATGTGAAAGAAAGATTGAGTGCTCAATTCTCACACGGTCCAATAAGTTCCAGAACTCCCCCCCTAAGTTCAGTCCCTAGAACAAATGTCGCGCAATTGAGCAATAAAAGTTATTGAATATCAAAGAGTGAGATAGCCGACACCTATACACTCCTCAACCTCCAAAGCGTGAGACAAAAATTGAGTCCGCAATTCTCACACGCTCTAATAAATTCCAGAACTCTAATCCTACGGTTAGTCCTTCCAACAAATCTCGCGCGATCGAGCAATAAAAGTTATTGAATATCAAAAAGTAAGAGAGCCGACACCTATACCCTACTCAACCTCTAAGGCATTTGTGTGTGAGAGAAAGATTGAGTCCTCAATTCTCACACGGTCCAATAAATTCCAGAACTCCCCCCCTACGGTCAGTCTCTACAACAAATATCGCGCGATTGAGCAATAAAAGTTATTGAATATCAAAGATTGAGATAGCCGACACCTATACCCTCCTCAACCTCCAAGGCATTTGTGTGTGGGAGAAAAATTGAGTCCGCAATTCTTAGACGCTCCAATAAATTCCTGAACTCCCCCTCTGGTCAACGTGGAACGATTTTTTTCCTACACCCGCTGTTCACCTGTTGATAAAAAGGACGCACAACATATATGATCTTTCAAGGGAGTTGATAAAAGTAGTATCTTCTGTCATTAAACTTGGGATCACCGAGCCCTAAACCCGTCATAATTAGCTCTGGAATTTGAGACCTTGATGACCTTGAACGCGTCAAGGTCGCTTGTTGCGATTCTCGAGGTCACCCCCAAGCGCTCGTTATGGCCCCTCTAGGTCAAGGCTCCAGCGAGGCGCTCAAAGTTACGCATGTCGCCGGCGTTCAAGGTCAGTGACTAGCGTGGACCCGACGAAAAGTCCTTGGATTGTTCTCGTATCTGCTTTGCTTAACTACTACTTGTCTAAAACTCCAATTTCTGTCAAGTTTGAGGTATACCGTAATGATGAGCTCCAATAAGGGCAAAACCGGTCTATGGTTCCTCTGCCTGATAGAAAATTGAGTTCGATACTTTGCTTAACGTCGCCCTCAGACAATATAAGTGCGAAATCTCGGCTATCTCTTTGTTTGAAGTGACAACTTCGGCGGAAATCTGCTTTGGTTCACTTTAGGATTTGTCTCACATACCCTTTGTGGAAAAACCAGCGGTCGTCTGATGGCGCCACTTGCACAAATACACATCGCCTTGAGCAATAAAAAGAACCGAGTGTCTCGAACTCCATTTTCTGTCAGGTTTGAGGTATACCGTACTGAGGAGCTCCAATAAGAGCGAAACCTGTCTATGGTTCCTCTGCGTGATAGAAAATTAAGTTTGATAATCTGCTAAACGTCGCCCTCAGACAATAAAGGTGCCATCTGTCTGTGAGAAATGACAACTTCGACGGAAATCCGGTGCACTTTACGATTATAAAAGAATGTCAGTCCAGACAACTTTTATTATTTTAATTTTTTTCGTACATGGTGGTAGGAAAAATAGTGTACACAACTCGCAGGAAAATTTCTTAACACACTGGCGTCATTACCATGTTATTTTGATTCGGGTTGAGTGTGATGAAAGTTGTTCCTTTTCACACATTTATTGTAAGCATATTCAGTTTAGTAAAGGAAAATATGCTCTTTTAATTAGTAATAAACCCGACTTTTCAGTCGATATAAACTTTTTGCGCATTTTGCATTCAAAGAGACCTGAGACCAAGAAGAAGTAATTAATATAATGTGTGTCCTCTCCTCTCTTAAAACTTCACACAAACAATAAAATGTCGCTTATTTAAAAAAATAGAAGAGTAATTTTTTACGAAGGCTAAATAAATCCACGTTTACAGATTTAAAGCCAACCCTCTGGATATATAGACTCTAGCTGAGTACGCCCTGTTCTAGGTTTCCACAACATGAAACCGCAGAGATGGTTAATTATCGTGGTACATGTCTGTATGCAGCAAGCTATTAAGGCTTTGTGTATTCGCATGGATTGCCTAGTTGAAATCACTCGAAAGTTTTAGCATTGATAGACCTCCAACCCTTTGTTCTCTAAAATTAATTTCCTCGAGATTTATAATGTTAATGTTAAGTTTATATTACTAGAAGAAACAGTTACATATTTAACACCAATATACTTTTGGATTAGTATACTTTTAACTTACAAACCAAACGAAAAATCTGTCCCCTTTCCATATAAAACTCACCCAACAAAGAGAAAGAGCCGTCAAGTAACCTTCTTCGAGACCCGAGATTAAGCTCGTTCAAGTCGTATAGAAAAAATGCAAAAAATGCGAATCGAATCTGAAGGGCCATTCGAACAAGATGTTCGAGTGGGACTTGACATCAATATCCGTATGAGGCTTCACGGATGTTTCTGAGGCGAGCATAAAACCATTTGTGTTACGAATGGCAAGGCAAAATGAGTCAAGATGCTTCAATTAATAATATACAAAGCGAAATTAACATCCCAAAGGGCTAATTGTCCTGGACCTGACACTAGAATTTGAAAAGAATAAAAGTCGTGGGTTAAATAATCGCAGAGGCGTTTAAGATCCCTGCTAATTGCAGCCCTTCCGGGAGTTAACCCTCCTATTAAGCGTGGTTTTACTTAAATTGTCCTAATCCCATTAAAATCTCTTTTGCACTGGCCCCTTTTGTCTCCAGTGTCTTCTTATTCATACTTTATTTCGTGAAAGAGGCTCCAGGCTAAAAGACACGAAGCGCTTTTAAAACTGTTATACTTTTAACATAATTGGTTTCAGGCTAATGAAGTTAATTATAAATGAAAAAAGAATTAGAAATGTCCTATACAGAATTTTTTCTTTATAAATGTAATAAAAGACATTTTTGACGAATAATTTTGAGGTAAAACATTGAGGATATATAAGGATAGATAATAGTAATAATCTACAATACACCAATCATGGAAGACGTTAAACACAACACAACTTAGTTTCAAAACTCCTATCCCTCATCACTCTACTTATTCTATCAGAGTAATTATTTTGCAATTCTTTTAGAGATGTCTTTGCTCATTTTAAGTGAAATGAGTGCGTTAAAAGTAACCCTGACAAATAATTTCGAGGTAAAAATTTTGAGGATATCAGAACAGTTAATCTACAATACACTAATCATGGAAGATGTTAAACACAACACAACTTAGTTTGAAAACTCCTACCCCTCATCACTCTACTTATTCTTCCAGAGTAATTACCTTAAAATTCTTTTAGAGTTGGCTTTGCTCATTTTAAGTGAACTGAGTGCGTTAAAAGTTACCCTGACGAATAATTTTGAGGTAAAAATTTTGAGGATATCAGAACAGTTAATCTACCATACACTAATCATGGAAGATTAGTGTATTGTAGATTAACAACACAAATTAGTTAGAAAACTCCTACCCCTCATCATTCTACTTATTCGTTCAGAGTAATTATTTTACAATTGTTTTAGGGTTGGCTTTGCTCATTTTAAGGAGACTGACTTCGTTAAAATTCAGCCTAGTAAATTCTTTGAAAGTAAAGGATAACAGAACATATCATCTACATTACATTATTAATGTATGATATTGTCGATCTATACGTGATACCTCGCAACTAAAATATTGCCACTTTTTAGGGTGACCAAAAAACGTTGTGCTTTTAACGAACATATTGTTTTGTTGGCAAAATTGCATTTATATCTCAAAAATAGATGTTCTTAAACATTTCACATTTAAAAAAATGTCGATGATTATTTAACTTAATGCAAGCATACAAATCAAAAACAGAAAATGCCTAATTTTGTAGTTACGAGGTATCACTTATAGAACGACTATATTACACTCTACAAATGAGTTTACAAAACTCCTATCCCTCATCACTCTACTTATTCTTGCAGAGTAATCGTGTGAGAGCATCTTTACTGCTCACTATGCTCATTTTAAGTAGACTAACTAGTTATACAATTAAGAAATATGATAATCTATTCAGTTCAGTCAAATTCATTGGTTTAGAAAAGCTTTCCAATCTAATCGACTCTGTATCTCTAATGATAACTGAGGTCCCCATACATGTATACCAAATTTGGGAAGCATTGTATATTATATTGCCTGAAAAAGCGAGAAATGTGAGAAATGAGAAGAATGAGAAATGTCCAATTTAAGATTTATTGGCGGTCATTGTCCATATTATTTATTATGCAAGAGCAATACAAAACAGGAATTCTTTGGAGAATCCCCAAACGAATTGGCTCCCTATATTATGCGCGTATTTGTATATAGAATATCAGCTAATAGCTTTGCAGAAATTGCTGTTATGCAAATTCCCTATAAGGGCTAAAGCAAATTTTAAATTGAGCTTTTCACATGACGACTTTCATCCCCTATTTCGTATAACCTCCTCCTGCCCGTACACTTTTTTCAAGGATCATCTACCGAAATTGCCTTTTAAGAAGGGCAATAATTCGCATTTTGCCTTCGCAGCATATCCAAACAGAAAAGTAAGGGCTTTTATATGTGCGTGTAGGTTGGTTTTTTTTTGATATCCCGTCGTGTTACTAAGAAGTTTTCTGCTCGGTCACCGTTCTTCTTATATCTAATTTGTGAAAAAGAAAACAGGAAATAATAAAATACACGGGAAACCTCTTATCATAAAATGCCATCAGGTAACTGCTTTAACGCTGAGCGAATGAATTGATGAAAAACGCCTATCAGTGGCCTCATTTCGCTGCTAATTTTAGCATAAAACTTTAAAAGCACTTCCATGTCCCTTTTGTTTCAAAACCTGCAAAAAAGGAAGAGAGAGCCAATCAAGCGTTTTTTTAATGAACCAAACAGCATCCGCATTTTTCACTTCAAACTCTGTAAAACAGAATTTTAAGTGCAGGGCGCTTCAATATTATTCGAACTAATGAAGATTTTTGTTAATAATTTCCAGAATTGGATCTGGATTTTCTTGAACGACGTCATAACCAGCCAAATGGCGCAGCCAATGATGCCAGGTTGGAACCCCGTTCTCCTATGGAGAGTCCGGAGTATATGGACCTCATTAAAATCATTGTCATGGGAGCGCCCGCCGTGGGAAAGACCAGCATAATACAGGTGGGTACATACACAACAATAGTGTTTTAATTTGGTTTGCTTAATTGTGTTTACCTCCCTATATAACGTAGTTTTTTTTTAAATAAGGTTTTAACTTGCTAAGCTAAAGATCCAACTTTGGAGGGAGAGACCCTCTAAGGGTTGGTTCAAGTGTTAAGTTTGCGATTATGTTCCATTTTGGTCAAGACAGATCGTAAATATTATGTCTAAAAATTCAAATTATTTTGCTTAAAGTAAGGGCTTTATACACCGTCTTATTCGGCTTTTCTTATCAAATTCAACTGTGACAGTGTCATGTTCAACTGATACGACATGTTCAACGGCAAAACTCCAAATTGTGCCTCACATTCTAACGTCTGAGCTTGTTGCTAAAGTGTCAAGAGCGAATTTAACTACACGGGAAAACAAACTACACTTAGTTCTCACAACATGTGTGACAGTTCCAGATAGGTTCCCATACCTCATATTCGAAACTCTTTTCGTAAAATTGATAGTATTTGATGTGCCACTTTTTACAAACTAGATTTGGTGCGAATCATCAAATTCTCATAGAGTTAAGTTTACCGTTACAACATCTTTCGGTTTTTTTGAATTTAATGTAATAAAATTAGGCTTATGCAAAGCAGCTAAGACTTTTCAACGATTCGTAGACCAGATGCTTCAAGACCTAGACTTCATCTAACGTGACCTTGATGATAATGTCATCGTTTTACCCAATCCACAAAATCATGCACAAGTCATCATCGATAGGTTTTTGAGAGACGGTTTTATGGCATTAATGTCAATGTCCCTAAATGCAAGTTGTAAGTAGAAAACATTTATTTTTGGGATATCTAATCATCAACAAAACCTCAAACCTCTTTTTGACCGAGTGGCAGCTAATCAAGAATCAGCAAGCACCAGCTCTCAAACCTAGCAGGGCTCACATAGGCTTGACATGCTCAACTGCTCAACCAGCCATATTTTAAATTACCTATCTCCTCTGCGCGTCCTGCTGTTTATGACAAAACTTTTCAAAACACCCTGTATATGACAAACACATCATGGAAAAGCACCCTGTGCAAGCCTGTTTCAAGCACGTAAAATACTACTTTTAAGAAAGTTCCCCTTTTTGCATATTAAAATCAATTATTCAACTTTTAATTAGATTTTATTTCAGGCTCAAAGAACGTTTCTATTAAATAAATATGTGCACCAAAACAGGCCAATTTCCACTGCATCATTTGCCTTTAGTTTGCTTTACGGTTAATTTATTCAATTATAAAGTCTGTGTTTTTCGCTAAACTGAAAAATCAAAGTCAATTTGAGGTCTTTCAGCTATTCAGGAGAGAATTGCATCTCATTTTAGACCTGGAAACATATAAATAGCAAAAATATGTCGATATTTTTCTAAACTGGTCCCATTTTTGGATGGAAATCCGCCATGTTTGCGTGACCAAAAATTATAACAGAAGAAATCTTGAGGGTTTTTAGTTTTTTTTTTGTTGCTATAATTTAAAAAATATTTGAACACGCCTTTTATATACTCGCAACTACCGTAAAATTATGAAAAAAAAAACTTGATGATGTCTAGAATTTCAAAACGTCAAAAACACTTTATTTCATAGTTGTAAATCTAGTGTGTGTGCAAAAAAGTGGTAGCAAAAAAGTGTTAATTAATAAAAAAAAAGCCTGATGATGGCGTACATCGGAGGCATACTGTTGAAACGTCGTAGTGGTATAAGGTACGTACCAAATTTCAGCTTTCTAACTTTAATCGTTTCAAAGATAGCACTGTTTAATTACTTTTGTCATGGTGGCCATTTTGATGGTGGGTATATTTAATCTACATTCTTCTATTCGAGTTGTAACTCTACACCGGCCAGGAATACAGCAAAAGGTCTTTGATCTAAGTAAATCGGAATTTCGGAACGTGCTTTTGACATGAATTCCGTCGCAAAACTTTCAAATCGGCCAGTCTTTACGAAAACGTTTTCGAGGAACGGGCTTTTTACAAGTAGTTTCCCTAGAAATTTCCAAATTTTTCCTGCCCTCACAGTACTCTAGGTGACAGTCTAGGTTTGAGCATTTAAAAGTGATGTTTGCGTTTCTGAAAATTGCAGCTGTCAGATGAAATCCAGAAGTAGGTATAAAGACGGGGTTCTGGGACACTTTGACCTTGAAGTCTACGTTAGTCCTAGTGTAAAAGGGGGCCCTGGGTCCCCAATACTGCTGTCATTCTTGTCAAATGTGACAGACTTAACACCTGACATACGACAGATGACGTTTGACATATGAGAGTTGTGTGACATAGTACAGGTGAGGTGTGACATATCGTCGTTAATTTCACAAAGTGTCGTATCTAATTTTTTGAAAATTTTTAGGTCGGTAGTTTAAAGTTTAAAGATTTTTGCTACCTTTGGAGTTCAGTGAAAATTAAAAAATAATTTTGCAAAGTAGATTTATTTGGTTTTATTTTGTAGCTTCAAGAGTTTATTTTATAATTTCATGACATATTATGTGATACAACTTTTTGCATATGAGTAAGAAAACAAGAGTTACGGTCATATGTCTTTAAAATTTATAATAAACTACATTATTTCCAATAAAAATGTGTGGTAACTGTTTCGAAATAAACATTTTTTTTATGTGAAATACCTGAATTAGAATGCAATGCTAAAATAAACTTAATATAGTATCAAAAACAGAATAATGAAAAAGAACTTTATGCAAATTTTAAGGCTAATTTATTACTCAAAAACGCAAAAAAAAATATGAAAAAAAGTGATAAGCCTTGAATGAAACATTATTATTTTTAGTGAGGTAGTGAACAATAAAACTGTTTATGTTTATCAAGACGAATGATTGGAGTGTCTCCCCCACACACGTTTGTTTGGTTGGGTATTCAAACGATTTGGAAACACCTTTTTGAGATCAGCTTTACCAAGACGTTTCAAAGATTAAACTTTAAAGTCATCCACAAGATGGCTAGTCTTGAAATAAATTTGTTGTGGGTGATTTTTTGAATTTTTTAACTCCATAACTTAGCCCATTTCACTGGATCTCTTGTTTCGGTTTTCTTAACTGTTAACACTCGTAACTCCTTCGCCAGTGTCTTGAAATCCAAGAAGTCATTATATTGTAAGGGGCGAACATTGTATATTTGTTGTCTTCTGGATAGTTTAAATACTGGATACAGTTGGGATGAAGATGTTGCCAGGATGTTAAATAGCGTAAGAAATAGTACTGTTGACAGAATCTCCTTCATTCTGTACATGAGAGGTCTTGAAGAACTTTAAAAAAAATTCTTTAAGATTAGTACTATGTAAAACTGTGTACAGCAACATTGTGGGCATTATACTGCTTTTATTTTGGTCGCTACAACTATCTGATTATAATGACGATGGTTTTACTTCTTTTGAGTCATAAAATTGCAATGCTTGGTACACACAGGTTTCAATCTCTGAGGCTCTTTTACTTTTGGCCTCACTCCAAGTGTAGTAAAAGCACTCTTTATTGAAAATGTGATAAAACGTAAAAATTGAACACTGACAAACATTTTTTATACAACACAGCACTTTCATTACTAGTATTACTAAATGGCAGGTAGATTACCTGCTGCAGATCAAAGGTAGCAGACAAAAGATCGATTTGTGAGATTTTTTAATTTTACCATTATGAGATTGGGCACTTACCAAATGATAATTACAAGAAAAGTATAACGGATTGAGTTACGTCAGTTTGGGAGGTCAAAAGGCATTACATGGGGTAAAAGATTTTGACTCCATCTCAAAAGTGTTTTTTTTTTAGATACATCATTTTGTGAAATTAACGACGATATGACATACTTGACACTTGTGACACTTAGGTGTGGCGAGACAGGGGCATTATTCTATAGGAAAGAGTGAAAGTGAAAGTGAGAATTTTGACAACCTTGATTAGTCAAAAAATTCTGTTGGCGAATTCCATTGGCTAGCAATTCTCACTTTCACTTTCACTCTTTCCTATAGAATAAGCGTCCTGGCATCACACTGTCTATATCACACAACTGTCATATAACACACAGTGTCTGTCGTATATCAAGTCTTACTCATGGATCTGTCGTAGCTGTTAAGTCTGTCACATTTGACAAGAATGACAGCATTTCGGGGCTCAGGGCCCCCTTTTACACTAAAGCTCACGTACACTGCAAGGTCAAAGTGTGCCAGAACCCCGTCGGTATAGCTACTTTCAGTGCGAGGAGCCAAAATTCCGAGCAGTTACAAGTAATTTCCAAAATTGTTGATCCTTATCCCTCTCTACTTACTCTTGCAGAGTGACTGTCTCACACATTTTTTCATCAATTCTCAACTTTGACCGCCTGTAACTTGAGAACGCCTGGACCAATTGGAGTGAGTCCAACTGATTTGTCCTCCTTCTGTTTTACCTTCCCCGTTGGAAGTTCCATGGGTGCAATATTTTCGGTGATAGACTCCTTCGAAGGTCGATTTTTAGGCACTTTTAAAATCGCGTTTTTGGACCATTAAAAAAAAACCTTTTTAGAGGTTAATTTCATTCGAATTGAGTTGGTTACGTTTTTAGGGGATTGTAAACAAGCCATGCCTAACAAGACATGAAAAAAAAATCCCAAATTTTTCTGAAAATGTCCAAAGAGGGAGTATTACGACTTTTTTCTTAATTGACAAATTTTACCGCCTGTGACTTGAAAACGCCTGGACCGATTGGAGTCACTCCAACTGTTTTGTCCCCTTCTTGATGTTCTATTTTACCTTCAATCATCGGAAGTTTCGTAAATGCAATATTTTCGGAGATGGACCCCTTCGAAGGTCGATTTTTATTTAGGCGCTTTTATAATCACGTTTTTGGACCATTTTTAAAAAAAAAACCTAGTTTCATTCCAATTGAGTTTGTTACGTTCTTATGGGATTGCAAAAAAGCCATTCCTATCAAAAACAGCAAAAAAAAAATTCCGAAATTTTTTTGAAATGTTTAAATGAATTACTTCTTAATTCTCAAATTTGACCGCCTGTAACTTGAGGACGACTGGACCGATTGGAGTGAGTCCAACTGCCTACTTGATTTGACCTCTACTTGATGTCCTCTTTTACCCTCCACCATCGGATATTCCATAAGTGCCACATTTTCGGTGATAGACCCCTTCGAAGGTGGATTTTTAGGTACTATAAAAATCGCGTTTTTGGACCATTTAAAAAAAAAACATTTTTAGAGGTTAATTTAATTCGAATTGAGTTTGTTGCGTTCGTAGGGGATTACAAACGAGCCATTCCTATCAAAAACAGCAAAAAAAAATCCTAAATTTTTTGAAAATGTTCAAAGGCTTTCCTCTTTGTTGTATTACGACTTTTTTCTTGATTCTCCCCTTTGACCGCCTATAACTTTAGAATGCCTCTACCGATTGGAGTGAATCCAACTGTTTTGTCCTTTTTTTAATGTCCTATTTTACCTCCAAAGATCGGAAGTTTTGTAGGAGCAATATTTTCGGAGATGGACCCTTCGAAATTCGAGTTTTAGGCACATTTAGAATCAAGTTTTTGGACCATTTAAAAAAAACTTGTTTAGAGGTTAACTTCATTCGAATTGAGTTTGTTATTTTCTTAGGGTATTGCAAACGAGCCATTCCTATCAAAAAGAGCAAAAAAATTTTGAAAATTTTCCGAGATAATACTTGACCGCTTTTTTTGACCATTTTTTAAAAAAACTTTTTAGAGGTTAATTCTTAGGGGCAGGGGTACAGTTCTTAGGTAGCAAAAAAAATTTTATTACGTCTTTTTCCTTAATTCTCAATTTTGACCGCCTGTAACTTGAGAACGCCTAGACCGATTTTAGTGAATCCAACTGGTTTGTCCTCTCTTTTGTGTCCTCTTTCACCTACTACCAACCGTAGGTGCAATATTTTCGTAGATGGACTCCCTCGGAGGTCGATTTTTAGGCACTTTTAGAATCGCGTTTTTGGACCATTTTTACTTTGGACTTTTAGCATTCTTCATTTTAGCTGGCTGATTAAGCACTGATTATAACAGAACAGTTCATCTGCATTACACTAGTTACATAAGATGTTATACACTTACAAAATTCACAAATTAGTTTTACAACTCCTAACCCTTATCACTCTAATTATGTTTGTAAAGCAGCTGTGTCAGACACTTTTTAGAGTTGGTTTTGCTCATTTTAACTGGACTATGTTAAAAGTTACCCTAATAAATACTTTTAAAGTAAAAGCATTGAGCATAACAGAACAGTTCAAGTAAGATGTTAAACATTACGAAATAGTTCGAAAACTCCTAACCTGCATCAATCCACTTATTCTTGCAGAGTAACTGTGTCAGATATCTTTTAGAGGAGACGTTGCTTATACTAAAAAAAGTCGAAGTTGATGATGACATTTTTTTTGCAATTTATTTTAGAATAACGTTTCAAAGAAGTGCAGGAAAAAATAAAAACGTTTTTCATTAATTTCGTTTTTTTCACAGATATTTATGGAATTTAGTAAACTTTAATACGCTACGCTATTACAAGCTGTACCTAAATGCTCAATTTTTCCCTAATTTAAACGAATTCGTATCTGTTGAGGTCTACGAGATCCCGATGATGAGCAGAGAATTTGAATAACCATGAAAGTAAATCTGGCCTTGTCTTTGTTCATTTAAAAACAATTTATATGGGAACGTCCTCTCGCAGTGAAACATTTCACAGTTTTATCATATTGTTAAACTCGTAACTACATAAAGCCCATTGTTCATTGTTGTGGAAAAGACATTTATATAAAGCACCCTTGTATGCAATAAAGTATTACTCTTTATAAATCAAAAGTGAATAGAAAAGCAATTTCACCCCAAATTCTCAGCGAGTCTTTATTCTGGTGTAAAATAGCCAATAGTTTACCTCTTGAGTTTTCGCTCTCATACTTTGCAATATAATATATTATATTCCCGGAACACAATTAATCTTCGCAAGTTATATAACTCAAATCTTATTTATATAACTTGAATAATATCCAATTTTCTTAACAGTCCTTTTGCTATTCCCCCATCCAGATTTTCCGGATGGCTCGGTGGAATGTATACTAAAGCAGAAACGTCCCATTTAAACGTATGTGCGTTACACGAAATCCAATTTCGTATTCCAGTTGCAACTCTTTTTCTACGTGTGTGGGAAAACATGAGCAGATCCAAATAGATCATTTTGAATGAGAACTGGAATCAATTCAATTAAATCTGTTTACCGAGAAGACATACACTCTGTGCTCCGTAAGCTTTTGCATTGTTATCTTAACCTTGAATGCAAACAACAATTTCGAAAATTAATTATTTTCCAGGCAAAAGGATTAAGGTGTTCTAAATACATGCAAAGCTTTACAAGTGAAATACTGGTTTAATCAGAAATGCATGATGCTGGAAACCCAAAACGAGACTGCAATATAAATATTAAAACCCGGCCATAATTAATTTTCCCGCCTTAGATATGGAAATTTCCATCGGGATGTTGTCAATGGTTTCACCTCAACCGATTTTCAATTAATTTGGCCATTTGTTCGCGTAATTAATGATTTATTATTTAGTCGCAAATGCCTTTTAGTGCCTGATAGCATTTTAAAGAAAAACATCGCATTTTTTTAGCGCCATAAAAGACGTCTTTTATAAAATATTAACTAGACAAGGTATTTTCCCAGTTCCCTGTACAGCGAAGTAATGTCCTATGAATAATTCAGCTTTAATTTTCCAAGCCGCTCATCGTCTCCATGATGAATGTGAGAACATAATCTCCACGTTTCCAAAAGACATTAATCACTTCGGAGTGGCGTACTATCCTTGTTACATGTCTAGTTTTTCGCTATGTGTGTCAGCTTGGATGATTACATAAAAGGTAACGCAGAGCTGCTACAGTCTGATGGGGGTTAATCTAACCCCCGACCAAAGTGCAGGTCGGAGACGAAAAGGCACTGCGGTGAAAGAGCAAGGCTGGCGCCAGTCTGCTTTTCTTTCATTTTGCTTTTAGAGGGGTCGCTTTGTTTTTCTTTGACGTTTTTCGATAATTCACGATAACATTGGAAAATCGATTGCGTTATCCTCACGATTGTAACGAAAAAGGTCAGATACGGTGTAACATAATCTATCGCGGCTCGTGTGTAAGTCGAGATTCTATAAAGCTTTTCATTAAGTTTTTCTAACCAGTTGGCCATAGAAATCTGACAGATTATATCTGTCCCTGTATGTGTCAGAAAAAGGAAAGTTGATTTGACTTAGATAGAGGACACAGAAAGATAGTTACCTTTAAAAACCTTCATTTTTTTTATACCCATCTCCTTTTAGCACATGTTGAGAAGATACGCTAAAAATGTCAAAGTCAATTTTCCAACTCCTACTTGACGACCATAATAAGTGAATGGCTTATACTTACATCACTTTTTCGAAATTGCCGGTCATGAAGACTTCCTGTCATGTCTGTTCATTCATTTTGCGGCGTACTTGTTTGTTTTCTTATGTCTAATTTGTTTTTGGTGAATGTGATCACGGGTTCACACGTGATCATTTTGGTTCATATCGTTGTGGCATGTTCTCTGACTAAGAAATCTTTGAGGAAGACAGTTTATATTGAGAATCTGTCTTTGATTTTTACTCCTCCTAGTTGTGGTCATTAAACAGAGTGTCGTAAAAGAAAAAAAATAAACTAATGACAACGTAGATGCACTATGAAATTGAATGTGTAGTAGATATACCCTTCTTTCATAGGCAACCCTACATACATTTTACAAAGCATGTTTTAACGGTTGGAGATCAACGAGCCAGTATATATTACATCTGGAAATCACCTCCTCTTAATCAGTTTTTGCCCCTCTTTTTAGCAGTAGGAACAGTGTTGCCACACCTAGTACAATTATACTAGATCTAGTCCTTTCGCATCTCATTTAGTCCTCTAGTACCGACAGCCCAAAATTCAGTACAATCTTCACAGTTCACGCGCACACGCTGAGAGTATCCAGGATTTGTCAAAAAAAACTCAAAACTACACGTTTTCAAGTTAATTATCATTGTCATGTTATGTCAATGTTAGTTAAATTTGTATTTAAAAATTTTTATTTTAAGATTTTACTTTGGGTTATGTTATTATAGTTATGAAAACAAAAAAGTTTTAAAAATTTTCTTAATTTTTATGACCTCTTTAAGCGTTTAGTACCTTAGGAGGCAATCTAGTATACTCTTCAATGATGAAAACAAAATTTAAATAGTTGTATTTTTAACTAAAAGAAATGTGCAATAAAAATTGTAAAAAATTAATAAACATTTTTAAGAAACCTAGAAATCGCTTTTAAAAAAATTAGATTCACTAGTAATCATATCAACTAAAAAATAAAACAGAATTTTTCCATTTCAAACCTAAAATTAGTCGACATTTTTTTTTGCCTGTGTGTAACTTTTATGGAATTTTACCCCCTAATAATGTAAATGTAAATGTTCCACCACTGAAGTTTGTAATGAGAATTTAAAAAAAAACGCTAAAGAGATAGTTAAAAATATATAGAGAATAATTAAAATAAAGGAAAATTTTTGCTCTCTTCAGTGTGATATTTCCACATTTAAAATCATTTTCAATCACCAATTCTTGATTTCTATTCTTGATGCATTTCGAATCAGAATTCAGAATTGATAATGATTCCACAAAAATGAAAGGACGGATTTTAAATAAGAAAATAATACGTTGTATAGACGAAAAAATGGCTACAAACGTCACTTCTTTTTAATTATCTCTTTAAATTAAGACCAGAAAGAATAAAAACGCAAAATATTAATATTTTGAAAAATTTTAATATTTGAAAACCAGTTTGAATTTTCGAAATTTGAAAATGTCATATTTATGAACTTTCAGTTGCGCAAAACTGTGAGAAAGATGACTTAAAAAAAAGTGACTGACAGTACAAAACATGACGAGAAAATAAATTAAAGCAACAAACATGAAAAGTTGCAAAATGAAACCAAATTAATGAAACACTAAAAGATCGAAGAAAAAAAATCACAAATGAAGTATACAAAAAATAACAGCTAAAACTTTTTTATAAGTAAAAAATATAAACAAATTTTATTTAACACAGTGATCGCACAAATAAGGAATAAAAAAATACCAAAAAAAAAGACAATTTGAGAAGCTAATCCATATAGACTTATTCAAAAAGAAAGAAAATAGAATTAATGAGCCCAATAAGTGTAAAAATATGTCAAACAAAGAAATAAACGAATAAAAATTATAAGTGAAAAACGAAACATATGTGAAGTATAAAAAAAAGTATTAAATATAAAAGCACTTTATTAAGTAACTGTGTCGAATTCAAAACGCGATTTCCACATGACTCAAACAGAGTTTAAAAGTGTAAAATACCCGCCAATCAAAACGGCTCGGCGTAGCCGGGATCTAGTTTGGTCCCACGACAAAATCCGAAATTTTCTTTTCGTCCCCTGTCAGGTATAGCTCTATCACCTTGAAATATTTTTGGCGGGATATTTCCTAATATTTAAAACTTTTAAAGTCGTGCCCGTTTTCCTTAGTTGGGATTAAGGCTCTAAAGCGTTCCACAATTAAAGAAAAATGGATAATTTTGTAACAAAATTAAAAATTGCTGATCAAACTGAAACTAAAATAACGGTATTATAAGTACAGGAAAAATATTATTCAAATTTCATTAAACATTTACTGAGTTCGTTTATACCATTAGTTTATACAAATCTTCACCTGATCGCCATCCTAATAATCAATAATGTTGCGCCCGACCGTCGGACCACAGAGATTCGGGCCAAAGCGGCAACGCCGAGCGCCGATCCCGACCCTGAGAACCCATCTAGACTAAACGAGAACAGGGAACAGTCGCCTCCGTTCTCGAAAGCACGAGAGTGTGTTCATGCCGGGTATATAAATCAGCGAGCCGCGCGAGAAGGGAATAGGGAATGTGTGGGAGTGCAGTGTAGTAAATAAGCAGACAAGCGAACCGTGTGAATTGTTAGTAGAGAGTAATTGTGTTTTAATCGTGTTGTAATAATAAAAAGTAAATAAAAATGTGTAGATAATTAACGATAAATTATTGGAACCCGTATCCCGTAAGAACACATATTTCACAAAGAATTTAATTGTGGACAAAAACTCTTTTGCTTCCAAAAGCAAAAATTCACTATCGGTTTTGTATCCCCCTGCCGACCAATACCCATGAAATCGGTGCTGCACCACCTTCAGGGTTTTAAACAAATCCATTAAGTCTAAGATCACGAGTCAAACTATAATTTATTCGTGCGCCACTGAATAAGCAAAGAAAAATGAAAGTTTATCTAGGAGCACTATTTAAGATGGCCATTTTTCTAGTATAAATTCCAGTGCCGTAGGATTATTATTCTGAAATTAGGAATTTTTTTAGTTCAGATCTTACTCAAATCCATTAAGTCTAGGCTCACGAGTCAAACTATAATTTATGCTTGCGTCACTGAATATACAAAAAATGTTGAAAGTTTAGCTAGGACCACTGTTTAAGATGGCCACTTTTATAGTTTAAATTCCAGTGCCGTAGGATCATTATTTAGAATTTAAGAAATTTTTTAGTTCAGATCTTACGCAAATCCATCAAATCTCAGGTCACGAGTCAAATTAATTTATGTTTACACCACTGGACAGATAAAAAAATACTGCAATTTGTTCAGGCGCACATTTACAGATGGGCAATTTTGTAGTAAACATTCCAGTGCCGTAGGATTATTATGATGAATTTAGGAGTTTTTTTAATTCAGATCTTACTCAAATCCATTAAGTCTAGGCTCACGAGTCAAACTATAATTTATGCTTGCGTCACTGAATATACAAAAAATGTTGAAAGTTTAGCTAGGAGCACTGTTTAAGATGGCCAATTTTATAGTTTAAATTCCAGTGCCGTAGGATCATTATTTCGAATTTAAGAAATTTTTTAATTCAGATCTTACGCAAATCCATCAAATCTCAGGTCACGAGTCAAATTAATTTATGTTTACACCACTGGACAGATAAAAAAATACTGCAATTTGTTCAGGCGCACATTTACAGATGGGCAATTTTGTAGTAAACATTCCAGTGCCGTAGGATTATTATGATGAATTTAGGAGTTTTTTTAATTCAGATCTTACTCAAATCCATTAAGTCTAGGCTCACGAGTCAAACTATAATTTATGCTTGCGTCACTGAATATACAAAAAATGTTGAAAGTTTAGCTAGGAGCACTGTTTAAGATGGCCAATTTTATAGTTTAAATTCCAGTGCCGTAGGATCATTATTTCGAATTTAAGAAATTTTTTAGTTCAGATCTTACGCAAATCCATCAAATCTCAGGTCACGAGTCAAATTAATGTATGTTTACACCACCGGACAGATAAAAAAATACTGCAATTTGTTCAGGCGCACATTTACAGATGGGCAATTTTGTAGTAAACATTCCAGTGCCGTAGGATTATTATGCTGAATTTAGGAGTTTTTTTAATTAGATCTTAAGCAAATGCATCAAGTCTAAGGTCGCGAAACCAATTTTAATTTATGTGTACACCATTCGATATGTGTCTAAAAATCGACCTCCGAATGGTTCTATCTCCCAAACTATTCAACCAAAAGGACTTTTTTGAAGGTAGATGAAAAAGTACATCAAAAAAACAAGAAACCATTGGATTCACTTCAAATGCACACCTGGTGTTGAACTGGCTGCACTAAGTGCAAAAAGTGCGACATCCGTTTCTCAATGGAGCGTTCAAACTTGCACTAACTTCTCCAACGGTGTGCAATATTTGCTCTGATGCAGCACTAATTTTACCAATGGAATACGCAATAGAGCATTTTCGGGTTACAGCAAACCAATAGATGTGCCCACAATCAGTGTTGAAACGAGGAAACGAAAACTGGATATTTTCTCCACGTCTACGTAATTTGGTCGGGTTCGATTTGTTGATACAATGGCGAAGGCCAATATTTCGTAGCATTTGAAGAACTCTGAACTTGTCGCAGAGTCCTTATTCTAACTAATTCCAGTGTATCACTATCACTATTCTAAATTCCAATAATTAATGAATTGAGTTAATATAATATGAAGTTTAAAGTCTAGTCTTTAGCAGTTAACAAACAAGAGAGGAGAAAACTGGAAAAATGGCAGTTACTTTTACATACACTGGAAGTCGTGTGACTTCTAGTGTATGTGACTGAAGATATTGATAAACACACTGAATGAAGCCAGTTTCCTACTCAAATTTTGATTCTCGATAATATATTCTGGGAGCGCTAAATCCTGTAAAGTTTGCACTGTTTCCATCTACTACAAGCCGGAGCAGACTATCAAATCTAACAATGTCAAAGTGACATAACACAATATTTTGTGTTATGTGACAATATTTGACCAGAGGGCAGAGGTATTGTCGGTTTGTTGTCTTTGTCATCATCTTAAGAAAAATAAAAGAACTCCCTGATTAGGAAAGTCTATTCACATCACAACAACCCCTTAGATAACTTCGTTTCTTACCACACGTCTTTACAGTGATTATCTCTGTAAAGAGATAGATTTTTTCACTGGAGATTATATTATTACTTCATCTTTATCTTCAACGTACTCCCCTACCCAGTGCCATCGCACCATTGACAAAAATGGGGGAATACGCTGGAACTCTTACGTCATTGGCAGTGATTGGTCAGCATGCTCGCCATCTAGTAATGGGAATATTTACGAACCAATCATGATAATGAATATTAAAGACACTGATCATTCACACAATTCAATTGTTAATTAAATGAATGTCCGCGACTTAAAACTCTTGAAAGTATTTGTATTGTATTGGCCAACGACCTTCAAACTAGATAGAATCAGTGAGTCAATCATAAATTGTCAGGTTTGTTTACTTCCAACATGCATATGAACCACAGCCGGCGCAGGTCACAGGGGGAATGAAAAAATGACCGTCGAGTCGGATAATCGGTGAAAACATGATACATGCACTTACCTGTTATACGAAAGATATCTGTCCCACTTTTATAACTAGAAGTCTTACATATGCCACAATATCTCACCTTCTTCTTCTTATTGTGCCCTGTCAGGTCCCCCTAACGTTGGCAATCACGATGGCGAGCTGATCCCTGTCTTCAGCCATTCTAAACAATTGTTCGACGCTATATATGCGTGTCCATTCCCGGATGTTCTTTAACCACGACTCAATATCTCACCATAATGATAAAATCTTTAATAAAACACCCAAAAATCGCACAAAACGTTTGCAAGCACTGTCTCAACTTCAAACACAAAGGAAACACGTTTTGACGTTTTGTAGCTGACATCAGTTCAATGAAGTTGACACACACACATTGAAGCCGAGTTCGGTAATTCCATCCAAGCGCTCCGGGCACAGACCATCTCCCAAAATCTTAACAAGCTAGAGTGAGATAGACTGATATCCCGAGCGCTCGGGAAGTAATTACCGAACTGAACTTGAATCGACAGCACTGTTGCCAACTCGTCAATGAAGAAGATTTTCTACCTATGTTTTGATCGTGCTGTACGGCTACATTTGGCTACACAACATATAAACATATGGGTTGTGTAGTTGGACCCTGAAAGCAGGCAACATCGCACCGAACCTTTAGAAATGATGCCTGACAAAATTTTGTAAATAAAGGAATTTAATTAATAATTCCTCTGTGGTATTGGCCAATGACGTAGGAGATTTTGGCAAAGAAAACGAATGCCGATATGTTTCTAAAATTGATCCCTTTTTTTGCCCGGAAGTCCGCAATGCTTGAGTGACTCACATGGGCGTAGCCTGGGTGGGGCAGGATGGGGCACTTGCCCCCCCCCCCCCTTGGCTCAAGGAAGAAATAAAAAAAATTAATGAGAAAAGAAAAAAAAAAGCAATAATTGAAATACTTAAAATCTAATACTCTAATACAAATCGGTACAAATCAAGAAGGTTATGTGCGTGGAACAATTTAGCAACTAATTATTGCTACTTCACACAATGTTATAATGGCCACTTTCCGCAAGCTTCGCGAGTAATTTTTGAGTGTTCAAATAAAACAATTTATTTTTTATTGCGTTTTCTTGTTTTTGCCCCCCCCCCTGGAAAAAGTTCTAGCTACGCCCATGGTGACTCATGACGTAATGTCACCGTTATGGTAAGTCCCCATGTGCGGATTTGGCGTATATTGAGAATTTGGTGCTGTGGTCTGATTGGTTGAAATTGAAGTTTCTTGCTAAGTGTTGTCAAATTTCTGCATTCTCATTAAAGTGATATAAGTTGTTGGATAAATAGTGGAAAAAACGATATTTACTATATCGAAATCTTTGACATTTGCCATATGATGTTTTAGAGGTCCGCGTAGGACGATGCATATATAAAAAAAGATGGAATGCAGTGTGCACTGCGGCAACACTGTGGATCCGGAAGATATTCGCCATATCTGCACATGGGGACGTACCATTAGAGCACAACATTTGACGCTTCTGGAATTCGAATAATTTGACGTAAGAGGACAAGTGACGTCAATCCAACCAGATATCGCCGCCATTTTTAAGTGACTCACTGCTAAAAGGGGGTCAATACTGTAAAACACGACGATCCTTAATTAGTAGGTATGATCAAACAAAACAAATTCCAATATTTCCCTAAAATTGGTCCTGTTTTTTTATTGGAAGCGTGCCATTTTTAAGGAACCCATGACGTAATTTTATCGTCAAAGCACATGAATTGGCAAATAACAATTTCGAATTATTTGACATAAGACAGCAAGTGACGACAACCACTTTCCGCACCTGTTACACGACTGTAAATAACGTAAAGAATCGTTTTAAAATGTAATTTCTGAATTATGCCAAATATTTTGGACTTCCTTTCGCTTCTTTTCCCTTTCTCATATCCAGAGACAATTTTCCTGCAAGGAAAACGCGTCGTCTGTCTAATAAACCACCTGCTTGGTTGCTCCTGCAATTGACGCTCGTTTAAGATGTCGGGGGAGGAAAACGAATTTTTCTCGAAAAATCGCCGGTCTTTTGCAGGAATTTGGAAGAAGAAGCACGTACGTGCCTTCTTAGGGTCACGCGCCTCGCATACCGTGAACTTCTCAATTTCAGCTCGGTCCTTTCTGATACCAATGAGACGTTAAATCGTTTTATTAAAGACGTGTTTCGTGGGGTTCACACACCCACCTACAGTAGGTAAAAGGTAAAGGATTTTCAGAGAGAACTTTCTTGTAATATCCGGGTGGAGAAATCCAATTTAAACTTTTTCCACACCTAAGTCGTAAAAGAACGGTCGTGTGTTGGAAAGTTAATGATGATTTAATCGTACGTTCTGCCTTAGTTAGTTCAACAGGGATTTGCTCTGTTCGAAAATCTCCAGAGTCGCTACACAAGGCTTAATCGCCCCGAAGTGATGGGAATGCTCAAGAAGGGAGAAATGCAGCAAAAAGTCTTATTGCAACTGAAGCGAAACGTAATTTTCTATGATCTTAAAAGCGATCGAAACGGGCTTAAGAGTAAGAATTGTATTAACCTTTAGAGGCAATGCAAAAACTGATTCACTCCTAGCTAAGACGGGAACTGATTGATCCTCTATGAACAAATTTCTGGAGCAATAAATTGGAGTCGGTCGGTTAACTTTTCGTTGGTCTGGACGATAAATAATCGTCAGACAACAGGAGAAACGTCGATTTAAAAGGCTTATAAATCATTTTCTTTGTTTGTAGAGGCCAAACTAAACTTTTCAATGTAACTTTTTTTACCCAAAAGTTTCATTAATTCCACTGATTGGGGACAGTTGATCCCATTTTAGTTGTGAGTTGAATAAGATCTAGATTCAATTGCAACTCAAAGGGATTAACTCTAACTTAAAAGTAAACTTTGTTCGAGACATTAATGAGTATTAAAACAACTAATATTTAGATATTCAGATCACATTCGAGTAAAAACTTTTTTTCTTTCTTTTACGTGTGAATTCTAATCAGAAAAGCTCTGCACTGACAACCAAAGTGACGTCATCGAAGCCAATCGCCCTAAGGTTCAATTGCACAAATCTCACTCAAAGTCGGGTTCAACTAAACTCGACTGGTACTTGAATACGTCCATAAGAAAAGCCTTACTGTTACCAATTGATACGAATGAAATTAATTCGACCGCAATGCGATGGAAGGGTTCTTGTACCAGTCGAGTTTAGCTGAACCCGACTTTGGGTGCCACTTGTATCATGCGGTCATTAAAAAATTACCTCAATTAGGCGATGGAATTAAAACAATGCGTCGACTCAGTCGTGCCCTTAGCAATATTGCCAGATTTACATTTGAGAAGATATTGCATGAGGGTTACTTTACATTGCTTTTACATTGTTACTTATTCCTTATAATATGTTATTATATTTTATGTTTTGGAGTACCCCACTTATGGAATGGATTCCTGATAGTATACCTAGGAGGAATTCCAAAACTCGCCGGATAATCTACCGGTTAAGCTGGTCATGTGATAGCCATCTAGCAATTCAATGGATTAAGCAGGTGACTGACCTATCCGGTGAGTTTTGAAATTTGCCTCGACTAATCCGATTATTTTAAAAGCAATCTTAACTTTTAATTAACAAAATTATTAATATTCGACATAGGTACGTACTATTTTAACATTTTATCAATATTCAATATTTCTTGTTCCACTCCTCCTGCTCCTGCCTCTCCTTGATCACTTGCTCCACAAGAGGCGTTAGATACAGCTTGTCGTCCTCCAGTTTCGTCCACTCTTCTTTCGGAAGTATCTCTTTCCTCAAAGTGACTTGCATAGCCCTGATCAGTCTGAAATTGCGTTCTTCGCGAATTTTCGGCGACAACCTCTTGAGGGCCAGCTCGACATCTTTGTCAGTTTGTTCGCTAAGGAGGTCGTCTCTGTGCAAACCGAGCTTGTTGAAACCGGATAGATTGTAAGCCCACTCTTGCATAGCTCTCGAAACGCAGCGTTTTTGGATTAGAGAGACGCAGGTTTTTTGAGGAAAATGCAACATTTCTTGACAATTGTGTGCAAAAACTTGTAAAAGTGACAGTAGTTGTCACATGAACAAAATGGCGGCGGCTTATAAATTTGACTTAAAGGTGGCGCAAGCAGAAACTAATAGCGTTTTCCGGTGGTCGGTCTGGACCGCTCTGAGAGTAATGGCCATCTTTATCTTGATAGTGAGAAAACAAAGAACAAAGCAGACAGTATTCTTAACAGACTAGAAAAAACAATGGAATCAGTGACTTTGTACTACTAGACCCAGGCATGCCGACACCACTTGTTGTAAATATAGCATCGACGTTTTTATATAAGCCCGTCTCTTTCGTCGTAACAAAACTCCCAATATTTTGTCATTGTCGTGGAACCGTCACAATTAGTGACACCAACGGTGACATACGAAGTTAAAAATTGACTATTCCCATCCTTTGGATTCTTAATAAGAATGTAAGGATAGCAATACTCTCAGAGCGGTCTCCCGAAAATGCTATTTATTATAATAAAAAAAAGTCAAAAAATCAGGAAACGTTATGCATACGTCGGTGCAGTCACTGAATGGCTTTGAAAAGGTAAACGAGAGGAAGTAGGATACGACGCCGGCGTCTTTAACCAGTTTGCTCCAATCTGTCAAGTGTGAAAATGCCAGTGAAGTAGCACATAAGAAAATATTTTATTAAAAATAATGATGGAACTAAATTAGTATTTGTAACATTAGTAATATTATACGTAATATTATATTAGCAAACATCGACTTTCGAAATATAATTGTGAATTAATAGGTGTTGATATACCTAGAAATGCATCTCCTACGTCACTGGAACAATTGCTCAAAAATTTAAATAAAAAAATTGTCTACAAGTTACAGGATTAAAAAATTATTTCCCAAAATAGCATTATTGACTTCACTGCGGTATATACTAAATCATATTTCGAAGATTTGGTTGTAAAATAACTGGTTTTAGAGTTATTTGAGATAATTTAATTGTTGCTGAAAACCGCCATTATCTATTTACCTGTGAAACGTAACTCCAGGCTCCTTTCTACAGCCGCTGGTTTTATATCCGTAATCTGCACATCCCTCCATTGTAAACAACACAATTATTTATATTATTAAAGTCTTGCAAAATGCAATTTATTGCAAAAAAAACACAGAGCCAACGAAACGTTTGGTTTTCGCCTTAAACATGGCTTCTCATCATTTTTGGTAAGAGCTGTCAATGTAGCGGAGAATTGCGCCGGCGGATTCCATTAGTCTACTTATTCTGAGCCGAATGGAATAGTTTCAGTGCCCTCTAGAACCGCCATCCAAAAACGATGTAGCCATTATAGGCGTTTTCGTTTAATTGAACCACTTAGGGCCAATTGAACAAGGCAGATCCTTTTGTTTTTGATTTGTTTTTTTTGTTTTTTTTAAACCGGGTTACAGTTTTCAAGGACCAGCTCCGATGCTGAGTTCCAAAGTATGGTTGAGTGCGACGTCACATACAGCGGAATTTGGTTAAAAGCGAAACGCAGTGTAATTTGACAGTTGAATTTAAACCAATCAGATAAAAGCTAAAATAGGAATTGACATGTGTAATGACATTATTGACATGTTTAATGACGTTATTGACATCTGTAATGATGTTTGACATTTCTGCTTCTGCTCCGTTCCGTTCCGTTGTATGTGACGGCGGCCTGGCGTTTTATAAGTCACAATCCGTGTCTTTGTGGTTATGAATTCTGATTTTCATACAATTTTGTTTATGTCTATAATCCTTATATTATTAAACCAAAATGAATTCCACCAAAAGAGGAATGTAGCTCTGACCCTTTCTGAGAAAATTATGGTGATACATTGATGTATTTGAAATATTTACTAGCGGTTTTGCATGCCGTTGCCATTAGTAGGGGTTGTTCATTTAAAAACGTCATCTAGTTGGCAGTGAAATGTCAAAAGGAAAGGATGGAAGAACAAAAGTCCATTTACTTTGATTATGTTATCCTTTCCTCTCAAAAATTCATAGCCTTCTAGATGACGTTTTCTAATGAACAAGAGGTATTGTACTTGATTTTTGAGTGGACTATTCAGCTTTAAAACCTTCTGAATTTACTTTTCACTTTTTTTTCTATAGTAGGTACTCCGTGGATTTAAACCATTTAAACAGTTAATAACAGTTAAAGAAACTTATTCATAATTTAAACTTTATTTTACCAATCGAAACGTTTGAACTTTGAACTATATTATTATACGTCATTAAAACCAAGGTTGCCAACTCTTAAAATTTCGGGACCCTAGAAATATTTTCAATATACCCTAGAAAGCCTAGCATGTTCGAGCACACTCCCGTTCACTGTCACCTGTCATAATTGTCACAATTATTAGTGTCAAAAATGTCATAGTTGTCGACGGTCGACGTTTAATTGATTTGATCAATAATTAATTATTAATTTCTTTTGAATTAAATTCATAAATATTAAGACTCTGGACTTTCAAATTAAGGTTTTATATGCAAAATCGCAAAATATAAATATAATAGAAGTTAGGATAATCTTGCAATATGGTGAGTACTAACAGTGCTAATGAAACTTAATGATCACTTTGGTCTAATAGGGGAGCTATCTATACCTCAATCTTTAAATGCGCAGGTAACTTTCCAGATATTTGTTAACAAAAAATTAAAAAGAAATACCCTAGAAAAGACCCTAAAAAATTATGGTCCCTAAGTTTACTCCTAGACCCGAAATTTGTCCCTAGATCTAGGGTCGGTCCCTAAGTTGGCAACCCTGATTAAAACGTCATCAACTAGAACAATTGTGACAACTGTCAAAAATGCGCTGTCAGTTTTAAGTCAACCAGGATCAGAAGCAATGACCTAGCAGATATGGACAGAACTAGCAAATGCCAATATTTCTTTAAAAATAGCCCTCCTTTTTGGCCCGTCGCTTCAATGGCTCCCCTGACATAATTTTGTCGTCAGCATACGTCATACAAGCGTCAGAAGCTTAAAGCCGGACCGGAAACTAATTGTCGATTGTTTTTGGTTTTTGTTAGGTTAGAAATTAAGTTTTCGAAAACCTTGAAACTCGGTCAGCTAAGAGCTAGGAGTCCTAGCGCTCTAACTTGGAGATAGTTATAACTTCGATATTCGATTGGATTGGAAATAAGAAATTATAAAAATAACGACAGTGACAACTGTTTTGCAATAATTTGACTCTACGAGTAACGTCACCCAGACGTTACTTCCGCCGGAATTCGTCATCAATTCAAAGGTTCCCACTGCTAAAAGGGGGGGGGGGGGTGTCAAAACTGTAAAACAGGAGGGGGTCTGCAGATAGCTCGATGACCAGAAGCAACGTAAATCGAAAATTGACCATTCCAGAACAGCTGTTTTTGACACGCTTTTTGAGGGGCATAGAAACAGTGTTGTGAGACTTACCGAATTTTCTGTGCTTATACGAAAATGATGAATATTAATCGACAATTCAAAGTCGTTTGTTCTTTTACGATGATATATATCCTCATTAAAACAATATTTTTCTTTTAGAATTTGCATTTTATTAACACTATTTTACCATTATATAACTTATAACTTATAACGACCCATAAATAAATTAAACTATAAAAATAGTAAAAACGGCAACACCGCAGACATAGCGGAGACATAGCAAAAACCTATTAGTTTTGACGTTTTAGAATTTTCTTCACTGTTTCAGCTACAAAACTATACATTCTGCCTTGGAGATTTTACCTAAAAAAGACATATTAGGAATTATTATATATTTAGGAAGTTAGGAATTATTATAGAGTCCATTTCAAATAGATATTCATCTAGTAAGCTGAGAAATTGACTTATAAATAACACATTTATGTGGATGAAATGTGTCAATTCCTCAGTCTGCTAGATGAATATCTATTTGAAATACACCATATTATAAATATTTCTCAAATCAAACACGAAACATGATGATCAAGAGGAAGTTTTAAGTTCCGACTGACATTTAAATAGGATGGTCCGCCATATTGCATGGAGGGGCATACACGTCAAATGGCGCCTAGGATCATAGGGTTTTTACTTCATCTGCTCCTGATGACCAAGTATCTGTTCTTAACCTTTTTTATATAATTTTGGTACAAAAACATTGCATTTCTTTTTAAGGCTTTTACTGCAAAATGTATATAACAAAGGCCGAGTAAATAAACCGTTTTTCTATATATTAATTATATTTTTCAGCAATTCGTCCTCAACCAGTTCCAAGAAGACTACTGCTCCACCGACCGAAAGTACACTTACTACCCCACGGTAATCACCAATGAAAGATGGTACAAAGTTAAAATCACGGACCTGCCAGTCATCCCGTACTTCCCGGTGAATTCGTTTTACGAGTGGGCCAACTATCGGTAAGAAAATTGCAATAGTTTTGGTAAAAATTACCGATCTACTTGCAATTATACAGGGTGTCCCAATTTTACTATCAGGACTTCGGGAGTAGAAGTCCTATTTTTTTGTGCATCTGAGATAGAGTACAAAAAAATGGAAAAAAAAAATTGTTTTTGTTTTTATTTCTAATTGAGAACTTTTGTTCTAAATGAGTTTATTTCTAATTAACAATTTTTGTCAATCTTTTTTTTTAAATATATTTTTGATACATTTTTCTGCGACAAATCGAAACTCTCGCCTCAAAGCTCCTCGCTCGAGGAGATTAATACAATTTTTCTGAACTTGTATGTATATATAATATCTATATACAATCCGCATCTTTTCAGATATTATGGTCTTCGCAGCGCATCGGCCTACGTCCTCGTGTTCGACCTTAGCAATATAGACACCTTCCAGTACATCAAAACATTAAGGGAGCAAATGTGCGAGAGTCGGAACATGCAAAACGTGCCAGTCTTGGTGGTAGGTAACAAAGAGGATCTGATTGTGCCTGATGAAGTCCCGGCCGGCTCGAAACCTGTCCTCGCGAATAGCACCGAGGAAAAGCGCAAGGACATAGTCAACTTGGTGAAGAAGCACTGGAAGTGTGGGTACATCGAGTGCAGCGCCAAATACAATTGGAGGGTGATGCACGTGTTCAAGGAGCTAATGAACATGATCGAGAACGTTTCCAGTAGGGACCAGAGCCCCATGTTGGACAACATCCAAGAGGCCCTGGATAGGAATAAATGCGTCCTTATTTAGGGGTTGTGTAATATTAGGGGGAGGTTGAGGGTTTTTTGTAAGGAATTGTGGAGATTGTGGAATAAGCGACGACGAAGAGAAGAGATTGTTCTAACAAAAAGAAGAAAAAAATAAGTTTCTCAATATTAACTCTTCGCCAAGTTTAACAATCGAATTTACTGTTAGACATCAGGTTTGTTACTAAAAAAGTGAAAAAAATCTTTCTTTGATATCTCACTTAAGCAATATATTTTTCTGACCACGCCTCTCACTTTACCTTACCGGCGAAGTAGCTGATGACCGAGTGGCGTGATAAGTAGAAACGTTGTCCAATAAGTGATTTTATACATTTACGTGTGCCAATAAAAATTATTAAATCCTTTGCGTGTCACGTAAAGAAAACGCAATATATCTTTATAGGGAACTATTTCTACGTATTATGATAAGTATATTATAGTCTGGTTATGTAATAGTTTCTATTAAGCTACGTAATTCTTTTTGGTTGTGATTTACCAATAGTGTTAATATCTCTATAATATGCTGTTGTTCTGGATGAGACAGTAAATCGGCGTCTAACCATAAATGCGATACCAAATAATATCGAGGTTGTAGAAGACAAGTTCTAATAAAAAATTATAAGTTACGTTGGTTCTATAAGCGAAATGAGTTTTATTTTCGGTTTTTGCGGCTCCTTAGCTACAGCCCCGAATGCGATTTTTTTCAAAACAGTTTTTGATGGTGCTAAGTATCGACATATAGTGGCAAAACATAATATTATTGTCCTCGAATTCAAAAGTGTAATTAAAAGTAATTTAAATTTAAAAATTATTGAAACAAACGCAGTGTAGAAGAGAAAAAGGTGTAGACTTATTGGATTCTCGACATTATGGTGAACACAACCCTACCATAATATGCTATTACGTTTTAGCTTCTAAAACTACCCTACAAATACGAAATTGCCGGGGGTCTCCTGCGACAGCAATGTTTTATCCGCTATATGCAAAAAAAGGCTAATTAGAAAAAGGTCAGTGTTGGAACGAGACTGTATATATGGCACATTCCGAAACACTCAGAGTGGCCTTTCGTAGGTGGGCAATAATTAAAAAGCTCGAGTAATTAGCGCAACGTTTCTATAACGATTTAAAATTGTGAAATATAATTTGGCGGCAATCAGGACGGCGGAGCCAAGACCTGTCTTGCATCGCGTCAAAAATCAAACTTTATCATCATATCAAATCTAACAAAAAAATAATACTTTTTAAAATGTATTTTATTCGACAGAAGTAAATTAGCAATTGATGCTTTATATTTAAATTGATCGTCCATCTCCTGGCTGAGTTATTTACCGGCTGGCATATATCGGCCGAATTTACACTCAAAGAATGCGATATAAAATTCATATATCTCCATCCGACGAGAGGATAAGATTTTAGTTCCAATTAGGTTCTGAAAGTCCTCAGAAAATTACAATTGTGTTTGTCCTAAAAACGAACAAAAGAAATGGTTTCTTTGATAAAAATAAAAATAATGCAACCAGATGTATGTGTTGTCGCGTAGTGTCCCCCCTGCCGCTAATAATCGGTCGTTGCGTGGGGGCGGCCGTGGTTGAGGCTGCTGCGTTGCCGTAGCCGCCGTGTCTGCTGAGATTCGACTACGTGGATGTGCTAAGTTCAACGTAACTTCTAGTGCCAAATATCTTTTACCACGCTGCAAGGGGGACCCAACTCTCGGAAAAGATCTATCTATTTCGTTGTCCCTTAGGTCGCTAATTATGGGGGCAGAAGGCCGATAATTAATCCATGTCGTTTCATCTTTGTAGCGAAAAAACACTTCCATGTTATTGCCAAACGAATATAATTAATTAATGCTAATTTAGAAGAGATAAAAGTTAATATTTTAGGGATACCAGCAAGGTTTTATTGCTTAAGACAAAACTTGCAAAATGCAAAAAAAACTAATTGAATAGTAATTAGTTACAAAAAAAAAACCATTTTCAATCTTCTCAGGAATCTGAAATAAAATAGCGGCGGACGTGAACTTTTCGCGATAAGCTCAGTGGTTCCCAGAAACATGCTTCACGGGTACACGATTTCTTACTAAAATTGAAAAAACAACAACGAAGAAAACTAAACTAACGACGCCGTGTAGAAGAGAAAAGAATTCTGACAGGTCGCTGGGATTCTCTATATTATGGTGAGCCAAACACTACTATAATATACTACAAGTTTCAACTTCTAGTACTACTCTACAAATACTTAATTGCCGTTAGTCTGCAAAGTATCCGCTATTTGCAAGAAAATGGCCTATTCAGGAAAAGTGAGCAGCGGAGGTGGGTTGATACTATATATATGGCACAACCGAAAGAACACTCCACGAAACTTTTCGTAGGCGGGAATGAGCGGTTTAATTGTTTTGGCACTAATTAAAAGTACAAATAATTAGCGCGGCGGACTTAAAACGGGATTTAAAAAGCGGAAAGAATTACGAACTGGCGATAATCAGAACGGCGGAGCCAACGACTGACTTTTTTCTCGCGGTAAAATCGAACTTTTCCGTCTTCCGGTTAGATCGTCGTTTTTAGGTCGTAACTCTACCAAGTTAAAAACCGTCTCTTTCTTTCGAGTTTCGAAGATCCTCTCAACCATCCTCTCGGTACTTCTCCTCCCCGAAAAGGTAATGCAGAAAAAATCGGTACCACCCTGACCAGTGGCGACTATATGGCGCTCCGGACAACGCGGGCATAAATTTAGAAAATGAGCTTTTCTGGAAAATCTGCTGGAAGAAGGAATTTGAAAATGAGATCATTGGACAGAATAAATGATGCTCTTTAAAATGACACCTCACATGACATAGTTTAATTGACAATTAAAGCTTTTTATTTAAATTGACCGTTAATTTCCTGGCCCAGTCAATTATGACATAAATTAATTGATCGAATTTACATTCAAAGGATGGGAAATTGAAAGCTCTATCTGATGAGAGAATAAGATTTTAATTTCAATTAACGATATTCGCAAAATCGCTTTAATTACTAAACTATTGTTCTGGTCACCCACAGGTCTGAATTTTTTTCAAGAGCCATAAACCTTTAAAAGGGCGCCTTTGCCGGTTAAAGAAGAAGGGCAATTGTAAGGGTTCATGTTTTATGGCTGGAATTCCGAAGAAATTGTGAAAGTGCCTGTTCAAAAACTAACAAAAGAAATGCTCTTCGACGAAAATTAAAAATATTGATTTAGATGTAGTGTCCTCAAGATTTTAATTTCCAGGAGAAAGGTAGCTGGAGAAGGACCCAAATTTCCACCCAAATTTGCACTTAAATTGTAGAAGTTTTTCGTCAGATAGTAACGATGTTTATTGTCCATCAGAACAACCACGGGGAGTGAGGTACATTGAAACAAAAACTTTAACTTTAAGTGGAATAGGTAAGGGAGTTCATTCGTATCTAATTGAATTTTTAATTTTAAATTTGTTAAGTGATATGTGTTTGCGTATTTTTATGGCGTCTTCGTTACTGTGTTTTTATTTTTTTTTAGCCTTGAAAAAGACGTAAAATAAACGTCGAAACGTCGGCAATTTCTGCGGAAGCGTAGAAGTTTTATTTTGAGTCCTTCTCCCGCTACCTTTCTCTTGGAAATTAAAATTAAAAATATTGCAAACATATGTGCATTTAGGGCCTCGCTTGGGGCTGGTTTATTCAGAAAACCGACAAACAGAAAAACTTCCATAAATTAAAGCTTAAAGGCTTTGAAAAATGATTTACTAAGTTGCCATACTGCCACACATTAATTCATATACAAACAGAGAGGTCAGTTTGTGCAACAGTGTGTACTGAAAAACGCTTAAAAACTCTTCTTATTTAAACCAGGTCGCTTATTCTATAGGAAAGAGTGAAAGTGAAAGTGAGAATCGCTGGCCAATGGAATTCGTCAATAGAATTTTTTGACCAATCAAGGTTGTCAAAATTCTCACTTTCACTTTCACTCTTTCCTATTGTCGCGCAGTGTCCCCCCAGCCGATAATGATAATCCGTAATCCGTTTAATCGGTTGTTGCGTCGGGGCGGCTGTGTTCGCGGCTGCTGCCGTGTTGCCGCCGTGTCTGCGGAGATTCGACTACGTGGATGTTCTAAGTCCAACGTAATTTCTTGCGCCAAATCTCTTTTACCACGCTGCAAGGGGGTAAAAGCTCTTGGAAAGGATCTATTGTCCCTTAGGTCGCTAATTTAAATAATATAAAATTTAATCATTTGGGGATGCCAGCAAGGTTTTATTATTTACGACAAAACCTGCAAAACGCCAAAAAAGAAAAAAAAAACTAATTGAATACTAATTAATTTAAAAATAAAATCAAAAAAGACAATTCTTAGTTTTCTCAGGAATCTGAAATAAAATAGCGGCGGACGTGAACTTTTCGCGATAAGCTCAGTGGTTCCCAGAAACGTGCTTGACGGGTACACGATTTCTTATTAAATTGGAAAAACTACAACAAAGAAAACTAAACTAACGACGCAGTGTAGAAGAGAACAGAATTCTGAGAGTAGCTGGGATCCTCGATATTATGGTGAGCAAAACACTACTATAATATACTAAATGATTCAACTTCTACAACTACTCTACAAATACTTAATTGCCGGTAGTCTCCTGCGTCTGCAAAGTATCCGCTATCTGCAAGAAAATGGCCTATTCAGGAAAAGGGCAGAGGTGGGTTGACACTATGTGGCACAACCGAAAAAACACTCCACGAAACTTTTCGTAGGCGGGCACTGACCGAATTAATTGTTGTGGCACTAATTAAAAATACAAATAATTAGCGCGGATTTCTAAAGCGAGATTCAAAAAAGGGGGAAAAATTACGAATTGGCGATAATCAGAACGGCGGAGCCAAGGACTTTTCTCGCGGTAAAATTCGAACTTTTTTTTGCCTTCCCGGTTAATCGTCGCTTTTTGATCGTAACTCTATTGAGTTCAAAACTCGTCTTTTCCTTTCGAGTCTCGAAGATCGTCCCTCTTTTTCCACCCCCTCGGTACTTCTCATCCCCGAAAGGGTACTGCCGAAAAAATGGATACCACCCTGACCAGTGGCGATTATATGGCGCTTCGGACAGCGCGGGCATAAATTTAAAAAATGAGTTTTTCTGAAAAATCTGCTAGTAGAAGAAAATTGAAAATGTGATCATTAGATAGAATAAATTATGTTCTTTAAAATGACACCTCACATGACATAGTTTAATTGACAATTAAAGCTTTTTATTTAAATTGACCGTTAATTTCCTGGCCCAGCCAATTAAGACATAAATTGATCGAATCTAGATTCAAAAGATAAGAAATTAAAAGCTCTATCTAATGAGAGAATAAGATTTTAATTTCAATTAACGATATTTGCAAAAACGCTTTAATTACCAAACTATTGTTCGGGTCACGTACAGGTCTGAAATTCTTTCAAGGGCCATAAACCATTAAAAGGGCCCCTTTGCCGGTTACAGAAACAGGGCAATTGTAGGGTATCATGTTTTATGGCCGGAATTCCCAAGAAATTGTGAAAGTGCTTGTCCAACACTAACAAAAGAAATGCTCTTGACGAAAATAAAAAAATATTGCAAACATATGTGCATTTAGGGCATCGTGGGGCTGGTTTATTTAGAAAACCGAAAAATAGAAAAAACTTCCATAAGGTTAAAGCTTAAAAGCTCCGAAAAGTGGCTTACAGAGTTGCCATGCTTCCACACATGAACTCATATGCAAACAGAGAGGTCAGTTTGCATAACACTATAGAATAATGCCCCTGGAGTTCAGTTTGCAGTTTGCACGGCTTTACACACCGAGTGTTCTGAACGGATCAAATCTGTCAGATATTGACGTCAGTGTCAACTTGTCAACTGTCATAAAATTATGTCAACGTCAAAACTTTTATTCTCTCCGCCATGTTTAGTTTAATGAGTTGAGTGTTGAGTGGAAAGTTTAAGTGTCACAAAAAAAGAGAATCCAACTATTCGAACTAGTCTAAGCAAGATAACATAAAACATAATAAATCCCCTTTCCTTTGTGGTACCGGCAGTTTAGCTTTTATTCCAAGTTCTATTACAATAATAGAAACATGTCTTCCGATTCAGGTAAGCTATTATCATTTATAATTTCAAGTCCCATGGACCCACCAAAATAAACCATTTTTGAAATGTTTATATGAAAGAATAACATAATAAAGAAATTCCTATTTCCAACTCCTACTCCTACATCTGTCACTGTCAAACTACTTTCAACAACGCTCCAAAGTCCCCTTAGTACCCAGTATCTTTGCTTGCCCAAAATCTCCCAGTTTTTGCTTATCACCAGCTTTTTTTATGCTTCTTAAAGAAATGTCGAAAGTAACTTCTTACTTTAAAGGTGTCTTGACCAAAGAAGTAGTGGACAAGTTCAAAAAAACCTTCCTGGCAGATGACAGGAACATTCTAGCCCAGAATGTGTGTACCAAGCAAGACCCTTTTGAAGTAGCCCTTAGCCGGAAAGTGGTTGAAAATACTCAACATGTTTTTAACACTAAGGTATGATCTCTGTCTCTCTCCTGTTTTATTTTTCACATTTTGTATGATAGAAAGAAAACACCTTGGGGGCTCTATAGGGTAAATAGTAGGGTAAGGGTTCTATAGCAACATAAATTAAATTGTAGGCAAAATTGGATTTAGTCTCATACAGTACTGCCACTTTTTGCATGTCAAAAATCAGAAAGTCTTGTTAATTTTACTTTTATCATAAGTAGTAAATAAATTTTGTTAAAACATACATCTTATCATACATTGGACAAAATAAAGCAAATAAATGGCAATTTTTTTCCTTAGTCCTAACATGATGTAACAAAGTAAATAGTGAACAAAAACAAAAATGAGGCAAAAAAAAAGAAAAAAAAAAGCTAAACATCTTAATCAAGAAATGCTAGTTGTCAGCAATATCAATTTGTCACTCTTGTTATGCAATATGCTCTACAGTAAATGAGTGTATCAATATTGCAGAATTTACAGACCATCGTTTCATGAATTGATGACGAACCTAGAAAATCATGAAAAATAGTTGTGTTATCAGTAATTTTAAATATATAAGTAATAATAACTCCGCAGATATTAGATTTTTCTTCAATCTCAGATCCTCTTTGTATAAACTTCCCTTAGTGGCCCAACTTTAATTATTTTGAACTTATCATTTATTGAAAAGATTACATTCTAATAATATAATATGCACCAGATACACTTTGCCATTCTCTTTTTATTAGTTTTTGCCTGGGCACAAGTTTAATGCAAGCAAATGCAACCTTGAATTAATTTATTCAAGAAGCTTGCAATGAACACTCTTATCTGCAAAATGTTTGATGAATGGCTTGAGAATGAGATTACCAAGAATTGCTTTTATCAACACCTTACATAAAGCCATAACACTTAGGTACTGTCATTGTAATACCAGGAAGGCAATAAAATGGAAAAGTTGCTATTTCAACAACATTTTATATGAATATTGTTTGAGAGAAAGTTTTTGAACAAAAGAAAAAATAATTCTGATATTGAGATAATATTGTTTCAAACCCTATAATTCTTAAAAAGAAAGTTTTGGAACCTATTACTTTTCATGTGCTCACCAGTACCTAGTCTAACCAGTCTTGAATGGAGGGTCATTCCCTAATTATTGTTAATGTGTAGCTGGAGTGATCCTAAGCTCTAAATTTGATCTTGGCCTTCCCTAAATATCAATAATAGCTACAAAAAAGAAATGCCTATATTGAGAAGAATTGAATGTAAGATGAGGAAGTTGAAAATAACTTAAAATATCAATAATTAAAAGCAACTTATTATTACTCTATATTGACATTTCTAGACATTCTTGAGACTTTACTCCAAAAAATTGTTTTAACTACACACAAAATTTCCACCTGTCTGAGCACTTGGCTACTGTTGCCGCAGCCCCTATCCTCCACATTATCGATAACAATACTACTTCAAAAACAATAAGGCCAATTATAATATAGCATAGGATGTTTTTGCTTGAAAGACACTTGCAATCTCTGTTTCAAGGGAGGCAGCACTCACAGTATACTTTTCTTTTATTCACTCAAGAATTTTATATGCAATTTTGGCTTGGGAGCCTGCAGCAGAGTGTCTGCTCTTCAAAGAAACAAATCCTTAAATTATGCACTCAAGCTGGTGGACCAGCCCGCATTACAGGAAACCATGATGGTTGAAAAGGAAAAGAAATTGAAGAAAAGGAGAAGTGAGGAAATAGACATCAGAAACCTCTAATGTTAAAATACATTCCTAAAAAATATGAATTTGAAGAAAAGACACCTATCTGACCATGGTCGCGTCAACCCAAACCAAGAAGCACAAGCCCAAGAGATGCCAGATACATTAACCTGATATTAGTTCTTTGAAAACAAGTTTCTTCACAGACTTTAAAGAAAAACCAATTGAGCTTTTCACCAAAGTTAAAAATTAAGCGCATGTAGACGTAAAATTAAAACTTTTGGCTGCCCCTAAATTTGGCCGCCCGTGTTTCTTGCACCCTCTCGTTTATAGGAAGAATCGTCCTTAAGTTTAAGAATTTATTGGAAAAATGAGTCATTGGGGGTGTTCTGGTCAGTTATTTACATTAAAACAGTTGTTTTAATTTGATTGGGTCCCTGCTTAAGTTTTTTTTTATGCAAGAGGACCTGTAACATTTACTGGCCTTCTATTTAAGTCACTACTTTCAGTGGTTTCTAGGGATAATTATTTTCGTCCTATATATTACTTTTCGTTTTTTTGGTAAAGAAAGTGTTGTAAGACAGAAAGTTTCTTAGACATGTTCTAGGTAATCTAAGAAATTTATTGACATTTCTAAGACAAGCTTCTTCTCTAGTGTCTTAGTACCCTAGTAACTGCATACTTCAAATTACAACACATATTTAATATCAAATCCAAACTTTTGCTTTCAAGATTGAGTCTGAAGGAAAGCCGCTAACAAATCAAAAAAGCTCAGGGCGCTGCTGGCTCTTTGCAGCTTTAAATGTCATCCGCTTGCCAGTCATCAAGCACTTTAACCTGGAAGACTTTGAGTTTTCCCAGGGTTACTTGTTCTATTGGGACAAAATCGAAAGATGCAACTTTTTCTTAAATAACATTGTGGAGACTGCTAGGAGGAATGAGCCTGTAGACGGCCGATTAGTTTCTTTTCTTTTATATGTGAGTGACTTGATGCATATTATAATACTCTGGACTCTAATAGGAGGTTACGTTTTGCAGGACCCTACTTGCGACGGAGGGCAATGGGATATGATAGTAAATCTAATTAATAAACATGGCTTAATGCCAAAGAAAAACTTTCCAGAGTCTTACAGTTGCGAGGCTAGCGCCAGAATGAACCAGGTGTTAAAAAGTAAGGTAAGCTGTGTATATGGGTAAAATATTCCTGAAAGTAATTAAGTATTATTTGAGTAACTATTTGCAATTTTTTTTGTGACTGTAAGAGCGTCAAAGCAATAATAAACTTATTGTTGAACTGTACATTTTTAGCTAAGTAACTCACTCTTAAACAGGTATTCAAATATTTGCACTTCTCAGCTTTAGTTTAAATAAATAACAAACTGTAATTCTAAGAGATATGTAGCCCCAGTTTAAATTAATATTTATATTTCATACTAGATATTTACTTAATTATAGTGATTCTAAAGGGAGTAGAAATCATAAAAAGTGCATAAAACCATAACATTTTTAGTTAAGAGAATACGCAAAGGCTATACGTGAGTTAATACAAAAAGGAGGCAGCGATGCCGACGTACAGAGCCTTATTCAGGAACAGATGTCTAATGTATATAGAATTGTTGGAATTTGCCTGGGTTAGTTATATTTAAATGCGAGATTAAACACTTTTAAAATATACGGATTTTTTTCAAAAGGTATTCCTAATGAAACTTTCACTTGGAATTACTACGATAAGAACAAGTGGTTCCACTGCGTAGGGCCTTTAACTCCTAAGGAGTTCTATGATGAACATATTAGGCCACTGTTCAATGTGGACGATAAGGTCAGTAAAATGAAATCAAATCAATTTTTTGCTGTTTGCTCTCACTCACACACTGTCACAAAAACTTTAAACAAATAAAAACCTTTTTTTGCTAAAAAAGCGGATAATTATATTAAACTCTTAGCAATAGAATTACTTCAATAGGCGATTAATGTATTTCGTTTAGGTTTGCTTGGTTACCGACCCCAGGTCCACAAATGACTACGGCAAAGCCTACACCGTAGACTGTTTGGGCAACATGGTGGGCGGCAGGCGCTGCATCTACAACAACCAGCCGGTGGAACTGCTGCTCGAGCTGACCGCCAAGAGCATAAAAGAGGGCGAGGCTGTTTGGTTCGGATGCGAGGTCAGCAAACGCATGGCTTCCAAGCTAGGAATACAGGACTTGAAAGTGTAAGTTTTTTAGTAAAATATTAGGCGATGTTTATACAATTTTACGAGTTTTTCACTTCCATTAGATTAAACATTCCATTCAAGATTAAAAAAATTTATATGTGTTGTTGCGTTCGAATTGGTTCGAGCAGGGGGCAGTCCCGATATCTGCAACTTTCGACACCACGGGTGATTTTTTGCTTTGTTTTTGTTAGAGTTCTTTAAATATTCACTGGCTTTTTTTTTTAAAACTGTCAACGTTTCGACCCTTATTAAGGCCTTCCTGAGACCTCTGACACTCAGAGAATTATATCATAACCCCAGCAAGCGTCATGGTCTTTGTTTTTTTAGAGAACAAATAGCACTTTTTGTTGAATGTTTGTTTGTGTCGCCTTGGTTTATAGATTTTTGATCGACAACTGTTGGAATAATCTTTGAGGCAGACCTCAATAAAACTCGAAACGTTGACAGTTTCGAAAAAGTGAAGCAGCTTTTTGTCCTACACCCGCTATACTGGGTAACCGTTTTTCGAGTTTAACAAAGAGGGTTAAATTAGAGCAAAGTTGCGCATTAAAAAGTCTACAAAAAGTACGTTTTCAAATATTTTTTCACATCTGCAGGGTGGTACAGAAAAGTGTGACGTCACATACTCTGCTATTTTTTTCCTAGATTTTGATACTACTTATAGCTTGTTCTAGACCGTGAAAGATTGACATCGTTGCCTGCAGTAGTTTAAGCGAAATTTATTAATATCGTATGGAGTACCTACCATGTATGATCAAAGGACAAAAGTTTGACGTCTCGCTAGCCAATATTCTTAACGTGAGCAAAAGGGAGTACAGAAAAAATTAACATTCATTGGCTACTTAGGTGCTATAAAATCCTGAATGGGAAATATAGTGTATCCCAACTACTGCTGGTGATGATGTCAAATTTTCAGGGCCAAGTAATAGCTCTAAGATCTATCAAAATGTAGTAAAAAATACACGCTGGGCTATTTAAAATCATATCATATGACGTCACACTTTTCTGCTCCACCCTGTATACGTAAAAATATGTGACTGAAATAGGCACTTCTGTAGAATATAGGTCACTGTTGGAACAAATTTTTTTACCCTACTAGTGCACGAGATAATTGGCTGTCTCGAGTTGAAGACCACCCTGTATGAATAGATATTTTTATACCTATACAGGGTGAGTTTTATTCGTTTTTAGTGAAGAATTCGAAAACTAGTAGTTATGAAGTGAGTTATATAGGAAAGGATAAATGCAGTAATAGAGTTATAAGGAGTTGAATTCAAAACTACATCCCCATTTTTTCAAAATTTTATGACTATGAATAATTGGCCAAAACTCGAAAAACGATCGTCCTGTGTATGAAAGTGTTTTATTAACAAGTAGAGAGTTGCAATCTAGAGTGTTTTGCGGGCTTTGAAACCGTGGTCCAATGGGAGTAGCAGAGCACGCTCTCTCCGAGGGTCACGACAGCCATTTCAACGAGGTGGATATCTTATATCAATCGCAGCGTTTCTATCCGTGACTAACGAGAGAGGCAATTGAGATCTTTAAACACTACAACAACTTCAACAGGAAGGAGGAAATTCGTTTCTAAATGTAGACTGGAAGCAATTTCAGTCTGTATTTCCCTCAACTGTCCCTTTCAAGCCTGCAAATCTCTCCACTGCAGCGCGACAGCGGGGGAATAAATACCACGGAGCTCAACACAGTTGAATCAGTCAACATCGGGAAGCACGGGAGATCACTTCACCAATGCGTTATCGCCTTTGGTAATGTCTGCCGCAGCTGTAGACGAAACGTCAGAAAGAAATTCTATTGGACCACGGCTTCAAAGCCCGGAAAACACTCTAGATTGTATTTTGACCGGCCGTGAAAGCCTTCACAGTCTTATAAAGCGAGAGTTATTAGTGGAATATTAGTAGGCGAATTGTAATCGCGTTTATTTGTGAAGTCGATAAATAAATATTTTTAAATTGATTAAAAATTAGTTGCAATGTTTTTTACTTTATGCTGACTAAGTTAATAATTAATGTATTCTAACCCTTTTGAATTCACAACCAACTTCCAACTTTAAAAAATTCCAGGCTCACTTATCTTGCTCATTTTCAGTCATGATTTTCCACTTTTATTTGGAGTAGACATCCAAACCACGATGTCTAAAGGAGACCGTTTACTTTACGGGGAAAGTGCCATGACCCACGCGATGGTCTTCACTGCTGTGCATACAGATGTAAGTCGGCTACTCTGTGTCCCAACCAGAAAAAAAGTAAATCGATCATTATTTAACAGGAAGCGGGCAAAGTGGAGAAGTTGCGCGTGGAGAACTCCTGGGGCGAAGAGCGAGGAGAAAAGGGTTATCTCCTTATGACTTCCGACTGGTTCAAAGAGTTCACGTTTGAGGTGGTAGTCGACAAAAAGTATGTGTCGCAGGAGGTGTTGGACGTGTTCAGTCAGGACCCCATAGTTTTGCCCGCCTGGGACCCGATGGGCACGTTGGCCTGCTAGTTTATTTGCTCAAAACAAGAAACGAAAAAAAAACTGAAACAAATACTAACCATAATATAAATAATTGGGGTGTTTAGTTGTAATTTCATCGTGCTTCGTGAGTTGGTTTTGAGTCGGTGTCTGTACGGTCCGATTACAAAGACGTTGATGTTTGATCATCTCTGTATAGTAATCCGTCAGTTAGTTACCAGACGCGTCTTTTATTACCTATACTAATAACCTTTATATGTTCATTATTATTGTTCAGCAATATTTCAGTTCAACCAGATTAGAGAAAAAGATTCTCCTTTAGCCCTGCTGGCTGTAAGCGCTGATGCAAATATCCAATTATCATTTATTATTGTTTTCGTAATAAACTCTTATTTCTATATTGTTGGTGTATGCATTGTCACTTAATGTAAACTGATTTATTATTACCCTTAATATTTTTTTTCTGAATACCATAATGTTATCTATTTAATAATAAAAAAACTTTGCCTTAAACATCACTTTCCTTCCCTTTAAACAGTAATTTCTTTCATGTGGAGGTAAAATTTAACATTGGATTTATAAAGACGTTCAAAAAATTTAACCTAACATTGTAAAGTAATCGTAACCTTTTGTTGTAAAGGGGGTTTGAAAATAAGTAATATTTATAAAAATATCAAAATATAGGATATACGGTGTGTCCCAGATTTTCAGAAACTATAAGTAATTCGTTACTAAGGGTGACTTTTACAACTATCAGTAAAACTTCAGTTTGAAGTTAAAACACCAGTAATGACGTAGATTACATTGTTACCTGACACAACAAAACAATGAAATCTTACGTTATTACTGGTGTTTTAACTTCAAACTGAAGTTTTATTGATAGTTGTAAAAGTCACCCTTATGACGACTTTCACAAGTATCAGTAAAACTTCAGTTTGAAGTTAAAACACCAGACATGGAATACATTGCATTGTTTACCTGACAGATAAACAATGCAATATACGTCATAACTGATATAGGTATGGTTTAAATACAAATGTTGTTAGAATGAAGAAGAAGTATACGCTGGACTTCCATACGTGGTTGCTAAAAAAAAGTCGAATGACGTTCAGCTTTCTTACTTTAAATGGAACGTTAAAAGTTATGGCAAAGGAGGCTCCAAATCGATAAAAATTAAATCTTATATATATATATTATAGATATTTCACTGTTTTATAGGTCAAGAACTCTCAGTTTCTAGTTTCTTTAACCCTGTTAAATTTAATTTTAGAGATTCGGTAAACTTTACGACTGATTTTTTTTAAGAACACTTACGACAGAAGTATTGAGGTTTTTTACTAACTTAAAAGACTTTGGACCCTTGTAATTTTTTTTCTAAAGCTTCACTGCAAATTTCCAGAAACTGATTTTAATGGGGCATTCTCGGCTGTGACACCATTAAGATCTTGTGCCCACATGTGCTTAACACAACATGTTCAGTAGAAACGACAAAAGTGATGTCAAAAATAAGTGAAAGGTTTATATACACAGACGGGTTATCACAAAAAATTTTCATGTAACGGCAAGAAAAGTTCTTCATGACTATCCATATTTAAATTCCTGCTTTTTCAATGTAACCATTTGAAATGGAATCACCACTACACGTACAGGACATATCAATAAAAAAAACATCCAGCAGTATATAAAAATGGTATATTTTGGCAGTACTTTAGTTTTACAGACAGTACCTAATTGCATTAAATAATTTATGACTAAAAAAAATGAAACTATTTTATTAGGATACATACTTAAACTGCAATTCTTATAATATGTACAAAATATAAGACACAATGTTACAAATCGGTGAAACGATAATATATAAATTAACAAGACTTTAGAAACTTGTAAGTATATAGTCTATATTCTCAAAGAGACCTGGTTCCAGTACCACGAAATGGGCGGCCTCGAAAACCTATTTTTGAGACTGCAGACTTACTGTGACAAGACGTTCAAGAAGGAATTCAACTTCAAATAAAAAAACTGTTAGGTGTGTCCTATGGAATCATTATTTAAATAAGTAAACCAACAACTTTTTGTTTTTTTTTGACGTGACTCAAAAAAAAAGTTTTTAGCCTGGGCCCACACTGCAAGACCTTATAATGCCCATTAATACCTATCTGTGAGCCCTGGCAACCAAATACTTTTCTCTTTAAGTAAGGTGCCAGAGGTATACCCTAATATACAGTACTGACATGCGAAAATCACTATTCTCAGTGAAACTCCTTAAGTCTACTTTACAAAGCTGAGTAACAAAAGACCTTACAAATTCCTACTTATAATAGTGTCTGATTTGATGAACCAAATAATAAAATAATTATTAATCTTACTGGCTAAGGTTACAAGAAATAATCCGCCTGAGGCTTTTTCGAGGGTATACCGCGAGTCTCCTGAGGGGCAGCTTCGAATATCGTAAAGTCCCTCTGAAGGTGTTCGTTCAGTTCTAGGATCGCAGCTACATTGCCGCAGCTATAAATTCAATTTTAGCTAACAAGCAATTTGAGATTGATATTCTTAACATACCGATAACAATAATTGGGCGCCGACCAAACGGTCAGGACAGTCTCATTGAAATGCCACTTGTACCCCTCCATAACAAGCTGGTGCGCCCTACAGATCATGTCTATGTCGTTGGCGGCATTAAATTGCGCTACAACATCCGAGCCGAAAAGATATCCCGCGCCTCTAGGCGACACTCCCCAACCTTGTGTGTCTAAAATAAACAATTTCTAAAACCTTGAAAAATATTTTTTTGAAATAACCACCTTCCGGGTCACTCCAAAGCAAATCGCACATGGGTCCGTCATGAGGCACTTCTTGTTTGCGATCTATGACTCTAATTTGGTCTAGGGTTTGAATTGATGGAGAAAGGCCCCCGTGAACGCAAAATATTTTACCTTTTGGCGCAAAAAAAAACATTATTTAGGGTCTTCATTTGTTACATTTAGTCAGGAGAAGCACATAAACTTTAAATCAAACATGAAAAAAATCTTGATAAAATGGCGAATGTCTTAAAAAACACGGTGTTTGTTTACTTCATATGCTTCCTCTGTTGCCAAGAACTTGTATAGTTACCATCTATGATAGCCGACAGCGACAAATAGTCAAAAATCTCCGTACAATATCTCCAAACAGTGATCGAACCGTACTTCCTAAGGCATTCATCATAAAACCCGTACACCTGGGTAATTTGTCTGGACTCGTGGTTTCCTCGGATGAGAGTTATGCGATCGGGGTACCTAACCTAAATTCAGCAAACACTCTGGCTCTTTGTGTTTCAGTCAAAAATAACGGCACCCTACCTTAAGAGCTAATAATAGTAAAAACGTTTCCACGCTGTAGAAGCCTCGATCGACGAAGTCGCCCATGAAGAGGTAATTGGTTTCTGGGACATCCCCGCCGACTTTAAACAGTTCTTTTAAGTCGTAAAACTGGCCGTGAATGTCTCCACAAACCTAAAATACCTAATTTTGTAGCAAAGAATCGATAATTACCTTCACCATTTTTAGCAAGTAAAAGTCAGAGCACAAGCAATAGATGTTACATATCTATGGAAATGAGAAAAAAAAAAGTTAAATATAAAAAATGGTATTTTTTTGCTGATTATGCTATTTAAATCTCCTATGAACGTATCAAACCTAATAAGAGTGAAATTAGTCCCATAAGTGGACTTTTTTCTAAATGTCTATAAAGCACATATCTAAAACTCGACCATGTATTTTCTAAGTTATTGAACCTACGTGACTTTCTTTGGTGGGAGGTGAAAGAGGTCATCAAAAAGAACAAAAAGCCGTTGGAATAAATACAATTGGTCCACTCATTCTAAAGTTACAAGAGGTCAAATTTGAAAGTTGAGAAAAAAGAAGGAATACCCCACCTTTGGTCAATTTTGAAAAAAATAATGGTAACTTTTGGTTGATGTTTTTGATCGGAATGAGGCGGTTTCAATCCCCTAGGAACGTAACTAACGTAAAAAGAGTGAAATCAGTCCCATAAGCAGACTTTTTTCGAAATGCCATCAAACACATTCTAAAAGTACCCAAAAATCGACCACCTTATCTTCCAAACTATTGAACTTACGTAACTTTTTGGTGGGAGGTGAAAGAGAACATCAAACAGAGCAAAAAACCGTTTGACTTACTCCAATCCGGCCACTCCTTCTAAAGTTACAGGCGGTCAAAGTTGGAAATTGAGTAAAAAGAGAAAATACCCCGTTTGGTACATTTTAAATGAAATGAGATGAAATTTCATGTCACTGCCAAAAACGCATTTTTAACCAACCACAAGACATTTAGACATAGCTTTTAGTGTCTTAACAAATAAATTATATTCTTACTGTGACTGGAGAGTCCACTCTTTGAACGTTGCTCTCCTCGACCAAAATCTCCCTTGCTTTAGCACAAAGCGCTTTTACTTCAGATTCCTTAATGATTTCGCATCTTTTCAGTTGTTCGATTTGCCTGTCCAAATCGCTGATATCGGTCATTTTTGCTGAAAAACAAATTTATTGATAATCAAGTTGTCCTCGTCACACAGTGTCAAGAAGACATCAATGTACCCCACAAAAAGTAAAATGTAAAGCCTTGTTGTAAACCTTGTGTAGTTTAAACCTTAATCCTTAGTTTACAGCCTACAAAAGAGAATTTTTGCTGCTGTTGGGTTTGGAAAAACATTAGGACGATTTTGAAGAATAGATCTTGAAGACAATATTTGAACAAATTTTAGTGATTATTATTAAAACTAGATATGCTTGAAGCTTTATATTTAATTTGTAGCTATGATGATAATGTATTGCATCCTCTCAATTTACAGATGTAATGGTTTTGCAGGTTTAGGACAAATAAAACTCCGTTGTCGTTTGAATAAAGGCCAACGTTTCGACGTTTAATTTACGTCTTCTTCAGGGCTATACTTGGAGACAAAGGATGACGTCAATAAACAAAATTACATCCATGATGCACGTCACTTTGTCGCCGAGTATAGTCCTGAAGAAGACGCAAATTAAACGTCGAAATGTTAGCCTTTATTCAAACGACAAGGGAGTTTTATTTGTCTTAAACCTGCAAAACCATTACATTTGTAGCTATTTAATAAAATTTTTGGTAAAGACAGTGATGATCAAGATGCAGAAGTAATTCAGTAAGTAATGAAAATGAATTCTATAATATATAATAAAAACAAATAAATAAACTCTTTTATCAACTTTTTTAGGTATTTTGTTTCATTGACGTAAACTCTTCCGCTTTCCCCAAGGAAGTTTCTTAGTTCCCCAGTTCAGTGAAGATAGGAAAGCGAGTGTCCCAGGCATTTCAAGTGACCAAAGGACTAAGACAAGGCTGCTCTTTAGCTCCCTTATTGTTCAAAATATATCTCGAAGAAGCCCTTAGATCTTGCTACTATTTGCGGATTATACCAAGTTATTGTAAAGGAAGATGAGGACGACGCCAACTACATGTTCCACAAACTTCAAGAGAGCAATAAAGACTGGGGCCTCACCATAAACATCAAAAAGAACGAATATATGGTAGTAGGAGAAGGGCAAGATTTGGAAGTGGGGCACAATAAGATCAAAAGTTGCCCCTCATTTAAGTACCTTGAAGTTACCCTCTCTTCCAATGGAAAGAGTACCAGAGACATCAATAACAAGATAGGTCAAGGAAAGAGAGTAATTTGACAACTAAACTCAGCACTTTGGAGCTTGGCAATAACAAAAAAAACAAAAATTACTATCTATAAAACGATCGTAGAAAGTATATGCACCTACGGAGCCGAAACTTGGGAAACAAATAAAAGAGATAAAGATAGGTTGGTGGCCCTTGGAATTGATTTTTTTGAGAAAACGTCATTATTTCCAGAATAGATTACATGAGAAATGATACCATAAGACAGATGATGAACATTGAAAGTAATATTCTAGATACAATAGATAGACACCTCCAAAGAATGGATGAAAATAGATGACCAAAGAAAGTATGGCAGTGGATTCCTCCTGAGCGCAAAAAGTGTGGAAGACCACCTAGAAGTTGAAGGAAAGATGTGAAAAAAGCTATGGAGGTAAGAGGTCTACAAGATGGAGATTGGACAGACTGAAGAAGATGAGAAGCGAGAAACAGCTCTAGCCATAGGAACCTCATATATATATAAATACTTTACAGAAAACTAGGGTGAATTTGACAAATTTCTAATTTATTTGTGAAATGGTAGACTAATCACATAATTAGCTTGTGTGGGCCCAATTTTTTTTCTATTTAGCCCCAGGAGCTAATAGGAACTATTGCAACATATTATCACTACCCTTTTCTACAAACCAGTACAAAATCCAATAATCTTGCTGAGTTAAAAGCAAATGTGTCGCCCTGCAACTTAGGACCATATTTACATCCCAATTTTAAACATTAAGTACATAGAATATAGTAGCTACCTCAGTACCTACTGATTGGCTTCAAAATTGGGCTTGTTGAGAATTAATATTTTCATACATTTACAGCTGTTAGTAGTTTATTATAATTTGTTTATAATTATTACTGGAGCCCTCAATTCAACTGAACTCATTAAGGATTACTTTCAAAGCTTCAACATACCCTCCCTGATGGAGTGGGGCTCAATTACTATTGTATTCTATTCTACACAGAAAAGCGTTGTTTATTACTGACTATCGTTGGGAGTTTTGTTGACTCTACCACTATTTAAATTTCGTTTAGCTGAATAACAACAAAAATATTGCAAATATATTATGCATCAGCCTAGATTTTGAAATTTTTAGGTTAAAATCTTTTGATACAAAAAGAATGTTATTTCAGTGCATTTTACTCATCGGTTTCTTATCTCTACTAACAGCATTAGCAATTTGCTACATCTACAATGACTAAATTTAACAAAAAAACATTAATTACTTACAATTTTCTCAGTATAAAATTTGTACAAAACACCTCCGACTCTTCTCTTCTGAGAAAACCACAATGGCCGAAACTAGCTAAGACATATTCCTTTCGGAAACATTTACCCTTCTTGCAATGAGCGACGGACGACGTACGTCTAGTCTCGTCACTAAGGTCGGCGTTGCTGTCAATTGTCAAGTGTCATTTCAATGTTGGATTTTTAGAATTTTCACAACCTCGTACTTCAAATTCAAGCTTTTAATCGATTTTTGCATAAAGTTAACCAAAACGACATCAACAATAAACAGAGTTTGTTTACACGTTGTATTAATAGTTAATTGTAAAAATAATTGATTAGTTTTTGTTATTACACAGTGACGTTTGGACGGTGTGCTGTTGGCTGCCTAATCTCCAAGCTAATCCTGTTCGCGGTCGTAAATAAACCTAAATTGATCTGTTTTCGATTCGGCTTTTTAAGTTTTAAATTACTGTACAAGGCTGGTGCTGTGCCGGGAGTGTATATTTGAAATTAAGACAAATTTGTAGACCTTCACAATGGGAAACATCCATACAGTGGGGCCCAATGAAGCGCTAATCGTTTCAGGTGAGTTTGCAATATTTACAGTGGTGGCGCAAGAAACCCATTTGATAATTGTTTACTAAAAGATAAAAATTAAAATTGTCATGTTGGGTTTACCAGGTTTATTAATTATTTATCTATCTATTGTTTGTCTATATTGCTTTGCGGAGTTGTTGTGTAGGTTATTTTGGGTCTCTAGTCTGTTTTCGTTGAAGTCAGGTTGGCCGAGCGGTCTAAGGCGCCAGATTTAAGCTCTGGTTCTCGAAAGGGAGCGTGGGTTCGAACCCCACACCTGACAAACATTTTTTTATTGAAAAAATAAGTTTTACTTTTAAAAATAAATAATTTTTTTATAAAATAAGACTTATTTTTAATTTATATTTTTTTTTAATTAAAAATCAAAAAAAAAAAAATTTTTTGGAAATAAAAAAAATATTAATGGTTTATTTTGTAAAACAAAAATAATAGTTTTTATTTAATATTTTATTATTTCACTTTGAGTTTACATCTAGCTCTCCCCAAAAGTGCTTAATAATGTCACTAGCCTTTTCGCCTACCATAATAGAGGGAGCGTTGGTATGGGCCCCCATAGCCCTCGGAATAATGCTGCAATCGGCCACCCTCAAATTTTTAATACCATATACCTGCAAGTTGGGGTTGACCACCGCTGTCGGGTCACCTGGAGGCCCCATTTTTGCCGTCCCCACTTGGTGATGGAGTGTTACACTGATGGCCCTAAAAAGAACGTTGAAACCAATCTTTTATTTTCTTATATACATATGTTCATTATAAAATTTCATCTAGTTGGCTGTGAAATGTCAAAAGAAAAGGATGGAGAAACAAAAGTCCCGTTATTCTGATTACGTCATCCTTTTTTGTCAAAATTTCGTAGCCTGCTATATGAAGTTTTATAATGAACAGCGCCATTTATTACCTTATGCAGCATTTCCAGTATGGATCGCTGTCAAATGTTAAATGTTCACATCCGTACATGGGCCTGGGGTTTAATCTCGAGCCATACCTTTGGAACACTGTCGTATTTGAAATTCTTTGTATGGTCCTTATGGCTTCAACGAAGGTTTTCAAGTCGTGCCCTTGGGGGTCCGTGAAGTAATTACCGTAGAATCTTGGGTATTCGAAAGGATCTTTTGATCGCAACTCCATGTAACCTAAATGAAATTGGTTGAATGATTGACTAACTAATGTCAAGGCCAAACCTGTGGATTTTGGGTGCAACAGCATTGGGAATATAGCCCAGGCGTGACTGTCAAATAGGGGCCTAAAGACGCTGTCAAAGACTTTGTCCTTTATGTTCATCCCTGTTTATTTAAGACTCAGTAGAATTCAGAAATTAGAATATAATTCTTTAGTACCTCTGTAGGTGGCCACACCTGCGTCACTTGCTAAAGTGCCCCCTATAAAAAGTAATTCCATGTCTGGGTAGTTCTCCGGGTAATCAGCTAAAGCCGTTTTGATATAGCCAATACCCTCAGCTCCTCCAAGACTTGTTAATGGGCCGGTACCTTTGTCTAGGTACTCTCGAATTCTCGGCAAATATTTTCCAGGGTACAGATCTATCGGTTGGTTTATTTCAAACGATAGGCCTGAAAAGGTTTATATCAAGCCACATAATTAAGCATTGATTGAGATGTAACCTGGGAACGTTAAGTGGTCGTGTAGATTACGCCCTACTGGCAAGTTTTCTAGAACGGGAATACCCAAAGACTCCAAATGCTCTTTAGGCCCTATCCCTGAGAGCATTAGCAATTGAGGAGAGTTGAACGCACCTAAAATTCATGTACCTGAAGAGTTTGTTGTTAATTTAAAAAATGATAATAATACCAGCGGATAATATAACCTCTTTGGTAGCTTTCACTTCATACGCCCTACCATCTTTGACATACCGCACACCATAAGCCTGCCTGGTACTGGCATTTATCAGCACTTTGGTCACATAAGCTTTAATGATAATGTCCAAGTTGCTTCGGTTTCGTACTGGCCATAGGAAGGCAGTGGCAACGCTGTGACGTTTACCTTTAAAAAAATTTTCCTTCAGGAACTCTACTAGTGCTTTTGAGGAAGATCCGAAACAGAGAGTGGTCCCACGGAAATTCGGATCACCGTACTGGATCACAGTGTTTCTTGTTTGTCAATAATCCACCCAACCCTAATAATATCGATGTAGTACCTCTCCTTACGTTAGCTTGTATGCGACTCACTCCAAAGGACCTAACATTGGCATTGTAGTCGAAACTGTCCAAACCAATTTCAGGCCCGGCCTCAACAAATGCATCGACCAATTCTGATCTATAAATATTCTCCACTGATAAATACCCGTCGGTGCCATGAAAACGATAGTCATGGTCGCTCAGCTTAGCCCTTTCCGATTTCAAAAAATACGGGAGCACTTCTTCATACGACCACCCTGAAAGATAACTTGTAATACTATTTCAAATGGGTTGTTTCTTGAAGAAGTATACCAGGATTACCATCGGCAGCCCATCGATCATAGTCCCACCTATTTCCCCTGGTGTAGATCATGTAGTTGATGGTAGTGCTACCACCGAGGGCACGGCCCCTGGGCCAGTGCATTCTCTGTCTGTTGAGACCGCCGGAATTGCCTTTTTCGTATTCCATGAAATAGGCCCAGTTATATGGCGTGAATTGGAACGCTGGAGACAACTGAAATATAATAGGGAAAGAGATTGTTATTATTTTTTAATGATCTAGAATTCATCAAACGTTTAGTACTGTTACAGGATACGGGATCCAATAATTTTAACATTCCAATAAGCTAATATAAGCTAAATAAATAAAAACTCCAAAGCTACCTACAAAATAATAGGTGTGAGGAAGTAGATTTCTTAATTATTGAATACTTTTTATACATTCACCGAAATGTGTCTTGCAGACCTCAGTTTATGACCTGAATTTATATAAAAAATTAAGATTAACTAAACTGCTGGATATAACAAACGGAATAAACATATTTCAGGATGATTTGTGAAGCGAGATATTTTTAAAATTACAAGAGATAAAAGTCTGAGGGTTTCAGCAGTCTCCAGAAGGATCTATAGAGGAGTTATTCTCGAGTGCTTTGAACAAAATTACTCATTTAGATGGTGTATACAAGGTAATAATAAGTTGACTACATTTTTACAAAATTTTTTTTTGCCGTGAATCTGGGATTCAGTTTTTCATTTTGTTTTTTATGAATTGAGGACGATCCTTGAAAAGTTTAGAAAAAACGAGTTTAACCGATTTTAAATAACATCGTACCACATTTCGGATTTTTGTAATTTTTTCTTCAGACATTTACAAATCCTGAATTTCAGCCTCCTGCTGATCAAGTAACTGATATGCGATTGGTTAATTTTACAAAATTGGTTTGTTACCTGTGCACGAAGAGATAGTGGTATAAGATTTTTCTACAGGCTGTTGACTCTCAAAATGTTTTGACCATCAACATTGATTGGAGTGTTTTTTCAACAATTAACTGAACAGATGTTTAATTGCTTGCTGATGAAACAATAATAATAATTTTGACCGTTCAATGCAAATTTTGAGATCAATAAAGTAAAACACCCAGTCGGATTTTTCGCTTTTCAATTAAATTAATTTAAACAGATTTAGACAGAAAAATTTAAACAGAAAATTATTAGTACGAAAGCGTGAAAATGTACTTCAAAATTTAGATGACTTAATTCTGGCAATTAGATAAGAATGGAAAAATATAACTCAAGGTTTCATCAATAATTTAGTTGAAAGCATGCCTGATAGATGTCGAGAAGTGCTAATTTAAGAGGTGGACCCGTACGATATTAAATATTATTCCTTTGTTAGTTTTTTTTATCATTGTAAAAATAACCTAAAATACTGTCAATTAATCATAGGAGTATATTTATAATTAGTGGTAATAACATTCAGTATTAACTCTGAAGTACCATGTTAGAATATCACTTGAGCTAGTAAACATTTTTCACTTAACATTTCTTGAAACGAAATAATATTAGAATTTTTTTTTATTTGGTTTTTGTTTCTTTGTAAGTCACTTTATTTGGGACACTCTGTAGATCCATCTAACTTCCAAAATTCAAGTCAACTTTACATCTGAATAACTCTCATCCATTATGTTTCAGATAACTTTAACATTGGGCTTGCGTCGATAACTATTTCTTGGCACCACCTTGCAAATATGACGTTATTGCTTTCAGAGTTTTCAAATCCCTTATTCCGCCCCTTATGTTTCTACCTAAAATTTATTTTCGAAATAAAGTTCCAGTATTATAGCATTTAAAGGCAACATTAGTTATTTATCCTTTTTTTAGTAATTTCAAGATTAAGACGCTCTATATTCTGTTTAAATTAATTTAATTGAAAAGCGAAAAATCCGACTGGGTGTTTTACTTTATTGATCTCAAAATTTGCATTGAACGGTCAAAATTATTATTATTGCTTCATCAGCAAGCAATTAAACATCCATTCAGTTAATTGTTGAAAAAAAAACACTCCAATCAATGTTAATGGTCAAAATATTTTGAGAGTCAACACCCTGTAGAAAAATCTTATACCACTATCTCTTCGTGCACACGTAACAAATCAATTTTGTAAAATTAACCAATCGCATATCAGTTACTTGATCAGCAGGAGGCTGAGATTCAAGATTTGTAAATGTCTGAAGAAAAAATTAAAAAAATCCGAAATGTGGTACGATATTTAAAATCAGTTAAACTCGTTTTTTCTAAACTTTTCAAGGATCGTCCTCAATTCACAAAAAGACAAAATAAAAACTGAATCCTAGATTCTCAGTAAAAAAGAAATTTTATCAAAATGTGGTCAACTTATATTCATCATTGTATGATCACCTTGTATACACCATCTGAATAGGTAATTTTGTTCAAAGTAGTCTAGAATACCTCCTCTCTAGATCTTTCTAGAGGTTGCTGAAAACTTCATATTTTTGTCTTGCGGTATTTTCAAAATATCTCGCTTAACAATTTATCGAAAAATATGTGTCCCGTTGTCCCGTCTGTTTTGTCTAGCAGTTTAGCTAAACTTTAATCCATAACAGAAAATTAACTTATTTTTTCTACAAAGGCATTAAAAATTCAAAACTTTTAACAAATTAATGAACTAGAAAAACAGCATTTTGAGGCACTAGTGTTAAAAGTAAGCTACTTTTAACACTGGTGCTAATAGTAGGCTAGTTTAAAGCACTGTATTAAAAGTAAACTACTTTTAACAGTGGTGCTAAAAGTAAATGCTATTTAAAGTTGAATAGAAAGTTTGTACAAAAAATAATGTATTGTGTTTGTGTCAAAAGTGCTTTAAGGAAGTCATGCGATTTGCAGAACTCGCTTAGCTCGTCCTGCAAATTTTCTCATGCATGCCTTATAATTGCACTTAACAGTTACATCATTTACATCATAAATAGCAATTTTCTAAAAACGGTGAGCTCGGGAGGGGGGGGGGTCGATTGGCCATCCTCGGTTACCCCCTAGGTAAAGAGTTTTTTGCCGAAAGCTTAATAAGAAAACAGTTAGGATAACAAAGTATAGAACCTTTTTTTTGGGCCTGGTGACTTGCTATCATCTGCCTAAATTAGATCAAATGTAACTTTCTTAGTTTCAGAGAACATTGCATTTTTGTGTTTTTCAGTTTTTTTCATTTTTTTCAAAAATGGTAAATCGAGTTGTACATGGTACAATATTCTAATTACATCCATCGAATAGCTCGTGTTTCTGCGCATGTTTTTTGTACTTACCTATTTTGCCCTATCCCAAATAGTTTCGGCAGAAAATTAAAAAAATAAAAAATTTGAATTTTCCGAAATTTTTTTATCCCACCGATTTATCTGAAATTTTTATGTCATATTAAGACTAATAAAAGAAGCCTAGAAGTGAAAACCGCAGCTCTCTAAATTGAATAGGAAGAAAGTAATTTAATTTTTAATATTAATTTTATTTATAAAAATCGCAAAAGAATTGTTTTTATTAACCACATTAAAAAAAAATCGAAAAAAAAAAAGATTAGGTCGTAAACGCCAAATTACAAATTTTTATTTAAAAAAAAAAAAAAAAAACATGCCAATGCCGAGGATCGAACCCATAAAGTCTAAAGTCGGGTATCCTACCCATAAGCGGTTTAGTGGAATTTAAAAAAATCACCATATCTTTTGATACCTAATTAGCATATGGGACATATATAGTTCGTTGGAAAGGGCTTTTCCACGGCTATGCGGGCTATGTAAGAAAAATAAAATATAAATGCCCCCCTTCACACTTTGGGGCTCGCTTCGGGGGCGATTTAAAGGTTAAAAATCTTAAAAAAAGGAGGACGGGGGCTCGGGGGGGCGCAAAAATTACGGCGTTCGATTGGGCATCCTCGATTACACCCTAAGCAAAAATTCTTTTGCCGCAAGCTTATTTACAAAAATGTTGCCTCAAAAGCTCAAATTTTGGCCGGTTGGGAGCCATTGAACCTTAAAATTGCCATAACTAATTTTCTATAACATTTAGGATAACAAAGTATAGAACCTTTTTTTTTGGCCTTGTGACTTGCTATCATGTGCTGGAATTAGATTGGATGTAACTTTCTTAGTTTCAGAGACAATTACAATTTTGTGTTTTTCAGTTTAAATTTTCTTCAAAAACGGTACTTAAATGGTAGAATATTGTAATCCATTGAATAGCTACGATCAACGCGCATATTTTTTGTGCTTAGGTATATTTTCCTATCTCGAACGGTTTCGTCAGAAAATAAAAAAGACTGAAAATTCTAAAATTTCGTAAGGAGACCGCAAGAATTTTCCGAAGTTCTTATTAGGACCAATAAAAGAAGCCAGAAGAACAGTGAAAACTTCAGCTCTCTAAATTAAATAGCAAAACAATTATTGAAATTTTAATATTAATTTTATATGTAAGCGTATTATTGGAAAGTTAAAAATCGCCATATTTTTTTATACGTAATTAGCATATAGGACATATATAGCCCGTTGGAAAGGGCTTTTCCACGGCTATTTAAGAAAAGTAACCCCCCCCCCCCCCCTCCTACACACTTTGGGGGCGATTTAAAAGTTAAAAATCGTAATAAAATTACCTACTAGAAGAACTTATCGATCTGCTTGTAAAAATTAAAACTACAAAATTGATTCGTTAATTGGGGGGGGGGGGGGGCACGTTTGGTTCAGCATACGTTCGAAACCAAGTTCGAAACCATCCTGGTGCCTTCCGATAAAATAATGTGGGGACTTTATGTGGGGAAAATTAAAAAAATATGTCGCCCACTAAAAGGGTGGAAGAAATGATTATGAAGTCTAATTTTATTGCAATATAGCCCGTCCTCGATTTATTACTAGGTGTAGACCTCGTCCTGAGTGAGCGCATAGTTATCGCGTCACGTTAATTCGAATATTTGGCCCGTTTTTTACGAAAATTTGGAAATTTTTGATGACTTTATATTTTTGATCCTTGTGTATTATATACATCGTTGGAAAGGGTTCGTCGAGGGCTACAATTGGATAAAAATATTTTTTTTTAAATATTGTGAAAAAAAATCGTAGGCCGAGCGGAGGTCAAAATCTTATTTGTGACGACGGTTTGCCCCTCCCGACTGCAAATGTGGGTTTTAGTCCCCAACGGCCCACCTAATTAGAGTAGAAAAATTGTTTTTTACACTTGACCAATGAGGTAAGCCCTATCCAATGATATCACCCGCATGGGGGTGGGACAATTAGGGGAGCACGCGGGCCAAAAACGGGACCTGAATTTCAATCAATTCGATATAACTATTCGAAAAAAGCCCCCCAGGGGGTCGGGGGGACACCATCGTGTAGCCCCGAAAAAAGTAGATACTGGGACCGAGTTTGGAGGTACCTAGCTAGTGAGGGAAGCCGACAATTTGAAAAATTCTCAGACTAAATATAATAAATAGACTTAGCATTTCAATCATAAAATGCTTATGTAAACACGGTCAGTTATTATACGTACATAAACATCAACGAGTGCGATAAAGAAAGACTAGCGTGGTAGCTATAAGGCAACACCGCATCATTCGCAGGTTTGCATGTTTACTTACTTGTGGAATGATAATTCGGGGTTTATATAATCAAGTTTTTTACACACTTGGCATTGTCGAACCATTATAATTCCTTGGAACAACCACAAAAATCATTACACTATGAATAAAGTTTAATAAACCCTCTAAATTTAATAAAAGGCAGGTAAATATTCTGATAACGCCGCTGCAACGCTGTAACGAACTGCCGCAGTCTGATTTATCGTATTGAACTGGTACTGGAACTATGTCTCTCTCTGTCACACAAGAGTATCAGCGGTAGTTGAAGCAACACAGATAGCGAGGCCGATCTTCACGGATTAGCTTGTAATGTTTAATCACTCACAATTTCCTACTCGTTTGTGACGTGTTTATGATTTTCGTAAAATTGGAATTCGGAGTTTCCAGATTGAGCTAATTTAATATCTAAATAACCACATTAACATTGTTATTTCTATTATTATTTGGAAACTGTGTTAGAATTACTCTTTTATTTTCTAGGAAAACGTGTTCTAATATTTTGTTCTTACACATATGTAAACTACATTGATTTACCAGGCTGCTTGTTTATTTTTGACAACTATGCCGACACAGCGGTCCAACTTAATTACTTGTACAATCAGCCAGCGTACTATTGGTTTGACAATGTTTCGCCAGCCTCATTAGTAAATAATTGGGTCTATTTATTATATTAAGTCTGAGGAAAAATCCCTCATTTTGGGCCATCTCACGTTTCCTATTGACGAGTTAGTTAAAAACAAAAAATTTTGCATGGAAACTTCCAACTGCTTTCAAAAAACAGTTTAAAATATTTACAGAAACCACTGTTAAACTATAGAATGATTAACTATAATCCATTCAGTTATTTCTGTCGTCAAGAGGCGTTGGAAATCTGACATATTTCACCCGGTATAACATGACTGACAGTGACAGTGATTAATAATCAGTTTGAAGTTAAGGTTATTGTTTACTACTTAGAAAAGGTAAACCAGGGGAAGTAGGATACGACGCCGGCGTCTGTTACCAGTTTGCTCCAATCTGTCAAGTGTGAAAATGCCAGTGACGTAGCATTGGTAATGTAGCACATAAGAAAATATTTTATTAAAAATAATAATGGAACTAAATTACTATTTGTAACATTAGTAATATTATACGTAATATTATTAGCAAACATCGACTTACTATTAAAAAAATAAAAATAATTGTGAATTAATAGTCGTTGATAACCCCGGAATTACATCTCCTGCGCCATTGGAAAAACTGCTCAAAAATTTAAATAAAAAACTATCTACAAATTACAGGATTAGAAAAATATTTTCCAAAATAGCATTATTGACTTCACTGCGATATATACTAAATCATATTTCGAAGATTCGGATGTAAAATAACTGGTTTTAGAGAGTTATTTGAAATAATTTAATTGTTGCTGAAAAACGCCATTATCTGTTTACCTGTGAAACGTAACTCCAGGTTCCTTTCTATAGCCGCTGCTTTTACAACTCTAACCTGCACATCCCACCATTGTAAACAACACAATTATTTATAATATTAGAGTCTTGCAAAATGCAATTTATTGCAGAAAAACACATAGCCAACGAAATGTTTTCGTCTTAGACATGGCGTCTCATCATTTTTGGTAACACCTGTCAATATAGCGGAGAATTGCGCGCGTGAATTCCATTAGTTTACATGTTCAGAGGTTTACTATTTTACTCACAGTTGCCAGATGGCTTCATTAGTTCAAACTTTTAATAATATTGATTAATGATCACTAACCTAGAATCTAGTAAAAAATGGGTCGGGCTTTACGTTAGCAAAAATATAAAATTTAGTAATGCATTTAAAAATGAATCTTTCACAACGATAATAGTTGAGATTAATAAGTTTATAATGTGTGTTATGATGATATGTATAAGACGTTTGCTTTTTGGACTAAAAGAAAAGTCGAATACAGTTAGGGAAGAACAGGAAAAACAATATGTCTGTCAGTGGCAATTAAAAGCAAGCAGAGTTAATGCTTAGCCCAAAAATATTGGAAACTTTAGCAAAGGTCATAGTGGGCGAATCTTGGGGGAGGTCTCTTCTAAATTGGAGGGAGCATTTTTTAATGAAAATTCGCACTTTCGCGTTAATTACCTTGGGCATTTTTTCTTAAGAAATTAGTTTTTTAATAACAAATTAACTTACAAAATGTACGCTTAAGTGTACAAGAAGTCGGCAACACCAAAATTTTAATGACGCATTTTGACAAATTGGTCTTGGCGACAAGTAAACAAACAATCGCTGTCGATGTTATACTGGTGAAATTCCATGGCATGGGTTGATGCCAAAAATAACTGAATGGATTATACGTACATAATTTAAACAGCCAATGTCTAAAATCACACTATACACAGAAAAAACATCTTACAAGGTGAAAAAAATCCTTTAAAAGATTTTTATCTTCATAACATTTTGCAAATCTAAAGTTATGTTACCTGTTACGGCGCCATATTGGTTTATTTTGCAGCGTCGCCAAAGCTAATTTTAATCGCAAATTGTCTCAGGTATTAGGTATTGTGTTATTGTCTGGTCACTGCAGGGATTGCCGGCTGATATTGTCGGTATTGCCAGTACCACAATACTTTTTGGTATTGTCTGGTATTGTCATGTACCGTCGAAGTAGTGCCAGGTATTGTAACAGTATTGTGAGGTATTTTCATGGTATTGTGAAGTATTGTCACCTAATTTGTACATGTATTGCCATGAGTGGATACCCCCTCGGTTTTTACCAAACAGGTTTGTAAGACTTCAAGATATTCAGCAATGTGTTAAATTAGTCAGCTGCTTCACATCTTACCTTTAATAATAAATTTAAACATTATTCATAAAAGAAATTTTATAGACAAAATTTAGTTTTTTTGGGGCAGAAAGTTTAGAAATTAAGAAAATGATGAGTTCTTTAGGGCCGTTTGAATAAAAAAACTATTCTGATGTTCATAGCAGTCAGAGTCTTTGTCAAATTTGTCAGTTGAGTGGTAACCACATTGATTTTGACAAATGCAGAAAATTTTGTGTGTGTTGAAAAAGTGCAAACAGTGACTCGATATTAGTGGGTGTAACTAAAAATTAAAAAAACTGTTTTCTAAAAAAATTCAGATTGTTCTTCATTATTGTTATTACTTGCCAGATGACAACTCAGTTCATCTAACTAAGACAACCGTTTACTTATATCATGCGTTAGTAGGCCTGAGATGACTTCATAAAAAAAAATTGAAAGTCGAAAATTTCATAAAATGTTCTGATTTTTATTTTTTTATGATCTTTTACGGACTCTTTATGAACAAACTTACTTCGAGGTTTTTTTTATGCACCCTCTTTACTACTCACCAAAGGGACTCCCATGATGTCTGTTTCTGGTATCCCCGCCTCCAACAGAAGAACTTTCCATTTGCCGATCTCTGACAGCCTGTTGGCGATCACCGATCCTGCCGATCCCGATCCGACAATAATAAAGTCGTACTCTTTGTCTGAAATCGAAAAGTAATCGGAACAAGAAAAATGCGTTTAAACCAGTTTTACCGGCAACATTTTTTATCTTCCACGGCTTGCTAGCAAACCACAGGTTAAAGTCCTGGTGCCCCTTGAGAGTTCTGAAGATTCTGTTGATTTCGTTGCCAGAGTTTACCAGTATTGAAAATAGAGCATTTTCAGCTTTATTAGCCCCGGAGTAATTATTAGAAATAAGTAACAGGTACCATATGAAAGCGGTACTGGCAAGAGAGGTCATTATGTTCTTTCGGTCTCTGAAATGTGTATCAAAATACCAAATAATAAAACGCTTTTATTGGACACGTGCATTAATTGTATACAACTTTTAGAAAGTCTTTCTTAATTACTTATATTACATGTTAAAAACATAAGCTGCTTAGCTAACTGATAAATAATGCGTAAGTGATTTAGCTAACTGATAAGTAATGCACAAGTGATAGTCATTTGGTTGAAGAATTGGTCCGTAAGACATTGACCTCATTACATTGATCTATATCTGGAGGCTATATGCACGTAAATACTACAGTTTTTGGACATGTGTTTGTAAGACGACTTACATAATTAGAACAGAAAATTTTGAGAATAAAGTATAATTGGGTCTATTAATTGATACATTAAATTTAAATTAATAAAAACCAAAGCAGCCACAGGTTTTTAGTAGGTATCTAATTGTCTAATAAATTTAGATGTTTTGTTTGCCTGCCATTATTTGTATAAATAAACTGTTTTTTTTTATTCCACAGCATTAGCATAAATGCACTATAAGTTCTTGTTGAGTACAATTTCTTTTATTACGTATGATGATATTGGAATAAATTTTATAGTTCTTATTCGGTCTAATAATTTTTTTTTTGGTTTAATTAAAACAAAAATAATGTAATATAGAACGAAACTAATTATGTTACTCACCGATATAACAAAGTAGGTATATAGTTCACATTGCAATAACCACTACTATAAACTGAAAAAAAAATGAGTTGCGATTAGCCTTTGACAATATAAGTCCCTCTTTTATTTCTTAGGCGGTCAGTACATTGGAGTTTGGTGGTATCGTGGGCAGTCCCACACTCCCACCTTTCACTACTGGGTGTTTGTAGAGGCACGGGCTTAGAATAAGTTTATACATGTTTCATTAAATATACATAAATTTCGAATTACCTGGTGATTGATACGTAATCCTCCAACTATGTGGACTGACTTATAATCTTCTAGCAAAAATAATTAGCTATGTTTGGTGACGTAACAAATTCATTTACTATACATTGTGTTAGAGCTGAGGATCAACAGCTTAAGGGAAATTTTTTTTCAGCAAAATATGGAAATATGTTTATAGGAACAAGGGTTTCGGTTACAAAATACAGGGTTTTTGAAAACTTGAAGAGGCAAGGTCACTTATGTTTTACTTTTGATAAAAATTTGGTCACTGGGTACATTCCTGGAAATCTGGATCAAAGCTAATTAGCCCCGTAAATGTCCGATAATTGTTTTCGTAAAGTTTACAAAATTGTTTTAAACCTCTTAAAGCGTTTTTTCTGGTGTTATTTTTAAAACACTTTACGCTCTGTATCTCGAAAATGAAGCACTAGCGGACCCATAAACCAACGCACAATTTTTATCAAAACAAATTTTGTGGTTTTTTTGAGACAACCTAGTAGAGTTATAATAGCTAGTTAAGATGTAAGTGATAAAAGTGCAACTTTAAGGCATACGTATGAAAGTTTTTTAATATGTGAGTTACTTTCAACACTAGTGCCTTAAAACGTTATTTTTAACAATTTATTAGCGTGTTAAAAGTTGAACTTTAATGCGTTTGTAGAAAAACAATTTTAAAATCTATACCTCGTACCTTAGATCGTATCTTTAAAGGTATAGGCAAATAAAAAAAATGTACAAGCTATTTAATAAGGTCCATTATTGTACAAACATTTCAATTACCAAAAAATTGAAAATTTTAAAAGAAATGGTTAAACATTTGTAACATTAATAGTATGTAATATGAAATATTAGGTACACAAAGTTTTTAAATATGACCACTGTGGTGGGTACTCACACTGTGCCTGATGAAGCCAATAAACCGTAACACTCATCACTAACTTTGCATGTCTATTAAATATTCCATTATTATGTGAGCAAGAAATATATGAGGCGTTGTCGTTTAGAGGGTTCTGGTTGACGTTCTCCGAAGAAGGCGGATCATAACACAAGTTCAAGTTAGTTCATGTTGTGCTATCATCAGTGTCGGGGATTATTCATCTAGAAAATAAAACTGATGGTGAGCATATCACAACCAGTGAACATATCTCAAAGGAGAGTTGAATGACTACCATCGAGCTAATCTGGAGACCCTTCCTGTTTTACAGTTTTGGCCCCCCGTTTTAGCAGTGGGGGACGTTTAAACCGCCCGAAGTGACGTCTCGGTGACGTCATGACGTCAAAATATTGCAAAACAGTTCAGTCATTGTCATTATTTGTATTATTTCTTATTTCCAATCTAATCCACTATCGAACTTATATCCATCTACTAGCTAGAGCGCTAAGGCTCCTAGCCCTTAGCTGACCTGGCTCCAAGGGTTTCTAAAACCTAAATTTCAACCTAACAAAAATCAAAAGCAATCGACACAATCATTATCCGGTCCGGCTTTAAGTTGCTATGACCTTTGTATGATGCGCTGACGACAACATTGCGTCATGGGAACTTAAGAGTGCCACGAGAAGGTTCAGAATTTGAGGCAGAATTTGGACTTTGAACATCAAACGATGTCTTGTTTTGTAGCTCACACCCATCAACTATTATTATCGTAAATCTTATGCACACATTTAAAAATTTTAGCATTGCGAACCGAAAGAATGAAATATTTAGAAGAAAAAGGCATGCTAAAAACTATAATTCAACATCTGAAAGGGGAGCTATCCAAGATGGGACAGCTGGAGGACAGCATGCAGCAAGTCTCTCTGGTCATGCAGCAAGCATGACCAGAGAAGGCAGTAAACCCAGCGTAAGCCTGGGCTACAACCAACCTCACTCACCTCAAAACCATCTTCTGTAGATAATAGTTGAATTCAACAAACAACAAGGTGAAAAATTGAAACAAGAGATTTCTCAAAGGTTTTCTGTGATAGCGCAGCTGAAGGACAACATGCAGAAAATGAGCGAGGTGCAGCTGCAACATTCCAAGGAGAAACTGGCTTTATGCCATGAGTTGAACGAGGTGTCTCAGCTGAAGGAGGAGCTGAACGAAGTGCTCACCACTGAAGTCAGGAAAAATGCTGGGTTGGGACAGTCGAAAGAAGCTATTGCCAAGAGTGTTAATTCTAAGGTAGAGAAAACCTGAAGGAATTTAATTTTTGCTGATACAAAGAATTGAGGAGAAGCATAAAAACTAGAGGACGGCCATAAGAATTCTTTTATAAGATACGGCGTTACTTAAGAAAAAGAAGAAACTCTGAAGGAAAAGTACAAACTAGAAACGGACGCAAGTGCTTACTCTAGGGTAATATTCTATAAATTGACAAGTTTCTTTACTAGATGGAACAGCTGAAGTCAAAAAGCTTTGTTACAGTTTTTTTTTATATCAGTATTTTGAATTTTATTTCAGCATTTTTAATGAATTGTTTTTTGCTATCGGTTGACAGAAATCAAACACTTACCTGATTGAATAATCGAATAGGACTCCCTATTGTTTATTATTGTGCCAAAGACAATTCATAGTACTCTACAGCGATTGGTCAAAAATATGGAAGCAGGGTATGACATCAGTACAGCTGCAACCAATCATAATAACCAGAATTATTTGGTACAATTTTGCTATTTCTATGTACCTTCTTCAACGTCTGGCACAGCCCTGATTTTTGAAAATGAGTAGGGGATGGCTGTTGCCATTTGGTCTCAATTCCGGATTTCCTTGGCTAAGTAGCTGGAACTCCAGATTTTCGCTCTATAGCGGATTTGCCTCTGAAAATTAGGACCAGCCTCAAATCCACTTGGGTAAAAGTACCCGTAAATCTCACAAATATATGACCAGTATGGGTAAAACTCCCCTTAAAATTTGATGGTGTGGGTATACTAAGTTGAGATTTGATATATAGATTAACATAGAAACGCAGGCTATAAATCAAAACAAAATCTATTTCTGCCATTAAAGGTACCTATATGGAACTATAACCTTAAACCAAATATCTAAATTTAGTTTTAAAATCTTCACTTCAATCAGCTGTTGCAATATTGATTTTTGTCCGCCGTACGACCAAGCAGGGTCGTTTTATTTGTATTTAAAAGCAAAGTTGCTGTTCGCCGACTGTAGTACCTAAATTGTACAGGTCCAGCTTGTTTAGTTTATTTTATTATTACATTAAATCTAAATACTTAATAGGAGATTGGTTATTATTACGGTTCCTCATTTATCGTTTCCCTCTTTTGTTTCACTTACACTGAGGGGTCTTGGGGTCCTATAGGGGTGTAAAAGTGGGTGGCGCCTATAAATTATATCAAGATACTTCTACCCACGACCACTCTTCGGCTTGAGGGTAGCTGTCGGGACTTTTCCCATATCTTGAGACCCACAGTACGATGTAAATATTGATCCAAGCTCAATTTATATTCACCCACTGCCGTTTTGCTATGAAACCATAAAAAGTTGGTAGCAGCTTGCAGAGCAGGGTGAAAAGTTGTCGAGTGTGGTTAAAGACCTGGCCATTAAAATTGAAGAAATTAAAGAGCTGAGGAAATAAATTGACAGATACGCGAAACACAACCGAAAATCTAAGGAGAAATTGGAAGCTGATAGTAACAATGAATTTGATGCAATTGAAGAAACTTATTGAGCAGGTCAGAGCAAAAGAAAGAGACATTGACACTAATATTTGTCTTCTTCATTCATACATGCCCTCACACTATCTTTCCTCTCAACCCTCAATTTTCGGGCCAATTTTGTTTCTATGAGCTCAATTTTTAAAAATAAATTAACTTTTTTGTTTTGTTTGTGCTTTGTACTGATACTATGTATGATTCAACAGCTTCAAAGCCTTCGTTAACAACACATTTGCCAAAAAACGGGACCATTTTGTGGGAATTATCCGCATTGGTTAGCTCCGTCCATATCTTCTAGGTCATTGATGACTACGAAATATATTGTGCGATTAAATATACCGTCCGCCCAGTTAAGTGCCTTTCTTCAGTCAATGAATTTCTTCTGCTTCTTCTACCTTTCTGCATCATATGTGAATTAAATAATCAATTATTGAGTTGTAGAGAAGTTACATGAGGCACTACATTTAGTCTTTGGCACTCCTGCATATATGACATACTTACCGTCCGCCCCGTGTAAGTGCCGTTCTTCAGTCAATCTGTCTTTTTCTTCTGTTTCTTCTACCTTCCTGCATTCACATGTGCGCTAACACAACAATTGTTGAGTTGCAGAAAACTTACATGAGACACTACATTTAACCTTTTGAGCCTGCCAGTGACATCATTCATCTTACTATTGGTAGCTCCATTTGAGTTCAGCGTCTTCAACATTTTCAGTCTTGACCTGTATCAAGAATTCATGTGGCTTTTGGTAATCTTCAATCAATTATTACCTGCACCAATCTTCTTAAGTCGTTGAGCCAAAAGGAAACAACATTTTTTTTTATTTTTAAATGTCTTGGTTAATTTTAATCTTCCTGTTTTTGTGATGTCCATTGAGTGTGTTTTTAGCTGTTTTCTATCTAATTGAGAAGTATTCGACTCCTTCTGAACGTAGCAAACCGATTTTGAGTGAAAGTGAACCATAAGTTAGTAGATTGTGTTTTGAAAGCTGATTTTAAAAGAGTCCAAAAATCTACCTTCCTAGTACTGCCGTTGGGGGTATTTGAAAGAACACAACGAGAAAAGAAAAAAAACCGTTGGAATCACTAAAATTGGTTTAGAATCTCTCAAGTTATAGAGGTTCAAAGTTGAATTAATTGATCAATTGAAAGAAAACTTTTATTTTTTTTATGCTGTTTTCCATTTTATTGAAAAGTTAGCATTCTTCAGGTCTTCTGATAATATCAAACTAAATTTGAGTGAAAGTTGAACGATAAATTAGTTTTTTTTTAATATTGTTTTAAATTTGATTTCATAAAGGTCCAAAAATTGAGTATCTCCGAAGCTACTGAACCAATGAGGCTGCCGTTTGCGGTATTTGAAAGAGGACAACAAGAAAAGAAAAAAAACGCGGGAATCATTCAAATTGGTATAGAATTTCTCAAGTTATAGAATTTCAAATTTGGAAATTGCGAAAAAAAAAATACCCCCCCCCCCCCCCGCTTTTGGTCAGTTCAAAGAAAACTTTGGAATTTTTTATGCTGTTTTCCATCTGAATGGGAAGAAATTGATCCCTTTTGAATATAGCAATCCGAATTTGAGTGAAACCTGAACTATAAGTTACTTTTTTTTAAATGTGTTTTTTAAGCTGTTTTTGAAGCTCTAAAATGTTTAGAGCTTCAAAAGGGTCCAAAAATCGAGCATCGAAGGGGTGTATCTCCGAAACTACTGAACCAACACGACTGTCGTTTGCAGTATTTGAAAGAGGATAACAAGAAAGGAAAAAAACATTAATTCTCAAGGTATTCAAAGTTGGAAATGGCGAAAAAAAGCAGAAATACCTCTCCCTTTGATCAATTGAAAGAACACTTTGAATTTTTTGTTGTTTTTTATCTGCATAAGAAGACTTTGATCTCTTCTGAACGTAGCAAACCGAATTTGAGGGAATGTGAACGAAAAGGTAGTTTTTTTTTAAATGTGTTTTTAAAGTTGATTTCAAAACGGTCCAAAGATCGACCATCGTAGGGGTCTATCTCCAAAATTACTAAACCAATGGAACTGTCGTTTGCGGTATTTGAAAGGCGGCATCAAGAAAAAAAAAAAAAAACGTCGGGTTCACTCAAATCGGTGCAAAATTATAGAGGTTTAAAGCTGAAAAGAGCGAAAAAAGGTCTTTTTGTCAATTAAAAGAAAACTTTGAAAATTTTTTCTTATGCTCTTTTCCTTGAGATTGAGAGCCTCTTTTTTGTTAGCTCTTTTTGACGAGTATGTTTTACACGTTAATTGCAAGAATTTCTCGAGTTATAGAGGTTCAAAGCTGGAAATTGCGAAAAAAAATAAATACCATCTGAATCGTTTTCCATCTGAATGAGAAGATATTGATTCCTTTTGAACATAGCAATCCAAATTTGAGTTAAACCTGAACTATAAGTTAGTTTTTTTTTATATGTATTTTTAAAGCCGATTTCAATTTTGAAAGAGGATAACAAGAAAAGAAAAAAAACTAATACTCAAATTGATGTAGAATGTCTCAGGTAATCAAAGTTGGAAATGGCGAAAAAAACAGAAATACCTCTCCCTTTGGTCAATTGAAAGAACACTTTGATTTTTTTGTTGTTTTTCATCTGCATAAGAAGACTTTGATCTCTTCTGAATGTAGCAAACCGAATTTGAGGGAATGTAAACGAAACGGTAGTTTTTTTAAATGTGTTTTTAAAGTTGATTTCCAAACGGTCAAAAAATCGACATTTTAGGGGTCTATCTCCGAAATTACTAAACCAATGGAACTGTCCTTTGCGTTATTGGAAAGACGAAGACAAAAAACGTTGGATTTAGCCAAATGGGTGTAGAATTTCTCAAATTATAGAGGTTTAAAGCTGGAAAGGGCGAAAAAAAAAGGTCTTTGGTTAATTAAAACAAAACTTTGAAATTTTCTCTTTTGTGTTAGCTCTCTTTTTGACATTACACGTTAATTGTAAGTTAAAAACATCATTTATTTACTTGCTCTACTCAGATTTGGCACTGATGATGGATTTAAGTCGAAACATAAAGAATATTACATTTATGCACGAATCATACATCTTTTCTTTCTTGTACATCTATTTAGCTTTGAACTTTTTTTACACATCTTTCTAATTGTCTTCTTTTAAACAATTTTTCTAATTGGTCATGAATAACTAGTTTGACCAAAGTTGGAATTTTGTGTTTTTCTCTCTTTTTTTATCAATATTGCATTATATCAATATCGCGTAGCAAACCTCAGATTAGGATTCAGCAGTCCAATGAAAGTAATCAAAATTGCCCCCAACTTTTTCTCTAATGGTCCGTTTGAGCAAAAATTGACTGTATTATCTGTCAAATTTGTTAAATCACTATGTGGATGGGGTGTGCGGATAGGGTGGTCAACTTCTGGCTACGTTAGTGACATGAAAAAAAGTGAAATAATATGCAGGGTGTCCCACAAGGTCTCCCAGTTGTATAACTCATAATGAAACTGATCTCAATGTGAGCTAAAAAATTTATGTAGTTTCGCAAAAGCTGTGTTAAAGATAAAAGACGATTTTTTGTTATTTAACGCTCTTAGAGTTTTTGAGAAAATCATGTGTTATTGCAGACATAACACCTAATCCACCCTAATTTTGAGGACCAATTTATATCTAAATCCACACTAACGTTTAGGAATACGTTAATATGCCTTATAATTCAGTTCCCAGTTGCAATTCGTTTTAAATCTAATTATGCAAATTGCACTCTTAAAACTGCACCTCCTTCGTGTTATGATTCACTTTCGATACTTCCATTATACGGAAAATAATTGCTCATTATACGGAAAATAATTGCTGAAAAAGCTTTTTTTTTGCTTCTTATTATTGTTGTTTATATAATACACGTATGTATAAATCAATTATTATTTATAATTACTTATTATTGTTGGTAAGTTTTTTTTTGGTCAGATGATCATATTATTATGCTAATGAGTATAGGCTGTTTTCTGAAGTAGCAGTATCATTTTTTTTTATAAAAACAGGTTAAATGATTTTTGCAGCGTCAGTAGCCAATAAAAAATGTCACGTTTTAACACCTATTAATATGGAGAACTTATGGTATTCTTTTCGTTTTAAAAAAAATTATAATTTGTTGGTTTATTGAAATATGGCACCAGCTGCACCTCGACCAAATTTATTGTTCATCAGTCTTTAAATTTTTACTGTTTGCTTATAAAGGTAATACAAATATAATTAAAAGCTAAACTTATTCCTTTGTCCACTCTTCCTTAACCAAATCCGCGCACTTCTCCCCAATAACCATCTTCGCAGCCGCCAGCTGACCAGAAATACTGACAGGAATCACGCTGTCGTCCGCCACCCTCAACTTCTCAATACCATGCACCCTCAATTTCGAATCAACCACCGAATCCCCAAAATAACCGTCTTTCTCTATGCCCATAGGGGCGGAACTGGTCACTTCTCCACTGCTGATTGTCAAGTGTTTAATGGCGCATCTCCAATAGTCATCAGAGCCTTCTTCGTACGCTCCACAGCTGGGTGTAGCTTCGTAGCTGGGGTGAAGCCCCAGCTTCTGCAGCTGGGGAGAGTGGAGCATCTTTTGGGTGGTCTTCACTGCTGCCAGCATGGTTTCGATGTCGTCATCGTGTTTGTCGGAGAAGTCGTTCAGGTTAATGTAGGGATGGTAAAGAGGGTCGTTGCTATGCAGTTCTAAAGTACCTCTGGATTTGGGGTGCAGTAAGATCATGTTTACAGTAAGTTTTCTATTGAATTCCGAGTGAGGATTGTCGTTTTTGCCACTGGTGACTATAAGCTCAACGTCGGGATACAAGTGCCTGCCTTTGGCGTGTTCGGTTTTGATGAACCCAATAAGATCCACGCCATTAGCTGTCAACGGCCCCTTGCCATTTCTCAAATAATCGATCTCCGGACTGTAGTAGAAGGGAGGCTCGGCATGTTGCCCGTCCTTGTAGACATAACTCAAACCCGGAAATAAGGGATGATGAATCAGATTCTGTCCCACTTTGAGGTCGGCTAGAGGCTCAATGTGCAATCGCTTCAGCTGCTCGTGGGGCCCCACTCCGCTGAGCAGCAAGAGTTGGCCGGTATTGATGGCACCACCCGCCAAGATAATCTCTTTGGCCGCAGAGGCCTTGAAACGGTGTCCTTCTTGAAGAAATTCTACCCCGCGTGCTTCTTTGCTATGCTCGCTGATTAGGACTTTGGTCACTTGGGCGAACGGTTTCACCTCGAGGTTCTTACGGTGTTGGGCTTGCTGAAGGTAGGCGTCTGCGGCGCTGAATCGTTGGCCCTTCTTGGTCATTAAATGTGGTAAACCTAGAAAATTAGTAATAGTAAGTGACCATTTTGTCAAAAAATACTCAAATATCTAAACATGCCGTTGTATTCCAGAAACGCTGTAGTGTACAATCATAGTAAAAAAAGAAAAGCTTTGAAACCTGATTTTTTTGTAAATTAGAGGATCTTTGATAAAAACCGATGTTTTTAACACTATAATACAGGTCAGAGAAAATTGTGAGTTGCTTGATTGGCTTTACATGACTTCTGAGTGGATGTCTATATAAGCGCTAAAAAAATTTGACAACTAACTCCTTACTAAGTTGTTCCGTACCCAGGAAAAACACTCGCCTTGAAAAAATAATATATCAAGTCGACAAGTACCTTAATATCCTGAAGAATATTCACAAACAGGCTATTCCCTCTCCCCCCCTTCCCCTCTCCGCAACCTCAAACTGTCAATAAATAAAAAAATTTCTGTCAAATTTTAACTCCTCTTCAGCCTAATTTTCCCCGACTAATTCAATGGTTAAATGGTTATTTTTGATACCTTTAGCATTCTTGAGATGCATATTTCAAAAAAGTTCTAATTTTTTAAAAATGTTTTATGTCAAGTTTTTCATTTACAGTTAATATCTCCCAACTAATACAGATCGGAATGTTGATACCTATAACCATTTTAGAGATATTTTGATAAGTTTTTGAAATATCCCGAGAAGAGATAGAGGTATCAAAATTCATATTTAATCATCTCTCTAATTGAAAAAAGTTAGCTGGAAACGAGTTCAAACATGACAAGACCATTTTTAACAATTTTTTTTTATTTCTCAATGATAATATGTTAGAGGTAATAACCATCATGTTAGTTGGGAAAAATTACCTGAAAACGTGGTCAAACTTGAAAGAATAATTTTAAGAAATTGGAGTTTTATAAATATTTCAGAAACAATTTGAGCTCGGATAAGTTGCTCTCTAACAATCCAGTTGGTTATAAAAAATTATCTGAAAATGATTTCAAACTTCAAAAGTCATTGGTCAAGAGTATATCTCCAAATTCCAAGAGTATATTTCCAATATTTGGGAAATGCGATTTGCTAAAATGTGCTGTTCTCTAAGTGAAGTCATGTACTTAGAAAATTGATTAAAAAAAAACGCTTTTAGGAAATACAAATTAGTGAAAAAAAAACTACCAAAAATTGTGTGATCGTTAGAGAGAGTTTAATATTATTATTTTTTGAGAAAAGGGTGCATTTTAGAAAATGGTAGTTTTCGCTAAGAAAATTTGACAAACAATCCCAAAGGTGGAAATATTAATTTCGAAAATGTTGGAAAAACATATTTTAGGAAATACAAGCTTGTGGAAAACTGAATCTTCAAAAAAGTAACTAGCGGTAAGTCAGGAATATTAATGAGAAAAAATAGTAATTTTTGTGAACTAAATCTACTATTTCATAAAACCGCACATCTTTAAGGAAATCCAAGTATATGGGAAAATATTTCCAATTGAGAAAAACGACTTTAGAAAATATGAAGAGGACCTATTTTAGAAAATACGACTTTGATAGAAGAACTGAAAAACTGGCTGCTATTTAAGAAAAATCGTAAATTTACAAAATTGAAAATATTATCTTATAAAATACAAATTTGTGGACAAAAACTGCGAAAATTGTGTCATCGTTAGAGAGAGTGAATTTATTAACTTTGAAGAAAAGGATGCATTTTAGAAAATGATAGTATTTGTGAGCTAAAATTGTAAAAATCACACATTGCTAAGAAAATTTTACGAACATTCTCAAAGGAGAAATCATTAATATTGGAACTGTTGAAAATATTTATTTTAGGAAATACAAGCTTGTGGATAAAAACTGAACCTTCAAAAAAAGTAACGAAGTCAGTAATGTTAATGACAGGAACGTTTTGTAGAAATAGTAATTTTTGTGAACTAAAACTGCTATCTCTTAAAACCGCATATGTTTAAGGAAACTCATGCATATGGGAAAATATTTCCAAATGAGAAAAACGACTTTAGAAAATATGGAGATGGACTATTTTAGAAAATGCGACTTTGATAGGAGAACTGAAAAATTGGCTGGAATTTAAGGAAAATCATAAATTTATAAAATTGAAAATATTATTTTACAAAACACAAATTTGTGGACAGAAACCGCAAAAATTGTGTCATCGTTAGAGACAGTGAATTTATAAATTTTGGAGAAAAGGATTCATTTTAGAAAATGGTGGTTTTTGTGAGCCTAAAACTGTAAAAATTACACATTGCTAAGAAAATTTGACAAACATTACCAAAGCAGAAAATATTAATTTTGGAAATGCTGGAAAAATTTATTTTAGGAAATATAAGTTTGTAGATAAAAACTGAATCTTTAAAAAAAAGTAAAGAAATCAGGACTGTTAGCGAGAGAAACGTTTTTTAGGAAGTAGCAATTTTTGTGAACTAAAACTGCTATTTCTTAAAACCTCTCATTTTTAAGGAAATTCAAGTATATGGGAAAATATTTTCAAATGAGAAAACCGACTTTAGAAAATATGGAGAAAACCTATTTTAGAAAAATAGTGAATTTGCAAAATTGAAAATATCATCTTACAACATACAAATTTGTGGACAAAAACCTGCAAAAATTGTGTCATAGTTACGAATTCATTAACTTTGGAGAAAAGGATGCATTTTAGAAAATGGCAGTTTTTGTGAGCTAAAAGTGTAAACATCCCACATTGAAAAGAAAATTTGACAAATATTTCCAAATTAGAAAATATTAATTTTGCAAACGGTGGAAAAACTTATTTTAGGAAATACAAGCTTGTAGATAAAAACCAAATCATAAAAAAAGTTACGAAATCAGAAACTGCTGTTTCTTAAAACCTCTCATTTTTAAGGAAATTCAAGTATATAAGAGAAAATATTTTCAAATGAGAAAACCGACTTTAGAAAATATGCAAATTTGTGGACAAAAGCTGCAAAAATTGTATCATCGTTAGAGACAGTGAATTTATTAATTTTGGAGAAAAGGATGCATTTTATAAAATGGCAGTTTTTATGCCCAAACATTCCCAAAGGAGAAAATATCAATTTTGGAAATGTTGGGAAAAACCTATTTTAGGAAATACAAGCTTTTGGATAAAAACTGAATCTTCAAAAAAAAATAAAGAAGTCAGGAATATTAATGAGAGAACCGTTTTTTAGGAAATAGCAATATTTGTGAGTTGAAACTGCCATTTTGCCATTTCTTAATACCGCACATTTTTAAGGAATTTCAAATATATGGAAAAATATTTCTAAACGAGAAAAACGACTTTAGAAAATATGGAGAGCACCTATTTTAGAAAATACGACTTTGATAGGAGAACTGAAAAACTGGCTGCGCTAATTTGTAAAAATCCTGAGGACGTCGGTAATAGAGGTATTAGAATTCCTGTCCTTTCAAAATTTCAGCTAGAAATATGGTGGAAATCAAAACGGAGAATCAAAATTCCGATGTAACCATCGTGTTAGATTGAACAAAAAATAGCTAAAAAAGAGTTCGAATTTGACAGAATAATTTTGAAAAATTAGGAAGTTTTATAAAAATTTCAGAACAGTTGGAGCCAATAAGATTGTAAAAATGCTATTAAAACACCGAGATAACCATGGGTATGCGCCTTAGAAAAAAAAACGCTTTTAAATTTATTTTTGTACTGTTAATATTACTTATTGTGATACCAATGCAAATGCTTTTATGTATTTTAACTAACTACAAGGTTTCTCAACAGTGGGTCAAATCCCTAAATCTTACTATTTGTATGGGTTAGAGTAACAAGCTTTTACCGCACAATTTCTTAAAGAACATGCTATCCCCTACCCCCCCCCCCCTCCACCCCACCCTAAGGCTGCTAATGAATGAAAATTTATCTCTCAAAATAATATTTTAAAAATGTTTCATGTCAGGTTTTTCATTTATAGCTAATATCTCCCAACTAAAACGATGTGTAAATCGGAATCTTGGGGAAAATTACATGAAAACATAGAGGAAACGTAAAAGAAGTTCCTGAAATATTTCAGGAACAGTTAGAGCTATCGATTTAAATTCCTATCTAACCATCACCCTGTTAGTTAGAAAAAATTAACTGAAAGCGATTTCAAACATGAAAAGACATTGTTCAAGAATTAAAAAAAAATTGTAAATATTTCGAGAAGAGATAAAAGTTACAAAATACCCATTTAGCCTTCTTTTTAGTTGAAAAAGTTAGGTGGAAACGAGTTCAAACATAAAAGGGTCATTTTTATTTATTTATTTTTTTTTAATATGCCAGTGATGGATTTGAAGTATCAAAATCATCGTGTTAGTTGGAAAAAAATACCTGAAACGTGTTCCAACGTGACAAAATTTTTATAAATCAGGAACTTTTATAAATATTTCAGAAACAGCTAGAGCTATCAATTGATATTTCTTTCTAACCACGTTGGTTAAAAAAAATTATCTGAAAACAATTTCAAACTTAAAAAGATATTGTTCAAGGATTAAAAACTTTTGTAAATATTCTGAGGACGGGTAGATTTATTAAAATTCCCATTTACATTTTAGCTAGGATAAAATGACTGAAAGTTCAAACCAGTTCAAACTTGACAAAACAATTTTTATAATTCAATTTTGTAAATATCTCTGTAATGGCTATTATAAGATATAAACATTCCGATTAACCATTGGGTCAGTTGGGAAATATTACCTAAAAACGTGTTCCAACGTGACAGAATATATTTTATAAATCAGAAACTTTCATAAATATTTCAGAAACAGCTAGAGCTATCGATTGAAATTTCTATCTAACCACGTTAGTTAAAAAAATTATGTGAAAACAATTTCAAACTTGAAAAGATATTGTTCAAGGATTAACAACTTTTGTAAATATTCTGAGGACGGGTAGATTTATTAAAATTCCCATTTACATTTTAGCTAGGATAAAATGACTGAAAGTTCAAACCAGTTCAAACTTGACAAAACAATTTTTATAATTCAATTTTTTAAATATCTCTGTAATTTCTACTATAAGATATAAGCATTCCGATGTAACCATCGTGTTAGTTGGGAAAAATTACCTAAAAACGTGTTCCAACGTGACAAAATAATTTTTATAAATCAGGAACTTTTATAAATATTTCAGAAGCAACTAGAGCTATCAATTGATATTTCTTTCTAACCACGTTGGTTAAAAAAAATTATCTGAAAACAATTTCAAACTTAAAAAGATATTGTTCAAGGATTAAAAACTTTTGTAAATATTCTGAGGACGGGTAGATTTATTAAAATTCCCATTTACATTTTAGCTAGGATAAAATGACTGAAAGTTCAAACCAGTTCAAACTTGACAAAACAATTTTTATAATTCAATTTTTTAAATATCTCTGTAATTTCTACTATAAGATATAAGCATTCCGATGTAACCATCGTGTTAGTTGGGAAAAATTACCTAAAAACGTGTTCCAACGTGACAAAATAATTTTTATAAATCAGGAACTTTTATAAATATTTCAGAAACAGCTAGAGCTATCGATTGAAATTTCTATCTGACCACGTTGGTTAAAAAGAAATTATCTTAAAATAATTTCACACTTAAAAACATATTATTCAAGGATTAACAACTTTTGTAAGTATTCTGAGAACGGGTAGATTTTTTAAAATTCCCATTTACATTTTAGCTAGGAAAAGATGACTGAAAGTTAAAACCAGTTCAAACTTGACAAAACAATGTTTATATGTGACTGTAATGGCAACTATAAGATATAAACATTCCGATTAACCATCGTGTTAGTTGGGGAAAAATTACCTAAAAACGTGTTCCAACGTGACGTGTAAAAAAAAATATCTAAAAACAATTCCAAACTTAAAAAGATATTTTTCAAAGATTAAAAACTTTTGTAAATATTCTGAAGACGGGGTATATTTCTTAAAATTCCCATTTATTCATCACTGTAACTAGGAAAAAATGCCTGAAAACCAGTTCAAACTTGACAAAACAATTTTTAAAATAATTTTTTTTTAATATTTCTATAATGCTACTATGCTATATAAAAACTCACCATCGTGTTTGTTCAGAAAAATTAGATGAAAACCAGTTTAAACTTGACAGGGCAATAACTAAAGTACGGGGCAAAAAATATTGGTACTTTGAGGGGTTGTATGTCCAAAACCGTTTAAAAAAAGGTAACAAAACTCTTTGCATTTTCGTTGTTTTTGGAAGATCTATCCAATGATATGTAGCCAAAAATTATATTAAGAAAATTCTAAAATTATTGTCATTTGATAGACCTGCAACAAGTGCAAACCTTTTTGTTCTATCTTAAACTCCATTTCAACCCCTCAGAGTTGAAAAATGTCTTGACATTTGAAAGTTTTGACGCTGTTTAATACAAAAACAAATGAACGTAAGTAATGCTTTTTTGCTGCCAGGTTTTTTTACGTCACCCTGTATATTTGTCTACAATTTTTAATTGTGTAGCAAACCGTGTTCTGCCACATTTGTATTTAATGACTTGCTCTAAATCTTCCACTAGGAAAGATTTTGGACTTTGACACACTGTTGGGTACCCTATACGGGGTAGTTAAAGTACTTATACTAAAAATCTCATAATTTGGTAATGTACTAAAGTCGGAACTCACCTCAATTATTTTCAAGATAAAAAAATTCTCTTTCACCATAAGTATTTAGCAAATGCACTGTCTTGAAGGTGTACAATTTTGCAGTGCTTTTTTCTAATTCAAACTTGTGTTTTATTAAAAATCAGTTCAGGTTATTAATTTATTTTTTTTACTAATTTTGTCTAACACTTTCACTAACTTTGTCTATTAAAAACATAAGATAAAGAGAGTTTGGGAAACAACGACTTGACCATAACGGACAATAATCACCAAGCAGGTAAATTTTCCTTCACCATTACATTCAGAAACTTTCTGTTTCCAGATATAATTTTATTTCGACTTACCGAAGCCTAATGAATGCTTCCCATTCACGTCGATCTCGTTGAGACCAATTTCCTTGGCACCTTCCAGGAAATGTGGCACAGTGCTGGAAGGGTAACGCGAGTTTTCCAGATGGACCGGTCCGCCATACCTATGCATCGATTCGTCAGTTTGGCATTCCAAATGGGCGTCTTCGATTTTCTTGAAATACGGAGATAATGAGGCCCAACACCAACCTGTCATTAATAATAAGTTGCAAATTGTATTATTCAGTAAACGCGTTCGAGTACCTTTCAGTCCAGTATCCGCCCACAAGTCGTAATCCCTGGCGTTTCCTCTGGTGTAAACCATATCGTTGATGGCGGTGGTACCTCCTAGAGCCTTTGCTGTAGGTATAAAGCACCTCCTTTCTTCCATATCTGTTATAATAAAATTATTTTTTGCTTGCTTTTGTTGCATCGAAGTGAAGATGAAATTTACCTACCTAGACACGAGTAGTTTTGTGGTGTACTGTAATAGCCCCATGTAAAAGGGCTGCTGTGGCCCTTCAAGCAGCTGTGGATTGACGGCACTTTCGTGGCTGTGGTCTCAGCTTCTCCAGCTTCCAGAAGCAAAATCTTCCATTCCGGGATTTCAGACAAGCGAGTGGCTAGTACCGATCCGGAACTACCTCCACCCACTATAATGAAGTCGTACTCCCCTATGTCTGAAAATCTTTATGATCAGCAGGAGTACATAGTACGTATTAATTTGCAAGAGACCGGATTCAAACGTTTCGACTTTATTGTCTCTATCAGGGTTATTCTGCTAAGCAATCGTAGAATGCTTGCAAATAGTTTATCACATAACCATACCATTAATATTCAGTAAAATAAGATGTCTTACCTTTTACATTATGGTGATGGACATCATTGGTATCCAAGTGCTGGCTCCTAAGCTGAATAGGCTTTGAGCCTAAATATGTCTTCAAATGGCCCAGATCGCGTTGAAAATTATCGATGTAGTCCTCCAACAGTTCAAAGGGAGACCCTCGAACACGCACCCCACTTAACAACAACAAAAAGCAACAAATTGCTTCTTTAATAAACATTTTCGCGACCTTAAAGCCGAGAAATGCTTCTGCAAATTTGAACTTGATCTTAAGAACTCGATGGTATTAACCTGTTCTGAAAGTAGCAGTACCACAATACCAGCGTATTTATATCTGCCTAAGGTCGATGTCGATGAAAGATTCTTGCAAAGCCTCATCAGGGGGAATTTCTAAGAGGTCTCTGGGGGATTTTGCAAACGTAATGGTCAGTCTTAAAGAACCAGATTTTGTTGACCCGATGGTGCTTATGATGGATTTAGTAAGGAATTTTATTTATTTGCTAAGTACACGAAGCAATATTAGGTGGATGCTAATGATGACTGTCGAATAAATGTATATAATAATTAACTAAATTTTAGGTAAAAGTCTCTTAGTGAGAACGTGTAATGAAAGAGGGAGAGGCTTCAAGGCCGATTTTAAGACAATCTACTAAAAATGACTTTAGATTTATTAGATACTATACAGCTGTTTATGCAAAAACAATTCAACCAATTGTATCATATTAGTTCCTATTTTTTGATTGATTTAATAATCATTCCGCATACTGAGCTAATAATAGCAAATTAGCACCTATGTGTCTATAGCCAGTTTATTCCCAGTATTGTTCTTCGGATTTTTTGACTTTTGATTACTTACATATTATAATTGAGTCGAATGAATAATAATGAATGAACATTAAACAATTTTTTTGTGATTGTTAATAGAGTGTGTGGTCGGCCAGTGAATCCAACTGGTTTTATGAGTCAGGATGGAATTAACTTGCATGTTTTCTTTGAAAAAATGGTAATTTGCAATGTAGATGGTAGTAAAAGGGGAATGTTTTATTAATTTTCTTAAATGTCATGCAAAAAAAAAGGTTAAAACTTCAATATACGTATATCTATGAAAAAATGCTCGTTTTTACTTTTCAGAAATACGGGGTGTTCGTTATGAAACTTCATCTAGCAGGCTATGAAATTTTGATAGAAAAGGGTGACGTAATCAAAGTAAATGGACTTTTGTTTCTCCTTCCTTTTTTTTGACATTTCACAGCCAACTAGATGAAGTTTTATAATGAACACTCCGTATTTGGATGCGATGGCAAAAAGTAGCAAACAAAACGTTGAAATCTTGTTTAATTTGCCTACATTAAACTGATTGTGTCAATTAAAAAAAAAAACTGAATAATCCTGTTATATAGAGAATTGCGAGATTAAAATCGTTTAAAAATCACCCACTTTATCAAAAAAATGCATATTTTTTTTGCAGAAGTCTGCCTTCAATTAAGACCATAAAGGGTAAAAAAAACATAACATTTTTTTAAATATTCCAATTTGGAGGGTTTTCTGTCTACAAAATTGCAAATATGGCCGTATTCAGTTCAAATTACTCAAGTCAAGGCAAAATATGGGACAAAACTGGTTAAAAAAAATATTACAAAGCGTCCAAAAATTGCAAATGTTGAGTCTAGAAAATCTAAGGTTAGAATTAGGCTTAAAATCGATTAAAAATCACCAACTTTTTCAAAAAAATGCATATTTTTTCCAGAAGTCTGCCTGCGATTAAGACCAAAAAGGGTAAAATAAAACATAAAATGTTTTTAAATATTCAAATTTGGAGGGTTTTCTGTCTACAAAATTGCAAATATGGCCGTATTCAGTTCAAATTACTCAAGTCAAGGCAAAATATGGGACAAAACTGGTTAAAAAAATATTACATAGCGTCAAAAAATTGCAAATGTTGAGTCTAAAAAATGTAAGGTTAGAATTAGGCTTAAAATCGATTAAAAATCACCAACTTTATCAAAAAAATGCACATTTTTTCCAGAAGTCTGCCTGCGATTAAGAACAAAAAGGGTGAAAAGACATTAAAAAAATCTACATATACAAATTTGGAGGGTTTTCAGTAAATAAAATTAAAATTATGGCCATATTCAGTTAAAAATACTCAAACCATCTAAAAATAAAAAATTAAAGTCTCTGGGAATATTCAAGGGATAATATGGGGGGTCAAAAAGTTGCAAATTTTGAATCTGGAAACTTCAAGTTAGAATGCTTCAAATCGATTAAAAATCACCACTTTATGAAAAAATGCAAATTTTATTATTTTTTTCAAAAGCCTGGCTACGACTAAGATCGAAAAGGGTGAAAAGATATTAAAAATTTGTAAATATTCAAATTTGGAGGATTTTCAATAAATAAAATTAAAATTATGGCAGTATTCATTTAAAATTACTCAAACCATCTAAAAATAAAATTTGAAGAGTCTTGGAATATTTAAGTTAAAATATGGCTCAAAATTGTTTAAAAAGTTTTACAAAACGTCCAAAACTTGCAAATTTGTTGAGTCTGGTAAAACTCAAGTTAGAACTAGGCTTTAAATCGATTGAAAATCATCCACTCTATCAAAAAAATGCTTTTATTGTAAAAAATTCTAGTTGCGATTAAGATCAAAAAGGGTGAAAACACATTAAAAATTTGTAAATATTCAAATTTGGAGGGTTTTCTGTAAACAAAATTAAAATTATGGCTATATTGAGTTAAAATTACTAAAACCATCTAAAAATAAAAAAATTCAGTTTCTTAGAATATTTAAGGTAAAATATGGGTCAAAATTGGTTAAAAAATGATACAAGCGTAAAAAAATTGCAAATTTTGGGTCAGGAAAACTCAAGTTAGAATTAGGCTTAAAATCGATTAAAAATCATCTACTTTGTCAAAAAAATTAAAATTTTGTTTTTTTTTGCAAAAGTCTGGCTGCGATTAAGACCAAAAAGCGTAAAAAGACATTAAAAATTTGTAAATATTCAAATTTGGAGGGTTTTCAGTAAACAAAGTTACATCTATGGCCACATTCAATTAAATGGCTCAAATCAGCTAAAAATTAAAATTCAAAGTTTCTGGAAATATTTAAGGTAAAATATGGATCAAAATTGGTTAAAAAGTGGTACAACTTGTCCAAAAATTGCAAATTTTGAGTCTGGAAAATCTCAGGTTAGAATTAGGCTTAAAATCGATTAAAAATCATCCACTTTATCAAAAAAATTCATATTTTTTCCAGAAGTCTGCCTGCGATTAAGTCCAAAGAGGGCGAAAAGACATTAAAACAATCTACATATACAAATTTGGAGGGTTTTCATAAATAAAATTAAAATATTGGCATATTTAGTTAAAATTTCTCAAACCATCTAAAAAAAAAATTAAAGTCTCTGGGAATATTCAAGGGATAATATGGGGGGTCAAAAAGTTGCAAATTTCAAATCGATTAAAAATCCCCACTCTATGAAAAAATGCAAATTTTATTGTTTTTTTTTTTCAAAAGCCTGGCTGCGATTAAGACCAAAAAGCGTAAAAAGACATACAAAATTTGTAAATATTCAAATTTGGAGGGTTTTCAGTAAACAAAGTTACAACTATGGCCATATTCAGTTAAATGGCTCAAATCAGCTAAATATAAATTAAAATTCAAAGCCCCATGGAAATATTCAAGGTAAAATATGGGTCAAAATTGGTTAAAAATGATACACCTCGGCCAAAAATTGCAAATTTTGAGTCTGGAAAAACTCAAGTTAGAATTAGGCTCCTTTCGAGGATCCCAATGGTGCTTACCACTGGGATCCTCGAAAGTGTAGGGTAGATTTTCAGGGTCGGTTAAATTAGGAAAAAGTTGCGCATTTGACTTCTCATTAAGAAATCGACGAAGTAAACGAAAAAACTGCGAAAACTATCAATCATTTTTTGATAAAAGTTGGGCTACTGATATTTTCTGTGATGGTACTTTGCTTGGCACCTAAAGTTTGCACACCGATAGTAGTCAACTTTGTTTTCCTTATGGACGCTATAATGGAATTTTGTACCGTAAACCAAAGAAGAAAACTACCTTTCCATTAAGTTCCTTTTTCTTTCTCTTTTTTACTTTTTCAATTTTTTTATTTACTATCCAATTCAGCAAAATTAAAAATAAATAAAAAAGGAAAGAATATAAAGCAATTAAAAAAGGGATAATGAAAGAAAAAAATTTTAGTTATTGATCCTAATTATCCTGATTTTTCAAGTTTTTGACTTGAACTCGAACAATGAATTATCTGCTCTACCTCTCTAGGCAAAGCAGACAGTATTCTTGAATGTCTAGTATGAACAAGTGAAAGTGTTTTTGGGTATTCGGTTTGGGCAGTGTACAATAAAACTATTCAGCTACCAAGCTTTTGATTTTTGAATGCCGTTGTCGCTTCTTAACAACGCTCCGTCCTGGAGCTTGTTCTTCTTTCCTCCCTTTCAGCTCCTGTAGTACAAAGTGCGACAGAGAAACTTGCTGATTCAAATTGGGCGCCAATAGCTGACGAGTTAAGGGGTTGAAAAGGTTTCATTTGCAAAAGTGGATCATAACCCACATAACATTAAAAGAATATTCTCTAATTTTGACTAGAAATAGATGTACTAATTTGGTCTAAAAAGGGACCTTTTCAGCAATTTTTAAAAGTCTAGAGGATTTTTTTATATTTTAAATTTGTGCTTGACTTTCAGATTGTTTCCCTTTCTGTTATCATTTTAAAATTGGGTTAAAATTCTCAAAAAAAATGCTTAATACCAAACTGATTTAACCAAGCTGGTGTCAACAAATCTGACAGCTTCATTGAAGCTATCTACTAAAATCTTTAAAAACACATTATTGCAATATTTGGCGGCGGAAAATGGTACCAACCAATTTAATAATGTTATCTTCTTCTTCTTTCTCTTTTTTTGCACATTAATTAAAGCCTAAAAGGTTTTTGAAGTATATTATTTCAGCTAACTAATTAAAAAAAAAAACATCATTGATTTCTTTTTGCTCCCAGATTGGGCGCTAAATGTATTTCTTCCACCAGGCATGTGGGAATTTTGCGTACGCGACAATGAAACTTTCTTTTAAAAACAAAACTCGTTTTTTTTTAAAGTTCAGCACTTCAAGTAACTGATTTCTATAAAACACTGTTTTTTTTTGTTCTTAGATTGGGCGCTAATTTCTTCAACCAGGCGTATAGGAATTGATGACAAGAAAATTTGCTTTTCAAAAAATTATATTACTCATTCCCAAACCTAACGTCTATCGACCCAGAAATATAATTATTGTACCAATCCTCCTTAATGAGATCTGCAGCCTTTTCTCCTAACATAATGGCAGGTATATTCGTGTGGGCTGCCAAGGGCAAAGGGATAATGCTTGTGTCGACTATCCGCAGATTCTTTATCCCGTGCACCCTTAATCGAGCATCGACCACTGCTTCGGAGTCGTTCGAAGGACCCATTTTGCACGTCGCCACTTGGTGGTGAAGGGTTGGGGTGATGGTTCTTAGGGCGCACTCCCAGTATTCGTCAGAGTTAAAAGTGTACCTTTCGCAACCTTAAGGAAAAAGATATTTTTATCCCATTAGTTTATGTTTACTGCTTATTTAGTAAATAATACATAAGCGTAAACTTTTTTTTTATATTTTAAATTTGAGCCACTATCTTTTTCTAACTTTCGGATTATTTAGGTTTCTGTTCTTTTTGTTGTTTAGGGCATAAAGTAGATACATTTTAGGATTTTTTTAGGCTCAGGGCTTAAACATCTACGTAATGCCCTTGATACAAAATAAATATTTTGTCCTACCAGTTCATCATTGTGCGACACATAAACGTGCTTTTTATGCCTTTTTGGGCATAAAGTAGGCACGAAACCTGCCTACTTTATGTCAATATTATAATAAAAAAAGTTTTTGTTTAATAATCATTTTTTAGCACCTCTTCAGGATCATAACATCAAATGGATACCTGTAATTGGTTTGTCATACAGTCGTGCCCCATACTTTCCTAAAGCGGGCATTGTGATCACTCTGTTGATCTCACGTATTGCGGCTATGAACGTCTTAATATCCTCGTTTTTTTCATCTGTGAAGTACCGTGGATAGAATTTTGGCCAATGAAACGGGTTCTTAGATTTCAGCTTTAGATACCCAAAGCTCTTTGGGTGAACCAACATTGGAAAGACCTATAGGCAATAAGTCATTTTAAAATTAGCAAAACAACGCTCTGTGGATAGATACCTGGAAAAATGGTTCTGCTTCGATGGGTTTCCAATAGGTGTTGTAAAGCTGCTGGCTTATGCTCATGGTGTCTTTAAAGGCCACTCCTTTATCAGCAGCTAGATTGCTGCCCACGAAAATGACTTCCATGTCAGGATAATTCCCTTTGCTTCTGAAAATTTGATCAGCTGAAGTGCAATGTAATGACTTTCTTTCATTGTTACTTTGAAGCGTTTGTTTTCATGTACATTAGGGCTTCGACTCCGCCAAGAATGGTCAAGGGGCCTCTACCATTTGTAATTAGCTCCATAATATTTGTAGCATTGTAATACATCTTAGATGTTGCAATTATTGGCTTATTTATCAAGTAATTTAGACCTGCAGGAAAAGTTTTGGGTCATTTTAAATGAGGAGTTGTTTGTGCTAACTGACCTACAAACGTTATATGGTCATACAGTTTCTTTCCAACAGGTAAGTCCTTGATTAGGGGAATCCCTAGTTCTTCCAAATGATCCTTAGGGCCAATCCCTGAGAGCATTAGAAGTTGCGGCGAATTAAATGTCCCTGCTGACAGGATTACCTCTTTGTCAGCTGTCACTTTGTAGTACTTTCGATTTCTACAATATACAAATTACAAGCATTTTTAAAGTTTTTTTTTTTTTGGTTTTATACCTCACGAACTCAACTCCAGTGGCTGTTTTAGTGTTTTCGTCAATAAGAATCCTGGTAACACGAGAGTTTATCAAGACCTTCAGGTTTTTTCTGTCTCTGATTGGTCTCAGATAGGCTTTTTCGACGCTACATCGAAGTCCATTTCTAATATTAGCTTGGACAAATGACACCTTTGAAAACTAGAAAATTGTCCATAAGGTTCAAAACACTTACTCCTTTTTGACTTCGCCCATTATAATCCACATAAGGGTATCCGGCTTGTTGAGCAGCCTCAACAAATGCCTGCACAGCTTCCGTTCTGTAGGGTACATCCGTAACTGACATGTAGCCTCCTCTATGGCGATATGGTCCATCTTGCACCTAAAGGTCACCTTAATATCTCTTCCAATTCATATAACTTATTCACTTATTTTTTGCCATCTCGTTGATGCCATACTTTTCAAATATTAATTTTTTTATACCTATCTCCTTTTAACATCTGTTGAGAAGATACGATACAAATTTCAGTCAGATTACCCATGCCTACTTGATGTCAATAATAAGTGAATTGGTTATGTGTGAATTAATCACCGCCACGCTGGAGTCTTCAAGCTTCATGAAATATGGCAGCACGTCTTTGTAGCTCCAACCCGGGTTGCCCATCGCCACCCACTTGTTGTAGTCCTTGGGGTTGCCCCTCACGTGGATCATGAAGTTGATCAGAGTACTGCCGCCCAAGCCCCTGCCCCTTGGCCACCTCATTCTTTGATCGGGACACCCTAAATGATTAACGTTTTGTGTACTAAAATATATTCTTCAGTGCTCATCAATATTTAACATTTAATTACATGTCAGTTATTACGTCGAAATGTATTATTTTGTATGGTAATGGAAATAATTGTAGACTTTTGTTGTGCGAAACGTTCGACCCAGATGTAAATTTGTACTGCTTCGAACCAACTTCTAAATTTTCTTAATGCGTTTGAGGGGTCGGTGGATGAAAATGAAAGTCTTCTTTTCAAAATTTGGCGACGTTTCGGAATAGTTTTAGTTACTCAGGAGTTCTAGTACAATTTTTTTTTAATTATTAATATTAAAAATAAATATTAACAATTAGTGTAATTATCCCCATATTAATATTAAAAATTAATATAATTAATATTAAAAAAATTGCACTAGAACAGGTCACTGCGCTCTTATTGTTGCTTAGGGTCCAAAGGATGCAATAAAACCATTACGAAGTCGACAAATTGTGGAAATAAGACTTTCATTTTTCATCCACCGACCCCTCAAACCCAACAAGAAAATTTAGAAGTTGATTCTAAACAGTACAAATACATAACAATTACAGTACAAATACATATTTTCAATACATTACCCCAGCAGCTGCCGTTTTCTTTTTCCGCTGTGTAGCCCCAATCAAGTTTGGTCCTCTGAAATAGAGGCGCCATCGCTGGTATGTCACTGATCCCGGTGGCCACGTCACCCACCTCCAAAAGTAGCACTTTCCATTGGGCATTTTCGGACAATCTATTAGCTAAGGTGGCGCCTGAAGAACCCGAACCAACTATTATAAAATCAAACCTTTCTTGACGGGATGGTGGAAGATCTGTAACTCAATAGTTATTATCTTGTACTTTGTTTTTTAAGGTTCATTAACTCACCATTATACAAATCGTTCTTTACAGGAGGGGGTGTTGGGTACGACCACAAAAATCTGGCAGTTGGTATTTGTTGGTTTTTGATATTTCTCTCTGTTTCCAAATCATCAGAACTTGATTGTCTGGTAAGCGTAAGGATCAATATACTGACAAACGTGAGATACATTTCTAGAAAAGAAGCAAGTGAATTGAACGCAGTAACCACACGTTCTAGACATAAGTACTTTGATTAATACATTTTCAATAATTGAATAATAATTCGATAAAATCGCACTTTTTACTATGTATACCATTTATGCAATTTTATTGGACTTTCGCACTATTCGTCAATGCCACTTACCTCCTCTCTGTCACTCTTTTGATCAATATAATTAGTCACTTTGCAGATTTGAAAGACTAAACACTATTCACTTTTAGTCACACCAACACTTCTTAAAAGTTTGTCTTACCACGGACTTATACGTATCATCCTTTTAGGCTTCCAGTCATTGACTTCGGTGCAAAAAAGGCGTGGAAGACCCGAACAAATTGTTGATGCTGCTGAAATGTACCGTAATTTATGTCATTAAAATCCCGCAAATAGGTCCGGGGCGTACGTCATCTTTAAAGCTCCTATCAGTACTTCGAAGTAACATTCTAGGCTTTAGTATACCAAAAATCAATAACTACCTGACGTTTCGATATTTGCTTATACTTTACCGTTGTTTGTATTTAGTGAATTTGCTGATGGTTTAAGTTTACGATGGCATACCATATGGGTGTCGACCTTCAATTGCAATTTTTGGGCCCATTTGTGAATGCATTTTTGGGAATTGCGTCGTGTGGTTTTAAGTATTGTTGCGATTATGTTAGTTTTTTTATACGTTTTTATGCTAAATTTGCTTTGCTTTTTTTATCTCAAAAACTGGTCATATTATTTGTTGCTTTTAAAGGATATGGGTGTGCGAATTTTGTGTGTCAATCCATCTACATAAAACGGCTTTTTATGACCGTTAAAATGGTTATTACAGTGCTTTTTTGTATATGCAGGGTGTCCGAAACCAAAACCGACAAACGAAAACAGCAAGTTCTAGATATGATTTTATACCATGTTTTTTTTTTATAATTTTTCAGATTGCTTTTTGTCTAGAAGAATGAAACTTAAGTTTTGTGTTAATTTTTACTTATTATAACCGTAAGCATCACATCTGATATTTTTAATAAATTTTTTTGTCTTCGACTTTTTTATATTTCTTATATGAAAATCGAAAACATCAGTTTGTGTGTCTGTGAAAAGTGCTCTCGTCCCCAGTCGTTAAAGTGTTACAAAAATATCTACAAAAATAAATTATACACTCTTTGCTTTTTTTGTGCTTAATCAAAATTAGTACAAATTAGTTGAAATTTGGGGTTAAATAATATCTAACTAAATAATATATAGTTTTTTATACTGTATGTACAGGTCTACTTGTAGCTAAACCTCTACAGCAAAAAAATAACCTTAGTTAACTATATAAACTATAGTTTAAAAATAATTTGTTACTGAAATACAGGGTGTTGAAGTTTCTTTTTAAAAAAAAGGAAAAACGTGTAGTTTTTTCTGAACGTTTTGAGATATTTTAGTGAAATTTTAGGAGTGTTGATAGCTATAAGAGACGCATATTCTGCAATATAAAATGTTTGTTTTTAAATACCAGTGGCGGGCGTAGCACCAAGACACTTCTGGTTTTTTTTCAAAATAAAAATCATATTTGAATGTCCTACTCAACTCTTATTAAAAAAGCTCGCAAGACTTTTTTTCGTAGGAGTGGTGGCGGATCCAGGGGAAAGCCATTCCAACTCATTTTAGATTTTTTTGGGATTTTTGTTTGAGTGACTGATAAACGCAAACGCACAACTGAAAAGAGTCATTTACGACTTTTGAAATAGACCTCCGAAGAAGGGGTATCTCCGAAAATATTGCACCTACGGAACTTGGTGATAAGGATATACTACGGAAATAGTGATTGTGAAAGGTGAAAGAGGACATCACGAAGAAGAAAAAAGTTAGATTCACCTCGATCGGTCGGAGCGTTCTCAAGTTACAGGCGGTCAAAGTTGATAAATGTGAAAAAAGTCGTAATACCCCCCCTCCTTGGGCATTTTCAGAAAAATTTCTGGAATTTTTTTTGTGATCGGGATGGCACGCTTGCAATACCCTAAGATAGTAACAAACTCAATTCGAATGAAATTAACCCCTAAAGAGGCTTTTTTAAAAATTGTCTAAAAACGCGATTCTAAAAGTGCCTAAAAATCGACCTCCGAAGGGGTCTATCTCCGAAAGTGTTGCACCTACAGAAGTTTCGATGGTGAGAGGGGAAAGAGGACATCAAGAAGAGGACAAAACAGTTGGATTCACTCTAATCGGTCCAGGTGTTCTCAAGTTAAAAGGGTCAAAGTTGAGAAATATGAAAATTAAAAAAAAAAATCTGGAAATTTGTTTTGCTGTTTTTGATCGAAATGGCACGTTTGCAATACCCTAAGATAGTAACAAACTCAATTCGAATGAAATTAACCCCTAAAGAGGCTTTTTTAAAAATTGTTCAAAAACTCGATTCTAAAAGTGCCTAAAAATCGACCTCCGAAGGGGTGTATCTCCGCACCTATAGAACTTTCGATGGTGGGAGGGGAAAGAGGACATCAAGAAGAGGACAAAACCGTCGGATTTACTCTAATCGGTTCAGGCGTTCTCAAGTTACAGGCGGTCAAAGTTGAGAGATGTGAAAAAAGTCGTAATACTAAAATCGCGATTCTAAAAGTGCCTAAAAATCGACCTCAGAAGTCGAATTCGTCGAAGAAAAATTAAATAAAAGTGGGAGTGGCACCTCAGAACATTTTTGCGCGATTTTTTGTCCCGCTCCCCCATTCCCCTTCATAGAAAGCTGGATCCGCCACTGCGTAGGAGGCACCGTTTTCGAGTAAAAATTCAAAAGTGTAGTGTAGAAAGTAGTTCGATACATTATTTATATTTTTTTCCCAAATATTGCCATTGTAAGTTTTCAAATTGTCACCAGGTGTATTTTTCCTAAATATAACAAGTTTGGTTCTGCTAAACTAGTATTTAAAGACCATACAATTAATTTCAAAACGATTAAGGAAACCGGACTGTCTTGATTCTACTTAGTTTCATTTAAGTTCCGAAAACGCGTTTAATATATTAACTTTTAATAACAAAATCGTGTTGCATTTGTGACATCGTTAAAATTGATTGTAGTGTTATTAGGCGTTTACTATTGATTTGTTTTCGAAAAGATTACTGCGGAGTCTTCGAATTTTTTAATTTATTAAATTTATTAAATTATTAAAACACTTGGAAAAATTGAAACATTTAATTCTAACACTGTCTAGACTGTCTCCTACAACCTTGGATACTGGTCCTTCGATGGGTACGCTCTGGACTCTGTAAGCGTGGTGGGTGCCATGGGCGGCGGTTTGCACAGATGCGGTACCAGTGAGGTCCACGTGAGGACCGTCCAGCGGTACTGCCTCCATTCTGCGACAAGCAGTCGCAATGTTACTTTACACAATTACATGTTTAAATTGTAACAAATTTACCCGGTAATTCTGTAACCGTTTTCGTCAGCTACGTAATGGACGGTCCTTTTGTAGTACCCGTCGCTGTAGGAATACATCCCTTTGACGGCCAATCCTTCGCGTTCCTCGGCTCTTTGGTGCGTCAAGTCGCTAATGTGGTCGTCGATATCTGACGAAAATTTGTATCTAAAACGAGAAGAAACCAGAAGCAAGAAGCTGTCTTCAGCATAGTATCTCTATACTAAAGGAAATCCCAAAAAATATGTTCAATGTTTTTTATTCATTTTGCACTCGTAGGTTACCATTTTCCTTTTCTCGTTTCCTGTATTTCTAATACAGAAATTCTGACCCGGTGTCTTAAATTTGTAAGAGCCTACTTTATGGGTACAATTAAAAAAAAACTTTTCTATTGTCTTTCTTATCTTTCTTTCTTTCCAAAAAAAAATTTAAAATTACATTTTTCTTAAACTGAGCCAGAAATTCATTGTGTGTGAAGACGGCATTATCATGGTTGGAAAAAGTTGAAAACGACTATCTTCGTCACTTTATGAAAAAGAAAAATGACACTTCTACAGCTAGTCCTAATTTCTCCTGCCAAAATCAAACAAAAAGTAAAATTTCTGCATCTTTAGTGGGCTTATTTCTGACGACAATAATAATTATTTTTGTCTTTAAGCAATAAAATAAAAGTCGAAACGTAGTCATTCTAATAAGTGCAAACTACTATAGTGGCTTACCTAGCTGCAATATTTTGTTGCCTCTCCACTTCGGTTGGTACATAATTCCTTAATGGTTTTAAGTCTTTCTGAGGCCTCGCCAAAGAGGTTGAGATAAGGACCGCAAGTACGACCTGGTACCACTCAAATTACCCCTGATTTTCTTCATTGCTTTTTGAACTTACTTACCAAATACTTCATGATTGTTCTTGTAGTCACTGCACTGACTGATGAGACACTTTGTTTCAGCTTTTCGCGCTTTGGTCCCCAGTTTATATTGTTATGTGCTTGCACAACTGGTTTTCGAAAGTTTTGGATGGAATGTGCGGCAGGCAGGCAAAGGAATTTAGATTAGCGCGATTTTTGGGTCTTTTAGTACATTCAAGGTTGTTTAAATGGGACTTTCTTGTAAACGTCTAATTACGATCTAATTGTTGAAATAAGTTGTTTAGTTGTGCAAAAATGGTTCCATCGTCAACAGCCCTTTTCTTGTGCTTTTGTAGTACTTTATTTTCTCTTCAGTGCGTGCAATCCCAAATATTATCGGTAAGATTTTTTTTCCTTTTGATGAATAGCCATTTGTTATTAATTTCTTACTTCAGCAAGATGGTGCACTGAATGATATGTTGGAATACCTCAAGCAATTTGAGTTTAAGTCTCAGGCACCCCCTCAGCCCAAAAAGGCAGAACAGGAGCTGCAAAATACATACAGACAGCAATTCTTTACTCAAACCGCTAATAACTTGTTCAAAGAAAATGTAGAAGAGGTAAGGTTGCAGTCAAGTCCAACAAGCACGACTGCAACTACTATTTTAACTGAGGCACGGCAAAAACCTAGATTAGGAGAGTCTTCTAGGAGAAAAAAGATACATATTTCCTCTAGGAGCCAAATTATTCCAGAAACTCCTCCATTTGTAACGTCCAGCACAGAGTCACCTCTCTCAATAACCGTTAAAGTTGCTATTCCTAAAAAAGATGCTCAGTCTGGCATCAACGAAGAGGACTTTAAGAATATTATTTTAACTAATTCGCAGCAAAATCGCAGATTGGGAGAGCCTTCTAGGAGAAGGAAGGTACACATTGCCTCTAGGAGCCAAACCAGTCCAGATACCCCTTCATTGGTAACGTCCAGCACAGAGTCAACTTTCTCAATTACCGACAAAATTGCTATTACTGAAAAAGATTCTAAGTCTGACCCCAATGAAGAAACGTTTAAGAATACTCTTTTAACTGAGCCACCGCAAAAAAGCAGATTAAGACAGTCTTCTAGGAGAAGAAAGGCTAACGTACACATTGCCTCTAGGAGCCAAACAATTCCAGAAACTCCTTCATTTGTAACGTCCAGCCCAGAGTCAACTTTCTCAATTACCGATAAAGTTGCTATTCCTGAAAAAGCTGCTGAGTCTGCCTTCAACGAAGAAGAGTTTAAGAAACAAGCTGAAAGTGCTAAATATCACTTTGCTAGTGCCGTTGAAGATGGTATCAATGGTAACTTGCATCAAAGGGAGGAGTTGAGGGATGGTTTGGCTGTGAGGGGTAAGTACAGTTACAGCGATGGATACTACAAGAGAACGGTGCATTATGAGGCTGATGATAAGGGGTATCGAGTTGTAAAGTAAGTTTTTTTCTAACTCCCAAGTGACATGTGTTAAGATTTAAGATTTCAGAGAAGAAGTTGAGCCACTCGCGGGACCGCAATCCAACCCCTTGGGACGGGCCAAAGTTAGTTCTTTCGTCCATGGAAATACTGTGAATTATGAAATTACGCAAGAGGATCTGGTTAAGGTGACCAAAACTGGCTCACACACTACCAGTTTACCAGTGGTCATTCCTGGTGGGAAGGATACTAGACGACGTGCGCAAAGGGTTTTTAATTAAAAAATTGTTTCAAGCATTGTTTTTTTGTAAGTTTATAATAAAAATATCACAGAGTTTTCTTATTCTAAAACAGTTCATACAAAATTGCCGTAACCCCAATCCTCCTTGATCATATCAGCTCCCTTTTCGGCTATCATAAAAGTGGGGGCGTTGGTATGTGCAGCAGGAATTTCCGGTATGACAGAGGCATCCACGACCTTTAAAGAGCAATTATTTGAGTTTAGATTATGAAACAATTTAAATAAACTTGAATCATACTCTCAGTCCTTTTATTCCATAAACTCTCAGCCTCGGATCTACCACCGCCTTCTTGTCGCTGGCTGGCCCCATCTTGCAGGTACCACTCTGATGGTAAATGGTAAAAGTAAAGTGCCTGGCCATGCACTCAAAGTAGCTCTTCGAACCAAAAGGTCTATCTGCGCATTGAGGTATCGGGATTTTATGTAGAGTGGTTCCTAAGAAGGAAGAAAGAAAATAAAGTTTATTGCGTTGTATAGTTAAAGGGTGATCGAAACCAGCACCAACACGTAGGCCTAATTGTACAAGTTGCACTCAAAATCGGGTGCAGGATGGCACTTGAACAAGCCCACAAGAATCGCATTGCCGTTAAATTAATTCCATTTTTCTAATTTTGACATATAAAGTGGCACTTTTCAATACTGATGACAGTGACGTAACGTCCTACTTTTCGTAACTAGTTACGAAAAGTAAAATCTTTCGTAACTAGTGATGAAAAGTTGGTATCACCACCAGTTGCAGGTTTCGGCTGAGGCACACCGTTGCTATAGTTTTACGTTATTAAGTAGATACAAAGTGGTTTAAAAGTAAATATTGAAGTTTAATAATAATAATTCTCTCTCTAAGTAGGTATTTGTAGTCAAAATTAGAAAAAATCTTGTATGAAACACTTGACGAAAAACCTTTTTTGTGTATCTCATTCAAATTGCGGGAACTCGCTGCGCTCGTCCCGCAAACATTCATTCGTTACACAAAATCGGACTTTTCGTAACTGGTTACATAAATAGCTATTATGACACTTGGTGTCAGTACTGCCTTTCTTATTCATGGGTTCAAGTACCAGTTGACTTTAGCTGAGCTGAGCTCGACTTGTGACTTGTGCCTCATAGCATTTTTGGGTGGTCGTTCTAGACCGCTCTTAGTGTATTGCTACTTTCACATTTTTATTGAGAAACGAAAGGATAGGAATACTCTCAGGCCACTCGAAAACATTGTCGGTTTTGACAACTTTGACTTTAGTGTAATTTCTATGTTCATCATGTATTAATGACAATGACCTAGCAAATATGGACAGAGCCATCAAATGCCGATATTTTCCTAGAAATGGTCCCGTTTTTTGGCCAGAAGTTCGGCACTTTTTAAGGTCCCATGACGTAATGTTGACGTCAGCGCATGTCTTAGCAACTTGATGGTGTCGATTGTTTTTTGTTTTAGTTGGGTTAGAAGTTAAGTTTAAGAAAACTTTGGAGCTAAGGGCTAGGAGTCTTAGCTTTAGCTAGGAAATGGATGTATGTTCGATATTCGATTGGATTGGAAATAAGAAATAATAAAAATAATAACAATAACAATTGTTTTGCAATAATTTGACTTAAGACGTCATGACGTCACCGAGACGTCAATTCCGGCTGAAGTCGTCTTCAGTTCAAAGGTGCCTACTGCTAAAAAGGGGGGCCAAAACTGTGAAATAGGAGGGGATCTCCCCAGATTAGCTCGATGATTAATGGAGAAAGTGTTAGGTAAAAAAAAACTTTACATATGTTTCAAAGTGAACAATCACGAGGATGCCCAAAATTGTTGATAATCTCTTACTGGACCAGTGACCAACACCTTGAGCATGAATTCACTTACCTATTGACTGTAGGGGTGGTTGAGCAGCAATTTCCAAGATGAGTTGGACACCTTTCAAGATGGTGTCCATATCCTGGGGATCGGTGAAGTAGTTGGGGAAGATGTAGGGCTTGTGTCTGTAGTTTCCACTGCGAAGCATAATTCGGCCTTTGCTTTTCGGCCTCAGTAACATGGGGAAAACCTGCGTGTAGAGTAATTCAAATTCATTTTCGGTACCTTCAATGTTGTTACGCCCGACCGTCGCACAGTAGGAGAATCGACTAGATTAGGCGGCCAAAATTCAATTTCCCCAAGTGGCTTTAAACTTTTTGAATTTTTTTGTTAGTAAAGACAAATAAACAGACTGCAAACTTCAGCAAATTACTTTATTTTACCTTCACTTATTTGAAAGATTTAAGGTTGAGAACTTAACCGGATCAATTTTTAGCCTTCTAATGAACATTTAACTGAATTAGTTGGTGAAGTTAGCGGGATTAGGACAAATAATGCACCTCTTCTTTATTCGAAAATGGCCAACGTTTCGACTATTTATTTAGTCTTCATCAGGGCTAAAACCAATAAGTTCAACAGTAACAAATCCCTGGGCCCAACATAAAATTGTAAATACTGCTTATTCAAATGTGGAACGTAAATTCCTATACATCCATTACATATATCAAATTTTAAAAATTTTAAAAATGTTTTAAACAAAAAAAATTAAAAATATAAAATATACAGAAGACACTTGATAGCGGCCCCCCTCGTCATGAGCGTACTACATCTTTATATTGGGCGTTAGTGCCAAGCAAATATTGTTATTCACATATTTTGTACCTTGGGCAGCGGATGTGTGTTTTGTCGAGCCTAAGATACCAGGGTCACCGAACAATCGAATGGAGTTTGCTACCGTAACTATCTTAAATCGTACTTTAACTGACTACCCTCTCTAAGTGAGAATAGGTAAGTTCTTTCATCCGTAATGTACGCCTCCATGTTTACTGGTTACTTGGCATTGTCGGTATTTGTCAATTGTTAATTCTTGTAGTTGTCTACAGTTTGTCTGTATATTTTATATTTTTAATTTTTTTTGTTTAAAACATTTTTAAAATTTTTAAAATTTGATATATGTAATGGATGTATAGGAATTTACGTTCCACATTTGAATAAGCAGTATTTACAATTTTATGTTGGGCCCAGGGATTTGTTACTGTTGAACTTATTGGTTTTAGCCCTGATGAAGACTAAATAAATAGTCGAAACGTTGGCCATTTTCGAATAAAGAAGAGGTGCATTATTTGTCCTAATCCCGCTAACTTCACCAACTACTTACAACTTAAGGACGCTAATTACAACAATGAATTTAACTGAATCTTATAATGAAATTTAACTGAATTAAAACTTACATCATTTGGTTGAATTTCCATAAAGTTTGATACATAGTAGTACATACAATATTAGGCATAAAAAAATATTGCTGTAGTTGAGAAACCAAAGTTGATGATGGCTACTCAAAAACGAAAAGTCATATTTAAATTTTTGCTTGCCATGGGAAAGAAAGTTAAAAAGTGTTTGTATAAAAAGCTCTTACTTTTTATGCAACGTTAACAATTAAGCGACTATTTGTGAAATGCAAAATCGATAAAACTTCCTTTTTTCGCATAACTTCGGAACGACTCAAAATATTGCAAGTTTTAAAACACCGTATTACTAAACTCCAAAATTCCATATTTTTCTCCTATTTAACCCAAATTCTATCTCTTACCGTTTATATGATCCCTATGCTGGACATCTTTATCTTGGACATCCTGAATAGTTCTTAGAAAATTACCAACAACAAATTGAGTCAGTCTGTCCTAAAATTGAGTTTTTCCAAAAACCCAAAACTTTTCATTGCTGAATGTTTAGAGTCAATTTCTAACCTGAACTCTTTTAATTATTTTAAACTCTTATTTGAACTTTTCAAGTCATTTCTAACCAATTTCGTCGTTATTTTAACCTGCATTAATTCAGAAGCTTCAATGTGGCTTTTATAGAGGCTTTGAATCTTACTATTAGTTTTTTCCAAAAACTCCAAATTTGCATTTGAAAACCTTGTGAGTTAATTTTAACAGATTTTGACTCCAATTCTAATTTGAGTTTCTCTAAAAACTCGAATTTTGCATTTTTATTCTACGTAAAGAAAATACAATTATATTAATAATTTAATTCTAACCTGAATTTCTACAAAAACTCCAATTTTGCGTTTTTAAACTCTTTGAGCCATTTTTAAACTTTTTAAGTCAATTCTAGCCGATTTTATCGTTAATCTCAATCTGCATTTTTTAAACTACCTTTAGTAGGAGTTTGTTTATGTAAACAGGATGATACAAAAGTGTACTTCTTGATATGAAATTCAATGTTTTTCCTGTATATTTTCTTATTTTTGGATTCGCCTTTGAAACATCGGAAAGAATATGTAGGTTTGAATTAGGGGTAACGGTTTTTACATCTCTGCCTTAACTTTTTCTCTGAGATAAACTCAAAGCTTTAATTTGACATCTACGAAAGACCAAAAAAGTTTCGAAATAAATATTTAAATTTATTTTGAAAATTTTTTATATTAATGTAAACACTTTAACTAGAACTGTTTAGATGTTATAAGCCAGGTAACATAAAACCACAATAAAACTACGTTAATTCAAATGTATAATTTTAAAAACAGTTCAAAATACCGAATGAAGTGTAATGCATGAAATATTATTTGAAACTCAAAAGGCGAATCTAAAAATAAGAAAAAATTCAGGGTGTTCGGCTGAAAAAATGCGGCTGAAAAAAAAATATAAATGTTTATGTCAAAAAGGGCATTGTTGCTTCGTCATACATAAACATCAACTTTTGGTCTGGAACTTTTATTCTTACAGAAGGGAGGCGTCACCTCCTATATAAATTTTACGCCTTTCTTGGACGTGTCATTTACTTCTAGACTTCAGGGCATTACCTTTAAAATGCTACAAGAACTGAATTTCTTGAAAACTCCATTTTTAAATTCTCTGTGTCTGAATTTCTCCAGGAATCTGACATTTTTGTGAGTCAATTTTTACCGATTTTCTCCCTAATTATAGGATGCATTTCTCCAAAAAGTATGTTTTTGGATTTCCAGAATCTTTGATTCATTTTTGACCGATTTTGGCCATGATACTAGCGCAAGCTATTCAAAATATTTATTTTTAGACGCCTTTTTGGAATCTTAATCTGAAATTTTTCAAATTGGCATTTTTAAACATTTTGAGTCTGACTTTCTCCAGAAGCTCCAAATTGACATGTTTTAGAGAATGTTTGTAATTTTTTACAATTTTGGCTCTAATACTAAGCAAAATTTCTCCAAAAACTCTCTTTTTGCATTTTCAAAAACTTTGAATAATTTTTGACCAATTTTGGCCATAATCCTAACACAAGTTTCCAAAAATGCCCATTTTAGATGTCTGGAATCATTTTTAATAACGTTTGAACCTAATTCTAGCTACATTTCCTAAAAAAATACAATTTTACAATTTTTGTCCCTAAGCTTAAGCACACACCAAAAAACTCCAACTTTTCATCAAAAACTTTCGACGATCCTAACTTGAATTTCTGGAAAAACTCAAAATTTGCATTTTTAGGCACAATTAACTATTTTTACTCGATTTACCCTATTCCTAACTGCAAATTTGCATAGAAATTGCAATTTTTGACCTGTTCTGGTCCTAATCCTATTCTGAGTTTATTTAAAAACTCTAAATTTGTATTTTTACATGCTTTGATATACATTTTTGGCCCTAATCTCAACCTGAGTCTCTCGAAAAATATCATAGTTACTTTTTGAGTCAAATTTAAGTAATTTTGATATATATACAAGTTACCGAAAACTAGAAATCAGACGATTTGTGCCAGTTTGGACTGGTTTTGTCCTAAAATTGGTTTTCTCCAAAAACACCAAAATATCTATTTTTGGCCGTTTTGAGTCAATTTTAACCGATTTTGACCCTAATTCTAACTCAAATTTCGAAAAAAGAAATCAAATTTACATCATTTGAGTTCTGTCCCCCCTTTTGTGTATTTGTATCCAGTTGATTGTAGCTATAAAACACATCCTTAAAATATATCATAGCTTGGGCCCGATTAATTATGACCGCGTAAACTGATGGTTTCGCCCACTGTGCGCCACAGTCATTCGGACCCTGGAAAGCCATCTAGACTAAACGAGAACCGGGAACAGTCGCCTACGTTCTCGAAAGTACGAGAGTGTGTCCAGGCCGGGTATATAAACCAGCGAGCCGCGCGAGATGGTATAGAATGGATAGTGCAGTGTAGCAAATAAGAGAATTAAACGGACAAGCGAACAATGCGAATTGCTAGTAGCGACTAATTGTGTTTTAATAGTTAAAAGTAAATAAATGTGTGTTAACTGACGTTAAATTGTTGGAACCCGCATCCCGTAACAGCATTTTACCGAAAGAAAAAGGAAAAAATCGCCACAAAAACTAAATAAGTGGTCTTGTCCCTTAAAAAACACGACAAACTTTGTGTAGGGAAACCAGATTTTTATGCGAAAAGTCCTTTTAGATACAAATTTGCTGCCTTCTTAGTTTTTGATGGAAATTTATGTTTTTTGAGTTCAAATTATTACACTAAAATGTCACAATTTATACATTATATATTGATGAAAGTTATATATTAAAAAAACAGAAGATTTAGAAAAGATAAGGCTAATGTTTAACTCAATTTGTGGTATTTTATTGCAACAATTCCACTCCGAGGATGATGCAAAGTTTATGATAAAGAGTTGTGTAGTTATTACATCAAGAACACCAAAAAAATGTTTTTAATTAAGAGTTAATAAAGCACTAAAAAATAATCATACAAATCGGCTCGCTAGTTTTGGCAAAAATAGTACCTAATTAGATATTTGGCACCGGCCTTAGACACCAGTTATTGACATAAGTGCCGTAAAAGCAATAACATTTCAGGGACCAGAAAGGGAGGAACTGAAATGAAAAATAAGGGCACTTTTGAACAAGGCCCAATATCCACAGCAGAGGGAATGAAATCATCAATTCTTTATGATTCAAACAAGTAGTCTGGGCATTATTCTAGGTGTTCACGTGCGGAGAGACAGCACTATTCGAAACGTGTGAAAAAATTGAATAAAGACAATAAAAATTCAAGAATTTTCAACTATGGTCTATTCACGTCAAAAATGCACAAGCAGAACTTGGCTGCGAGATTAACGCAGAGACTTTAGAATTTATTCTCATATTTCTCAGTTATTATTATTTTTGGATTTTTTTTTATGCTGTTTTTGATCGAAATAAAACGATTTCAATCCCCTACGAACGCAACAACCTCACTGCGACTCGAAGTAGACTCGTGAGTGAGAGTCGAATAGAGAGTATTTTACAAATGGTAATTAATGCGCCAATGACACTTTCGTTGGTTGTAAACTGTTACATTCATTCCAATGGGTTCAATGGTTCCAAAGTTAAATGTGAAGTTCAAAATTCAGAAAAAAGAAGGCATACAGGGTGACCGTTTTTAAAGTTTAACCAAGGGGATCCCGGTTATTTGAAGACCTTGAAGACACGAAGAAGATTAGGGCAAAATTACGCAATTATAAAATGACGTTTTCAAATTTCGAAAATTCAAACTTGTTTTGCAAAAAATCGAAATTTTGATAAAACGTTTTTATTTTTTCTAGTATTAATTTAAAAAAATATTTGACACTTGATTGACTTTTTATATCAGGTTCTGAATATCCTTGTGATTCTGTATTCGACGACATGCGACAATTAATAATTTTATTAATTTTCAAGTTAGATTTTGTTTTAGTTTTTCTTTTATTTTATGCTTCATAAATTAAATAAAAAAAGTAACAAAAAGTGTTTGGATAAATTTCCTAGAAATTTCCCGAAAACTTTGCTTTGCTTGACTAATGCCTTCGGAAATTTACTCATCACTATTCAATAATAATGGTTTCATAAAAATACCAATCAACAACAAGAACAAAAACTGTTGGATTCACTCCAATCGGCCCACACATTGCAAAGCCGTCAAAGTTGAGAAAAAAGGGGGCATCGAGTTTTTTAAAAAGTCGATTCTAAAAGATGTATTGATTGAAGTATGAAACGAGCGAATATAGAATCATAAAATAATGAATAAAAGAAGTAGTGGAAATAAACAAGTTGGTCAGCAGAAATCTTGAGTTGGTTTGTTTATGGTGTGCTCAGATTCGAACGCGTCATTTTTACAATTTTTTTTTGACTACGCGCGCGCGGCGCCCATAGTTTACGAAATATCCGAACGCAGTGGACAAACTGTTGTACAAGTTTGGTGGGTTCAGACCACGCGCGCAGAGCGCCCATAGTTTAGGAATCTTTCCTCTGATGTAGCCCAAACTGCCGTAAAATTATGAACAAAAAACCTGATGATACCTAACTGAAATGTCGAAACGTTTGAAATATTTTATTTCATATTCGCAAAGTTAACACCTTTTGAAGAATGGCAAAAAACGTGCTAAAATTCATAAAAAGATATAAAATGGTACCACGAGTACCCATATCAAGGTTTCTACTTATGACATATTGTTTGTCAACGTCATTTATTGCATGTTATTTATAGCTCAATTTTGCCCTTTTCTATTGAAATTAATAGCAGTGTTATAAGACGGAATAGAGTAACAACAACTGAGTATATTACACTCTTTGAAACTCTAGTTAAATTAATAACTTCGTTAGTTAGACCACCAAACGCTTATATCGCATTTAAATGAAGATTTATCCATAAAGCTATACGAGGAGCCAAAAAAGTAGAATCATTTTAGTGTTTCTTTTTAACAATTTGTGGATAGAATGGTGAAGGAAATTGTTTGCAGTAAATACTTATATCTGAAAACTGCAGACTCCTTGCATAATTAAAATTGCTTTCATTGCTAAGTTTTAATAACGCTTTCATGGCCTATATCCAACATTTTATTCTGCCTTGTCTTCGTACCAAATAATCTACTCTTTCTATGTAAAAACCACCCTGCTTATGGACCTTTTCTGCATTATTAGCCACATCATTTTTTGAGCCACCACAATTATAATACCTAAAAGAGAAATCAACGTCCTCTTTATTACAGAACGACTGGAAGTAACAAATAAAATCGATTACTATAGATTTATATGACACATCGAAAATTTCATGTTAAACATAGGGGACTCTCAAACCGGCCCAAAAACCTAAATTTTGGGATCAAAATCGTGCATTGCGGTCTTTAACAGCTGATCTCTCGTTTCGATGAAGATTTATCAAAAAATCTATAAGAACATCTAAGGAAGTAGAAGAATAGAGCTACACGCAGAGGCCATTTTCGAAGCTCTGCCTAGAACAGTAACTGAGCACGGGTGGCCCAAAAATAAGGTAAAAATTTTGCACTTTTTTTTAATTTTCTCGAAAACCGTGAAAGCTAGCTTCTTTCTGACACATGCATCTGATAGCCTTTAATGACCTCTTCATACATCATATTAACCTACATATCGGAAAACCTTACTGTTTCCAAGATAAACAGAAAAATGTAAAAATTTCAAAAAGTTTTGAGGGGTGGTCGTCAAAATTTTCGGCCGAAATTCATTGTCATAGATTTTATCAAAGATAGTCTCATATGAAAGAGGGGACAAAAATATGTAAAAAATTTGCAATTTTGGAATTTTCAGTAATTTCCTTCCCCTTCAAAATGGCGCCAAAAACGTAATTTTTCCACTTTTTATCGACATTTTAATACTTTTATCTATAAAATTCAAGAACTAAACATAGTATGGCGATGCCGTTGACACCAATGAATAGAGCATTCTCGACCACAAAATACCTGCTTAATTTGTCGTTCAAGGTTTTTAATTTAGTTGACGTAATGTTCGATCAAATAGAAATATTAGGTAATTTTTACAAAATTTTAACAGTTTTTCACTTCCTATAAGACTGTTAGTAAACTAATCAAAATGGTAATTAACGTTTTGAGCAGTATTTGAGACGACTCACACTTAGTTAAGTCACTGTTGTTCTATTGTCAAAAATGGCTTTGTTATAAAATGGCAAATGTCACTCTACCCCTATCAATGAGAAATTTAATCACTTAAATCTTGAAACCTAGAAACGATAAAATCGAATAGTTAGTACCAGTCGAATGGGCTTCGTTAAAGCTATTTTGTCAGTCACATACGAAAAACTGATTGATTGGGCGTGGCACATTTATAAAGCAATATTTGTAATAAAAGAGAAAACCCTGATGATGGCGTATAGTAAGCATAAAGTCGAAACGTCGGATACATTTGGTTTCAGCGCCCCTTAGCAACAGTCAATAAGTTGTAGCAAAAAAGTATTAATAAATTTAAAAAGTTTCCAAAATAGAACCTTCGGTACCCGCGACAAAGTTCTGGACATTAGAGACTTCTAGCCCGTCCCATAAAATAACCACATACCAGATTTCAGCTTTCTAGCTCAAACTGTTCCAGAGATATCGCCTTAAAACCAAAACTGGCGGATTTTACATAAGGGAAACTCACTATTCGATTTTCAACTTGATATCACTATCGGTTCAAAAAACAGATATAACCTAGCTACCGTCAGCTATAAACCATTCACTTATTATTGCCGTCAAGTAGGCGTTGAAAATCTGACTTTGACACTTTTATCGTATCTTCTCAACATGCGCCAAAAAGAGATAGGTATAAAAAAATGAAGGTTTCAAAGGTTTCAAAAATGCCAAAAATAAGTGAATGAGGTATACATAGCTATGTCAGCTATATCCATTCGTGGTACAAACATGTTCACTCAGCGTCTAAAGTTGAACCATGTATCGTTTACAGTTCTCTAATTATTAACGTTACTCAGCTACTGTAGCTATGATAGCTGAGTCAACTATATCACAATTTATGATACCCCCATAGGTACCTACCATCCAAATTTGCACCATGTACCATCAATGGTACCCCAAATTTGATTTAATCTACGTTCCACCCATATAATATGCATTGACCAACGTTTTTCTTATGAGAAATACACATGTAAAAGCCTGAAAACTTATATGCAAAATTTCGTTAATGGTACCCATCAGTTTGGTACCATAAATAAGGTTTCGACCCATGGCAACTTGCAGTCCATTCCCTAATGAACCATGGTACAAAATTTCAGCTCTCTAACTTTATTCGTTTCAGAGATATCCCCATCTTTTAATCACCCTGTCTACGGCGGCCATTTTTTTTTGCTTCCATTTTTTATTTATGACGAAATCAATATTGTCCCATTTAAAAAGCATTGTACAATGTATTTCTTATGGGAAGATAAGAATTGGTAAAATGCATTGTATCGGATTGTTAAACCGACTGTATGCAAACAAACTATAGACAACGTAGTCGGGCCTCGACGTCATCAGCCATCATGATTCATGAAACCCGACACGAAATTTTCAAATCGACCAGTCTTTGTGAAAACGTGTTCGAGGACTAGCCATTTTGCCAATAATCTTCCTAGAAATGTTCAAATATTCCCCGGCCAGACAGTTTTCCACGCTTTTCGGCCGATTTTCCTTAATCTGAGGCTTTAAAGTTAATGCTTACATTTCGGAAAATCTCAGCTGTCAGTTGCAGAAGGGCGCGGCAGCCGAATGGTTCCGATTACTAGTTAAGTGGCGATTTTCGGAAGCATTCGGGATTTTGAGGCCAAAATTTGCAAAAATCTGCATCTTTCGCTTCGAAATTCAATTAAGGCCATTTCGCGACGTCCCAACGAAAAGTGGTTGCTAGGTCCCAAAAAGAAAACATTCCAAGGTATCCCCTGGGATAGAAAGTGATTCGATTAGATGCACTGTCTCGGCACAAATATACCTACTTCAAAGTGGCAGTTTGAAATTTAAAGTTTAAAAATTCGTCAAAATTTCAAGTTCAAAGCTAGGCTCTTGATTTTTAGCATTATCAAGGGCCCATGTGTGTACTTCTTCTTCTTCTCATGCTATCCGTTAACGGATGTTTGCGACTACATTCTTCATTTCATCCCTGTTCCCAGCGGTGTGAATCAGTGTCTGTATGTTGTGCATTCCCGTCCAATGTCTAATATTCCGTAGCCAAGACATCTTTTTCCTTCCTACTCCTCTCCGACCCTCTATCTTACCCTCAATTATCAATTGCAAGTATTTATATTTTTCGTTCCTCATGACGTGCCCTAGGTATGCAGTTTTCCTCTTTTTGATGGTGGTGAACAACTCTCGCTCTTTGTTTACAGATGCTAGCACATCTTCATTTGTTATTCTTGCTGTCCAGGGTATTTTGAGGATTCTGCGGTACAACCACATCTCGAACGCTTCTAATTTGTTGATGGTGTTTACTTTGAGGGTCCAACCTTCCATCCCATAAAGAAGCACCGACCAGACGTAGCACTTCAGGAATCTTAGTCTCAAATCAAGATCGAAGTCCGAGCAAGTGAACACTCTTCTCAGTTTAAAGAATGCTTCACGCGCTTGTTCAATGCGGCATTTAATTTCCAAGTCAGATGTCCAGTCCTCAGACAACCATACTCCCAAATACTTAAATTTATTAACCCTTTCTATGCGCATCGTGTTGAACGTTATCTCGGAGTCTTCAAAGGCATTCTTATCCTTTGTGATCACTAAAAACTTTGTTTTCTTGGTGTTTATATTGAGACCCACCGATCTACTGTGTTCCCCTACGATGTTGACTAGTCGTTGTAAGTCCTGCATATTATCAGTGATCAGCACTGTGTCGTCGGCATAGCGGATGTTGTTGATCCACATCCCGTTAACCTTAATACCGATCTCTTTCTCTTCCAAAGCCTCACGAAAAACCGCCTCGGAGTACAGGTTAAACAGTAGCGGGGACAGAACACATCCCTGTCGCACTCCTTTCTGAATCTGTACGTTGTTAGACAATTCGCCATCCAATTTAATCTGTGCAGTCTGGTTCCAATATAAATTTTCGATGCATCTTATATCCTTTTGATCTATATCAAGGTTTCTCAGGAGTTGCATTAGTCTATGATGTTCGACTCGATCAAATGCTTTTTCGTAGTCCACAAAGCACAGGCAGATGTCCTTTTTGACGTCACAACAGTTCTGGATAAGCACTTGTGTAGCCACCATCGCCTCCCTTGTGCCCATTCCCTCTCTGAACCCAAACTGTGAATCACTAATATCTCTTTCGCACTTTTTATAAATTCTTTGGTGGATTATTTTTAGAAATATTTTTAGGGCATGGCTCATCAAGCTGATGAGTCGGTGATTTTCGCATGTTCTTGCGTTGGTTTTTTTGGGCAAGGGTACGAAGGTGGAATTCAGCCATTGTTGTGGGTATTGTCCTGTTTCATAGATGATGTTAAATATCTTGTGTAGAGCTTCAATGCTTGTTTCATCCAAAATTTTCAAAATCTCTGACGGAATCTCATCGGGCCCGGTGGCCTTGTTGTTCTTCGAGCTACGAATTGCTTTCTCTACTTCCGCTTTTAAAATCGGTGGTCCCGTCAACTGCCTATTATTTTCACTCCCAACCGAAGGTCTGTATTGGTGAAAAAGTTGTTCGATATATTTTTCCCAAATTTTGACTTTCTCTTTGATGTCAGTAACTATTTGATTGGTTTCATCGACCAGTATACTAGATTTCTTCCCTCGGTGCATTCCAGCAGTCGCCTTGAGCTTTTTGTGGAGGTTAAACCCATCGTTTTTCTTTTGCAGTTCTTCTATTTCAATACATTCCTGCTTCAGCCATTCGTTCTTTGCCATTCTTATTTTTGATCTAATTATTTTCTGTATGTTCTTGTATTTGATGTCATCCTTGTTTTTATATTTTCGACGTTCGTCCATCAGTACCAATATTTCGTCATTCATCCATTTTCGTCTTCCAACTCCATTCCTATATCCCAACTTAGTTCTGGTTACATCTGCCACAATGTCCGATATTTTTTCCCAAGACATTGTCAGATCATCTCCGATTTTTGTACTGATGTCATGTATCTGTGTGTTGATTTCGTTGCTAACCTCGTCTCTTGTTATAGGATCCCGCAATTTTTCTAATGCTACTTTTCTATTGGTGTTTAATTTTTTGATCTTCTTTGCTAAGGTGGTTTTTACAACTGCCACCAACAGTACGTGGTCAGAGGGTACATCCGCTCCGGGATATGTGCAGGCTTTTTTGACGGATGACTTGAATCTATCGTTGATGAGGACATAGTCGATCTGATTGCGTACCAGTTTCTGTGGATTATCGGCTGGAGATTTCCAGGTATAGAGACGACGTGGGGGAAGCTGAAACCAAGTGTTTGTTATTGTTAAGTGTTCTTCCTGACAGAATTCTAATAGACGGTCGCCTCTCTCATTTCTTGTTCCAAGCCCATATGGTCCGACTAAGTTCTCGAATCTACCTTTTCCTATTTTGGCATTGAAATCGCCCATGATCACATTGACGTCATGCTTTCGGGTAAGTTTGAGTAGTTCTTTTATTTCGTCGTAGAACTGTTCCACGTCTTGGTCGGTTGCGTCCATTGTTGGTGCGTACACTTGGACAACATTAAGGTCGGTCGGTTTCGCTCTCAATTTTAACAGTGCAGCTCGGTCGGAGTAGGGAACGAATTCTACAATGGATTTTAATAGTGGTTTCGCTATTACGAATCCTACACCTTTCCTGTGATTTTGATCTTCATTTCCAGAGTAAAGGAATGCTGCATCTTCCATGTCGCACCTCCCTGCACCCGGCCACCATGTCTCAGCTACGCCCAGAATATCCAAATCTAATCGTTTCATCTCGTGCACAGTGTTTGCTAGTTTGCCAGCTTCAAACAAGCTTCGAGTGTTCCAAGTTCCGATCTTTATAGGTTTTCTTAGGTTTGTTCTATCATTCAAAACCGTTCCCCCCGGAGATCCGATCGGGGAACTATTTAAGCCTCCGGAAAATTTTGTATTGAATGAAATCATTCATGTAGTTCTCTTGGGAAATCAATAATGAAGTTGGTATCCCGTTGCCTTCCTTCATGCCAATTCCTCGGCTTTGATTTCGGCCGCCCATTGTGGATCAGACGCCGTTTGCAACCGCCCAATCTGGGTACCGACGTTGCTTTCATGCTAGTTTTGGTCCGCCCCGGGTATTTGATTTCCCCGGTACCACCCATATCTGGGAGGCTTTCCGCTATCCGCCACCTGGGGAGGCGCCCGATGGGGGACTAGCAACCCCTCACAAGGTGTGTACTACCTCCCTGAATTATTTCAGATTTTTTTGCTTCAAAAATGTGGAATCTACAGGGTGAAATGTGAGAAAAGTACACCAAAATTGGCAAAAAATGCGGCACAGAAAAACTTTTGTAGCTCACTCGGTACAAGATCTAGACCAAAACTAATAACTGAGTTTTTTTCTCTTCACGTCTTTTAGTTGCGCATATACATCCGAACCTGGACCGCTCCATAGTTTTCGTAAAAATCGTAAAAAACTGCCCTACTATTTTGGACATTTTTTCTTAATTGTTTTTGAACTTTTTTTTGACCACTCTGTATTGAGGTGACACCTTTGGCGGGATAGGATTTAGGGCCGGTTGTATAAAAGTAGCTTAAGCTTTCACTTAGCGAAACTTGGTTTTTGCTTAAACTAAGCTTAAAATATATATTATGTTGTAGAGGGAAAAGATAAACTAGGCTTGGTTAAACTTAGGATAAGCTCAGATGGCTGTTGCCATCTTATAGTGTTTTTAGGTGGCCGCTGTAGAGGGCTCTTGGAGTATCTCCATCTTTTGCTTTCTCAATAAGAATGTAAGGAACAACGACAATTCTCTCAAAGCGCCCGAGCGGTCTAGAGCGGCTACGCGAAAACGCTATAAAATAGGCATAGAAGGAAGTGAGGTTAAGGTTGGTGCATGACCACGTGGTACCAGTAGACTCACTGGTAAGTTTTGAATATTGCCCAAGCTCAGCTATTAGCTCAACTACAAGCTTTCTCGGAAACTAACTGCCTACTCAAGTTAACAACCACCATAACTACTATGCATGAAATATGTCATTTTGTTCTAAATAATCGTTGTTACTTCTGATCTTACTAGTCGTTACTTGGGCAGGTTACAAAAGTTTATGTAGGTTTCCGCAAATACGTATGTATTAAGTACTACTCTGGGCTTTGGGTACTTTCTACCTACGTTTGAGTATGAGTGGCAATTTCATTTCTTATTTCGTCCAAAATATACCTAACTGCTTGTTTGGAAAAGCGAAATCGTTTTCTAAAGTCTTCTTCATTGTATTTAATGAACATATCATTTCTCACTCTGAATAATCGTGTCCTTCTTTCAGGTTGTACCACAATATTAACCAACTCCATAAACTCCTCGTCATCACTCATACCTTCTAATCGATCAAGTTGTTCCATCCTGATGAACTCGTACCCTTTCATAATTCGTTAATAAAGAGCAAAACAGTTGTTTTGTTTGATGTTGATGATTTTATTTATTTACGAATTGAGGTGAGAATTTTAAATTCTGAGCTTAAACCATGAGCAATCCTGGCTTAAGTTAAAGCTTATAGCTAAAACGACAATTGAACAACCGTCTAGTAGATATAAACTAGGTTTTTACAAGAGCAGCAGCGTAAGCTTTCTTTATACAACCGGCCCTTCAAGTGCCCAAGGATATGCCCTTTCCCCTGGTTCGATCGTTATTGGGCCAATCGTCTAACTAAAGGGGTCCAGAAGGCCAAGAAGTTGACTATTACAAAAATTGTTTAAAAAAAGTTTGCATTTAGAATGCGAGAGTAAGCGGCTCTTTAAAATCCTCACTAGCGTTCTGATAATAATTGCGTTTTAATCAGTGGTTTTTTGTCGAACCCATAGAAGAATCTAAAAACCTTGAAGATGATAATAAAACTTTTTGTAGCGTCTGCAATTTAAGTACTTAGTAGTTTTCAATTATACTGTGTTGTAATGTATTGCATCAAGTGATTCCTTTTGCAACTTGTTTGTTCGATAAAGGTGCAAAAAAAACGAAATTTGGCGCCAAAACTTTAAGCAAACAATTTACCATAAATGAGTCGATATTCTCAATTGGCTTAAACATGTGATCGTATATCTCGTCAGTTATCCCAAAGTCCTTCCTTAGCAACACGTCGGACACAATAGACCCGCCCTGGTAGAGCAACTCTATGTCTGGATAACCGTCAGGATCTCCTGGATGCTCGAAGTCATGAAAGACCAAAACCTAATGATGAGTGCAAGTTTGATTTACTGTCACGCTCTTTTGTTTTCCCTGACTTTTATACCTCGCACCCTCCAGGAATAGACAAAGGTCCCTTATGCCGATTGAGGTAGTCTTTGAGGTTTTTGTTGTTGATGATGCGTTCCGTCTTCAACGATACGGTTTCGTTGATCAAAAAGGTGATGCCTCCGACAGCTATGTGGTCCATGAGATTGTAGCCGACTCGTAGATTGCTCAACACAGGAATTGCTATAAAGAACGAAACAGAAATCAACTTGGATAGTCATCAAACTACTTTCAGGTTGTTTTTGGCATTCTATTACACATATTTGAATGTGGGAAATTTCCTAATACGAATTGAAGGACGTCTAGATATCCTTAAAATAAATATCTGTATATGTGGTTTATTATCATTCAATTATCAGAGAAATAAACGCAAGTATGCGCGTCAGCTATTCAAGGAACTCTAGACGTGTTAAAAATATTTCCTATATAATTAATGGATTCTTATAGGTCAGTCTTTTTTATTACCTAGTAATAATTATGTATATATGGTTTATTATAATTGATTTATCAGGGAAGTAAAAAGAATCATGTCCATCAATCATCATTACACCCAAAGTTATTTCTGCTACTATGCTAATTGTTAATTTGAGTTTTCTTTTGTTTCAGGTAAGTAATCAATATACAAGGCACTCACCCAGCTGCTGGAGATGTTTCTTGGGTCCTATACCGCTCAGCATCAGTAGCTGAGGCGAGTTTATGGCTCCTGCCGAAGAAATCACCTCTTTCCGACTCCTTACGAAGTGAGTGCGGCCGTTTTTCACCATTTCTACACCTTGAACCTCCTTACTCACCGGGTCTGTTGAAAACACGGTTTCAAGAGATTCCTTCGTACAGGTTATTGGTATTACCTATAACGATCCTTTTGACCATGGTGTACTTGGACACGTGTAGGTTGGGGCGGCGCTTGATAGGGTGCAGGTATGCCCTGCTGGCGCTTTCTCTCACCCCGTCCCGTAGACTTAATTGAAGATAAGATACACCCACCTAAATAATTTACTTTTATTATTATCGTGGTGTCCATCTCCCCACCTTGTCATGCAGTCAAAGGCTTTTTTATACATTTCTGTAAACTGCGAAACATTTTAAACCTCCGAGCTGTTTTCTAGATTTTAAAACCCTCTTCATCGACATTTACAAGAAACAAAAGTGCGGACTCTGTTGACTTCCTCAGAAGGCTTTGAAACGCTCTGTGAATGCAAAAATTGATTTAGAGGCTCTCAGGAACAACTGTCTTTTCTTAGACTCCTAAGACCTCCCTCTTAATTTACAATTTGAAGTGTTTACAACGTTTTGAGTGTTACCTCCTCACTTTTTCTAGTCTCCTATTAACAGAGTATCATTATTTTAGGTAAAATGTGAATTATATTTGCCTAAAAAAATTTATCAGGGCTGGCCTCTTTTTTTTTAACTCCTACACACATAAAAATATTTTTTTGATATAAGAAATTCTTTTAAAAATACTGTTTTTGTTTAAAACATTTTTTATCAGATCCAGCAAATTTTTCGTGCACTCTATTCATTAGAAGAAAATTGTTTTTCAAAACTATTGTCTTACTTAAAATTTCCTTTTGTTCAAGTAAAAATAGACATTTCATTTTGTTTTTCTTGAAGATTCTCATAATCTTCTTATTGTCTTCTGTTACGAATAAAATATGTTTTTTTCTCAAATTTTTGTGAAATGATTATTTTATATGTAATGCTTACGGGTAAGACAAATACGTTTTTTTTTCCAGACAAAATAATTAAATTTGTGTTTTCTTACATAATTATCGCTCACAGTTTAAATGAAGAAAAATTTCGAATAAAAATTATTTTGAGAAAAATACTAATCTTGACCAATTGCATAAAACTTTTTTTTAATTAAATATATTTCATAGCATTTATAGCTATTATAATTAATACAAAGGCTCAGTCCAAGTTTTGAAACCTCGAACTATTCTCGAAATATTTACACAATTTCTCATTTTCCAAAATCGATCTCGAAGTCTCTGTTTCTGCGTAACTCATTTTTTTTACCAACAAACATGGTAGCGTAATGTATTTTTTTAGAGCCACAAGCCGCTAAAAAAATATTTAATGATTTTCTAATTGTCCAAAATAAACCCAATAATTTTTAGTTAAATTTTCAATCGTTTATCGAAATCTTGGTAACTCCAAACCGTTCTCAAGATATTTAATAATTTTGCGATTTTGCAAAATATAAAAACGAACTAACACGATCGTCTAATATATACTATTAAACTGTTTCCGAGATATCTATTAACATTTTTATTTTCCACCAACAAATCCATAAAGTTAGTTCCCGTTTCAAACTAACTTTTCTAAGTAAGCCAATGCATTTAATTTTTTTGATTTTTAAATCGGTTTCGAGATATTTACTAATTTATCAAAATAGACTCACAAGATTGTATTTGTAAGTAATTTTTTCCAACCAAAAAATTTCGAAAAAAATTAAAATGAGATTATGGCCAAAATCAATTAAAAATAACTAAAAGCGTCAAAAATGAATATTTGAAGTCTTGGAGAAATTTAGATTAGAATTAGAACTGACATTTTTTATAAACAACAATAACAATTTTTATGTTTTTTTGAAAAAGTCAGGTTAAGATTAATGCCAAAATATGTGAAAATCAATTAAAGTGTGTAAGAATACAAATTTGGGGTTTTTGGCAGAATTCGAACTAACATTGTTTCAACAAAGTTAAAATTTTAATTAAGTTAAGAAAAGTAGAAAAAAACTAAAAAAAATATCTAAAATATGCCGGTAAAAGAATCAATTTAAAACATTTCTAGGTTTGTGCCAAATTTCCCTTATTACAATATGTATTACGAATGTGTTCCAACAATATATTCCAACTGGTCAGTCATTAAAAAAAAATCAATTTTGTGTCAAAATTCTCTCAAAAGAATAAAAATCTAAAAAAAAAAATTCAATTTAAATCAACGAAAAAAACCATAAAAGAACAAAAATTTATATCACAATTAGAATTAAAATTATTTGAAACGAAGTCATTTTACTTAAAAATAACAATTTTGATGTTTTTTGAAAAAGTCAGACCGGGACTAAGACCACAATACGTGAAAAATGATTCAAAGGTGGTAAATATAAAAATTTTGATGCTTTGGAAAAAAATCAAATCAATGTTATTGTCAAAATCAGTTAAAAATTACTCAAACTGTCAAAAAATGCCAATTAAAAGTTTTTAGGCAAATTCAGGTTAGGATTAAGGTCAACATTGGTTGAGAAACTACACAGAGTTTCAAGAAGTTTACAATAAATTTGGGGCTAAAATTGTTTAAAAGTGACTCATTTTATCACAAAAATGATAACTTTGACATTTTTTTAAAAAGGCAGGCTACGATTAAGGCCAAAATACGTAAAGAATAACTCAAAGTGTGTAAAATACGAATCTGGATATATCGAAAAAAATCACATAAAGATTAGGGCCAAAATGAACTAGAAATTACTAAAAACATCAAAAATGCAGAATGAAAGTTTCTGAGCAAGTTCAAGTTAGAACTACGATCTAAAAATTACATAGAGCGTCTAAAAAATTTGAAATCCTTGGAGAAATTCAGATTAGAATTATAACTAAAATTGTTTGAAAATGACCCATTTTACCTAAAAATGACAATTTTGATGTTTTTTGGAAAAGTAATGCCAAAATACTTGAAAAACGATTCAAGGAGGGTAAATAGAAAAACTCGGAGGCTTTGGAAAAAATCAAATTAAAATTATTGTCAAAATCAGTGAAAAGTGACTCGAACTGTCGATAAATGCCGCTTAAAACTTTCTAGGCAAATTCAGGTTAGGGGTAAGGTCCACATTGGTTAAGAAATTACACAGATTGTCTAAAAATGCAAATTTGGTGGCTTTCCAGAATTTTACAAAAGATATGGAGCTAAAATTGTTTAAAAGTGACTCATTTTATAAAAAAAAAAAAAATGATAGCTTTGACATTTTTTGAAAAAGTCAGGCTAGGATTAAAGCCAAAATACGTAAAGAATAACTCAAAGTGTGTAAAATACGAATTCAAACAAAAAAAAACAAATAAAGATTATTGCCAAGATCAATTGCTAAGAGCGTAAAAAATGCAGAATAAAAGTTTCTGAGTAAATCCAGGTTTGTATCGGGATCTAAAAATTACGTAGAGCGTCTAAAAATGAAAATTTCATGATTTCGAGAAATTCAGATCAGAATTAGAAATAAAATTGTTTGAAAAGAACTCATTTTAACTAAAAATTACAATTTTCATGTTTTTTTGGAAAAGTAATGCCAAAGTACTTGAAAAACCATTCAAAGAGGGTAAATAAAAAAAATTGGAGGCTTTGCAAAATCTCAGACTAAGATTATGGCCACAATTAATTGCAAATTACTAAAAGCGTCAAAAATCCAAATTTTAAGTCTTGGATAAATTTAGATTAGAGTTAGAACTGAAATTTTTCGCAATTTCCTAAAATACGATAACAATTTTTATGTTTTCTGGAAAATTCAGGCCAAAATACGTGCTAAATGACTCAAAAAGAGTAAATATAAAAATTTGGATGCTTTGGAAAAATTCAAATTAATATTATTGTCAAAATCAGTTAAAAATTACTCGAGCTGTCAAAAAATGCCGATTAAAAGTTTGTAGGCAAATTCAGGTTAGGACTGAAGTCAACATTGTTTAAGAAAGTACACAGAGTGTCTGAAAATGCAAATTTGGTGTCTTACAAGAATTTTTACAATAGATTTGGGGCTAAAATTGTTTAAAAGTGACTCATTTTATCAAAAAAAATATAACTTTGATATTTTTTGAAAAAGTCAGGCTAAAAATTTCTTAAAGTGTGTAAGAATACAAATTTGCAGTATTCGGCAAAGTTCAAATTAACATTATTTCAACAAAATTAAAATCAAGTTAAAATAAGAAATAAGTTAAGAAAAGTAGAAAAAGACTAAAAAAAATATCTAAAATTTGCGGAGAAAGCAATACATTTAAAATATTTCTAGTTTTGTGCCAAATTTCCCTTAGTACAATATGGATTACAAATTTGTGTACATTCCAACCGGCCAGTCTTTAAAAAAATTAATTGTGTGTCAGAATTCTCTCAAAAGAATGAAAACCTAAAGAAAAAACTCCAATTTAGATCAACGAAAAAAAAATTAAAACAACAAAAATGTAGATTACAATTAGGTAAAATACTCAAATTAAGTATATGGCTAAAATCAATTAAAATATATACTAAGAGCGTCGAAAATACAAAGAAAAGTGGAAACAAACAAACAAAAAATGCAGAAAACGTAATAAAGAATAATAGAATAATTATTATTACAAAAATTTCGACTAAAAAGCTTTTCTAGAATAGAGAAAATGTTAAGTTTCATTAAAAAAAAAGTTTTGATTTGATGCAACTCATCATATTTTAGTTATCTTCCAACTAAGAGAACTATAGTTTAAATTCAATACATTATTGGTTAAAACATAATTATATTGTTTCTTCCTTAAAGAAATTAACTATTTGACAATTTTTGCCTGGAAATAAAGTTATCTGAAAGGAAAAAATAAATTTGTTTCTTATAAATAAAATATAGTTTTTTTTAAAGAAAATTGGTTCATATTTATATAAGATAAAGTGTGTTGAACTAATGGACTAATGTTTCATACAAAGTAACTCATTCTGAAAAAACTAATTTCTTTATAAGAAAAAGTAATATTTTCGTTATATGGAAAGCAGAAAATATTTCAATTGAAAGCAAGTTGCGTTCATCGTAGATATTTCTTTTTTGTGTGTAGTAATAAAAAGTTAAGATTAATTTAAGTTTTTAATTATGTGCAAAGTGTATAATTGTATAATTGACGCATTTTTTGTAATATGCAGCTTCTTAATCTTTATTGCAAATTATGTCGGGTCACCCTGTAGTTTTACCTGGGTCGGTCCATTATAATCTACATAAGGAAATCCGTATCGCACGCTGGAATTTACTATAGCGTCCGCAATTTTCGTCCTATAGGGGGCGTAACTGACGTCTAGGTAGCCATCGTAGCCGTGGTAGGCACTGTCATGGGGTCCTGTCACGGTAAAATTTTCGATCTTCCTGTATAACAAAAAAAAATAAATTTTTTTAACCTTATTAATTTTGTTTATACAAATGTTGACAAATAATATTTGTTAAAGTGTCGAAAAGACCAAGAATTGACAACGTTTCGACCGTATATTTAAATATTAGAAACGTCGCACACTGGGGCCAAATGCCAAAAATTCGGAAATATCTTTTTGGTTAATGATGATATCAATTTACCGTTTGTTTCGTTCGATTCATTTAGAGGAAAATTTAGTTTTTATTGAGGATTGAGGTATAGCATTTAATCAATAATGTCAGTTAGTAGAGTTGTACCTTTATAAACTTTATAACTGCAAGTTTCTTAGATATATTACAATAACTATAATAAAATAAAAGAAAGTCGCCGAGTCGGAGTTGGGTTGATCTCATTATTATTATTTATTACTATACAGGGTGGCACAAAATTAACGCAGGATTCGATAGCATCAAAGCTAATATAGAAATTAAGTTGAGACAAAATCTGTATCATGTAGAGCAGTTAGAACATTTTAAAAATAGTGACCATTATACAGGGTGTTCCAAAAAGTATTTACGACTCAAACATGTATTTTATAAACGACATATCATAAGGTATTATGGTGTTTTTGCATTTGAAATTAGAAACAGTTTTTACGTGGAGATAATTGCATCTAAAAATTGTAATTTGTTATATTTTAAAAATCTGTTGCTCTTATCTGTAGCTCTTAACAGGCTTGAAGTAGAACCAAACGAATTACAATTTTATTTCTTAGATTAAAAATTTTAAATAAGGATCTCTCAGTTTGTACTACTTTTAAAAATCTCTAAAATTCAAGACATTTTTTAAACTTCTAAATTTAAAAAAAAATTTGTTGATTGCTAGATCTTTCAAAACTAGGAAAGTGCATTGCGTTTGGCTCTATCTCAGGTCGCTTAGGAACTACACATTCTTGAAGCAAAAAAAAACAATTTTAACGACACAATTATATCTAAAACTATTAGGTATCGTCATAGGATTTGCTACATAAAAAAATGTACTACTGTAGTAGTGTCTTACTTAAAAAAAATGTATGTTTGAATCGGCATTAGGTACTTATTGAATCATTCTGTTTAAAGGTCACTATTTTCTAAATGAAGATCTAACCCTACTACATGACACCGCCTTTGTGCCACATTGTGTTAGTACGTACTCAATAGTTTTGCTGCTATGTGGGGTAAGGGCACATTAGCACTTGGAAATTGCTATCCGGATTGGGTTGATCACTAACTGGTCATTTTCAACCAATCGCATTAACTAGCATGTCATCAGTCACCAATCCGGTTGCCTGAAAACTACCTGTAGAGAGCACTCCAATCCAAGATCACCATTTCCAAAAAGTGCTAAAGTCAAATTAAGAAAATGGCCAGGATCAGTTAAAAATTACTCAAAGCGTCAAAAATGCACATTAAAATTTTCTGGGCCAATTCGGGTTAAGATTAGGGTTAAAAATGATTAAGAAATTACACAGAGCGTCCACAAATGAAATTTGGAGTCTTTGGAGAAATTCAGATTAGAATTAGGACTAAAATCGGTTAAAAAGACACCACTTTCTCTAAAAATTTATATTTTGATCTTTTATGAGAAAGTTACACTAAAATTAACGTAAAAATCGATGAAAAGTGGCTCAAAGGGTTAAAAAAAATTTCTGGACCAATTCAGGTTAAGATTAGGGTTAAAAATGATTAAGAAATTACACAGAGCGTCCAAAAATGTCTAACTAAGATTAGGGCAAAAATCGGTGAAAAGTGACTCAAAGGGTTTAAAAACACAAATTTAGAGAGTTTGGGGAAAATCAAATTAAGATAATGGCTAAGATCAGTTAAAAATTATTCAAAACGTCAAAAATGGAGATTAAAAATTTCTGTATCAATTCAGGTCAAAATTCGAGTCAAAAATTACTCAAAGAGTTTAAAAATAGAAATTTAGAGAGTGTGGGTAAATTCAAACGATTAGAGTCTATAGCGTTAAAGCGCCTGCAAATGCCAGTTTGGTGGTTTGGTGAAGAACGTGGAAGGAGTTTTGAAATTAGAAATTCAGAAATGGCTTTTAATGTCGGGAATTTAGTTCTTATCATGGCTTGAATTTCGCCCCCCCCCCCCCCCCGTTTAAAAAACTAATTTATTTTAAAGAGTAACTCCTATATATGTTTCTTTTTGGAATTTCTACTACAGAATGACACTGTTTGGCTGATATTGAATTCTTTTGAAATTGAGTCTTTATATTTAATGAACAAACGACAGAAACCTCCTCTTATATTTTTTTACTCAATAAAATGTGGAAACACACGTAGGTAGTTTGTATACAAATGCAAAACCTTTTTTTGTGCTTCCAAGGCGAAGCGATAGGGTTCCTTTTTTAAGAATCTACCTAGTGTGAGTAATACAGTCGAGCGTTCAATAAGCAACACGCTGCATTTTTATTTAAGATTCCACATATTCCAACAACTGACTTAAAATCCTTATTTCGTGACTGTAGGTCTTAACGTTAAATTGAAATTAGGATAAGTTGTTTAAATGTGGTAGTGCTACTTGGAGGATTATGCGCCTGGAAGTGGGAGGAGGGCGAGAGAAAGAGAAGGTAAAATGATTCTTCTACATTTCTACACACTACCATCAAAGCCACTTAACTAATGACCAAACGAGTTAACCTGAACTAATTAACGACCCAAATAAGTGATCAACTGCCAAAAGATATACATGATAGTAGTGTAGTTTGCAAGGTTCTGGATCACTTTGAATCACTGATCTGAAAGAACTAATTTTTGATTTGTTTGAATAAGTCCTATATATCTTTTTGGAGTTTCTACTCGAGAATGACACTGTTTGGCTGTTGTTGATATTAAATTTTTCTTATATTTAATGAACAAAAATCAAACGACAGAAACCTTCTCTTATGTTTGCTTATTCAGTAAAACATGTAAACACACGTTAATACAGTTTGTATACAAATGCAAACCCCTTTTTTGTGCTTCCAAGGCGAAGCGATAGGATTCCTTTTTAAGAATCTAGCTAGTGTGAGTAATGCGACGAGCGTTTAATAAGCAACACGCTGCAAATTAAATGAATGAAATTTAAAATTAATCACAACGTTTTAAATCGCACCTTGCAAAGTATTTTAGGGACGATTGCAGGAAAAGTACGGAATAAAACTGCATTACAAATCATTGAGGATTAAGGTAATAATAAGTTAAGTAAGGATAAACTCTTAAATCGAATGAGAGCGCTGAGAACCACAATTCTTAGTCAAATTTTTCATTGCACTCTATGTATTAAACCAGTGAGGATTAAATTAAGTGAGGACCAAATTTAAAACATTAAACCGCAAATTAAATGAATAAAATTTATTATTAATCACAACGTTTTAAATCGCACATCGCGTAGTATTTTAATTAGTGAGGATTGTATTAAACCAGTGAGGATTAAATTAAGTGAGGACCAAATTTAAAACATTAAACCGCAAATTAAATGAATGAAATTTATTATTAATCAAAACGTTTTAAATCGCACATTGCGTAGTATTTTAATTAGTGAGGATTGCAGTAAAAGAGCGGAATAAAAGTGCATTACAAATAATTGAGGATTAAGGTAATAATAAATTAAGTGAGGATAAACTCTTAAATCGGATGAAAGCAGTGAGAACCACAATTCTTAGGGTCAAATTTTTCATTGCACTCTATATATTAAATCTGTGAGGATTAAATTAAGTGAGGACCAAATTTAAAACATTAATCTGTCAACTAAATGAATTAAAGTTAATATTAATCACAAAGTTTTTAATCACTCTTTGCAAATCATTTTAATTAGGGAGTATTGTAGTAAAAGTGCATTACAAATAATTGAGGATTAAGGTAATAATAAATTAAGTGCAGATAAACTTTTAAATCGGATGAGATTGCTGAGAACTACAATTCTTAGAGTCAAATTTTTCATTGCACTCTATATATTAAATCTATGAGGATTAAATTAAGTGAGGACCAAATTTAAAACATTAATCTGTCAACTAAATGAATGAAATTTATAATTAATCACAACGTATTAAATCGCACATTTCGTAGTATTTTAATTAGTGAGGATTGCAGTGAAAGGGCGGAATAAAAATGCATTACAAATAATTGAGTATTAAGGTAATAATAAATTAAGTGAGGATAAACTCTTAAGCCGGATGAGAGCGCTGAAAACCACAATTCTTAGAGTCAAATTTTGAATTGCCCTCTATATATTAAATTAGTGAGGATTAAATTAGGTGAAGACTAAATTTAAAAAATTAGTCTGTAAATTAAATAAATGAAAGTTACAAGTAATCACAATGGCACTTTGCAATGAATTCTTTAGTGAGGATTGCAGTAAAAGTGCGGAATAAAAGTGCATTACAAGTAATTGAGGTTTAAGGTAATAATAAATTAAGTGAGGATTAACTCGTTAAGTCGGATGAGAGTCAACTGATTTAATTATAAATTTAATATATACGTTTATTATAATTCTTAGAAATAAAAAAAAAGGTACTTTCCATCATTCTATCTTTTAGGTATTATTAATCAAAACAAATAAAAGCTTCTAAGTGATAGGAAAAACATTTAAACAAATTAATCGATTACGTGTCTCCTCAAGTATTGTCACCTTGGCAATTACAACATTCCTATATTTGCAATTTGTCCCGGACTCTGTTTATAGACACTTATTGGTAGTTCACTCTTTGCTTAACTGTTAAGCATCAACACGTAAATTCCCCAAATAAACATCTTCTATTGATTTATGGAATACCATCAGTCCTACCTAAAATAAGGAAGTACATCTTCAAACGACCACCCGGTATTCCCCAGAGCGGCCCAGTGGTCGTAGTCCCTTCTGTTGCCTCTAGTGTAGATCATGTAGTTCAGCACACTGGATCCACCTATTGAAACAGGACGCCTTGTATGTATAAGTACGTACCAGAAAAAAAAAACACGCACCTATAACTTTCCCTCTGGGCCAATTGCACCTCTGCCCATCGAATCCCAGGCAAGATTTCCCACTGGGTTCCGTTTGGTACTTCCAATTCGATTCAGTAAATTGGAGGTAGTTAGCCAGGATGGGCATGTCCATTAAGAAGTTTTCCGGTCTCCCTATACAATGATAATGGAAATAATGATCACTTCTATAGGGAATAGACGATATTTACCAGCTTCTACAAGCAAAACCGACCATTCTGGGTTTTCTGATAACCTGTTGGCTACAACACACCCGGCTGTACCGGCACCTACGACTATAAAGTCGTACTCTTTTAGCATTTTGTTTACGGGGATGTCCGGCGGTTCCAGAGTAATTTGCTCTTCGCCTTCCTGGTAGATTTTGATAACTCCTTCCAGGAGGGACTGCTGCAAGCTTGGCGATAGTACTGTCACGAGCAGGAAAACGTGTTTGAACATTTTGTCTGAAAAATTTTTAATATCAACAACTTTCATAAGATTGTGATAAATTAGCTTTATTTTTTATTTCTGTATTTTTTTCTCTATGTTTATTTTGTGTATTTGTTCTTGGTTAAGAAAAAAAAGTAAACTTGAAGAAAAAAATACTGAAAAATTGCTTTTTGACGTAGAGATAGTCATTGTGATAAAACTAACAAAAAAAAATAAAAACCGAGTAAATGTCAAAAAAAAACAATAAAAAGCTAAAAATAGCGAAAAAAATGTTTTTCTTTTCCAGTTACATGTAGCAAAAAAAAACTCATATTTCTGCTGCTTTGACCTTGAGAATCTGAGAGTGAAAACAGAATTGTAATGTATAATCTCTTCATAATGAGGAATTTACAAAAAATACAATAACTGACTAACATTGAAGAAAAATGACTGATAAGTGAATATTCGACATTATATAATAATCAAGAGATCGTTTAAAAAAGTTAAGTAAACAGGCTAATACCTAAAATTAGATTTTTTTAGTCAAATATGCAAGTGAATTCTCACTTTCAGCTATGTTGTGGTTCATAATTAAAACAAATTAACAAAAATTTAAAAAAAATTGAAAAATAACATTATTGTAAGTAATTAAAATTACAACTTAAAAAAAATTACTAAAAATAACTTTTTGATATTGGCCATATAGACAGTTTTTTTTTATTCCAAAATTTTATCGTAAAAACTAATTTTTTCATTACGTATATTTTCCTTTTGAGGCTAACAATTCAAAAACCGAAATGGATTATTAGTTCCTTTTGTTTTTTAAGTTTCTTTATTACTTTTAAATGTGGGAAATCCGTTTATTTTATGCTTTACTCTTGTAAATAGTGAACTACATTTTATTAACTTTTTTCTGTTTTTTTGTTTCTTCTTTGTCCCTTGTTATGCTTCTTCCGTCTGTGGTACCTATTCCACTATAAGATAGAAAATTACAAAAAAAGAAAATCAATTTCTATCTCTCTCTCGCCCTACGCGCCATTACTTAATGAAGACTACTGCGATAATAGTACGACTTTGTTCGGCGATTCGGTGAAAGTAAATTCCACTTAAATCAGGTTACTACAATGCTTTCGGTCTATACAAGTTCAATGTCGAACCTTGACAACAAAAAAAATCAATTATAAACTTGATCGACCGCATGAAGTTCACGTTTACAAACACGGGGGTGTTCTTAAGTGGATATATTCAATTTACAAAATTGCTTTGATGAAAAAAAAAATAACTTGTCTAAAAAATTATTATTAAACTAATAAAGAACAAATGTATTTTTATCGTTTGATTGTTTGGATCGTAAATAATTGTAAAAATTGCCGACGTTTCGATAACTTTTATTTTTATCTTAAAGACTTTATCAAAAAAATAGAAGAGCGATAATATGTAACATTAAATTCCGATAGAATACTAAATATAAAAAAGGATGGCAATAGTGGCAACATCCCCTTATATAACTAAATCTGGCAAGTCGCAGGATTAAGACAAACCAAAAACTCACTTGTAGTTTGAAAAAAAGGCCAACGTTTCGACGTTCAATCTATGTCTTCTTCAGGGCTATTTTCTATCAACAAGAGATGTCATCAAAAGGATGGTTATCACCGTGATGCTGGTAGAAATCACTACACAACTTCATCATTCACAACAAGCACTTAGATCCACGCAAAACCTGACTTAAAGGCATACGTTGCTGGCAGTGGTAGGGGTTAGCAACAAATCGTTGCGAAGACGTTGATTGAACGTCGAAACCTTGGCCTTTTTTTCAAGCTACGTGGGAGTTTTTTGTTTGTCCTAATCCTGCGACTTGCCAGATCTATAAAAGCAGGTAATTGCTTTTTGGTGTGATTTCCAGTGTGGAGAAAAGTATTCCATACACACAAAAAAGAAATAGCTACGATGAACGCAACTTGCTTTCAATTGAAATATTTTCTGCTTTGCCTATAACGAAAATAACACTTTTTCTTATAAAGAAATTAGTTTTTTCAGAATGAGTTACTTTGTATCAAACATAAGCGCATTAGTTCAACACACTTTATCTTATATAAATATGAACCAATTTTCTTTTTAAAAAACTATATTCTATTTTTAAGAAACAAATTTATTTTTTCCTTTCAGATAACTTTATTTCCAGGCAAAAGATTGTCAAATAATTATATTGTTTCTAAACAATATAATTATGTTTTAACCAATAATGTATTGAATTTAGACTATCGTTCTCTTAGTTGGAAGAAAACTAAAATATGATGTGTTACATCAAAACAAAACTTTTTTTGAATAAAACTTAACATTGTCTCTATTCTAAAAAAGGTTTTTAGTCGAAATTTTTGTAATAATAATTATTTTATTATTATTCTTTGTTAAGTTTTCTGCATTTTTTTGTTTTTTCTTATATATTTGTTTTCATTGATCCAAATTCGACTTTTTATTGGGTTTCATTCATGGTTTTCTCTATTTTATTTTTTTTTTGACAACTTGCTCTTTGTTTACTCCTTTTTCTATTGCAATTATTCTCTCTCGTGTTTGCTTTGACAGTTCTGCAAAAAAAAAAAGATTCCGGCAATTTAGTTATTTCTTTCTCCTCCGAGTCACCAATAAAATATCAAAACAAAATTTACTGCTGTTTGGAATTGTTTGTGTTCTCTTCTACCGTTCTGTCTTCTCTTTCTTGTCGTAATTTTTCTTTGTACGAGTTTTTCTATCTTGCTGTTTTCTTCATTTTTCAAATATTCGTTGTTATGCTTTGTACAAAAGCTTTGTTATTTTATTTGTTTTTCTTTGATCTAAATTGGAGTTTTTTCTTTAGGTTTTCATTCTTTTGAAAGAATTTTGACACACAATTATTTTTTTTTAGGACTGACCGGTTGGAATGTACACAAATTTGTAATCCATATTGTACTAAGGAAAATTTGGCACAAAACTAGAAATATTTTAAATTTCTTGCTTTCTCTGCAAATTTTAGATATTTTTTTTAGTCTTTTTCTACTTTTCTTAACTTATTTCTTATTTTAACTTGATTTTAATTTTGTTGAAATAATGTTAATTTGAATTTTGCCGAACACTCCAAATTTGTATTCTTACACACTTTAAGAAATTTTTCACGGAATTTGGCCTTGGCCTTAATCCTAGCCTGATTTTTAAAAAAAAAAAACATTAAAATTGTTATTTTTAGGTCAAATAAGTTCTTTCCATACAATTTTAGTTCTAATTCTAATCTGAATTCCTCCAAAGATTCCAAATTTGCATTTATAGACGCTCTGCGTAATTTTTAGATCCTAATGCAAACCTGGATTTGCTCAGAAACTTTTATTCTGCATTTTTGACGCTTTTAGTAATTTTTAATTGATTTTGGCCATAATCTTAATTTGAGTTTTTCCAAAGCCTCCAAGTTTTTATATTTACCCACCTTGAATCGTTTTTCAAGTATTTTGACATTACTTTTCCAAAAAAAACATCAAAATTGTCATTTTTAGGTAAAAAGAGTTCTTTCCGCACAATTTTAGTTCTAATTCTAATCTGAATTTCTCCAGAGACTTCAAATGTGCATTTTTAGACGCTCTGCGTAATTTTTAGATCCTAATGCAAACCTAGATTTGGTCTGAAACTTTTATTCAGCATTTTTGGCGCTTTTAGTAATTTTTAGTTGATTTTGGCCCTAATCTTTATTTGATTTTTTTCGAAACATTCAAATTCGTATTTTACCACTTTGAGTCATTCTTTACATTTTTTGGCCTTAATCCTAGCCTGACTTTTTCAAAAAATGTCAGAGTTATAATTTTTTTGATAAAATGAGTCACTTTTAAACAATTTTAGCCCCAAATCTATTGTAGAATTCTTGAAACTCTGTGTAGTTTCTCAACCAATGTTGACCTTAATCCTATCCTGAATTTGCCTATGAACTTTTAATAGGAATTTTTTGACAATTTGAGTAATTTTTAAAAAATGCTTTCATTTAAAAAATCAAAAAAAGCATAAAAATTTTTATTTTTACCCCCTTTGAATCATTTTCACGTATTTTGGTCTTAATCCCGGCTTTTTCAAAAAACATCAAAGTTGTTATTTTTAAATAAAATGAGTTCGTTTCAACCATTTTTAATTCTAATTGTGATATAAATTTTTGTTATTTTATTGTTTTTCCGTTGATTTAAATTGGATTTTTTTTTAGATTTTCATTCTTTTGAGAGAATTTTGACACAAAATTGATTTTTTTTAATGATTGACGAGTTGGAATATATTGTTGGAACACATTCGTAATACATATTGTAATAAGGAAAATTTGGCACAAACCTAGAATTGTTTTAAATTTATTCTTTACCTGCATATTTTAGATATTTTTTTTTAGTTTTTTTCTACTTTTCTTAACTTAATTAAAATTTTAACTTAATTTTAATTTTGTTGAAACAATGTTAGTTCGAATTCTGCCAAAAACTCCAAATTTGTATTCGTACACACTTCAATTGATTTTCACGTATTGTTGTTTATAAAAAATGTCAGTTCTAATTCTAATCTAAATTTCTCCAAGACTTCAAATTTTCATTTTTGACGCTTTTAGTAATTGTTAATTGATTTTGGCCATAATCTCATTTTAATTTTTTTCGAAATTTTTTGGTTGGGAAAAATTAGTTACATATACAATCTTGTGAGTCTATTTTGACAAATTAGTAAATATCTCGAAACCGATTTAAAAATCAAAAAAATTAATTGCATACTTGGCTTACTTAGAAAAAGTTGGCTTAAAACGGGAACTAGCTTTATGGATTTGTTGGTGGAAAATAAAGATGTTAATAGATATCACGGAAACAGTGTATTAGTATCTATTAGAATTAGAATAGATCGTGTTAGTTCGTTTTTATATTTTGCAAAATCGCAAAATTATTAAATATCTTGAGAACGGTTTGCAGTTACCAAGATTTCAATAAACGATTGAAAATTTAACTAAAAATTATTGGGTTTATTTTGGACCATTAGAAAATCATTAAATATCTTTTGAAAATCATAAAATAAAATGGCGTCTGGTGGAACGGGTGATAACGATAGCGATCCCGACTCTTTAAAGTGTTTTACGTGTAAAATCGGCTTCGAGGATGTTAAAACTACTATTCAGTGCAATGTGTGTAAGAAGTATTATCATGGAAAGTGTGAAAATACCGATCTTCGCGGATTTCATATGAAGAAATCAAGTTGGAAGTGCACGGCATGCTTGGAGCAAGCAGGTGAGGTTAGGTCTGATGTAAACAGAAGCGAAAGGTCACGAAAAAGAAGCCGGGTTGAAGACATATACATTGATCAAGCCACAATTGAGGAAATACATGCGACCCTTGATGCATTAATGAATAAAACCAATGAGCTAAACAAAAACGTTGAGTTATTGATGACTGAGAATCGCACTCTCAAGGAAGAAATTGCGAGTCTTAAAAAGAATAACCAAACTAACATCCAGATCCAGCAGCGCCAGCCTGATAATTGCATAACATATTCATCCGTTGTGAAAAAGAATAACAAAGTTTTGGTTGTAAACCAAAAAGGCCAAAAAAAAGATATCAAAGTGTTGAAAGGAGACTTAAAAAGCAAGGTTAATCCTGTAGACATGGGTATAGGCGTCACAATGGGTCGAGCTACAAAAAATGGGGGCCTCATTTTAAACTGCGGAAACGAGGAAGCGATTGAAGATATTCAGTCACAAATTCAGAGCCAACTTGGTGATTCGTATAGTGTCGAAAGGCCGAAAGTTATGCAACATCGTGTTAAAGTGGTAGGAGTTAATGAAGGTGAATTTGAAACAGGTGAAGGAGCCATAATAAACAAGGTAATTAAACAAAATGGTTTAAACAATGGGCATTGCAATTTTCATATAAAAATAATACGTAGAACAAGTGTTATAAATCAAAGATTTAATTTGATATTGGAGGTGGATGATGATACCTATATCCGGCTTATAAATCAGGGAAGGATGAATATTGGTTGGAATCGTTGCCCTGTTTACAGTGATTATAGTGTAATTAGGTGCTTCAAATGTTGTCAGTATGGTCACATTAGTAAAGATTGCAACCACAAAAAAGCATGTCCTAAATGCAGTGAGGAACATGACGTTAAAGATTGTGTTAGCACTGCATATAAATGTTTAAATTGTATGTTGGCAAACAAAAAATATGGACTGTCACTAAAAACTGACCATGTAGCTTGGGATAGGAATAGTTGCGAAACGCTTAAAAAAGTAGAGCAAATTCAGAAAAACAAATTTGTAAAGTAGCAACTAGACGCTAACATAGAACTAAATTCCAGTGTTGCATATTTTAATTGTCAGGGTTATTTAAATAACAAAGATCTCATTAGGGTATTTGTTAACGAGTGGCAGCCAAGACTGTTGTTGTTATCTGAAACACATGTGTGTTCGGAGGTTGAGATATGTGAACTTATCATTGATGGTTACCAGATTGAACAGTGCGTCACAAATAATAAAAGAACGGGTGGAGTCATCGCATTGATCAGAAATGATATTAAATATTGTGTAAAGGACATACAATGTATTCAAAATTGTGTGTGGTTGTTGTCGCTTGAAATTACTGTATCTAGGATAAGATATCTTTTCACTGTATTGTACCATCCACCTCAGACTGAAAATGTCAAATTTGTGGATTTTTTTAACAATTACCTAGATCAAGTTAGTGTATTTGAGGGAATTAATATTATAATGGGAGACTTTAACTTCGACCTGTTAAAGCCTGCATTTTACGGCGACAAGATTTTATCTCATATTTACTCAAATGGATTTTTTCAGATGGTTGACTCTCCTACACGAATTACCGATAAAAGTGAAACCCTTATAGATTACGTTATAACGAATGACAGATCTTTTTCAGTTGTGGTACATTTAACACCTAAAATTAGTGATCATAATATTTTGTCTTTTCGGCTTGAACAATGTTCAAATAAGACATCTGATAAGATTGTTTATTTTAGAACCATGAAAAATTATGATCCGGACCAACTGCATGCAAATTTGCTAAATACGGTATGGAATAATAGTAGTGGGAATGTGAATGTTTTGGCGCGAGAGTTTGTAGACAGCATTACTAACATTTTGAATAATATGTGTCCTAGACAAAAATTTGTAGTTAAACAAAAATATTTAAATAAACCCTGGATAACGGGTGATATTAGGCAACAAATGCAGACCAGGGATGGATTGTATGTAAGAGCTGTTAGAGAAAAAAATGATGAGACCTGGAGGGAATACAAAAAGACACGAAACTTAATAGTAAATGAAATTAAAATTGAAAAAGACAGATATTATAAAGAAATGATTGATGAAAACAAAAATAATTCATCAGAAATGTGGAAAAATTTAAAAAATTTGCTTCCGAACCGAAATGAGTCAACACCGGATCAAATCAAATTCGTAAATAAAACGCTTTCTGAGGAGGTATTAATTGCTGAGGAATTCAATAGGTATTTCATAAACAGTATAAATGAAATTATAAGTAGTGTCCCAAAATGTTCCCTTCGAGATGAAACTTTAGTTTCATGTAATGGTCTGTATAGTAAATTTCTCAGATTCGAACAATTGAGCATGAAAGATATGAATGAGACAGTAAAAAATTTAAAAAATGTTAGAGGAGGTGTGAATGGAATTTCCAAAAAAGTTTTATGTGATGTCGTCTGCGTGATTGGTAATAGATTGTTGGATGTTGTTAATACTTCTCTATCAAGTGGTGACTTTCCCGAGACGTGGAAAGAATCCACAGTGATACCGGTTCCAAAAGTACAAAATACGAATCTTTACAATGAATTTAGGCCAATAAATACGGTTGAAGTGTATGAAAAGGTTTTGGAACTTGCTGTAAAGAAACAGTTGTTGGAATATTGTAACAAAAATAATATTTTAGTTGTAAACCAGTCAGGTTTTCGTGAGGGTCACTCATGCGAATCTGTAGTGATTAATATATGTGATGTTTTTTTGAGAGAGGTTGATGGGGGTAATGTGGTTCTGGCGGTGTTTTTGGACTTTAAAAGAGCATTTGAAACGGTTGATAGAGATATTTTATTAAAACGGTTAAAGAACATCGGCATTGGAGGGACAGTTTTACGGTGGTTTGCATATTTGCACAACAGACAGCAAAAAGTTAAATTTAAAAATTCTGTATCAAGCCCCTTGCGTGTTCAGCATGGGGTACCACAGGGAACTGTTCTGGGTCCAATGCTGTTCTTACTTTACATAAATGAAATGGTTAAGGTTATTAAAGGCTGTAAAATTGAGTTGTTCGCTGATGATGCAATGATTTATGTAGCTGGAAAAAATGTAACACAAATGCAACAAATTGTTAACGATGATCTAGGTCGAATATTCCAGTGGCTTTGCCAAAATAAATTGAGCTTGAACACCTCAAAATCAAGATATTGCTTGTTTGGGAAAAAATTCAAGTTGAGAGACATTAATCTGGCTGATTTAAGCATCATAATTAATAAGGAGAAAATTATTCATCAAGAACAAATTAAATATTTGGGTGTTATATTTGACACAAATTTGAATTTCTATGCTCACGTGGATTATATAACTAGAAAGTTTGCTAAAAAGGTAGGTTTTATTGCTAGAGTAGGAAAGAAACTGTCACTAAGTACAAAAATGTTGCTGTATAACAGCATAGCGGCTTCTCATTTGAATTTTTGTGCTACACTTCTTTATAATCTACCTAATTTTAAGATTGAACAATTACAACTTGTGCAAAATAGAGCAATGAGAACCATTTTAAAATGTAACAGATATACCCCTATTGAAACTATGCTTAGTGTTTTAAATATGTTGTCAGTCAAACGAAAAGTTATGTTTAGTGTTTATATGTTTATATTCAAAATTAAAAATAACTTCTTGCCGCCGTATATATGTAATAGAGTTAAGTTTTTTAAGGACGTACATGGATATTGCACTAGAAACTCGAATGATTTCATTTTGTTATCAAAGTGCAATAGCACTCAAAGATTAAATTCAGTTTTGTATAAGGGATTGCTAGATTTTAATATGTTGCCAAAAAATATAAAAGACTGCAAAAATTTCGAAGTTTTTAAAAATCTTGTGTGGGCTTATGTAATGTCTTGTTGAAGATGTTTTGTTTAATTTTAGTGTTTAAATAATATGTACAGAAGTGTTTCAACGCTTGTTATTAATACTAAGTTTCTTTGTATAGCGATATGCTAAATAAACCAATATTATTATTATATTATTATCTTGAGAGCGGCTTGTGGCTCTAAAAAGAATACATTACGCTACCTTGTTTGTTCGAAAAAAATGAGTTATGCAGAAACAGAAACTTCGAGGTCGATTTTGGAAAATGAGAAATTGTGGAAATATTTCGAGAATAGTTCGAGGTTTCAAAACTTGGACTGAGCCCTTGTATTAATTAGAATAGCTATAAATGCTATGAAATATATTTAATTAAAAAAAAGTTTTATATAATTGGTTATTCACGTCAAGAAAGGGAATAGGTAGATTAGTATTTTTCTCAGAATAATTTTAATTCGAAATTTTTCTTCATTTAAACTGTGAGCGATAATTATGTAAGACAACACAAATTTAATTATTTTGTCTGAAAAAAAAACGTATTTGTCTTACCCGTAAGCATTACATATAAAATAATCATTTCACACAAATTTGAGAAAAAAAAACATATTTTATTCGTAACAGAAGACAATAAGAAGATTATGAGAATCTTCAAGAAAAACAAAATGAAATGTCTATTTTTACTTGAACAAAAGGAAATTTGAAGTAACACAATAGTTTTGAAAAACAATTTTCTTCTAATGAATAGAGTGCACTGATCTGTTGAAGAAAAATTTGCTTGATCTGATAAAAAATGTTTTAAGCAAAAACAGGATTTTTAAAAGAATGAACTTTCTTATATCAAGAAAATATTTTTATGTATGTAGAGCGTTTCGAAACCGAACGGACATGAACCTGAACATGAACATGCGAAAATTACAGTTCTCACCGAATTAATCCTAGAATCCTTCTCTATTTTCTCCATTTATGATTGATTTTGAATCCTAGAATCTTCCTCTATCTGTCTCTATTTTCTGATCTGATGCTATTTTGCTAAACAATGATGAATTATATAGTCGATCTCATGAATTGATAAACAAGATAGAAAAATACATGAAAAAGTCGATCTCACTGTGACCTGGCAAGATGCGAAATGAATCTGAATGAATTATATAGATTATGCACTGATGTTGGAATTATGGATTTTTTTTATTTCTTCTCTTATCTCACAATAATTCGCTAAGCTTAAAGGCAAAAAAAATCGAATGTAGGTACTGTAAAAAATTAATTTAGGTAATAATGCTTTTTCTATTAGCATAACTAAATTATGCCACAACAAACCTTCTTTTTTTTCAAGACGATCATTACTTTATTTCTTATCAGTGGCGACCCAGTGCTGGGCAAAATGGCTAATTGTTAGGCTTTTGTAATACTAACTGATAATAATTAATTTAAATATTTTTTTTTACCATTTATGTAACCTCTAAAGTAACTTCACATCATGCAATTGTTTGTGCAATGGTCATGTAAATGTTTAAGGATTTGATCATTAGTCTATTTTTACCCAATTTTTCCTACTCTTTTTCCAAGAAAAGCCACTTCTATATATTTTTCAGCTTCGTCTCATGGTATTGCTGTTGTTGGAAAATTTTTTGTTTACTGACAAAACAACTTCCAGGCATGATGCAGAATATAGCCTTGATCATCAATTAAACGTCGAAACGTTTGCATAAATTCTGCGAAAATATAAAAATTTGTTTATACTCTAGAGCTCGCAACTAACATTGTGGAAGTCGCTACATGAAAAAAAAAGTTTATGAATTTTGATGGGTAAAACTTTCCTCTGTCTAATCTAATAAACAACAAGTGTCTATTGATACCTATAATTTCAATAGTTACTTTTCAAAGTAAAACGTGATTATTCCTCTTTTTTTCTCTCCTGGTAACTAATTTTGCTTTGGCAATTAATGAAAATAACAAACAAGTGGGCATTTACTCTATTTTAACGACCCAAGGCACTTACACAGACTAAGTGTTCTGTTGCATTTTTCAACTTATTTTATGGCCAATTACTTTTTGGTTTGTCTCATGCACTTCTTATATGAATAATACATGCCGGTATTGGTGTTAAACCGGCTCGGTATCGGGCCTGAAGATACTGAAGGTCTGTGTCCTATTAGGGATTGATTTCTCGATCAGCGAACAGACGCTTGAAGTGAGATGAGTTGGAGATGCGGCGATTATTCTACGAGGCAAATGTCAACACGATAGAAAAGAAGGTTTTTGGAGTCAAGTTAGTTAACCAAAATAGTTATTTTTTCTGCAATCGAGCGAAAAGTACAAATTTGCGCTTCCAAATGGAAGTGCAAAGTTGCGCTTTTTCGAGGATCGAGTATTCTTTAACTTTGTCGCTCGTCGAGCGACAAAGTAACCAAAACCCTCGCTTAGCTACCATGGAAACCAGAATAAAGAAACATTTAGTATTTCTGCGACTTTTCACACAAAAGTATGAGTTGAGGAGTATTTGACAGATGTTGAACAATTTTCTGGTCAGCGCGTGACTTTAAGATCGTTCTTGACCAAAAAATTTGAGGTTATCGAAAATTTGGTAAGCGACAAACTTCTCACTCAGAGCAGCAATATATCACTTTGCGCACTTAATACACAAATAGCTATTTTTGTATTAAGAGCGCAAAGGAATATTTTGTCGCTCGATGAGAAACGTTAGACGCGCGACGCAAAGCAGAGCGCGAATCGTTACTCGAGAGCGACAAGAACACTTTACGCCCAAATTACATATATTTTTTTCAAATCATGCCAATAAATTACACTCATAATACATGCAATAATTTAATTGACATCGTCAAATATTTGAAAAATTAAACTGCAAGAAAGTGCGCGTGCGCAAAATCGACTTTGTTGCTCGTCGCGCGACAAAATAACAACTCACTAATTACTCGGCAAAGCACCTTTTTCCACAACCCAGCAAAAAGTACAAATTTGCGCTTCAAAAAGTAAGTGCAAAGTTGCGCTTTTTCGAGGAGCGAGCGTTTTTTTTTTTAATTTGCGCCGAGCTCGCCGAGCGACAAAGTAACCAAATCGCTCGCTTAGTTACCATGGAAACCGTAATAAAGAAACATTTAGTATTTCTGCGACTTTTGACACAAAAGTATCAGTTGAGGGGTATTTGACAGATGTGACTATAAGATCGTCCTTGACAAAAAAAATTTGAGGTTATCAATAATTATTAGTTTTTACCAAACATTTATATAAAAACATCGGTTGTAGAAAAAATCTTGTGTGTAATTTGAGTGCAAAGTGACAATGCTGCTCTTGTGAGATAGCAGACCTTCAACTTCTCGCTCTCTCACTCAGAGCGGCAATCTATCACTTTGCGCTCTTCATACACAAATAGCTATTCTCTCTCTACATCTGCCATCAGCTCGTGAAACTTCAAATCGAGCTAGAATTATTCATATTATTACAAATTCGGGGTTCGAATAATTCCAGTGCAACTCACTAAATTTAATTAAAAACACTATTTACTCGACACACAAACACAAGTACAATTCTTCTACTTATAGTCTACTTTTTACCACTAACACTTTACTATAGCGCTCTAATATTGCTTAGTTCTTTTAGGTCACTTAGAAAAGATTAAGAATGGACTTATCAGCCTGCGGCGGTCCGTGCCGTATATACCTAAACCCTATAAAACGAGAAATTACTTCAACAATGAAAAATACCGCTAAACGTTTAAACAACACTAAAAGTCGCGTAAACAAGGTAATAAATCATTCATTGCCGGGATTTCGCCGACGTGTCCAATTACAAAAAGTACAGAGCTCAATAAAAGTAGAGCCGTTTGCACTGCTCCATAATTCAACTAAGGCAGACCTTAAAATTTGCCATATAAAATGCATTTCAATCAAAAATTTGGTAAGTGACAGATCGTTTGACAGCAATGTATTCTATATGGAGCCGTACAAACTCCTCTCTCAGAGCGGCAATATATCACGTTGCGCTCTTAATAGACAAAGAGCTATTGTGTATTAAGAGCGCAAAGGGATATTTTGTCGCTGAATGAGGCGTTAGATGCGCGATGCAAAGCGAAGCGCGGATAGTTACTCCGGAGCGACAAAAATAGTTTGCGCTTGAATTACATATATAATTTTTTTTACAAATCATGCCAATAAATTAGACTCATAATACATGCAATAATCATTTTAATTAACAATGTCAAATATTTGAAAAGTCAAACAACAAACAGAGCAACTCAACAATTTTGTACCAGCTGTTACGTTCTTATTATAGAAGGTGCGCGTGCGCAAAAACGACTTTGTTGAACCGAGCGAAAAGTACTAATTTGCGCTTCCAAAAGGAAAGGGAAAGTTGCGCTATTTCGAGGAGCGAACGTTTTTTAACGTCGTCGCTCGCCGAGCGACAAAGTAAACAAACGCTCGCTTAGTTACCATGGAAACCATAATAAAGAAACATTTAGTATTTCTGCGACTTTAGACACAAAAGTATGAGTTGAGGGGTATTTGACAGATGTCGAACAATTTTGTGGCCAGCGCGAGACTTTAAGATCGTTCTTGACCAAAAAATTTTAGGTTAGTGAGATAGCCGCGCTCCGCTACGACTTCTCACTCAGAGTGGCAATATATCACTTTGAGGAATATTTTGTCGCTCGATGAGAATCGTTAGACGCGCGATGGAAAGTGGACAGCGGATAGTTACTCGAGAGCGACAAAAACACAATGTCAAATATGTGAGAAGTCAAGAGCAAACAGAGTAACTCAACAACTAAATACCAGTTATTACGTTTGTAATAAAACTGGTGCGCGCGCGCAAAAACGACTTTCTTGCTCGCCGCGCGACAAAATAACACCTCATTAAATCAAATAACACTCGGCAAAGCACTTTTTTATGCTTTTGTTTGGAAGCGCAAAATGCTGTTTTACGCTTGATTGTAAAAAATAGCTGTTTGTGAATAAAGAGCGCAAAGTGATATATTGCCGCTCTGAGTGAGAAGTTTGACATTGTCACTTTGCACTCGAATTACACACAAGATTTTTTCTACAACCGATGTTCTTATATAAATGTTTGGTAAAAACTAATAATTATTGATAACCTCAAATTTTTTGGTCAAGAACGATCTTACAGTCACGCGTTGGCCAGAAAATTGTTTGACATCTGTCAAATACCCCTCAACTGATACTTTTGTGTCAAAAGTCGCAGAAATACTAAATGTGTCTTTATTATGGTTTCCATGGTAACTAAGCGAGTGTTTTGGTTAATTTGTCGCTCGGCGAGCGACAAAGTTAAAAAAACGCTCGCTCCTCGAAAAAGCGCAACTTTGCACTTTCTTTTGGGAGCGCAAATTTGTACTTTTCGCTGGGTTGTAGAATAATAGCTATTTTATACTTTCATTGGTAAACGCAAAATGATGCTTTACGCTTGATTGTAGAAAATAGATGTTTGTGAATAAAGAGCGCAAAGTGATATATTGCCGCTCTGAGTGAGAAGTTTGACATTGTCACTTTGCACTCGAATTACACACAAAATTTTTTTTACAACCGATGTTCTTATATAAATGTTTGGTAAAAACTAATAATTATTGATAACCTCAAATTTTTTGGTCAAGAACGATCTTAGAGTCATGCGCTGGCCAGAAAATTGTTCGACATGTGTCAAATACCCCTCAACTGATACTTTTGTGTCAAAAGTCGCAGAAATACTAAATGTGTCTTTATTATGGTTTCCATGGTAACTAAGCGAGTGTTTGTTTGTGACAAAGTTAAAAAACGCTCGCTCCTCGAAAAAACGCAACTTTGCACTTTGTTTTGGAAGTGAAAATTTGTACTTTTAGCTCAGTTGTAGAAAAATAGCTGTTTTATACTTTCATTGGGAAGCGCAAAATGCTGTTTTACGCTTTATTGTAGAAACAAAATTTTTTGTTGAGCAAAAAAAATAAAAATGTTACGTCAATAAACGTCGACAGTTTCCGCTTACTGAGTAGAATCTTTTTATTTGTTCTATTTCCTTTAACCTTACTACGGATTATTATAATTGTTTTCAAATTCCACGGCAACCAGTTATTTTTTTATTTTGCCTTCTATTTTATTGATTCCTAAACAAAAATCGCTAAAAACTGAGTATTATCTCAAGTGTTCTAGACCCGTTAAAAGGGAAAATCAGATAGTGTTTTATGATTTATTTATTTTATTTGCTTGCTCCCTGATTTGTAAACGTTCGCTCATTAATTTTTTTTTGAAAAATGTAACCTTGAAAAAGACGTAAAATAGATGTCGAAACGTCCGCAATATCTGCGTAGCTGCAGCTCCACTTAAGATGAAAAAAAATATTAAGTACTAGACAAAATGATGGAATATTGATTTATATTAGATTTTTAGTATACAGAGTGTCCCATGCTATTTGCGTCGATCGTTTATGGCTAGATCAATAAATGAACAAGATTTATTTTTCTTATATGCTTATGTCGTTTCTATGGGAGCACAATTTAAATTTTTTTAGAACTCTAGTCTCAAAAAGTAACAAAAAAAAATACTAAAGTTGTTTTTTATTCTAATGAATATTAGTGCTTTTTTTCGATTTTTGCCTTCAGTCTTAAGTAAACTCTGTCATATGGATAATAAGCCTTCGACGAACTGTTCTTGAGAAAATGGCAGTTGATAATTGGAATTTTTACATCTTCATAAAACTTAAACTGAAGAACTCAAATATTAATTGGAATTGAAAATGTTTTAAAGACGATTCTGGCATACCAATTTATGCTAAAAAAAAGTTAACTCAGCGGAAACTTGACATTTCAATTTCAATTCTTATTCAGTCGTTAAATATGTAACTAAGCATTAAAAACATGTTATATCCTTTTTTCATAAGTATATATAAATAATAAAATTTTTTCATAAGTTTTCATAAGTTGCAATTTCAAAACAAAATGTCTTACAGCAAAATTGTTCGTTTTATGAAAAACTAAATATGCACCATTAAATAGCTTAGAGGGGAACGTGCAATCCATTTCTGTTTAACTTTAACAGTTTAGGTATTATGGAGCTTTAAAAGTTGAAAATCCTAGTTTTTGTCCACTATTGTTTCAAAAACTGTTAATTGTAACCGAATTATCTAAATGACAAAATTTACGTAGGATTGAAGGCAAAATCAAAATAAATAATGAAGGGTGCAAAAAGCACAACTTTACTATTTTTGTACAGTTCTAAATAATTTTAAAATGTCTATAAAAACAAGAGAAGAGTGCGAAAGAGAAAAGAAACAAAATAAGAGTAACTTTAACAGTGAAGGTATTATGGAGATTGAAACGTTGAAAATCCTAGTTTTTGGCCACTATTGTTTCGAAAACTCTTAATTGTAACCGATTTATCTAAATGACAAAATTTTCGTAGGATTGAAGGAGTAATTCAAAAAAAATTGAAGGGCGCAAAAAGCATAACTTTACCGTTTTGTACAGTTCTAAATAATTTTAAAATGTCTATAAAAAACAAGATAAGAGTGCGAAAGAGAAAAGAAATAAAATAAAAGTAACTTTAACAGTTTTGGTGTTATGGAGCTTTAAACGTTGAAAATCCTAGTTTTTGGCCACTATTGTTTCGAAAACTGTTAATTGTAACCGATTTATCTAAATTACAAAATTTACGTAGGATTAAACGAATAATTAAAAAAAAATTAAAGGGTGCAAAAAGCATAACTTTACTATTTTGTACAGTTCTAAATAATTTTAAAATGTCTATAAAAACAAGATAAGAGTGCGAAAGAGAAAAGAAATAAAATAAAAGTAACTTTAACAGTTTTGGTGTTATGGAGCTTTAAACGTTGAAAATCCTAGTTTTTGGCCACTATTGTTTCGAAAACTGTTAATTGTAACCGATTTATCTAAATGACAAAATTTACGTAGGATTGAAGGAGTAATTCAAAAAAAATTGAAGGGTGCAAAAAGCACAACTTTGCTATTTTTTTACAGTTCTAAATAATTTTAAAATGTCTATAAAAACAAGATAAGAGTGCGAAAGAGAAAAGAAACAAAATAAGAGTAACTTTAACAGTTTAGGTATTATGGATCTTTAAACGTTGAAAATCCTAGTTTTTGGCCCCTATTGTTTCGAAAACTGTTAATTCTAACCGATTTATCTAAATGACAAAATTTACGTAGGATTGAAGGAATAATACAAAAAAAATTGAAAGGTGCAAAAAGCACAACTTTACTATTTTGTACAGTTCTAAATAATTTTAAAAGGTCTTTAAAAACAAGATAAGAGTGCGAAAGAAAAAGAAACAAAATAAGCGTAACTTTAACTGTTTAGGTATTATGGATCTTTAAACGTTGAAAATCGTAGTTTTTAGCCACTAGTGTTTCGAAAACTGTTAATTGTAACCGATTTATCTAAATGACAAAATTTACGTAATATTAAAGAAATAATCCAAAAAAAATTGAAGAGTGCAAAAAGCACAAGTTTACGATTTTTGTACAGTTCTAAATAATTTTAAAATGTCTAAAAACAAGATAAGAGTGAGAAAGAGAAAAGAAACAAAATCTAAATAATTTTAAAATGTCTATAAAAACAAGATAAGAGTGAGAAAGAGAAAAGAAACAAAATAAGAGTAACCTTAACAGTTTAGGTATTATGGAGCTTGAAACATTGAAAATCCTAGTTTTTGGCCACTATTGTATCGAAAACTGTTAATTGTAATCGATTTATCTAAATGACAAAAGTTATGTAGGATTGAAGGCAAAATTACAAAAAGAAAAGAGTGCAAAAGGCACAACTTTAATTTTTTTGTACAGTTCTAAATAATTTCAAAAAGTCTATAAAAACAAGATAAGAGTACGAAAGAGAAAATAAACAAAATAAAAATACGGAAAAGGAAGCCTTTTTCATTTAGTGATTTAGCTATAAACTATCGACGCACGCGAATAGTGAGGGTCACCCTGTATAATTCTTGACCAATGACCAAAGCTTAGGAAGGTGTTGGTGAATTGATTATTAAAACCAATCTCGGTCTTAGTTAATTGTATTTTATATAGAAACCCATGAGAATCTAAAAGAATCTTTATGTAAATTTTAATTAAAAAAATCCAAATAATTTTCCGTTATACCCGAGGTTATACCGGTTTCGCCAACTAGTCCACCAACAAAATTGGCAATCGAATACAAAACGATCAAGTTCAAGGATATTTCTAGACAAAAAAATAACCAGCAGAATCAATTAAGAAGACTTCCTGGCATGATGCATATATAAATGTGGGATATCATTGAAACACTGAATTTTTTTCGCCTTTATCAAATAGGTTTCTTCATCTTCAAGGATACTTGAATTAAAGCTTTTGATTTCAAATATAACTTCCTATTTGGTTTTGCATGAATATGCGATCTCCGACCGGAGTACCGTAATCTTTTTATTATGTTCAAAAAAAATCAATTTATTAATTTCAAAATAACCTAGTAGACTGAGGAATTGGCAGATGTTGCCGATTTTATGAATGTAATTATGTCCTTTTTATAGTCTCCCGGATGGGTATTGTTCTGAAGTAGACTAATCTTAAACAATCGAATTTTAACAATTAATTGTTAATTACTTTTGGTGGCAATTTTAATAAAATGTTCTGTTAACGTGCGTTCTTTCGTCTAATCAGTGATAGATTTGATAAACTTAAATATTGTTACGATCGCAGCAACGCCGCATGGGAGGCGGGGCAACGCATGGGAGCGTGTTGGTTGGTGGAGCTTCGCGACCTATCCGCGCTGCGTCATGGCTGACACGAGTGATTTATTGCTCGTCTGGCTTAATCTAGAAGGCAGTTGTTTACAACCGTTTTTTTTATGTGAGATTATTCAAGAATTCTTATAAAGAACTTTCTAGGTTTTTCTGTAATTTTAGGATTGTATATAAAAGGCGCATAGAGCGACGGTTGGGAAGTAGTAGTATTCTTTTAATCGAGCTATAAGTAAGCTAAAGTTCTGAACGATATTAGAAGGCTATAAAGTGTTAAAGTTAGCGAGTTATATAGTAGTCGTGTGTATTTGTGGAATAAATAAATAGTGTTTTCGTGTGAAATCGTTACACTGGAATTATTGAACCCCGAGTTCGCAACAATTGGTGTCAGAAGCGCGATTCCAGTGGGAATTTGAGGACTAATATTACTGAACTGTAAGTGAGTGCTTCATTGCCGGACATTACGTTTTTATGCCAGTGATCAGAAGCCAGCATCAAGCGATGGAGGATCAACTTGCCGCCCTGCTGTCCCTTATGCAACAACAGAGGGAAGAACAGGAAAAACGCGATCAAGTACAGGAGCGACGTTATCAAGAACAGGAAAAACGTGATCAAGTACAGGAGCGACGTTATCTAGAACAGAAGAAACGTTATAACGAACAGAAGGAAGAGCTGGAAAAACGTGATCAAATACAGGAGCGCCGTTATCTAGAACAAAAAGAAGAGCAGGAAAAACGTTATAAGGAACAAAAAGAGGAACAAGAAAGACGTGATCGAGTACAGGAGCAACGTTATCAACAACAGAAGGAAGAGCAGGAAAGACGTTATCAAGAACAGAAGGAGGAGCAGGAAAAACGTGAACAAGTACAAGAGCGACGTCATCAACAATTCAAAGAAGAATTAATGAACCATCTCGCAGTCAGGGAGCAACAATTGGAAGAAAGAATAATGCAATCCGTTAACGAATCCGTTAACGAAGGACTCGAAGCTGTCAACCAGTGGGTTCTCGAGCTAGAAAAGAAATTCCGGGAACAACTTGAGGACGACAACGTGTCTACAGAGAGTTTTAGCACAGCCAACGCTAAAATTAAGCCTCCCGATTATGACGGTACCACTGCATGGGAAATTTATAAAGCCTAATTTGAAGCAGCTGCAAAAGCTAATGGCTGGTCCGAGCCCCAGAAAGCTACATCATTAGTGGTAGCACTTCGTGGAAAAGCGGCTGAGTTACTCCAATCTCTGTCGGCAGCGGATCAAAGTAATTATGCGGCTTTAGTACACACTCTGCAACTACGATTTGGAAATGAGCACAAAGAAACCGTGTTCCAGGCCCAGCTGAGGATGAGACAGCAAAAGTCAGGTGAATCCTTACAAGAATTTGAGGCGGACATAGACAGACTCATTCACCTGACATATCCATCGGCCCCTGAATCTTTTCAAATTCAAATTGCCGCCGAAAGGTTCATTGAGGGAGTTCGCGATAGTGACATGAGAGACTACTTACGTCTAGTAAGGCCCAAGGATATCAGCGAGGCACTAGTTCGGGCCCTGGAATTCGAGGCGTCACGAGTGTCATCTGGTTCTTCTCCACGTGTAAGAATGGCAACTTGCGATGACGAGGGGGATACGTCTAGGAGTGAATCTATGGCAACTTTACACAAAGCGTTGAAGGATCTGGCAGTCAATATCCAGGCCTTGTTGGGAAGACCTCCTCGATCAACAGGCAATCGGGGCATAAAATGTTTTAACTGCGGTAAACTGGGTCACGTCAAGAGTAACTGCCGCAATAGGGCAAGAAGTCCGTCGCCGTTGTTTAGAAGATCGAGCGGCAACCAAGACCGCCCTAGAATTCAGGAAAGACCAATTCCTGTCAATGTAAGGGAGCAATTGACCGAGCCCGTTAAGACCCCCAGGATCAGTCAAGTCAATCAATCAAGTCAAGCCAATAATTTGGGAGGCAAAAGTGTTACAGAGGCCGAACGCATTAAAGGACAGAAGATCCAAACTGAACATCGACCAGGAAGATGTCACGGAAATGCCAATACATTGTCTAGACGGCCATGTAAAGAAGATAGTCGGCATTGTCGAAGAACTGAGCAACGTGAGGGACATCCTTCTGTATGGAGAACGTCGGTAGAAAGAAACGATGGTTGGACCACACAGACCCTTCGAGAAGAACAAATGAATGATCCAGATATTGGACTCATCTTCTCTGCAAAGACTGACGACAAGAGACCAGAATGGCAAGAAATCGCTGGTAAGAGTCCAAACCTGAAGGCGCTATGGGCCCAGTGGCACTCTCCTAAAATAGAAAATGGACTACTGAAGAGAGCGTGGGAGAGTCCGGATGGCAAGTCTATAGTCAGTCAGTTGGTTGTTCCTGATAGCAGAAAATCAGATGTACTAAAGGAAATGCACGACGGAACCAGTGGAGGTCATTTTGGGGTCAATAAAACCTTGGCCAAAATTAAAGAGCGGTTCTACTGGGTGAATTATCATGAAGACGTCGAGTCTTGGTGCCGCAAGTGCGAAGTTTGTTGTGCCACAAAAGGACCTCGAACAAGATCACGCGGCCGAATGGTGCAGTACACTGTAGGTGCTCCATTCGAGAGGGTAGCAATTGATGTCGCGGGACCGTTTCCTCAGACTGAGTCGGGAAATAAATACATCTTGGTCGCCATGGACTACTTTACTAAATGGCCTGAAGCATACGCCCTGCCTAATCAAGAAGCAACGACTGTGGCAACGGTGCTAGTAAATGAAATGTTCTGCAGGTTTGGAGTCCCTCTCGAACTTCATTCTGATCAGGGCCGAAATTTTGAATCGGCTGTTTTCCAGAAGGTCATGGAACTTCTCGGAATTCGCAAGACCAGGACAACTCCTTTGCATCCACAGTCGGATGGGATGGTAGAGAGATTTAATCGGACCATGGAACATTACCTGTCTAAAATGGTGGCAGATCATCAGCGTGATTGGGACCAACATCTACCTCTCATGTTGATGGCATATCGAGGCTCTACGCATGAAGCCACTGGTTATACTCCGGCGAAAGTGATGTTCGGGAGGGAAATGAGGCTTCCTGCGGATTTGATGTATGGAACACCAGAAAAAGAGTCGCTCAGCTCTGAGAATTTTGTGGAGGAGCTTAAGGAGAGGCTGAACAATGTTCATGAGCAAGTCAGGAATAAACTGCGGATATCCAGTGATCGAGCCAAAGCAAGATATGACTTACTAGCTAACTCCCGCGACTTCCTGGATGGTGATTTGGTGTGGCTATACAATCCGAGGCGAAAGGTGGGGAAGTCGCCCAAACTTAGCCAAAATTGGGAAGGACCTTATACAATTATAAAGAAGATTAATGATGTGGTGTATAGGATCCAGCGGACCCCTAGGTCAAAGATGAAGGTCGTTCATTTGGATCGATTAGCACGATACCATGGAACTCTATCTGTTCGGGACGAACAGACTTAGGAGGAGGGCAATGTTACGATCGCAGCAACGCCGCATGGGAGGCGGGGCAACGCATGGGAGCGTGTTGGTTGGTGGAGCTTCGCGACCTATCCGCGCTGCGTCATGGCTGACACGAGTGATTTATTGCTCGTCTGGCTTAATCTAGAAGGCAGTTGTTTACAACCGTTTTTTTTATGTGAGATTATTCAAGAATTCTTATAAAGAACTTTCTAGGTTTTTCTGTAATTTTAGGATTGTATATAAAATGCGCATAGAGCGACGGTTGGGAAGTAGTAGTATTCTTTTAATCGAGCGATAAGTAAGCTAAAGTTCTGAACGATATTAGAAGGCTATAAAGTGTTAAAGTTAGCGAGTTATTTAGTAGTCGTGTGTATTTGTGGAATAAATAAATAGTGTTTTCGTGTGAAATCGTTACACTGGAATTATTGAACCCCGAGTTCGCAACAATATTATTGTCGGTGGGATAAAGCAGTAATAATGCACAGCATTTCAAAATCATGTGTTTGTTGACTTTAAGGATAAAAAAATTTAAAAAAAATTTGAAAAGTTGAAAATTTTTATCAAATATATGATTCAATGTGTAGGTGTCAATACTTTTGAAAAAAAAATATTTTTCTTGAATACTTGAACCGCGAAACAGACAAACTTCAGGCGTTTCATTAGCAACCTTCCTAGCTGTTATGCTGGAGAATAAATTACCAATATTTAACGGCTAGGAAACTGAAAATCAACTTTTGTGTGGCAGAAGGTCAACTGGAGCAATCTGCCAATAAGAAAAAACTGTTGTGTTGCAAAATTCTGACTTTACATCCAAAGTCAACTTCATCTCTGAACTTGAAAGCACCTGCGTTCTCTACTGTATCCTCTGTAGGTCAAGAAACTTTGAATAATCTACCGGTCTCAGTTTTTAAACAAATGCAAAATGCTGGAGTTGACTAAAGAAAACAATGTTTTTCATTAAAAATAATGCAAAATGTTGTAGTTGAATTCAGAAGGCAATGATTTTCAGTAAAGACGATATTTAAAAGTGTATGCAAGCACATATCTTGTGATGATTGTAGCTTCCTTCTATGATCTTGCTGGTGCTTGCTGAAGAGGGTGCTTACCATAGTTCACAACTGATGACATATGATTATGATCATAAACTTCACAGATCCTAAGAAACATTCTGCAAGATTCTTCGTCATCACCAAAGAAATAAATAGTGGATACTTCTGGTGCTCTACACAAGATACCCAGACTTGAGGTCAAAAATACCCCATACTGTGGTTCTTTTCATCAAATATATCACATAAAATTGCACTGTTCAATGGGTAGGTAATCATCTACTGGCCTCTGTTGATTTGGAACAAAAGCAGCTCAAATTGACACAACACTTAGCATCAGTAATGAATGTACAGCATGCTCATTATTATAAGTAGTTTACCATGTTTACCATCAACATCAATAATACGAAATACATACCTAGTTTAAATAAAAAATTATTCAATAATAGAAAAAATATTGTTCCTAACTCTCCGGAAAGTATCACTTTCCGCACTTGTTAGTTTTGCCTATTAACAACCCCCAGTCAAACACAAAAAAAAAACAGCATTTAGTAAGCAAAAAAAATCCGTATTGAAGACAATCACAGTGTAGTGCAATTAATTTATCACTAACGCTTACCTTTTATGACCCAAAAGTACCTCTATTTTGGCCACAGTTTCACTAGAACACTGAATTTACACAAACACAACCCGAGTTTCTTCTTTTACTGACCGCAAGTTCTTTGGCTAGTAAACATGGAAAATTATTACTCCAAACAATGCGTTTCTTAATTATTCGAACGAGTCGAGTCCAACAATTTTTGTCTAATTTGTTAAATTTTTGGGAAAATTTCCTTCCTCACCCCACGCTTTTCTGCCTCGGTTTGAAATAGTTTGTCTTTGCTGCTTTTAAAACCTTAAAAGTCGATTGATTCCCCAACCCCACCATTACTTGCACTGGCCGACTGGTTTCAATGAAAATTGTTTATCGCCGGTAAAGGTTGCGTCCGGTGGGTTCAAATTGGTTAATTATTATTAGTCGGTATCAATCGACAGTTCCAAACAAAATATTTGGCCACAAACAAATGAAAACTTCCTTGTATGCTAAAAAATTCCTTTGCTTCATGCATTTTTCTCAATAATTCATAATGAGAGATGTGTTGTTTTCAGGGCAATTTATGACGTAACGATATTTCCTGATCATAATAAATAATCGATTATTCAAATTATATGACGTGCGTTGAAGAAATAATTTTCCAGTGACACTTCTACATTAGATGTTTTTTTTTCAGCGAAAATTACTGATATGGTTATTATTAATTGCAGCCATCAAATTGTTTTCTTGAACAATTTCCTGGTGTTGTTTTATTAATGTTCCATGTCATCCTCCTTTTTGCATTTTCTTTAAAGAATTTACGATTTTTTTATTGTAAATTCCTTGCGTTTTTTATGGCCATTGAATTTGTGTTTCTGCACTTCTGCAATTCGTCTATATTGGTCCACCTGGAGTTTTGTAGTCTTTTTGTCTCTATCAATTTTTTTTTTTTAATTTTTAGTTTTGTTTCTTTGAGATGATTTTTCTTATTTTGTCCTCAAGATTCTATCGCTGGCTTTTGCTTTTTTGCGTTTTTAATTTAGTTATCTTGCCATTTTCCATTTTAAGATCGATTTTATAAGCTTTGCTTCACTAGTGCTTACAACTTTGTATTTTTTTGTATCACATATAAAATTTCTTAGAATTCTCATGGAACGTGATTTTTTTACATAGTTTACGCTCAATATTTCTTGTCGGTTGTTTGTCCTGTTTGTCGTTTGTTCTTATTCTCATTGCTTTTATATAAAAAATAGTTATTCAATGAGCTTTCTGGAGAGGCACAGATGATCCACAATCGGTGTTCAAACGAGATATTTAAAAATGACAATGAGAAACAAAAAAGGATGGATATAAGCAGGAACTATTACGTCATTGGCCGCGATTGTTCATAGCAGTTCAGGATGCATGATATAGCTAGTAGAAAGGATTTTTACTAACCTTTTGGAAATGGAATGTTTACGAACATTTGGTTATTTGGATTTTTTCATCATTTAGTGAGGCAAGTCTACTCAAAAAAATGCAATTGTAACGTGTTTGCATTAAAACCCTGTATATACAGTTTAATAATTTTGTGTAAATTCATTTAAAAATCTAAAAATACTGATGAACCTGAAAAATTATATAACTAATAAAGAAAATAACAGCCTCAACGCTTCGTTAGCTATCTATCCAAATAAAAATTCTGTGTGCAACGTGCAATTAGATCAACGGTCACGAACAATCTACGTACAAAGGATGTCACCTAGGTGTTAAGGTCGAAGACGCTAATAAGCGTAGCCTTGATTCAAAATTGTTTTTCAAGTTCTGGTAGCCTCAGTCGATGACCACATTCCGCTTTGATTTCCCTCTCTTACTTTCGTTAAGATGTATGCAAACTTTAATGACGTACCATGTGTTCATTAGAAAACTTCATCTAGTTGGCTGTGAAATGTCAAAGGAAAAGGATGGAGAAACAAGAGTCCAGTACTTTGATTATGTCATCCTTTTCTGTCAAAATTTTATAGCCAGCTAGATGAAGTTTTCTAATGAACACCCCGTATTTTATTGGTTAAATAAACCGAAAAAAAAAATGTGTATGTATAAGTCATTCACTTATAATTGACATCAAGTAGGCGTTGCAAATCTGACTTTGACATTTTACCGTACCATATGTTGAAATTCAACATGTGTTGAAAGGAGATAGGTATGAAAAAATGAAGATTTCAAAGATAACGAGATGGCAAACATAAGTGAATCAGTTATAAATGAAAGGTTTTTGTATCTTAAAATTTTGTAAATTTCTATAGCGGTTTGGTTGGGTTTGTTTTCTTATCCAGTAATATTTCCAAAATTCTTTGTTGTAGGATAATAAACCGTGATAACAGTCAAATACTAAAGAAAGATTAAAGAACGACTGAAAATGTATGGTATGATGGGCGTTTTTTTAGAGTTTATAACAAAGCCTTTTCTCTCATCCAAATCTAAAGCAAAAGTCGCAGTAGTGGATCCAGGGGCGGGGGGCGATTCTGTCGGTCAACTTACAGGCGGTCAAAGTTGAAAATTGAGAAAAAAGTCGTAATACCCCCCCCCCCCGCCTTTGGACATTTTCGAAAAAAAAATCGGAATTTTTTTTGCTGTTTTTGGGATGGTTGAAGAATTTGAAGACATGAAAGTAGACAGTGTTTATAAAAATACAAATTTGAACAAATTCAAGTTATCTAAAAATACAAGTTTTGATGTTTTTGGAGTAACTAAGTTTTAAGACAAAATCAGGCAAGACCGAGAGAAAAGTGACTCAAATCTTCTAATTGGTTGTTGTTGGTAAAATTACATTTTTGGACTAAAATAAATGAAATTTTGCTCAAAACCCCTCAACGTTCAAATTTGGTATTTTACGTCTAAAAATGCAAATTTTCATGTTTCTTGAGAATGTTAGGCTAGTATTAAGGCCAAATTCTATGAAAAATGACTCAAGGTGTATAAGAATGCAAATTTTGTGATTTAGAAGAAATTCAAATTAAAGTATGGCCAAAATTGTAAGTTATTCAAAGCTACTAAAAATGCAAAAGAGAAAGTTTCTGGAAAAATTTGGGTTAGGACTCGGATTAGGATTAGGGACAAAACTAAAAATAACTTAGAGCGTCTAAAAATGCGTATTAGAAGGTTTTGGAAAAACGCAGGTTGACATTAGGGCCAAAATCGGTTAAAATTACTTAAAGTGTCTAAAATTGCAAATTAAAATTTTATGAAAAATGTTGGTTAGGATTAGAACCCCAAACTGGTAAAAAATGACTTAGAGCGTCAAAAAAGTTAATAAAGAGATTATTAAAAAAAAAGCTGATTGTCATTAGGGCAATCAGTAAAAAGTGAAAAATGACTTAAAGCGGTTAAATTTGATTTTTTTTTTGACAATTACACGTTATGTTTAAAGCCAAAACCGGTAAAAAATCACTCAAACATTTAAAAATGCATCACACAATTCGGATTCAATTCGGATACCCTAAGAAGGTAACAAACTCAATTCGAGTGAATTTAACCTCTAACGAGGTTTTCTTTTAAATGGTCAAAGAACGCGATTTTAAAAGTGCTTAAAAATCGAATTTTAGAAATTATTGCACCCACGGAACTTACGATGGTGGGAGGTGAAAGAGAACATCAAGAAGAGGAAAAAACAATTGGATTCACTTCGATCGGTCGAGGCGTTCTCAAGTTACAGGTGATCAAAGTTGAGAATTTAGAGAAAAGTCATATACTCTCCCTTTGGACTACTTCAAAAATAATTCGGGAATTTTATTTTTTTTTTTGATCGGAATGACACGCTTGCAATACCCTAAGATCGTAACAAATTCAATTCGAATGAAATTAACCCCCAAAGAGGCTTTTTTAAAAATTGTCCAAAAACGAGATTCTAAAAGTGCTTAAAAATAGATCTCCCAAGGGGCTTATCTCCGAAAATATTGCACCCACGGAACTTACGATGGTCGGAGATGAAAGAGAACATCAAGAAGAGGAAAAAACAGTTGGATTCACTTCGATCGATCGAGGCGTTCTCAAGTTACAGGCGGTCAAAGTTGAGAATTGAAAAAAAAAGTCGTAATTCCACCCCCTTTGGACATTTTCGAAAAAATTACAGAAAATTTTTTTGTTGTTTTTGACCGAATTGGCACGTTTGCAATCCCCTAAGAACGTAACACACTCAATTCGATTGAATTTAACCTCTAACGAGGTTTTTTTTTAAAATGGTCAAAGAACTCGATTCTAAAAGTGCTTAAAATCGACCTTCGAAGGGGTCTATCTCCGAAATTATTGCACCTACGGAACTTCCGATGGTGGGAGGTGAAAGAGGACATGAAGAAGAGGAAAAGCAGTTGGATTCACTTCGATCGGTCGAGGCGTTCTCAAGTTACAGGCGGTCAAAGTTGCGAATTGAGAAAAAAGTCGTAATTCCACCCCCTTTGGACATTTTCGAAAAAATGTCGGAAACACTTTTTGTGATCGGAATGGCACGCTTGCAATCCCGTAAGAACGAAACAAATTCAATTCGATGGAATTTAACTTCTCTAGAGAATTTTTTTTTTAAAAAATGGTAAAAGAACGCGATTCTAAAAGTGCTTAAAAATCGACTTCCGAAGGGGTCTTCCCAAAAAAAAATTACGGAAGTTATGATAGTGGGAGATGAAAGAGGACATCGGGAAGAGGAAAAAACGGTTGGACTCTCCGATCGGTCGAGTCGTTCTCAAGTAACAGGCGGTCAAGGAAGTTGTTCCTGACTTTCTCAGTTAAAATGGTTAGTAGGTGACAGCGGAAAACAAAGTGGAATTTCCGCTGAAGTTTTTTGAAAATTACACTCTTTTTATGTAAAAATTTATGCATGAGGGAAATATTCGTTAAAATTTAACAAAAAGTGGGCGTGGCACCCAAAAATGTTTTCCCTTTTTAGTTAGCCCACAGAAGGCTAGATCCGCCACTGAAAAGTCATAGAAAATGAGAATACGTGTAAGCAAGAGGTAAATTTTGACTGAAAAATACTGTTTTTACTTGTTAAAGTCCATTTTTTAATAATTCATCTAATAGATTGAGAAATTGACAGATTTATTCAGTTATTTCTATCTACCAACATGCTCATATGTCGCAGATATAATCTGTTACCAAAATGTCTAAAATACATATCTCTACTTATCTTTTTCTTTACTCTAAAGAAGTTATCTTATCTAATGGACAAGTACAGACCTGGCTTAATGTAATTCTTATCAACAATAGTCCTATCTTAACATTTAATGGTCATTCGTCAGAAGCCATGGAATGTTATTATTACTAGCTACTAGTTCGTTTTGCGGTTACTCGCTCATCTCAAGGAAAACACACTTCTGAAATACATTTCTTATAACTAAAAATTAATTTTAAATTAATGTGTAATTATATCATATTTAGTGTAGTATGTTTTACTAACGTCATAGGTGACTTTGTTGTGCGCTTTTGGGGAATTTTGTTTCTGAAAGTCTGTTCGTTGACTTATTTAAATCGTTTATGTTAATTATTACTAGCTCTAAGGTTGCCGTACTTTTTCTATATTGTCTGGCCAGAATTGTCACCTATCACGGCAGCTCTCACATAGAACTTGTGCCCGTTTCCTAACAACTCTGCTATGTTGTATAATAATATTATTATAACCTATAATAACGTTGATTTCTGTCACTTGACAATATGTAACGCGCCCTCTGGCCGATCCTTAAAGCTAAGTTCAAATTCGAGTTTTTCAATGCCAAAACCCCTCTAATCCTAAGGTATGTTTGCCTGAATCACACGGGGTGTTCATTAGCAAACGTCATCTAGAAGGTGACATAATTAAAGTAAATAGACTTTTGTTTATTTCCTTTACTTTTGACATTTCACAGTTTACTAGAAGACGTTTTTAAATGAACTGCCTTATTATTCAAACAATCAGTATCTGCAGTTAATGTCACCGTATACCGGACTATTCTGTATAAAGCTCAGAAGCGACGAGGAATAATGCGTTTAGAAATGTTCTTTTTTTTATTATTAACAATTTGCAGTGTTTGTGATTGTTTGAAACACCGGTAGATGTCGCCTGCTCTTGAACAGTATAATATTTCACTGCTTTTGCAAATTCTTTTTTGGTTTAAATAGCCGACAAATGGGTCCTGTGATGCCCAGGTGTGGTGAAATTTTACCATATTTGGTGATTATTTATGCCCACTTTAGTGACTTGATAACAACTAACGACAAAATATTCCTGATTTCTTATAGTCTTCAGTCACAGTAGTGTTTGGCAACTTTCTTTTTAGGTATTTATTTTTCTATTAAAATTTTGATGTTTTCTATTATGTTGTGACAGTTATTTAACAAGATTATTTAAGATGTTGTTTGTTGTTGTTTAAGAAAATTTGATATTGTTAGGTGCTGTTTTCCTTTACTCTACTGTAACTATTTCCACCTTCTCTATCTTCTCGGTCGCACTTTTTCTCTTTTTTTTCTTTTTTTCTTTCTTATTTTTCATATTTTTTTTATCAGTTTTTGCCATGTTTCCTACAACCTTTTTTTCTTTAATTTTTTTGTCGATCTAAATTGATTTTTTTATTGGGTTTTCATTATTTCGAAGTATTTCCAACCAGTGAACAATTGTAATGTAAATCGAGTTGTAAATGAGACTAGTTTGGCCCAAAAAAGTGTTTTTAACCATTAACGATTCTTGATGATTTTTTTTCTACGGTTTTGAACCGATAAAGGACCTGTGTTTTGCAAATTTTTGAAAGGTTTTAGGTGATTTTGATAGAAATACATTAAATTTAGGGTTATAATTATTGGCCACTTTTGGACATTTTTTTCTACAATTTTCTGAGCTTTCTAGAGAATTTTTCACTTCTGGTTCTTTTCGTCCCTTTTCATTTTAATTATTTTTTTATTGCTTCTCTTTATTGGTATTCTCATTTGTGTGCTTTAAAAAACTAATAATAATTAATAACATCGAAACGCGTACAAACTGCATATTTGTACTCGTATGTACTCGTAATGATAATTGTTTTATTTTGTTTGACTACAGCCGTTACAACTACAAACATTTTTTCGTCTTTTTTTATTTTGTAAAACTTTTTGAAGCTTGTTTGACTTTTTTTTTAACAATTTTTAATTAAATTTTAACATTTATTATCTTACACATTTGTTTTGCGTTATTACACATTTGAATTCACTTATTAAACATTTCTTAATTTCTAATTCTAAATTCTAAATTAGCTGGAAACAAGTACGAATTATAAATTGGAAAAATGTTCTATCCTCAGCTCAAAATCCTTGGTTTTAGACTTTTTTCACTACTTATTTCTTCTTTTCTATACACTATTTTTAACATTTCTTCCTCTCAAAGGACCTCTTTACTCTCAATTTAATTTTACGCCTCTTTGTAGCTTTTCTTCTTTTTAATAATTACTCGCCTCTTCATAACCTGCTTCTTTTGCTTTTTCTTCTTTAAAACTAATTTTTTAATTAATTTCCTAGGAACGCTTTGCAATAATAACGGTCTCCTGTATTTGCTCAGGATCATATTCTAATGCTTTGGGAGCCTCTTCCACTGTATTCGTTGTTTGAGGTTACTTTTCCTCTATACTCAGTAACACTTTTAGTTTCTTTTTCTCTTTATTGCTTTTCTATTTCTTTTTTACTAGTTTTTTGACAACTTTCTTTTTAGGTACTTATTTTTTTATTACAATTTTGGTCTCTTCTATTATGCTGTCATATGTTCTTTAACAATATTGTTTAAGATGTTATTTGTTGTTGATTAAGAAAATTTAATGTTATTAGGAGTTGTTTTCCTTCCTCTCTATTATAAGTATTTCCGCTTTCTCTTCTTTTTCTGTCTCATTTTTTTCATATTTTTTATATTTTTTTTTAGTTTATGTCATGTTTCCTACAACCTTTTGTTCTTTAATTTTTATTGTCAATCTAAATTGGACTTTTTATTGGGTTTTCATTCTTCCTATCCAGTGAACATTTGTATTGTACATTGAGTTGTAAATGAGACAAGCTTGGCACAAAAAAAGGTGTTTTTAACCACTATTGATGTTTTTTCTACGGTTTTGGGCGGAAATAGACTTTTTCAACTCGAGTCAACAATCGATTTTATTAAAAACATTTTGGCCAGAAAAAGGACCTGTTTTTTTGCAAAGTTTTGAAAGTTTTTTAGATGATTTCAATAGAAATACATTAAATTTGGGGGTATAATTATTGGCCACTTTTGGACATATTTTCTCTATAATTTTCTGATTTTTCTAGAGTATTTTTCATTTTCGGTTCTCTTCGTCACTTTTTGAAGCTTGTTTGACTTTTTTTATTAACATTTTTTAAATATACTTTTTGCGCTTTTTTTTATTTATTATCTTACACATTCGTTTTGCTTTTTTACACATTTGAATTCACTTATTAAACATTTCTTAATTTCTAATTCTACATTCCAAATTAGCTGGAAACAAGTACCAATTGCATTGGTTTTACGCCTTATTTAACAGCTTTTTAAAACACAAACTTTTTTCTTAATTTGTTTTTTCACTTTTGTACACTATTTTTAACATTTCTTCACGAGTTTTTCTACACTTATTTTCCCTTTTCACACTTTTAAGTACAACGTATATTTGCGATCATAACTCAATGCGCCTTCTTTTAAAACAAGAAATTAGATTGAAAAAAACGTTAAATAAAGACCGTAGCAGTAAGTTTCGCACTTTGAGATCAATTTTCGCCAAAGCTCGAAATTCTAGCGAAGAGTTTGTATTTGCATTATTCAACTGTAACTTCAACGTTGTTTGAGGCTTTTTACTTTTACTTCATACACCTAGTAACAAGTTGATTTTTTTTCCTCATTATTGCGTTTCTATTTCTTTTTTACTAGTTTTTATGATACCACTTTTACGTACTCATTTTTCTATTACAGATTTTGTGTCTTTAATTTGCTGTGGCAGTTCTTCAATAAGAAAATTTATTGTTGTCATTACCTTCCTCTTCACTGTAAATATTTCCGTCTGTCGCCTTTTTTTCTTTTTTTCTTAAAGTTTTTTTTCTCATTGTGTTTTTAGTTTTCATCTATTTCATTCATTCGTTCATTTCATCATTCTTTGTACAACTTTTTGTTCTTAATTTTTTTTTCGTATTAAATTGGACTTTTTATTGAGTTTTCATTCTTTTGAGATAATTTTTACCCAAAACTGATTTTTTTTCAAGTAGTGAAGAATTGTAATGGGGGGGGGGGGGGGTTTATTTGAAAACGTGATCTAGTTAGCTGTGAAATGCCAAAGTAAAAGACAGAGGAATAAAAATCCATTTACTTTGATTATGTCATCCATTTCTGTGAAAAATTCACAGCCTTCTAGATGACCTTTTCTAATAAACATCCGTTTAAATGAGTTCGGTCCAAAACTGTGTTTTTAACCACTAATGATTTCTAATTTTTTATCTTTTTTTACGGTTTTTGGACCGAAATAGGACTTCTTTAACACAAGCTAAAATATTATTGAAAGATTTTGGCCCGAAAACGGACCTGTGTTTTGCAAATTTTTGAAGGGTTTTAGGTGATTTTGATAGAAATACGTTAAATTTTGGGTTACAATTAATGGCCACTTTTGCACATATTTTTTTCTATAATTTTCTGACTTTTCTAAAGTATTTTTCACTTTCGGTTCTTTTCGTCCCTTTTCATTTTATTTATTTATTTTCTATTATTTTTTTATTGCTTCTATTTTTCGGTATTCTCATTTTTGTGAATTAAAAAAACTAATAATAATTAATAACGTCGAAACGAGTACAAACTGCATGTTCCCCCTTCAAAAATAACAATGAAGGTTCCTCTTTAATGCGTTTCTTTCTCCTTTTTACTACTTTTTATGACACCACTTTTTAGGTACTCATTTTTCTATTACAGATCTGTGGCAGTTTTTCAATAAAAAAAAAATATTGTTGTTGCCTGTAGTTTTCCTCTTCATTGTAACAATTTCCGTATGTCGCCTTTTTTCTTTTTTTTTCAAGTTTTTTTCTCATTCTTTTTTAGTTTTCGTTGGACTTTTTATTGGGTTTTGATTCTTTTGCGACAATTTTTACCCAAAATTGAATTGTTTCAAGGAGTGAAGAATTGTAATGGGGGGGGGGGTTCATTTGAAAACGTCATTTAGTTGGCTGTGAAATGCCAAAGTAAAAGATAGAGGAACAAAAATCCATTCACTTTGGTTATGTCATCCATTTCTGTCAAAAATTCATAGTCTTCTAGGTGAGTTTTCTAATGAACACCCTTATATTGACTTGTAAGTGAGTTCGGTCCAAAACTGTGTTTTTAAAACTAATGAATTCTAATTTTTTATTTTTTTTTATAAGGTTTTTGGTCCTAAATAAGACCTCTTCAACCCGAGTTAAAAATCGATATTATTGAAAGATTTTGGTCCGAAAAAGGACCTGTATTTTGCAAATTTTTGAAGGTTTTAGATTATTTCGACCCACTAGCAATATTTTAAATTTGTGCCTCTATTGGCCACTTTTAAACATTTTTTTTCTAAAATTTTCTGACCATTCTAGCCTTTTTCAACTTTCGGTTCTTTTCGTCGTTTGTTTACTTGAATTATTTATTTCTTAATGTTTTTTTTCTGCCTTTAAAAGCTAAAAATAATAACCTCAAAACCAGTACACACTGCATGTTCCATCATGTTTAAAAATAACGAGGATATTCGTTTTATTTTGTTTCACTGGACCGCCGTTTCAACTGTAAATTATTGACTTTATTAGGCATTTTTTTGCCTTTTGTTTGTTTTTAATGCTTCTTGAAGCTCGTTTGACGCTATTATTTACGTTTTTTAAATATACCTTTCAAGCTTTTTTTATTTTTTAATTTACACATTAGTTTTGCTTTTTTACTATTTTGAATCCACTTATTAAACATTTTCTTTCCCTGTAAGTATATACCCTTTCATGCGCCTATAACTCATTCACTTAGTTTTGCCATCTCGTTACGAACTTTTGGTTCATTTATAGTATTATCACCTTATTTAAAGTTTTTCTAAAACGGGCTTTGAAGCCGTGGTTTAATGGAATTTCTTCCTGACGTTTCGTCTACAGCTGCTGCAGACATTATCAAAGGCGATGAGGCAATGGGCGAAGTGAATTCTCCTGCTCCCCAACGTTGACAGATTCGACTGTGGTGAGCTCCGTGGTAGACAAAACGTCAGGAAAAAATTCCATTGGACCACGGCTTCAAAGCCCGGAAAACACTTTAGATTGCTTCATGGATGTTTTTTAAAGGTTACAATGCGTTCCTGATGTGTGTTAAGGATTTTAGTTTTTTTTTGTGTGTCGTTTTATTTTAACATTTCTTGAATTTAACCTAAGACAATCGAAAAGCTAATCCCCTTGGTGAACATATTAAGTTCACCAATGACGAAACATAGATAATTAACTGCGAAATTGCATGATATATCAAATTTTGCAACAGCACATATTATTTATTTAGGCGTAAAGTCAGTTGCACAAAAATCGATTCCCGCTCGATTTCCACCTGCCTTCCTTTCCAAATAATATCAAATGCCGTAAAAATTTTTAGAGAAAAAAAAAAGCCAACGCACTGACCAATAAAATCAGGGTTACCATTTAGATCCGGTTTGCGGTTGCGCAATTTTTCCATATTATATTACCTGAGGGAATGCAGTTTTGCATTTACTTACATGTAGTGCAAATTGCAATGTTAATAACTGCCTTGCTTGATCTTATTGAATTCAATATCTAGGTTTCAGGTCGTTGTTATATGAGCTATGAACAGCAATGGCGCTTATTTGACGATTAGAACGGCTGGGGATTGCGTATGTGCCAGTAAATCACCTGAAGAAATCAGGGTCGTTCGTTTTGCATTTCCATAAGCCAATGCACCGCGACTATTAATGGTTCGCATTAGTATGTACAATATAACCATCATTTTCATGTAATTGATGATTTTTTTTTGAATTAACTTTATTTACAGATTGGCCTTGAAATTTTATGAGAAGCAATTTAAAATAGGTAAATTTCGATGTTTTTCAATGTCATAATATTGGAAAAAGTATCTGTCTTGATTTTTGTATTGTCTTTGGTGTTAATGTAGCTATAGTAAAACTCAAAACAAAAGAAGACATTTTTTTTAATCCAAAAGACGCTGTTTTATAAGTGGAGCTAATATTTTCAAAAACTCCTTAAACTGACCCTGGACATTATCGGTTTAGCAATAGGCCCTGAAATCTGATGTGTCATCATTCGCAGGGCTTATGTAACATCATCTCAAACAGGTATTTGCAAAATTATTTTTGGGAATATAATTATGATATGTACCTTATGAACTACATTTAAAAAGCATTACCGAAGGCGAGGACACCCGACTAACATCGCCTACGTGTAGTCACTCACATAGGTACCTTTATATTCATTGTGCTTTCAATTTTTTTCTTTAGTTTTGAAACTTTCGACCAAAGACTGTGTTTTGTTTGCATGTTTAGACGATTTAACTCACTGTTTGGCTATTTGCCTATATAGCACCGAGGTTAGCACGTAACTCGAGCTTTTTAAATAATTTTTTTTTACACTCTTCAAGTCAATTTTAACGATTTTTTGGATTGACTTTCTCACAAAACCATACATTTTTATTTTCAGACGCCTTTAGTAAATTTTCACTTATTTTGGTCCCAAAATCAATTTTACCAAAAACAAAACATTAGAAGATTTAAATAAATTTTTGCCTGATATTGTCCTAAATTAGAATTTCTCCAAAAACATAAAAGTTTCCATTTTTAGACAATGTTAGCAATTTTAATTAATTTTAGATCTAATTGTATACTGCGTATTTCAAAAAAATTCAAATTTGCATTTTTAGACGCTTTAGCTAAGTTTTTAGCAATTTGGTTCGATTAGTATGTATCCTGAGTTTTTTCAAAAAACTTGTTTTTACACGCTTTGACTCAATTTTAACGATTTTTTGAGATAACTTCCTCGAAAAACATTAAATTTTCAGTTTGGGACGACTTTAGTAAAATTTTCGCCCAAAAATTAATTTTACCGCAAACAACAAATTTGAAAGTTTAAACTAATGTTAACTGATTGTGTTCAAAAATAGAATTTCTCTAAAAATATCAAAAAATGCATTTTAACACGATGTGGGTAATTTTTAAATAATTTCAGATCTAATTCTACCCTGGATTTTTTCAAAAAATTTTATTTTGCATTTTTGGACGCTTGTGTTTAACTATTTGACTCTATTACCACGTAACTCGAGCTTTTCAAATAACTTATTTTTTTTTATTTTTACACTCTTCAAGTCAATTTTAAGGATTTTTTGGATTGACTTTATTTAAATTTTTATTATTATTAAATTAATTTATTAAATTAATTTATTAAAATAAATTTTACCAAAAACAACAAATTAGAAGATTTAAATAAATTTTTGCCTGATTTTGTCCTAAAATAGAATTTCTCCAAAAACATAAAAAGTCTCCATTTTTAGACAATGTTAGCAATTTTAATTAATTTTAGATCTAATTGTATATTGCGTATTTTAAAAAATTTCAATTTTTCATTTTTAGGCGCTTTAATTCATTTTTTAGCAATTTGGTCCTATTAGTACGTATCCTGAGTTTTTCAAAAAACTTCAAATTTTATTTTTACACGCTTTGACTCAATTTTAGGATTTTTTGAGCTGACTTCCTCGAAAAACATTTAATTTTAAATTTGGGACGTCTTTAGTAAAATTTCACTTATTTTCATCCAAAAATTAATTTTACCACAAACAACAAATTTGAAGATTTAAACTAATTTTATCTGTTTGCGTTCTAAAATAGACATTCTCTAAAAACATCCAAAATTGCATTTTTACACGATGTGGGTAATTTTTAAATAATTTTAGATCTAATTCTACCCTGGATTTTTTCAAAAATTTTCAGTTTGCATTTTTAGATGCTTTAACTCATTGTTTGGCTATTGGACTCTGTTAGCACGTAACTCGAGCTTTTCAAATATCTTAAAATTTTTGTTTTTACACACTTCGAGTCAATTTTAACGATTTTTTAAGCTGACTTCCTCGAAAAACATAAAAAAAATTATTTTTGGACGTCGGTAGTAAAATGTTCTTTGTCTAGAAATTAATTTTACCAAACAACAACAAATTTGAATATTTAAATTAATTTTGCCTACTTACGTCCTAAAATAGAATTTCTCCAAAAACCTAAAAATTTCCATTCTTAGACGATGTTGGTAATTTTAATGATTATTTTTATATCTAAATATATTTTTCAAAAAATTCAATAATGCATTTAAAATTTTATTTTTACACAATTTGACTCAATTTTAACGACAAACAGGGTTGTAAATTAAAAAAAAAAAACAAATTTTTTACGTGTCCTGTAAGTCAGTTTCTTAATATTTAAGAGAATGTAATTTTTTTGGATCAATATATCAGATCAAAATAATTTAATCAAATTAAGAATGTGTTTTTGGAACAAAATTTCACTAAATTTAAGTGAATCTAAGTTTTAAGGACAGAATTGTTACAAAAAGCTAAAGCATTGTTTCAACAACGATCAAAATGGATTAGGTCGTTGTATGAAAAACATTCTCCTGGTCCGGTGGCTCAAAGATAAAAAAAATAATCATGTCGTTTCAAAACTGTGAAAAAGGCTTTTTAATCGAGTTTTTTTTAAAATCTTTCAGACCTATGAATTAACTTTTGAAAATTTGAATAGTTAAAAACTTTTCAAATTTTGGTATAAATTTGTGAACAAAGAAACTAAATGTTTAAGCCAGAATCTGTAAAAATTGCTTTTTCTTTAGAAAATACTAAAAATTGATAAAATAACTGGTAAATATTGTGATTAAAAGTGGACAAAAGCCAAACAACTTTTTTAAAAATTCAAATGTTGGTAGAAACTCGGCAAAGCTCTAACAAAACGTTGAAAGACAGTATAGTACAAAAAATTAAAACTTTTTCGAAAATTCAATTATTGGTCAATAATTGAATAGTTGGACTCAAAAATTCGAAACTTACGAGAGTCGTTCAAAATAAAAGATTTTTTACTTTTGGCGTAAATTTGTTATATTTTGTGATCGAATAAACTAAATATTTAAGCCAAAATCTGTCAAAAATGCTTTTTTTTAGGCAAAATATTTTTTTTTACATAAGTGGTCAATATTGTTACAAAAACTGCATAAATGTATTAATACCCTAATATATTGTTGCGAACTCGGGGTTCAATAATTCCAGTGTAACGATTTAACACGAAAACACTATTTATTTACTCCACAAATTCACACGACTACAATTCGACTACTAAATAGCTCACTACTTAACACTTTATAGCCTTCTATTATCGCTTCGTAACTTTAGCTTACTTATAGCTCGCTTAAAATAAGACTATTACTCAACCGCCGCTCTATGCGCCTTTTATATACAATCCTAAAATTACAGAAAAACCTAGAAAGTTCTTTATAAGAATTCTTGAATAATCTCACATAAAAAAAAACTGTTGTAAACAACTGCCTTCTAGATTAAGCCAGACGAGCAATAAATCACTCGTGTCAGCCATGACGCAGAGCGGATAGGTCGCGTAGCTCCACCAACCAACACGCTCCCATGCGTTGCCCCGCCTCCCATGCGGCGTTGCTGCGAATCGTAACATTGCCTCCTAAGGCTGTTCGTCCCGAACAGATAGAGTTCCATGGTATCGTGCTAATCGATCCAAATGAACGACCTTCATCTTTGACCTAGGGGTCCGCTGGATCCTATACACCACATCATTAATCTTCTTTATAATTGTATAAGGTCCTTCCCAATTTTGGCTAAGTTTGGGCGACTTCCCCACCTTTCGCCTCGGATTGTATAACCACACCAAATCACCATCCTGGAAGCCGCGGGATTTAGCTAGTAAGTCATATCTTGCTTTGGCTCGATCACTGGATATCCGCAGTTTATTCCTGACTTGTTCATGAACATTATCCAGCCTCTCCTTGAGCTCCTCCACAAAGTTCTCAGAGTTGAGCGAGTCTTTTTCTGGTGTTCCATACATCAAATCTGCAGGAAGCCTCATTTCCCTTCCGAACATCACTTTCGCCGGAATATAACCAGTGGCTTCATGCGTAGAGCCTCGATATGCCATCAACATGAGAGGTAGATGTTGGTCCCAATCACGCTGATGATCTGCCACCATTTTAGACAGGTAATGTTCCATGGTCCGATTAAATCTCTCTACCATCCCATCCGACTGTGGATGCAAAGGAGTTGTCCTGGTCTTGCGAATTCCGAGAAGTTCCATGACCTTCTGGAAAACAGCCGATTCAAAATTTCGGCCCTGATCAGAATGAAGTTCGAGAGGGACTCCAAATCTGCAGAACATTTCATTTACTAGCACCGTTGCCACAGTCGTTGCTTCTTGATTAGGCAGGGCGTATGCTTCAGGCCATTTAGTGAAGTAATCCATGGCGACCAAGATGTATTTATTGCCCGACTCAGTCTGAGGAAATGGTCCCGCGACATCAATTGCTACCCTCTCGAATGGAGCACCTAGAGTGTGCTGCACCATTCGGCCCCGTGATCTTGTTCGAGGTCCTTTTGTGGCACAACAAACTTCGCACTTGCGGCACCAAGATTCGACGTCTTCATGATAGTTCACCCAATAATACCGCTCTTTAATTTTGGCCAATGTTTTATTGACCCCAAAATGGCCTCCGCTTGTTCCGTTGTCCATTTCCTGTAGTACATCTGATTTTCTGCTACCAGGAACAACCAACTGACTGACTACGGACTTGCCATCCGGACTCTCCCACGCTCTCTTCAGTAGTCCATTTTCTATTTTGAGAGAGTGCCACTGGGCCCATAGCGCCTTCAGGTTTGGACTTTTACCAGCGATTTCTTGCCATTCTGGTCTCTTGTCGTCAGTCTTTGCAGAGAGAATGGGTCCAATATCTGAATCATTCAACTGTTCTTCTCGAAGCGTCTGTGTGGTCCAGCCATCGTTTACTTCCACCGACGTTCTCCTTACAGAAGGAAGTCCCTCACGCTGCTCAGTTCTTTGACAATGCCGACAATCTTCTTTACATGGCCGTCTAGACAATGCATCGGCATTTCCGTGAGACCTTCCTGGTCGATGTTCAATTTGAAAATCGTATTGCTGCAGGCGCTCTATCCATCTGGCTATTTGACCTTCAGAGTTTTTCATCTGTAATAACCATTTCAAGGCTCCATGGTCAGTTCTAATCAGGAACCTTTTTCCATATAAGTAGCGATGGTAATGTTCGACTGCTTTAACGATGGCCAACAGCTCCTTTCTAGTGACGCAATAGTTTCTTTCTGGCTTACTTAAAGTCTTACTGTAGTACTCAATGACCTTCTCTTGCCCGTTTTGTCTTTGAGAGAGTACTGCACCTAGACCACAGTTACTTGCATCCGTGTCCAGAATAAACAGTCCGTCCTTTATAGGGTAAGCCAAGATTGGACTAGAACAGAGGGCAGCTTTAAGCCTTGCAAACGCCTGACCGCAATCATGGTTCCACAAGAACGGTGTTTTCTTTTCTGTTAATTTGTGCAGCGGTTTTGCGATGTCGGCGAATCCCTCTACAAATCTCCTGTAGTAAGTACATAGTCCCAAAAAGCTCCTTACTTCGTGTTTGTCTCGGGGAACTGGCCAATCTTTAATGGCAGATATTTTACTTTGGCTAGTTTTAATGCCTTGTTCTGAGATAGTATGCCCCAAGTACTCGACTTGCTTTTGGAATAGGCTGCATTTCTTGTAGTTTAACTTCAGGTGAGCATTCCGTAACTTGCTGAAGATGTCTCTTAAATTCTTCAAATGCTCGTCAAAATTACGTCCCATGACAATTATGTCATCCAAGTATACTAGGCAAGTTTTCCAAGTCAGCCCCCTCAAAACAAGTTCCATTAGTCGCTCGAAAGTTGATGGAGCATTGCACAATCCAAAAGGCATAACAGTGAACTGGTATAGCCCAGAACCAGTAGAAAATGCAGTCTTCTCTTTGTCTTCGGAAGCAATCTTTACTTGCCAGTACCCACTTCTTAAATCTAGAGTGGAAAACCACTTTGATCCCGATAAAGTTGCTAAGGTGTCGTCTATACGTGGCAATGGGTAGCTGTCCTTCTTGGTCACGTCATTAAGTTTCCTGTAGACAACACAGAACCGCGTTGAACCATCTTTCTTCTTAACAAGAACCACAGGCGACGACCATGGACTAGATGATTCTTCTATGACGCCCTCCTTTAACATTTCATTCAGCAAACTGTTAACTTCTTGTTGTTTAGCCAGAGGGACCCTTCGTGGGTGTTGTCGTATTGGCTGGGCATCTCCTGTGTTGATCTTATGGACAACTAAATCAGTTTGACTGTCGTTGCTCTTGAAGTTAAACATATCAGATTCATCCATAGCAAATTTTATGGCAGATTGAAGTTGTTCCCTTGACAGATGACTCCAATGTCGTTTGAAAACATCAATAACCTCTGGGGAAGCTTGGTTAGAAGATTTAACTTTGGATGTCTCTGCTTCGACACAATTGCATACCCATTGCACAGGCTCATAATTGGCAAGAACTGTTCCTTCTTTGAGCTTGATGGTCTTTTCTCCAATATTTGCAACTCGTACTGGCATAGTCTTCTTCGTGTCGGTCAAAGTTCGTGCTACCATGATTTCAGTCGTCAAATCCAGGTTAGGTTCTATAAGTCCTATGAACCACCCAGGATCATTTTCAGAGGTCACTGTGATAATTTGTTCTGAATTTGGAGGAATTTTCACATCTTCTACCACCAGTAGGCGGACACTAGTTTCCACATTTCCATTGGTTAATGCGAACTCCTCATCTCCAAATGTGAGAATATTCCGTTTGTGATCATAGGAGAATCCATGTTTCCTAATGAGATCCATTCCCAAAATAAACTCGTCTTTGATCCTGGCAACCAACACTTTATGCCGAACTTCGAGTCTTTCTCCAATAATGATGGTGACATCGGCTTCTCCGTCTATAGGGCAAGACTCTCCAGTGACTGATTTTAACATAATAGGATTGGGCAATGGTTGTATGGTATATCCGACAAGTTTATCTGGCCTTACAATGGTCACATCTGCTCCTGTATCGATGGTAATCTGGATCTTCTGTTCCTTAATGCGTCCGGCCACTGTGAGAGTTTTTCCACCCAAATTATTGACTTTAAAGATCCTGGGGGTCTTAGCGGCCCCGGTCAATTGCCCCCTTTGCATTGACCGGAATTAGTTTTCCTGGGACCTAGGGCGGTCTTGGTCGCCGCTTGGTCTTCTAAACGACGGCGACGGACTTCTTGCTCTATTACGGCAATTAGTCTTGATGTGACCAAGTCTGCCGCAGTTAAAACATTTTATGCCCCGATTGTCTGTTGATCGAGGAGTTCTCTCTAACAGGGCTTGTATATTGACTGCCATATCCTTCATCGCTTTATGTAAACTGGCCATGGATTCAGCCATAGACGTATTCGCCTCTTCATTGCAAGTTGCCATTCTTACACGTGGAGATGAACTAGATGACACTCGTGACGCCTCGAATTCCAGGGCCCGAACTAGTGCCTCGCTGATATCCTTGGGCCTTACTAGACGTAAGTGGTATCTCATGTCACTATCGCGAACTCCCTCAATGAACCTTTCGGCGGCAAATTGCATTTGAAAAGATTCAGGGGCCGATGGATATGCCAGGTGAATAAGTCTGTCTATGTCCGCCTCAAATTCTTGTAAGGATTCACCTGACTTTTGCTGTCTCATCCTCAGCTGGGCCTGGAACACGGTTTCTTTGTGCTCATTCCCAAATCGTAGTTGCAGAGTGTGTACTAAAGCCGCATAATTACTTTGATCCGCTGCCGACAGAGATTGGAGTAACTCAGCCGCTTTTCCACGAAGTGCTACCACTAATGATGTAGCTTTCTGGGGCTCGGACCAACCATTAGCTTTTGCAGCTGCCTCAAACTGAGTTTTATAAATTTCCCAGGCCGTAGTACCGTCATAATCAGGAGGCTTAATTTTAGCGTTGGCTGTGCTAAAACTCTCTGTAGACACGGTGTCGTCCTCAAGTTGTTCCCGGAATTTCTTTTCTAGCTCGAGAACCCTCTGGTTGACGTCGTTGACGGATTGCATTATTCTTTCTTCTAATTGTTGCTCCCTAGCTGCGAGATGGTTCACTAATTCTTCTTTGAACCGTTTCTGTTCTTCCTTCTCTTGTTGATAACGTCTTTCCTGCTCTTCCTTCTGTTCTTGATAACGTCTTTCCTGCTCGTCTTTCTGTTGTTGATAACGTCGCTCCTGTACTCGATCACGTCTTTCTTGTTCTTCTTTTTGTTCGTTATAACGTCGCTCCTGTAATTGATCACGTTTTTCCAGCTCTTCCTTCTGTTCTAGATAACGTCTTTCCTGTACTTGATCACGTTTTTCCTGTTCTTCCCTCTGTTGTTGCATGAGGGACAGCAGGGCGGCAAGTTGATCTTCCATCGCTTGATGCTGGCTTCTGGTCACTGGCATAAACACGTAATGTCCGGCAATGAAGCACTCACTTACAGTTCAGTAATATTAGTCCTCAAATTCCCACTGGAATCGCACTTCTGACACCAATTGTTGCGAACTCGGGGTTCAATAATTCCAGTGTAATGATTTAACACGAAAACACTATTTATTTACTCCACAAATTCACACGACTACAATTCGACTACTAAATAGCTCACTACTTAACACTTTATAGCCTTCTATTATCGCTTCGTAACTTTAGCTTACTTATAGCTCGCTTAAAATAAGACTATTACTCAACCGCCGCTCTATGCGCCTTTTATATACAATCCTAAAATTACAGAAAAACCTAGAAAGTTCTTTATAAGAATTCTTGAATAATCTCACATAAAAAAAAACGGTTGTAAACAACTGCCTTCTAGATTAAGCCAGACGAGCAATAAATCACTCGTGTCAGCCATGACGCAGAGCGGATAGGTCGCGTAGCTCCACCAACCAACACGCTCCCATGCGTTGCCCCGCCTCCCATGCGGCGTTGCTGCGAATCGTAACAATATAGAAGACCATACAACTTGAGTCAAAATCCAACTTTTTCAAACGTTAAAATGCTGGTAGAAATTCATCAAAGCCACATCAAAACCTAAAGAATTGTACTCAAAAACTTCAAACTTATGGCAGTTGCTCAAAATAAGATATTTTCAAATTTTGGTATTAAATTTGAAATATTTTTTCAACGAATAAACTATATGTTTGAGCCAAAATCTTTCAAAATTGCTTTATTTTATTAAAACTGGACGAAAGTCTTAATATTCTGTTATAAAAGACCATACAATTTTGAGTCAAAATCAAGTAACTTTTTGAATTTTCGTCAAGACTAAAACTTTCAGACCAAAGTCGTTAAAAAAAACTAATTTCTCCGGGCAGCACCGATCAAAATCGATTAAATCGATCTCTCTTTAGATAAAATGCAGCCAAAAACAAAGAACTAAAAATGATAGAAAGCAAACTGCTTAATAAATTTGGAGAAAAGCTACAGGGATTAAAAAAACAATTTTTGATTAGTAGTAAAATAAACCCCTTCAAAAGTCGATTTTTGGGCACTTTAAAATCGCGTTTTTGCACCATTTAAAAAAACCCTTTAGAGGTTAATTTCATTCGAATTGAGTTTGTTACGGTCTTAGTGGTTGCAAACGTGCCATTCCTGTCAAAAACAGCAAAAAAAGTTTTGGATTTTTTTTTAAACGTCCAAAGGGAAGGGAGTATTATGACTTTTTTCTCAATTGTCAACTTTGACCGCCTGTAACTTGAGAACGCCTGGACCGATTGGAGTGAATCCAACTATTTTGTCCTCTTCTTGATGTTCCCTTTGACCTCCTACCATCGGAAGACCCGAAGAAGTAGGTGCAATATTTTCGGAGATATACCTCGGAGGTCGATTTTTAGTCACTGTTAGAATTGCGTTTTTGGACCATTTTTAAAAAAACCTCTTTAGAGGTTAAATTCAGTCGAATTGTGTTTGTTACGTTCTTAGGGGATTGCAAACGTGTCATCCCGACAAAAAACCGCAAAAGAAACTTCCGATTTTTTTTTGAAAACATCCAAAGGGGGAAGGAATCTAACTATTTTGTCCTCTTCTTGATGTTCTCTTCGACCTTCCACCATGGGAAATCCTGTAAAAGCAATATTCTCGGAGATAGACCCCGGCGGAGGTCGATTTTTAGTCACATTTAGAATCGGGTTTTTGGACAGTTTTAAAAAAGCCCCCATTTTTCAAAAAAGCCCCTTTAGGGGTTGATTTCATTCGAATTGAGTTTGTTACTATCTTAGGGTATTGCAAGCGTGCCATTCCGATCAAAAACAGCAAAAAAAATTTCCTGACGTTTGAGTTTGTTACGTTCTTAGGAAATTGCAAACGTGCCATTCCGATCATAAACCGCAAAAAAAAATTCCGAGTTTTTTTTAAATGGCCAAAAGGGGGGGGGGGGTTGATATTACGACTTTTTTCTTAATTCTCAACTTTGACCGCCTATAACTTGAGAATGCCTGGACCGATTGGAGTGAATCCAACTGTTTTGTCCTCTTCCTGTTTGTTCCTCTTTGACCTTCCACCATCGGAAGTCCCGTAAGTGCAATATTCTCGGAGATATAGAGAATTTCATAGAAAAGAATGTCATGTCTAATTTTCATGTACAATTTTGGAGGTAAAGTAGAGGGTCATCTCTCGATGGCCACCTTGTACTTATACCCTCAACCCATGCCATTTTTCGCACTAAAATGGGATAAATGGAGACGTGTGCCATAGTATGTAATTCACAGAATTGCGAGGTTGCCTAAGCATGTTTGCAATATTGTCAAATTTTATTTATTCAGTAAGTTCAAGCATTCTTGGATGTGATGATAGATAATTTTTATAATTTTGAATGTAATTTTTGAAATATTAGTGATAATTTTTGTAATTTTATATGTAATTTTGGTAATTTCTGTGCTGCTTAGATAATTTTAGAAAATAACGGTAATTAGAGCAGTAATTATACAATTTTAACGATACTTTTTGTAATTGAGAATTATTTTTTCATCAAAGGTACACCGAAAATTACCCGTATCACACCCCTCGGTAAATACTCACAGACGAAAAGAATGATGAGTTTAAGGCGGTGTTAGCTGAATATGAGGAGGAGTTAAAGACATAGCGGGGCGAGGGGAAGGAAATGTGAAATTTGAGTTTAGTTTTTTCTAACGCAGGTAGATAATTTATTTGTTCGGATTCGCATTTTTAATAAATAGTTTTGTTTGTCTGTGTACATTAAGTACACAAAGTATCTCAGTTTAAAAAATTTTGATAACCTGTTTATGTTGCTTATGATCGAAATCGGAGAAGTGCAACCTTCCACGAACAAGGATTTTTTTAAAAAGGGGCAAGTTATTTGATGTTAAGAGTGTAGGGGTGTATGTCCTCCGGTTTTAGACACTTTTAAAGTGCCTAAAAACGACACATCAAAAGGGTCTATCTGCAAAACTATTGAACCTTCTGAGAGGACATCGAGAAGAACAAAACATTATTGGATTTACTCCAATCGGACCAGTCGTTATAAAGTTATAGCCCGTCGAAGTTGGAAACTGAGAAAAAAAATGTATCCCCTTTTGGTCATTTTCAAAAAAATCTTGAAATTTTTTAAATGCTGTTTTTGATTGAAATGAGACGATATCAATCCCCTATGAACAAAACAAACTTATTATGAGTGAAAGTAGTACCATAAATGTTTTTTTACATGATTTGAAAGTGCATAAAAGTGCCTAAAAAACGGCCCATCGCAAATTTCTTATGATGAAAGAGCACATGGAGAAGAACAAATAAATTGTTAGTTGGAAATTGAGAAAAAAACCGTAATACCATATTTTTTTGGACTTCAGCTAAATATTCTTACTCTTTATCTCCATAGTGGATCCTCTACTCGTCTTCGTCCATTTTTCCATACGTATGGCGCAGTAAAGATCAATATTTATATACAATTCAATCAAAATGGTTTTTTTATTATTGGCATTATTTGAGATAACGTATATTTAAATAATATATTTAAATAATAAATTTTAAAGCATGGTAAAAAAAAAGGTATGGAGGAAGGTATTTTCTTTTGGGAAATAGATTGTATCGTATTCGTATCTTAAATAGTGTTTGAGCAATAAGAAACAACGTAGTTATAGTATTACAACTAGTGTCGAAAATTGAATTTTTCACACCAGTGTGGAAGTTTGGACACAAGCCATAGGAGAGTGATACAACGTCACAAGAGTGTGAAGAGTGATTTTCGTACGTTTGGACCCTATCCTTTTTCTACGACTGCGATTTTGCTTCATAATTGATCATTCGTATTATAAAATATATGCAAGGCGTGTGCAAAAGTGGACTTTGCACACGCTTCTGTATGGGAGCGTGCGAATTGTGCACTTTGCGCACTCTGTTTGCACTGTTTGATGTAGGCGATTTTCAAGTATCTTTCAAGGATAAGTAGTAGAGCGCATTTGTTAATTTTCGTAGAAAATGCCGTCGTAGAAAAAAAATTATTACGAGGAGGTCTGAGATGGTGGTTGATGGTAAGTAATTTTTAGTCTAAAGAGAAACTACAACGGAAATTTCAAGCTTTATAAGGCGAAGTTCAGCTTATTAAGGGTAAAATTATCTCCAACTTTCATATTTAGATCTTTTTACTACAACCCATAATGGCCTAGATAGACTGATTTAGAAACATCGTAAAAATTTGAATTTAGCGCCATAAAATTTTTCAAAAATAAAATGTGTTCTCCTAAAACTGAAATGTTTTCCCCATTTAGCCCATTTCGAAACTCTGCAAGTTTCTGAGATCTCTTCACTAGACATCTCTCACCCTATATACAAGCTGTTTTCGAAAATAGTATCATAAATGTAACCACTTATTCTAGGTTTCAAACTAAGACCAAAACATTACATAAACATACAAAGAAAAATGCTTTTTTTTTTTCGAGAAATATTGCAGATAATGGCTCTCAACAAGAGTACTTTTTTATGTAGAAATCTTCAAATTTGTCGTTTATTGGAATAAATTGTCAATATGTTTATTCATAAAAAAAAGTTTAGGTACTTTTTACCCCCTTCGTATCACCTGCCCCTGGACAAATGTGTCCATATCTACTCAATTTGTAGAAAAAGCCTAAAAATGTATGGTAACATACCAATATTCGTTAATTTATCTCGACAAGTTTCGGAAATATTAATTAAAAACCATTCTCAAGATCTAACCTTTTATACCCTGTACATACATTTTTGGTGCTGTTTTCTGAAACCCTTTGTAGTTTTCAAACTAGGCAAATAATAAGCTTTATTTCCTAAAACACGCCGTATATATTTCATAACGACTCAAACTTTATATACCTACATTTACATATTAAAACAACATATTCTCAATTCATTTCCTTCCGTACACGTAATTATTCAGCCAGTCTTCCTTTACCAAATCCGCCCCCTTCTCTCCCACCATTATGGCCGGAGCGTTGGTGTTCCCACTCGGTATGGTAGGCATTATACTGGCATCGATGACCCGTAATCCAGCTATCCCGTACACCCTCAGACGGGGGTCCACCACCGCCCCCTCGTCCCATTCGGGACCCATTTTGCACGTTCCCACTGGATGGTAAATCGTCATCGAAATAGTTCTAATATGGCACTCCCAATACTTGTCTGAGGCGAACTCGAATTGCTTGCAATTGGGAAAAGGTATTACGTGCACCCTGCTGCCAAACTTCTTAAATGCTTTGGCCTCGCTGATTCGAATGGCGATTTTAGCCCCCTCCACGAGGGTCTTGATGTCGATGGAGTGGTAGAAGTAGTTGGCGTTGATTAGGGGAGCGTCGAAGGGGTTTTTGCTGCGCAGACGAACCCATCCTCTACTTCTGGGGCGCAGCAAAAGAGGCATCAGCGTGTACACGTCTTGGTTAGCTATGGGTTTGTACACTGCCTCGTAGAGTTCGTCGGTAAGGCCCAATACCTTGCGAACCCTTGCTCCTGCGTCCGAGTTGATGCTGGCCGGGGCCATGTGGAACTGAATGTCGGGCCACGACCTATTTCCATACCTAAAAACAGTTTACGTTAACGGAACCGTTTGGTTCTTATTCTTATACCTTTAAAATTATAATTTTTTTATACCAGCACATGTTGAAAAGTTGATAAAAATGTCAAAGTCAGAGTTCCGACTTGATCAATCAAAATAACAAGTGAATGGTCTATACCTACTTGGTGTTAACAAATGCCAGTCCTTCCACCCCACCCAACGTGGTCATAGGACCCTTCTCGTTTAAGACGTACTGCATCGTCATAGGAAGGGCCTGGAATCGATCCTGAACGATTGAAACGGGCTTATCGATCCTGCAAGCAAATATTACATTTGGTTGGCATTATCGACCCATACTGTAAATGCACGATACCTGAACGTCAATCCTCCCATCCCCACGTGATCCTGCAAATTCTCACCCACAGGCAAATCTCTCAAAACCGGAACTTTGTGCTTATTCAACTCCTTTCTCGGGCCAATTCCCGACAACATTAAAATCTGAGGTGTGTTAATGGCGCCTGCCGAAAGGATCACTTCCTTCCTTGCTAGTACCACTTGACGATGACCTGCAAATTACCAATTAGTACCGAAACGACTTTGTAACTAAGAATACCATAACCATTTCGAAAGAATTCCACTCCAAAAGCTCGCATGTTTGTGGGGTTTATGAGGACCTTGGTCACATGGGCATTGAGTGCTATGTGAATGTTTTTTCTCAGTTTTACTGGCCGAAGGAATGCTTTGGCCGTTGAGCAGCGTTGTCCTCTTCGGATGGTACCTTGGGCGATCATGAATCCTGCTTGTTCAGCCCCATTGATATCCCTGGGGAAAGATTTTGCTTAGTGTCGTTTTTTGCAACCATTTTCTAAAGCTCTACGTGGCTTTTTGATTAGAAGGCGATCACTGTGCAACTTTACCATAATTTAAACGACTATGTGCTTATCTAGGAGTGCAACGTTGGTTGAGTAGGAGACTGAGATTGGGACTTCTCTGTAAACCTTGTTATGGAATGTAACAATCAGAATTGCAACTTTTTAATGCTGCAAATAAAACTATAACTTCTTGGGCTCCAGAACTACAACCTTTATAATGAATTGTTGCATGTTAAATACATGAAAGTATAAGGGAGACTATTGTTGCTATCTTGCGTGCCAAAATACTTTGCTTCTCTTACCTTTGCAGAGTTACAAGTCCACGTTGTCTAGATCAGTCAGTTGTTGTCACTTGTCTCAATTTGTCTTTAAATACGGAGGGTTTTAACAACAAAGTAGTTAATTTTTTGCTTATAGAAGTGTATTAAACAAAAAAAAATAATTCAGGCGAAGTGTAGTAGATTCTGTGTACTGTGCAGTAGATAACAGTCAAAATTACAAAACGAGAGCACAATAAAACCTTTAGGAAATAAGCCTTTTGGCACAAATTAGTTAAGAATATTTTTTTCCTTAAAACATAATGAGCCAGTCTTTTGGGCATGCTTCTTTACTGTTTATTTTGAAACATTTAGTTGCCTTCATAAGAGTAATCAGATTGGGCTTCAGCAGAATTAATGGGGTAGAGCCTTCATGGAACATGTAGCCACTCCCAAGTGCGGTGCTTTAAAATTGTTTTTGGGAATGTAGAAAACTATATAATCTCCATTGGTATTTCTTTAAATGTAGGAAATCCATATTTATCTAAATATGGCAACTGAGCACACCTCTTTGAAAACCTATTTGTTCTATATCGCGTCATTCTCATCAAGATATGATGGTTGAACCTTTTTCTTATATAAACTCACTCCATATGGATCATTTCTATTCTTTATTTGGTGAGAATTAGGTCCTTATCAAAAAGTTTTTCTTATCATACATGAATCTTATTTTCCTCAGAAAAGGATGAAAAAAGTCTGATTTGCCTAACTTGTTGAGAGTAAAATTCTATATAAATTTCGTGTTTTTATTACTACCTTAGAACCAACAGGCTCCCTCTGCTAACCGTCCAAAAAAAACTCAATCTGGACATTGTTCTTAAACTAAGCAAATTACCGCTATTAAAGGGATAAAGACAACATTTAGTGTTCATCTTGTAAATTACCGGTTCACTAACTTGAACAAAACTGAACCCTTTACCCTAAAAACTTTGAATGAGGGACACTAACTAAAAACTAACTTCACGCGACAACATTTAATTTATGCAGGTTAGCTGTGTCAAAGAACTGAATACAAAAGAAAAACGAAAAATGAAAAATAAAAACGAAAACAATAGAATTATTTGGAAAATATAAGAACTTAATGACTAAAAACGAGACGAAGTGAGGATATGCGCCGCTAGTCAAAATAAAAGCTCTTTACAAAAAACTCTAAACTCTAAGAAGTATTTTGATGTCTTTTTCACAAGAGAAAAGGCTATATAAACAAACTTTGAACTCTAAATGAGTAATAAAAAAAGAAGTAAAAACGAAAAATGAAAGAATATCAAAAGAATAAAGATGAAAGTTGAGATACCAATGCTGTAAAAGGCAAATAAGTTGTAAACCGTAAAAAGGATGTGTTTTTCTACAACTGTTAGGTTACATCATTAACTTAACACAAAATTCTCATTTCCTACTCATAGGGAATGAGTGTCATTCTATGCTTGTTATAAAATTATTTTTCTTATTATTTGATCGAAATTTCCTTGTGCACTGTATTCTTTCGCCATAATATCAAGAATTGCACATGGGTTTCTAAGGAGTTCTTTTATTTTTAAAACGTTGGTTCTCTCGAACTTACACCTGTTGTGGGCACCTATTTGGAGGAAGGAGGAAATTTTGGCACTGATGGAAGAAAGAAGGAGCTACAAAGGCAGGAATACACCAAGTACAAGGAGATACAGAACACAATTAAAAGTAAAATAAGAATAGCAAACGAGGTCTGGATGACTGAAAGGTGCAAGGAAATTGAAGAATTAGAACAAAAGTACGACAGTTTCGGCCTACATAAAAAAATAAAAGAAGTCACCGGTGTGGTGAGAAAGAAGAAAACTGGTACACTGAAAGATCAAAAGGGCGCACTGGTTGCTGACTTCGATGCCATACTGGCAGCAATATATAACTCAACTGTTTGATGACAAAGGACCGGGGATATTGGCTGTTTTTTGAAAAAACGCCTCGAAAAGTGCAAGAATTTGGCGCGTCACCCCCGCCATGCATGTGCAGTGTCGCCAACATAATCATTTCTTATGTCAGCGTCAGAGCCGATTTTCCTTTCTTATTTATTTTGAGGGACTGTCATGTAGTAATTAACGTGATTATGCAGTGAAAATATGTTGCCGACACTGCACATGCATGGCGGGGGTGACGCGCCAAATTCAAATTTTTGCATTTTTCGAGGCGTTTTCCCAAAAAACGGCCAAAACTGGAGTATTGAAAAAATTACAGAATGGTAGCCGACCATGCGCTCTACAATTTTACTCTTAAAAGTTTTTCAGGCGCAAAAAAATAAAAAACCGATTTCCCATGTTAATCTTCTATGTCCAGGGTTGTGCTGGACACCCGGAATATAGTATGACACTGGGTTTATTTGGTTTTATCGTTTTAATTTTTCGACAGAATAAATGCAACATTAATTCTCAAAAACCTCAAAGAAACATATACACTGTTCTTGACAACTCAATTTGAATAATACAGGGTGTCCGTTTTTCGTGTTCTTTCGTGGGATCTCGGTTATTTGAAGAGATACAAATAAAGTTAAATTAGAGCAAAGTTGCGCAATTAGAGGTCTATAAAAATGACGTTGTCAAATTTCGGAAAATCCTATTGGTTTCGTCTTTATTTTTGTCGAGTCCTAATTTAAAGATGTTCTTAAACATAATTGATACTTCTTCATAGCTATCTTTTAATTTCTTTCACTTAAAATAAAAATCCGATACTTTATTAATGCAACCATTATTTATATCGGATTCTGAATCTCCTTGCAAAGTTCTCCCTTCGGTGATGTGATTGTTAAAACTTGTTGAAAAAATGTAGCTTGACAAAAAACACCGTTGGAAATGTGCTAGAACCAAGATTATAAAATATCGTCTAAAATCACTGAAAACTGGTATTTTTAATGTTCATTGTTGATGAAAACGTTCAGTTCTAAATCCAAAATCTTTAAAGCTCATTTGCACTTGATGATAAAACAATTTTTTGGTCTCAAGAAAAGTGTTTGACTTGATCAGGGCTAGAATTATTTGGAATCGTGTCGAGTGGCCAAAAACTTCAGTTGAACCTTAAAACCAATTTAAGGCCCGGATAACCGACTAAAAAGGCCTTTAAAGAATAGACACATAAACCCAATTTTGGATGTTTGGTTTTTCAAATTTGAGAAATAAAAAATGTTCAAACCTTTCCAGAAATGGCATATAAAAGCAGTAACTTTAAAAAAGCAGAAAGAACAAGTCAAAATGTCCGGTTAATCGACAAAAACATCCTTTAAAAAATGGACAAAAGTTCCATTTTTTTTCTTAAATTTTAAAATAAAAAATGAAAATTTTAAACAGTTTCTTAAAATGAGATATTGAGAAACGTTAGGAATGCAAAAAACGTTGCCAGTGCCCTGATAACGGACTAAAAATATTTAAAATGTTTTGTTTAAACGTTTTTTGACTTTTATATTTTTGTTGGCCACTCTTCAATTGTTTATTGTGTATTTTGTATTTGCTTCTAGCCCTGAAGAAGACGTGAATTAAACGACGAAACGTTGGCTTTTATTCAACCGACAAGGGTGTTTTACTTGTCCTTTACCTGCAAAACCATTATAACAGATAGAAGAAAAGTGTAAATGAGAAAGATTTGTCCATTTTTTCCTAGCAATTGATTGGTGCAGTACATAATGAGATCGGTTGTACGGTTCCTGAGCTACAAACAAATGTGTTAAAATTTTAAATGAAACACCCTGTATATTATTTTGTGTTTGAATAGATATCTTCAAGTTTTTAAACCCTGCCTGCAATTTAGAAGATTTTGAATCAATTTTATCTGAATTTGTCCTAAACTTAAATTTCTCAAAAAAAAAACATAAAAATTTGCATTTTTGAACAATGTGAGTCAAGTTTAAGCGATTTTAGTTCTATTTCTAACTTGAATTGTCCCAACGCCTCCAAAATATCGATTCTTAGACGCTTTTGAGTTATTTTTTATCAATTTTTAGGCATTATCCTGACATGACTTTCAGAAAAATCAACAGATTTTTATATATTTTTTTTTACTTGATTTTGACCCTAGTCAAGTTTTTAAAAAAAAAACTCCGTTTTTGCGTAAATTTTTATCGAGTTTTAGCTCTAACCTTGACCTGCCTTTCTTGAAAATCACCAAGTTTGATACTTTTTTACCCGATTTTGGCCATAATCAAGTTTTTCAAAAACTCCAAGTTTCTATTTTTCTTTGAGTAACTTTATTATCGATTTTTAGCTCTAATCCTGATCTGACGCTCACCAAAATCCTCAAATTTCCATTTCTACACTCTTTCAGTCATTTTTTTATACATTTTTAGCCTTAGTCCTGACGTGACTTTCTCAAAAATTACCAAATTTTTATATTTTTTACTCGATTTTGGCCCTAATCAAGTAATTTAAAAACTTCAAATTTCCATTTTTACATGCTTTTGAGTCATTTTATTATTGATTTTTTTCCCTAATTCTGTTCCGACTTTCTCAAAAATTACCAACGTTTTATATTTTTTACTCGATTTTGGCCCGAAACCAATTTTCCAAAAATTCTAAATTTGCAGTTTTGCCCGTTTTTTATTTCTTTTTCATCGATTTTTAGCCCTAATCCTGGCCTGACTCTTTCGAACAGAAAATTTGAACATTTTTGAGCTTAGTAAGGTGACATTTTAAAACCGACGACATTTTTTTGGGGCGTTTCGAATTTATGCGAAAAAAAAACGAATTTTAACGATTTATTTTCAGCAAATATTCAACAAATTCGACTTTAGGTACTTTTTAATTGAATAAATACCATGACTTGTATATAAGGTAAAATTTCTGCATTATCAAGCTTATTATGAAAAACTGGACGCTGCAACAAAGAGGAAAAGGAACTAGAGGTTTTGCTTTTATTTCGTCAGAATCAGCTTGCTATCTAGCAAATACTACTCGTGCAAACATGTAAAAGATATAAAGAAAGTTCAAAATAAATCCAATCAAAATGAGCACTGTTCAGAACTTGACTGAAAGACATAAACCACTTACGTCCTGAATTTTGTAATATTGTGTTAGAAGAAGGACAAGATGATCCCATTTGACTGAAAAAAAATCTATGAACTGATGAAACAACATTTCCATTTGGAGCAACATTTTGGACTTCCGATCCATAGAATACTAGAAAATGTTGCGAACTAAATTTCCATTTTTATATTTCCAATCCAAAAGTGTGTTATTGTTAATGGAAGAATTCTTGGACTTTTTTTAACGCTCTTTAAACGGTGATATGTATACTATTTTTTTTATACAATGAAGTGAAAGCCATTTTGGATGAAATACTTCTAACCATTAGAGGAGATTTATCACCAGTATTGAGCACTCCCTCATAATGTCATTCACGCGGTTTATTATCTGATTCAAAAATTTAATATCCGGATAGTTAAAAACGGAACCATCAAAAATGGCTATTCACTTATTATTGACATCAAGTAAGCGTTTGAAATCTGACTGTGACATTTTTATCGTAATTTCTCAACATGTGATGAAAGGAGATACAAATTTACCTAGTTAGAATAGAAGTTAACCCTTTTAATGAAGGTGACCTATGCATTGATGCAGCTATAATAGCACCTATATTGTGCACCTAGTGTCGAAAATTGCACTTTTCACACGAGTGTGGCGGTTTGGACAGGAGCCGTAGGTGAGTCTTGCACACTATACTTTTTCTACGACTGCGATCTTGCTTCATAAATGATCATTCGTATTATCTAATATATGCAAGGCGTGTGCAAAACAACCAAAAGTGAACTTTGCACACGCTTCTGTGTGGGAGCGTAAGCAAAGTGCACTATGCTCCCGCTGTTTGCAATATGCGATTTTCAACGGTAGTGAGTAGTGCGCTTTTGTTCATTTTCGAAACAGTCGTAGAAAAACAATATTTTGAAGCGCCCTAAACTCTTGCGTCCAATAGCAACTGACTGACTGACTTTAGGGAAAAAATGCTAAAACATTTTCATTCATAATTTTCTTCTAGTTACAATACATGTTCATGTTTTACCTGCTAACATATATTCAAATAATTGCTTGTTGCGATAGTGTGATGTTGTTTTAAGTGTGCCTGTGCATTTTATTGCTTCACCATAATATCAAGAATCACATTTTGGTATTCTTAATATTATGGCGAAGGATCATTAACCATATTGCAGACAGTTACTAAGACGCTCTACAGCAAATATATAAAAACCATACCTATTGGGATAACCCATCTCCATACCAGCTTCCACGAATGCCACGACTAACGGTGTTCTCCAAGGCGACTCCTGAACAGTTAACAGGCCCCCTTGCCCGTGATACGGAGTCTTGGCTAGATACGGATTCCTGTTGTCTTCTGATTTGATAAAATATTTCAGAACTTCCTCGTAATTCCATCCGGGGTTACCTGTGATTATCAACCTCAGATTGGTCTCTCTATTTCGTTGTACGTATCATTACCCAGTTGCTCCCAAAGATCGTAGTCGTTCCGATGGCCTCTGACGTAGAGCATGTAATTTAAGACGCTGGATCCTCCGAGGACTTTACCTCTGGGCCAGTTGCATTGTCCATTGTTCATTCCTGTTTTTAATAATATTTTTCCGAGTCGTACTACTAAGAGCAGGGTCAGTTACCTAAACAAGCACGACCAGTGCTCTCCAATTTGTAAGCCCAGTCTAGTTTGGACAGCTGCAAATACGCGGCCAGAGAGGGGACATCAGAAATCTCGTTTTCGTCCGGCCCTGCTTCCAGTAGAAGCACCTTCCACTCAGGGATTTCCGAGAGTCTAGAGGCGACCTGAAACATTTTCGAAATTAAATCTGTAGATGTTGCTTTTGAGTTGCGTAGCTTACGACTGCTCCAGCTGATCCTCCACCCACAACTATAAAGTCGTACTCTTTGTAAAGCGTTTTTTTGTTGATTATCGGAGCCTCTGGGTCTAGCTTGTCGTACTGAAGGAACGTGAGACTGGCCAAAATTAATGGAATGATCCATAGAGTGGATCCGATTATGCCTACGGTTTTTAGGGCTGTAGCTGCCAAGAGATGCCCTGCAGCCATACTTATCACAGATGCCTATGAAAAATTCTAAAGATACCTGTTGCATTGTGGTCGGTACTGGTAATCTACCTTAACTTTTATTTTAAAGACTAGAAGGTAGTGCTAAGAATCTAAAACTCTGTCCACAACTTGTTTAATCCGGTGGACGAATTTTCATCTTTAGCCAGCGAAGTATGAGTTTCTTTTTCCTTTGTGGATGGTGGTTTAGTGAGACCATCTCTGTCACCGTTGGAGCAGTTGAAGTTTCATCCTAACTTTCCCCTGAAAAGACATCAAGGTCAATAATGATAACTATTACGTATCCAAGTTGAGTGAGAAAGAAATGTTTAACTAATTACGTGATATGACAACCCACTTTAATGTTATGTAAACAAGCATCATGTAAGTCTTGCAAGTGGGTTAATATAAGTATTTAGTGATGGGTCACCTCGAGTGTGTGTTTCGTAAAACTGGTTTTGGAAAGAATGTTGGGTCTTAGATTGGCGTTTCATTTGCTTGTTTCAGAGTAGAAAATGCGAATATAATCTCTATGGAATTAGATTATAAAAAATTAATATCAGGTATAATGCGACTGTTCATTCTTTGCCACCGTTCAACCGCAAATTTGTACCCTCAAAACACTTCTTCAAGGTTGGACTCAGGCTGCTACAAAAGACCAAATAATTATTTCTTATTTCCTGCGTGAATCCGGTGTCTTGTCTCTTACATTCATTATTAAATTCAATTGTTTTCCTTTCATAATAACCATAATGACAAAATTGGCATTTCATAACTGATTCGATTTATAATACACGCAAGGTGTCCTTCCTTACGAACATAATATGGACTTGAAAGATTACAGTTTTCTCTTTTCAGAGTAGACTGCCCACACTAGAGCGAACACGCTGTAGCTTACGTAAGACAAAGAACTAATTTCAGGTTATTCTTTGGCGCTTACTTTCTTCGAAAATATATTGTGCGGTAACATGGTCGACCTTTCGATTTCAATACAGCCTTGCTATTGAGAAAGCGGTCAACCATTGATTGCCTCGGATTCCTTTTCAGGGCGACTTGCGTGTGCTGGTACCGATATCATATATAGCTAAGCGCTTTCTTCCATATCATTATTATAATATTCTACATATTATTAAATTTATCTCACTGTCATGTGTAAACAGCGGATGACAGGGCAGAACGTTTCAAGATTCTTCTGGCCATCTTCAAGTTGCTTTTAATTAAACTTTTTTTTTTCAATAATTAGTTGCAATTTTTTTTGACAACTTCACATGAAACGAATCTAAATTGTTATTCTTTATAGACAGTGAATTAAGTAATAATGACGTCCAATTAAAAATAACTAGGTGGTTTTATCGGAAACAAGTCAGTCTGGGAGAAATTGTTTGCGAATTCTAGGACATGAGGAAGTGGAACTGATTTAAAACCAAATGATTCAATTGCGTAATATCAATACATATAAGATTGTCTGTTCCGATTACTGATATTATCTAACTGTAGTGATCACTCATACGTCAATTGAGATCTTTTTAGCTCTCACTAATCAGTAACTGTGAAATAATAGACTAAAGAGGACACCTAGCAGTATATAAGTTTATGTGAAGTCTTTTTTCTGCAACCACCTGTGCTAATCAGCGTTTTGCATATCCTTTGCTGATACAATTTGTCTCACTTGTTTAAGAAAAATGTGAGTTGTATCTCACTTGTCACAGCTCACATTGCTCTGAGGACTTTACGAGAGTATTCAAACTCTCCGCATCGAAGCAAAAGTTCAGAAAATAACCAATTTTCTGTTTTTTTTCAATGATCATTTCGGAGAACAAAAAATTGTAGCCTTTACGAAACAGCTTTACAAACCTGAGTTTGACAAAGCCTGATCTTTAAACTTCCTTTTGAAAATTTACTTGACCAAATCAAGTCAGAAATTGAGTTGCAAATAAACTTCAAAATTTTTTGAGCCCGAGAATTACTTAGAAAATGCTTAAATTTATGAGTCGATTACTTGACTCATTAGACTTATCAGGGCAATTTCACGTTTTTTAAGAGATCAGAACAAATTCGAGTTTTACATAATTTCAATCTTCTGAGTGTCATTGTGAAGTTGAACTTTAGTAAGTCTACATTATTTTACTTCTTTTCTGAGTTTCTTTCTTACTAAGCATAATTTATTAGTAAAAAGCGGCAAAATTAATATAATAATTTAAGTTTCCAATGGGTAAAAAAAGCTTTCTGAATATTTGTACTGATTTATTAGACTTACTGTTTCGTTTTCTTCATAAGTTTAAAAATTAAGTGAAATACATACACAGTTCACTCTGAGACTCAAAAAATTTAGATATTTATTTCAAACTTGAGGATTAGAGTATCATAATCAAAAAGATACGTTTAGATTTAGTCAAAAAGTAAGTAAATGTAAGCCTCAGTGCAGTTAAATTTCACAAGGGGACTCAGAAGGTTAAATATATTAGTATAGTTTTGAGGCATTGAATTGGATTCAACTAACTTTTACATTATTTTAGTATTTTTGCGTAACTGAAGGCCAAATTTACTTTCTGAGTCTTGCTCTAGACCAGATATATCTCACTGGCTAAAATGGGGATAAATTAATGTTATCCTCCGATTTTTATATAGGTATCCAAGCTTTCTGAGTTTGAGAATGACTCAGAAAGTACTTAAACTTTCTACATGTTTTTTCTGTTACTTCAGACTTTTTATGACGAATCGTTTTCGTCACTTTTTTCTAGGATTTGGAATTAACTTTGACTTAAATTAACCTTGTGAGTTTCTAGTCTAATCTAAGAGTCTAGTCTTGACCAACTAATTAACTAGTCGGTCACCTTCTTACTTATCAGTTTTCTTGTAAAGTTCAACTTTACTGAACATTTACTTACTTTCTGAGCATCGTTTTGAAATTGTTTTATTAGTGAATTGTAGTTAACTTGTTCTTACATAACTTAAGCCTCAGAAACTCCTTGGAAAGTTTAACTCTATACAGGCTAACATTTATTTACTTTCTGAGTTTTGTTCTGACTAATCTGAACACATTTCATTGACCAGAAAGCGGTGGCATTAACTTAATGTTATGAAGTTTCAAATTTTTATTATTCAAAGTTTCTCATTTTTTTTTTTAGTCTTAGAAAGTTCTTAAACATTCTAAAGATTTGATCTGATTCTTCAGACTTATTATGAAGAGAAGATCCTTCACTTTCATCTCTTCAACTCCTTGTGAAGTTCAGGTCCACATTTACTTACTTTCTGAGTCTCGTTCTAAATTTTATATAATTGACTTGAAAAGCTGACGAATTATTCTAATACTCCGATTTTCAAATAGTTACAAAACACTTTTTGAATCTGAGAATAACATCAGAATGTGCTCAAGGTGTCTGAACATTTTACCCGATTCTTCAGACTTATGGTAAAATAATTTCATGGATTAACAATGATCAATAAAGGAATTGGAATTAACCTGAGTCTTACATAATTTGACCGTCTGAATGTCCTTGTAAAACTGAATTTTATTGAGGCCTACATCTACTTATTTTCTGAGTCTAAAAATGACTCAGAAAGTGCTCAGACTGTCTAAATATGTTTTTTGATTTTTCAGAATTTTTATGACGAGACGATTTAATTTTTTATTAGACTGTAAAGCGTTTCATGGCCGTTCAAAATACAATCTAAACTGTTTTCCGGGCTTTGAAGCCGTGGTCCAATGGAGTTTCTTCCTGACGTTACGTCTACAGCTGCGGCAGACATTATCAAAGGCGATAAGGCAATGTCTGCGGCAGCTGTAGACGATACGTCAGTAAAAAATTCCATAGGACTAAGGCTTCAAATCCTGGTAAACACTTTAGATTTTATTTCTTTCATCTTTTAAGAAATTGGAATTAACCTGTTTTACATAATTTAACCTTCTGCGAATTTCTTCTAAAGTTCAACTTTCCAGATGCCCACATTTACTTACTTTCTGAGTCTCGTTCTATAGCATTGGCTAGAAAGCTGACAAAATACTCTAATCCTCCGATTTTCAAATAGTTTAGGTTGGTTTAGGTTAGTTAGTTATAATAAAACCTTTTGCGACTGAGAATAACATCAGAATGTGCTCAAAGTTTATAAATATTTTATCTGATTTGTTTAGACTTTTTATGAACAAACCAGTTCATCCATTTTTTTAGGAAGTTGTAATTGACCTGAGCTTTACATAGTTTAACATTCTGAGAGTTTTTATAAAGTTCTTTTTTTTTCCTGAGGACCACATTCACTTACTTTCTGAGTATCGTTCTGACTAAACGTATCTCGTTAACTAGAAAGTGGAGGAATTAATCTAATTCTTTAAGTTTCAAGTGTTTATTCAAATTTTCTGAACATGAGACTAACTCAGAAATTACACAACCTTTCAGAATACTTTACCTTTTTCTTAATTCTAATCGTGGTGAAAGGAATGTACCACCTTTATCAAGAGTGTGGGTTTAACCTGAGTTTTACATAATTTGAACTTCTGAGTTTCAATGTGGACTTTAACTTTGGCGGGTCCCTCAATAATTTACTTTCTGAGTCTCGTTTTGACTAAATCTAAACGTTTTCGGTTGACTAGAAAACAGAAGATTTAGGGTAACCCTCGAAGTTTCAAAATCATTCAACTTTTCTGCCTGAAGTGTGAAAATAACTCAGAAATGGCACAACCTTTCTGAATACTTTATCTTTTTCTTCATTCTTATCGTGATGAAAGGAATGTACTACCGTTATCAAGAGGTTTAACCTGAGTTTTACATAATTTGAACTTCTGAGTCTCAACGTGAACTTTAACTTGGGTGTGTCCCAAAATATTTACTTTCTGAGTCTCGTTTTGACTAAATCTAAACGTATTCTTTTGACTAGAAAGCAGAAGATTTAGGGTAATTCTCTAAGTTTCAATATCATTCAACTTTTCTCTCTAAAGTGTGAAAATAACTCAGAAATTGCACAACCTTTCTGAATACTTTACCTTTTTCTTCATTCTTATCATGATGAAAGGAATGTACTACCTTTATCAAGAGGTTTAACCTGAGTTTTACATAATTTGAACTGAGTCTCAACGTGGACTTTAACTTGGGTGTGTCTCTCAAAATTTACTTTCTGAGTCTCGTTTTGACTAAATCTAAACGTGTTCTTTTAACTAGAAAGCAGATGATTTAGGGTAATTCTCTAAATTCAACTTTTCTCTCGAAAGTGTGAAAATAACTCAGAAATTGCACAACCTTTCTGAATACTTTACATTTTTCTTCATTATCGTGATGAAAGGAATGTACCACCTTTATCAAGAGTGTGGGTTTAACCTTGGTTTTACATAATTTGAACTTCTGAGTCTCAATGTGGACTTTAACTTAGGTGAGTCCCTCAATAATTTAGTTTCTGAGTCTCGTTTTGACTAAATCTAAACGTATTCTTTTGACTAGAAAGCAGAAGATTTAGGGTAATTCTCTAAGTTTCAAAATCATTCAACTTTTCTCTCTGAAGTGTTAAAATAACTCAGAAATTGCACAACCTTTCTGAATACTTTACCTTTTTCTCATTCTAATCATGATGAAGGGAATGTAACACCTTTATCAAGAGGTTAACCTGAGTTTTACATAATTTGAACTTCTGAGTCTCAACTTGAGTGAGTTTCTCAAAATTTACTTTCTGAGTCTCGTTTTGACTAAATCTAAACGTATTCTGTTGACTAGAAAGCAGAAGATTTAGGGTAATTCTCTAAGTTTCAAAATCATTTAACTTTTCTCTCTGAAGTGTGAACTCAGAAATTGCACAACCTTTCTGAATACTTTACCTTTTTCTTCATTCTAATCGTGATGAAAGGAATGTACCACCTATATCAAGAGTGTGAATTTAACCTGAGTTTTAAATAATTTGAACTTCTGAGTCTCAATGTAGACATTAACTTGGGTTAGTCCCTCAAAATTTACTTTCTGAGTCTGTTTTTGCAAAATTTACTTTCTGAGTTTTGGCTAAATCTAAACGTATTCTGTTGACTAGAAAGCAGAAGATTTAGGGTAATTCTCTAAGTTTCAAAGTCATTCAACTTTTCTCTCTAAAGTTTGAAATAACTCAGAAATTGCACAACCTTTCTGAATACTTTACTTTTTTCTTCATTATCGTGATGAAAGGAATGTACCACCTTTATCAGGAGTGTGGGTTTAACCTTGGTTTTACATAATTTGAACTTCTGAGTCTCAATGTGGACTTTAACTTAGGTGAGTCCCTCAATAATTTACTTTCTGAGTCTCGTTTTGACTAAATCTAAACGTATTCTGTTGACTAGAAAGCAGAAGATTTGGGGTAATTCTTTAAGTTTCAAAATCATTCAACTTTTCTTTCGGAAGTGTGAAAATAACTCAGAAATTGCACAACCTTTCTGAATACTTTACCATTTTCTTCATTCTTGTCGTGATGAAAAGAATGTACCACCTTTATCAAGTATGTGGGTTTAACCTGAGTTTTTACATAATTTGAGCTTCTGAGTCTCAATGTGGACTTTAACTTTGGCGAGTCCGTCAATAATTTACTTTCTCAGTCTAGTTTTGACTAAATCTAAACGTATTCTGTTGACTAGAAAGCAGAAGATTTAGGGTAATTCTCTAAGTTTCAAAATCATTCAGCTTTTCTCTCTAAAGTGTAAAAATACCTCAGAAATTGCACAACCTTTCTGAATACTTTACCTTTTTCTTCATTCTTATCGTCATGAAAGTACCACCTTAATCAAGAGGTTTAACCTGAGTTTACATAATTTGAACTTCTGAGTCTCAATGTGGATTTTAACTTTGGTGAGTCCTACAATAATTTATTTTCTGAGTCTCGTTTTGACTAAGTCTAAACGTAAGTAAATTAATCAACTTTTCTGTCTGAAGTGTCAAAATAACTCAGAAATGTCTAATTTTTTCGGTATATTTCATCTAATTTTTCAGAATTATCCTGATGGATTTAACCTGAGATTTATATAAACTGAGTCTAATTGTAAAATTCAACTTTTCCGAGGCCCTCAATATTTGTTCTGAGTCGGTTTTTGACTAAATTGAAAAGTATTCTCTAATCTGTTGACTAGAAAGCGGTGGAGTTTCAAACAATTAACCAAACTTTCTGAGTCTGAGAATAGCTCTAAAAGTACTGAAGCTTTCAGAATATTTACCTGATATCATTATTCTATCAAGGAACTGGAATCAATCTGAGTTTTACGTAATTTAATCCTCTGAGTTTCCGTGTGAAGTTTATGTTTATTGCACTACATTTTCTTTCTGACTCTAGCTTTGTGTAACTCTATCTTATTGACTAGAAACCAGAGTATTTAAAACTGAGAAAGAAAACAAACTGTGAAACATTTTAATAACAACATTTTCTGAGGTTTGTTAAAAATTTCTGAAAAGAAAGAGAACATGAATCCATAAAGTTTCGGGCAAACCCGTAACTATATTTCCTTAAACAAATTTGTCATATACTCATTTACTGACTTTCTGATCCTTCCTGCCTATGAATGTTGAGTTTCTGAGTCTCTTTCAGGTCAAACTTTAAAATTGTTATTAAGTAAGAATTATCGCAGTGGTTTTAGTGTGTAACTATTGAATATTTATATTGCCTTACCTTTAAAAAAGTTCAATCCAAAAAAAAATTTAATGAAATCTACAAGAGAAAAAAAACCAAGAAAAAAGAAGCCAGGTAGGAGGTAACTGTTTTTCATCCACTGGTACGAAAACACTTCACCCTTGCCCTGAAGAAAAAAAAACCAAATTCACCACATCTTCAAACCAAATCATTAGAAAAACTCACTGATAAATTTGACCAACCCGGTATACGGTAGAGCGAAAGTAAAAGTCAAAGGCGTCGCAACGACTGAATTCGGGTGGTTCTTTGATCGCGATGGTACTCTGTCGTTGTGGTGCCGAAGAGGGGCGTTTTACGTAGATTTTCGGAACGCATTTCGGGAAGTACCTGTTTTGGTTTTTTAAAAAGATGAGTTGCCAATTAAGTTTATAACTCGTTTCTTCTGCTTTACTTCCGGCGATTAATGGAGATGAATATTTGATCTAGTTAACGCGGATTTCACGGTGCGTTGTGGTCTGTTTCTTTGAGAATTAAAATTTCTCCGAAGCGAAGTGGATTTTGCCACGATATCGTCAATAATTGGTCTTTGTAACAATACTATCAATGACAAGAAGCACGGAAAAAATAATGGAATATTCCAGTATCCATATATTACGTATAAAGCTTGTTATAGATTTCGGATTTCTTCTTGCAGTTCTTTTTGTCCTAAGTTGACTTGATTTTCTTTCACCATTTCTTTCTTTCATTTATCATCAATTTTGTGCAGGTTTTTTTTTCATAATTCATAAGAATTGCCTACCGCTGTAAAATTAATGGCCTTTATAGGCCTTTAGATCGAGTTGCCAAGACAACTGTGGATTTGGCCAATAGCCAGTCAGCGCTTCATGCATCAAGCTTGATTAAGTTGTAGGCATCTACTAAAACTCTTCGATAGGAGCACGCAGCCAGTAAGGAGTAAGTGGAGGAGTATAATAAAATTTAAATGCCTTTATGGTAATTTGAACACCCGGAAAACGGATATAGTAAACTAGACTGGAACTATATATAACTTTCGATCGACCTTAAAATATATGGGAACCAATGTTTGCGTTACGGTCTTTCCGAAGAATAATTTACCATTAGAATAGTGAGTAACCATTCAGTTGGCAAAAATCGGGGAGAAAGTAGTTTGGTCATGTACGACCAAGATGGCATAGACAGGGTATAATGCTGCATTCAACAATTATTTTCTTTAGCACTTATAAGGCAAATGTATTCATTTTTTGGGCCCCCATGAATTTACATTAGGCGCACCACAAACTTAATCATTGTAATTTATTGTCTAATGATTGGTATTCAACAGAAGGCGATCGAGCAGCGCGCGAAGAACAATTTCTCCTTTTACCATCATCGCGAAGTCGGGAAAGTGTGTAAGTAAGACGCCGTTTACTGCACGTATGCCCAAAGCGTTTTCTTTTGCCATTCCGCCGCGTTACGTAAACAGCCTTCTTACAAAATGAATGGCTTACGTGATGATTTTATAATAATTATTAGTCGGAAGACGCTAACTATTGCGTGATAAAGGTCGAAATCTCATTATTTTATTATGTCATTGGGTCGTCCAAGATTTCACGTACGTGCAGAAAAAAGTAACGGTACGAAAGTAAGGTTTTGTGGGGGTAAATAAATGTATACATCATGTAAATATTTAGTGAGATGTTGTACAGAGCACTTATCGGAACCAAAACGAAGTGTATAGAGCCACGACAGACGGTCTCCAATTTGTCGACCAGCCAAAGCAGTACTGATGAGGGGTAGACCCCGAAACTGGTATGCAGATGGGTTCATCGACAAATTGGTGAACACCTACTCTTTACACTTCGCTTTGGTTCCGATAACCTGCGAGGTACAGGGCAATATGGGCTGCTTCTCGAACTGCGGACCATCTGCCATCCAGTATTATACCTAATACGCTGGTGGAGGTCGCCTGCTCCTGCTCTGTACAACATCTCACCGTTTTTCCGGAGCTCTCTGGCTTTAAGCCGCGAACTCACGATCTCCAATATGTCGACCAGCTAAAGCCGTACTGATGAGGGGTAGATCCCGAAACTAGTATGCAGATGGATTGATCGACAAATTGGTGACCACATAGTCCTTACACTTCGTTTTGGTTCCGATAACCTGCGAGGTACAGGGCAATATGGGTTGCTTCTCGAACTGAGAACCATCTGCCATGCAGTATTTTATCTAATACGCTGGTGGAAGTCACCTGTGCCTGCTCTGTACAACATCTCACCGTTCTTTCGGAGCTTTTTGGCTTTAAGCCGCAAACTCACGATCTCCAATATGTCGACCAGCCAAAGCTGTACTGATGAGGGGTTGATCGACAAATTGGTGACCACCTACTCTTTATGTAAATGTTTCTTTTGTAACCTTTAGGAATATTCCACATCATGAAAGCTTTAAAGAAAAACTATGCTTTTGTAGGCATGCTTAACGAGGTGTTTTGTTGATAAAATGGCGAAGGTATGGTTTTCTGAACTTACTTCTCTGACTTTCACATACAGGGTGACCGTTTTTGGAGTTTAACCGTAGGGATCTCGGTTATTTAAGGAGGTACGAAAAAGGTTAAATTAAGACAAAGTCAATTGAAAGTCTACAAAAATTCGTTTTCAAATTTCGGAATTCCAACTGGTGACGTCAAAAAGTCAAACTTTTCACTTTGACGATGATTTATTGACTATACTCCAGACTATTCTCTCCAACTGGTGACGTCAAAAAGTCAAACTTTTAACTTTGACTATGATTTGTTGACTATAATCCAAACTATTCTCTCCAACTGGTGACGTCAAAAAACCAAACTTTTGACTATGACGATGATTTATTGACTATAAGCCAGACTATTCTCTCCAACTGGTGACGTCAATAAGTTAAACTTTTAACTTTGACTATGATTTGTTGACTATAATCCAGACTATTCTCTCCAACTGGTGACGTCAAAAAGTTAAACTTTTAACTTTGACTACGATTTGTTGACTATAATCCAGACTATTCCCTCCAACTGGTGACGTCAAAAAAATCAAACTTTTGACTTTGACGATGATTTATTGACTATAAGCCAGATTATTCTCTCCAACTGGTGACGTCAAAAAGCCAAACTTTTGACTTTGACGATGGTTTATTGACTATAAGCCAGCCTATTCTCTCCAACTGGTGACGTCAAAAAGTCACACTTTTAACTTTGACTATGATTTGTTGACTATAATCTAGACTATTCTCTCCAACTGGTGACGTCAAAAAGTTAAACTTTTCACTTTGACTATGATTTGTTGACTATAATCCAGACTATTCCCTCCAACTGGTGACGTCAAAAAAATCAAACTTTTGACTTTGACGATGATTTGTTGACTATACGCCAGATTATTCTCTCCAACTGGTGACGTCAAAAAGCCAAACTTTTGACTTTGACGATGGTTTATTGACTATAAGCCAGCCTATTCTCTCCACCTGGTGACGTCAAAAGGCCAAACTTTTGACTTTGACGATGATTTATCGACTATTCTCTCGAACTGGTGACGTCAAAAAGTCAAATTTTTGACTTTGACTATGATCTATTGACTATAAGCCAGACTATTCTCTCCAACTGGTGACGTCAAAAGGCCAAACTTTTGACTTTGACGATGATTTATTGAATATAATCCAGACTATTCTCTCCAACTGGTGACGTCAAAAAGTCAAACTTTTGACTTTGACGATGATTTATTGACTGTAAGCCAGATTATTCTCTCCAACTAGTGACGTCAAAAAGGCAACCTTTTGACTTTGACGATGATTTATTGACTATAAGCCACACTATTCTCTCCAACTGGTGACGTCAAAAAGCCAAACTTTTGACTTTGACGATGATTTATTGACTATAAGCCAGATTATTCTCTCCAACTAGTGACGTCAAAAAGGCAACCTTTTGACTTTGACGATGATTTATCGACTATAAGCCAGACTATTCTCTCCAACTGGTGACGTCAATAAGTCAACATGGTGACACGACGGTGACACAGGACATGTCGAACATGGTGACGTCAATAAGTCAAATTTTTGACTTTGACGATGATCTATTGACTATAAGCCAGAGTATTATCTCCAACTGGTGACGTCAAAAAGTCAAACTTTTGACTTTGACGATGATTTATTGACCATAATCCTGATTATTCTCTCCAACTGGTGACGTCAAAAAGCCAAACTTTTGACTTTGACGATGGTTTATTGACTATAAGACAGATTATTCTCTCCAACTGGTGACGTCAAAAAGCCAAACTTTTGACTTTGACGATGGTTTATTGACTATAAGCCAGACTATGCTCTCCAACGGGTGACGTAAAAAGGCCAAACTTTTGACTTTGACGATGATTTATCGACTATAAGCCAGACTATTCTCTCCAACTGATGACGTCAAAAAGTCAAATTTTTTACTTTGACGATGATTTATTGACTATAAGCCCGACTATTCTCTCTGATCTCTCATCAGTTTAGTTTGTCTCCACATTTTGTGCAGAAAAATCAGTTTTAGTATTTTTTTATTACACTTGCTTATAGGGCACAAAACAGAGGTTTCTCTTGTCCACGTTTTCTTTTCCTTTTGTTTGAAGAGGGATAGTAACTCCACAACTTTGCTATTAATTTTTATTTATATTCTCTTGGTGTTTGGGCTCCTTTTCAATTGCCTTGAGCTTACTAAGAAATTCTTAAAGAATCTGTATAGTCATAAGTTGATATTTATAAATCTGTTTATTGATTGTTGTATTTAGTAATAGAATAACGAATAAATAAAACTACTTCTTATGTCTGTACATTTGATATAACGACTATTTCGTAAAACATATACATTCGTTACTGTCATTCTAATACAAATAAAAAAATATTAAATAATACAAATAAAAAAAATACAAAGTCCTGACTAGGTGTCCACATATATATAAGCAACTGTTGACTCTCCCCTGTCACTTAATGACCTTCACCCCCCAATCCTCCTTAATCATATCACTGGCTTTCTCCCCTATCATAATGGTGGGCGCGTTGGTATTCCCGCTTACAATTGTCGGCATTATCGACGCATCAGCCACCCTCAATTTGCCCACCCCATAAACCCTTAACCTCGCATCTACCACCGAATCGGGGTCCGAGGACGGCCCCATCTTGCACGTGGACGTCGGGTGGTAAATGGTAAAAGTGAAATGCCTCATGCTACACTCCCAGTACTCGTCCGAATCGAACTCGTAGTCTCTACATCCAGGAAACGGAATTTTGTGCGGTCTGGAACCGAATTTCTGGAACGCTTTTGTTGCTGACACGTTCAGCGCTATCCTAATTCCTTCAGTGAGCACCTGGATGTCTTCTTTGTGCGTAAAGTAGTTGGGGATGATGTCCGGGTGGACCATGGGGTCTTTGGATTTGAGTTTGATCCAACCGGTACTTCTAGGTCGCAGAAGAAGCGGTAGAATCGTCCAGGTTTCTGCATTTTTGAGCGGTTTGTATACTGTGTTGTAGACGCTGTCACGAAGCCCTGTGATCTTACGAACCTAATCAGAAAATGCCCTTAATAAGTTAAGGCTGAAAGAGACAGATAAAAAGCAGTACCTGATCAGGGTCACTGTTGATACTGCTTGGGGCGAAGTGAAACTGAATATCCGGCCACGTGCCAGATTCAGGGGCGTACTTCGTGTTAACAAACGCTAGGCCTTCGACACCTCCTAGTGACGTCATTGGACCTCGTTCCCTTAATATATATTCCATTGCTACTTGCATTGTCTGATATCTAGAAGAAAAAGAATCAGGGGTCTGAATAACTGATGGAGCTAGTAAGTAGTACCTGGACTTGGTAAAAGTTACTGGTTCGTCAACGATAAACGTAAGTCCTCCTAAACCGATGTGATCCTGAAGATTGTGGCCCACTTTAATGTCGCTTATTACCGGTATTTTTAACTCTTCCAAATCCTCTCTTGGACCGACCTGGAAAATGTTTAAAACTTTCAGTCAATGGAAGAAATGAAGTGCAGCATGCCTTATAAAAAAAAAAGAAGTTGCTGCTCCTTAACTTCTTTTTTTAAGGAAATATGCCCATAAAGTTTGGGCTTGTTTCCAACTGCCTATAGGTCACTAAAAGATGGCAGTACTCGGTAAAGCTTTGGTATTCTATTCGTACATATTTTTATCGTTCTCTTTAAATAAGTATCAACGTCGTTTGTGTGTGGAATAACCAAAGAAATGTCAAGTAAAGTTGGTAAGTACTTACTCCACTCAGCATCAAAATATGGGGACTGCCTATAGCACCGGCACTGAGCACTACTTCCTTTTTGGCTTTCACGTATTGGGGCCTATCGTTTCTCAGAAATTTAACTCCCATCGCCATCTTGGTTTTTGGGTCTATGATCACCTTGGTGGCTTGGGCGTACATGGCAATATGCAAATTGGGCCGATTCCTGACCGGTCTCAGAAAGGCCTTGGCGGTGGAGCATCTGGAACCTCTTCTTATGGTACCTGTTTATGTAATTTATTAGTATTAATTTGGGGGTGTTTATTTGCAAAATTCGTCTAGTTGGCTGTGAAATGTCAAAAGAAAAGGATAAAAGAATGAATGTTCATTTACTTTGATTATGTTATCTTTTTCTGTCAAAAACTCATAGCCTTCTAGATGGCGTTTTCTAATGAATCCGAACATTTATTGTTTGGGTAAATTACCAGTTAATAAAAACTAACATATCCCTCTTTCTCTAATGGACATACCCTGCGAAAGCATAAACCCCGTCTGCAACTCTCCGTTGCAGTCCCTGTTTTGGTAGCCCAGTTCCTTGCCCGCTTGCAGGAAGGCGATACTCAGTGGCGTGCGCCAAGGGGACTCTTGTACCGTGAGGTATCCCCCGGTGGAGTGATAGGGCGATTTGGCCAGGTACGGGTTTCTGTTGTCCTCCGACTTGAGGAAGTATGGCAACACGTCGTCGTAAGCCCATCCTGGGTTGCCCTGTTCCGCCCAGTAGTCGTAGTCGTGGCGGTTGCCGCGGGCGTAAATCATGGCGTTTAGAACACTCGAACCTCCGAGAACCTGAAAAAGAATCTGTTTTAGACTGCTGCCAATTTTCGTTTTTTTTTTTTTAATTTGTTTGAGCTGGAAGAAAGAAACAAGTTTATTTTTAAGTTATAGATAAATACTAGTCTGCCTACATCAATGAGTTTTAATGATGAAATAAATAGTCAAGGGCAGTTAGTTACTGACCACCTGAAGCAACATTTCCGGGGGCGACCTCTGTTGGAGAAACCTTGAAACATACTTTGCTACAATAGTTACACTATTTTTTAATATTAGTTTTCTGCTTGAGCTACATTTTTATTGAAACAGAACTTATTTCATAGTTCAGTGAGTTAAATTAATCATAATCTAACAGAAAATTTGTTCTCAATTCATTTAGTCTTTCTGTTGCGTCCTTTTTAGTTCCAGTATTCTATTTCCATTAGTTTTTATTCACTTCAATTGTATTTTTGCTCCTGTTTATTTGAAAAACGTTTCGTTTGTTAAGAGCAAAAAATGTGTCATTAAAGAATGACGCTTCAGTACTCTCGTTTTCTTTTTTAAGGAATTATTTAATACATACACTGTTATATTAGACTGCTATGTCAGAACTACTTTAGATTCATTCAATAAAAAAAAACTAGAGAAAGTTATATTGGAATGGCCGGCATGTGTTTGACGATCCGCAATAATAATAACCACCGGCGAAACCGACATTTTTAATCACTCGAGGTGGCAACATTAATACTGGCTGTTCAATAATACAAACCATCAAGTTGACTATGAATATTTGATAACAACTTCCTCCTTTTCTCTCAACAACTCAAAGCCAACTTGATGACTATTATTATTAAATATGTAGACAATAGAAGATGATTGGTAGTGACTTACTTTTCCTCGGGGCCAGTTACATCTATCCCCAATCATGGCCAAACAATACGGGGAGTCGGTAGGTGGGGTGGTTTGGTACATCCAGTCATGTTGTGACATCTGCATGTAGCTAAAATGGGGTTCGATTAATATTTTAGAGACCCAGATTTATGTCTTTTTTTTTCAAAGAGAAGAGCTTTCAAAAGAGAAGAAAACAAAACTATTTAGTTATGAGTAACTAAAGTGATTATGCGACAAAAAGTTGCGTAAAAACCTGTTTTTTTTTTAAGCAAAAATGAATACTTACCCACTCAAAGTTGGTATATCAGTGACTTCATTCTCATCCCCACCGGCTTCCAGTAACAAAACTGTCCAACTCTCCACCTCAGAAAGGCGAGACGCCACCACCGCTCCTGCCGATCCACCACCTACCACTATAAAGTCGTACGTAGGTCGTACCTAAAAAAAATTAAAAAAAAATGTGCTCAGTTTTTAAAAATAGAGCTTTGTACAAGTTTTTTGCTTTTGGAATATAACAATATTAATATTTGTTATTTTAAAAATTTTAAAAAAACAATAAGTTTGGCCCTTAATTTGAATACTGTAAAGCTCTCAGGATAAACCATGTCTAAACTAATAATGAGAATTGCTTTTAATGTCGATTATGACGTTATAAAGTTACCCTTATCTTTGGGCAGTTTCAAAAAAAAATATTTTTTTTTCTATTTTTGATCGAAATGAGGTTAACCAGAGTCAGACAGTCCTTTAAGTGAATTTTTTAATAGTGGCAAAAAAGTTGATTTTGGAAGTACCTAAAAATCGACTACTGTCAGGCCTTTCTCCGAAACTGTTAAACCAATAGGACTTTCGTTATTGGGAAATGAAAGAGGTCATCAAGAAGAATACAAAACTGTTAAACTCAAAACAATTCACTCCAATCGGTCCACTCTTTCTAAAGTTATAGGCCGTCAAAGTTGAAAATTTCGAAAAAAGCGGGAATACCCTTTGATCAATCTCGAAAAAATCTCGGTAATCTTGTTTTGCTGTTTTTGATCATACTGAGACAATTTTATTCCTCTATGAACGTAACGAAGTTAATATGAATCAGAGTAGTACTGTAAATAAGTTTTTTAAAAAGGGTCAAAAAGTCGATTCTAAAAGTGCCCAAAAACCGATCTATCTCTGAAACTATTGAATCAATGAAACTTTCGTTGTTAGGAATTGAAATCAGACATCTAGAAGAACAAAAAACTATTGAGTCACTCCAATCAGTCCACTCTTTCTAAAGTTATAGGCCGTCAAAGTGGGGAACTGCGAAAAAAACGAAAATACCCTTTGATCAATCTCGAAAAAATTATGGTAATTTTTTTTCGCTGGTTTTGCTGTAAATAAGTTTTTTGAAAGTGGTCAAAAAGTCGATTTTAAAAGTGCCCAAAAATCGATCTATCTCTGAAACTATTGAGCCAATGGTACTTCCGTTACTAGGAATAGAAATGAGACATCAAGAAGAACAAAAAACTGTTAATTCACTCCAATCGGTCCACTTTTTCTAAAGTTATAGGAGGTCACAGCTCAAAATTGCAAAAAAATAAAAAATACCCCACCTGTACTCAATTTCGAAAAAATCACGTTTATTTCGGGCAGATTGAATCCGCTTTTTCAATCGGATTGAAGAGCCATTTACTGAATCGAGTTTTTATCTTAAATATTTTATTTGAATCGAAGAATCGGCCTAGATGACTCGAAAAAATGAAAAGAGACAGAGAATACAAATAAAAAGAAAAATACTAGGTTTTGTGATCTGTTTGTAGCTGTCAATGTGTTTATAGTAATTCAAAATTTACTGCAATTTGTTTTAATAATTAATATTTATATTTATGTATTTGCAACAAAATTTATTCTCAAAAAAATATTTGTTAGCTCAAATCGCCGATTAGTTGTTACAAACAGCTGTTAAATGCCAATTTTTAAATTTCAATCAGTCAATTTAAAATTTCGATCCCGTTTATCTCGTTTCCTATTTACAATTTTAATCGGATCCAGCATTTCAATCTGGTTTTTTTTTCAGGATTGACTAGTCGATCCTAATCGTTAATCTACAACGTTTATCTCGCCATTTTTGCCGCAGTTTGTTCGAACAGATTGAACAAGCCGATCGAACCTACCCGAGATAAACGTACTGAATGATGGTATTGTTACCCCCGACCGTCGGTCCACAGACATTGGGGTCGAAGCGGCAACGCCGAGCGCCGACCGCCACCCCGGAAACCCATCTAGAATAAACGAGAACGAGAACTAGGAACAGTCGCCTCCGTTCTCGAGAGTGTGTTCAGGCCGGGGATATAAACCAGCGAGCTGCGCGAGATGCGAATTATTAGTAGAGAGTAATTGTGTTTTAATCGTGATTTAATAGTTAAAAGTAAATAAAAGTTAATTGTTGGAACCCGTATCTTGTAAGAATATTTTTCAGTTTTTTCAATCAAGTCGATTCTAAAAGTACCTCAAAATCGATCACTTAATTAGTCTTTCGAAACTATTGAACCAGTGGAACTTCCGTTGTTGAGAAATGATAAACGACATCAAGAAGAACAAAAAACTATTGGATTCACTCCAATCGGTCCACTCCGTCCGATTTGAAAATTAAGAAAAAATAAGGAATATACCCCCCCCCCCCTTTTGAATATTTTGAAAAAAAAATGATTTTTTTGTGCTGTTTTTGATTATAATGAAACGTTTTTGTCGTGAGAACTGCTTTTTCCCCCAAAGAAGCACTAAAAGCGCTGGCAAGAAACTTATATTGACCGGGGAATTCTAATGAAAATTCCTTTGGTGGGGAAGAAGCCAATTCGTCACTACTTTGGCCCAGTTTATTCCCGAAATCTGAATATTCTGATTTTTCGCTAATAAGTTAACTTCTCGTTGGACGCCAAATTATTTACTAACATCAAAGGAAAAATAACTAAAACCCTTGCAAGTACTTTAGTATTTGCAGCTAAATCTGTCACAACTAATTTTATAAAAGGAGATTTGCAAGAGCCACACCGAGAATTTCCAACAGAAAATTATTCAAAATACAGCACAATGAGCTGCGTTGAGTTATTTGAATTATTTTTCTCCGATGACGTGCTACAAAATATAATAATAGAAACAAAAAATTATGCTTTATAGAAAAACTGCCCCGACCCACAAATAACCAATGAAGAACTAAGAGCGTATTTGGGAATTCTTATTTTGAGTGGTGTCTTGCCATCAAAATGGATTTAAATTATAAAAATAGTTACTCATAATTTTAAGATTTTGCTCAAAAACCAATTACTTTTTACTTTTGTGCTGTTGCTTTTTACTAGTGAGGTTACGCCTAAAGGTCCCATATGGAAACACCTTGTTTTTTTGTTAAGTTAAAGAAAAAAAAGTGTTTTATGGGCTAAATATCTTAAATTAAAGTGTTTAATGCATGTTTATATTAAAATTGTGCTTTTTTTCAAAAATTTTTATTTATTGGCGTTAATGGGTTAAACGCGCAGAATTAACAATCTGCAAAAGAAACCAAAAACATGTTTTTGGTACGCAAGAATAACACTCTGAAAACCTCTGAAGCCTTTGCTCAGTTTATACAACACATTTACAACCAGATAAAATCTTAATCGTACCCACTCTAGCGCAAACTCCCAACGCGATCGCGGCGCGAATAAATGTTTTTCCTACAAGAGTGCGGTAAAGAGACTTTACCGCACGCATTTGCATGCGGGAAGTAGCACTTTACCGCACGTGTGCTAACAAGCTAAGAAAGTAAGTGACCCTTAACACACAAGCGTGAAATGTTGCAATCACGCCTGTGGTTTAGATTGTGATCGTTGGTTATTTGACCATTTAGTTAACTATCTTTCATGCAACTGGGCCTTAATGAGATATATTAATAGAAAAGTAACTTTCTTTGGCAATTCTGCTCCCACTTTGAATGCTCGCCCTGGTAAAACCCCAAGAAATCATTTGAGTACAGGGACATAATTTAGTGTCTCACCCATTTTAATCCTTTCCTATTCTGATTTCAAGAAAAGTTTATTTGCACCTTCTATTAAAGCCACAAGAGGATTGATGAGATCTTTTTTGCCTCAAATGTGACTCTTTATGACGTAGCGATTTTTCTTATATGGAATGATGCAAATTTTTAAGCTAAATCGAAAGATCCAAAGAAGCTGTTTTAACATATAACCTAACATAATTTCTGATATACAGGGTGACAAAATCATTGAATGTCCAGAATCATTTTATCATTTCCTACCCAGGAATTTGTGTCCTTCCTATTTTGAATTAAAAAAAGGGCTTTCTACTACTGCCTTGAGAGGACGAGAAATCTGACAGATACAAATGCTTTAATCTATATCGCTAAAGCCAGAGAAGCTGATTAGAAAATACTTACTATTATACAGGGTGTTCCAAAAGTAAAGCTATACGTTAAACATTACATGTTAATGGAAAAATAAATCCACGTTTGTTATATAAACTCTAGTTCAAAAATGTTTCATTACGAGTGCATGGGTGTTGAAATAAACACCCTGTATACCCCGCCACCAGTAACATCAAAAAGTCGTTTTCTGTACTAATAAAAAAATAAAGAAAATTTTAATAAAAAGAATAATTTTTAATGCTTTTCTAGAAAGAATATTGTAAGGTATTCCTGTTCCTCACACAAAAATAGGGCACAATGTTCATATAAACGTAACCCGCAAACGCCTCGTCTCCGAGATACAGGGTATTGAATTTAATTTATTTTCTTTATAGCTCTTAGAGTTTTTGAGATCTTAACTCAAATTTTGAATACAGGTAACCATTTATTATCTACATCGTTGGATATACCAACCGCAATTTAGAAGTTTTCTTGCCTCTTGCGTCCTTGCCTTAATTCCCATCGTTTTCGAGAAATTTGCAAAAATGTCTAGAAATGCTCATAATTTTTCCATAAGTGACACTTTTTCATCAGTATCTGGGAATTTAAATTCAAACGCAGAAAACAGCCATTTCTTATGGAAAAATTAAGTGCATTCCTAAACACTTTTGCAAATTTCTCGAAAACGGTGAGACATAAGACAAGCATGCAAGAGGCAAGAAAGTTTCTAAATTGAATAGAGAATTCAAACTTTTAAGAACAAAACAATCAGTGGCGTGTTACAAAAAAGTTTCTGAGGGTTCAACTCGAGAAAAAATAAGACCCTGTGTCCTAATGGTTACCTATATTCAAAATTTGAGTTAAATATCTCAAAAACTCTAAGAGCTATATCTAGAAGAAACGACCTTTTAAAATCTCGTTAGGTTTTAAATTTCGGCTAAGGCATTTCCGAGATACAGACCCCCAAAAATGACAAAAAAATTTTGCTGTATCGATCTTTTCTGTTAGCAGTTTAGTTGAAAAAGGTCTAGCGAAGAACGCCGGTTCCTCTTGGACCAAAACGTAAGGCTTTTTCCTAAGAAAAACATGTTTCATGACAACTTCAATCCCGTATGAACGTAACAAACTTAATACGAGTCAAAGTACTACCGCAATAAAGTTATTTAAAGGTGGTAAAAAAGTATTTTCCAAAAGTGCCTCAAGATTAGAGAAGATACTCTGTTAAAGTCAGATTTCGAACGCCTACTTGATATCAATAACAAGTGAATGGCTTATTTTTTGGTCACATGAACCTTGATCCTAAAGGCAACTGTTTTCTTACATTTTCTTAGGTTCTGTCAACTGTCAATACAAGCCAAAATGTTTCAGTTTTGATCAAAAATTTCGGAAAAAGTTATCTTAGAACCAAAAATGTGTCAGTTATATGTGAAAAATTCAACATTTACCAATTTACGGTGCGATATTGTGCAGGAGCGCTCTGCATTATTTGATATCGATATTTAAACGAAATTTTCGAAAAACTCAATTCGAATGAAATTAACCTCGAAAGAGGTTTTTTAAAAAATGATCCAAAAACGCGATTTTAAAAGTGCCTAAAAATTGACCTCCGAAGGGGTCTATCTCCGAATATAGTACAAATTGGTGACCACCACGCGATTTACCAATTTGGAGAAAAAAATTAACGGATTTCAAAGTATTGTGTTTTCATTTTCAGTATTAAATTATTAACAGTTTATTTTTTTTATTGCTATATTATACCGGGTGAGAGATGTATGTAACAGCCCAGCGTTTCCACAATTTTATTTTAAAAATTGGAAATTTGGAGGTGATAAATAAGTCGTAAATGTGCTTGAGATTCCGTTTCAAGCACTTAGGCACGACTTCCGGTTTAACCGGAAGGACTGCCATAATTCTTTTTTTTAATGGAACACCCTGTATATTTGTTTATTTTCGGATTCCCCGTCGAATTCTAAGTTATTAACATGTAACATAATGTATCCCTATCTCTTACCGTTTTCGAGAAAATCGCGCCCGAACTTTCCATATCATCAATATTAAATATGGATTTTTATGGAAACAAATGAACATTGATTAGGTTAAAATTCACATTTATTTTTGATGATATGGAAAGTTTGAGAACGATTTTCTCGAAAACGGTAAGAGATAGGCATACATTGTGTTACATGTTAATAACTTAGAATTCGACGAGGAATCCGAAAATAAACAATTATACAGGGTGTTCCATTTAAAAAATAAAATATGGCAGTACTTTCGGTTAAACCTAAAGTCGTGCCTAAGTGCTTGAAACGAAATCTGAAGCACATTTACGACTAATTTATCACCTCCAAATTTCAAACTTTTAAAATAAAAATTGTGGACACACTGTTACATACAGCTTGTGTCACCCGATATAGTTGATGATCTCACCTTAAGAACATTTACAGGATGTGATTCGGGATCGAAGGAAATATACTGCATGAACATCAGGCCAGCGGCAAAGACTGGGACAAGGCCCAGAATGGCCACGGGATTAAAGGACAGTCCCACTGCATAGCTGGCCACTTGTCCAGCTACTGCCAAAAAAGACATGGCGAAAAATGAATGGCACTTATAATATGATCATTTTCTTAATTCAGATCCACATTCCTATGTTTATCTCCTGGGATAGGATTTTCGGTGTGTAGTTTCTTATGGAATTCTTCTTCACTGGGTAGTTGAGCAACTAAAATATATTAAAAAATATATATATACACTGTCTTTAAAAGTATGAGAACGCTAAAATATTTCGTAGAGACTTAAGAACATTTTCTAAAATTTTGTACATTGGAATTACTTGGTGATTTTAATTTTAAGTTCAATTTATTTAACACTTTACTTAAGCTTTCAAATATCAGATTTTGTAATGAAAATTAGTGTCAAGAATCAAATAAGAATAAAAATCTGATATTTGGGGGTTCACACTATTGCACTTAAATTAAATTTCCTCAAATGGTCTGAGATATTTGAGCGTTCCCTTACTTTTAAAATTCATATATACCGTATACAGGGTGTCAATAAATAATTGCGAAAAATGCATGCATGCATGCATGCATGCACATGCAAGCAAGAGATAGAACCTGCCACCCTTCAAGGTGCAATCAAACAAACTCCCCACGCGATTTTCCACAAAGTATCACTCTCTCAATTTTTTCACAGTTATTTCTTTGCACCCTGTATTTCGCTCTTGGAAACCAAACCTAAGACATACATTTTGGTTTTCGACAGCACTCTTAATATACAAATTGTGTTTTAAATAGTGTTCGTATTGGACAAGTGCGCAGTTGTGCTCGCTCATACACCTTCTAATTTTCGGGCAGTTTTCTTGCGGCAGTTGTTTTGTGGTGAACTTATCCGTGGGTGTGGTGTTGTATCTTCAAACGGATTATTCAATAGTTTACGGGATACCTACTACTTGACCAACTCACCTTACAATGGCCTCCTTCCTCTTGCTCTTCCAACACAAATCGGCGAAATTCCGGTCCTGATGCGGAACTTTGAGGCTGAATCTGCTGTCGGTTTTGTTGTTTGACTCTTTGTACTTTTGGGGCCCGGGATCGGTTCTGCCCATCTCATTCGGTCAGAGACGTGTGCGAACGATCTACAAGAGTAAAAGAATTGTGAACTGTTATGATAATGGTGCACTGGTGGCTTTAAAGACTAAAAGGGATCGAGGACGGCGGTACTTATCGTATTTAAGAATGCTGGAGAGAAATCTATCACCATCATACAAATTTGTCTGCAATTAGCTGCAGTTGATTGAAGAGCCAACAAGAAAGCTACTGTTTCGTGAAGATGTCTATAATGGGATTAATTATGGCCGTGCGTTACCGAGTGATGGATGGTTATTGTTTTTATCTTCTAAATGAGGCCTCTAAAGCATCTTTATGGTGCTAAACTCCAAGAAAAACGCTCGAAAGCCAGAAAAGAGTTCCAGTAAACTCGGCCAAAAAAAAATTGTTTGAAAACTTCTCATATTTAGGTTGTTCTAGCACTTACGACATATTTTCGGAGAATTAACTGTTCTGTCTGCTCAGTTTATGTTGTCTAAAAAGGTTTTTTTATTTTTAGTATATCTTATTTATATTCTTGTTATGCCAAAAACGTATGTTTACATTTGTTGTTAGATTTACTCTTAAAATTAGTCGCGATCTTCTATAAAGGATTGTACTTTTTTTGTCAATTTTTGGTCAATTTGGCGGATTTTGCATAAAAAACGTGAAAATAATTTCGACTTTGTGTTTTGCAAAAATCCTTTTTTCATATTTCCGAAGTAAAGTTTTGAGGTTCCACTATAATAGTGGCTAATTTTATACCCATAAGAAGAGAAACTAATTATTTTAGTAAAATAAAATGCGAGACAAAAGTCCATAAATGAAAAAAGCTATAATTTCAAATATAGAGTATGTTTCCACAGAATAAGTCTGTAAACATTTATTGCTTATTGGCCTTGACAGCAGGGTTACCATGCCAACCAGGAACTCGGCCAATAGAGATTCGTCGTCCATTAAGTTAAGCTCAAAAAATTTGAGGGCTTGCCCATAAAATTAAATTGTTCAATGGAATCTTTTTTTTTCTTAGTAATGACTTGGTGTGAAGTTTATATTATTCATTTATTTTTATGATTTGGTATGTATATCATCCAGTTGAAGCACTTTTACTGTTTGTTAATGATAAAGTCTGAAAATAAACGTAGAAACCGTACTTCTTGGGCTCAGAACTTTAGAAACAAAAGTTCTTATTAAAAGTACTTATGTACATTTTCAAAAAAAAAAAATCGGAAAAATGTTTTTGCTCCTTTTGATCAGAATGGCAGGTTTGCAATCACCCCACAAACTCAATTCGAATGAAATTACCTCTAACTCACCTACAGAATATAAAAATGGTCTAAAAACGGGATTTTAAAAGTGCCTAAAAATCGACCTCCGAAGGGGTCTATCTCCGAAAATATTGCTTCTACGGAACTTCGAATGGTGGGATGTGAAAGAGGACAAAACAGTCGAATTCATTCCAATTCGTAATCCAAGCCCAGGTCAGTCCAAGTCGTAATATTTGGACATTTTCAAAAAAAATCGGAAATTTTTTTTCGCTGTTTTTGAGCAGAATGGCTTGGTTGCAATCCTATAAGAACGTAACGAACTCAATTCGAATGAAATTAACCTCAAAAGAGGTTTTTTTAAAAATGGTTCAAAAACGCGATTTGAAAAGTGCCTAAAAATCGACCTTCAAAGGGGTCTATCTCCGAAAATATTCCACCTACGGAACTTCCGATAGTGGGATGGGAAAAAGGACATCAAGAAGAGGACAAAACAGTTGGATTCATTCCAATTGGTCCAGGCGTTCTCAAGTTACAGGATGAAAGTTGAGAATTGAGAAAAACGTCGTAATACTCCCCCCTTTGGACATTTTCAAAAAATAATCGGAATTTTTTTTTGCTGTTTTTGAGCAGAATGGCTTGGTTGCAATCCCATAAGAACGTAACGAACTCAATTCGAATAAAATTAACCTCGAAAGTGGTTTTTTAAAAAATAATCCAAAAACGCGATTTTAAAAGTGCCTAAAGACCTCCGAAGGGATCTGTTCACCGAAAATATTGCACCTACGCAACTTCCGATAGTGGGATGTGAAAATGGACATCAAGAAGAGGACAAAACAGTTGGATTCATTGTAATCGGTCCAGGCGTTCTCAAGTTACAAGATCCATTCCAATTGGTCCAGGCGTTCTCAAGTTACAGGGGGTCAAAGTTGAGAATTGAGAAAAAAGTCGTAATATTCTATCCTTTGGACATTTTCAAAAAAAAATCGGAATTTTTTTTGCTGTTTTTGAGCAGAATGGCTTGGTTGCAATCCCATAAGAACGTAACGAACTCAATTCGAATAAAATTAATGAGGTTTTTTTAAAAATGGTCCAAAAACGCGATTTTAAAAGTGCCTAAAAATCGACCTCCAAAGGGGTCTATCTCCGAAAATATTCCACCTACGGAACTTCCGATAGTGGGATGTGAAAAAGGACATCAAGAAGAGGACAAAACAGTTGGACTCATTCTAATCGGTCCAGGCGTTCTCAAGTTACAGGCGGTCAAAGTTGAGAATTGAGAAAAAAGTCGTAATACTTTTCAAAAATGTTCAAAAAAAAATCGGAGATTTTTTTTTGCTGTTTTTGAGCGGAATGGCTTGGTTGCAATCTCATAAGAACGTAACGAACTAAATTCGAATAAAATTAACCTCGAAAGTGGTTTTTTAAAAAATGGTCCAAAAACGCGATTTTAAAAGTGCCTAAAAATTGACTTCCGAAGGGGTCTATCTCCGAAAATATTGCACCTACGGAACTTCCGATAGTGGAATGTGAAAAAGGACATCAAGAAGAGGACAAAACAGTTGGACTCATTCTAATCGGTCCAGGCGTTCTCAAGTTACAGGCCGACAAAGTTGAGAATTGAGAAAAAGTCGTAATACTTTTGGACATTTTCAAAAAAAATTCGGAATTTTTTTTTTTTTGGTTCTTTTTGAGCAGATTGGCTTGGCTGCAATCCCATAAGAACGTAACGAACTCAATTCGAATAAAATTAACCTCGAAAGAGGTTTTTTTAAAAATGGTCCTAAAACGCGATTTTAAAAGCCTGACCTAAAAATCGACCTCCGAAGGGGTCTATCTCCGAATATATTGCACCCACGGAACTTCCGATAGTGAGATGTGAAAGAGGACATCAAGAAGAGGACAAAGCAGTTGGATTCATTCCATTCGGGCCAGGCGTTCTCAACTTACAGACGATCAAGGTTGAGAATTGAGAAAAAAGACGTAATACTCCCCCCCCCCCTTTAGACATATTAAAAAAAAATTCGGAAAATTTTGTTTGCTGTTTTTGAGCGGAATGACCACTTTAGGGGTTATCTTCAAAATTATTGCACCTACGGAACTTCCGATGGTGTGAGGTAAAAAAGGAACAAAATGAGTTCTAAAACAAAGTATTTTTTATTTGAACACACTTTATGTTTATCAGAATCGTAGATAAAGCGTTCAAAAATGTGATACAGGTCTTGCAATGCTTGTTTAATACTCACCCATCTTTTTAGTTTCTATTCCACTCCCGGAAATACTTTTGCAACATATTTTAGTTCTTTCTTATGTCTTCACTGTTCTATTATTATAGCCGTTGCATATGAGGCATGAACTAACTACATATAATTGTTATTGTTACTAAAAATTCGTTTCACATATTTTGTTTACTCAAATGCAAACCACCACGACTAATCTAATATTGTGAAGTCATTAATTAATATCTGAATCTGAAGACGTTAGCCTTGTCAACCTTACAAATCTAGTTTTCCTTATATAGAAACAGGCATTCAAGCTCAATAGGAACGATTTAAATAAACGAAGAAGACAAACAATGAATTTTACATAAGAACAGTTGCAGGCACAGACAATGCGGTCTTGTGAGTATTAGGCACAATGTGCTAATTACTGGAATACTCTAGCTTTCCAACAGAAAATTGAACTACATGAACAAAAGCAATAATCGTTATTTAAATAATGCGTAATTATATAACGAAAGAAGAAATCTGTCTACTTTCGAGGTTTCGAATAAATTGTTGTTGAGCTTTAAAGATTCTTCTTCATAAAAGAAATATTTGTTTCTTCAACTACTTTTTGCTTTTTAATAGGAAAACAAGTGAAGCTCTGGCTAAATCACAGTGTCAATGCTGATGGAGGTCTACAAAATTTGAAGATAAATGAGAGTAGTGTTACGATGTCAATTCGAATTTGTACCTAATAAGAAATCGTAACTTCCCCCTTATGTGTTTCCAACTTTTACCTAAACTAATCACCAACCTTGCCAAGAACTAGCTTCCATCACGTACCCATTACCATTGTGTAGCCTGGACAAGCACATTATGTTGCACTCTTGAGGTATTATATGAAACCTATTGCAGAAAAAACTCACTTCCTGGTTCACAAATTTGACAACACTAGTCTACGCAAACTGTAGTAGAAGCAGAAACAGAAGAAAGGCGAAGCACTTGCTTTTCTTTCACCGGTGAAATTTGACTTGCCGTTTCTTCGGCTCGGCTCTCGACAATCGTACGTGCTTTGATTCGCGGCAAAATGAAGAAGAAAGAAGGAGGAAGTGCTTTGGCGATGAGCTTTATGCAGAAATAATTGCACACGTGAGTGTTGTAATAGTTTAATAACTGATAAATATTGTCGCTGATGGAAATTTCCAGCGTCCACTCAAGGAGAGCCCAAGACCAGTTTCCATCAAATACAAATTGCTAGGATATTTCGGATAACATCTTCGATTAAGCAACGACAGTAATTATTATTGGTTCTCTAACGAAATATTTGAACAAACAAGAAATGTCCATCAAAGACATTACCAAGCAACAGATATAATCACTTAGGTAACCCGAAGAAGTGAAAGTGGAGGCATGGCCAAGTGCGCGCCTTCGATGAAGATAAGGAAAGTGGTGGCGATTATTAGGTCTTTACAACGACCTAGAATTAAAGCATTCATTTCTGTGAGATCATAAAAATGTCAAAAAGTGCACAATTCTTCAATGGCTCAAAATGCAGCTCTTCTACTTTTTTACCTTTTAATACCAAACTTCGTATAACTCTCACCGAAGGCAATGGATGAGATGCACCATTTTGATTTCCTACTTTTAGTTTTTGAATTGGATGAGCTGCTCTATATTATAGTAAACCTATTTTTTTTATTTTTATTATATAAATCTTTACCAAACGTTAAACTGCCTAAGTTCAGTTGCAGGAACTATGAGGCAGAGATAAAGAGTAGACTGAGGTACATAAATGTACTCTGATAGTGGTCATTCCAGCAATCTGTTTTTCTAGCTCTTCTCATTTAAAAATTATCCAATCAGGATTAATTTTCCAAGCAGGATGCTTGGAGGAGTACAAGCAGGACTTAGTTTCTTCTTATTATCAAACTACATATCGTCGTTCTATAAGTGATACCTCGTAACTACAAAATTAGGCATTTTCTGTTTTTGATTTGTATGCTTGTATTAAGTTAAACAATCATCCACATTTTTTTAAATGTAAAATGTTTAAGAACATCTATTTTTGAGATATAAATGCAATTTTGCCAACAAAACAATATGTTCGTTAAAATTACAACGTTTTTTGGTCACGCTAAAAAGTGGCAATATTTTAGTTGCGAGGTATCCCGTATAGATCGACGATATACAAATACTTACCACTATTAGTGTAAACAACAATAAAACACAACACTGACAATAACTCTCTTTTCAAGTTAAGTGGTTTCGTTGAATGTATGAATGAATCTACTTGAACCTGAACTTGTGCGGTTAACTTATAAATGGGTACCGCAGGAGTGACTTTGGCTGTTTCAGCATAATGCCGAAGTACCTACTGCTAGAGAAAGTGGTGGTTAGATGAAATTTTGATATTATTGCCCATTATTGGCTTCATAATTCAGACATAACTGACATGTTTAATTTTTATGGGCAGTACAACTAATCATCCGATCGACGTTTTACTGAAGGCCGTAATTACGAAATCTGAGTGTTATTATAGTGGCTTCACTATAGGTATCATGATCTTCAATATTATGTTGTGTGGCATGTGCTATTGAATTACCTACTCATTTTATGGTTTCCTATTAATAACAAAATAACTTTCCAATTATTTTATACATGATTTTGCAATCTACTTCCTGCCACGATTTTCATTGTTAGGTCAGCAATTTCACTGGCGATGGCGCTTGCTGAATGGTAAATCTTCATTTCACTCGCGCCTCTGAATCTCATGATAATGAAAGTGTTGTATTAAGTAACAAGAACTTTGTAATGAGGGTTTTAATTAAAAATTAGAACTACTTCAACATTATTATTTTATTTAATAAAATCATTTTGTATTTATTATATTGTTGTATTTTAATTACTTATATTAATAACTGTGTCCTTCACATACTAGTTAGTTGTTCGAATGGGACATAAAGGAAACAAGAAAAATTTCTTTTTTCAAATTTCTGTAGAAATTAAGCCGACGTTTCGACGTCTTTGTCAAGGCTTTTCTACAATAATTAGTTCCGAAGTTTTGTATTAAATTGTAGTGCAAGTATTTGGGTATTAGTAGGTAAGTAGGTAGTTGGTATGTAATAACAAATTAGCATCTTGGACGTAACCAGCACAAAAATTAGATGTTTACCACACCATACGCAGAAGGTGAAAACTGCATAACTGTCAAGAGTGATCCTAAACTACTGGCTGTATATGTGTAAATCGACTTGGACACACAATCGCTCCAATGTCTACAAAAACGCCTTTATTAAGAAGAGAAAGTTAAAAATAAGTTAAAATAATGACAAACTAAGCAACACCATAAACAAAACCTTATATTATGCACTAGTCATTTTCGCTTTGGCAGAAGCCAAGAAAAAGCTGCTCAATCTCTGTATATCTTTTTGGAAATCCGAGAATCTTTATCTTGGACGCCGTGTATATTTGTAGAGTTAAGAAATATTTGTGCTGTCAGTCGGATGACTTAAATAATAAAACAACATTTTACAACATATTTAAGAAAATGTATAAAGTGGTCAAACAACACTAAAATTTTAAAACAACTTACACTAGTTAAAACACGACTATTTGTCAACAATGGGCGCTTGTAGGTCTCTGATCGGGATGACACGTCTGTAAGTGAATAAAACGTACCTGAGCAACTAATTCAGCAATTAAGAGATTAACATTAAAATGTTATTAAATTATCCCCATTTGCGAGAATCAGAAAATGAGAGCAGAAAGATTTATCAGAAACAGAAGACATATTAATGTCTGACATAGCATTCCTATAGACTGCTGTTATCTTTACAACTTTAAAGACTCATAACATGCTCATAACTGAGACACAAACAACCTGGATCTCCGGCATTAAGGGTCAACGCTCGAAATGCATCCCCAGAAGAAAGCTAGCTAGAGTTTTACCATGGTAAATAGTCAAATTGCGCGCACTAAGGTACTAAGGGTCAATTCGCGAAGTACCCACTCTTTAACACTAGCAGTGTGAAGGGTCAACTAGCGACACACTCAAACAAAGGAGTCAAACTGTCAACTTTAACAAAAGACAATATAGAGAATCTGTCAGTCATTTACTGACGATCTTTATAACAAACTATTGCAATATTTATAGCAATAATTAATTGAGAAATTATAGAATATTGTGCATAATTAAGTGAAATAATAAAATAGCCCAAATTAGTTACTCTGTGAGCTAAACTCACCTAATTACTTCAAATATGGAACCAGGCACAAAAGATCACACACAAGCTTCACTAACTGTCTTAACCAAAACTGTTGGTGTGGTGCATGGTTTAGGTAAAGAGCCCTCTCGTTAATTTTAATGTTCTGAGAAAGTCATAGGCGATTCTCGCCCTTAAAAACTAATAAATTAGATAAACGGTCGAGTTACACTTTCCAGCTAACATCAACAAACACTTGTGGCTCTTGAGCACAATGTCGAAGATAACATTGGCCTTTCTTTCTTTTAAAAGCTTCATTTTTATTTGAATATTGGAATATAATTTTACTGTGAAATTAGTACTTCTTACTGTAAAGTTCGGTCTTTTCTGGCTATTTTAGCCCGGGAGCATGTGACCGATTAATAGTATTGTTACGATTCGCAGCAACGCCGCATGGGAGGCGGGGCAACGCATGGGAGCGTGTTGGTTGGTGGAGCTTCGCGACCTATCCGCGCTGCGTCATGGCTGACACGAGTGATTTATTGCTCGGCTGGCTTAATCTAGAAGGCAGTTGTTTACAACCTTTTTTTTATGTGAGATTATTCAAGAATTCTTATAAAGAACTTTCTAGGTTTTTCTGTAATTTTAGGATTGTATATAAATGCGCATAGAGCGCGCAGAATAGAATAGTCTTATTTTAAGCGAGCTATAAGTAAGCTAAAGTTACGAAGCGATAATAGAAGGCTATAAAGGGTTAAGTAGTGAGTTATTTACTAGTCGAATTGTACCGGTGTGTATTTGTGGAGTTAATAAATAGTGTTTTCGTATTAAATCATTACACTGGAATTATTGAACCCCGAGTTCGCAACAATTGGTGTCAGAAGTGGGATTCCAGTGGGAATTTGAGAACTAATATTGCCGAACTGTAAGTGAGTGATTCATTACCGGACATTACGTGTTTATGCCAGTGACCAGAAGCCAGCATCAAGCGATGGAAGATCAACTTGCCGCCTTGCTGTCCCTCATGCAACAACAGAGGGAAGAACAGGAAAAACGTGATCAAGTACAGGAAAGACGTTATCTAGAACAGCAGGAAGAGCTGGAAAAACGTGATCAATTACAGGAGCGACGTTATCTAGAACAGGAGAAACGTTATAACGAACAAAAAGAGGAGCAAGAAAGACGTGATCAAGTACAGGAGCGACGTCATCTAGAACAAAAGGAAGAACAGAAACGGTTTAAAGAAGAATTAGTGAGCCATTTCGCAGCTAGGGAGCAACAATTGGAAGAAAGAATAATGCAATCCGTTAACGAAGGACTCGAAGCTGTCAACCAAAAGGTTCTCCAGCTAGAAAAGAAATTCCGGGAACAACTTGAGGACGACAACGTGTCTACAGAGAGTTTTAGCACAGCCAACGCTAAAATTAAGCCTCCCGATTATGACGGTACTACTGCATGGGAAATTTATAAAACTCAGTTTGAGGCAGCTGCAAAAGCTAATGGTTGGTCCGAGCCCCAGAAAGCTACATCATTAGTAGTAGCACTTCGTGGAAAAGCGGCTGAGTTACTCCAATCTCTGTCGGCAACGGATCAAAGTAATTATGCGGCTTTAGTACACACTCTGCAACTACGATTTGGAAATGAGCACAAAGAAACCGTGTTCCAGGCCCAGCTGAGGATGAGACAGCAAAAGTCAGGTGAATCCTTACAAGAATTTGAGGCGGACATAGACAGACTCATTCACCTGGCATATCCATCGGCCCCTGAATCTTTTCAAATGCAATTTGCCGCCGAAAGGTTCATTGAGGAAATTCGCGATAGTGACATGAGATACCACTTACGTCTAGTAAGGCCAAAGGATATCAGCGAGGCACTAGTTCGGGCCCTGGAATTCGAGGCGTCGCGAGTGTCATCTAATTCTTCTGCAAGTGTAAGAGTGGCAACTTGCGGTGACAAGAAGATTACGTCTATGGCTGAATCCATGGCCAGTTTACAAAAAGCGATGAAGGATATCGCAGTCAATATGCAAGCCCTGTTGGGAAGAACTCCTCGATCGACAGGCAATCGGGGCATAAAATGTTTTAACTGTGGTAAACTGGGTCACGTCAAGAGTAATTGCCGTAATAGGGCAAGAAGTCCGTCGCCGTTGTTTAGAAGACCGAGCGGAAACCAGGACCGCCCTAGATTCCAGGAAAAGCCAATTCCGGTCAATGTAAGGATGCAATTGACCGAGCCCGTTAAGACCCCCAGGATCAGTCAAGTCAACCAATCAAGTCAAGGCAATAATTTGGGTGGCAAAAGTGTTACAGAGGCCGGACGCATTAAAGGACAGAAGATCCAAACTGAACATCGACCAGGAAGGTCTCACGGAAATGCCGATGCATTGTTTAGAGGGCCATGTAAAGAAGATAGGCAGCATTGTCGAAGAACTGAGCAACGTGAGGGACATCCTTCTGTAAGGAGAACTTCAGTGGAAATAAACGATGGCTGGACCACACAGACCCTTCGAGAAGAACAAATGAATGATCCAGATATTGGACCCATCCTCTCTGCAAAGACTGACGACAAGAGACCAGAATGGCAAGAAATTGCTGATAAAAGTCCAAACCTGAAGGCGCTATGGACCCAGTGGCACTCTCTTAAAATAGAAAATGGACTACTGAAGAGAGCGTGGGAGAGTCCGGATGGCAAGTCCATAGTCAGTCAGTTGGTTGTTCCTGGTAGCAGAAAATCGGATGTACTACAGGAAGTGCACGACGGAATCAGTGGAGGTCATTTTGGGGTCAATAAAACCTTGGCCAAAATTAAAGAGCGGTATTACTGGGTGAACTATCATGAAGACGTCGAATCTTGGTGCCGCAAGTGCGAAGTTTGTTGTGTCACAAAAGGACCTCGAACAAGATCACGCGGCCGAATGGTGCAGTACACTGTCGGTGCTCCATTCGAGAGGGTAGCAATTGATGTCGCGGGACCGTTTCCTCAGACTGAGTCGGGCAATAAATACATCTTGGTCGCCATGGATTACTTCACTAAATGGCCTGAAGCATACGCCCTGCCTAATCAAGAAGCAACGACTGTGGCAACGGTGCTAGTAAATGAAATGTTCTGCAGATTTGGGATCCCTCTCGAACTTCATTCTGATCAGGGCCGAAATTTTGAATCGGCTGTTTTCCAAAAGGTCATGGAACTTCTCGGAATTCGCAAGACCAGGACAACTCCTTTGCATCCACAGTCGGATGGGATGGTAGAGAGGTTTAATCGGACCATGGAACATTACCTGTCTAAAATGGTGGCAGATCATCAGCGTGATTGGGACCAACATCTACCTCTCATGTTGATGGCATATCGAGGCTCTACGCATGAAGCCACTGGTTATACTCCGGCGAAAGTGATGTTCGGGAGGGAAATGAGGCTTCCTGCGGATTTGATGTATGGAACACCAGAAAAAGAGTCGCTCAGCTCTGAGAATTTTGTGGAGGAGCTTAAGGAGAGGCTGAACAATGTTCATGAGCAAGTCAGGAATAAACTGCGGATATCCAGTGATCGAGCCAAAGCAAGATGTGACTTACTAGCTAACTCCCGCGGCTTCCAGGATGGTGATTTGGTGTGGCTATACAATCCGCGGCGAAAGGTGGGGAAGTCGCCCAAACTTAGCCAAAATTGGGAATGACCTTATACAATTATAAAGAAGATTAATGATGTGGTGTATAGGAAGGATCCAGCGGACCCCTAGGTCAAAGATGAAGGTCGTTCATTTGGATCGATTAGCACGATACCATGGAACTCTATCTGTTCGGGACGAACAGACTTAGGAGGAGGGCAATGTTGCGATTCGCAGCAACGCCGCATGGGAGGCGGGGCAACGCATGGGAGCGTGTTGGTTGGTGGAGCTTCGCGACCTATCCGCGCTGCGTCATGGCTGACACGAGTGATTTTTTGCTCGGCTGGCTTAATCTAGAAGGCAGTTGTTTACGACCTTTTTTTTTATGTGAGATTATTCAAGAATTCTTATAAAGAACTTTCTAGGTTTTTCTGTAATTTTAGGATTGTATATAAATGCGCATAGAGCGCGCAGAATAGAATAGTCTTATTTTAAGCGAGCTATAAGTAAGCTAAAGTTACGAAGCGATAATAGAAGGCTATAAAGTGTTAAGTAGTGAGTTATTTACTAGTCGAATTGTACCGGTGTGTATTTGCGGAGTTAATCAATAGTGTTTTTTATCAAACGGACTAAAAGTACGTCATTTGTTCTCTCCATACGCACACCTAAAGTGGGCTTTCTAATGCTGAGACCAAAAAAAGTAGCAAAAAAGTCCTAGGCAGTAAAAGTAAAGTCAAATGTCACCGCTATTGTCATGGTGGCGCATATATAAACCATCTTATTGCCATCTTTACATTCTTGTTGAAAAAACAAAGGATAGGAATACTCTCAGAGCGCTCGAGAGCACCACCCGAAACCGTTTTAAGTCGAAATCGCATAGGTTCTCGAATTCTGTTAAATGTCGTTAGTTGTCATCATATTTATCTGTCAATGTCATTTTTATTAATTTAGTATTAATAATAATGCTATACATTTTTAGTTTACCATAATTTACCTCAACCATCTAAACCATTGGTTATGATTTAATACCATTAAAACCATTGAACATTGAACACCACCGTTCTAACACATTCTATTTATATAGACCACTAATTGGGTAAGTACCTAGACCTGCTTAAAGAGGATGAAAGAAAATTGCAACACTGAATCACTCTGAAATAGACTTCCCTGCATGCTTGAAAAAAAAATAGTATATGTTACGCGGAGTAAAAGGTCTTTTTGTGCTTCGCCCAGTTGCAGGCCTCAGCTTCGCTTCGGCCGTCAATCTCTGGGCTCAGCACAAAAAGACCCACTTTTCCTCCTAGTGACATAATCTACTATTTCGTATTAAATCATTACACTGGAATTATTGAACCCCGAGTTCGCAACAGTATAAACAGCAAGTGATTTCAATAACAATCATAACAAACACGATAAACTTACTTTTTGATGCTTCTGTGGGTCATAACGATGCCATCAATCGGTGGTTTTAGTATAATTCAAATAGAGACGTCGATAGAGAAGGCTCGGGAAATATGCACATGAAAATAATGAAACAGTTACTGTTCTGCATCAAAATAACAATAAATCATACTACTCCCATGGGTCCGAAGAACCCCCGCGTCGGGCCTCTCTTGCCCTACTAACTCCATCAATCCATGTACCGTCTAGTACTAATATACACTTGTAACATGGACCAGGGAAATGTAAAAATAAATAATATAAATGCTCTCAATATAAGTCACCAATTACTTTGTTACCTTTTGATCTTCGACAACTAGCTAGTGCCCCCCTAAAATTGATTAGTAAACGAGTTGAGGCTCGCACCCGAGAACTCAGAAGCCGCTAAGCAGTGAGTATCTCTAACCAGCAGGTACGGTCATCCGGCTGACACTACATACTCGCTAGTGTCGACTGGGGAGCATAAGAGGTACCCCCAAAACTCTTATGTATCCGCAACCCCAGAAGCATAGTACTATCCCCACCACTCGAGGTGTCGCCAGGGTTTTTCCTCATCAGTATATGCATATACATTATCAACAACAAAAATAACTTTGCCTAGGTCTTACCAACTTAACACCCCCCTTCGGTTGGGTCCCCAACTACTTATCACACACCGCTACTTTCACAGAACCACTCCCTTTCGATGCCGGCACCATTCTCGTCTTTTTCGCTCAATCTCGCACACATCAAACATTCACCCTCTCTTCCCTCCTACATTCCAGACCCCCCCCCCCCTGTATTCTAGGCATGTGTCCCTTATTCCTCTTATCGACTTTGGTCTCCAGTTTTACCATTTCACTTTAACCAGTATTTAATTATCTTGAGACGTAGGCCTGCCTGAATTAGGTTATTAAAACAGCCAGAGTACGCAAAAGTTGTATATTGATTATAAGCGAATTAATGGGAATATAAAAGTAGGAATTAAGTTTATAAAAATAGAAAAATATTGAAATATATAAAGAATACTTAAGTAAAAAATATAGGTTTTACATTACATATTCCTGAAGGAATCTTTTGGTATATAATGGAATATGGGTACAAGGATGAGTATAGGTACCCTTAAAACGTTTTTTCAATTGCCAAAATCCCTGATAATAAACGAACAACAACTAGTTTTCAAATTTGGAATGTCTTGAAATAAAGGATTTTCATTTAAAAACGTTACCAAGTTGATTATGAAATGTCCAAACAAAAGGATGAAAGAACAAAAATCCATTTACTTTGATTATGTCATCCTTTTCTGTCGAAAATTCATAGCCTTCAAGATGACGTTTTCTAATAAACATCTCGTAGATCTCATTCACTTTGTCATCTAGTTACCGTTGGAATCTTCCGCGGTTTTCGGGTGGGTGGTCTAGACCGCTCTGAGAGTATTTCCATCTTTATATTCTTATTGAGAAAAGAAATGATGGGTATACACTCAGAGCGCTCCAGTGCTATCACTGTTAATTTTGTTAATGCCTATCTCCTTTCAGCACATGTTGAGAAGATGCACCCATGATAAAAATGTCAAAGTCAGATTTCCAACGCTAACCGGATAACGATTAATAAATAATTAAAATAAAACTACTGCCAATGGTCCTGAAACCGACCCATTATGGGAAAGTTATTAACAGAAACTTTATCCTCTGGATAAACTTGCCAGGTATTTAATAATTTGGCTTCAAGTTTTGTAGTTTCTCCAGTTTTATTCACCAACAAACATAGAAAAAAATAAAAATGCATTGCGCAATGCGTGACGTCACACGATGAGAAGATGGTTGAACGTCGCGAATATTCTTGTTGGCGTCTTGCGTGGGTCGCGGGTGGAATTTCTCGTTTTTTGTTCAAAGCTCTGCTTGCTGCTGCTTTGCTTGTGTGAAATCACCAGCCATCGTATAGATGGCGCCACGTACACATTTTCCATTTATTGTATTGAATATAACAATGATTTGATTACACAAAGATCTTTTAAAATGTGAAAACTAAATCATTAATCAATTTTGAGTTTAGAGGTCGCTGCGTTCATCATTATTTCACTACAAAAACACCAAACAAATTTTCCCGAATTCTTTTTTGAAAATGTCCAAAGGGCGACCGTATTATGACTTTTTTCTCAATTCTCAAATTTGACCGCCTGCAACTTGAGAACGCCTGGACCGATTGGAGTGAATCCAACTGTTGTGTCCTCTTCTTGATGTCCTCTTTCACCTCCCACCAGTAGGAAGTTCAGTAGGTGCAATATTTTCGGATATCGATTTTTAGGCACTTTTAGATTCGCTTTTTTTTACCATTTTTAAAAAACCTCCTAAGAGTTTAATTTCATTCGAATTTACTTTTTTAAGTTCTTAGGGGATTGCAAACGTGCCATTCCGATAAAAAACAGCGAAAAAAATTTTCAGAAATTTTTTTGAAATGTCCAAAGTTGGGGAGGGGGGGATTACGACTTTTTTCACATTTCTCAACTTTGACCGCCTGTAACTTGAGAACGCCTGGTCTCCGATTGGAGTGAATCCAACTGTTTTGTCCTCTTTCACCTCCCACCATCTAAAGTTCAGTAGGTGCAATATTTTTGGAGATAGACCCCTTCGGTGGTAGATTTTTAGTCGCTTTTGGAATCGCCTTTTTGGACCATTTAAAAAAAACCTCTTTAGAGGGTAATTTCATTGGCATTGAATTTGTTATGTTCTTATGGGATTGCAAATGTGTCATTCCGATCAAAAACACCAAACAAATTTTACCGATTTTTTTTAAATGTAAGGTATTTAAAATGTCCAAAAAGGGAGAGGGTAGGACGACTTTTTTCTGAATTCTCAACTTTGACCGCCTGTAACTTGAGAACGCCCGGACCGATTGAAATGAGTCCAAGTGTTTTGTCCTCTTTTTGATGTCCTCTTTCACCTCCCATCCCCTCGGAAGTCCCGTAGGTGTAATATTTCCGGAGATAGACCCCTTCGGAAGTCGACTTTTAGGCACTTTTAGAATCGCGTTTTTGGACTATTTTTAAAAAAACCTCTTTAGAGGTTGATTTCATTCGAATTGGGTTTGTTACGTTTTCAGGAGATTGCAAACGTGACATTCCGATCAAGAACAGCAAAAAAAAAATTCCAATTTTTTTTTGAAAATCTCCATAGTGGGATATTACAACTTTTTTCTAAATTCTCAGCTTTGACCGCCTGTAACTTGAGAACGCCTGGACTGATTGAAATTAATCCAACTGTTTTGTCCTCTTCTTGAGTCCTCTTTCACCTCCCACCATCAGAAGTTCCGTAGGTGCAATTTTTGTCGGAGATAGACCCCTTCGGGGGTCGATTTTTAGGCACTTTTAGAATCGCGTTTTTGTACCATTTTTAAAAAAAAACCTCTTTAGAGGTTACTTTCATTCGAATTGAGTTTGTTACGTTCTCATGGGATTGCAAATGTGCCAAACACAGCAAAAAAAAAATCCGAAATTTTTTTGAAAATCTTCAAAGGGAGATATTACAACTTTTTTCTAAATTCTCAGCTTTGACCGCCTGTAAATTGAGAACGCCCGGACCGATTGAAATGAATCCAATTGTTTTGTTCTCTTCTTGATGTCTTCTTTCACCTCCCACCATCGGAAATTTAGTGGGTGTAATATTTCCGGAGATAAACCCCTTAGTCCATTTTTAAGCACTTTTAGAATCGAAGAAATTTTGGACCATTTTAAAAAAAAACCTTTTTAGAAGTCAATTTCATTCGACTTGAGTTTGTTACATTCACAGGGAATTACAAACGTGCCATTATGTTCAAAAACATGAAAATCTCCAAAGGGGGGATATTACAACTCTTTTTCAATTCTCAACTTTGACCGCCTGTAACTTCTTTGTCACTCCTGTGTACAAAGAGATGAACTTCCTGAGCAAAATCAAGGGATTGAAAAGAGGGTTTCTAAAAAGATTGTTATCAAAACTCGCAAGATATTCAGAAAAGATGGCGACAAGCTAGAGACTAAGCTAGCAAGAGACTCTTCCTGTAGTTACAACTAAAATTGTAAAGACAAGAGGGTGAGACTAATGTAGTTGTAGAGGAAGAAATGACATATTTAGAATTCAAGCCCGAATATGGAGGTTGTACTGTTAAAGAACTTTAGAAAAACAAAAATGCATCACAATCGAACAAGAGATCCCTAAGAAATCTATGGCTAAGAAAGGCAGGATTATGAAACAAAAAAGAGAACAACATGGAAACCACAGAAACTACAGAACAAAGGTGAGAAACCGCAAACCTGAAGAGGAGACTCCAGAAGTATTTTTAGCCAAGATTGTGGATCACACCTTCTCTTCTCCTTGATCGGAGATGCTCCTTCGGAGGTTGCTGATCATCATGGCTATTCTAACTTTAGAGGCAACGGTCCGAAATACTTCGACAGATTAGAGGTCAAACCAGTCTCGCAGGTTACGTAGCCAGGAAATTCTACGTCGACCGACGCTTCTGCGTCCCACGATCTTCCGCTGCATGATGAGCTGCAGATTTTGATATTTTGAATTACGCATAACATGCCCAAGAAACTCTAGTTTTAGAGTTTCTTGGGGACATTCTAAATTGTACAGTAAAAACATGAATCTTTGACTAGTTTTTTTTTAATTAACAACAATAATAAACACATTTTTACTTAGCAAGTACATTACAGTAAGTATATACAATCATTGAGCAAGTTTGGCTTAAATGTCTGCTATATTTTACAAAATTTGTTACCTATTGTGTTTCTAAACATGTGCTTTGATTAAATTAGGTGTCAAAAAAAGTGCTGAACATATAAATCTTTTTTTTTACAAATTATGCGAAGAAGCAGTGTTTTAAGTGATTTCTGAACATTATGGTGAAGGTAAACTATGCACTGATAGTACACTTGACAAGATTTTGTTTGCTTGAAACTATTTAATTCAATGTCTGCTTCGTCGTAAATATACAGAAATTGAAGGAAAGACTGCATATTAACTATATAGTCCTAATGTCTGAGAGTTAAGCAACTCTGCAAGTGTATCGTGAACTAAACATGTTAGGGCGAATTCCAAAACTCACCAAGTGATCTACCGGTTAAGCTGGTCATGTGATGTCTATCTAGCAATTCAATGGATTAAGCAGGTGACTGATCTACCAGGTAAATGATCTGGTGACAGCTTAAATATGGATTATTATAGCCCCATAACAACAATATTTGACTAGTTTTTTTATTAACAATACTAATAAAGAAAATTTGAACTTAGCAAGTATTATATAGTACGTATACAGTAACAAACATTGAGCAAAATACTGAATAAGGAAATTTTTACAACTTACGTGAAAAAGCACTTTGGTTTTAAGTGGTTTCTGAACATTATGGCGAACGTGATTTTACTCTCTATGTATTGACATCAGAGACCTTCTATCAGGAGACTCCAAAATGGTCATATAACTTGTTGCCAAAGTATCAACGATGTAATTCGTTTAACCTCTTTCAACTTCATGAACTCTGATATTTTGTCTTTGTCATTGACACATCGGACGGTCAACGATGACTTATAAATGCATTACATTAAGAGTACGTCCGTGCTTGCAGTTTTGTTTTAATGGAAGGAAAGAGTGTCACAAGAAAGATAACCTAATCAGAAGTCGTGATGTAGAAAGAGGTGGATAGAAAAAAAAGAAAACAAAGTCTATTCTACGTTGTACCGTCTTGTTGTTGTTTACGAGTATCATAGAAGATATCTGATTGACATAGAGATGTCGCAAGAACTTTAATATTCAATATCTTGAAGACCATTTCCCTTGCGGACATAGAGTTACAAGCATTTTTTTTTTGTTTATTTAATATTTCTCAGTTTGTCACCGTGGTTTCCTAACACTTTGTATATACACGCGCAGATACGAAATAAGTTTTTTCTTCACAAATGCTCTCTTCTTAACTAGAACACCCTGTATGCTTTACCATATTTAAATAAAGTCTGTCTTTATCGAGTTCACTGCTGATTGTTAATAGAAAAGTTACTTCCAGTAGTTGATCCCGAATTGGATCCTCAGATCGTAAATGTTTCAAAAATTAACTTTTTGCCCTACTGAATTTGACACAAATCAAATGAGTAGATCATAGACATACACATTTCTGTTCAAAAAATTCATCATTCAATAATTTGCAAAATTACCTTTGCTTAGTCTTTTACAAGGGTAAAGCAGGCACTATTGTTGACCGACTGGTATGAACAGGTGAGTGTTCTTGGACCGAATACCCAAGAACATTCTCAACTGTTTCACAAGGTTGACAAAACTAAAAACATCCTCATTCACAGCACTAAAACGTCACATTCTTTTCGTTCTTCAATCTGGCGTTAAACCTCAATTCTGGCTCCATCTCTCCACTCAAGTCCCTCTTACGCCTCCCGAAACCCAGCCAGTAGCTCTTCACCATGTCCGCCCCTTTTTCTCCTACCATGATGGTTGGTGCGTTGATGTTCCCATTGGGTACTGTAGGCATGATGGAGGCGTCAATCACCCTAAGGCCTGACACCCCGTAGACCCTCAAGTGTGGATCTACTACCGCGTAAGGGTCCTCTTGAGGACCCATTTTGGCTGTGCAAGAATAGTGGTAGATCGAAAGCGTATATTGTCTGACGAAGCAGTCCCAGTATTCGTCAGTGTAGGGGGGCAAGTGCTTGCATTTGGGTACCATCATTTGTTTTTCGTAAAATCTGGAACCGAACCTCTTCAGAGCTTGAGTGTGACCGTATGCTATGGCCGCCTTGACGCCCTCTCTAAGAACGTTTACGTCATGTTGATTTGTGAGATAGTTGTGGTAAAGTAGCGGATAGTCCAGGGGGTTGCTGGATCGTAGTTTAATTTCTCCCCGAGACTTTGGACGCAGCATCATGGGAAAAATCCCGAACGAGTCTTTGTAGTTGATATCCGAATAGACTTCGTTGTAGAAGTCGTCGGTAATGCCGTGGGCCCGTTTCACCTGGGTCCCTCCATCTGCAGCAATGGTCGTGCTGAGGATCATAAACTCCATGTCAGGCCAATCGTCTGATTGGTTTGCGTATTTGGTGGGAATGAAACCTACAGCCTCAAGCCCCACAGAGGACGTCAAAGGCCCGTCTTCTTTAATCGCATATCTTAAAGCAGTATTGATGTTTACCAGCCTATTAATGACCTGTTAGAAAGCTCAATTATTAAGTAATTCAGATTTTGCTTGATTTTAGTGACTTACTAAAGATATTGGGTGATCAATGAGGAAGGTAACAGGTACAGCGATGTGGTCTTGTAAATTCTTGCCGACCCCTGGAGAATCATGGATCACCCGGATTCCTTTTTCTTCGAGGTGCTCAGCAGGCCCAATGCCGCTCAACATGAGCAGTTGGGGTGAGTTGATGGCTCCTGCTGAGAGAATTACTTCTTTTTTTGCCAACACAGTCTAGAACAGAAAGTTAATATTTAATCTACGGCTTACAGGCAAGTTTTAACCCAGTATGGCTTAAGTTATCTTTTTTTTAATGCCCAATGAAGGATGTTGGTAAATGGTGTCAAACTCCTTTAGGAAATGGAAAAAGATCTAGTGGTATTTAATAATTTCATAATTACAGCATACTTCTATTTAAATTAATTTGCCATTAGTAGTAGATATATCGGTGTCAGCAGGAATTATGTTAGTAATTTTAACACGTAATAATAAGTGGAAAAGAAATGTGCCTTAATATCTGTATCGACCTTCACAAAACCGTTATTTCCTAATTATTAGTGGACAATGCGTTTACGTATTAAGGTGATTTGTGGTTTTTGATCTAAAATTGATTTCACTATGTGTTTGCCTTTTAACTATCACGGTTTGCTAAGCACAAGGTCATGTTTGCAATGGCTACCCTTTTCTGCTAGACTTTTATCACTAAACACACCAAATCTTTTTTTTTATTCTGCCCTGTGAGATCCCCCTGACGTAAGTAGAGGGAGGTTACGACTTTGTTTTCAAGCTATTCCTGCCTTGTTTAATTATGTTTGAATCCTTAAGACGCTATTATCTTACTCAGATTGATAAACACCAAACGTCTCTTTTGGGACACATAATCTAAATTAGTAACAGTCCTTGACATAATTTCTGAGTCTGAGACTGCCTCAGTTCTGACCTAAATCTAATTTTACAGGTACTACTTTGTTTTCAAGCTATTCCTGCCTTGTTTAATTGTCTTTGAATCCTTAAGACACTATTATCTTACTCAAAATGTATCGTCTCTTTTGGGACACATAATCTAAATTAGTAACAGTCCCTGACATAATTTCTGAGTCTGAGACTGCCTCAGTTCTGACTTAAATCTAATTTTACAGGTACTACTTTGTTTTCAAGCTATTCCTGCCTTGTTTAATTGTTTTTGAATTCTTAAGACTCTATTATCTTACTCAGATTGTTAAACACCAATCGTCTTTTTTGGGACACATAATCTAAATTAGTAACTCTTCCTTGATATAACTTCTGAGTCTGAGACTGCCTCAGTTCCGATCTAAATCTAATTTTAGAGGTACTACTTTGTTTTCAAGCTATTCCTGCCTTGTTTTGTTGTGTTTGAATCCTTAAGACACTATTATCTTACTCAGATTGATAAACACCAAACGTCTCTTTTGGAACACGTAATCTAAATTAGTAACAGTCCCTGACATAATTTCTGAGTCTGAGACTGCCTCAGTTCTGACCTAAATCTAATTTTACAGGTACTACTTTATTTTCAAGCTATTCCTGCCTTGTTTAATTGTCTTTGAATCCTTAAGACACTATTATCTTACTCAGATTGTATCGTCTCTTTTGGGACACATAATCTAAATTAGTAACAGTCCCTGACATAATTTCTGAGTCTGAGACTGCCTCAGTTCTGACCTAAATCTAATTTTACAGGTACTACTTTGTTTTCAAGCTATTCCTGCCTTGTTTAATCGTCTTTGAATTCTTAAGACACTATTATCTTACTCAAATTGTTAAACACCAATCGTCTTTTTTGGGACACATAATCTAAATTAGTAACTGTTCCTTGACATAACTTCGGAGTCTGAGACTGCCTCAGTTCTGACCTAAATCTAATTTTAGAGGTACTACTTTGTTTTCAAGCTATTCCTGCCTTGTTTAATTGTGTTTGAGTCCTTAAGACACTATTATCTTACTCAGATTGATAAACATCAAACGTCTCTGTTGGGACACATAATCTAAATTAGTAACAGTCCCTGACATAATTTCTGAGTCTGAGACTGCCTCAGTTCTGACCTAAATCTAATTTTACAGGTACTACTTTATTTTCAAGCTACTCCTGCCTTGTTTAATTGTCTTTGAATCCTTAAGACACTATTATCTTACTCAGATTGTATCGTCTCTTTTAAGACACATAATCTAAATTAGTAACAGTCCTTGACATAATTTCTGAGTCTGAGACTGCCTCAGTTCTGACCTAAATCTAATTTTACAGGTACTACTTTGTTTTCAAGCTATTCCTGTCTTGTTTAATCGTCTTTGAATTCTTAAGACACTATTATCTTACTCAAATTGTTAAACACCAATCGTCTTTTTTGGGACACATAATCTAAATTAGTAACTGTTCCTTGACATAACTTCGGAGTCTGAGACTGCCTCAGTTCTGACCTAAATCTAATTTTAGAGGTACTACTTTGTTTTCAAGCTATTCCTGCCTTGTTTAATTGTGTTTGAGTCCTTAAGACACTATTATCTTACTCAGATTGATAAACATCAAACGTCTCTTTTGGGACACATAATCTAAATTAGTAACTGTCCCTGACATAATTTCTGAGTCTGAGACTGCCTCAGTTCTGACCTAAATTTAATTTTACAGGTACTACTTTGTTTTCAAGCTATTCCTGCCTTGTTTAATTGTTTTTGAATTCTTAAGACTCTATTATCTTACTCAGATTGTTAAACACCAATCGTCTTTTTTGGGACACATAATCTAAATTAGTAACTGTTCCTTGATATAACTTCTGAGTCTGAGACTGCCTTAGTTCCGATCTAAATCTAATTTTAGAGGTACTACTTTGTTTTCAAGCTATTCCTGCCTTGTTTAATTGTGTTTGAGTCCTAAAGACACTATTATCTTATTCAGATTGATAAACATCAAACGTCTCTTTTGGGACACATAATCTAAATTAGTAACAGTCCCTGACATAATTTCTGAGTCTGAGACTGCCTCAGTTCTGACCTAAATCTAATTTTACAGGCACTACTTTGTTTTCAAGCTATTCATGCCTTGTTTAATTTTCTTTGAATTCTTAAGACACTATTATCTTACTCAGATTGTTAAACACCAATCGTCTTTTTTGGGACACATAATCTAAATTAGTAACTGTTCCTTGACATAACTTCTGAGTCTGAGACTGCCTCAGTTCTGACCTAAATCTAATTTTACAGGTACTACTTTGTTTTCAAGCTATTCCTGCCTTGTTTAATCGTCTTTGAATTCTTAAGATACTATTATCTTACTCAGATTGTTAAACACCAATCGTCTTTTTTGGGACACATATTCTAAATTAGTAACTGTTCCTTGACATAACTTCTGAGCCTGAGACTGCCTCAGTTCTGACCTAAATCTAATTTTAGAGGTACTACTTTGTTTTCAAGCTATTCCTGCCTTGTTTAATTGTGTTTGAGTCCTTAAGACACTATTATCTTACTCAGATTGATAAACATGAAACGTCTCTTTTGGGACACATAATCTAAATCAGTAACAGTCCCTGACATAATTTCTGAGTCTGAGACTGCCTCAGTTCTGACCTAAATCTAATTTTACAGGTACTACTTTGTTTTCAAGCTATTCATGCCTTGTTTAATTTTCTTTGAATCCTTAAGACACTATTATCTTACTCAGATTGATAAACACCAAACGTCTCTTTTGGGACACATAATCTAAATTAGTAACAGTCCCTGACATAATTTCTGAGTCTGAGACTGCCTCAGTTCTGACCTAAATCTAATTTTACAGGTACTACTTTGTTTTCAACTATTCCTGCCTTGTTTAATTGTCTTTGAATTCTTAAGACACTATTATCTTACTCAGATTGTTAAACACCAATCGTCTTTTTTGGGACACATAATCTAAATTAGTAACTGTTCCTTGACATAACTTCTGAGTCTGAGACTGCCTCAGTTCCGATCTAAATCTAATTTTAGAGGTACTACTTGGTTTTCAAGCTATTCCTGCCTTGTTTAATTGTGTTTTAATCCTTAAGACACTATTATCTTACTCAGATTGATAAACACCAAACGTCTCTTTTGGGACACGTAATCTAAATTAGTAACAGTCCCTGACATAATTTCTGAGTCTAAGACTGCCTCAGTTCTGACCTAAATCTAATTTTAGAAATACTATTTTGTTTTCAATCTATTCCTGCCTTGTTTAATTGTGTTTGAATCCTTAAGACACTATTATCTTACTCAGATTGTTAAACACTAATCTTCTCTTTTGGGACACATTATCTAAATTAGTAACAGTCCCTGACTTAATTTCTGAGTCTGAGACTGCCTCAGTTCTGACCTGAATCTAATTTTAGAGGTACTACTTTGTTTTCAAGTTATTCCTGATAAATTTAAGTTTTTAGCTTTTTACCGCTATTTAGGAACCAACTTATTTTCGGATCTCGAGCAGATACTGAGTTGAGGTGGCTTAGGGACACCCCAATTTACTAAAACAATTTTTTGGTTTCTACACACACTTACATGCTTCTGTCCATGTTTAATAAACTCAACTCCATACGCTCTCCTGGTAGTAGGATCGATCAGAATCTTCGTCACGTGGCTCCACAAAGACAAATGAAAGTTCTCTCTCAGTCTGATCGGTCTCAGAAAAGCTTTTGCAGTGCTACATCTAAAATTAATTAAAATGAGACAAGGCGGAATTTTAGTCAGGGGATTTGAGTGGAATTTTAGTAAGGGGTTTTGAGCGGAATTTTAGTAAGCGGTTTTTTGAGCTCTTACCTGGCCCCTCTTCTCATGGTCATCTGCCACAAAGCGAATCCAGTTTGTTTTTCTCCATTGACGTCTCTTATATCATATCCCATTTCCTGGGCGGCTTCCAGGAAAGCTATTCCCAAGGGCGTGTTATAGGGGCAGTCTTGGACGGTCTGGTAACCGCCGGTTGAGTGGTGTTTTGTGTCTTTGGCCAAGTACGGATTTCTCTGGTCTTCGCTCTTCTTGAAGTATGGTAAGACTTCTTCGAAGGACCAACCCTCATTGCCAAACTGAGCCCACCTAAAAAGTTTGGATTTTTTGCATAACTGTCGGATTGGGGTTGGTTATACGCACCTGTCGTAATCACGTCTGTTGCCTCTAATATACAACATAGTGTTGAGCACACTTGAGCCCCCTAGTACCTTGCCCCTGGTCCAGCTGCACCTGTTTTCCACCATTGCTTGACAAGCTGTGGGCTGAGGCTCAGTTCTACGAATAGAATTTTTTATAAATATTCAACTTACTAATAATTTTTTTTTTTGTTTCAGGTAAGCGAGACACGTACTTATAACCCCAGTCCAGTTTACTCTTATGTAAGTACAAGCTCAGAATGGGTACATCAGAAATTTCAGTTTCGTGGCCTCCTGCTTCGAGTAGCAGGACTTTCCAATTCGGTATTTCTGAGAGCCTGTTAGCCATCACCGAGCCAGCTGATCCAGATCCGATCACGATAAAGTCGTACTTTGGCTCCGGATCTCGGTCTGCCTATAGTATGTTCTATACGTTATTCACATAAAAAAACAGTATAACATGTACTGTAAGCTGATGTTATTTAGTGTTGTCGTTTCAAATATCAGACATTTAGCTTAGCAGAACGTTCTTGGAAAAATAAAATATCCTGTTAGTACTTTTTATAAAATGCCGACGTTTCTACTGATCGTTCAGTTTTTCTCAAAGATATTTCACCACGAAAAAACTGAGAATCAAGAGCAAAGAGTTGCTGTAACGTGATTTCGGGATTCTACAGGTCTTTATTTAGTTTTGAAAGATGGCATTTCAGGACAACATAGTCCTGAGGGAGACTAAAGGTACAGTTTTTTATGTTGATGCTATCCACTGCACGTGCTCTTGGTAATTTCATTACACTTAACAACTGCTAACAGCTCAAGTTCGACTATTTTTAAAAAGATACAATTTTCGAAATCGTTTACAACAATTACCAACGTTTCGACTTTTACTTAGGTCTTCGTCAGGGCTCTTTCAATAAGCAAAATTTGCCACTTGTGGAATAACCTTCCACTTTATCAAAAACAAAAATACACGTTTGTTTTCTCGTAGTTTCGTTTGGCTGCTGGATGTTTTTTTTTATAGAATGGAATGTTATTCCTGACGCGTGACAAACTCGCTTATTAAAAAAGACCTGAAGATGACCTCAATAAAGGTCAAAACGTTGGCGATTTCACAAATTGATGTAAAATTGGTCATTAGTGGTTTTAACTATAGCTACTTACGGGTCGGTTTTCTGGATCGTACTGATCGTAATGGAAATAGGTGATGGCGGCTATCAGGAACGGTAGCACAGTAATTTTGCCCAGGCCAATCAGGGCCACGCCTGCTTTTACTGCTGCCCCTATCGTAGGTACGGCTATGATCGCCATGTTTATTGCACTATTTAATTTTTTTTTTGGTTTTGTTGCAAATGACTAGATTTTTTGGTAAACTACGTAATATTATGGCCCCCCAAAATTGGTAAAAATTATAAGCGAACGTAGTTCTTGTATTTGTCTAGCGTTGAGTGGATTATTGATGAGTTTAATATAGAGTTGAGCTTCCGCAGGAAGTATTCCGCTTTTCCGCTCATTTTGTTGCGTGTTGAAGGTGGCAATCTGAAAAGAAAAAATGTTTTTTTTTTATCTGTTCTAATATTTTATTAATTCTGTGAATAAATCAAAAAGAAATAAATCTTTATGGCAGTATCTCTGATAAGCGATAAGTGATTCATGATGGCGCAACTCCGTTTTTTTTAAGTTATTTTTTAAACTCTGTTCTAGTTTTATAATAATATATAAACTAAAAGAAAAAATCAAGCACCTTGAAATTTGGTTTTTTATTCTACTTGAATTTTGAAAAATTTTGAGAATAGAATACAGTTTCTGGTAAATAAGATATACATTTTTATATCTGCGAGATCCTAAAAGAAAGAAAAGAATTCATATATGTACAGGGTGTCTATTCATGTGATCTATTAAAGTAGATGACACGTCTGTTATTCTTGTGTGCCTTTCAACTATTTGCTTGAAACCAGCCGCCTGTATTATTTGTTTCAATTTATTGGCATTGGTATCTGGTTTTTGTCAAGTCAATAGTTAGGTCGCCTAGAATGACAGTTTTCTGTTTATGAGCCTTATCATCATTCAGATTTTCTTCTAGATTTGTAAGGAATTCTCCACAATTTCCATTGGGAGACCTGTAGATTGACCCTACCATAAGCCTATCGTTTCCTAGATGAAGCATTAACCAAACTGCCCAATAACTATAGTCCACTGTTTCTTTTTTAATAAGGGGAAACCTAAAGTGTTCTTCTAAATAAATGACTGTTCCTCCTATATGTCTACTATTAGAACAAGACAACACAGCGCTGTAACTGTTTATTTGAAACTCTATATCTTCCACATCTTCAGCTATGTGGGTTTCACTAATACACACAATATCTGGTTTTTGGTCATCAAGTTTCTTAGTTCCAGAAGATGCGACAATAGTCCTTGTGCATTAATATGCATGACAAATATATCCTTTGAAAGATAAGAATGGTCACTGCGCCGTAATTGCTACGTGTACTGCCTCGCTTTTATTCTTTCTTGAGCTCTTATATAACTCATGCACTTTTTATCGAACACACTATGATTAAAGTCAATGCTAGGGATTTTCAGGACGTCGTTCGCAAATTTACAATTCGTGCATTATTTTAAATTTGTAGTACAATCTTCACTTTTATGATTTTTATTACACAATGGGCATACAATCTGATCCTGTTGACAGTTAACAGCTTTGTGTCCGTACTTTCAACATTTGTAATATCTCAGCACACCCACATACTCGTATACGATACCGATTGCAAGGAATTCTGATTTACGACTCTCTGAACAAAATTGTTTTCGTTTTCCAAATATTTTGCATGTACTCCTAGTATCATAACCTTTGGATTTATCAGTTTGGGTATTTCAATAGTATAATGCTCAGAAAGTTCGACCGTTGCCTTATTTTGCATTTTCTGTAAAGAATCTCGATCATTACATTCAGTAATAACACTCCCATGGCCTGCCGGTTTGCATCTTTTTACCTCAGCTGAGATATCGGTCGGGTTAATGTTTTGTATCACAACATTTTTTGTGGTGCTGCTATCTTGGTTTGCGTTTTTGGGTTTTATTATGAGCGGAGGGAACCTATCCTTAACAATGGACGCCCATGATTTATTTGCATTATTCGCTAATGGTGTTGTTTGTTCCAGCTTTGCAATTAATTTACAAGTTTGCACCTTGTGTTCCTCAACTTGGTGTTCCAAACTAACAAGCCTTCCACTAATATTCAGCGTTTCCTCAACCACTTCACAGCAATGATCGCAGTACCAACCAAGGTTTTTACATTCTTTGATAGCCCTGTACACATTATCCTTCATTGACAAACACTGTACGTGGTAATTATTACAGCAAAACTTATAAGTAACTAACTTTGAAGTGACAATAAAATTGTCGGAGCACCGAGCACACACATGTGTACTCGAGCCCATCTCGCAAACAAAATGTGGGGTCCATGTGAGTGATTTGTCCAGAATGACTCCTAGAAATTTTACTTCGTTAGTAAACGGGATTGTCGTCCCGAAAAAAGATGGCGGTTTCAATAAGTCCAGCCTGTTACTTCGGGTAAACGTTCACCTAGGGTTTATTGCTAGGTTTTCCTTTGAATAGAATGAATTAGAATAAAGGTGCCCAATCGGAAAACCTCATACATTGGGTACAAAATTAGTTACTTGTTTTAATTTTTAAATTAGGGTTTTAATAATTTTAAATCCAACGTTTCGTTACGAAAAGATCATCATCAACTTTACTTTTTCATATACTAAAAAATAAAGAGAGGAAAAAATAAATAAAAACCAAAATCCATCAAATAGTTTTTTTTTTTAATTTTTAAAATATGAAAACAAGCAACTTATTGCTTGTTTGAGGTAGGTATTGCCATCGCGCAACTTTCTTCTAATTTAACCACTTTTCTAACTCTTATCTATCACACTGTATATGATGTACGGGGTTTTTTATACCCTTTTCTTTTGATATTTCATAGCTAACTAGATGACGTTGTTTAATGAACACCCTCTAAGTTTTGTTTGCATAAATTCTATTTTACTTAAATTTTTATCTAAATTAACTAAAATATGTAGGTATGTATTAGGTGCATGTTGTACGTAATGGTAACTTAAGTAAATGTAACCTATTCATTTATTTTCATTACACTACTCAGAAAATGGCCATTTTCCAAGCTAGTTAACTGTACAGAAAATACACATTTGCCGTAAGGGAGCTGAAAAATCGTTTTTCTACTCGCGTGCGCGATAGTTTACTTTTCCGCACGCATTCGAGTGCAGAAAATTGTACTTTTCCGCACTAGTGCGGAAAAGTAAAAAACCTCAAATGGCTACTATTTTGCTTCGTAATTTGTCTTCTACCCGCTAAATTCATAAATGTTAACAATTACATAACCTGCTAGTCAACACTCATTACCATATCAACGAGCGAATAATGTCCGTGGAAAAGTCATCCTCATGTCATTTTAATTCCAGTTCAAGTCTTTCTACTTTCTATAGTTTTCCTTTTTGTACTTCATAACTACCTTGCTGCAGCACAAAACCCGAATTCCACCAAAAGTACAATATTGGAGAAGCAAACCACTTGGCTTCAGTGGTTAATCTACAAAAGGCGGAAAACTGTTCTTTTGCGTTTGTTATAAATATTAAGTAGATAATATTATGTTCCGTTTTGTGATTAATAGTATATTATTAATCGAGCTTTTTATGAAAGCCATTATTCCCTTAGGGGGACGTTTGCGTCACGAGCGCAGGCGAGGGACGCAAGTCTCCCGTGGGAATAATGGCCATAAAAAGCGAGTATAATACTATACTTTGTCCACGTGCATTGTCTAATAATAATTACAAATTATAAAATCTATAGGTAGTGTAAATAAAATTATTGAAATGTCAAAGTGACAGTCGCGTTTGACGGCAAAATCGGTGCCACCAGTGCATTTTTTATGCTGCGGCGTTTGATATTGCGTTGTTGCCTACTCCTATTGGTTGCCAAGGCAATATATATAATTTAAATGGCGAGCGGGAATAATATCATTATTCCTTAAATCCATTATTATTAAACTTAGAGGGTGTTCATTTAACAACGTCATCTAGTTACCTGCGAAATATCAAAAGAAAAGGGTGGAAGGATGAGTGATAAACAAAAGTGCATTTACTTTGATTATGTCCTTCTTTTCTGTCAAAATTAATGATTAATATTTTAGATGACTTTTTCTAATAAACACCCCGTACATCATATACAGTGTGTCCAAGTTAAGAGTTAGAAAAGTGGTTAAATTAGAAGAAAGTTGCGCGATGGCAATACCTACCTCATTCAAGGGGTTTGCAAAAATAAGTTGCTTGTCTTCATATTTTAAAAATAAAAAAAAAACTATTTTATGGATTTTGGTTTTTATTTTTTTTTTCCTCTCTTTATTTTTTATTATATGAAAAAGTAAAGTTGATGATGATCTTTTCGTAACGAAACGTTGGAATTAAAATTATTAAATGTCATCTTGTAGATCTTTAAAAAAGCGTTTTGTTTTTTTGATATTGTTTGAAATAACTAAAAAAAAATAAATAAAAATCATAAATCCATAAAAACCCTAATTTAAAAAGTAAAATAAGTAACTAATTGTGTACCCAAAGTATGAGGTTTTCCGATTGGGCACCTCATATATCCCTCTGACGCTATATGAGCCCTATTTAACTTTTTTCAACAAGCTGAATATCAGTATATTATGAAGTGGTCGTGGACAAAAGTAAATATAATTTTGATTTAATATTTCGTAAGTTCGCTCATAGAAAAAGTATTGTTCCTAACTTTTGCGGAAAGTCTTTTTTCCGCACTTGACGGCTTGCCCGAACTCCGCTTCGCGTCGTTCGTGGAACTGCAGTCGCGTGCGGAAAAGTATCACTTTCCGCACTTGTTAGGAAAATAACTATTTTCTACTCGCGTGCGCGAAAATTTACTTTTCCGCACGCATTTGAATGTGGGAAGTTGTCCTCAAATGGCTGCTATTTTGCTTTAAATAATCTTGGTAACTATGGTTGGTATGGAAGAACGTAATAAGAACCAGTAAAACTACCATGATTTATAGTTGTCAGGAATGGTGGCATTAGGTGCCTGGTATACCGTCTTACTTATAACTGTAGTGCATCTTTAATTTTAGTTTTGCAAAAAACGCAGGATATCGATCTCAACATGTTTTAAAGGGAAAGGTTGATTTTTTTTAATTATTGCTATGTGCGATAAAAGTAAGCAAACATCATTCATCGCCCAGCTGAGACAATAAATACCAATATATTGACAGAGTTTTAGGACGACTTTTACAATTATCAGTAAAACTTCAGTTTGAAGTTAAACGTTATAATGTGCACAGGAGCATATTATAATGTTTTCAGAACCTTTTTGAACTGTAACCTTTGTTCGGGGCTTTATACTTTTTCTTCTATTGTAACAACTTTTTGTTATTGCTTTTATATTTATTCCTTACTATTTTTTTACAATATTCTCTTTAAGTACTCATCTTTCTGTTACAATTACTGTATCCTTTATGTGCTGTACTACTTCTTCAACAAGAAATCCCGATGATTTAAGTTTATCTTCCTTTTCTAAGTTACCAACGAAATACCAAAACAAATTTTACTGTTGTTTACTGTTGTTTGTCTTGCTCTTCTACTTTAACTATTTCACCTCTTCCCTTCCTTTTTGTGTTTTTCCTTTTTTTAAATTTTTTTCTCATTGTTTCTTATTTTTGACATTTTTTCATTATTATTTGTCATGTTTCGTTCAGCTTTTTGTTTTTATCTATTTAAATTAGACTTTTCATTCTTTCGCATTAATTTTGGCCCTTTCACATCTAGTGAACGCTTGCAATGTATACTCAGTCAAAAATCGATTTTTATGGAAAGAATTTTGATTCAACAAATGGAATTTTTCTGTAAAATCCTAAAAGTTTTCACACGATTTCGGCATTTTTTTCGATGCTTTTCGCCGATTTTATTTAAAATCTTTATTTATTCGTATTATTCTATTATACTTCTTTGTCACGCTTTCAGCATTTTTTTTTATGGTTCTAAATTGGATTTTTGATTGGGTTTTATTCAAGTTGTCATTCTAAATATTAATTTATAATTTCTACATATTCTTATTGTTATGTCATTTTAGTTAAAAATTGTTCTTTGATACAAATTTCATCGATATAAATTGCGCTTTTCATTATTTTAAAATCCTTTTGACGTAATTTTGACCTAAGATTAGTCTTTTCCAACGAGTGAATACTTTTAATATAAATTGGTTGAGACCATTTTATCTTGTTTTCTTCACAACTAATTTTATCCGAATTTTCAATTTTTTTTTATACGATATTGGCCAACATAAAGCTTCTTCAACAACTCAAAAATAAATTTTTCTTGAACAAATTATGGCCCGAAAATCTTTTATAGTAAATTTTTTAAACGTTTTTGGCCGAAAATTAGAAATATTTTAAGTTTATGCATCTAAGTATCTGCTTCTTTTTGACAATTATTAAAGATTTTTTAAATTTCGATGCTTTTTATTTATTTTTTTATATAATGTCTCTCTTTGTACTATTCTCGTCTGCTACTCAGCAAGGTTCTATCGCCAGTATGCCATTAGGGTAAATCAAACGACGTTGGATTTCGTACTCTACTATATTCTCACTCTTGACTCTACTCTAATCAAGACTAAACAAGAAGCTCCCTTCACAATCCTTCTATATCCTTTTTATAATGTTGTATTACTTGACGCACTACCGGGTGAACTTCACCTTTCATTCACCTTAACCAATAATACAATAATACTGCCAATGAATGTAGCTATCAACGAACGTGATGTTTCTAGTTCCTATTGAACTTTAGAATGTTACCTAGGGTTGACGACTGGTGAAGGCTAACAGCTATGGAGTGCCCTATATACCACATCTTACTGTTCTTTTATAGTTAAAATGTTCCTATTTTTATGCTTTGCAATGTTTCATTCAGGTTATTTTAATTTTTTTTTGTCGATCTAAATTTGGCTTTTTATTGGGTACATTTTTTCGAGGTAATTTTTTGAGTTTTCCCAACGAGTGGAACCATTGTAATGTGAACTGATTTGCATTAAGAAAAATTTTGTATTTTATGCAGCGATCCAAAATAGAAACCAAAAATCGATTTTTACCAAAAAAATTTTCGATCGGAAGAAGAAATAATTTTGAGTATTTTTTAAAAGTTTTTGGAAAATTTTGGCACAAAATTAGAAATATCGATGTTGAGCAAGATGAAGCTAGACGGTGGTGTGTCGGATATACACAGGGTGATTTTTTTTCGATGTTTACCGAAGGGATCTCAGAAACTAGCAATGTTACGAAGTCGGTTTAAAAGTCAGCAGTAGCAAAGCACGCTCTCTCCGAAGGTCACGACATCCTTTTCAACGAGGTTCATCTTATATCAATCGCAGCGTTTCTATCCGAGAGAGGTTCAGGAAGGAGAAAATTGCATTTCTAAATGCGGACTGGAAGCGAGTTCTACGACATACTTCAAGTGGGCCGAAACCCAGCGCCACCTCTATCCCCACCCCAGTCCCTTCACACCAGCGCGACGGCGGGGGAATAAATACTACGGAGCTCACCACAGCCGAATCAGTCAACGTAAGGAAGCACGGAAGATCACTTCGGTCATTGGCTCATTGCCTTTAATAATGTCTCCGCAGCTGTAGGCGAAACGTCAAGAAGAAATTCCATTAGACCACGGCTTCAAAGCCAAGAAAACGCTTTAGATTGTATTTTGACCGGCCGTGACAGCCTTCACAGTCTTATAATTACTCTTCTCTTTACAACCTGCTTCTTAAGTACTTAGTGTTCAAAAACTGTTATTTCTTGAACGTCACCGGATATTTCTTAACATTGATATATCAATTCTTTTGGTTTTGCTTTAACAATAAGTGTAGTGTTTGGTTCTTTTCCGCTCTCCTCTAGTGTAGCAACTTGTGCTCGTTTTTCTTTAACGTCTTTTTTCTTCTTTGAATTTTTTTTTGTTTACTTTCTTAATAACGTTTTTCGTTATTTCTTGTATTTACTCACGAACTTTCTCAGGAGCATATTATAATGTTTTCAGAACCTTTTCAACTGTAACCTTTGTTCGGGGCTTTTTACTTTTTCTTCTATTGTAACAACTTTTCTGTTATTGCTTTTATATTTCTTACTTATTATTTTTGACAACTTTCTCTTTAGGTACTTCAACTCTCCTCTTCCTTTTTGCTTTTTTTCTATTTTTTTATTTTATTTCTCATTGTATATTATTTTTGACATTTTTTTCATATTATTTGTCATGTTTCGTTCGGCTTTTTGTTTTTATCTATTTAAATTAGACTTTTCAGTAGTTTTTCATGCTTTTGAGTTAATTTTGGCCCTTTCACAACTAGTGAACACTTGTAATGTATACTTTTTAGTAAAGACAACATTTTGCCTCAAAACTGTGTTTTACTCTATTAATGATTCCTGATATATTAAGTTTATTATACGTATTTAGCCCAATATTTTTCAACACTAGTCAAAAATCGATTTATATGGAAATAATTTTGATTCAAAGATTGAATTTTTCTGTAAAATTCAAATAAATTTCGCACGATTTTGGCTTTTTTGCTCTATGCTTTTGGCCGATTTTATTTAAAATCTGTATTTATTCATAATATTCTATTTTACTTCTTTGTCATGCTTTCAGCATTTTTTTGTTTTTCTATTTTTTTTTTCATTCACTAATTCACTAAATTGGATTTTTGATTGGGTTTTATTCAAGTTGTCAATCTAAATATTAAACTATAATTGCTACAAACATTTATTTGCAATGAGAAAATTTGCGCCCAAAACTGTTTTTACCCGAAATAAAAATTTTTCAACTGATCAACAATCAATTTTAATTTAGAGAGTTTTGTAAATCTGGTGTTTTAACTTCAAACTGAAATTTTACTGATAGTTGTAAAAGTCGTCCTTACTCGTAGAAAATATATTGTTCCTAACACTTGCAGAAAGTATCTTTTCCGCACTCGACTTCATGGCCGATCTCCGCTACGCGTCGGCGTCGTTCGGCCAACCGCAGTCCCGTGCGGAAAAGTATCACTTTCCACACTTGTTAGGAAAATAACTATTTCCGTGCGCTGTTTATTTGCCGTTCGCAGTTGTATATCACTACTTATATTAAAATAAGACGGCCACCAGTTGCGAACTTCAGCTTTAGCAAGTACCTATATTTGACAACTTCTATTATTTGATTAGTTGATTATATGAGTTTAAGTCAAATTAAAAAAAAACTACTTTAAGCGTTAATTTCATTCGAATTGAGTTTGTTACATTTTTAGGGAATTGCAGACATGCCTTCCAATCAAAAACAGCTAAGAAATATTTCCTAAATTTTCTTGAACTCGTCTAGGGTGGGGGGTAGTACGACTTTTTTCTCAATTTTCAAGTTTGACCGCCTGTAACTTTAAAACGAGTGCACCGATTAGAGTGAATACAACTGTTTTTTGCTCTTTTTAATGTCCCCTTTCACCTCCCGCTAACAGAAGTCCCGTAGAGGCAACATTTTCGGAGAGACCACCTTTCGGTGTGCGATTTTCATTTACTTTTAAAATCGATTTTTTGGCCTATTTAAAAAAAAACTACTTTAAATGTAAATTTTATTTGAATTGAGTTACGTTCTTAGGGATTTAGCGAAAAAAATGTCTAATTCTTTTTTTAAATTGACCGAAGAGATGTTCCGACTTTTTTTTTAATTTTCAAATTTGACTCCCTGTAACTTTAGAACGACTGGACCGTTTGTAGTGAATCCACCTGTTTTTTGCTCTTCTTGATGTCCCCTTTCGAGGGTCGATTTTTAGGCACTTTTGAATGGAATTTTTGAAAAAATTATTTTAATTGTTAATTACATTAGAATTGAGTTTGTTACCTTTCTAGTGAATTGCAGACGTGCCCATCAAATACAGCAAAAAACATTTCTAAATATTTTTTGAACTTGACCATAGGGGGAGGGGGCTATAACGACTTTTTTCTCGATTTTCAAGGTTGACCGCCTGTAACTTTGGAACAAGTGCACTGATGGGAGTGAATCCACCTGTTTTTTTCTCTTCTTGATGTCCTCTTGCACCTCCCACCACCAGAAGTCAACTGTACGTTATGACTCAATAATTCAAAAGAAAATTGGATATGCAATTCAAACATAATAAGATTTTTTGAGATACTACCTTTTTGTCGAGACCAAGACCGAGATTACGCGAGTCTCTCAAGTCTCTAATGGTGACTTAAGAAAATATAACCAATTCATTTATTTTTGTCACCCCGTTACCTTTGAAATCTTCATTTTTTATGCCCGTCTCTTTTCAACACATGTTGAGAAGGTAGGATGAAAATGTCAAAGTTAGATTTCCAACGCCTACTACTTAGTGTCAAATATAAGCGAATGGTTTATAGATACTTTACCTGCAAAACAATAATAATCGAACTACTTGTTAGAGTCCTTGAAAGTAAACTGGGCAAGGTATTATTATTTTTAAATTGTGTAAGTTCATTGCCTTATCGCGTTGTTACCGTTCTAAAAGCGATTTGCGCTCCAGTCTTTGAATAACTTTTTAAAAAAATATTAACACCTAAAAAGAAATTAGAACTCTGTACTTTCTAACGTTGAAGAGAAATAAAAATAAACGAGTTTCTCATGTTCTTGTTAATTGCATCTTCATTCTAAATTATGACCTGCTGCACCATGTACAACATTAATTAACCGGTAATAAACATTCATGTTACATAAGTTTATTTAGTAGAAATTGACTTGGTTGAACTTGAATCTTGAGGCTACTTTCTGTACACACAGACTGAGACCTATTAGATAACTACACATTCCTTGACCCTGACGCAAAAGTGATCCTGCGAATAAGTTGTTTTGTAACATTTTCTCCAGAGATGAAATTTTCCATTTGAGCCTAATTATAAATGCAACGTCAGCTTTGACAACCAACTAATTCCCATAGATAAGCTGTTAGCCCATGATAAGAAGTCTCTCGACATCCAACAGTTTTTTTGGTTCCTATAGTAATTGACCTGATGCCAAATGCTTAATGGTAATTTAACGTCAAACTAAATTTGTACACTGTAAGCAACTAAAACAGATGCCCAACTGTATCTCAGAAACTAATAAAATTTGGAAAACAAAATTACAACTATATGACAACGATATAGTAGTTATAGAGAGTAGATATAGACAACGACAATATTCAACGATCTCATTTTAATAAAAATGCTAACGAGTGCATTGCTTAAATTCTAATAAGAGGCACAGAACTCTATAATATGCACTTAGAAGATTTTCCCATGGCATGTTTGTTCCTTTCACCATTACAAATAGCTATATTAAATTTATGGGTGTTTGGGTTATTTTATGACAAAAGGAACTTGCGTTAAAGTCAAATTTTAAGAATTTATGATGTGGTCTTTATTAATATTTTCTTTACGTTAACAAGACAAATGTACGTAGACTGTTTGTATATGTAACCTGCCTTCATGTACTTATGACGTGAGCGTTATCGCAAATTAATTGTATAACGTCGGTATTATAGAAAGGAACAAGTAGACCGCAATGGGTTCGCATAAAATTCTGGGTTTATAGGTGAAAAAAAAATTCAGTTTAACGATTACGTGCCAAACCAGATCAACAATGTCAAGTGTTAGTTAACTAAGAGTTTTGTTTAAATTTTCAGTTTCATATACAAGGAATTATTTAAATTGAAACCAAATTGTTGAAACCTACTTGCTATTAGTGAAAAATGTCGAAATATGCGCGAACTGGCTTTATAGGATTATATAACTTGTTGTAAATACCGTACATTTTGTGCAATCGTATGTGCCACATCGTTATCAACCCAAATGGATGAAAGTGAGAAAAATTATATGTTCATTCAAAGCCAATTATACAGTAAGAATTTATCGAATTATATAGAAGCATTGATACCTAATTTCATTCATTGTTGATGTGTGATGTGTGATGTGTAAGTATAGTTAAACTTAAGGAATAGATAAAACAGACTGTATTCTGTACAAAGGTATTAAAATAAGTTATAATATAAACAAACTTATATATTTTTTTTAATTTTAAGTCTTTGTTTAGAAACCCTTCTCACTTCTTTTTCAAGGATTTCAAGATAATAGCGGTTTTGTTTTTAAGTTTAAAGTGACTGGCAACTACTGGGCATTCTGTACTTTCTGTATTTATGCGTAAGGCTTTATCAAAATAATCAAACAACAATTACTATACTTTTTTTCAATGTCAGTAAATCAGGGGTGTACTGATACATTGTCATAATGCACTTAATTATTGGCAACTGTAGATAATCGATTAATAGTCTGCTGTCGTGGTAAATGTAGTCAACAATCAAAAAATGCAAGAACTAATTAGTATTTTTACAAATTATTATTAAATATCAGTACCTGCTTATCGGGAAATTTAGGAATATCAAAAAAAAAACAGTTTTATGTCTTGCAATAATCACTGCATTATTTGTTTGTTTCTAAGTTATGTTTTTATGACTAAAAGTGATTTCGTAAGATGTACATAAAGCGCCAAGTGCTTTAAATTTTTTTTTTTACTTTCACTGAACGAAATTACCAGAAGTAAGGAAAGGATTGTTTGCTTTAAAAATTGATTATGGATTATGACGACAAAACTCACACTTTTTGGGAAAACCGTTTACTTTCTAATAGCCATAATGGTTTGGCATTAATTGTATAGATGTTAATGCGGCTTTTGAGGTTGCACACCTTGAAATTTACAAAGTCACTGTGGTTTCGTGGTGCCCTGTCAGTTTATTTCCTTGTGTCTGGGAATTGTACGCTTAATAAACTGCTATATACCTCATTCACTTGTTTTTGCTATCTCGTTACTTTTCAAACTTTTATTTTTTTATAAAGCACATGTTGACAACGTACGATAAAAATATAAAAGTCAAAATGCCGAAGCCTTCTAGATGTCAATTATTATGCGAATGGCTTATATATATAGATAAGAGAATCAAGTTTGAAGAGAGTTTGTTTCCATGAGTCCTTATTATCAGTTCCAGTTTAAAGTTCGATATTTTGTTTTTTAATCTGATTATTTTATTAGACTACTCTTAGGGTACCTAAACCCAGCAATTAATTTAGTGCCCTGAAAAGGCCTAATAAAGGTCGAAAAATTAATTTGCCACTTTTTTCCGAAGGAATAAAAATTACACTTTTAATCCTTCCGGCATAAAAAGTTCACAGGGTCATTGATCATAAGATCATAAGTTAACCACCCACCTAGAAGCTTTAATTTAACTCGGAGAAAAAAATGTTAAATGCAAAAGTTGTTGATAATTAGGTATAGTTTTCTTCCAATACAAAATCCTTTATACAGGGTCTACCCAAAGCCCGTGGATACCAAAGTTATAATTTTCTAAATGGAACGCCCTGTATATTTATGCTTTTTCATAGTCCGTAAACGATTCTAAGCATTTTTTATGAAGCATATCCTATACCTATCCTCACTGGTTTCCTTGATAAATGGTGCCTAAATTTCAATATTATAGAATTTAGACACCTTCTTAGAGGTTTTTAGACCTTATTTATTTCTGATACCTATATACACGGCCCAGTTTAACATGAGTTACATGGAGTTGTTACGGATTTTTTCATCGCTTAAAGTAGGGTTATTAGTTAAAGTATGTCTATCTTTTATAGATTCCTGAATTAACCTGAATCAACATTATACAGAATTCCCACTTGTAAATGTCATAAATGAAACTGATCTTACTCTTGATAGAAAATGTTCATATTAATATTGATTCAGAAAAACCTGATTACCGAGATTCAACTGGGACGCCCTGTATATACGTTAATAAATTAATTTTATAATTTGAAATTTCGCTTTTGAAAAGTTTTCTTTATTTCAAATTTTATTTTATTAATTGCGCCTCTTCGCACTATTTTTGGCGTTTTTCAACTATCAAATTGTTGAAAATTTGTGTATTATATTTCAAAATCTCAATTTTTGTTAATATTGCTTTTCTTCATTTGACAGGCTTCTCGTTTATTTGTTTATTTCATATTTCGTAACTCGACCTCCTTTATTAGTCACTCAAAATCCTTACAGTTTTACTAGTCGTTTAATTTTTTTGTCTAATTGTCGGTTCTTTGAAATTAATTTTTTTTCTATACTTTAATTTAATTTAAACTAATGGCTTTTCTTGAGATAAAGTTTTCTTCGAACTGTTTTATACTGTTACGGAAAAGAATTGCGTCAGTTTTATCGTTTTCCACCTATCAAATTGTTGAAAATTTGTGTATTTTATTTCAAAATCTGTATTTTTTTTTAATATTGCTTTTTTTACTTGTATTTGTCAGGCTTCTCGTTTATTTGTTTATTTCATTTTTCGTAACTCAATTTCCTTCATTGGTCACTCAAAATCCTTACAGTTTTACTAGCCGTTTAATTTTTTTGTCTAATTGTCGGTTCTTTGAAATTATTTTTTTTTCTATACAGAGTGAGTCATAATGGGAGGACGAAAATGAAATCTCATATTCTTTGGTCGATTTTAAGCGGGGCTTGTCATACATGTGTGTTACTTATCGAGCTTCGTTAAAAGTTACAGGGTGATGAAGTTAGAATTTTAAAATGCATATATCTTGATTATTCCGAAAGGTTAAGAGATCTTTTAATGAAGTTTGGTATGTTTGGACTACTATGAAAGGCGCACACTTTGTAATAAAAAAATTATTTTTATTTCCTCCAGTGGCGTGCGTACCAGCACGTTGACACATATTATTTGAAGAGAAAAGGGTACGCCACTGGTTTTTCGAAAAACGAAATTTAATTTTTCAATCCTCAACCATCTCTGAAGAAATAACCCCTCTTCAGATTTTTTAGTACGACGCAGGGTATATGAGTAAATTAATAAAAATCATTGCTGGGCCGCCATTTTAAGTAGTCTGAGAACAGCATTAAAGTTTGATGTGATGTACGCCCCTTGCTTCAGAAAAATAAAATCTAATTTTTCAATTCCCCATCCATCTCTAAATAAAAATGCCCTCTTCAAGTTTTTGAATTCTCGTGAATTAAAATCTTATCTTAGTTTGTCTTATCTTATCCGCCACTACAATTCTGAAGCAAAAAGCTCACTTAACTTTTTTTTCGTAGAACTGTAATTGAGTAAATAACTAAGAAGCATTGCGATATAGCCATTTTAAGCAGTATGGCAATAGTCGCGCAGTTCATGGGTTGAATTATGTTGCATATCAATAGGTTTTAATATTCACGCCATAAGAAATGGAATTTTGATATTTTAGATTTTTCATCAATCTTAAATGCGTTGGGCGAGACTAGGCTACATTACAATGGTTTTTATTTATTTACTCAGAAACGGTTCGTCGTACTGAAAAACCTAAAGAGGACATTTTTATTCCGAGATGAATGGAGAAGTGAATAATTAGATTTTATTTTTCGAAAACCAGTGGCGTACCAATTTTCCTTCAAGTAATATGGGTCGAGGTGCTGGTACCCGCGCCACTGGCGAAAATAAAAATCATTTTTTTTATTGCAAATTATGCGCCTTCCCCAGATGTCGAAACATACCAAATTCTATTAAAATATCTCTTACCCTTTTGGAATAATCAAGATATATGCATTTTGAAATTCTAATTTCAACACCCCGTAACTGTTTAAGGAAGCTCGATAGGTAACACAAATGTATGAGAAGCCCCCCTTAAAATCGACCAAAGAATATGAGATTTAATTTTCGTCCTCCCATTATGACTCACCCTGTACTTTAATTTAATTTAAACTAATGGTTTTTCTTGAGATAAAGTTTTCGTCGAACTGTTTTAAACTGTTACGGAAAAGAATTGCGTCACTTTTATCGTTTTCCACCTATCAAATTGTCGAAAATTTGTGTATTTTATTTCATAATCGATATTTTTTTTAATATTGCTTTTTTTACTTGTATTTGTCAGGCTTCTCGTTTATTTGTTTATTTAATTTTTCGTAACTCGATCTCCTTCATTGGTCAATCAAAATCCTTACAGTTTTACTAGCCGTTTAATTTTTTTTGTCTATTTAATTTAATTTTATTCTAAACTAATGGTTTTTCTTGAGATAAAGTTTTCATCGAACTGTTTTATACTGTTACGGAAAAGAATTGCGTCACTTTTTTCGTTTTCCACCTATCAAATTGTTGAAAATTTGTGTATTTTATTTCAAAATATGCTTTTTTTTAATATTGCATTTGTTCAGATTTTTAATTGCGGGGCTTTTCGTTTATTTGTCCTCATCACTTTTCGTAACTTGATCTCGTTTATTGGTCACTCAAAATCGTTACTAGTTCTACGAGTCGTTTCATTTTTTGTCTAATTTTCGGTTTTTCAAGATTCCTCTTTTCCTAGTTTCTCTTGAACAAAATTTTCGTCGAATTTATCTCGCGCCATTACCCAAATTTTCACCCAATCCCTCTCCATTCGCTAGTGAATTTCGTCAAATTTGTCATTTCACAAAGCAATTTATATGTTTAATATTTTTTTTGTTATTTCTAAGGGCAATGCATATCTCAAAGATAAAAAATGCTGTCAGTTGTTATTTGTTTTCCATTAACAATGAAATAGAGTGCATGCAAAACTCTTATTTACATAGACAGAGATATTAAAATTAAATCTGTGGTGCGTTTTTTTTTATTTTATGTATTTTCGAAAATCAAAATAATTATTAAAAAATCTTATAATAATTATTAAAAGATCTAAGGAATAAATTCTTGACCTGGCATCACTGCGCTGCATTAAAGATGAATAGATGCATAAATGTCAACGTCAATGTCCAATTTCTACCAACAAATTAGAGTTAGAGCCTATAACGTATGTCATTGAGTATCCATAGTGTCTTTCGTACGTCATTGAGTATGCGTTACTTAATAAATTTTCATTAACTTTCTACAAGGTTCCATAGGAAAAAGTTTGAAATCTTATTTTTATGTAGTTGGAAGTAGGAATGACCATTTGTTCTATATGGAAAAACATTCAAAGGTTGGAAAAATCAAATAGGCTTTTCCAAAAAATATAAGCTTTTTCGCCTCTTAACTCCATCAAACGGGAATGTCCAGCTACTGTCTATATTATACGGTTGCGAATAACAGTTGCAACAGTTTTATCGTTTTCCAGCTATCAAATTGTTCAAAATTTGTGTATTTTATTTCAAAATTTGTTTTTGTTTAAATATTGTTGCTTTTTTATTGGATTTTTATTTGTTGGGCTTCTTGTTTATTTGTTCCGGTGATTTTTCGTAACTTGATTTCCTTTATTGGTCACTCAAAAACCTTACAGTTTTACTACACGCTTAATTTTTTTTTCTTTCATTTTCGGTTCTTTGAGATACATTTTTTCTTCCTTGTTTTTTCCTAGTTTTTCCACAGTCAAAGTTTTCGTCGAATTGTAATACGTATAAAGAATATTATGGAAATAAATAGTTGTTTTTGTATCAAACTTTCATAAGAACGTGTTATTATAAAAGTGAAATTGTTGACTTATTGGATATACTGATTTTCTATATCTTTTCTCTTTTCATTTTGCCTGCTGGGGGTTTTGGCTATTTTTTTGTCATCTTGAAATTTTGATACTGCTTTCCTGTTGTTTTTTCTTAATATCTTTGTATATTTTTTAAATTGTATTTTTCAAGCTATTTTCTCATATCTTTCTTAATTGAAAGGTTTTTCTAACTTTTTGATTCATATATATGTAGTATTCCGGCTTTTCACTCGCATATTTTTGCTTTATTTTTGTCCGATTAACTCGGTTATCTTCAAACCAGTTTTTCTATTTACCCATCTTGTTAAATTTGCTTTTAGTTATATTTTTTTTTTAATTTTAACACATTATGTTGTTGTTTAGTAAGAGAAAAGGACTAAATAATTGAACCACGCGTAAGTAAAAAGTGTTCATAAAAAACCTCGAAGCAAGCCATGGAATTAAAACTCTTGTCTGAGATAAGTTCATAAAAAAATTTGAAAATCGGAACATTTTAAGACGTTTTCGACTTTCAGTTGTTTTTTTGAAGTCATCGCCGAGCTACTGTTCTAATTTCATAGCCTTCTTAAGGTTTTTTTTTTAAATGAAAGCATGATATTACAAAATGTCATGCATGTATGATTACTATAACTATTACAAAATTCTTTTTGGTCTGAGTTGGACTAGTTTTTAAGAGAGTAGAAAATGGAAAAAGCTGTACCCACGAAACAAGAACAGTTTTTCAACGCAGTGCTAAATTAAAAAGTAAAAGAGAAAAAGAAAGTTTAAAAAATTTGAAATGTGCACTGATCCTAAATTTTTTTCTCTTGGCACTGTTTCAAACAATTCGAAAAATCGACTTTAACAATTATTCAAAATTCAAAAAACTCTTTACAGTGTAAAATTTTATGCAAGGTGATTCATAGGTGGTGACCAAAAATGAATAGATTCTAAGAACAAATTTCGAGAGAGAGGGTATTTCGGAAATACAATGAGAACAAATATATTTTTTTAAATACCAGTGGCGTTACCACTTTTTTTCATCAATCATATTCAGTGACCTGTGGGTACGCGAGTCACTGGTGGACCAAGAAATATAATTTTATTGCGAGATATGCACCTTATCTTATATCCTACCCCTACTACTTTTTTTTTAAAATGTGTGCAGTACTTTTTAAGAAAACTAAAGTTTTTGAAATATCACAAAATTTTCGTTTTTTAAAATCAACTTCAACGCCCTGTATTTTTTCAATCAAGCATCGAAAGAAGTTTTGTTGTATTAAATACCCACTCTAAAAAATTCTCAAATTCTTTGTACTTTTAATCACCACTTATGAATAACCATGTATATAGAAGCATTATTAAGTCAATTGCGAAAAACTCCTTTAGGGGTTTTTGAATAAAAATAGCTATTTGTGAGGTTTATTTAACTTTGCATTAGAGTTTAACGATATTACCTAATTACTTAATTAAAACCAATTTATTTCCTTGTCGCTTTTTTATATATATTTTTTTTGTCTGCTTATTTGTTAATGGTCAGTTTGGCTTATGTATATGACTTTGCATGGTATTTCATTTTATTCGTCGGTGTTTTAATTTGCTACAATCCTAGTTCAAACAAAGCCCATACCACCATTTTAAAATATGTCTCCTCTAAACCCTGAGTACCTTTGAAAATTTTCTTCTGTTTTTAACTTTTAAATAAAAAGCTGAACAATTTTATTTAAAAAAATTTAAGCTCACAATTTTATTTATTTTTTTGACACCCTATATGTTTTATAACGGCTTTGAAATTTGTGCAAACATATATATAATAATATGAACAAAAAAAAGCAGTTATATCCATTTTAACAAAATTGATTTCTCTCAACATTTTGATGATATTTCTTGGTCAATGACATGCAGTGCATTTTTAGTACCTACCGCAGACTAACATTTTTCAAAATCTCCTTGCGAGGAAGCGTTCCATAGTCAATAAATCCTAAATTCGTATCAACTTGACACAAAAATGCCGGTAAGGTAGTCCAAAAGTATTATACAACACTCCGCGTAAAGGTAAGGCACCCGCGAGCGCACATGCGTTGGTTCCTAGTGAAAGCACAAGAAGTGACTACCAGCAGGTGTAGCGAAAAGACGTTGGGTACCCGCGAAGTACTGTTTTGCAAGAAGTACCGCCTTGAGGCGCTTAAATTGGTTTTATACCTATGTATAAGCCGAAATTTTGTTAATGATCGACTGACCGATTATTCAATGGGCCGGTCTTATTGTTCTGGTTATCTAACACCCATAATAGATGTCACCTGTTTTTGGGTGACGTTGCTTCATTTTACTATATTCTTCGAACATATGTAGAATTTAAATTTAATCATCTTCTTAAGTTATTATATAACTATTTTTTAACAATTATTGCAGCACACAGGTCTTAGGCACTTTATATGACCCTCTTACACATGCCCTGAAACTACCAATCATAATTTATATCAAAAATTAGTAATAATCAATAATTATTAAATTAGGCAAATTATGCATTTTGTCAAGTACTAACCCCAATAATCTTCAGCAATGCATAATAATTTTGGTGCATCAAAAATGAAGTTATTACACGACTTTACGCAACAGTGTGTTAATAAATGAAGCAAATAATATTGCAGTTAATAGTGGCAGGTGATCGATTAACAAGGTACTTAAGTGCTGATACCTTCTTGCTCTATTAGTTACGTAAGAGGAAAAGTTTACTACTTTGACCCTAATAGACAACAAAGTGAAAATTTGATATCGTTTAATCGAAAGGAGACACATAGTCTTTAATCCACTTCTTTTTCAAAATTTCGCTCAGTTTGAGCCCCATTATGGCATCCGAGGCTACGGTGTTGCCCAGTCCAGGATTGGGCAGAATGCTGGAGTCGCAGACCCTCAAACATCGAATAAACCTCACTTCAAAGTCCGGCTTGACCACCGCGTTTCCGTCACACTCCGGTCCTCTTCTCAAAGACCCCGATACGTCACTGGTAGGAAATACCATACTCTTGATGTAACACTTGACGTAATGTATGGTGCAAAATTTGTAATTCCTACAATCGGGCGTACCTATATCCAGCAGTTCAACTCCTACATCTTGAAATGCTGCAGTGTCCTGTAGGTTGCTGATTCTGCTGAAAGCAGTTACCATTGCCAAAAAGTCCACCCCCTCAGGATCAGAGAAAAAATTCCCGGTAATATGGGGGATACCGTTGAAGTGTGTATCATTGAGCCTAACCTCTCCAAAAGATGCCGTTCTGAGGAGGACCACCATGACCATCAAAATATTTTGTTGTTGGTTAATTTTCAATATGTTTCCCACAATTTTCGGATTAAAGTATAACCCTTCAAGCCAAATCTTCAACATTCTATCACCCAGTTTAAAGAAGTTGTGGTACACCGCTACATTGGGTACGTTCGGATAAGGCTCAGTGGACATAAAGGTGACAAAATCGTGCAGACCAATATTCGATAAGTTTCCTGTGCGATACATTACGTAGTCAAAGGTGTCTCTGATTAAGTCTGTTTCTGTGTAATCTTCGTAGACCAGGGAAGAATTGAAGCCGAAGAACATCGGAACTACGAGGTGAAAGTTCAAGTTTTTACCCACCGCAGGCATGTTCAGGACGACTGGAATTTTTCTTTTTTGAAGGTAGTCCTTAGGGCCAATGCCACTCAGCAGGAGCAATTTTGCATTGTTTATGGGTCCAGCAGTAAGAATCAGTTCCTTTCTGGCTTGCAAGAACACTTTGAGGTTGTTAATAGTGACGTTGACGCCTTTGGCTCTTTTATCTGAGGGGTCGCTTAGGACTATACCTTCCACGAGGCTGTTCTTTGCAAGGAAAAAATTCATTCTGCTTTTTAGTGGAGTCAGGAAAGCTCTTCCCATGTGAAATCTATACAAAAACAATTATTAATGTTTTATTGAAAAAATATTAGAGTATATCATACCGTTCGCCATCCTTTATCAGTAGATCGCTATCGAAGTATCCAATCGAGCTGCGGTAACTGTTATTGCTGAATCCAAGTTTCTGATAGGCCTCCCTCAGAGCTTGTCTAATAGGATCGTTTATCCGAATTTTATCCAAATAAATCTCTCCTTTGCAAGCAAATTCTAGCTTATTTTCCTCCTCACCGGGTGAATATTCCACACTTTCATAAATCATATCAGTTTTGTTGAGGTCCTCATCAGGCATTCCTATGATATGCTTTAACACCAAATACTTTATTTTCCCTATGCTGTTTGTTACCTCTGACATAGTGCATGTTGTTTATGACACTGGTGCCACCTACAAGCTTCCCTCGAAACAATCGACATTGTTTGTCCTTGAAACTCGTGCACACTGTCTTGTCCTTGTCTAAAGTGTATTGCCACGTGTCCACACCCGAGTCCAGGAATGTCGGAAAGAATGCTGGAACCTGATGAGACAAAAAGAAATTAAAACATGTATTGGAATTAAGTAAGCCTGATGAAGATGGAGATTCTTATTGAAACGTCGGTCAGTTTTTATGTGATTATGATTCAGGTATTGCAAAGTCATGTGAAAGTTTTTAAATAGTCTCCTAATCTTTTTATTGTTTAATAATGGTATACAGAAGAAATTATGAGGATTATGAGAAGTGAATGCTAACTGGTGAAGAATTCATGGTGCTTCTCCTTTTTGTTAATATTTTTACTTTAAGAGGAAAAATTTGATTTAAAATTTAAAATGCGTTGTTTTTTAAATTTTTAAATTTTATTTTATTAGAATTTAATTTTTGAAGGTTTTGAAGAATTTGTTTTTTGAATAAAACCACCCAATTTTTATTGTGAATTGTGCCTCTACTGTCCTTAAATCATTTTTGTTAAGTCAACCATGGTCATAAAATCAATTGATATTGAAAAAAAGCAGCCTGAAAGCCGGATTTTTGAAGTTTTAAAAAGCTGTAAAACCTAAACTGTTAAAGACAGAGCAGATCGAGTGGTGTAAATTGCTGAAAAAATGTTTTATACCTAAACTTCTCTTTTCGGGGTCTGTTTGAGGCTTTTCATTGTCTTCAAGTGTTTGTATATCTATTTTTTTAAATTATTTACTTGATTTTATTCAATTTTGCCAATTTTTTATGTTAGGAATCTATTTACGTAAATTATGTTCTTGCCATTGGGTTTTAGAATTTAGGATTTCTGTCAAGAAAGCAAGTCAAGCAATCAAATGTGTTATTATATATATTAAACATCAGAAAAATGTCCCTTAATGAATAGAAAGTGTATATCAAATTTCACAAACATATCTAGAGCCATATCATAGTTATCAATAAAAAAGGAGATTTTTTGAAAATCTTTAGCATAGAACATATCTTAAAAGTTAAGACGTTTAGGACATATTCATATGAAGTTTTTCTCCAAAGTAAGCCCTTAAATATTAGCATATTAATAAGAAACACCCTGTATATCTCTAATATAAAAAAAACAATTTTAGGTGTAAAGTGAACTAACCTGAAATGATGTTTTTTATTTCAATTTCTTCTTTTGGAAATTACTGCTGGCTCTGCTGGCATCAAAAGTGATTTCGCCTATTTTTTTTATTTTACTTTAATTGAATTTAATCGGTTTTTGCCTCCACCACTTAAGTATTTGAGTTTAATCACGAGAAATAATTTTTTTTCTATCAATTTTAGGTTCAATTTTGGGTGAATGCCTAAATGATATTTTTTAACCAAAATTTTACTTTAGGAGATTGATCGTGATTTTGCATGGCTACAAGGGCTTTTACTCCATTTTTCTTCAAGTTTAGTTGATTTTAATTCATTTTTGCCAATTTTCACTGTTAAGTATTTAGATTCGACAGAACAGACAATAAAAAATTTGTATTGCCAAATTTTATGTGTAAATGATGTTGTTTTACTTAAAATTCTCCTTTCGAAGATTGATCGTGATGCTGCATGGCTCCAAATTTTTTTCTATTTTTTTTTTTTAATTTTAGTTTAATCAATTTTCTCTAAAACTCTAAATTGTTTTTTTATACATTTACATTTTTTTTTCTGAATCCTCAAAACTCATGTAAGGAAATGTATCTTTTAATATTCAGTTTTGTTGAAAAAAGATAAAATTTTGGATATTCTTCAAAATTCATAGTTATTCATTCATAGTTCACGAGAAATTTTTTTTTATTGGTTTTTAGGTTCAACATAGGTGAATGCCTAAATGATATTTTTTAACAAAAATTTAACTTTAGAAGATTGATCGTATTTCTGCATTGCTACAAGGGCTTTTACTTCATTTTTCTTCAAGTTTAGTTGATTTTAATTCTTTTTTGCCAGTTTTCTCTGTTAAGTATTTAGATTCGACAGAACAGACAATAAAAAAGTTGTTTTGCCAAACTTTATGTGTAAATGATGTTTTTTTACTTAAAATTCTCCTTTCGAAGATTGATCGTAATGCTGCATGGCTCCAATTTTTTTTCTATTTTTTTTTTAATTTTAGTTTAATCAATTTTCTCTAAAACTCTAAATTGTTTTTTTATACATTTACATTTTTTTTTCTGAATCCTCAAAACTCATGTAAGGAAATGTATCTTTTAATATTCAGTTTTGTTGAAAAAAGATAAAATTTTGGATATTCTTCAAAATTCATAGTTATTCATTCATAGTTCACGAGAAAATTTTTTTTTTATTGGTTTTTAGTTTCAACTTAGGTGAATGCCTAAATGATATTTTTTAACAAAAATTTAGCTTTAGAAGATTGATCGTGATTCTGCATGGCTACAAGGGCTTTTACTTCATTTTTCTTTAAGTTTAGTTGATTTTAATTCATTTTTGCCAGTTTTCTCTGTTAAGTATTTAAATTAGACAGAACAGACAAAAAAAATTGTTTTGTCCAATTTTATGTGTAAATGATGTTTTTTTTACTTAAAGTTCTCCTTTCGAAGATTGATTGTGGTTCTGTATGGCTCCAATTTTTTTTTTTAATTTTAGTTTAATCAATTTTCTCTAAAACTCTAAATTGTTTTTTTATACATTTACATTTTTTTTCTGAATCCTCAAAACTCATATAAGGAAATGTATCTTTTAATATTCAGTTTTGTTGAAGAAAGATAAAATTTTGTATATTCTTCAAAATGCATAGTTATTCATTCATAGTTTACAAGAAAGTTTTTTTTATCAGTTTTAAGTGCAACTTAGGTGAATGCCTAAATGATATTTTTTAACAAAAATTTAACTTTAGGAGATTGATCGTGATTTTGCATGGTTACAAGGGCTTTTACTTCATTTTTCTTCAAGTTTAGTTGATTTTAATTCATTTTTGCCAATTTTCTCTGTTAAGTATTTAGATTAGACAGAACAGACAATTAAAAAAGGTTGTTTTGCCAAATTTTTACCTATTTTTTGTTTTAAATTTTTGTTTAATTTAATCAATTTTCTGTGTATTTCTAAAACTCTAAATTGTTTTTTATACATTTTTTTTTTCTGAACCTCAAAATTATATAAGGAAATGTAGCTTTTAATATTCAGTTTTGTTGAAAAAACCTAAATTTTTGGATATTCTTCAAAATTCATGGTGATTGTAGAGTTCACAAATCTTGTTTTTTTTTTAATTTTATTAAATCCTAAATTTCTTCTTTTTGAATTCAATTTTGTCCAACTTACCGTTGTCAAGTTTGATATATATTTCACCCCCAGTCATTCACTTCGAGATTCTTCTAGTTCTTTAAATACGGTTTGTTATAGAAAATCAATGTCTCTTTAGTCGTCAGAATTATTTTTTTTCTTGACTTTTATTTGTAAATAACATAACTCTCTCTATCTTTTCTTGAATCTCCATTTTTTTTTGTTTTTTTGATAAAATTAAAGTCTGAACTTCTCCTGAACTCACAAAACTCATTTAAGGAATTTATGTAGCTTTCAAGATTGAGGTTTTTTTTCTGAAAAAGATTAAATTTTGAACAACACGTAGGAATCTTAAAAATTCATGGTTTTTGTAGTGTTCAAAAATCCTGCTTTTTGTCTTAAATTTTATAAATAACTTTCTTATTTTGGAATTTCACTTTGTCTAAGAAGATGCCGTTGTCAAGTTGGTGCATACTCACCCCCAAGATTAACTTCTTGATTCTTCAAGTTGTCTCTCTCATATTTATTTATTTATTTTTTTATTTGAAAAAACATTTCCTGAACCCTCAAAACTTATTTAAGAAAAATATGTAACTTTCAATATTGAGGTTTTTTCTGAAAGAGGTGAAATTCTGGACAGCTTGTAATATTCTTGAAAATGTTGTTTTTTTTTAATGTTAATAAATAATTTTATGAATATCTTTAACTTAACTTTCTTATTTTGGAATTTAGCTTTGTCCAACTGTGATGATGTCGTTATCCAGTTTGATAAAGGAGGTGTTCATTTGAAAACGTAATCTAGTCGACTGTAAAATTTCAAAACTAAAGGATGAAGGAAAAACGTCCACTTATTTTGATTGTGCCATCCTTTTCTATCAGAAATAATAGCCTGCTCTATATGACGTCTTCTAATTAATCCGGGATATATCTCACCCCCAGTCATTCACATCTGGATCGTTCTAGTAAGATGCTTCTTCAAATACAAGTTGTTATAGAAAAAAATGTCCCTGTATTCGTCAGAATTTGCTTTTTCGGTAAGATTTTTGAAAATAACGTTACGTAGTTTTTGTATTTTTAAATAATTTTTTTGGAACAAGAGAATCGTTCTTTTGGCAAAGTGAGGGTTTCCTGTAGCCTTCAAAATACTTTCTCTTTGGGAAATTTTAGGGAAGAGTATCTGGTAGCTTCCCAGTTCTTCACAACCCTTCTGCGCAAGCATTTTTGCAAAAGTCAAGGTTTCGGTATTCTCCCTGTATTTCCAGATGTCCTTGTAGTTGTCAGAATTCTCTCATTTCGAGAAATTTTTTTGTAAATAACGTTACGTAGGCTTGCAGTTTAAAGTAGTAACTTGTACTTTTAAACAATTTTTTTGGGACAATAAGTTCGTTTTTTTTTGTAAAAGTGAGTGTTCCTGTAGGCTTTAAAATGCGATTTATTTGGGAAATTGTAGTGAAGAATGACTGGTAGCCATCCAGTTCTTCCAAATCTGTTTCTATCAATTTTTCATTCAATTCATATCCAAGTTTTTTTTTATCAATTTGAAGAAAATTCTCGTAACTCTCAAAATTCATTAAAGAAAATTGTAGCATTCAATAGTGAGTTGTTTTTTCTGAAAAAGGTAAAAGGTTGAACAATTTGTAAGATTCTTAAAAATTCATGCTTTTGTACTATTCAAAAATCCTGTTTTTATTTAAATTTTAATAAATAACTCTAGAAACATCCTGAAATACTCTCAGAACATCCCCTCTATTGTAATGTTTGTGGCTACGCATGAATAAACCTTAATTGTGGCATTTTGGCCTAAAAGCTAATATCATGTGCGCCATCTCTTGACGTGTCCGCATATAAGACTTTTATAATCATACACACCATAGGAAGGCTTCTGGAACTAATTTTAATTGTGACACCATTGTCACAAATATTTCTGAACGTGAACTGGTGTAAGCATGGTGTTACAAATATTATAACTCAAACTATGTGTAAATGGAAGGTGTCACAAATATTGCAAAAATATATGTTGTGTTAATGCAGTGTTGTCTTATTTACAGATATTCGGCAATTTAAGGAAATTTTATAATAATGCTATATTATAGCAATGGTTATACAGTGCCCGCGTAAATAATGAGAACCCTCTTTATTTTTTTGACATTTAAAGCTATTGCCACAAAATTTAAGAGGTTTAAATAAGATCAAATTGTCCATCTTTTGACATAAAAATGACTTTTCATGCTCTAGTTATCCTCCAAATTGCAGATTATTTATTTCATTTGTTTTCAAATGACAGTCGAAATAACGAGACCCGCCTTTTATTTTTTTTACGCAAAATCTATAAATTCTTTACATTAAAACGCGGTCGGAACGACCTTTCTCATTCTTCCATCTATAAAATACCTCAAACTTCTTCTCATACCGCTCTCTTGATGTTATTAAGCACAACTCGGTTTATCGGTTAATGCTTCCTCGGCAGCTTTAGATATTTGTTGGAAGTATAGAGGTGTCTAGAGGGACTCAACAAATGGCAATATTTTCCTAAAAGTGGCACCCCTTTTTAGCTGTGGTTAAAAGATTTATGATTGCGGATGACTCGTCATTGATGGAACACATTTTTGAGTAGAAGAATTGCAATTTTTAATTATTGACTCATTTGACAATCAAATAAAGACGTGTACCTGGTAACGGAGTTTTAACAATCGACTTGTCACAATCGGTTTGCTGGTGTCGTAATGTTTATAATCATTCCATATTAGAAACGTTTGTGAAAACCGAGATAAAACTTAGCGAATCGCAATAATATAGGTATCGTATTTTGTTAGTTTTGCGTATTTTGCGTTTATTTTTTTGCGTTTTGCCTATCGCATTTCGTAAGTCTTGCGTAAAACGTTGTACGCACCTTAGGCCGAAAGTATGATTGCGGCCCTTGTCCTTATTAAAGCCCTCCGCTTCGCGTCAGGCCTCAAACTTCGTCCGCGGGTCGCAATTTTCTACTTTCGGCCTTCTATACATAAATAACTGTGAACCTATCAAATTGTCCATCTTTCGACATAAAAATTGGCGCTTAAAATGTCAATATGACAGTTTTATGCCATTTTTCTTCATTTTCTCTAATGAAATGGACGGTCGGCGATACTGTGTTTTGGTATCACTCGACTAGGAAAAATAATCGAAAGTGGCGTAAAACTGTCACGTTAACATTCTAAGCACTCATTTTTATGTCAAAAGGTGGACAATTTAATCTTATTTAAGCATTTCAAATTTTGTGACCTAGCTAAAAAGGTTCAAAAGCTAATAGAGTGGCCTCATTTACGCGGTCCCTTTATAAGTTATTATTCGTGGTGATCATCTAAGTTAAGATGGATATGACGAAATGTAAACAGCTTATTTTTATGTTAAACTTTGATTTTTATATCGGGTTTTTATTAAATCCTAGCGAAAAAAAAGCAGTGTTTCAAAGTGTACTTAAAAATTGCTTGATGCGAACGGCCCTAAAACTCATGACTTAAACATTGCATAATTCATGCGTTAAACATGACATAATAGCTATTTTTGTAACCAGTTACGAAAAGTCCGGTTTTGTGTAACGATGAATATTTGCGGGACGAGCGCAACGAGTTCCAGCAATTTGAATGAGATACGCAAAAAAGGCTTTTCGTCACGTATTTCATACAAGATTTTTGCTAATTTTGATTTACAAGTACCAATTAGAGAGAGAGAGTTATTATTATTAAACTTACTTTACTACTAAACAATATTTACTTTTAAACCACTTTGTATCTACTTAACACCGTAAAACTGTAGCAACGGTGTGCCACAACCGAAACCTGCAACTGGTGGTGAAACGAACTTTTCATCACCAGTTACGAACGATTTTACTTTTCGTAACTAGTTACGAAAAGTAGGACATTACGTCACTGTCATCAGTGTTGAAAAGTGCTACTTTATATGTCAAAATTAGAAAAAATGAATTTTTTGAACCCTATGTATGACACTGTATGACCGTTATTTGACATAATTTTTTTCTTTGGCTGTTTTTGGGAGAGCAAACATTTATTTTACAAAATTAAATAGAAAAATTTAACGTTTCTGACAGCCTTCCTTCAACATCTTGATATGTTGAGTTGTAATTTTGAATACTTCCCTCATGCGTTAGATCCGACCTAAGAGAAGTGTATTTACACCAAAATTGCAGCATTAATTGCATTCTAAAGTGAATATTGCAATTCGATAATTCTGCTGCACAATATTTATGATGCTGTATAATTTTAATGGTGTCGTGATATTACTCCCGAATATACTGTGCTGCTTTTGACCACTTTTGCTGGTACACTAAATATTGTGACTTTTTTTAAAAAACATTGTCAAACTCTATTATGTCAATGATTATGTCCCAATTTGGAACTTCTTTGTTAAGTCAAAATGAGCAATCAATATCCGATGCTAAACCGAAGAAATTTAGTATTGAATCGGGAAATATTCCTCAAAATTTCATTCGTGCATAAAAAATATCTGAAAATTTAGCAATCAAACTTGTTGTTCTGCAAACTTCATTCCGCCATTTTCTTATTTTTCTGTAAAAAAGCTCTCCTCCTTCGGTTCTCTTTCGCCAAAAAAGATAAGAAAATAAACTCATGCAGTTATGAGATAAAACAAATAATTTTATATTCATTAGTGCCGGTCCTAAGAAAGTTATCAAGTTTGGTTATTATTTCATTACATCAGTTAGCTTACAGCAACCCAAAGTTAAAGGAAAGTGTTTTGTAAATTAATTGAAGTTCTCCTTTTTAAAGAAGATTTTATTTTCGAAATTTTCTATTCGAAAACGAATGTCGAAAAATGTAGAAAATAATACAAGACAATTAGGAAATATATTTTTTGTAATTGTGACATATAAAGTGGCACTTTTCAATACTGATGACAGTGACGTAACGTTCTACTTTTCGTAACTAGTTACGAAAAGTAAAATCTTTCGTAACTAGTGATGAAAAGTTGGTGTCACCACCAGTTGAAGGTTTCGGCTGTGGCACACCGTTGCTATAGTTTTACGGTATTAAGTAGATACAAAGTGGTTTAAAAGTAAATATTGAAGTTTAATAATAATAATTCTCTCTCTAAGTAGGTATTCGTAGTCAAAATTAGAAAATAGCTATTTATGTAACCAGTTACGAAAAGTCCGATTTTGTGTAACGAATGAATGTTTGCGGGACGAGCGCAGCGAGTTACCGCAATTTGAATGAGATACACAAAAAAGGTTTTTCGTCACGTGTTTCATACAAGATTTTTTCTAATTTTGACTACAAATACCTACTTAGAGAGAGAATTGTTATTATTAAACTTCAATATTTACTTTTAAACCACTTTGTATCTACTTAATACCGTAAAACTATAGCAACGGTGTGCCTCAGCCGAAACCTGCAACTGGTGGTGATACCAACTTTTTATCACTAGTTACGAAAGATTTTACTTTTCTTAACTAGTTACGAAAAGTAGGAGGTTACGTCACTGTCATCAGTATTGAAAAGTGCCACTTTATATGTCAAAATTAGAAAAAATCTTGTATGAAACACGTGACGAAAAACCTTTTTTGTGTATCTCATTCAAATTGCGATCAAAAACATTCATTCGTTACACAAAATCGGACTTTTCGTAACTGGTTACATAAATAGCTATTATATTACAAGTCCCGTAACATGCAAACTAAACTAAAAAAGTAGTTTAATGCGGTATTAAAATAGGGAGATTATTACAACAATGAAAATCACATTAATAAGGATCTTGTTTAAAATCTGCATTAAAAATGTATTAAAACAACGAAAAACTTATGAGTAAGAATCATATTTAAGACCTACATACATAAAAACCATATTTTTCAAACTAAAATATTATTTTTTAGACAAATAAAATAAACTGAGAAGCAATTGAAATGATACACCCTAAATTTTGAATCAACTTTTAAGCCGTGAAGGCTTTCATGGCCTGTCAAAATACAATCTAAAGCGTTTTCTCAGCTTTGAAATCGTGGTCCAATGGAATTTCTTCCTGACGTTTCGTCTACAGCTGCGGCCGACATTATCAAAGGCGATGAGGCAATAGGCGAAGTGATCACCCGTGCTTCCCGACGTTGACTGAGGTAACTTCCCGACCTGACGTTAGTCAACGTCGGGAAGCACGGGAGGTCACTTCGCCCATTGCCTCATCGCCTTTGATAATGTCGTCCGCAGCTGTAGACAAAACCTCAGGAAAAAATTCCATTGGACCACGGCAAGATTTTTCATTTCTGCTGCCTAATTATTGCAGCTGTTAATGATACATCGGGATCTTTTTCCGTTCTTCTTAAAATATCCAATAATTTTAAAAAAAAAAGTTGGTTTTTCTTAAAGTGTAACATTTCAAGACAACACAGAGAAACGAATCTCTACTCAAGGAGCATTACAACGTTTTAGATTTGGACGTACTCATCTGTGAACTAGAGCTATGTGTACTTGTTAAACAAATGTTTTTATTTCTCTCAAACTTTGATAATATCTTGAGTTTTTCTTGGGTTGAGGTTTGTGGTGTGAATATGTGTATTAAAACACTAAAGTTTTTTTGGTTATTCTTAACGCTTCACCTTTATTTTAAGGGTTCCTCAAAAGTTGGGTGTTGTTGAACACGCCGACAAAGAATGCATAATATTTTTGATATGATTATGGCTAATAATTGTATTACATGCTACGATAAGTGTTATTTTTATACTGGTACATATAGTTAGTTGTTAGTATAGTATAGCTGTTGAACCATTAAATATATACAGTGAATCATCAAACGGACATTAATTCTATTTTTTTTTAAACTTTATTTTCTGAATTCTGACTAAACAAAACTGATTTTCATAAGTTATTTTTTCTACAAACGTCAAATAATGACGCATTTTACGCTTTCATTTGACAAACGAAAACCTAGCCTTTTTTGAGGATCAGAATGTGTGTGTACTTTTCCGCGCGTTGCCCAGGACAGCAAGCGAAAAAGATTTTTTCGCTTGCTGTCAATAGCAACTACCACCACTCAACCAATTATTAAAAACGTCATTGTCACTTTGATTTAAATTTTCAGATTGTGTTTCCAGTTATGCTCAGTTGTGATTCACATTATTTGAAATTAATCGTTTGAAGAAAAAACGTTGTATGCATTACGAGCACAAAGTAACTTTTTTGCTCTCGAGTGATTGCCGCTCTCCGCTTCGCGTCGCGCGGCAAACTTCACTCTCCGAGCAAAAAAGTTGTACTTTTCGCTCTTAATACATAAATAACTATTATTCACTGAAACAGTGATAACTAACCAATAGTTGCAACTACATTTTCAATTTCAAATATCGAAGAGTTAATTGAATGTCCACAAATTAAGTGATGTAGAAAAAAATGTATGGAAGGTTCGTGAAATCCGCTGTCTGATTATTGCAGCTGTTAATGATACTTCGGGACCTTTCTCTGTTCTTCTTTATATATTTTCATTAGTTAAAAACCAAAAATTGGTTCTTCTTAAAATGCAACATTTCAACCCTAAAAGAAAAACAAATTTCCTACTCAATGCGCATACGACACTTTGGGACTGGACGTACTCAAATGGCACTTACAGCTATGTTCACTTCTTATTTAGATGGACAGGGTGCGCCCCAAACTGTCTGTAATTCTAAAACTTTTTGAACTTTCTGTCTTGAATTCTGATTGAATAAAGCTGAACTTCGAAACTTATGTTTCTATTGATTGATTGATTGTATTGATTGATTGATTGATAGAAAGATACTTTTTTATTTAGAATATGTTCAAAAAATATGGCTAATCTGATGAATTACGAATTACTACAAGGTATCCACGTAAAAATGTAAAATATGAGGGTCTTGAAAACAATAAAAGACACTGAATTGTTCAAACAGGCATAAAAGGTGGGCATTCTAGAGCTTAACAAAATTATATTTAAGAACTTCGGACTTCGTTCGAGAATCTTCAATAATCCCAAATTTTTATAAAAACTTCACATGACAATCAAAGCTAGGCCCTGCTTGCTGCTTTACAGTCAGCGGAATTAAGTTAGGCATATCTTTTACTTTCTTATTTATATTACTAACCCGGAGTTATTGACCTTTTTTATTGGAACTTGGGTATGTCTAAACCTGCTATATGCTTACTCCTTTTACTCAAAATAGAAATTTTAACAAAATATCTATTAAATAGATATTTAACCTATTAGTGGTATAATCAAACATTTTGATTGAATGCACTGAATAACTTTTAAACCTGACCAGAGGACCTAGGGGTACGGTTTGCCAGCAAAGTTGCTTGCATTTAAAATTTGAGAGATACTTTTTAAAGCATGCACAGACCAAAGAAAAAATAAAAGTTGGTTTACGAAATGTTTGGAACTGCTTCTGGTTTCTCAAATGCAATCAGAAATGTTTAGATATATTTGTTAAGGTTTGGAATGCTCTATTTTTTCCTGTTTGATCAACTTAATATCTTATCGTGTTTTCAAGACACACATGTTCTTCATTTTTTACGTGGGACTCCTTGTAGTAATTCGTAATCAGCCGTACTTCCTGAATATATTGGAAACAAAAAGTTGCAACTATTGGTTAGTTATCACTGTGTCTGTCAATAAAATTCAGTCTTTTTAGTCAGAATTCAGAAAATTGAGTTTAAAGAAAATAGAATTAATGTCAGTTTTGATGGCCCACCTTGTAGGTATATTTAACTAAATAAACATAGCTCTAGTTCACAGATGAGTACGTACGAATCTAAAATCTTGTAATGCTCATTGAGTTGAAGATTTGTTTCTCTATGTGGTCTTGAACTGTTACAGGCAGCAGAACACAAAAATATTTCGTAAAATTTTTTCCACATCACTTAATCTGTAGACCTACAATTAACACTTCGATATTTGAAAAAATGCTACTTCTTATTTGCCACTAGAGATCTGTCTGATTTTATAGCCATTTCGCCTAGACGCGAAGGTGGCCTGTATATGTATATTCTTCGTACTCCATGTGAAAATGTTATCAATATTTGTACCATGGGGCAAATTAGGGTCTTAGTGTTATTAGACCTAAAGCCCTTGATATATATTGAAATAATGTTAAAGTTTAATGTTTTCCGGGACTTCCTGAAATGCATCTATATCGCAAGCGTTTCTAGTTTAAGAAAAAATAATTTTAGTGTGCGAGAAAACAGTAGAGGACTATATATATATTTTTTCTACAAAAATATTTGTGCGGGCTAGCAGTAGCATGCTGGAATGCGCGCCATTATTGAAAATAATCATGATTTCTTTCTTGGAACAAAGTCTTTTTTAGCTATTAATCGCTGCAAAATATCAAAATTTCTCCAGACGCTTTGAAGAAAATTGTCATTTTGTATTTCTAAAGTTAAATATCCACTTTTGCGGATAACCTTGTACATCCGCAAAGAAGCACTTTCGAATTATATTTACTAACCAAAATATAGTTTAATTAACCACGATTAATTATTTTATCAATAAATCACATCACACAGCACGAGTTCTCTAAGGAAAAAAAAGCGGGAGATCTGAAATATTATACCACGCACGATGCGCGAATGCACAAAAATATCTACAACAGGAACAGGTCCAAGCCGCGCAGATTTACAAATTATGAACGAATACAATCTAAAAATAGAATTGTGGTTTTGTGGCAACACCGCTTTAATATGTAGAGGGCGCCACATGCTGATACTAAATTATGTCGCCAGAAATATTACTGAACATACACATGAATGAAACTGATTTGTTACGCCATACACTCATGGAAAGAGAAATAGGAATTTTTGCTCAATACTTGACGTAAATAAGAAAAAGATGAAATCTCTAGATTACATGTGATTGGATGAAGAGAAGTGGCCAACCACGAGTCTTTAAATGTGTTGAAAACAACAGATATTTGATTTAAAATTTGTGACGGCGCGTGTATGGAGTCACAATTTGAGCAGTTGTAAGAGTTCAGGATTAATCACACACAAGTTGCCACAAATATAGTGAAACCTACACACACACACACACTCTCTGTCACTGTCTCTCTCACCTATTTAAGTGGTGGAATTAAATGAAATTGCATATCCTTACCCCGGTGGTAGGCTGAGGAAAGTCTCCAGCTTCCAAGAGCAGGACACTCCATTGCTCCTGTTCCGATAAACGATTGGCTAGGGCACATCCTGCAGCTCCTGCCCCCACTATTATAAAATCGTAAACTTTGTCGTCATCCTAAATTTTTTTTTAGTTGTTACATCACCCTAAGCCGTTACAGGATACGGTAAATGTTCCATAAGAATCCTTCATTTTTTCAATCTAATTCTAAAACTGTTATTTTAATGTAAAGAGAGCTCAGGATAAGTTGCTCATAATGGTGCTTGTAAAGTTTATGTCATCTGGATTTTCAAGGTTTTTTCTTTTTTTAATAGTAGCTTACGGTCTATAAAACAGATTGAAAGAAAAAAATTTTTGGATGAGCCACTTTTCACTGAGAAACAAGAAAATAAAAATTGAAAATGTTTGACAAAATTGATGCGAAAACTCTCGAATCTGACAGTAGGGTTAGAAATATATTTACAGTGATGCCAAACATCGGAGTTAATCATTAAGTGCAATAAAATTATGTGGTCGGATCTAGAAACAAAATAAAAGAAAATTACATAACTGATATTAGGAAAATTTAAGAGGTATTAATTTAACACATAACGTTTGCGAATATGCCCAACGAAATTGCGGCAACGACTAGTGAGTTCTTATAATTTTCAAATTTTAACATAATGAGTAGACCTGAACTAACCTAAACATAAAAAGTGTAACAGAACTAACCTAACCAGGAGAACTAGAACTGAACTAACCTGAGCTAACCTAACCTAAACGTCAAAAGTGTAACTAAACTAACCTAACCAGGGAGACTAGAACTGGACTAACCTAAACTAACCAGACCTTACCTGAAGTAACTGAGAGTTAACGTGTTCTAAAATTAAAGAAAAAAGAAAACGCCTTTTTATATTATTCTGTAACCCTAACATAAAGAGTAGAACTGAACTAACCTAATCAGGAAAACTAGAACTGGACTAACCTGAAATGACCAGACCTAACCTGAACTAACCTAAGCGTCAAAAGTGTAACTAAACTAACCTAACCAGGGAGACTAGAACTGGACTAACCTGAACTAACCAGACCTTACCCTAAGTAACAGAAAGTGAACCTATTCTAAAAATAAAGAAAAATCGAGCCCTTTCGGGCCCGCTTTTTATATTATTCTGTACCCCTAACATAAAGAGTAGAACTGAACTAACCTAATCAGGAAAACTAGAACTGGACTAACCTGAAATGACCAGACCTAACCTGAACTAACCTAAACGTCAAAAGTGTAACTAAACTAACCTAACCAGGGAGACTAGAACTGGACTAACCTGAACTAACCAGACCTTACTCTAAGTAACAGAAAGTGAACCTATTCTAAAAATAAAGAAAAATCGAGTCCTTTCGGGCCCGCTTTTTATATTATTCTGTACCCCTAACATAAAGAGTAGAACTGAACTAACCTAATCAGGAAAACTAGAACTGGACTAACCTTAAATGACCATACCTAACCTGAACTAACCTAAGCGTCAAAAGTGTAACTAAACTAACCTAACCAGGGAGACTAGAACTGGACTAACCTGAACTAACCAGACCTTACCCGAAGTAACAGAAAGTTAACCTATTCTAAAAATAAAGAAAAAAGCGGGACCTTTAGGGCCCCCTTTTTATATTATTCTGTAACCCTAACATAAAGAGTAGAACTGAACTAACCTAATCAGGAAAACTAGAACTGGACTAAGCTGAAATGACCAGACCTATCCTGAACTAACCGAGGTTAACCTGATCAAAAAAAAATAATTATAAATTAAATTTTAAGTTATAATAATCGAATATTTTCAAGAAAAGGACTTGGCATCACTGCCTTTAAAAACGTCAACAAACTTTATCTTTTATATCTACCTGCCAACTTCATCAATAATTCGACTAGCAACTAGTACAATGCAAAATTTGTAAGTTAAATACAAACTTGAATTTATGAAACGTTTGAAACTTAAATTATATCATAAAAATCGAAAAACACTGAATTTTATAGATGTAATGTGTGTTGTGGCTACAAAAGAAAATTGAGGCAACTTCCAAGTATGAGTAATGCATTTCCGTACCTTCATTTTTCAATTTTTTTCTTACAAAACTCGACCATCCAAGATTTGTTTTACTTAAATCTGCTAATCTTAACATAAGCTTTCTAATAATATCAAAATTAAGGCAAAAATCGAGGTGACATTTTCTTTACAATCACCGCTCATAATATTACGTTTTGAGACCTTTATGGAACTGTTACCCAAGATACTTACGCTTAAAACTTTCAGAGAACTGTCTTCAGGAAACTGGCTCAAATGGCCCACAAACTTTACATTAAAGAATAACGCGTTGATGAGGATGAGAAAAGCATTGGCCAGGGCGCCCTGCAAAGGCGTCACATCATATGTGATAACGCCGATGGAAGGCATGTTCTAAACACAAATTTACAAGAGATTTGGAAAAGGAAGTTTTGGTTTGCTACATTTGACAAGCAAAAAATCGAATTTGCGTCACTGGACTGCCAGGTTTGGCAGACTTTGACAGAATCAGGTGTATGTGTATATATGAACGATTTACGTATTATTTTGCTAAGAACTAGGCGTATGTGCGCTTACTGTATGTGGCTTTTAAGCTCATCTTCCTTCAATCACCATATTTTTTTATAGTGAGTTATTTTATTAACTCTTTACCTGGTACTTTTAATTCTTTACCTGGTAAATCGTCAAGAAATGGGCCGATTAGGCATTATTGTAGCTGTCCCAAAATCCTATAATTTATCTAGTTGGTCGATAGTGAATAGGGGAAAGATATAACATTGTAATTAAGGTAAAATATATACCGCTTTATTAAGAGTATACCACGGAAGAATCACGTAGACCGCTGTTACATCAAAATAACGGTGCTCGTGAGTAACTTTCACCAACAAAACGATGACCATACCGAAAATTTTTAAGCCGGGCAACCTTGAGAAGCGTCACATAATCGCATAATTCTTTTTTTTTTTTTTTTGGAACATTGACCTAATAAAAGTTTAATATTTTCAATTGAAATTCTATCTGAGGATCAACAGAAGACATACTTCAGTTTATTTTATTTAATTACCTAATACTTAAGTCTACCAATAATCCAAGTTGGTGCTCGTGTGTTGTAACGTTTTATTCATAGGTACTTTAGCTTCCTCATTGTTGGACCGTTCTTCCTGATAACCCTGCTCTTCGTCTGAAAAAAAAAATGGTTTTCTAACATTCTCACCAACATCCGCTTTTCTCTACCTTCACCTTCCTGATGAGAATCGTCAAAATATGGACGATCCAACACTCCCCAGTCCTCTTTGATCATATCTGCGGCCTTTTCAGCCACCATAATAACTGGAGCGTTGGTGTTCCCGCTAGGAATCAGCGGCATTATGCTGCAGTCTACTACCCTCAGATTTTTCACCCCTGAAACTCATACGAAAATCATAAACTAACCCCCGTAAACAGATTTAGTCCAGATCCCACCTCTAACTCTTAATCGCGGATCTACCACAGCGGTATAATCATCGTCAGGCCCCATCTTAGCGGTCCCCACTGGGTGGTAGATGGTAAGAGTATAATGGTAGGCCAGGCAGGTCCAGTATTCGTCTGACAAAAATTCCAAGTGGTGACAGCCTGGCATTTTGAGAGGGTTAAACTTGGCATTATATTTTCGCATTGTAGGGGTCTCCGTGGCTATTTTGTGAGCCATCTTAGCTCCCTCTACCTAAGAAACTTTCATATGTTTTTCATAATTCTTCAGGCCTAAAAATCAACTTACTAATATCTTAACATCTAGAGGATCGTCAAAGTAATTGGGATAAATCAGCACTTGAGAGTCTGGGTGTTTGTCTTTGAGCATAATCCTTCCTTTGCTGTTGGGTCTCATCAATAGGGTCAATATCTACCAAAAGAACATTCGCTCTAACACCCCACTTAATGTTATTATTTATTGCATTTCATACCGAAAAGGATTCCTTATAAATATTCTCTTCATATACGGCAGTGTATACGTCATCTTTAAGACCTGCGGCTCTTTTGCTGAACAACCCACCATCAGAACTGTCGGAGTAAGGTGCAAAGAAGAACTGAACATCGGGCCAGTCTTCTTCGTAACTCGCGTATTTGGTGCTTAGAAATCCCATAACCTAACATGATATCAACAACGAGGATACCAGAGGAATTGATGGAAAACTTACCTCGCAAACAGGGAGCCAGTAAACTGGTCCACTTTTATTGTGAGCAAACGAGTCTATGGTTTCCGTAGAGAATACTTTGGGTAAGTTAAAGCTGCAAGTCTTTTCGGCGTAGTCTTCGCCAGGATCGAAGAGGTAAGAGGCTCCACCCATGGCAACGTGATCCTGCATGTTCATACCTACTCCTGGTGAGTGCACCAGGGTGGGTATGCCCACTTCTTCCAAGTGCTCCTTGGGACCGACTCCAGCTAAAAATCTTGTATCAATGAAAACACCAGGATGAGCATTAATCAACTTTTACAGAGCATTAAAATTTGTGGTGAGGCTAGTGCACCGGCACTCAAAATGACCTCCCTGTCACTGTAGACAGTTTTCTTTACTCCAAACTTGGTGAACTCCACCCCGTAAGCCTGATAGTCCTCGTTTATTAGAATTTTATGGACGTGCGAGTGGAGGGTGACGTCAAGGTTTGGCTTGTCACAGATGGGCCTAGGAATGGGAAGTGAAAGTGAAGAACACAAAAAAAAGACAGTTGAAGTCACTGATTTTCGTGTTTTAGTTCTAAAGTTATAGATCATCAAAATTGAAAATACATTTTTTAAAAACTTTATTTATCTGCATTTTATAGGAATGAATCCCCTGTGAACGTAACAAACCTAATAGGGGTTAAATTAGTTTTTTCTTTGTTGTTGCAAAAGCAGACTTTAAAGTGTTCAAAAATCGACCAACAAAAGGGTGTATCTCCAATACTATTGAACCAAAGGGGCTATGACTTATGGGAGGTGACAGTGGACAACAAAAACTGGAAAAAAAAACAGTTAGATTCGCTCCGATAGATGCCTTGGTTCTAAAGTTTTAGACGGTCAATAGTGAAAATTTAGAAACAAAGAGGTAAACCATACCGTTTTGGTTTTTTTGAAAAAAAAATCTATATATTTTTTGGTGTTTTTGAACGTAATATGTATAAGCCATTCACTTATTATTGTCGTCAATTAGGCGTTGGAAAATTGACTGTGAGATTTTTACCGTATCTTCTCAACATGTGCTAAAAGAAGATGGAAAAAAAATGAATGTTTCAAAGGTAACTAGATGACAAAAATAAATGATTGGGTATTATATTGTTGCGAACTCGGGGTTCGATAATTCCAGTGTAACGATTTAATACGAAAACACTATTTATTTATTCCACAAATACACTCGACTACTAAATAACTCGCACTTTAACACTTTATAGCCTTCTATTATCGCTTCGTACTTTATCTTACTTATAGCTCGCTTAAAATAAGACTACTACTACTCGGGCGCTCTATGCGCCTTTTATATACAATCCTAAAATTACAGAAAAACCTAGAAAGTTCTATATAAGAATTCTTGAATAATCTCATATAAAAAAACGGTTGTAAACAACTGCCTTCTAGATTAAGCCAGACGAGCAATAAATCACTCGTGTCAGCCATGACGCAGCGCGGATAGGTCGCGAAGCTCCACCAACCAACACGCTCCCACGCGTTGCCCCGCCTCCCATGCGGCGTTGCTGCGATCGTAACATTGCCCTCCTCCTAAGTCTGTTCGTCCCGAACAGATAGAGTTCCATGGTATCGATCCAAATGAACGACCTTCATCTTCGACCTAGGGGTCCGCTGGATCCTATACACCACATCATTAATCTTCTTTATAATTGTATAAGGTCCTTCCCAATTTTGGCTAAGTTTGGGCGACTTCCCCACCTTTCGCCTCGGATTGTATAGCCACACCAAATCACCATCCTGGAAACCGCGGGAGTTAGCTAGTAAGTCATATCTTGCTTTGGCTCGATCACTGGATACCCGCAGTTTATTCCTGACTTGCTCATGAACATTGTTCAGCCTCTCCTTAAGCTCCTCCACAAAATTCTCAGAGCTGAGCGACTCTTTTTCTGGTGTTCCATACATCAAATCCGCAGGAAGCCTCATTTCCCTCCCGAACATCACTTTCGCCGGAGTATAACCAGTGGCTTCATGCGTAGAGCCTCGATATGCCATCAACATGAGAGGTAGATGTTGGTCCCAATCACGCTGATGATCTGCCACCATTTTAGACAGGTAATGTTCCATGGTCCGATTAAATCTCTCTACCATCCCATCCGACTGTGGATGCAAAGGAGTTGTCCTGGTCTTGCGAATTCCGAGAAGTTCCATGACCTTCTGGAAAACAGCCGATTCAAAATTTCGGCCCTGATCAGAATGAAGTTCGAGAGGGACTCCAAATCTGCAGAACATTTCATTTACTAGCACCGTTGCCACAGTCGTTGCTTCTTGATTAGGCAGGGCGTATGCTTCAGGCCATTTAGTGAAGTAATCCATGGCGACCAAGATGTATTTATTGCCCGACTCAGTCTGAGGAAACGGTCCCGCGACATCAATTGCTACCCTCTCGAATGGAGCACCTACAGTGTACTGCACCATTCGGCCCCGTGATCTTGTTCGAGGTCCTTTTGTGGCACAACAAACTTCGCACTTGCGGCACCAAGATTCGACGTCTTCATGATAATTCACCCAGTAGAACCGCTCTTTAATTTTGGCCAAGGTTTTATTGACCCCAAAATGACCTCCACTGGTTCCGTCGTGCATTTCCTGTAGTACGTCCGATTTTCTGCTTCCAGGAACAACCAACTGACTGACTACGGTCTTGCCATCCGGACTCTCCCACGCTCTCTTCAGTAATCCATTTTCTATTTTAAGAGAGTGCCACTGGGCCCATAGCGCCTTCAGGTTTGGACTTTTACCAGCAATTTCTTGCCATTCTGGTCTCTTGTCGTCAGTCTTTGCAGAGAGGATGAGTCCAATATCTGGATCATTCATTTGTTCTTCTCGAAGGGTCTGTGTGGTCCAGCCATCGTTTATTTCTACCGACGTTCTCCTTACCAAAGGAAGTCCCTCACGCTGCTCAGTTCTTTGACAATGCCGACAATCTTCTTTACAAGGCCGTCTAGACAATGCATCGGCATTTCCGTGAGACCTTCCTGGTCGATGTTCAATTTGGAAATCGTACTGCTGCAGGCGCTCTATCCATCTGGCTATTTGACCTTCAGAGTTCTTCATCTGTAATAACCATTTCAAGGCTCCATGGTCAGTCCTAATCAGGAACCTTTTTCCATATAAGTAGCGATGGTAATGTTCGACTGCTTTAACGATGGCCAACAGTTCCTTTCTAGTGACGCAATAGTTTCTTTCTGGCTTATTTAAAGTCTTACTGTAGTATTCAATGACCTTCTCTTGCCCGTTTTGTCTTTGAGAGAGTACTGCACCTAGACCACAGTTACTTGCATCCGTGTCCAAAATAAAGAGTCCGTCCTTTATAGGGTAAGCCAAGATCGGACTAGAACAGAGGGCAGCTTTAAGCCTTGCAAACGCCTGACTGCATTCGTGGTTCCACAAGAACGGTGTTTTCTTTTCCGTTAATTTGTGCAGCGGTTTTGCGATGTCGGCAAATCCCTCTACAAATCTCCTGTAGTAAGTACATAGTCCCAAAAAGCTCCTTACTTCGTGTTTGTCTCGGGGAACTGGCCAATCTTTAATGGCAGATATTTTACTATGGCTAGTTTTAATGCCTTGTTCTGAGATAGTATGCCCCAAGTACTCGACTTGCTTCTGGAACAGGCTGCATTTCTTGTAGTTTAACTTCAGGTGAGCATTCCGTAACTTGTTGAAGATTTCTCTTAAATTCTTCAAGTGCTCGTCGAAATCACGTCCCATGACAATTATGTCATCTAAGTATACCAGGCAAGTTTTCCAAGTCAGCCCCCTCAAGACAAGTTCCATTAGTCGCTCGAAAGTTGATGGAGCATTGCACAATCCAAAAGGCATAACAGTGAATTGGTATAGTCCAGAACCAGTAGAAAATGCAGTCTTTTCTTTGTCTTCGGGAGCAATCTTTACTTGCCAGTACCCACTTTTTAAATCTAGAGTGGAAAACCACTTTGATCCCGATAAAGTTGCTAAGGTGTCGTCTATACGTGGCAATGGGTAGCTGTCTTTCTTGGTTACATCATTAAGTTTCCTGTAGTCAACACAGAACCGCGTTGAACCATCTTTCTTCTTAACAAGAACCACAGGCGACGACCATGGACTAGATGATTCTTCTATGACGCCCTCCTTTAACATTTCATTCAGCAAACTGTTAACTTCCTGTTGTTTAGCCAGAGGGACCCTTCGTGGATGTTGTCGTATTGGCTGGGCATCTCCTGTGTTGATCTTATGGACAACTAAATCGGTTTGACTGTCGTTGCTCTTGAAGTTAAACATATCAGATTCATCCATGGCAAATTTTATAGCAGACTGAAGTTGTTCCTTTGACAGGTGACTCCACTGTCGCTTAAAAGCATCAATAACTTCTGGGGAAGCTTGGTTAGAAGATATAATTTTGGATGTCTCTGCTTCGACACAATTGCATACCCATTGTACAGGCTCATAATTGGCAAGAACTGTTCCTTCTTTTAGCTTGATGGTCCTTTCTCCAATATTGGCAACTCGTACTGGCATAGTCTTCTTCGTGTCGGTCAAAGTTCGGGCTACCATGATTTCAGTCGTCAAATCCAGGTTAGGTTCTATAAGTCCTATGGACCACCCAGGATCATTTTCAGAAGTCACTGTGATAATTTGTTCTGAATTTGGAGGAATTTTTACATCTTCCACCACCAGTAGACGGATACTAGTTTCCACATTTCCATTGGTTAATGCAAACTCCTCATCTCCAAAGGTGAGAATATTCTGTTTGTGATCATAGGAGAATCCATGTTTCCTGATGAGATCCATTCCCAAAATAAACTCGTCTTTGATCCTGGCAACCAACACTTTATGCCGAACTTCAAGTCTTTCTCCAATAATGATGGTGACATCGGCTTCTCCGTCTATAGGGCAAGATTCTCCAGTGACTGATTTTAACATAATAGGGTTGGGCAATGGTTGTATGGTATATCCGAAAAGTTTATCTGGCCTTACAATGGTCACATCTGCTCCTGTATCGATGGTAATCTGGATCTTCTGTCCTTTAATGCGTCCGGCAACTGTGAGACTTTTGCCACCCAAATTATTGACTTTAAAGATCCTGGGGGTCTTAGCGGCCCCGGTCAATTGCCCCCTTGCATTGACCGGAATTAGTTTTCCTGGGACCTAGGGCGGTCTTGGTCGCCGCTTGGTCTTCTAAACGACGGCGACGGACTTCTTGCCCTATTACGGCAGTTAGTCTTGATGTGACCCAGTCTGCCGCAGTTAAAACATTTTATGCCCCGATTGTCTGTTGATCGAGGCGTTCTTTCTAACAGGGCTTGCATACTGACTGCCATATCTTTCATCGCTTTATGTAAACTGGCCATGGATTCAGCCATAGACGTATTCTCCTCTTCACCGCAAGTTGCCATTCGTACGCGTGGCGATGAATTAGATGACACTCGTGACGCCTCGAATTCCAGGGCCCGAAGTAGTGCCTCGCTGATATTCTTGGGCCTTACAAGACGTAAGTGGTATCTCATGTCACTATCGCGAACTCCCTCAATGAACCTTTCGGCGGCAAATTGCATTTGAAAAGATTCAGGGGCCGATGGATATGCCAGGTGAATGAGTCTGTCTATGTCCGCCTCAAATTCTTGTAAGGATTCACCTGACTTTTGCTGTCTCATCCTCAGCTGGGCCTGGAACACGATTTCTTTGTGCTCATTTCCAAATCGTAGTTGCAGAGTGTGTACTAAAGCCGCATAATTACTTTGATCCGCTGCCGACAGAGATTGGAGTAACTCAGCCGCTTTTCCACGAAGTGCTACCACTAATGATGTAGCTTTCTGGGGCTCGGACCAACCATTAGCTTTTGCAGCTGCCTCAAACTGAGTTTTATAAATTTCCCATGCAGTAGTACCGTCGTAATCGGGAGGATTAATTTTAGCGTTGGCTGTGCTAAAACTCTCTGTAGACACGTTGTCGTCCTCAAGTTGTTCCCGGAATTTCTTTTCTAGCTCGAGAACCTTCTGGTTGACAGCTTCGAGTCCTTCGTTAACGGATTCATTAACGGATTGCATTATTCTTTCTTCCAACTGTTGCTCTCTGACTGCAAGATGGCTCATTAATTCTTCTTTGAATTGTTGATGACGTCGCTCTTGCACTTGATCACGTTTTTCCTGCTCTTCTTTTTGTTCTTTATAACGGCGCTCCTGAATTTGATCACGTTTTTCCAGCTCTTCCTTCTGCTCTAGATAACGTCGCTCCTGTACTCGATCACGTTTTTCCTGTTCTTCCCTCTGTTGTTGCAAAAGTCGCTCCTGTACTTGATCACGTCTTTCTTGTTCTTCTTTTTGTTCTTTATAACGTTTTTCCTGCTCCTCTTTTTGTTCCTTATAACGTTTTTCCTGCTCTTCTTTTTGTTCTACATAACGTCTTTCTTGCTCTTCCTTCTGTTGTTGCATAAGGGACAGCAGGGCGGCAAGTTGATCCTCCATCGCTTGATGCTGGCTTCTGGTCACTGGCATAAACACGTAATGTCCGGCAATGAAGCACTCACTTACAGTTCAGCAATATTAGTTCTCAAATTCCCACTGGAATCCCACTTCTGACACCAATTGTTGCGAACTCGGGGTTCGATAATTCCAGTGTAACGATTTAATACGAAAACACTATTTATTTATTCCACAAATACACTCGACTACTAAATAACTCGCACTTTAACACTTTATAGCCTTCTATTATCGCTTCGTACTTTATCTTACTTATAGCTCGCTTAAAATAAGACTACTACTACTCGGGCGCTCTATGCGCCTTTTATATACAATCCTAAAATTACAGAAAAACCTAGAAAGTTCTATATAAGAATTCTTGAATAATCTCATATAAAAAAACGGTTGTAAACAACTGCCTTCTAGATTAAGCCAGACGAGCAATAAATCACTCGTGTCAGCCATGACGCAGCGCGGATAGGTCGCGAAGCTCCACCAACCAACACGCTCCCACGCGTTGCCCCGCCTCCCATGCGGCGTTGCTGCGATCGTAACAATATTGTTACGATTCGCAGCAACACCGCATGGGAGGCGGGGCAACGCATGGGAGCGTGTTGGTTGGTGGAGCTTCGCGACCTATCCGCGCTGCGTCATGGCTGACAGGAGTGATTTATTGCTCGGCTGGTTTAATCTAGAAGGCAGTTGTTTACAACCGTTTTTTTTTTATGTGAGATTATTCAAGAATTCTTATAAAGAACTTACTAGGTTTTTCTGTAATTTTAGGATTGTATATAAAGGCGCATAGAGCGGCGGTTAAGAGTAGTCTTATTTTAATCGAGCTATAAGTAAGCTAAAGTACGAAGCGATATTAGAAGGCTATAAAGTGTTAAGTAGTGAGTTATTTAGTAGTCGAATTGTACCTGTGTATATTTGTAGAATAAATAAATAGTGTTTTCGTGTTAAATCGTTACACTGGAATTATCGAACCCCGAGTTCGCAACAATATAAAACGATAATGGTAACTACATACTTGAATTGGATTGGAATTGGTATCGTGTGACTTTTTTAAATTTGAGGAGGTGTGGAGGAGTGATAATGGAGGTGTCATACCTGAGGAAGGCTTTGGCCGTGCTGCACCGTAAGCCGTCTCGTAAGGTGCCTTGAGAGAGCATAAAACCCGTTTGGTATTCTCCGTTGAGGTCGCGGATAGGGTAGCCGGCTTCTTGAACTGCGTCTAACCACCAATCAGAGAGCGGCGAACGATATCTTAAAAAAATTGTTCGTTTTTTTAAATAATTATTATCAGTTATTGACATAATCAACGAGGTAGTATGTTACATCTGGAGAGACCCTGCTGTTTCACAGTCTTGGCCCGCTTTTTTAGTAGTGGGTACCATAAAAATGGAGGGGATATCCGCTTGAATTGACGTCACTTGACGTCGTAAGTCAAATAATGTAAAGTTTGTGATTCGCCAACGGCGTTTTTTTGGGAGGAAAAGTGCAATTTTAAGTAACACGTGTATTTAATAATAAATAAATATAATAATTAAAAAAACTAATAGAAAATCGAGATTTTAAAAGTTTTCTGAATAATGAAAATAACACGAAAAGTTTCATGAAATTTTCAACTTAAAAATTTTTTTGTTCTCAATCCTAACAAACGCGTTTAACTAGTGTTGAGAACGGAGAAAAATTTCGGTTTTGAAAACTTTGAAATACGGAAATTTCCCCGAAAGGGCAGGTGGGGTCGTCTTTCTTTTTTTTTTCTCGATCATTTCGATCTTTCAACTCAACAGTCTTGTCATCTCAAAGAAATCAAGAATCGTCCTGATGGGCATCCTGATGTTATCGTCTTATTTTTTTCAGTAAATTAATTTATTGAAAATGACCAAAGTTGAAAATTTCCGGACCGGCAAATTTCAGGAATTTTTCAACTTGAAATTAGAACTTTCCTGAATGTTTCTGCTTTGAATACTTTTGAATATCGAAATTCTCCTTTAAAATACAGGTGGTGTCGTCATTCTTTTCTTTCTCGTTCATCTGTCTTTCCACTCCTCAGCCCTTTCATTTCTCTTCTTGATGGTGTCGGCTTAAATGGTTTCTTTAATTTATGTAATAATTATTTATTTTTTGAAAAAGACCCGGAAAGTTTCCGAGAAGAGAGACAGAGAGAGAGAGAGAGAGAGAGAGAGAGAGAGAGAGAGAGAGAACACATTAATTTCACAAGATAATAACAATTTGTCAAAACTGTATCTCTGAAAGACTGATAGACTCTGAAAAAGTCCGTTAGAAAGGACTTGAAGCTAAAAAAAAATGCAAACTAGCAGTTTTTGAAAAAAATTGTTTAAGGTTAGGGCGGAAATTGGTAAAAAATGACTCAAAGCGTCCAAAAATGCAAGATTTCACGTTTCTGAAGAAATTCAATTTTATGGCCAAATCAACCAAAACTGATTAAATCTTTTAATTTCTTGTTTTTGGTAAGTTACATTTTTGGTCCAAAATCAGTGAAATTTGACTGAAAACGTCTCAAAATTCCAGTTTGGTGTTTTTCGAAAAGGACAGGTAAGAAGTAGGGAAAAAATCAGTTTGAAACGACTTAGAACTACAAAAAAATGCATTTTGAAGTTTTTGAAGAAAGTAGATTAAGGTTAGAGCAAAAATTGGTAAAAAATTACTGAAAGCGTCGAAAAATGCAAGTTTTCATGTTTTTGAAGAAATTCAATTTTATGACAAAATCAGGAAAAACTGATTAAATCTTATTAATTTGTTGTTTTTGTTAAAGTTATATTTTTGGTCCAAAGTAAGTGAAATTTAACTGAAAACGTCTCAGAACTCAAGTTTGATGTTTTTCGGAAAAGTCAGATAAGAATTGGGGCCAAAAGTCCATTAGAAACGATTTGAAACTACAAAAAAGTGCAAACTTGCAATTTTTGAAAAAAATAGTTTAAGGTTAGGGCGAAAATTGGTAAAAAATGACTCAAAGCGTCCAAAAATGAAAGATTTTCGTTTTTTGAAGAAATTCAATTTTATAACAAAATCACGAAAAACTGATTAAATCTTCTAATTTGGTGTTTTTGGTAAAGTTACATTTTTGGTCCAAAAGAAGTGAAATTTGACTGAAAATGTCTCAAAACGCAAGTTTGGTGTTTCTCGAAAAAGTCAGGTGAGGTTTAATGCCAAAAATCAGTTACAAACGATTTAAAACCACCAAAAAAAAATGCAAATTTGCAGTTTTTGAAAAAATAGATTAAGAATGGGGCGAGGAATTGTTAAAAAAATTACTCAAAGCGTCCAAAAATGCAAGTCTTCATTTTTCTGAAGAAATACAATTTTATAACAAAATCTGGAAAAACTGATTGAATCTTCTAATTTATTGTTTTTGGTAACGTTACATCTTTGGTCAAAAATAAGTGAGTTTGATTGAAAAGTTTTAAACGCAAGTTTGATGTTTTTTCCAAAAAGTCAGGTAAGAATTAGGGCCAAAATTTTAAAGTTTTTGAAAAAAGTAGCTTAAGGTTACAGCGAAAATTGGTAAAAAAATGACTGAAAGCATCCAAAGATGCCAGTTTTCATGTTTTTGAAGAAATTCTATTTTATGACAAAATCAGGAAAAACTGATTCAATCTTGTTAATTTGTTGTTTTTGGTAAAATTATATTTTTGGTCCGAAGTAATTGAAATTTTACTGAAAACGTCTCAAACCGCATGTTTGGTGTTTTTTTAAAAAGTCAGGTGAGGTTTAGGGCCAAAAATCAGTTAGAAACGACTTAAAACCACCAAAAAAATGCAAATTGGTATGTTTTGAAAAAATTGATTAAGATTGTTGCGAGAATTCGTAAAAAAAATGAATCAAAGCGTCCAAAATGTAAAGTTTTTATGTTTCTGAAGAAATTCAATTTTATGACAAAATCAGGCAAAACTAAAATCTTCTAATTTGTTGTTTTTGGTAAAGTTACATTTTTGGTCCAAAATAAGTGAAGTTTAACCGAAAAGTTTCAAAACGCAAGTTTGATGTTTTTTTCCAAAAAGTCAGGTAAGAATTAGGGCCAAAAATCGGTTAGAAACGACTAAAAACTACAACAAAAATGCAAATTTTGAGTTTTTGAAAAAAAAAAAAAGGTTAAGATTAGTGCAAAAATTGGTTAAAAAGGACTCAAATCGTCTATAAATAGAAGTTTTCATGTTTTTGAAGAAATTCAAGTTTATAACAAAATCAGAAAAAACTGATTAAATCTTCTAAATTGTTGTTTTTGATAAAGTTAAATTTTTGGTCCAAAATAAAGTAAAATTTGACTGAAAACGTCTCAAAACGCACGTTTGGTGTTTCTCGAAAAAGTCAGGTAAGGATTAGGGCCAAAAAACCAGTTTGAAACGACTTAAAACTACAAGAAAATGCAAATTTGGAGTTTTTGAAAACAAGTAGAGAAAGGTTAGAGCGAAAATTGGTAAAAAATCATTGAAAGCTACCAAAAATGCAATTTTTCGTGTTTTTGAAAAAAATCAATTTTATGACAAACTCAGGAAAAACTGATTAAAACCTATTAATTTATTGGTTTTGGTAAAGTTATACTTTTGTTCCAAAATAAGTGAAATTTGACTGAAAATGTCTCAAAACACTAGTTTGGTGTTTTTCGAAAAAGTCAGGTAAGAGTTAGGGCCAAAAATCGGTTAGAAACGACTTAAAACTACAAAAAATGCAAATTTGTAGTTTTTGGAAACAATAGTTTAAGGTTAGGGCAAAAATTGGTTAAAAACGACTCAAATCGTCTAAAAATGCAAGTGTTCATGTTTTTGAAGAAATTCAATTTTATAACAAAATCAGAAAAAACTGATTAAATCTTCTAAATTGTTGTTTTTGGTAAAGTTAATTTTTTGGTCCAAAATAAGTGAAATTTGACTGAAAACCTCTCAATATTCACGTTTGGTGTTTTTCGGAAAAGTCATATAAGAATTGGGGCCAAAAGTCCGTTAGAAACGACTTGAAACTACAAAAAATGAAAACTTGGAGTTTTTGAAAAAATAGTTTAAGGTTAGAGTGAAAATTGGTAAAAAATGACTCAAAGCGTCCAAAAATGCAAATTTTTCTGTTTCTGAAGAAATTCAATTTTATGACAAGTTCAGGAAAAACTGATTAAATCTTATTAATTTCGTGTTTTTGGTAAAGTTACATTTTTGGTCCAAAACGACTCAAAATGTAAACTTGGCGTTTTTCGAAAAGTTCACGGTAAAATTAAGACCAAGATGGGTTAAAAATGTCTTAAAAGTTTAAAAAAAAGCAACTTTGAAGCTTTTGACAAAAATTCAGGTTAGAATTTGTGCCAAAATTAGTTAAAAATGATCCACATGGTTTGTTACTCTTCTGTCTTTTTTATCAGTCATCGCATGTTAAAGAAACGTCAACGCGTCAAAGTGTAAAAACTTTTTACAATTTTTGTTATAATAAAAAATACAAAAATTTAATTACACCTATTATTCATTGTCCAGCCCTGGATATTCATGAGATGTCCACTGAACATCCACCAGAGAGGCAATTCCGCTCTGGGAATTTTATATCCGCTTTTGGATGCTGCATGGATATCCAACCTCCCAAAACGATATGCTATGTGGGATATACATTGGATATACAATGGCCATTGAATGCTATGTGGGTTTAAAACCTTTTACTACAGAGAGAAAAAGCGGTTGGAGTTTTAATAACGGTATATAAAAAAATCTTGTTGGTCCTTCTATACTTTGATAGCAAGCATGACTTCCAATTTGAGTTAGATATTCCGTAAATTCCGTAAATCCGTAAATTATTTCTATTTTACAGCTCTCCAAAAAGTGAAAATTTTCATTTATTTCAAAGTCGTTTTCTCTGCAAAGGCTTATTATAGAAGCACATGAAAGTATCCATTTTTATATACAATTTTTCTAAGGCAAAAAAAATTATTAAATCACATTTGAGATATGGTAAAAGGAAAGGCCACAGACCACCGCAAACAGCACTAAGAAGTACTATCGACAGAAGACTATGACCAATCCAAAAGTACTGTTGAGTTTTGCCGTATAAGTAGTCTTGAAGAGTTAACCAATAGCGGTAAGATATAATTTTTTTGTAATAAGTCTGTAGTCAAGTTTTAAAGGTGTTTTGCAGATAATGCTGTTCTAGATTAAGAAATATTTTATAAAATTAGTTCCTAAACTTTCAATACGTACTAGTAAGTTCACAGAAGAGCTATTTCTGAACTTCCCGTAGATGCTGCCATCTTTTGGCGCAAGCTGTAGTCGTAACACCTAAAAGTCTGCCATAATTAGTTTAATAGCATTAATATATCCGCTTGGCCATAGAGGGCGCCCGCCGTCTAGGGACTCTCTGAAAGATCTGATTGTAAGTGAACATATCTAGATGGCGCTATCATTGCTCTTAATTGCGGGATTTCCTAGCAGGATCAGTTCCAAGTCGTTAACCTCTCTTTCTAACTCATACAGGAACAATTTGTTCGTATTAAACCGCTCTCCTGCCGTACTAATTGCGATTTTATTGCATCTTACCGCTGTTCGGCGACCAAAAGTTAGTACTTAAAGCGTATGTGAAAACGGTACTGTGGGGAGGTCCGCTGCTCCTGCGGTTTAAGTTATGAAGCGACGTTAAACTACTGAAACAATTTACAAGAAGCATGGCTATTACATGATTCCTAACGCAGGAGCGACTTTGGCCTTTCCTTTTTGTTTTTTTCTTCAGCAGTAGGTACAATCGTTTAGAGAGAAATTCATAACAGATTATTTTTAATCCAAGAGTGCAATATAATTTTTTTATTACTACTAATTTAAATGTTTAAAGGGGGAGGTTCTTTCTAGTTTCTTCTTCCTTTGCACTGACGTCAGGCTCGATAAGTTTTGTTTTGAAGGTGAAAATTTATATGAAATAGGTCACAATCAAAACCAAACTTAGGTCTGACTTAAATAGCGGCAGTATACAAAATGCGGGTAAATGTCGTTAATATTACCTACGTAATTTTTCCCACGACCCTTTTTTACAAAAACAAACATAACAATCGGAGATAGTTATTATGCTAACACGCAGTCGTGTGTTAGGAATTCCTAACACACGATCGTGACTTCTATTGCGTTCGGGGAATTACGAACAATATCAACTCACCTAAAATATTCCACTGTTAAGTAACCGTCTTTTCCGTGATACGAGTCATCCCTGTATTGGTCAATCCTCATGTCCTCAGACTTTTTGAAGTAAGGCAGTACCTCCTCGTAACTCCAACCAGGATTTCCTAATGCAGCCCACCTATCAGAGAGCACTCAGTTTATACAACTTTGTTGTGCCTTAATAAAGTCGTACCGATCATAATCCCTTCTGTTGCCTCTGACATATAACATGGCGTTTAAAACCGAGCACCCTCCGAGTACCTTTCCTCTAGGCCAATTGCACTTACCATCCACCATGGCCTGGCAATATTTCTCTCCTGGTTCTGTCTATAAGAAAAGTTTTTAAAGAAACAAAGTAAAAAGTATTACTCCTTAACATCTCGTTGTCTTTAAAATCCTATCCCTATCTCCTTTCAGCACAGAGACAAAAAGTCAGATTTTCGACGTCAATAGTAAGTGAATGGCTTATAGTTAGTAATATTAGTACCTTGTACTGCCAATCAAAAGGCGTTAGCTGCAAAGCAGGGAACATTATAGGCATATCGGTGATGCTGATTTCATCAGGGCCGGCTTCGATTAGCAAAATGTCCCAATATGGGTTTTCAGACAGTCGATTTGCGAGTACCGCCCCCGCACTACCCCCTCCGACTATTATAAAATCGTAGTTCTCCTTGATGTCCGTGTAAGATTTGTCTTTTAACCGGTGTTCTCTAAAAGAAGTGTTATTGTTATTTGGGAGGACTTGGAGATGTGAGTGTAACTATAGTACCTATCCAATATGTCTGGTCTTTGATTGAGAGTACAAGAATGCAAATACATGAGGAATCCTAAGCCAGGGCCTAATGTCAGTGCCATTCTCGTTAGGGAGTAAAGGTTCATTTGCTGGGTACTCGTCGACATGTTGGTATGATTCTTTAAAAGACGACTTTAGTGCACTTTTGTATGGTTTTACTATGAACAGCTAAAACTGATCTCTCCTAAAACGTACTTACTTGTAGGTGTATTCATAAATAATTTTCTTAGCAGTTTATGGAACGTAACAGACTCGAGAACACGATCTTGTATTTAGGTTACTCGAGCAACGTTTTAGCTGATTGTAGACTGTTTATGTACCGCTGAGGTTGTTTCTAAACATGTAACTTTGTTTTTAAAACATCATACTGTAAATATAATTTATTAACTAAGGTGAGTGCACATGGTGGTCAGTCTCATTACTCTCGTTCTATTATCACTAAATAAGTCTGTATTTTTGTGACCAGAGCACTCCTGGTAGTGTTCTCAAATTATGTATTACTTGTTTATGATCTCAGCCAGCCTATTCACCTGATGGCCTACCAAAATCGATTTTTACAATCCAAATTTTGAAAGTTTGAACTAACCAGCAGTAGGTAACCCAATAATAGTCATGTTTACGTTTAGCTCTGCTTCAAAAATAATAATTGATTATCTCCATTCTTTAGCAGGTATTTTTCAAGTTAAATGTCCTTTGTATCGTTTTAAATTTAGTCAGTTTGTGTCGTCAAGATATCCAAGGTATAATTGAGCTAAAACCAATAAATTAAAACGTACAGTGCACACAAGACCTTTAAAATTCAATCAAATATGTTTGAATTAGGTAATATAAAAGTGAGTGAGTAATAAGGAAGTTTAGAACTGTGAAGAACAGAATAATAAGAAAAATGTCGAAAAACAATAGACAAATTTTTAAAATAAGGAAATAATAAGAAAATGAACTGATAAAAGCTTAATAAAGTTTTCAACCTGAATATGGACCTATTTAGAATAAATAATAAATACATTAATGTTAGCAAATAATATAAAAAGCGGGATGTTAAATAAAGAAACGAAAATAATCATTAACTAAAAATATGTTCCTTGTTGCACGGTTTTTGAGTTTTGTACCAAAAAAAAGAATTAAACACTAACAATAATTACTTAAATTGCTTAACACGTATAAAAATCATTAAAAGAAATTACGTAGTGTAAAAATTGGTGATTTGGAGCCATAAAACAAACAGTAACATACAAATTTGTACATCCAAAGCTGAATAAATTAATAAGAAAATGAAGGTGTCTTTTCTTCTTTAGGCCTTTCTTCAAAATCATATTTTTTCGACAAGTGTTTTTTAGCATCAAGGATTTGTGGCAAGTCTATTTCTTCACTCTTCTTTTCTTCAATTTTTTTGTCATGCAAGAGGTCTATCGGTTTGAACAGTACTTTCTCTAGGCCGCAATAAAAGCCAGTATCGTTTTGTCCTTTAGGTAAGAGTGAAGGTGTTTTTTCTTCTTTAGGCTTTTCTTCAATATCGTATTTTCTCGACAGGTATTTGTTAGCATCAGGGATTTGTAGCAAGTCTATTTCTTCACTCTTCTTTTCTTCAATTTTTTTGTAATGCGGGAGGCGCACCGATCAGTACTTTCTCTAGGCCTCAATAAAAGTCAGTATCGTTTTGTCCTTTAGGTAAGAGTGAAGGTGTTTTTTCTTCTTTAGGCTTTTCTTCAATATCGTATTTTTTCGACAGGTATTTGTTAGCATCAGGGATTTGTAGCAAGTCTATTTCTTCACTCTTCTTTTCTTCAATTTTTTTGTAATGCGGGAGGCGCACCGATCAGTACTTTCTCTAGGCCTCAATAAAAGTCAGTATCGTTTTGTCCTTTAGGTAAGAGTGAAGGTGTTTTTTCTTCTTTAGGCTTTTCTTCAATATCGTATTTTTTCGACAGGTATTTGTTAGCATCAGGGATTTGTAGCAAGTCTATTTCTTCACTCTTCTTTTCTTCAATTTTTCTGTAATGCGGGAGGTCCACCGGCTTGAACAGTACGGGGTGTTCATTATAAAACTTCATCTAGCAGGCTATGAAATTTTGACAGAAAAAGATGACATAATCAAAGTAAATGGACTTTTGTTTCTCCATCCTTTTCTTTTGACATTTCACATCCAACTAGATGAAGTTTTCGTTCACTTATAGGACTAATTTCACTCTTTTTGTTATGTTGTAAAATTGTGCAAAAAATTGCAAAATTCTCCAATTTTTTTTTTTTTATATCGACGGAGCGGGGGATTTTTCAATTTCCAGCTTTGTCGTTTATAAATTTAGAACGCATGGATCGATTAGAGTAAATCCAACGGTTTTTGGCTCTTTTAAATGTCCTATTTCAACTCTAGCAAATAAAAGTCCCGTAGATTTAAAATTTGGGAGATAAACCCTTTCGGTGGTCGATTTTTAGGCGCTTTTAGAATTGACATGTTTATCATTTTTTAAAAAACACTTTTAGGGATCTTACTGCGCTCGTATTAAGTTTGTTACGTTCATCTTATCACAGACTTCTTTAAAACGTCGAGATGACGTCACCGAAACCGATTAGTTTCTTATTCCAACAGTCACGACTTGCCGAATAGAGCTGTCACATGTTAGGCCATCCGCTCAACGTAATGAAAATATTAATAATCCAGGACGTAATTAGAAACAACTGAGCATCATTCGGGGAGCTTCCAGCAGGAGCAGCAGCCTGCCAAGACGTCTTCATAGCGTAGACCATACAACAAAAGCCATTATCGTTTTGTCCTTTAGGTAAGAGTGAGATAAGATGTAAATTCCTTCCTATGCTTTAATCAAATAATAATTACGTCATCCATCGATAATATTTAAAAAGTTTAATTGTTGATGTGTTAAACAATATTTTAGTATATTCTATTATTACAAAAACATGTGCTTTAAATAATTATATATTTTTTTAAGTTAAGTTACCTTATTAATAGTAATAAATAATATTACTATAAGTAAGACATTGATATTTTTAATGGCATTTCGGACATAATAATTCATACAAAAAAAAATTAAGCTTCTGCTGAGTATCGAACCCAGAAATTCCACTATCCGGGCGGATGCTCAGTGGTCAGATTATTAGCCGAGGTTCTGTTCCCAGCGAAAACTTGACTTTTTTTGATAAATTATTAAGTCCGAAATGTCATTAACAATATCAATTTCAATTCTTCTTAATTATGCAACTAAAATTTGACCATCTTTGGGGACGTTCTAGCCAAATGGTTATTTAATAGTTAATAACACAAGTACGATCTCGGCTCTTATCTATAGTTTCTCCACATTAAATTCCACGTAACGTCCGATAAGCACCACTACTAATCCTTGCAGTTTTCAACCAAAACTCCTTCACCAAATCCGCCCCCTTCTCCCCGATCATTATAACAGGCGCGTTGGTGTTGCCGCTGACCAAATTGGGCATTATACTGGCGTCGATCACCCGCAACCCCTTCACTCCGTACACCCTCAACTGAGGATCTACCACTGCGTCCTTGTCCCAGTAGGGCCCCATTTTCGCCGTACCCACTGGATGGTAGATCGTCGCCGAGTACAGTCTGATCATACACTCGAAGTACTGGTCTGAAAATTTGGAAAAATGCGCACACGGTGGAAACTCCACGAACTTGCTGCCATAGCTTCGAAACGCGGGAGTTTCACTTAAAGCCACCCCTATTTTCGCTCCCTCGATTAGTGTCTTCATGTCGAAGTCGTCAAAGAAGTAATTTGGGTAAATCAACGGTGGGTCAGTAGGTTTTTTGCTGCGCAATTTGATGACTCCTTTGCTTTTCGGTCTTAATAGCATGGGAATTACGCTCCAAGCGTCTTTTCCTTCTATGGGCTTGAACACTGAGTTGTAGAACGCATCAGACAATCCATGGGCCTTCTTGAGCTGGGTGCCCTTGTCCGAATGCGGCCCACCACTTACAAAATGAAACTCTATATCCGGGAAGTCATCTGAAGCATTTACGTATTTGGTATTGACGAAGGCCAACCCTTCAACTCCTCCCATGATGGTAAGCGGTCCAGCACCCCACACCGCGTACTGCATCAGAGAGCTGACAGAGTAGATCCGATCCAAAAGAATAGAGTCAGGCTTGTTGATAGTAAAAACCAAACCTCCGAGGGCTATATGATCTTGTAAGTTGCTCCCGACTTGCAAATCCTGGATCACAGGAATCTTGAGCCTTTCGAGGTCAGCGCTAGGTCCTATACCACTCAGCATGAGCAGCTGAGGTGAGTTGACAGCCCCAGCGGACAGGATCACCTCCTTATTAGCCCTGACTCTATGAAACTTCCCGTCTCTGATAAACTCCACCCCAAAGACTATTCTGGTTGACGGGTCGATAAGGATCCTGGTCACGTGGGAGTGCATAGCCACGTGTAAGTTAGGACGCAGTCGTACCGGTCGCAAGAATGCTTTGCTGGTAGAGCATCGGGACCCATGGCGGATGGTGCCTTGGGCCATCATGAAACCCGTTTGGAATTCGCCGTTAATGTCCCGGTTCTTGTATCCGAGCTGTTTGCCTGCTTCTATAAAGGAAGTAGCCTGAAACAGATAATATTTTGTATATAGGTTTCCTTTGCCATAACCATTACTTACTAAAGGAGTTCTATAGGGAGGTTCCGAAATGGTTAGATAGCCACCCTTGCCATGGTACTTGCCAACAAGGTACGGGTTTTTGTTGTCCTCGCTCTTCTTGAAATAGTAAAGGGCATCCTTGTAGCCCCAACCAGGGTTTCCCAGACTCTCCCAGATGTCGTAGTCTTTTTTGTTGCCTCTAAGATAGAGCATGTAGTTTAGCACCGAGGAGCCGCCCATTACTTTGCCTCGAGGCCAGTTGCAGCGCCCATTGACCATTCCTGTTTTGAAAAATTTACTATAGTATTCACAAAAAAAAAAAATATATATCTACCTAGACATGCTTGCCCCTGCCTCTCGCTCTTGTATTGCCAGTCTAGCTGGGAGACCTGCAGGTACCCTGCCATTAACGGAACATCAGATATTTCAGTCTCGTCGCCTCCAGCTTCCAGCAGAAGCACCTTAAACTGCTCCACTTCACTTAGCCTACTTGCCACAACTGCCCCTATACAATAATTAAACCTTTTGTTTAAAAAATTTGGAGAGGCTGAAGAACTTACCTGCAGAACCTGCTCCTATAACAATAAAGTCGTAGCGCTCTAACAACGAGTCTGTGGCAACATCTATGGGCCTAGCTTCGGGGTCCAACAGCTCGTACTGGAAGTAAGCAATAGCTGCCACCAATGTTGGGATGAAATACCCCAAGTTGGAAGCAGTTGCTGCTCCTAGCTCTAGGATTTCTCCAGTTAATCCGCTCATAACTGCAAGTTAAAACTCAATGTAGCTAAATGATGAAAATTGTGCTTAAAACTGACGTTTACTGAACCAGATCATCATGTATGTCTTCGACGACAGTACCTACTCGCTGTCACACTTAAAACTAGTGAATAAAAAATCAGTGATTGATCGATTTGTGCCTTTTCTTGCGAGATCACCATTTTGGAATTTTAGTCACGTTTCTTAATTTTTTAATACACTTTCCATTTCACCATCTTAGTATGGATGGTCACATTGTGGTGGATACCATGCGTGCCCACCCACACGGACCGTTATATAATTCGGTTCGGGTTGTTACAGAGGACAACCTCCGAAATATGGATGTGCATATTGCAAAACCAAATTTAATTGAAAAAGGTATTAATGAAAATGCTGATGCAAATTTAAACTAAACAAATTATATGTAACTCGTTCAGTTATTTTGTCCTACTCTCTAAGTTTGAAATTTTTATTTTTTTTATACCTAAGTCGCAGTTAGAGTTCCAACGTCTACTTGATGTCAATAATAACTGTATAGCTTATACATAATATAGCCTGCTCATTAATTAAATACATCTTATCACCTTCTGAGTCTTAAAATTTATACCTGTTGCTTTTTTGTAACGCTAGATGACACTGTGAAGGGATGATCTAAAGGTCTGTTGTTGACTCATATTTTACATATTCTTTTTTTACTGGCTACACTAGTTTACTTCTATCCTTTAAATTTCGCTTGAGTTATCAAAGAATAGACATACCCTCGTACAGAACGCTATCGGTGCCAATAGATGTCACCCTTTTTGCTATCTTTCGCGAACTCCGTTTAATAAATCCTTAACAGTTTTTCAGAAAATAACCATCAGTATTGTTTCATTTCTACTCCATTCAGATTTTACATTAAAAATACTGACAATGACAATAATTGATATTACAAAATAACTCATCGTTTTCAGGTGACCAGCCTAGGGCGCTCTGAGAGTATTGCCATCCTTACATTCTTATTGAGAAAAGAAAGGATAGAGATACTCTCAGAGCGGCCACCAGAAAACGGTGTGTGTTTCCACTCCTAGAGTAAGCTTGTAGTAATATAATTTTTTTGCAAACACTTTTTTTGTATAATTACAGGGTGTTACCGAAAAGTGTGACCAAATTTCAGGAAGTGAGTCTTGGCATTATTAAAAAAAAGTTTGTATGAACAAATGTCTGTTTCTGCTTCCTATCCAAAATATAAAAAAACTCGAAAATATTTCTACTACACTGTATAAAATGTCAAAACCGTTTAAGAACGTAAAAAACGAAGAGAGAAGCTTACATAAAATAGTACGAAATACAGGGTCACGTATGTAAGAAGAAATACAAAAACTGTGTATTAACAAAATAAAAAAAAATAAAAAAAAACAATAATTAATTAAACTCAAGAAAGAAATAAGTAATTTGTTCTTGTTCATTTAGTTCTAGAGTGTGGGTCAGCTAGAAAGTTACAGACTTGTGTTTTAGAAGCAAAAGTGTCGTAAAAATAAGGAATTACACAAGAACAGTGATGCCAATAAATAAGAAAGAAGTTATTGTTCAAATAGGGATTGCTCATTTGAAAACATCATCAGTTGGCTGTAAAATGTCGAAAGAAAAAGATGAAGGAACAAAAGTCTATTTACTTCAACGAGTTAGTACATTACATTTGGTGAGACCGTCCTATTTTACAATTTTGCCCTCCTTTTTTGCAGTGGGTACCTTAAAAATGGCGGCGGTATCCGTTTGAATTGACATCTTACGTCAAATCATTTGAAGCTGTGATTCGCCAATGGTTGGGCTCTGACGATGAAATTAGGTCATGGGTACCTTAAAAATGGCGGACTTTTTGCCGAAAAAACGAGACCATTTTTAGGAAAATATCGGCATTTGTTGTTTGTACTTAAAATAAGTACATTTGTACTTAAAAAAAGGAGATCGACAAAACTCTAAAACACCGTCCCAATGTATCGTTGATTTTTATATGGGTGGTGTATGTAGGGTTGCGTGCTAGAAGAGGCCTATCATGTTATTATATGTTTCACTTTTTTATACATTAATATTTTTGCAACAGATACTTTTTAACTTGCTTTACAACAGAAAAATTGCGTTCCATTCTGAAGTGCAAAATTCGTGGTATTAATTACCTATAATTCATTCACTTATTATTGACTTTAATCAGACGTTGGAAATCTGACTTTGACATTTTTATCGTATCTTCTCAACATGTGCTGAAAGGAGATAGGTAGAAAAAAATATTTCAAAGCTAACGAGGTAGCAACAATACGTAAATGACTAATATCCAACCCTTTAAGTGTAGCTGTTGTTCATTAAAAAAATTATCAAGTTGCCTAAGAAATGTCAAAAGAAAAGGATGAGGCAACGAGCTCGTATATTAATTATCTCTGGAGGCATCCTCCTGTTTTACACTTTTAGTCTCCCCTTTTGGCAGTGGGTGCCAGAACAATACGGCGTCACTTCCGGCGAATTGACGTCACCTGACATCTTACGTCAAATAATTCGAAATCGCGATTCGCCAATTGATGTGATCTGACGATTAAATGACTTAATGGGTTCCTTAAGAATGGCAGACTTACGGACAAAAAAACGGGATAATGTTTAGGGAAATATCGGCATTTGTTTGCTCTCTCCATATCTCCTAGGTCATTCGTGCATTTTTTCTGTACTGAGGGTGTACAAGGGGCCCTATCATATTATATGTTCCACATTTTTATGCATCCCATTTTTTTGTCAACAGAGACTTCTTTTGACTTTCCTTTTGGAACAGAAAAATTGCATTTCATCCTGAAGTGCCCAACTCAGGGTATGACTTACCCAATTGCAGCGGTTCTCCCTAACATGTAGCAGTTCTTCATTATAGGTATTTTTTTGCGGACAACCTGCTTAAATCGACTTCTGAAATGATATTTCAGCGCATAAATCATGATCCTTAGAGCTACTTTAAGCGGTATCTCGCGGTGCCCACCTGGAGCTTTAAACAGTGGTGGTAGCGATGACAAAAAAAAAGATAGATCCAAATGACGTCATGTCTTAAGCAAAGTTATTTTTGCGTGAAAAAGTGACGCTTAAAGGTGCTTTAAGGTCTGTCCTAAGCAGCTTATGCACAGAAATCCATCTCAAGTTATCCTTTTCTGTCAAAAATTCATATCTAATTTGATGATTTTTTCTAATGAATCCCTGTTTTCCGATTAATCTATATCAAAGTGGTCCCCAAGGTAACCAAAACACGGGTGATGCTTTTTTTGCTATACCCTCTTATGGAGTAGTGCAATTGTCACATGAGTTCTATGGAGAAAATGCATGAGAAAGTACGGGGCGTTCATTATAAAACTTCATCTAGTAGGCTATGAAATTTTGACAGAAAAGGATGACATAATCAAAATAAATTGACTTTTGTTTCTCCATCCTTTTTTTTGACATTTCACAGCCGACTAGATGAAGTTTTATAATGAACACCCCGTACTTAAAATGTGCGTCTGTCAACTGATACTGAGTGCAGTGAATTTGAAGATAGGTAGTGAGTACATTTTCCTTATGAGTAAAATATACAAACAAATTGAGAATTGGTAAATTTAACAACGATTAGAATAAAAATAAAGTATTATGTCCCAAGAGAATAAACAAATTCGTGATGCTCGGCAAATTCTTGATGATTGAAAAAGAACTTTTAAAAACGATGTTTTTAAATGAATAAATTTCCCTCCAAAGAGAGCTTAAATTCAAAACTAATTTTTAGAATATTTTAAAATGCTCTTATAACTCACCTGGTACTGTTCCAAGTTTGCTCCTCGTCACAAAATTTACAGCAGACCATCGCACAATTTCAGCATAATATAACACTCCAATTTCTTCAAACTCACAGAGGCCATCCCGACGAATACGACGAACCAAAATGTCGCGCTTTGACTAATTAAAATTAAAACTGTATTTTGACACAGTTTAGCACAAATTATCCGGCTATTGATCGGTACTTTTTAACCGCGAAGAACCGCCGCCCATCAACATGAACTTGACTTTGTCTAAGGTCGCTTATTAACTGACGAAGAAAGGAGCTCAGCTGAAGATTACTCTTCTGCTGTCTCCCTATATCCGAGCGTTGACATTATGCAAAGGAAAAGTGCTTCTAGAGTTCTAGCAGTACTTTATGTACTGGGGCTATAAGAAAAGTTCTGTCCTGTGCGAGCTTAAAATGGTCTTCACTTTAATAATATTTTCTTCTTTTTAAAATCTTCTAGTTTACTTCCAGTTGCTAACAAAGAAATTTATTATTTTTTTTCCTGTACGTACTTTTGTTTGTGTTGGTACTACTGTTATATGCTAAAAAGGAAAGTTATAGGGGCTACGTGATTTACGACAGATATCGCTAGACTACATTTACGAGAAAGTGTTACCTATTCACTTGTGAACATGTTTGTAGCACATCGGTTGCGACCCAATATCTTGATCACAGTTATGGTGTGAGGCCAATAAAAAATGCTCTCGTTCAATACATAATGTTCAACTTTGCCCACGTTTCGGCCAGTATTAGGACAACTTCAGGGCCTTAAATGCAACATTCTAATAATTACTGGTAAGTCGAGAGAATTAAATGATTAAAAGTATCTAATTGGTGAATGGAAAATTTTCTGTAATTTATAAATTAAAAAAATGTTTAGTTTTTCATAGTAAATCGTGAAATTTTCTTTAAAATGGTGGTTGAAAAACTTTCTCTTTATCTACTTTGATACCAATTCTGTTTTTTATTTATAAGAAAACAGGTAATTATAAAACCAAAATTGTAAATCCAAGTATCTTTACAAAATCAGAAAAAGTTTCAAATTTGCTTTAAAATGATGGGTCACAAGTTGATGTTTAAATTCAAAATGGCGCCAATATACGGGTTTTTTTTAAAACTTGTTGACAGCGCTTTATTTTTTTAATTTTATTTTTTTCTCGATTTTTAAATTATAAAAACGTGATTAAAGAACCACTTTCATATGTCGATTGCCGAATTTTGGATTCAAAACTTAAGTTTCAAAATGACGTCGAAATGTTTTCTTTGTAAGATAACTGATTTTTTGGAAAATTTGAATAAAATAAATGATTTGGGAAAAATAAGCAAGTGGAAAATTAAGGTAAAAAAAAATTGAGTAAACGACGAAATTTCACTCAATTTTTTTACTTTTAAAGTGTTTTGGCTAATAAGGAAAAGCGTCCATTTCAAAATATCTTATCAAATTTTGAAAAAGCTTGTAGCGCCGTTTTGTTGGTTCAATAATAGTGCCTATTAAGCTGGTGTCGATGAGATCGTCTGCTCTCCTGCTGCGTTGGTGATCTTCCTCTACTAACTCGTGCGCCACTCTTCGGATTAATGTGGTGAAGGGCCTACTTGCTCCAGTCTAGCTTTTAAACAGACGGAGATAGAGTTCTAGTTCTACTGGTGGTGTAAATGGAGCGATTCTTTGGAAAATGCCTATCAGGCTTTTTGACAGTTTAGACAGTTGACTGTTGACATTCAAGCCGAGTTCGATAATTCCATCCGAGCTCTCCGGACACAGACCATCTCCCAAAATCTTAACAAGCTAGAGTGAGATAGACTGATACCCGAGCGCTCGGGATCTAATTACCGAACTCAACTTCAATCATTCGCCCATAAACCAAAGAAACAACAACTTGTGAAACGGTGTTTATATTTTTAAACTAATACGTTATAACGATAATTAAAAACAAAACCCTATACCCAATGAACTATAAAATACTAGATACTTCGGAATCGGAAATGAGGGGTAAGGATATTCGGATCAGTTTGGAGAAGGAAATACAAAGGGGGTTATGGTCGTGATTCCCCACCGAATACGGTTGAGATTTATACGAAGAGTCGCCTTTGGTTCCAATGTTCGAAATGTGAACGTTCGAGTAGGCGTTGGAATCCCGACATCAGCCCGGTTGGTCTTCACTGCGCATGCGCAAAATTTATTAAAAGGATTGTGGGTTACTGGGTTCTTTTGTTTACGGTTCCGGCCATTTTGACAATCAAAAATTACGTTTTGCAAATAATTTACAGTAATTTTTTATTTCAGCAAAGTTGGTGTAATAGAATTGCTGTTTTCAATTAGTAAAAGGAATCTTTGTTTAGCAAGAATTGCGCGAGATTCGCTAACGTAACGTGTCAAGTGACGGATTTATTGGATTATCGTATTTCGAGAAAGCGTCATGCAGGTACACCAGCCGGCACCCAGTTTTCCTGTTTCTGCTCCACTCATTTCTCAATAATTTCAATTTTTCTTATTATCAAATGATCTACACACACTTTTCAGTGCAGCCTTGTGCTTGTGTAGTACCTAAAGATGTAAGTATCCAGTATCTAGGTATGTGTAATAATTTGGTATGGTGTTGGTGTGAAAGAATGAAAGGTAGGGGCAGCATGAGTTTAAGGTAGTTTTTGAAATAGCCCCTACAAAGGAACATTGTGTTCACAGCTGTTGACAACCCTGGCCTTGTTGTAAAGACTGTAAAGAATACATGAGTCCACAGTAAGGTTAGGGCTCATGTATGCTTTACAACTTTTCTTTTATTCAACAGCTCATAAGTATGGCACTCTCCTTTCATTTTGTTCATCACTTATGCCATTTGCATTTGCTAGTATGATTAAGTAGGGCTATCGGCTATCCTTACCCCTAATTTGAAATGATAAACACTGGTTGTGGTAGGCTGAAGTTAAAAATTCTCGTTTTTTAGGAAGGGTTTAGTAAGTCCTACACACTGGAGAGTATATAGAAACTTTGTTTAAAAGAGAAAAAGGATATATTTTAATCAAGTTCCAGCAGATGCTCTATTAGGTGAGTGATCCACTATCCCAGTTAATAATCTATTTATATCCTATTCATATAGAAGCAAAGTGACTCTCGTCTTGCTAGACAATTATGCTATGGGTACATCCACAGTGCAGTTAAGGTTTGTATAAAGATTTTGATACTTACATTAAAACTACTAGGACTAGAAATAGATTATGCCTATGCCATTTTCAATGTGTGCACAATAAGCTCTCCTCTCATTTTTGACTCAAAAGCAAGTAGCTGGTTTGGCAATTTATGCTGCATTAGCTTTTCTGCATACTTATGTCTATGTCAGCTACCTTACTAGAAATGTATTTATGAAGGTTTACGGGTGCACTATTTACTAAGAAGCATATTAGAAGGCATACTTTTGTACCAAAAAACTAACAATATACGGATGCATCTTAGCACTTAAGTTAAATTATTACTTTTCTTTTGCAATGACTAAAGTTCAGAAGCCTGTTACTGTTAAGGTACCAAATTAATTTTTTTTTTAGTGAGATATGAGGGTAAATAATTACATATTGTGTAAACCCTGTTTTTTATCTCTTTTTTTACTTACCTCTTATCTTGTTTTAGGGTTTCAGAATAGTCTTGAGAAGAGGTTTTTTTGTGGAAATGAGATGTGGCAGAGTTTTTTTCCTTATGTAGTACCAACCTAGGATTCAACCATGGAAAGGCGACTTATAAATAGATAATAAAGGAAAAGATTTGTGTGTTTCAAAGAAATTCCAGGGTGCCACTAAGGTTTCAAGCATGTAAGTTAGCATCAAATTTCATACTTGATTAAACCCTCCTTTTAATATAAACTAAGAATCAATTGAAATGATACACCTCAAATTTTGAATGAACTTTAAAACTGTCTACCTTTAAAGCCACTCAACCGATTTTCATTGGAGATGCCATTTTGGTAAGATCCGTGTATAGACTGCTTTAAGTGGTTATGTACCCACTTATATGTTTTGCAGGTTACATAATACAGGGTTCAACAAAACTTGATGCAGTTTTGTAAAACCTTTTTGTGCAGATAATTTTGCGGAAAAAAAATTCAGAACATGTTTTGCTACGGGAGTATGTGGAGACGCGTCATACCTTGGGACATATTTGGTGTTTTTTGGATATTTTGCCTGGTTCCATAGATATTTAGTTTTTTCTATAAACGAGGTATCATTTAACACTGGAGCTCCAATTTGCCCCATAATACAAATATTGATAAAAATTTTATATGGAATATAAAGACTATGCACAGGGCAAGCTGGATCTTACCAAAATGGCATTTACAACAAAAATCGGTTGAGTGGCTTTAGAGAGAGACAGTTTTAAATTTCATTCAAAATTTGGGGTGTATCGTTTCAATTGATTCTTAGTTTAGTTTATAGATTGCTCACATTGTTAACACTTAACACACTCAATAATTTTCGCTCAGTTGATTCCTGAATGTAGTTCCTATTTTTTTGTCTTTTTGTCAAGTCTAGCCAACAAGCTATGAAATGTGTTGCCAGTTTACCAAAAGTCCTTTTTCCACTTGAATGATCCTTTTTTTGCGATTGTCTTACTATATGCACATATTCTCCTCACAAACTCTTGGATCGGAATTGGATCAAATACTTATTGGTCAACTATGGATTTGCAATACGCTTCATTAATAAAAAATGACGGGTTTGTATTTCACATATTTTAGGTATACTTTATTTTCATTATGATGAAAAATCATGAAAAAAAGTAAAATGTTTAAGTACAAAGATAACGTGCGTTTATTAAAAAAAACCTCAAGCAGGCCATGGCATTAGATCAGTAAGTCTGAGATGACTTCATAAAAACAATTGAAAATTGGAAATGTCATAAAATGTTCAGATTTTAATATGTTTTGTAAACTTATCTTAAACAAGAGTTTTAATTTCATGGCTTGCTTCGAGGTTTTTTGTTAGATACCCTATCCCTATAGAAATACTCTATTAAACTTTATAGGTATACATTTATATTCAGTGTAAATTAATGTGTAAAGGCCACAACCATGTTGCAGTTGAAGAACCAAATAAGTTAAACATTTACTTCATTGGCATAGATGAAGTTAGTAATTCCTCTCTATTATATATATGCCCTCTACTAATTACTCCTGCTGGAAAGTAAGCAGAGGATCGAAAAATTAATAGGGAGCATATGACTTAATCAATTAATAGGCATTCAGTGATCACATTATTACATTAATTATGATTAAGCAGTCTTTTGATCAAATGTGCTCAAAACAATTAATTTTTATATTAAATTGAGAATTTTATTCGCCAATTCAATTGTTACATATTCAACATTAGAAAAATGTATCGGTGTTTTTATTTGTTACAGGGTTGATAAACATTGGTCTAAGTGAAGGACAAAGAAAGTCTGTCATACTGGCTTCCAATTTCCTGGGAAGGAAAACGGAAGTAGTTGAAGCATTGAAACCCACAGTTTAAATTTTAAGAACAAGAAGACAAGCGCGTAAAAAAGGTCGCGCCACTTCTGCATGCTGAAGAATTGTACTGCTATGACGTCTATAGAACTCTTGGGTACCACTAGCCTATAAAAAAATATCTTCAATTGAGTAATGGTCAATGAAACAATACAACTATTTTACGGTAATCTGAAAAACAAAAAATGTGGATTTCTTCATTCAGAGGTTTAGGAAACATATGTTGAAGATATGTGATATTAAGGTTTGAAATGTTAGGTAAATTAAAAACACATATTTTATATATGCCATGTTTATTTGTGCACCAAAATCAAAATAAACGACATTGATTCTTTACTTATTTTACTTAAAAAAACGTATAAGTTATGTATTCAACGTATAGGTTATTGTAGTGTTATTTACAGTGTATTTCAGAAAGCAATTTTCAATAATTCCAAAGGATCCTTCGATTAAGTTTTATTTCTTTGTAAAGCTATTAAAGTTAAATAAGGCGATTACATTTATTATTAGTTGAAACTGTTTCAAAACATACAAGGCTCAAAAAATATGTAAGGTTAATTTGTTATTATTTATTTTTTTTGTGTCAGTTATTACAAGTCTTGATAAGTATATAAGAATTACAAAAACCATACCTAAATAAAAATAAATTAAAAACTAAAGAGCAAAATAATTTTTTAACATCCTGTATTCAATAACTGATTTTGAGATTTTTTTAAAAATTATCTATGTTTTAACAATCTGTGCTTTGAAGTAGAGCTAACATGATAATTATTATAAATTATTATTGTCATATTATATAATAAAACAATCTTTCCAGTAGATGATCTATGGATTCATTAGATAGAAGTTCCTTTTTCCTGAGAACTATTAGAAGAGATCTCAATGATTTTATTCGGGCCTTGGACCCTCTTAATTGTTTTGCCTTTGAAAATAATGTGACGCTCTTGCGACGAACATATTTTGCCTTCTGCGGTTCCTCCATGTCAATGGTTGTACACTCATCAAACTTGAATTTTGGACCTAGAGATTGACAGGAAATAAATATATTAACGGTCATACATTCCGCCAAAGCGATAAGGGCGGTCGGTTAATGAAAACAACTGTTAAGACTTTGTGACTATTAACTGTGAAAATGAAACTTAACTATGAAAATAACTATTAAGACTTATCCATGCTGAAGCAAAAAACTGACAGATATATATTATATAATTTTAAATAGAACATAAATAACTTTACTCCCTCATCTGATTGTATTGTCTGTAAGTACCATATTTTAATTAGAAAGAGCAATGCCTTATTAAGGCACTTGCTCTTTCTAATTAAATTTAAAAATTAATTATTAATTGTTGCATATTAATTATTGGAGAGTTACAGGGAGATTCAGAATCTGATATAAAAAATACAGGACTGTATCTAAAAAAAATTGAAGCAATGTTGTTTGCATTGAAAATGAAACGTCGGATTTTAAATTTGAAAATACCGCGTTGAAGAAAGCAAGAAGTGGCTATGAAGAAGTGTTAAATTGTTTTTAATTAACTCATTAAATTAAGGCTAGAAAAAATAAAAACGTTTTGTGAATATTTCCAAAACCATCCAAAGTTTTCAAAATTTGAAAACAACTTTTATAGACTTCTAATTGCGCAACTTTGCCCTAATTTAACCTTCGTTGTATCTCCTCAAATAACCAAGTTCCCGATGGTTAAACTCCAAACGATCACCCTGTATTTCCTCCTTTAATGTTACAAAAGTTCATACCAGGTTATAGGAAATTATATACAGGGTCAGAGTCTGGCAATAGGGACTGATAGCTTCCAAAGTCTTATGATAAGGATACCACTCAGAATGTCATCAAAACTTGTGGAAAAAAGTTACACAGTTTGGACAAGAAAGCCCATGCTGCAATGTATCTTTTGCTTCGCATTGTTTTTCCAAAGTTGGTCGAAAATCTAACATTTATAAAATCCTTTGAGTTTTGAAAAGAAAAAATTCAAAGTTGAAGTGCCAAATTGCATAAATGCTCTGAAGGACACTTGATGTTGCCCAAACTCCATGGTGTTGTTTGTCAATATTTTCTATTATCCTATCATCCTGTAGGTTGTGGATGTACCTAAATGTTCTAGGTATATAATATCAGTGTTATTGAACCTTTAATTGATACATAGAAGAAAAATATTGTAAGCATGACATACTCTATAGGGTCTACAGAACAAATTACTTTGTGCTGTTTATACATCAGAATAACAATATGGCCTTAAGCATAAGAATATGGTTTTACTTAGGAATGAGCTTAGGAATAACCTACCTACAATATTATTTAAAGATAAAACCATTTAAATTGAAAGATAGCTTAATCCTTAGCATTAAGCAATATTTGTTTAATAATCACATGTTTTGATTAATGCCTAACCAACCATTATCTTATTCTTTCCGAGATTCTTTCATTCTTAAACGTTGTTCTTTATTCTCATGAACAAACCCACCATTTATAGCTAAAAAAAATAAATCAATGTTTTTTTTTTCTCTACATATTGTGTCACTATTTCTGATCTCTATCTAAATCTCTCATCATGTAAGGCTCGGAAAACTATCAGTACCCAACAGTTAAATTTAACAGGTAGTTCTAAATTTAGAAGAAAAACAAAAATTAGTTTTGCATAAAGAATAATTTCTAATTACCTGGACTTAAAATAGTGGGAGCAGCATATTTTCTCAACTTTTTCTTTCCCAGGTCTTCTGCCATAAAGTGCCATTTGCCTATAAAGTGGCTCCGGATGATGAAGTCAATTTCTCCTAGATGCATAACCCCACAACCAACACTAAAATCTATGCAAGAATTCTTAACCACTGGATCCGATAGAAATCTGAAAAGATTTAAAAAAAAAATATTAGCTACCTCCAATTCTATTAAATAACTCTTATGACAAGCTTCAACACTTCTTAAATTATAATCCTCATCATTTCCTGGGTTGGAATCCATTATTGGTCTTATCATGTTCAAAATATGAGTTCAAATTTTATGGTAGTTGGTGGTATATTGCCTACACCAACAACATTTAAGTAAAAATAAAAATAGGTAGTACTTCATATCATATAAGTAGCTACCTAAATACCTAACTAACTACTTTTCTGATACTCATTCAACTAGATACATATGAGAGAAAATTCCTTTTTCTCTCATATTTATTTTAGAAAAATAGACTTTTTAAAAAAGTGCAAAAATGCTAGGTACTGATGTTGCTATAGGACGGCATCTATTTAATTGTGAAGATTTCTTCCAAAGCCTTTAGTTACGCAATATTGTCAATAAAGATGTTATCCCTTAGTTATCTACATACAAATCTACAAGTATAAAAAAAAAGTAAATACATACTACATCCACTCACCCCAAGAAAACTCCATCCACTCGAGATTTTTCAGCATATCACACTTCTCACACTTTGCATTGCACGTTTATAATTTTGTTCTTCTTGACATCCACGTTTTTTTTATGGATATTTGGGCTTGTTAATAATTGCAAATAGAATAATGTTGAAAGGTTCCGGAATCTTCAGTTTCAAGTTTAAAGTAATCATTTAATAGCACAGAACTTAACAGAACAGCAGAAAAAAGCAAAATAGTACAGCAATAAACTGAAAGCCTATTGAAATAATTTAAATTTGAAATTAAAACAACACCAACACAAACTAAAGCTGCTAAAAAGCCAAAATTGTATTTTTTTGGATGCTTACGATTTACAATTTTATAAATTGTACGATGATCAGGAAAAAGGTTCTATACTAACACCAAGCGCTTTTGCATTTTACGTCACGAAAATTATGACGATGTTGTTTGGCTGAGAAATTCCTTTTGCCAACGTTGATTGGCCCGACGTCGGCAAAAATGAAGCTTAACTGTTTAGAGGACGCATGCGGATTAGTTAGCAACCGGGCTGATCTTCGGGTTCCAAGCTACATTTTTGAGGCCTTGACTACTTCTATATTCAATTGTTTTCTATTTGTTCCCCACTGTGTCTTTCTTATATGAAATTGAAACCAAAATTCCTACTGAGATGCTCCCTGAAAAGGACAACTACTTTAATGCGAAAAAAAGAGACGACCGAGTGATGTATACTGTGGTTATGACTACCAGACGAATGCTCCACCCAATTTAGTTAACCTCAACTATAAAGTAAGTTGATTTGCCCCTTTAACCTGTAACTTATAGCGTTTTTCACTGGCTGCACTAAGTGTATTTCTGTCTTTATATTTTGAACGAATTGACAAAGGATAGAAATACACTCAGTGCGCACTAGTTTTCCCACTGAAAAACGATATTAGATACTCTCAGGATCGGAATAGGAGATCAGGTCCAGGTATCAGCACTGACTTTTAGGAAGTATTCTTCACAGGATGGCTGGCGACTGACCACAGTGATTAATCTTAAATACACGTATTTGAGTGAAAGATGAATTATTTTATCAAATATTGGCTGCACCGCGGCCCCACATGCGTTGCGTTTTGGTTCAAGATTATTTCCGCCCGGAGCTGCTAGAAGTCTAGCCTTGAAGCAAAACACCCCGAATTTGAAACAAACGCCGCCATTTTGTGTGATTTATCTCGCGTCTTTGGCGTCTTCGAGAAAGTATTTAAAAAGCTATAAAATTGTTAGTTGTTTTCATTGTTATTGTTGTTGTTGTTAGTTTATAGTGTAATAAGTTAAGTGTTGTTGTTTGTGAAAGTTAATCCCCTAGGATGGGAAAAGCAGGATGTGCGGTGTGGGGCTGTAAACCTTCCAGCCGCAAAAGCCGATTTAGGTTTCCAAATCCAGAAAAAAGTGCTTAAACTTTGAAAACTTGCTATTACAAACTTCTGCCTGTTTCGGTATTGCGATGAAAAGGAAATCTATTATAAGTAAGTAGGACGTGACCTTTATATGGCCGAGGTTTAGGGAATGTCTTTATAGTACTGTCATTATCGTGCCCTTAATATGCGTCTGGACTTTTTGATATGTTTCTACCAAATACCTTCTAGAACTCTACTGCCAGTCTCCTATGGAGCCCATGTTGGGGATTAGAACGTCCTTAGTAGCCATTGGAATTGCCAAGAGTAGGGGCGAATTCCAAAATTCACCGGGTCATCCACCGGTTAAGCTGGTCATATGATGGCCATCTAGCAATTTAATGGATTAAGCAGGTGACTGATCTACCCGGTAGATGATCTGATGAGTTTTGGAATTCGCCCTAGGTTTGATACAAGCGCATGCGCAAGATTTCAAATGGTGTTTTCGGGTGACGGCTCAAGGGCACTCTGAGAGTAGTTCTATCCTTTTTTTTTCAATTAAAATTAAGATTAGAGATTTTCATTTTCGCTTTCACACCTTTCTATAGAATAAGTGCCCCGTTAAAAGGGTAAATGCGTGCTTTTATATCTATTTCGATAAACAACTCCTTAGATACTTGAATTATTTTCGCTTCGCACCGGTTCTGGTTGACATAAAAACGACAGACCAGCTGATTTTCAACCAATCGTCTTTGCTAAAAATCAGCTGGACTGTCATTTTTATGTCAACCAGAACCGTTGTGAGACTAAAATGACTTTGATGTCACCTGAGGTCGACGTCACATACAGCGGACTTCGGTTAAAAGCGGAACGGAGCGGAATTTGACAGTTGAAGTTAAACCAATCAGATAAAACCTAAAATCATAATTGACAGGTGTAATGACGTTATTGACATGTGTAATGACGTTAATGACATGTATAATAACGTTATTGACATTTCTGCTCCGTTCCGCTCCGCTTCGTTCCGCTGTATGTGACGTCGCCCTCAGTCATTTTCGTTTCACAGCGGTTCTGGTTCTGGTTGACATAAAAATGGCAGTCTGAAAAAACTGATTGATTGGAAACCAACTAGTCTGTCATTTTTATGTCAACCAGAATCAGAACCAGGCATTATTCTATAGGAAAGAGTGAAAGTGAAAGTGAGAATTTTGACAACCTTGATTGATCAAAAAAAGCCTATGTTACATTTATTTGCCATGTTGAGGTGAGTTTCCAATTATGCGGAGGCTTTTGCACATAATAATAACAATAGTAACTTCGTTACAAGCTTCAAATTTGCTTTTAAATAACAAATTAACCGGCTGTACGAACTTTCTTTGAAATTTTAACTCAGCGCCATATTTTTTTTGTTTTAAGGGGTTTCCCTATTTGAAGTATAAAAAAAGTAACCAAAGAACGACTTTGACATGTCGTTTGTCGACTTTGAATTCAAAATGGTGGGAAAAACTTAATTTTCAAGAGAGTGCCGAAGTGTTTTCTTTGTAATAAAAAATTTGAGTAAAACAACTTTTTCATGCTAACAAAAAGAAACTAAAAATTTCAACAAATAGCAAATTGCAACTAATGTAAAAAAAAGTACAAATTTGTAGACGCTCTATTTTTCATAATTTTAAAGTGTTTTTGGTTAATAAAAAATAGCGTAAAATTTCCATTAGAATGATGGCAGAAAACTGGCTTTTTTCTACTTTAACGCGAATGCTGTTTTAAGTGCTTTTTTTTTATAAAATGATTGTTATAAAAAGCAAATTGCAGGTCAAATTATCTTTAAAAAACCAGAAAAAAACTTAATATTTTCTTTAAAATGATCAGTCACACTTTGTTTATTTGATTCAAAATGGCGGCTGTACGGGCTTTTTGAAATTTCAAGACAGTTTCTTATTTTTTTTAGTTTTGGGGTGTTTCTCTAGTTGAAGTAAGTGAGCAAAGAACGAGGTTGACATGTCGATTGTTGACTTTTGAATGCAAAATGGCGGAGAAACGTAATTTTCAAGATGGCGCCGAAATGATTTTTTTGTAAGATAACCATGGCTTCTCTACTTAAAGAAAGAATAAAATATTATAATTTATTCGCAATAATATGATTAGATAAACGTATTCCTCAAAAATGGACCAAATTATTACATGCGAGAGTTTTCAAACATTGTACAGGGTGAATCGAATTCGCCGCTTTTCACTGAGATCTCGTAAACCGTAAAAAATACAGATTAATTTGGGTAAAAGTGTTTTACCCAAATTAACCGCGCATTTTTAGCATTGCAGATTGTAATAACATTTTAAAATTTCCGAAATTTTGCTGCTGAAAATACTCGATAAAAACTGAAATTTACGAAATCGGTTTTTGGTTTTCTTCTTAAATTATTAGAACCGTTAATTTAAAATAACTTTAGTTTTTAAAATGCGACTTTTAAACTTGCATGTCAAAAAATGGAACCCCTTTTTATTACGAAATAAGTGATATGTGACACTTTATATTTTTGTCAGGGTTTATGTCTTGTTTAACAATTTATTTATTTTATGCAGATTGTACGGATTATTAAAATTTGTCGAATTAGATTAAACTAGGGCAAACATGCCGATACTCAAGATTTGTATTTTAAATTTTCGAAAAAACCAACAACTTTTTTACTAAAAAAAAATCGTAGTTTGCTACTACAATTATTGGTTTTATTTTTTTTCCTAAACTTATTAAAGAGGTTGAAAAAATAAATTGAAAAAGAATAATAAAAAGTTCTAAAAAATAAAAAATAATGTCCCTATTAAAAAATAGTTGATGGTTACTAAACTTAAAATGTTATTTTTGAAAAATTCCGAGCTTTGAAGCCGTGGTCCAATGGATTTTTTTCCTGACGTTTTGTCTACAGCTGGGGCAGGCATTATCAAAGGCGTTGAGCCAATGGGCGAAGTAATCTCTCGTACTTCCTGACGTTGACTAATTCGACTGTGGTGAGCTCCATGGTATTTAATCCCCCGCCGTAGCGCTGCAGTTGAGAGACTGTGGTGGGGTAGTGGTGGCGCGGGGTTTCAGCGCACTTGAAGTATGTCGTAGAACTGCATTTAGAAACGTAATTTCCTCCTTCCTGTTGAAATTGTTGTCGTGTTTAAAGATCTGAAGGGCCTCTCTCGTTAGTCTCGGATAGAAACGCTGCGATTCGAAAATAGAAACGAGCTTTCAATTTTTGATATTCAAATGTAACAGCTATTTTTAAAAAGTGAACTTGATGATGCCCTACAAAAAGTCGAAACGTCGAAGACTACATTTTTGGCAAACTTTGTTTTTTTTTCGAATATCATCGTCAGTACTGTAATTTTGGAAACTTTAAATTGTTATTATGATGCACACGCAAACTTGCAACTTTGCCCCAATTTAACCGGATCTGTATCTCTTACCGCTTACGAGATTTCAAGATTTTAATAACCCTGTATAGGGATTAATGATGTTTACTTCATAATAATTTTTTTTTGTAACTAATGATTTCCAACTCTGGTCGTTTAAGATTTTCGAAATTTACTGATGTGATAGTTTTACTTACCCACCAAATACCCTACCCTTGGCATTAGGTCACCCTGACTAATTGTTTTAATTCTTTAAATCGGATGTGACTGCCTCCGGGTGAACATGCTTATTGTAGGTATTGGAGAATGGCCCACCTCTCTTATATTTTCATTCAGTGGATGTTAGAGGAGTGAGTCCAGGTGCAAAGTAATAATTCCAAGAAAGAATACCACACACCACAATTCTCAAAACAGTCTGCTATTACTAATTTTATGATAAATTATATACAAAGCATTGTATTTTTTTATGCTTCATTATTTAATATTTTTGCAGGTGGATGCTGCGGATCGACGAAACGGGTCACCACTGTCGGAGGGTGGACCTGGGCCTGGTGGTTGCTGACCGACGTGCAGCGTCTCTCCCTAGAAGTAATGACTTTAAACCCCCAGTGCGAGACCGTGGAGACCGCCCAGGGGGTACCATTGAGCGTGACTGGGGTGGCTCAGTGCAAAATAATGAAAGCCGACGAGATTTTGCGTACCGCCAGTGAACAGTTCTTGGGTAAGACTGTTCAGGAAATCAAGGCGACCATATTGCAGACGCTGGAAGGACATTTGAGAGCTATTTTAGGTAAGACTTCTCTTTATTTTCTTGTTAATTTCTAACGGCTTCGGTTGTGGTTTTTGCAGAAACTATAGATGAATTTTGGCCAATTCTTTCTTTAATATTTTATCAAACTTTTCTGTCTGGTACTCTTGAATATGCGCTCTTCTTCTGCGAAAAATTACAAATCTTAAGCACTTCCTGCTTAAGATATAGATGACATCACTTACCTGGCAAACGCAGTTAATCCGACTGTAAGTCCCACGCTCATAAGTGGCACCCAAACAAAGTACATTTTTTCACTGCTTCATTGAATAATATTAGCGCTAGTAAAGAATTTATTATTTTATTTGTTTTGAATACTTGCTTTCGGCAAGATGAACCAGCACTTAATGATGAATAGGTGGCAATCTACGATTTAGAAAAACTCGAGCAATAATTATTTTAATGACGTTCAAGGCTGGATCTAGCAAAAACCGGCTAGCTAGATTTGAAATAGTACTTCAGATTTTGTATGAGTGTTGCTAAATGTATTTTGCTCATATATGCAGCTGGTAACCGATTCCCAGTGTTATCAACATTTTGAGGGGTGATAACAATTTTTATTAAGTATTTTTAAGAGGCCGATTAACGTCGGATTCCTGCTTTGATAAAGAATGGCAAGGGCTTCCTATCGGTAATGTATAGCTTTTTGATTACTTTTGTTGTTGCAAGAATTATTGTTATCATTATCAGACACCAGAGCCATTTATGTAGCAAGATAATCCGCCTTTGGCTTACTATTATCTTTTAATTCTTGTTCTAGGAGGTCATGTTACATTAATTGTTATTATCTTGACGTCTTTGGAGACTCCCAGCAAGGCAAGTCGTGTGAACACTAACAATCTTAATTAAAATTAATACCCTGATAAGCTATAAATCTAGAATGATTGTTTGTTGTGGTTTTTAGATGCTAGAGAAGCCTTTATCTCTATCTAATACAAGCCGACACAACAATTTTTATTTTAATGCGGAATACAAGTCTTTTAAAGAACACAGTATTTAAATTTTTACATTTTTAAAGCATATTTTTTGCCTTATGGAAAATTGTTCGTGGAAGGTCTAATAGTGTTCTTTTTGCTTGGTTTTTCCGTCGCTTTCAACTAATTTTAATACTTTTTTGGCCATTTTACTACCACCGTTGAAGAGCTTGAAAAAAACTGCTAATCAATTAAATTCAAGACATTCTTAGCAACATCTTCAATAGTAAACAAAAAAATATTATTTAAAAATGTTTTCAAGCGTTTATTGTTGAAAAAAACTGAGTTATTTGTGTTAGTCAAAATTGTGCAATATTTTAGTTCTATTTTTTTTTTGTTAATTCCCTTATTTATTGATTACAAAATGATATCGAAGACCACAAAAAAAAACTAGTTTCTGCGATACCTCATACATAATGCAGGAAGTCCCGAGGAAACAACACTAAAGTTGAAACACGCGTTCAGTTAGTTTGCGTCGAACGGTCTGCCGGCATTGCTCGAAAACTTCTTATTTATCGGAACACAATTTTTTTTATCAATATTTAATTACTATTTATCTTTATCTTAATTAGTTTGTTAAGGCATAAAGGCCGGGTTGCAAATTTTACTTTTAGCTATTCATATTCGGTTTTTCTTGTAAACTTCATGGAGCTTTTGTGGATGAGTTTGGTCAGTTTGGGTTTAACAGTTGGAGCCACTTATGCTGTTGTTGCCAGGTAATATGTGTTTTTCTGTGGCTTTTCGATTTTTTTCCATTGGAAAATTAATTTACCTTTTTTATTAATACTATAATTGAAGTTTTCTTTTTAATTCGCGTTTTTTCCTTGTATCTTTTAAATAGGACATTAAGGTACTTCTAGAACCATTGCCCTGAAAAATAGAATAAAATTTGCTTCCTGCAATTGCAAGGGTCAAAAACGTATTTTTGTCCGAAAATGGATTGGCCTGTCGCCGACTGATTCATAGGCCCTCAAGTTTTTTTAGTCCTTAAGTGCCTTCCCCACAAGTAAATCCCATATAAAAATGCGTACAATTTCTCCATCACGAGAAGAAAAGAAACGCGTTTATTTTACATTTTAGTCATAATATTTAGGTACCTACCTATGTAATTTAAGGTCAAGATTAATGTTGTTAAAAACAAAGTTAAACAATGTGTGTATGTTTAATAAAAGCACTATGTAGTATGTGGTAAACATTTTATTAGTAATAGAGGTCAAAGGTTTATTTTTAGGTCAAACCTAATTACTATTCTTTCCGTTTAGATCGATTATCATCAATAATTCTTCGGAAGGAAGCACACTAATGTGTTATAGGTATAGGTACATAAGCAATCAGATCGATAAAATATGTAGAACACTCATACGCTATCGGGAGACGAGGTTTTAAATTAAACTAGGTGTGCGAGCTGAAATGAAAAACTTTTTTCAAATATTTATTTTCTCTGCTAAGAATGTAGATACCCAAATACTGTTTTTACAAGTTTTTTTGACTTTTTAAAAACTAAAAATATTAAAATGATTTTTTTTATCCAAATTTTTCGTTTACAGCAGACCCCGCTTTTAAAATGTTTTTTTCTTCTTCTCTCAATTCTTTCTTTTAGAAGTTTGGTTATTAGTGTTGTTACTATTCAACTTCTAAAGCTTTTTTCCTAATTTTTCTTCTCTTTTCGTTGATGTTAATCAATGTTTGTCCATTTTCTCTATTAAGAATCTAAATGCCCAAATTCTCATTTCACGATTGGATTTATGAGTTGAAAACAGCTGAAAACTAGGTGCCACTTAGCCTATCTAACTCGAAAAATCAAAAAGTTTTGTTGGCTCTTTTTTTTATGAAAACTCTTTAAATTATTTTTTCTCGTCTCGTTACAATTAATTTTTTTAAATCTTTTTTTTTATCCGATTTTTCTGCAAATTTTATTTGATTTAAAATCCAATTTTTGTTAATTTTTTTCTGTTTAGAGTCTAGTTACCCAAATTTACTTTTAACTGTTCATTTTCTCTCCTAATAATGTAATTATCCAAATTATGTTTTTACCATTGGATTTCTAAGTTTAAAGCTGCTGAAAACGATGTGTCACTTGGTCTATTTATTTCCAAAAATAAGATTTTTGTTAATTTTAAATAATTTTAGTTTAATGACTAACCTTCGAGCTGAAATTATGTTTTTTGCTTAATTTTCCCTTTACATAGATTGCTCGTCTTTGCAACGTCATGAAGGATTTTTACTTAATTTTTCATCAATTCTAGTTGATTTTAAACACCATTTTTCCTGTTAAGAACGTGTTTATTCAAATGTTGCATGCACTTGCACCTTTTTATTTCTCAGTTCAAAGACAAGAACGAGGTGCCACTTGGCCTACCTAACTCAAAATATAAAAAAGTTTTTTGGCTTTTTTTAAATCTAAAAATATTAAAATGATTTTTTTACCCAAATTTTTCGTTCACAGCACACCCTGCTTTTAAATTTTTTTTCTTCTTCACTCAACTCATTCTTTTAGAAGTTTGGTTATTAGTGTGGTTACTATTCAACTTCTAAAGCTTTTTTTCCCTAACTTTTCTTCAATTTTAGTTGATTTTAACCAATGTTTGTCCATTTTATCTATTAAGAATCTAAATGCCCAAATTCTCTTTTCACCATTAGATTTAATAGTTCAAAACAGCTGAAAACTAGGTGCCACTTGGCCTATCTAAGTCGAAAAATAAAAAAGTTTTGTTGGTTATTATTTTTATAAAAAAAAATGTTTAAATGATTTTTTGTCGTCTCTTTACTATTATTTTTTTTAAATCTTTTTTTATCCGATTTTTCTGCAAATTTTATTTGATTTAAAAACCAATTTTTTTCTGTTAAAATGTCTTTTTACTAAAATTTTTCATTCAGATGGCTACTCGCGATTTTCCTTGTTTTTAAATCCATTTTTGCCCATGTTCTCTGCTAAGAATCTCAACACGTAAAATCTGTTTCCATCGTTGGATTTTTGTACTGAAAGTAGCTGAAAACAAAAAGTGTTTTTTTTTTATTCAGTTAAGTTTTTCGTTCAGCAGATCACTTCGTGACTCTTCAGCTTCTTAAATCGTTTTTTTATCTATTTTTTCTTCGATTTTAGTTGATTTAAATTTTTTAAGTCCATTTTATTGTGTCTGTTTAGCATTTAGAACCCAAATTGTGTTTACCTTTGGCTTTCTGAGTTTAAATCAACTGAAAACGAACCTATGTGTCCTTGGCCTATATCAAAAAACTGAAAGTTTTTTGGGCTACATATTTCTAAATAAAAAATATTAAAGTAAAAAAATATATTTTATTTAATTTTTTTGTTCCCAAGACTATTCCCCTTTTAAAGTGTTTTTTTTTTTACCTAATTTCCCTAAGTTTTCCTATCAACCTTTGCCTTTACAAAAATGGTTGTTACTATTCAACTTATAATTTTTTTTATCTAATTTTTCTTCAGTTTTAGTTGACTTTAATCAATTTCTCTGTTCTAAAGAATCTAAATTTCCAAATTCTCTTTTTTCTCTCATTGGATTTCTGAGGTCAAAGTAACTGAAAACTAGATGTCACTTTTGGCTTTGTCTAACTCAAGAAACGATGGTTTTTTTGGCCATTTTTAGATAAAATGTGATTTTTCCTTGTCGTTTTTGTTCAGAACACTGCTCGTGACTAACTAGTTTTTAAAATCGTTTTTTTTTCACGTAGTTTTTTTTTTGCAATTTTAGTTGATTTAAATTCCATTTTTACTCGATCTTTTTTCTGTTTAGATTGTAGACCCCCCAATTCGGTTTTAACTATTGGATTTCTGAGTTTACAACAGCTGCAAGCGCGATGTCACTTGGCCTCTCTAATCCACAAAATATATTTCTTTTTACTATTTCTTAAACAAAAAATTTTAAAGTATTGACTATTCACTTCTTAAATCGTTTTTTTCATCTAATTTTTCTTCCAATTTTAGTTGATTTTAAATTTTTAAGTACATATTTGCGCATTGTATCTGTTAAGAATCTAGCTACCCAAGTTCTGTTTTGACCTTTTTAAATTTCTGAGTTTAAATCAACTGAAAACTTGACCGTTTTTTGGGCTACCTTTAACTAAAAAGTGTTAAAATGTTTTTTTTTACTTAACATTTTCATACATGTGTGACTATTCAGATTCTTAATTAATTTTTTTTACATAATTTTTTTGCAATTTTAGTTGATTTAAAATTTTTAAGCCCATTTTTGCCCGTTGTTTTTGGATTTCTGAGTTCACAGCAATTGAAAACGAGGTGTCCTTGGTCTATATCAAAAATTGAAGCCTTATTAAGATTTTTTTGGGCTCTTTTTAGATAAAAAATAAAAAAAAATGTTTTACTAAACTCTTTTGTTCAAAAGACTGCTGGTTTAATTAATCAGCTTTTTACATTTTTTTTACCTCATTTTTCTTTACTTTATGTATTGATTCTAAAACAATTTTTGTCCATCTTCTCGGTTCAGAATCTAGACACTTAAATTATTTTTTCGTCATTGAATTTCGTGCCTCATTTGTCTTTACGTTTAGTTGATTCTAAAACAATTTTCATCCGTCTTCTCTGTTCAGAATCTAAACACTTAAATTATTTTTTCTTCATTGGATTTCTGAATTCAAGGTAGCTAAAAACGAGGTGTCACCACTATCTAACGCGAAAAATGACAAAGTTGTTTTGGATATTTTTACATGAAAAATGTGTTTTACTTAACTTTTTTTGTTTAGAAAACTGCTCATTAACATTCTGCTTCTTAAATTGTTTTCTATCTGGTTTTTCTTCAATTTAGTTAGAGTTTAGTTAAAACCATTTTGGTTCATTTTCTCTGTTAAGAATTTAGATTTATAAATTCTGTTTTTAGCATAATATTTCTTATTTGAAAACAGCTGAAAATGATGACCTGAAGAATAAAAAAGTTTTTTTGACTATTTTTAGATTAAAAATGTTAAAATCAATTTTTACTCGACTTTTTCGATCTGACGCTGGTCGTGCCTATTCAGCTTCTTAAGTTTGGTTTTTTACCCGTTTTTTCTTCAATTTTAGTTGATTAAAATCCATATTTGATTTTTTTTCCTGTACAAATTTAGATACCTCAATTCTGTTTTCTCTATTCGATTTTTGAGAAGGAGCTGAAAATGAGGTGTCACAACCTATTTAATTCGAAAAGTAAAGCAATTTTTATTGTCTAATTTTAGATAAAAAATGTTTTTTTTTGAAGATCTCTCGTGACTACTCTTTTACCTGCCGTTCACCCTATCAAGCTAAAAAAATTAAACAAATATAATAACTATTTATTTTTATACAATCTAAAGTGTTTTCCGGGCTTTGAAGCCGTGGTCCAAAGGAATTTCTTCATGATGTTTCGTCTACAGCTGCAGCAGACATTATCAAAGGCGATGTGGCAATGAGCGAAATGATCTCCTATGCTTCCCGACGTTGACTGATTTGACTGTGGGGAGCTCCGTGGTATTTATTCCCCTGCCGTCGAGCTGCAGTGGAGTGACTGTTGGGGGGGAGGGGTATGGTGGCGCGGGGTTTCGGCGCACTTAAGTATGTCGTTGAACTCGCTTCCAGTGTGCATTTAGTAATGTAATTTCTTCCTTCCTGTTGAAATTGTTGTCGTGTTTAAAGATCATGGATCTTCTGTTCCGTAATTCTCGTGTTGGAGGCTGGACAGTTGGAAGAGGAGTTGCAGGCTGGGACAAACACAAAAGTAGCAGAGCACGATCTCTTCGAAGGTCACTACATCCTTTTCAACGAGGTAGATATCTTATATCAACCGCAGCGTTTCTATCCGAACCTAACGGAGAGGCCATTGAGATCTTTAAACACGACAACAATTTCAACAGGAAGGAGGAAATTACTAATTCTAAATGTAGACTGGAAGAATAAATACCACAGTTCTCCACAGTCGCTTTGCTCATTGCCTCATCGCCTTTGATAATGTCTGCCGCAGCTGTAGATTAAACGTTAGTTAGAAATCCGATTGCACCACGGCTGCAAAGCCCGAAATGACACTTTAGATTGTATATTGACCGGCCGTGAAAGCCTTCACAATACTAATTATTTTTATATTTGAATTTTCAGGAACTCTTACAGTAGAAGAAGTCTACAGAGACCGGGACCAATTCGCCTCCTTGGTACGGGAAGTGGCTGCTCCGGACGTAGGACGGATGGGCATCGAGATCTTGTCGTTCACGATCAAGGACGTCTATGACGACGTCCAGTATCTGACGTCTTTGGGCAAGGCGCAAACGGCGATGGTCAAACGGGACGCTGACGCAGGAGTGGCCGAGGCCAATAGGGACGCAGGCATAAGAGTAAGCGCGAGAGTAAACCGTGTACAAAAAGTTCGGTTATATATCCCTAATATACAACAACTTAACAAAAAAATATTTTTTTGGTACATCCTATATCTCAAAAACGGTCACATACACTTATGTGTTTGTGGATAGAGGTTACGAGTAAAAATTGTATGGCATGAGCACCTAATATTTGGTAACACCTTTCTGAAACACACTGTATACCAATATCTCTGAGCGAAAAGCAGACAAATTTGGTCAGGATACCCTTTTCTATATTTTAATTACGTGAAATAATCAATAATCTTCAAATTAATTTGTTTTTAACACTAGCTTATTTTAACAGTAATTTTGTCACCAAATCCCGTTATTGTACAATCCTGTACCGTCTGCTACAACAAATAAATAAAGCAAAATTGCTACGTTCAAGGCGACTATGCGGAAACATAATTTTATGCTCCCGCAAACCATAAAGTTCCCTGTTTTATCAGATAATCGTTTTACCTGCCGGATTTACGAACGCTACCAATAACGTCTTTCTGTGATGTCACGAAACAATTATCGCATACGTCTTTTATTAAACAAGGTTTAATTATGACTTTTGTTAGGAAGCGGAATCCCAAAAGTCCGCCATGGACATTAAGTACTCAACGGACACCAAAATCGAGGACAATTCGAGGATGTTTAAACTGCAGAAGGCTAATTTTGACCAGGAAATCAATACTGCGGTAAGCTAGTTGTTATTCTAAACAGTATCATTGCTGGCCGTATAACATATGCAACTGCAACTATTATTGCAAAACTACATTGAAATTTTATTATTACTGTCCTAAATGGAGAACCAAGTTCCATTTATTTCCCCAATAACATTCCTTATCTTTAGATTTGATTTTTTTTAGAAAGCCCAGGCACAACTGGCATATGACCTCCAGGCGGCGAAAATCCGCCAAAAGATCAGAAACGAGGAAATCCAAATCGAGGTGGTCGAACGAAAGAAACAAATCGAAATCGAAACCCAAGAAGTGCTGAGGAAAGAGAAGGAATTAGACGCGACTGTCCGATTGCCGGCACAGGCGGAGAGCTACAAAATGCAGATGTTAGCCGAAGGAAAAGGGTAAGAATAAGTAGCGTAAGGATCTTAAACCAATCAGAAGATCAAACTCACGTTGTTTATACAAAAACACGGCATAGCAGATTAAAATTGTTTATGAAGACCCAGCAACCTGCGAGAGGCTGGTCGCACACTGCACTCGCAACTTTTCTTCCTTTTCTTCAAAGTAAGAACGAATTCTATTTCGCCTTCTTGTTTTCGCAACTTTGTTTCCTTAGGCTTTGCTCCACATCTCCGTCTTCGATTCCTCGGGTTCTGTGGTTCTATGTTCGTTGAGTACTAGTAGTAGTAGTAAACAATGGGGGGCCGAAGTCTTGCGACTAGGCCTTAGAGGCCGTTTTCACAGTCCCCCGGTCCCCCGGTCCACCCATCCCTACTGCACCAGGGCCCTCATTCTCTCGGCGAGTCCACGCGTTCCTCCAATGAAGGAGAATATCCCGTCCCATTTCAGATAAAGAAACTCGAAAGAAAAGCGGCTGCAAGTGCCCTATGGCGCAGTCGCGCCCATCTATAGCACACTCCCAGAAAGCACCTGAGCATGTCCACCGCTGGCTACCAGACCACGGCCCCATAGATTATCCTCGGTCTGATTACTACAGTGTAGAGCCAGTGCAGGACGTGTGGCTTTAGACCCAACGTTCTGCTCACTGTCCTGTTGCCATGTCACTGATGTTGCCTTGTTGCATGCCTTTTCCACGTGATTTTTCCATGTCAGCCCGCAGTGGATCGTCACCCATAGGTACTTATGCCCGTATTCATAGTCGCTCCTTGAAGGAGACCTTGAAGCTCCCTCGGTCAAGGACGCCTTGAGCGCATGTCATCACTTTGAATTCATAGACGTTCTTCGAGCGTTCCTTGAGTAAAGCACGCCTGAGGATAAGTCAGGGCTGGCAACATTGTAGCAGCCTAATTATATCGGTCAGAGGATCCAGTAGACGCAATGCGACAGAGTATATCTACTACCTTTTTCAGTACACAACCTTGGAGGGTTGTAGAAAGAGAAAGATATCTTATCTAATGCGGTCGGTTGGCATGAGGTAATAAAAAATATTGGAATTTCCCCAGAGACTGCCAGACTAGCGCGCACGCTAAAATTTGAATGGGTTTCGTGCGGCACGTGACTACATTGGTGGAAAACAAAAAATATATTGTATTTGTGTGCTTCTGCATAAACATAACTAAATTTAAAGTTTGGATCCACCAAAATGGCCTTAGTAGGATTTAAAATGAATGCAAAAAGACCAATTTTATTGCAAACATTATATAATTATTTATTAAAGTCAGGTTATATTTACTAAAATTCTGACAAAATGTCGTCATGTGCACGAAACCCAAGGACGCTGAACAGAACAGGACGGTCCACTGCCATTTAAACAACATGGACTTGCGAGCCATAATGACGTCATATTTTCCGGGTCTCGTGGCCTTCATCGGACCTGGGCACTTATTCTATAGAAAGGTGTGGAAGTGAGAATAAAAATCTTGGCAATCTTGATTGGTCAAAAAAATCTATTGACCAATTCCATTGGCCAGAGATTTTCATTTTCACTTTCACACCTTTCTATAGAATAAGTGCCCTGCAATTACGGCTGTCAATAATGTCATTGCCGTCGCTGTCATCATTTATAATTTGATAGCGTTTTCGAGTGACCGCTCTGAGAGGTATCCCCATCCTCTGTTATCTCAGGAAACATTCGAGGATGGGAATACTCTCAGAGCGGCCACCTGAAAACGCTGTTAATATTTGATTTGACATCTCGATGATTATTCGCGAGTGCAGGTTATTCGGTTTTTTTATGATCATTTTCAAATGTTTGAATATTTTTCTTGTTGCTGTGATATTGTATTGTGATTTAGTAAAATTGTAGTACACAATGCCTGGTCAAATTGTGTTGTGCTGTTGCTGAATGTAAAAGCAACAAATTAAAGTGGAAGAAAGAAGGCAGAGAAATATCCTTTCATTGTTTCACAAAAAGAAAATATGCTTTTTCACTTAAAATAAGAAGCAAGTGGATTCAGCTTTGCCAACGAAGTGATAAATTCAATCCAGATACCTCAGCAATATGCTCTTTGGATTTTACGGCAAATGATTAAGAAAGAGACTTAGAAAATGAACTTTTGGGTAAGCTTTAAATTAAGCATTAAAAGTGCATTGTTTCTGCTAAGGTGGCTCTTACACTAAAGACACCAGTAATAGGTCGTTACTTGCAACGAACCACGAGCAATATTAGCTTGGTCCGCGGGTCGGTTTAAGAACTGATTCCGATCTGGTTTGGGATTATTCCTATGCATGCGCATCAGTTTTTATAAAATAGTCGCCTACTTTTGACACTAGTGCCTTATAATACTATTTTTATAATTGTTCATTAGCATGTTAAAAGTTGAATTTTTAATGCGTTTGTAAAAAATACCTATTTATATGATGCAAGTGTTAAAGAGGAAATGTATGGAACGCATGCGAAAGTTTTCGCATGAATTTCGTAAAACACTTTTGACACTAGTACCCAGGGTAGCCTTAAAATGCTATTTTTAATTGTTCATTGTCGTGTAGGAATGCGCGTTTGTAGAAAAAATAAATGAGGTCATATTTTCATTTTTAGGGTTACCTGTGCGTCGACTGTTAAAAAGAACCGCTTTTCTTTCTTTAAACTTAAGTGCTAAAACAAATGAAATGCTGTTAAAAAAATCATTACAAGAAAGCCCTTATACCAAAAGAGATGTATTTCGAGACAAATTTATATGAACGTAGATCTTCCGCCGAGTTTTCCTCAGTCTTTAGATGTTCTCAGCACGTCCGATGTTTCATCAGATAATGACACGTCAGATAATGACAAATGTTTATTGCTTTCTTTAAAGCTTAGGGCAACAATAACCATTCTTTGCATACCGTATTGCCATTGTTGGCGATACGTAACAGAACTTCCCCAATAAAATACAACAGCACCTTATATGCACATTATACCTAAGTACAACCAATAAGTATCTATATCTATTCAGAAAATGTCTTCTATTATCTAAACATCAAGACAATGGGTTTCGTGCAGCACGTGACTACATTGGTTGAAAACAAAAAATATATTATATTTCAGTGCTTCTGCATCAACATAACTAAATTTAAAGTTTGGATCCACCAAAAAGGCCTCAGTAGGATTTAAAATTAACGCAAAAAGACCAATTTTTTTGCAAACATTATATAATTAATTATTAAAGTGAGGTTATATTTACTACAATTCTGGCATAATGACGTCATGTGCACGAAACCCATTTGACATTAATATCCTAAGTATAAGTTTAAGTTTAAATACCAACCAAACTGGTACATGCTTTGATTGTATTAAAATTAGTTTTTAGGTTTTTAGGTCTGCATCAACGTAATAAACCTATAGTTCGTACACTATAACTTTACTTGCGCAGTAGGTCATGTAAATTTGACATTTTGCCCCCTGTATATTGTCAGGCATTGTCATATATTTTAGGTTATATCATTGTATTTAAATCTAATAGTAAGTCAATGGCACTTATGATGGTGTTCACTAGATGTCACTGGAGCCTAGTGACGTCATCATTTTAGACAAATATTTCAAGGCCGTTTAATTTCCGGCGTTGTCGCAATTATAATTTACGTAATACTGACTTCACGTCAGCTAGACAAAGATCTCGGAAATGCTCCTTGCTCTCTTTGCCTGCAGTCGTATTTGTCATGGTATGTCACAGTTTTTTTTATTTACAATTCATAATTTCTACATTTTTATGGATATTGGAGCAAAAAAAGCTCGATATTTGGGCTAATTAATGAAGCAGCCGATGAATAACTCAATAAGTACCAAAATGAGTTCGCCTTCTGCCGTTACTTAAAACAGTGGTGAACTGAAAAGTGAGTGAATCTAATGGCGCGAAAACCAGGGAATCTTTAAATCTTATGGATATTGGAGCAAAAAAGCTGGATATTTCAGCTAGTTTTTAATCAAGGGTAGTACCTTTCTCCCGATGGTTCGCACTTGGACTTGCATGCGCTTTGAGCTGAGCAATAACGGGCATATCCAGCATTCCATATTGCACACGTAGTGCTGAGATATATACTGATAGCTCCGGTACCAAGGAGAGTATCGCATTCGTACTACTATACAATCACAATATTCACTATCCATTGAGGTCCTTCATGCTGGGCTCTGAAGCCTGGGTTCCCTGGCTGCCCCATTGTAACTACGGCTCTGGGTATAGGATAACTTAAATGGATGGGGCGACAGTACGTAATAAAGGTCATCCTTTCTCATTGTTCTTTGTGGCCGGCAATTGGCAAAAAAAAGAAAGTAAAATAACATAATATCACAAATACTTATAGCTACACTACATAACCAAACTTTAATAAATAATAATGACAAACGAAATGGCATATATTTTTCTCTACGTCTGCAAAATTACTAGTTATCATAATGACTTTATATTTATAGAATATATCCACCCTTGTTCACCCAATGCAGTTGAGAAGTAGAAATTTTGTTTTTATTTGTATAGAGTATACAGCTGAGGTTATTTTTACTTTCTCCGTGACATTTCCACCGTTGCCAAGTTTTTGGTCCCCCATGAAGTTGACAGGATTGACAGCGTCCCCCATGGCCCTCTGGCAGAGAGGGACCGAACTATCAATTCATTGATTTACTTGGGATTCATATACAGTGGTTATATTTATGACTTAAGAGGTTATAACTTTTGGTTCCATGGTTGCCAGGCCGATTTAAATGAATGTAAACCATCTGATTAACAATTTTTTATTTCGTTATATAAAACATGCATTTTAAAGAAAATTGATTTTTATTGATAAATAATAATTATATAATTTATAACAAATTTAGTATTGATTGACCTTATCATTCTACGAGAAGGTAGACATAGTGTATTCTGGTTGTAATTTCCTAACATTTACTCTTTCTGGTTTCTCATATTATTATCGGGTTATTTCCGTCGACTGCTCTAGGTGTTTCAATACGTTAATATGTAGAAATTCTATCTGGATTAAGATCTGGTTCTGCAGTAAATAAACTTAGCGTATTTTCCTCTTTCGTTTCAGTCTCCAAGCCCATGCTACTCTAGTTACTAGCTAAAACTGTAAAATTCATAATTTTCTCGAAAATTGCACCTACCTCTTGCCTAGCTACCAGTTTGGGTCAGAGGAACCAGTTTTGTAGTTTACTTATATTATTAGAAGCTGATTTTCTTGCCAGTTGGATACTATTTACTTCTCATGCCACACATTAACGATTTGCTCAGTATGAATAATACACTTGATGGTACAGTTGTATTCATAAAAAACTATAACACAGTTTTAGCAGTATGAATCTGCCGCTAATTTCCACATGTTCATAAAAAACTAGTACATCAATGCTTCCTGATGTTGTGTTATAACTCGTAATATATTTCAGAGAATTGTAATATAAAATAAATAATAAGAATCAACGAGTATCTAATTTATTTATTAATTAAGACTATAATTAACTTCAACCTTCAACTATCTTATATTTTATGGTGAAAAGAAGGATAATGCCATACACTCTGTATCCAAAGCAGCAATGCGTGTAAATATTTTGTTATTGCCCCATCTCGTTGAAGAAGCTCTTGCAGCCTGCGAAGTATAGAGTTATACAGATTTGCCGTTAAATATCAGGAACTTCAGATGTTGCTCTTAAGCTTCTTCCAGGAAATTTACGAGTCCGACCCTGTAATTGGGCCTAAAGTTGGCAATACAATTTTTTTTTGCTATTAATCCCCAAACATCTTCGATAAAATTAATATCAGGACTTCTAGAAGGCCACAATAACATCTCGATATTATTACCATTAAACCTGAGATTAAACCATTCGCTAATTATTCTCGCGGTATGGACAGGACATTATCTTGTTGATATGTAGGTCTAATCGTTATTGGGAAAGTGTTGTTCCACACTGGCAAGCATTATATTTTCTAAAATATTTCGGTAGTTTGGTGCTGTAGATCTATCCTCCATAACATAAAATACTCCCAGGCCTCTATAGTTGAAAGGCGCTCACACATTCACAGAAAAACGTCCAAATTTCTCAGAATTATTGACGTATTCTTCATCAAATCGAGTTTCATAAGGTCGGTAAACCCAAATAAGGCCATTGTATGCCGAGTAGAATGTTTTTTCATCCGTAAACACTTCTCTACCCCAATTCTCTCTCAGCCTATTATTAAGGGCAAAAATTATTCGTTCCTGTTCTTCATTTAGAACAATCTTTTTTGCAGCAACTTGGTTCTTCAAATTCGATTCTTGAATTCTTCGAACAGCTGTTACTCTGGATGCTGGAAAATTGGTGTTATTGATTGCCTTACGAACGACATCAAATGAATTGCCATCCAAATATCCAATAATAGCCTCATCATTAGTTTGAGTAGTGCACCGGAGAGGAGAACAACAAACGGAGGGTTTGTTGTTCAATTCAAAACAACAACAATGTCCCAGTTGTTTCCCATTTTCTCTTAACTTGGAGGATTGTGCATTTAATTCCCATTAAGTGCGCAACTTCTCTTATAGACAGTCCATCTTCTAGTAATTAATTATTATGGCTTTCTCGACGGGGTTTAACCGTGGCATAATGTTTTATTATATTATGAATGAAAGATTCAAAATTTGCAATAAGGAAAGTGACATTGACTATGACGGACGTTTCAAAGACAGACAATTTACACGATACAAAACTAGCTGTACTATGGATATACGGGGTATATCCCGTACAGTTCATTATAAAATTTCATCTAGTAGGATATGAAATTTTGACAGAAAAGGATGACAAAATCAAAATAAATGGACTTTTGTTTCTCTATCCTTTTCTTTTCAGCCAATTAGATGAAGTTTTATAATGAACAACCCGTATGAACACAACTGTACATAATTCTGAACTGATCGGGCTTATTAGATCTTCATTCCAGGTCTTCTCAGTTAGTTCTTCCTTCCAGGTAACCAAACAGAAGTGAATACTTTACGGTAGATCTTCAAATTAGTAGGATTTATATAGAAACACGCAGACTTGAAATGAGCAAAAAATTAGACAACGTCCAATTTTTAAAAAGCGATTGCTGGTGGCCCCTTTGACACTGACATTAAGCTAATTTCGTAGGTAAACAGATTCCTTAAAGACGGTTGGTTGTATGTTGTCAAAAATCAATTTACTATCTAAAGTGTTTTCCGGGCTATAAGGCTGTGGTCCAATGGAATTGCTTCCTGACGTTTCGTCTACTACTGCGGCAGACATTATCAAAGGCGATGAGGCAGTGGGCGAAGTGATCTCCCTTGCTTCCCGACGAGAAGTTTCCCTTGCTTCGTCGCCTTTGATAATGTCTGCCGCAGTAGTAGAGGAAACGTCAGGAAGCAATTCCATTGGACCACGGCCTTATAGCCCGGAAAACACTTTAGATAGTATTATGACCGGCCGTGAAAGCCTTCACAGTCTGAAAAATCAATTTTATTGTAAGATTTTGATTTCGCACCTCGTTATGGTTATGGACTCGGCTTGTTTTTCAGTGGTTATGGACTCGGCTTAAAGAAGCACCTAATGGAAAAATATCATGGCTGCCTGCGCACGTAAAGTTATAATGTACGACCTATACCTTTGAAATCATAAGTATTTGTATTATTACTATTTTATAAACCCTTTCATAATTATCAACACATCTAAAGTGTTGTTTGAACCAATACAGGATAAACAGAATCACAGCATATTTAAAAATACTATGCATCTGCGGAATTAAACTCGTAATGATATATCTCGCCAGAGCACTAGCGTGATGTCACGCTGTAGGTACAGAAATAGAGGGAATTGGGAAGTCCTTTCAGTTTACCCTCCTTGCACGAAACCCATTGTGCTCTTCGTCTGTACCTATTTCAAACTGTGAAAATTTCCTGTAGCATAAAATCTTAATGGAGTTAATAACTGTCATAATTCAGTAACAGGTAATCCGCGATCTGAAGGTTTCTCTAGTGAATTTCTTACAACAGGAAAAATTTGCTCTCTTACTATGAATTTTGAAAACCTATACCTCATTTTAAATTAATCTTCTCTTTAACATTCAATAGGATTTTCTGCATCTCGTATGTACCTTATAGGTAAATACAAATGCGGCATAACATCATCAACTGGCTTTACTCTATCAACAAAATCAAGAAAATTCTCTAAATTCTCCATGATTTCAAATAACATTCGGTTTTTCTTAATAAAACAAGTTGTGGTTTTGACACTGTACAAATTGGTAAACAAAATAAACAGCAGATAACCAACAGTTTTCGATTCGAGGAGCTGTCAAGAGTGTCAAGGTACCTTGTTTCCTACCTCGAGATTTTTCCTCTTATAAGGAGCCCTTAAGGCCGGAGGAACGTCCATGAAACGAAATCGGCACGCTAACGCGACCTCAAGGGTCAACGGAATCTCAAGGAACGACTATGAATACGGGCACTAGTAAGCTAATAAATTGACATATAAAGGACGCATTAACATGGATGGAATAGGAAGAATCTGTCAATTCCTCAGCCTGCTAGTCTTAATAAATTCCGCGTTGTGCGTTTTTTTGGTCCCGTCACATAGCCATCAAAAATTCAAATATCTGTAGGGGGATTGCAGTTTTGAATTTGAAGTTCGGAAATCCGGGAAAGAGGTTTTTAAGTCTTAGTAACATTTGTAAAGCGAAAAAAGTGTTATGGAGTTTGCCTTAGTAACGTTTTCTGCTACCATCGTCCCGCGAAAGTTGAAGTTAACCTAACATTTTGCCGGCGAACCTTGAAAAATAGGGGAATTGTAATAGGTTTTATCTGATTGGTTTAAATTCAACTGTCAAGTTACGCTCCGTTCCGCTTTTAACCAAATTCCGCTGTATGTGACGTTGCCCTTAGCCGTCTAAGTTTAGGTTTTACAGCTTCTTAGGGTGACTTTTACAAGTTCAAGTAAAACTTCAGATTGAAGATAAAACTCGAGATATAACCTACATTGCATTGTTTATCTGTCAGGTAAACAATGCAATGTACATCAAGTATTCTGTTTTATCTTCAATCTGAAGTTTTACTTGAACTTGTAAAAGTCGCCCTTAATAGTTGATAAATATGATTTTCAGGCTAAATTTCCTGGAAAACGGTTGATCTTAGGAGAATGGTTTATATAACCAAAATGGGTTAGAACTGACCGTAGAACCGAAATTCGAAACAAGATTTTATTTGAAATAACTTTGGCTTTCGGTATAACCGAAGTGCTAACTCTTGAAAATATTTTCAAGTGGTAGAAACTCCCTCATCACAGAATCTCTCACCGACTTACCGTATTTTCTGATTTTTTGTATGAGTGGTTTTTCCTAGACGATCGATGCAGTTCCTGGCGGACCACCCTGTATATATTGCCCCCCCCCCCCCCGGTCTTATTTTATAAATATTATATTATTAAAAAAAAAAATGTTGTTGACTACTTAAGAGCGAAATAAGTAAGCAAAAGATTTGTTTAAATTAGCATGTTTCCAGTCTCGTAAAAATGCGGGTTATTCTGACCAATAATTATCATTTCGTTTATTGTGTTGCTTATATTGTATTTTCCCCTATTTTCGACTTCCTTTTCTTACATTTCACATTTATCAAATAAGGTGTTTTTTTTTTTGGTAAACATTGTAGCTATTGTTGGTATTTGGGGGCGGCCGAAATCAATTTGCACATGGGCGGTCAGTAGTTTAAGATCCTTATGGAAGCCTGCAGCTTTCGTAAGAATATAATTAAGAATAACGCGTGACTCTCTTTGGTCTAATCTGTCACTAAAGTTTCAACTTTCAATTTTCTTTAATAATTTCCAGTATCCAAACCGTTCAGAAGGCTCAAGCAGAAAGCGAGAAAACCAAAAAACTTGGCGCAGCCGAAGCCTCCGCTATTTCCAGCATCGGTAAGGCCGAAGCGGAGCGAATGCGTATGAAAGCGGGCGTCTACAAACAGTACGGCGATGCCGCTATAATGAGCATAGTCTTGGAAGCCCTCCCAAAGGTAAAATAATAGCTATTAACTCATTCACTTATTTTTGACATCTTGTAACCTCTTTTTTTTTGTACCCATCTCATTTTAGCAAATGTTGAGAGGATACAATAAAAATATCAAAGTCAGATTATGTCAATAATAAGTGAATGGTTTATACACAACTCAGTTTTGTTTCAAATTTGCTTTACAAATCATAGATTGCTGCCGAAATCGCCGCACCCTTGGCCAAAACGGAGGAAATCGTCCTGATCGGGGGCCCGGACAATGCAACAGGCGAGATCGCCCGACTGGTGGGCCAAATACCGCCCGCGGTGAACGCTCTAACCGGGATAGACTTGTCTAAAGTATTAGGAAAAATTCCAGGAGCCACTCATAATACCGTGGCACCGGTGAAATAAATAGTTTCAACAGGTTTAGCCCTACAACAATCAAAACCAGTATGGTACTGTTTGCGCAAATCGCTGTTCTATACTCAACAATTTAGTTTTTTCTATCGGGCTTAACAAAAAAATTATGAGTAAGACAGTGTGAGTTTATTTAAAGACCAAAATTATATACTGCCAAAAAATGTGTAGTTTTAAAAGCCACTTTTACATCTTAAGTTTAAACTCTACTTCAGATTGTATTGTTTATGTCAAAAGCTTTTATTTAAACTTTAAGTGGAATTTAAACTTATTGTAAACGTGGTCCTAATGATTTAAGCCAAAGTATTGAGGTTAAAAAAAACTTTAAATTAGAGGTCATGATTGAAGGCGTATTGCTGCCTTTCCATAGAAAACATGTTCAATAATTTTTAACATTAGGACTAATGTTTCAATGTGCTGTCTGGGCCCAATATAGCCCACCATCGGTAATAGGTAAGTATATTTTTCCACTTCTATCTTTGATAAAATATACAGGCCTCTTGAACGACTGTGAAATAAGTTTCCTTGTTTATAAAACAGTTATTGAACATAGAGAGGTTCCTTTGAAAACATCATCTAGTAGGTTATGAAATGTCAAAAGAATATGATGGCAAAGTAAAACTCTATTTGCTTAATTATGTCATTCTTTTCTGTCAAAAATTCGTAACCTTTTAGATGATGTTTTCTAATAAACATCCCTTATATATTTTACCTAGCTAGCGCGCTCAAAACGAAAGCGGTCAGATGTTTCCACGTATGGTCTGAAATTCACTATTGGTACATAAAGCAGTGTTGCCCTGGTACAATTGTACTAGATCTAGTCCTTTTTGCATCTCATTTAATACCCATAGCCCCAAATCTAGTACAATCTTCACAGTTCACTCGCACACGCTCAGGGCATCTGGGATCTGTCAAAAGACCCAAAACTACACGTTTTCACGTTAGTTGTCATATTCATATGTGACATATATACCATATTCACTTATTTTTGGCATCTCGTTACCTTTGAAACCTTCATTTTTTTTCCGCACATGATGAGAAGATGCGATAAAAATGTCAAAGTCAGATTTCCAACCCCTACTTGATGGCAATAAAAAGTTAATGGTTTATACATTCATTGCATGTGGAGTTGGGTCGCAATATCTAGGCAAGCTGGAATCAGATAGGCTGATGTCCAGAGCGTTCGGGTTTCTATTGTTCTGTAGTCTCAGTCAAAAGTAATTTTTTTAAATTTTCTTAATTTCTATGACCTAAATTAATGTCTAGTACAATTTTCGATACATTTTTGTACTTTCTAAACATATCAAGATGGCAACACTGACTTAAACACTGCAAACTTACTTTTGTTGTACAAATATAGGAGATGTTCATTTGGAAACATCATCTAGTTGGCTGCAAAATGTCAAAAGAAAATAATGAAAGAACAAAAGTCCATTTGATTCGATTATGTCATCGTTCTCTGTCAAAAATTATTCATAGCTTTCTAGATGACATTTTCTAGTGAACACGGGGCACTATTCAATTTTTTTTACTTTTCTTTTTACTAGAATCCAGCAGCCAGCTGCTCAGAATTAGGAAAATTTGCTTAAAACATTTATAAATAAAAAATTAAATTCACAAGTTGTAGGGAGAACGGAAAAAGCGCAATTCCATTGTCTCAAATTTCAATTCAATCAAATTCAACCGTCAATAGTGTCAACCATATTTTACCGCTTCAAGAGAGCGGATTGTATGGTTGACATTAATTTATTAATTTACTGCGCACCACGTGCTATTTAAAAAATGGGTGACGTCGTAAATATGACGTTTGGAAACTGTCGCGCATGCGCACTTCATTTTTTTTTTAGTAAATACGCGGGTCAATTGTCAGCTGTTTAGGCTTCACTTTCAGAAGCCAATTTTGATAATGAGAACACTTTTATGAACAAGTCCTACGCCGATGCCGTTAATCCGCTTTTTGAAATGGCGACTCTAGAGGGTACTGAGAGTTTTGCCGTTCTTTGTTTTCTCAATACCCAGGTGGCATTTATATTCAGGCCGCCGTCACATACAGCGGAACGGAACGGAGCAAAAATGTCAATAACGTCATTACGCTGTATGTGACGTCGCCCGGGCGACGTCACATACATCAGAATTTGGTTAAAAGCGGAACGGAGCGTAATTTGACAGTTGAATTTAAACCGATCAGATTAACGCTCAAATAGGAATCGACATGTGTAATGACGTTATTGACATTTCTGCTCCGTTCCGTTCCGCTGTATGTGATGGCGCACTCAGAGTTTATCAAAATTAAAGGGCGGAACTCGGCAGGCGGCGCATGCGCATTTGTAGGTAGAAATATAATATAAACGTGACATCAGAAAGTGCAGCTGGAAAAAACCAGGTCGAAGACCAACAGATGCGCATGCGCTGGCTCTCTAATTTTGAGAAACTCTGACTGAGAGTAATTGCCATATTTATATTCTTATTGAGAAAACAAAGGACGGGAAGAATTTCAGTGTTCTCTAGAGCAGCCATCCAGAAACGTTGTTTGTTTGCTGGACGTCTTTGCGCATAAAGATATACGCATTAGCAAAAATTCGACCTGGTTTTGGTTTACATGGGTTAATCGATACTGCACTTTCAATCCATGGCAAAAGATTGACGTTTGTAGTATATAATTAGTAGGAGTAAGGGTTTTTCGAGCTGCAGTTTCTGATGTTACGTTCATATTATATTCAGTTGGTAATTATATGGATTGAAGACGTCTTCTTTTTAGTAATAAAATCTGCGGAGCAGTATTTTTTCAATTCAGGCAATTTTCATTTGTAGCTTTATCAAGGCTAGTAGTGGACAAAAATCGTATATCCCTACACCGCGGTTGTTGAATTGCTTACGACCCTAACGTCTCAGATCTCTCAGCGTTATGCCCCTTTTGAGATTTAAACTTGACGTTCGGGTCATAATAATGCACTTCACAACCTTGGTATACAATATATTATTATCAATAATCAATAATATAACATTCATTATTGACTAATATTACAAATTAATAATATATCACACACAGCAGGTATTTTTTATATATTATTTATCCTTCGACTTCAAAGTATTTTTTTGCATAAAAGTTGTATAATTTCGCTTATAATGAATATTCAGTATTTGTATGGGACACCTTTAATGTGGACTATCTAATTTTGAAAAAATCAGTTTAGTCCATTTAAAGATGTCCTTTGTTTCTCAGACCAAAAATTTATTATTACCAGTAATTAAATGGGTGTAGTTATTTAAATTCCTAGAGGAAAAAGTTCAGAATGACTCAATTCTTTCTGAATTAAGCCCTCAATTTTATTATTATTATTTCATAGATGTGTGTGTGTTTGTGTTGTTCATGTGTTATGTGATTTGAATTAAATAAAACTATTTTTCGTGCAATACGCGACGTTCGTTTCACCAATCAAGAGACAAAGAAATAGAGAGACCTTGATATTGTGATTTTTTTATTATTAATATTATACAACTAAGACAATACCGATTACACAATATGTGCAGAGCTTGTCTTCAGGCGTCAAATGCAAAATTTCGAGGTAGGTAATATACATTACAATACATACAATAGAAAAATCGACGAAGCTTTGCAACGACGCCACACGTTTCAATGTTTTACGTTGAAATTGTTCTGAATTTTTAAAAAATACATATTTTTAACTTTACAAAATCATTATTTTTCCCGCAAATCACCGTTAGGAAACTTTTTTGCGGGAAAAAGAAAATCACTAAATTGAAAAATGCCGTGAAGAGCGGTACTGGCAAAACACGCACTTACCTCTAGTTTAGTGAAAACAAAAAAAGGTCTCGGCAGAGAACAGTAAAATAAATAAGAAAACATCTCGTACTAGTAGTACTACTATTACTACATCCTCTTTTAGTCATATTATGTAACAAAGAACAAATCGTAACATTACTGCAAGCCGCAAATGTTATTATTCCAAAGTTTTAAAAACAATTTTTATACACAGAATAGAAAAGTGTACGAAACTCTAGAGGAACCGTAGGACTATAACTAGATAGAAACGTGGAGGTTAACTTATGTGTATGTTAAGTAGTATGCGGTCGTTATTTTTACAAAGCGCTGGGACGAAATGAGATAATGCGAAAGTTCCGCCGACGGCAGCAGCTGAGAAGTTTAGTCAGCGAACCCTGAAATTGGCCAATCAGGTGCCGATTTTCAGCGTTCGCTGACAAAATTTCTAAGCTGCTACCGTCGGCGGAACTTACGCAATTTTCAAACTTGGGGTGGACTGTTAAATTATACTGTATGCCACCTTTTGAAAACATCTTAAAATTAAAATGCACAAGTTTCGTGACGCGCACCGCCGCGTGTGATAAAGCAGTAAAAAAATACTACTGGTAGGAAGAAGCAACATAAGAAACACTTTGCCACAGATAATGTCTTCAGTTCGTCAGATAAGTTAGAGAGTACGTATTGTTCCTTAAAGTGATTTTGCAATAACTCGTCACAGTTCCTAAAAAAAAAATACTAGATTCTGTGATACATAACACAGTTTTGTTTAATTTGCAATGACCAAACTGATTTCGAGAGTTCAACACTAAGCGCTGGATTTCACTTTTGTAGTTATTGCGGCATATGTACGTATTTCCTCCTCTATTGCCAATGCATAATAGTGTTCATAAAAAAAAACTACACTAGCAAGGGATGGGATTAAAACTCTTGTTTGGGATAAGTTAAAAAAAATTGAAAATTGGAACATTTTATGACAGTTTTCTACTATTATTTTTTTTTAAGTCATCTCAGACCTACTGTTGTAATTCCATGGCCTACTTTTTTTTTAATGAACACATGATGCTCAATAGGAAAAGTTGGCTATGAATTTTGTCTAGAAAAGTTTGAGTACAAGAAGGAAAGACACTTTTGTTACTCCACATTTTTCTTTTAAAACTTCACAACCATATTTTTGGTGCCTTTCTATTGAACTGTATAAGACAGTATGATCGTGGCAAAAGGCTCACACTGAAATTTAAAATATGCTGTCACGTTAATGAATTAATGGCCATTTCTACCAATTTTCTTAGGAAACACCAACTTAGAATTAAGTTCTGATGGTTAAGTTTTAACCAAGCACCCAATCGACAATTTCGGGCAACCTTTAGCCTTCTTTAAATTTAAATAAGTTGGTGTAATTGAATTTGAAAGCACCAAACTTTCAGTCACTATAACTTCCCTCCCTTAAGATTTTCATACTCCTTTATCAGCCAGTATTAACCAAACGTCACAACGAAACAAATCATCCGATCAACCTTCGTTTCCACTCCCGTCATTTTCACCTCGAAACAACCTAAATTAAGCGCGAAATAAATTAATCTAAACAGTAAACACCGATAGAAGTTCAAAATATGTATACCTACTCCAAACGTACTGCGCGAGCATTAGCATCTACAGTAATAAAAAATCATTTTGCAATTTACAAAAAAAAGAAAACTACCTAATAGTAATAATAAAAAAAACGAGATAAAAACGAAAACGATTATATTATGATTTTGGTGTGGCGTGTGCGAACGGTCCATTTGGATAAATTAAGAGTCCACTATAATATGCGTATTTGGAAGTTGCCTCGATCGCACATCTCACCATATTTTTTAATGTAATACGGGGAGTAAAAGACTTAAATTGAAAATTCATGAATTTGAACTCAATCACTTCATAATTAGTTAATTTAGGTCGTTCACTCCCCGCCGCCCGCCTCACACAACACCGTACTGTACACAATCGCCTCACTTTTTAGTCAAACTGAGCGCCTGCGCGAGCTTAAGTCTGTCTCATTCGCGTGTCTCAGCCAAGTTTTCTTCGCGAGGCTTTGCACCGCCGAAAATCGCTGCGTTTCGCGAGGACTGCGCCAAACTGTTGACCGGGTCGGTGACAGTACGGGGCAGCAATTTGAGTCGCGGTCTGCCCGTCGTATCTGAAACAAAAATGCACATTATTTTCATACTTATGGTGTAGCAACTATCTCAGTTTTTAGTAGTACAGAAGTAGTAGTACAGTACAGAAGGCAAATTGTAGCCAACAGTAAGACCCTGGAGATAGCAAACAACCCAACTAGCAAAACAAGAACATGTTAACCCCTGGAAAAGAATTAAATAGAAAACAAAATTGGTAAAATCTTCTTCTTATGACGCCGTTTTCCTCCGAAAGTTAGCGTTCCAACTGGCTTTAATGGTGCGCGAAACTGCACCCCTGAATATCTTACTCGACGTTCGACCAAACCATCATCTCAGATCCTTGAGCCACGAATTCTGCCGGCTGCCCACAGATTTTTTGCCCTCGATTCTTCCCCCAATAACAAGGCGGAGTATTTCATATCGCTCTCCTCTCATGATGTGACCGAGGTATTGCGGTTTTCTTTCTTTTATTGTTGTTAATAGTTCTTTATCTTTATTTATCCGCCTGAGTACGTACCTCTTCATCGGTTAATCGATCTATCCAGGATAGCCGCAGAATATGTCGATATAATTACATTTCGAATGAGTTGATCCAGTGCTTCATTAAACGTCCAGCTTTCACATTCATATAGAAGGACCGGGAAGATATAGTAGCGTAGTTAATAAATGAATCCAGAAGCATTAGCGGTATGTATTTTGGAAGAAGACAAAGAAGAGGATATTCTTCAGTTATAGTCATCAATGGGTGAAAAAACCTTCAAATTATTCCAGTCAAGAATCGAAGAAGGATACTCGAGATACTAATTTAACTTTCAGGGAGAGTTAGAGGTGCAAAGCATCAGTACAGTGGCTAGACCTTAAAGAGCGTGTAAAAAATGTAGGTCTATTCATTTTGTGATGTGGTACCCTACGATAGCTTTTATGTAAGAGAACGTTTATGTAATGTCCTTTAAAATCAAAAACCCATGCAAATAAATTGTTTAGTTTAGTTTATTTTTTACCTGACATGTAACAACATGATGTCCAAAAAGAAACGCGTTTAAAGCTAAAAAAATCTAGATAAAATTATATATAAGAGCTACGAGTTCAGTCAAAAGTAGGTTAAAGGTCGATCTATATTTTCATGATGATGTATCATTGATAGTATACTAGCGAAGCGGTACAATGTTTACTTGGCTGAATAAAGTATCTGTCCTGGACGGTTCATAAAAGATACCTTTAAAGAAGACTAAATTTAGTCAAAACGTCGGCACTCTTCAATAAAAGATAGAGAGTTTTTATTCCTCCACCTGCTACCAATCCGGTCTAATTTACATAAGGACGCTACCACACTTAACATAAAATAGATGAGTGTAGGTGGTCATCAATTTGTCGATCAACCCATCTGCATACTAATTTTGGGGCTCTCCCTCATCAGTACAGCTTTGGCTGGTCCACAAATTGGGGACCGTGATTTCAGAGGGTTAAAGCCGGAAATGCACAGAGTACCTAATGAAGTTCAAAGGTGGCTACTGCTTTGGATTGGAATCCAAAGTTAAAAGGTTATCCTAATAGGAATATTAAAGGAAAATTGTGGCTTGAAGTTTCTAGTATTATTGTGCAAAAGTGGGCGAAACTTAATAAGCCACACTCATTCGAAAGTATAAAAAAAACCTTTCTTTGTGGTTTCTGAGAATACTAAACAATGTGTGAAACTGTCCAAATTGTAATCTCTCAGCGTTAACTGGATGAATACAATATTTTCTTTCCTTCTCTTTTTCTGTAAATACTTATAGACAATAATTGCCAACAGTATATCATCCCCCATCGTTAATCTTCAGTCATATTCGTTCATTGAGTATGTCAAGTATATGACCATTTTTTAGCCTACTAGATGAATATCTATTTGAAATGGACCCTAGAAAAACGCTGTCGCAGGTCATGCGTGGCCAAAACGTGTTGAAGCTTTCGAAATGTATCTGTATACGAGAATCTTACGCATATCGGATCGAAAGAGTAAGAAACACCGAGGTTCTTAATAGAATGCAGAAAAACAAGGAACTGATGCTAACAATCAAAGAGCGCAAACTATGGTATATTGGACATATAATGAGTGCCGATAGATATGAGGTAATTCGGTTGATTATCGAGGGAAAGATTCAGGGGAAGAGGTCAATAGGGAGAAGACAGAATTTCTGGCTCAAGGACCAACGCCGATGGCTCAGTCTTCAGGCTTCAGGCATCATCCGAAATCTTCAGAGCGGCTGTGTCACGTGTAATTACTGCCAGTTGGATCGCCAACCTTCGAAGGGAGACGGCGCAATGAGATGAAGAAGCATTATCTGGTGACGCAAAAAGTTAGATGGTTAAGAAGAGCGTTGATGTTTGCTATTGGCGATATTATAATTAATACTGCAGCCCCAATTGATGAGTTTATAAACTTATAATAGTCATGTTTTGAAGTGCACGAAAAAGAGCGCGAAAGTCGTTGCTTATCGCACCCCCCACCAGATACCGAACGCTTATCTTGAAACGGGATTACCACTGTAAATAGTGATTTACATTATCTGATGAAGGAATTGTTTTCAACAAAACCGCAAGCATCAGAAAACAAAGTACGTTAATTTGTGAAACCTGTCGGTTTGCTTTGAAAAATGACGCTTACCTGGTGCTGAAGTAGGTAAGTCGTCAAATTTCCTATCGGGACCACCGCCGCTAGTGCCCCCGCCGCCGCCGCCGCCGCCGCCGCCACCTCGTCTGCCTCCAGGCCCCGGCGGAGCGCCAAAATTGCCCGGACCGGCCCTGGGACCCGTTTTAGGTCCTCCCCAGCCAGCATCTTCGCCAGCAAAGTTACCATAATTCCCTCGGTTACCTCCGCGATCCTAAGTTTGAATTAAAACGTAAAACCTTTAAGCATGAGAGGAAGGTAGAAGAATTGAGTGGTGTATATTTTGTGCAGTGTTAGAGCATTCTACACATATCGTTTATATTTCAAAAAGTGGAATGAAGAGATAAGGTACAACAAACAGAGAATATCTAAAGGTTACTCAACAAAAGAACGCTATTCTATTAAATAGCATTTTGCATATAATTGCTGTAACTATGGTAGTCCAATCCAAGGTCCATGATACTTGAAAACAAAATGCTAACCTGAAAACCGCCTGGCCCTCTTGGCGGTCCTCCAGGTCCCCGCCTGTCAAAATCTCCGTCATTGAAACCGTGCTGCGGCCTATCATTTCGGAAACCACCGCTCCTTCCGCGATTGCCTCCACCGCGACCACCTCTGTCAAAGCCACCACCATAGTTTTTTTTGCCTATAATTGAGAGTTAATAGTAGAAGAATCCAATCATAGTTGTATTATGGATTTAAATCACAAATCCAATGTTTATTTTCCTTCAGGGTAGTTCCAACTGCAGCCTAATCTACCAGGAATTATGTATAATATCCTGCATAGACCTCAATCACTTATTTTTGGCATCTCATTACCTTTGAAATCTTATTTTTTTTATTTCTCTTTTTGGCACATGTTGAGAAAATAGAATAAAAATGTCAAAGTCAGATTTCCAACGTCTATTTGATGAGAATAATAAGTGAATGGTTTATATACAGATTTTTAGGAAAAATTCTCATCAAATCTTAAAAAAATTGTCGATATTGATTTAAGAAGCATCAAAAAGAAAATTGTAGCTTCCAGTACAAGAAAGCTCTTAGATTTTAATTTTACTTTACTATTTTGTTACATCTTAAAGCATATAAATTATATTTCAATAAAGCTTTTTAATTCTACATACCTTCAGCGACGTCGACTTTAACCATCATACCCTCCACTTCGACTTCTCCATTCAATGCGATGGCGCTCTCTAAATCCTGAAGCGACTCGAATTCCACATAGCAAAAACCTTTGAAAATGTCAGTGTCTTTGTCTTTAACCAGGCGGATGTTCTTGACGCTTAGGTTCGGAAAAATCGTGTTAATGTCGCCTTGAACGACGCCGTTGGGCAGGTTGCCGACGTAGGCGGTGTAGGGCGGTTCTGTGGGCAAGGGTTTTTTGCCTCCTCGGCGACCAGCCCCAAAGTCCCTAAAAACAAACATTTACATAAGTATTAGTTGTAGCATTTTATTGAAAGATTTGGGCACAACCTATGTTATGCATACACAGTGCACAGTTCTCCAAAAAGGGTAACAGGACGATGAAACATATGTCTGTTGCTTACTGTTAAAGAATTGAAACATCTTTGTATCTAATTAAAATACTTAAAGACAATAATTTTAAATTAGGTGTTTCAATAAACGTTTTAACTAATTATTTTACATACTACTACAGTGGTCATAGAACAATGGGGACACGAAACTATAAGGGTAGGTTGCACATCTTCCCCATAAAGTTGAGCTAAGGCAAACCTAAAAAATTTCCTATATAAAATACATTACTGTCAAATGATCTGTCACTGCCACTTTGCGAACCGCAATGCATTTTATATGGCAAATTTGAAGGTCCATCCTAACCGAGGGAGGAAATCACTGGTAAATTTTGGTGTACACCATTGGGAGTTTAGCAATATTTAGTGGAATCTAGTGATATTTAAAGCTCTTTAAGGAGAATTATATGCAATTTTTAGATAGTTTTTTCCTCAAATTGTTTGAATTTTGTTTTGCGCACATTGGAATTTTAGTGAAGGTTTAAGGAAATTTAACTTGGAATTAATGGTAAATTATATGGAATTTTGGCATACACATTTTATGAAGTGATTTTTCTCTTGACCTTAACACAACTTTATGGAGGTATGCAAATGGCCCTAAGACAAACTTACATTTCATAAGTTCCAGCGTTTTTCCTCTATTTGTGATTCAAGATTATTATCAGTTTGATTAACTGAGATAAACACAAAATAAAATCACTGCTTAACCTGCATGAAAATTAAACGAGACCACATGGGCAATCCTACCTATAGCAAAGGGGTGCAAGAAACACAGATGTCCAAATTTATGGGCAGACAAATATTTTCATTTTATGTCCAAAAATATGAGAATTAATTATTTAATTCATTTTTTAATGTTGCTGAAAGGCTCAATCTATTTTTCCTTAAATTTTGTTGTTGTATCAATATAAAGTGTGAAAAAATTTGATTTCAAGAACTAATATCAGGTTAGCAAATCTGGCATCTCCTGAGCTTGTACTTCTACCTTTGGTTTGGGTTGAGAAGACCGCATTGCAATAGGTGTCCTTTCTTCTGCTTTAGCTTTTCTTCAAAATCATATTTTTTTACATCCGGGATATCTGGTAAGTCTATTTCTTGCCTCCTCCTGTTCTTCAATTTCATGTAATCCAGACTGATTGACTGACTTCAGCAGTACCTACCATAGTACAGCAGTACTTTTAGTACACTAGTCCTTCATCTTCTTCCAATTTTTCTACTCTAGTAATTGGTTTGAGCAGGTAATTAACTCTAGCAATGCAAATTCTTGCATTTTGTGGTTTCTCAGGCAGTTGGGCAGATGTTAGTTGCATTTCTTTGGTATTGCTGAGCTCACTTTCAAGATAATTATTATCTTCAACTTCAGTAACTGTTTCGGCAATTACAAAGTAGTCTGGAGCTGTTTACCTTCTTCCTCAATAGTTGCAATTTCCAATGATTTCTTCTTTATTTCCTTTCTTCTTTTTCACACATCTTTTCTTAATGGTTTTTTTTTTAACTTACATTTTTCTGTCACAGTGGGGTGCTCAATTTCTTTAGAGTTCTTCAACAATCTTGGCTGGAAGTTCTTCTGGAATCTCCTCTCCAGGTTTCAGGTTTCTCAGTCTCTTTTTTCAGTCTTGTGATTTCTAAGGCTTTCTATTGATCTCCTTTTTGTGTCTTAATATTGCATTTCTTAACCACAGTTTTCTTAGATATCTCTTGTTTGATCAAGATGTTTTGATTTGTATTTCTACATGAAGTTTTTCAACAGTACAACTTCCACATTCAGGCTTGAATTCTAAAGTTCCAAATTTATCTGTCATGTGCATGGTAACAAACAAGTAGGTAGGTGTGGGAGAGTTTATATTTCATGCAATTTCCTTTAACATCTTTTATTGGCAAACCGATTACGGCAGAAAGGCCATCATCAGCACCCAAAAATCTGTTGACAAGCATAGTTTGTACTTACAGTGTTGGTAACTAGCATATGTAATACAAGTGAAACTTACTCTTCAAAAGAAGGGAAGCTAAGGGCGAGGAGTCATTGCGCCAAGATACCTCATAAATAGCCAGTCAATAACAAGCAGTCAATTTAAAGCTTAAACCATTGGGAAAGTCAATAAAACATGAAAAGATACTAACAGACCACACATAACTGACATGAAAATTTAAAATATGTTAAAATGGTTAAAACTTAACAACTTTAAACAGATTTTTGGGCACTGATGAAACCGCCTTTGTGCTGAAACCAGTCTGCCAATAAAGGATTTTAAAGAAAATTGCATGAAGTGTACACTCTCCCACACCTACCTACTTCAATTCTAAAGGTTTTCCTCTACCTTACTTAATCTACTTTTTCCTCTAGAGTTATTGTAGTCTCAGGTTGTTCACCCTATTTTTCATTAGATACAATCTCATTTGTCTCTTGCTTGTCTCCATCTTTTCTGCATACCTAGCAAGTATCAGTAACTTTCTTTTAGGAACCCCCTTTTCAACCACCACAGTCTTTTGAATTTGCTCAAAAAGTTCTTCCAACTTGTACACAGGAGTAACTTTTCGTGAGGCTTCTGTTCCTTTTATAGTTACTATCTCAGGCTCTTTACTTGCTCCTCTCCTCAGTGATAATAAGTTCTGTATGTTTCCGAATGTCACCTTTTTGCTTGGTAATAACCCACTTTTTGAATAGTTTATTCTTCAAAGTAAGAATGGCAAGTGCATAATTTATAGTTTTGTTTATTGTTTTGGAAAGTTGGTTATAATTTTCACTTATTTTCTTATCCTTCATACATTTGTTTCATTTCAATAAAAGCATTTGAGGGTTGGAAAGATATTTGAGGGTGGTCAAAATCAATTTGCACATGAGGGGCCAGTAATTTAAGATTCATTTTGCCCGACCAATTGACAATTGGTAAAAGGGGGGTCTTTTATATTTACCTATGAGTAGTAGAAGTACAAAAAGAAGGCTTCAATTCAAAAACATAGCTATTTCAGACCACATAACATGTGAACCTGCCCTGTTCAGTTTAGAACTATTATGTTTAAAACAGAGCTTGGAACAGACAGTTTTGCTAAATGACCAACTTGGGCTATATGATGTGGTTGGATTGAGAGTGTTGAGACATACAAGTTTGATGAATAGTTATGAGCATGAAACTATTAGAAAAAATTATTAAAAACTATTCCTAAAGCCTTCATAGGCACTATGTTCAAGGCAACTACCTATCTGCAACTTGAGATGATATAGGTTGGGTTACATGTGCAGGTAGTTTGTGTATAAACGGTTTACATAACACAATAAAAATAATAGTCCTCAAAGAGGACCGTTTACAAGTGGTTTAACTGAGTAAATCCAATTAGCAGCCCAAAGATGCACTTTTTCAAAAAAACTGAAGCATGTGCGCCCTTTTGCATTTGCCCAGGGGTTATTTCGGTACAAAAACGTGTACCCAATGTTGGAAAATTATCGGAGAAGTTCGAGTGTGGACCAGGAAGCTCAGTGGCAGGAATTTCGATGAGTTTAACACTAAATTTAATGTAAAAGATCGGATTTACCTGTTATTCCGGTCATCGTATCCACTTCTACCGGCCATGTTTTACACCGAACTAGAGTCTGCGCAGATGGATGACAAGCGACGCTGCGAAAATGGAATCCCAAGGCGTCATTGCATTTTTTTGATTTTCGGCAAATTTTACCAGAATTTTTACTATCTTTGCGCAAGCAGGAGAATAAACTCAACCGGATAAAAGAGGATTTTAAGGAAATTCTAATGGAAGTTAACAAATTATTAATTACCAAGGAAAACTATCAAAAGAGGAGTTTCCACTTTTGAATTTGATAGAAGATAAAAAATAAAACAATTGCCTATTATTTTAACACTGGGGCTTTTAGGTTATAAAGAGTAATTAGAGTAGTTCTGAAATTCGTATCGACCGTTATTAATGAAAGCTAATTAGCTTTTTTTAACGCTGCATTTTACTTAAGCATGTCGGTAATGACAATTTTTTTAAAACAACCTTTTATTACATTAAATGTTTATTATTATTATTATTATCTTCATTGTAAACCTAAATCAATTGCACAAATTACTCTCTAGTTTGACATATTGACACACGTCAATGCAAAAAATAATAAAATTACTGTCAAATGTCAACGTCACCTAAATACATTGAGGTTATTTTTGAAGTTTGCAAATTTTTGGAAAATTCTTATTTTTAATTTCCAGCAATTCAATTTTCAGCTCTCTCTTCTAACAACCTGTGTGGTGTGCAGGTGTTTAACGACGTTTTTACTTTTCCAGAATTTTAAGTGAAGTTTCCACGTTCATGTTAAAAAACCAAAATTTTTTCATTAGCCCCCCCTTGAGTGGGCTCAAGGACAAACATTTAGGTGGTGAAATCAAAGGCGATCTATTTATATACTTCAGAGATTTGTGTGGTCAATACCGAATATTGGCAATTTTACATTAAAATATAGTGATATTTTTAGCCAGGTTTATAGTAATTGCACTGTCATTGGATAAATACAAGAACCATGTCTCTGAAACCCAAGCAAGTAGATTTCAACTCAACCTGGGGGGCCATTAGAGATACTATCAAGGGAGTCATTACTTTAGATCATGTACCTAGGACAGTCTGGAATGATAGATTTTCGTAAGTAATTCTTAGGTTAAAACATTCCTTTGTTTGTTGCTAAACAATGCTCATACAAGCTCATGCAAGAAAACTAAGCTGTTTTGTTTTAGTGATGTATATTCTTTATGTGTGGCTCACCCTGAGCCGCTTGCTGATAGATTGTATGCAGAAACTAAGCAGTATCTAATAGACCATGTGGCTCAGTTGCTTAATAAGGTCCAAGAAGATGGGGAACAAAGCCTGGTTAAAAACTACTTTCATTATTGGTCTCAAGTAAGCAATAAAAGTAGCAATAGGGAAGCTAGCAAGGCTAAACTTGATTGTTTTATTAGTATTCAGTGGGTAGTCAATATCTTCATAGTTTATACCTCTATCTCAATCAGCAGCACATTAAGTCTCAAAAAATGTCTGATGCTGAAATTATTTATGGCAGTGCTGATCCTTCAAGTACTACTCAAGGTAATTAACATTATGAATAGGAACAGGTTTATGGGTATAGGACTGAATAAAACCAGCTCTCATTAAAAAATTGCCGACGTTTCGATTGTATATTACAATCTTCTTCAGGGCTTTTTTTTTTAAGTTGAGAACATAGTTGTGTCAATGGAGTTTAGTGCACCAGTACACATAATGGAGGAATTGGAATGGACCAAACCAGGCACTGCCATCTCGAAATGATTGTAAGCGGCGTCTTTCTTGACTGAATGCTCTCATTCCAATTTCTCCATTATGTGTACTGGTCCACTAAACTCCATTGACACAACTATGTTCTCAACTTAAAAAAAAAGCCCTGAAGAAGATTGTAACATACATTTGAAACGTCAGCAATTTTTTAACGAGAGCTGGTTTCATTCAGTCCTATACCCGTAAACCTGTTCCTATTCATTGGCAACAAGGAGGTTAACCACATATAATTAAGATTATATCTCAAAGAACAAAAATAATAATTATGATTTACAGGAGACCAAATGGAAATGGGGGAATTAGCATTACAAGTGTGGCAGTCAAACATGATATATCCTTTAGGGCATAGGTTGGTCAAGCTTTTATTGGAAGCTATAGACCTTGATCGAGCTGGACAACCTCCTGCCATCCACCTGGATGCTGTTAGGGGAACTATATTAAGCTTTGTAGAAGTACAGGCATATAAAAAGAAATCACAGCTGCAACTTTATGTGGAGCTATTTGAGCTACCATTTTTAAATGCTAGTGGAGAGCATTTCAAAAGAGATGCTGCCTTGCTGCTTCAAGAAAAAAATGTCAGTTTATATATGGAGAGGGTTAAAGCAAAGATTGATGAAGAACTGTTTAGGGCCCGAAGGTTTTTGCATGCTAGTTCACTGCCTAAGGTGAGTACTAATGGAATTATTGACACTCATTTAATGTAAGATTCTCATTAGGTTTCACACAGATGTGAACTTCACATGGTTGCAGATCATTTACAGTTCCTCTATAGTGAATGTCAAAATATGGTTAAATATGAAAAAAAGAATGATCTTTCCAACATGTATGATTTACTCAAGAGTGTTCCCAATGCTCTGGTTGCCCTTGTAGATAATGTATTTGATCACATTAAAAATCAAGGACTTGCAGTAATAATTCCTAAATAAATCTGCAGAATATGTTTTATATCTCCTATATTCATAGGCAATTCACAACCTCCAAGGCGAGTCAATTCATATAAATTTTGTGGAGAATTTGCTGGCAGTTTATAAGAAGTACAAAGTGTTGATACAGGATGTTTTTAAGTCCGATCAGAATTTCATGGGTGCCTTGGACAAAGCCTGCAATTCAGTTATCAATCATAGGTACCACCTAACAGTATTTACCAAATATTAATTTTCATCTTAAATGTTTATCTTAGGCCCAATGATGGTAGATCACCCTGTAGAAGTCCGGAACTATTGGCAAAATATTGTGATACCTTGCTGAAAAAAAGTAGCAAAGGCATTACTGAGGCTGAGGTTAGATCAGACAATAATGTCAAGTGGGCTATGATTATTGAGTTGAGAGTAATAAAAAGTCAATTTACTTTTGTCACAGATTCATATTTTTACCTAAAAGTCATAGCCATCTTGATTAGCTTGATAGCTATATTATTGAAAATGTCATTGTAGAAAATGTAATGGTTTATGGTGATTATTTGGTATTTTTTAGGTGGATGAGAAGTTGTCTGAGAGTATAATTATTTTTAAATACATAGACGATAAGGATGTCTTTCAGAAGTTTTACTCCAGGTCATTAGCCAAGAGGCTGATTCATCAGCAGACTCAAAGTATGGACGCGGAAGAGGCCATGATCAATCGTTTGAAACAGGTAAACTAAATTAAATTGTGACTCCAGGGCTATGTGAGGTTTAGGGCTCCCCCTGGGTATATTACCTCATAATTTTGAAGTCTACTAAGGGTTTTTTTTATTTTTTTTGTTATAATCCACTACTTGGCCTTTTAGACCCCCTTAGTACTGGCAAAAAGGGCATATCATTGGGCACACCTTGTGCTTTCCCGCCAAAAGTTTCACTTTCATATACAGTGAGTAAAAAAGGTCCGAAGATGGTTAAGAAAAGTGCCAAAAATGGTATAGTAGTTTTTTGCCATTTTTACGAAAACTAAAGCGCAGCCGAAACTCAACTATAGATTCGTGATTGGGGGACGTGATGAAAAGATGAGAAGAAAAATGCAGTTGTTAGTTTTGGTCTAGTTCTTATTCTGGGCGAGCCACAAAAGTGTGTTATGTGTCACATTTCACCCTGTAGAGTGCACACTTTTGCAGTAAAAATCTGAAATAATTCACGGTGGTAGCACATATATAGGCTCTCAATCTGACCAACAATCAAGGTCCTAGCTTTGAATTTAAAATTTTGAAGAATTTTTAAATATTAAATTATAAATTGCCACTTTGCGGACGATTTTTACTGAACATCCATGTCTATCATGCATCCAATCTAATGGTTTTCTACTCCAGAGAATACCTTGGAATGTTCTCTTTTCGACACCTAAGAACCAGTTTCGTGTGGCACGTCGCGAAATGGTCTTTATTGAATTTCAAAGCAAAAGATGCAGATTTTTGCAAATTTTTTCCCAAAAAGCCGAATGGTTTCGTTTCTACTGCCACTAGCTGGTATCGGTAGTGCTAAAGATTTTGGCTCCTCCCACTAAATGTCGACTGACAGCGTTAATTTTCAGAAATGTAAAATCGGCTGAAAAGCGTGGAAAAGTGTGAATCCGGAGAAAATTTTTACATTTCCAGGGCAAAATGTCCGGTCCTCGAAAACGTTTTCGCAAAGTCTGACAGATTTACTTAGATCAAATAACTTTTCTTGTTTTCTTGACCAATGTAAGAGTTGCTCAGTTGCTCAGCCAACTCAAATCTAAATATGTAGGCAAAAAGACCTTCCATCAACATGTCCGTAACGAAAGCGATTAAACAGTGATATCTTTGAAACGATTAGAGTTAGAAAGCTGAAATTTCGTTTGTAACTTACTAACAGAATTGGTTACAAGCTGCAATACGACAACAGTTCTCCCGCTATACGCTATCATCAAGCTTTTATGAGTATGTCTTCCATAAGAAAACCGTTGACCAATCCGTTTTAGATGGGACTATTGAAAAAGATATTTTTAGAGTAGTATTGATGGAACATGGTTCACATTTGGACAGTAGGTAGCATTGGGGGTGATATGAATTGTGATATAGCTGACTTAACTATCAGAGCTACAGTAACTGAGTTACCTTAATATTTAGAGAACTGTTTAAGGTACATGGTTCAAATTTGGATCTTGGGGGGAGGGGAGGGGGGTGCCACGAATAAAGATTCGCTGTTTTAGAGGTTTTATGAACCGATGGTCATTTTGAGTTGAAAACAAAATGGAATATTAGCATTCCCTTATGTAATATTCTCCAGAACGGTTTGAGCTATAAGGCTGAAATTTGGTATGTACCTTACCGGATGTTCTGTCACAATCACAACTTCAATTCACACTTTTTTGCTAGGATTTAAGGATTGTTTTAAAATTCCCGAAACCAAATGTATCTAATTTTTTCTTATTTTCAATATCCATTTTGCTTACTATGCGCCCTTATGAGAGCATTCTTTTTTATTACAATTATTGCTTTATAAGTCTCTCACGCCCAAACAATCGGCTTTTTGAATATGACCAGCAAAATAACTTTAGCGAACGTCTTACCGCATGGTTCCAAAGACCACTTTCCCCGTTAGTTATTTCTTCGCCCTTTCCAACCGTTCGGGATTTTGACAAAAAATTCGCAATTTTCACTTTGAAATTCAATTTGGATGATTTCGCGCGATCTAAGCGGAAAAGTGCTTGAAAGGAGCGCAAGTACACCAAAATCGGCGAAAAATTTCAGACACTTGAACAATTTTAGCTCGCCCAGTATAACCGCCACGCCTAAAGTGAATTTTGCGTTTTTCTTCTCGCCACCAAAAAATTCAACGACTTCCTTCTTCAACTTCGGCCTTCTTCAACTTCAACATAAAAACCTGACGTGTTTTCGTATTTTTTTTTAACACTTTTTACTCGGCACTTTGTGAACCTAGCGCTTCGGCTAAATAAGATGAAATGGGCCCAAGAAGGTGCCCGTTCCTGCGATACCACCTCGACCGGCTGCTCGTCCATCTAAGGGACTCCAGCACCCCTTAAAAACCACATTTGGACTGAAAAATTTCGAAATTTTACTAAACTTTCGAGCTACGATTTCGAGCAAAGATCTCCGAGATCGCGTGTCAAAACTCCACCGGTCCTGAAAGTTTCAACTTTGTAGGACGATCGTGACTCAAAAATCCAAATTACATACGACATATTTTTATTTTCGAGAAATTTTTACTCCCAATCGATTTAAATTTCGACTATATCCACATGTAGCTCGCAACAATTCTGCGCCAATCGCTCGTCTTCTTTTATTTTTATCTTTAATAATAGGAAAGTAATTGAATGACATATGAAAAACTGACAAAATATCTACAACCAAAGCTGCTTTATTATTCCTATTACTAGTCATTGATAAGAAGAATAAAAAAATAGAAAATTAAAGATGTGTATATCTTACCAAAAGAGGCTGTTAATACATTTTTTAGGCATGTGGTTATGAGTTTACAAGCAAACTCCATAGAATGTTTACCGACATGTCGGTGTCTGCTGATCTCAACAACAAATTCCAATCATTCACCAAACAGAAAGACATAGATTTGGGAATAAACTTCGGAATATATGTTCTGCAAGCTGGAGCATGGCCTTTGGGGCAGGCAGTGGTTACTCCATTTGCTCTACCACAGCAACTAGAGAAGAGCGTTCAAATGGTAAGCAGTAATAAAAATAATAATAATTCTTGTGTGCAGAAATATTGTTTTCAATGATTTTTGGTTGGAGTTATTATTTTATTTTTACATAATTTCCAAATTTGGTTGGAAATTGAGAGTGGGATGTTTTACTTCTTGGTTGGCAGTGTGAACCATCGTTTCGTTTCCTCTGATTGCAGTCAGAGAAGAAATTGTCAAAATTGACAGATTAAGTAAGGGTGGAGGTACTTGGTCCTCAAGAGAAAGTCCCTTGCCCATTGACCCTTTTTTGTACACTGCAAAGAGTCCAACAGACTACAGGCACGTCGATGCCTCCTAAAAAAAATCTCTCCTAAAAAATTGCAGTCTAAGCCAAAGTTGAAAGGATCAAAATCGCATTTTGCCAGAAATTCTCTGTATAAAGCATCCTTGAACTTCGGATATACTTCATATATCATGAAAGATCTCTGATCAGTTAAGATTGCACAACTTGGCACTCTCAGAATTGGCCGAAGTTGCAGTGGTGTTCTTCGTCACATATTCGTCAACAGTCTCCGAGCTGATTGTGTTTTTTTCGCCTTTGAAACAAATTTGAGTAGTTTGATTGAATGGAACACTTTTTATTTCCAGTTTGAAACTTTCTACCATGACAGATTTAATGGCAGAAAGCTGACCTGGCTCCATCACTTGTGCCAGGCCGAACTCAAACTAGGTAAAAAATATCCATTCGAAGCTCTCATTGCTCCTAAAACCAACAATAACTCATAATTTCGCAGGTCATTTGAAAAAACCTTACGTAGTAACAGTTCAGACCTTTCAAATGGCCATACTGCTGCTCTTCGAAAAGACTGATCAATTATCTTGCAAGGAAATCCGAGAGACTTTGCAGCTAAACTCGGAGCAGTTCAAAAGACACGCTATCAGTTTAGTTGAGTCGAAATTACTATTAGCGGATACTGAGGTAAATTTGAAAGTAGTTTAGTGCTAAATTTAGACTACTAATTATATTAGATTTTTTACTTCATACTCTATCATTTAAGGCACTTTTACGTACTTGATTTTAATCTAATAAATAGCTTTTTACAGCATTGAGTACCCTTTGAATTTATAAGTAGTTTTTAAATTATGCTTTCCTGATTTACTTGAATCTGCTAAAAAGACAATTTTATTTATATCCTTCCTCAACTGTAAATATTGCAATTAATTAGGAATTGGATGAGACTGATACCAGTCTGAGATTAAACATGGAATATTCGAATAAACGGACAAAATTCCGGATAACGGCGGCGATTCAGAAGGAAACACCCCACGAAGTGGAACAAACCATGAATTCCGTAGAGGAAGATCGTAAAATGTACCTGCAAGCCGCCATTGTAAGGATTATGAAGTCTCGAAAAGTGCTGAAGCATAATCTATTAATACAAGAGGTAACTGTAATTGTGATAAAAGTTAAAATTGCGTTTTTATAAGAAACGGGTTTTAGGTCTACGCGCAATCTAAAGTGTCCTTTGCTCCCAGCGTCCAACTTATAAAAAAATGTATCGAATCACTTATAGATAAACAATATATTGAGAGGACACCTCATTCAAGTGAAGAGTATAGCTATGTGGCTTAGTTTAAATTTAAATCTCCTTGGTTGTTAGAGAGTTTTCCAAAGACAAAAGTATCTAGGTTCGACTTCTTTTTAGGGTATGTCTTTGGTTTATTGAACTTTTTAATGTTTCTTTCTAATTATTTATTGCAAGAATTGATACCAGTTTTCAGTCAAAACTTTATATTTGTATATTATTGTGTAAAATAAATCCTTATAGTTAAGTTTAACTATTATTATACAACCGTTATAGGAAGTTTAGTTGTTTTCTCTATTTTGTTCTAAAATTGTTGTTGTGGGGTTATGGGGTTATCACCTGGATTTTCACCTCTGCAACTTGTACACAGTTAAATAAGCTTCAAATTGTAAGTCATTTTACTAATTAGTATTGATACAGTTTAATAAATAAATTGAAATGTTCTAAATATTTTTTTCTGTTTATTTGAAAGCTTCAGGGCACAAAAAGATAAACATTATTCATAAGTTTTTATTCATAAAACATAAAAAAATTCCTTAATCAATAGTCAACCACCTCTATGCTGTACAAACAATTAACTAACTCGCCAGTAACAAAACTCTGTCCCTCTTGCTCCAACTGGAATTTCCTTAAAACTGGCACTACTTCTTTAAGACCCTCTATAGCTTCCAAAGTTTCCAACACCACCTTTTTGCAGTTGACCAACAAGTTTTCGATTTTTTCATCTTTTGAGAGGATAAATCTTTGGTAATTGGCATCTATTATTAAACTGGCCCACTTTATTAAGCACTTCTCAGAGTCTATAATTTTTAAAGAGGGTAGCTTGTGGCCTTCTGATGACAGCTGATATGTAATATACTCTAGCAAGAGAATTGCTTCATCCAGCAACAAAGTACTTCTTAAATGAGGCAGCAGAATGGAGCTGCTAAACTTTCTGGATAAAACCGTGTCTAACATGATTGCCCGTTCATTTGGAAAAAGTATTTTTTGTGCTATTTTATTCACTGATCCACCTCCCTTTTTTGGAAAATATTTTTCCTTGCTTCCCAAAACACACTTTAAAATTTGTGCCAAGAACCTCTCAGGAATGTCAGTGAAAAAGCTTAAGACTTCTTCAAGGAGGTTTAAGTTGCACCCTTGCATTATCTCTGGAACTATCTGCTCTATAACTGCTGCCTCAGAGTGGCCATCTTTAAATAGTTCTTGTATCCTATTTCCTGGGAGATCAAACTTGCACTGGGCTTTTGTACTTTTCTTACTTCTATAGTCTTTAAAATCCCATTTTCCCAACTCATATTCAGTTACAAAAGCTATGTCACTATCCAGTTTGTTTTGAATAGATTTGTGACTACCAATTAGAGCAACCAACTGCTCGGATTCTAAGCAAAATGGCACTACCACTAAGTTTTGTCCAACTGGTAGTAAGATGAAATTAAACATTCTCCATATTTTAGCATCCTCTGAATAAAGCTTATGTATTTGCTTCGACTGAATAACTTTAAACTGGGTGTTATATATAAGTAGAACTGCACCCTCTTCATTTGGATCTGAGCCATAAATTGCAAGATAGCTTTCGTCCAGAGGAATAACTTTAACAGGATGTTGACATGAGATGCTCTCAATAGTGGTGAATACTTCTCCAGGCTCAGTTTGTGCCTTATCCTGAGTGTTCAATGGTTTTATAAAGATTTTACTATTGCTCCATACTGTTAGGAAATGAACTGTTTTACAGCTTAAAAAAAGCTCATAACTCTGTAGCTTGTCATTTTCCAGGGAGAAATTAAACTTTGAAAATATCTGCTTAGAGTCATCTGTATATGTTGTCCAATAGAAGGTATAGTTCTTGTCCTGTTTTACGAGGAATCCAAAATAAAGTTTTGACCCTTGGGAAATGTAGCAAATATCTTGAATGGGAGAGTAATCACAAATCACTGCAGGGATGAGAGTTTTTCGAGTTTCAAGCACTACACTCAAAGAATATACTGAACCAGTTTTGAACACAATGTATGTTTCTCCATTATGACTAAGAATCGTAAAAATTTGCTGCTTAAACTTATACTTCTTAATCTTGTCTAAAGATTCGTCCTCTTCACTCCACAAACGTATAAAAGTGTGATTAAACACCGCTACATACTTTCCAAGTTTCTTGTCGAAAACCACTCGAGAGCTGAATTTGTCCTTAGTCCTCCAACTACACAACTGCTTTTGGTCCGAGATCCGGAACTTGATGGCGATGTTTTTGCCCAAAGTTACGATCACGTTCCCGACTTCCGCGTCCTCGGATATACCCAAAAGGTTTTTGGTGTCGATCAGAGGGCAAAGTCGGTAATAGGACAACAATTTCGCCATAATTTGCTACTAAAGACTTTAATTTCTATAAAACAAACATGTTTTAATTGAGGAAATTTAAAATTTATATTTGTACCTAACCTTACTAATTTTATACTGTCAAAATCAGTTCGCATTGACACATTCTATGGACCGAGTGCGATTTCTGTCTAATATATAGGATTAGACAAGGATGTAATGCTAACCCATTCGATTTTCTAATTGACAGCTGGTTAGGGGCTTTTGTTCTAGCACGTCGAGTAAATTGAGTGCGATTGCTCTCTTTCCTCCCAACATTGTTTTTATAGGGACTTGGGGCAAAGACTAGGGATAATATATACTCTAATTAGATTAATATATTATCCCTATTCTTAGCTTGGGGATTGTTGTGCAAACTGAATTCTTTATTTACATATGAGTTCATGTGTAGCAGCATGGCAACTTTGTAAGCCATTTTTCGAAGCTTTTAAGCCTTAAACTTATGAAAGTTTTTTCTGTTTTTCCGTTTTCTAAATAAACCATCCCCATGCGATGCCCTAAATGCACATATGGTTGCAATATTTTTAATTTTCGTCGAAGAGCATTTCTTTTGTTAGTTTTTGGACAGGCCCTTTCACAATTTCTTGGGAATTCTGGCTATAAAACATGAAACCCTACAATTGCCCTTCTTTACCCGGCAAAGGCGCCCTTTTAATGGTTTGAAAGAATTTCAGACTTGTGCGTAACCCGAACTCGAACAATAGTTTAGTAATTAAAGCGATTTAGCGAGTTGATAGTTAATTGAAATTAAAATCTTATTCTCTCATCAGATAGAGCTTTTAATTTCTCATCTTTTGAATGCAAATTCGAGCAATTTATGCCTTAATTGACTGGGCCAGGAAATTAACGGTCAATATTAAATAAAAAGCTTTAATTGTCAATTAAACTATCTCATGTGAGGTGTCATTTTAAAGAACATCATTTATTCTGTCCAACGATCACATTTTCAATTTCCTTCTACCAGCAGATTTTCCAGAAAAGCTCATTTTCTAAATTTGTGCTCGCGCTGTCCGAAGTACCATATAGTCCAGGGTGGTGTCGATTTTTTCTGCAGTACCCTTTCGGGGATGAGAAATACCGAGAGGGTGGTTCCGAGGATCTTCGGGAGAAACGAGAGACGATTTTTGAACTCGCTAGAGTTGTGAGCTAGAGGGAGAGACGATTTTTGAACTTGCTAGAGTTATGACTTAGAGAGAGAGACGGTTTTTGAACTCGCGAGAGTTACGATCTAAAAAACGACGATCTAACCAGGAAGACGAAAAAGTTCGAATTTTATCGCGAGGGAAAAGTCAGTCCTGGTCTCCGCCTTTCTGATTATCGCCAATTCGTAATTTTTTCCCGTTTTTGAATCCCGTTTTAAGTCCGCCCCGCTAATTATTTGTAATTTTAATTAGTGCCAAAACAATTAAACCGCTTATTGCCCGCCTATGAAAAGTTTCATGGAGTGTTCTTTCGGTTGCGCCATAGGAATAGTGTCAACCCACCTCTGCCCTTTTCCTGAATAGGCCATTTTCTTGCAGATAGCGGATACTTTGCTGACGCAGGAGACTACCCGCAATTAAGTATTTGTAGAGTAGTTGTAGAAGTTGAAACTTTTAGTATATTATAGTATTTTTTTGCTCACCATAATATCGTGGATCCCAGCGACCTGGCAGACTTCTTTTCTTTTCTACGATGCGTCGTTAGTTTAGTTTCTTTTGTTGTTGTTTTCTCAATTTTAGTCAGAAATCGTGTATCCGTCAAGCACGTTTCTGGGGACCACTGAGCTTAACGCGAAAAGTTCACGACCGCCGCTATTTTATTTTAGGTTGCTGAAAAGACTGAAAATTGTCTGTTTTAATTTTATTGTTAATTAATTACTTTCCAATTAGCTTTTTTTTGGTGTTTTGCAGGTTTTCTCTTAAACAATAAAACCTTGCTGGCGTCCCCAAAATATTAAATTTGACTTTATCTAAATTAGCCTTTATTAATCATAACCGTTTGGCAATACCATAGAAGTGTTTTTTCGCTACAAAGATGAAACGCCACGGATTAATTATCGGCCCTTTGCCCCCATAATTAGCGACCTAAGGGACAACAAAATAAAGAGATCCTTTCCGCGAGTTGGGTCCCCCTTGCAGCGTGGTAAAAAAGATTTGGCACACGAAGATATGTTGGACTTAGAATATCCACGTAGTCGAATCTCCGCAGACAGGGCGGCGACGGCAACACAGCAGCCGCCCCCATGCAACGACCGACGATTAGCGTCGGGGGGGGACACGGCGCGACAATACCCTTATAAAATATAAAAGGCATGGACCACTGCGGTCTGATCGGTCTAATTTTTAATCAATTATAAGCTAAAAGTAATAAGCGATATTAGAAATCTACAGTAAAGTGTTAGTAGTAACTAGTGCATTATCAGAGTCATTAGTAGGCAAATTGTTCTTGTGTTTGTCGAGTAAATAAATAGTAGTGTTTTTAATAAATTTAGTTGCACTAGAATTATTCGAACTCCGAGTTGGCGTGTACCGAAGTAAACAAAAGAACTGCGTACTTTTGTTTACTTCGATATGTCCTTTAGATCGTGAAATAATAAAATTATCAATTGCAAGACCTAATGATGCAGATATCTACAGCAGGGACACCTCGGGAATATTGTAACTTTCTTCTATTAAATAATATTAGTTGAGAAAATAAAGAGTGCACAGGAGAAAAAAAAGTAAAAAATTTATTTTTTCTTGCATATATGTTATTTACCACAATGTATTTACATTTTTCTATAATATTTGAAAGTAAAACAAGTCAATTGAGTTTACCTTAAATTTTATCAAAGCCAAACTTTTTAATTATCCATAGATATTTATTTTATCATGTCTCATAATAAATAATTCCAATTATATCGTGAACGGAAAGAGATAACGAAGTACACAATAAAGTATACTTTTTTATGTTAATTTATTTAGATTTTTAAAATTTTTGAAAAAGAAAAAATCAAACCATTTATTTATTTTTTGCTGATTTGTATATTTGATATACAAATCAGAATATTTGATACAGGCAAGTTAATGCTAAATTTATTAATTAATGCTAAATTGACATGTACTAGGTATCTCTAGTTGCTCTGTGTTCTTTTAGTTATGGGATTCATTTCATACAGGGTGGTTCATTTTAAAAGTTTAAATCGAATATCTCGCCAATAAAAAAAAATAATACAAGAAATTGTGTAAAATAAATGTGTAGTCTCTAAGTCTATAAAATTTCAATCAAACTTGTCTAAATGATTCTTGCACTCCCTGTATTTTCTTAACTAGCTATTCTATTAGAAGTTCGACACAGGCAATAAGTTGGTGCCAAATGTCTAATTTTTTTCATGTATTATTATCTACACCTGCTCAGTTCTTGCACAGTAGAGAGGTTATCTCTTGTTACCTTTGTGCTGAAACCGGTGTTCTCCATGCAAAACCTGCCTATGCCGACCTATGGGTCAAAGCGTCGAGCAAATATGGACAATAACACAATTTTCGATAGTGAATTCTATTTAATCTTTGGTCTATATTTACATCAACTTGTACATATAGGGATGATGTGCAAGATTTTATTTCTCATGGTCAATTATTCCCTTTTTTGTATAAAATTACAATTTTGTCGTTCGCATACATAACTTTACCTCACTGCCTACGAAGGTGAGCAGATAGTCTACCTATAGCACACCATCCGACAACAGAACATTTATTGGCCAATAGAACCTTAACTCGATCGCATGTTTACTGGTATCTCTTACGCCGCTTCATTATCTCTTATTTGTTTTACAAATTTTGTAAAATCGTCTATAAAACGAGTATTCCGCTATTCGACGTTTTAGTACAGTTTATGTAGCGACACCGGAATATTTAAGAGTTGTTTATATGAGATCACTATAGAATAGCACGCTAAAAATATTTTTAGTTTAACTGTGACGTGGTCCGTCGTGTCTGTGAATTTATTACTTTCACCTACTTTATTAAAAATAGGACTCAACCGGTGCTAGTGCTAGTGAAATATGCTGAACCTAGGCAATAGCAAAAAGGTACGTATTTTTGAAAATCACGCCAAACTACGTGAAATACGTCACTATGAACATGTGGCCAAACAGGAGGCGTCTGCGTTGAACTATTGATCTACAAGAAAAAAATATTGTATTCACCTTATACGTTTAACGTTAATTTTGCTCGGTATTTCCAATAATAATTATCATATCTAATTAATAATAATATCTATAGCTCAATAAAATTACCCTACAATGCGTAGAATTTCCAGTATAATGTTGAGTAATTTAATATCTGCGAATTTTTCCAACCAGATCCATGGGGACACAGTGGAGATGAGGGAACTGGCCGCCCGGATATGCAGAGATTATCTCCATGGACCTTGGAAGAAAGTCACCACAAAGGATATTGGATTCAAACATATTAGGTAAGACACCAATATTTATTAAAGTTGGTGGCGATTTTTAGAGAGTTTTCTGCATTCATGAAAAAACGTTGTTAAAAAACACCTAAAAGGTTCTTTCGCGGCTCCACTGAAGCAAGTTTCCTCTACCAGTAACAAAAAAAATAAAACAATTTAATTCGAGACTGTTCGGTTGCGTTCTCACTTTCCATTATGTGTGCTGGTGCACTAAACTTAATTGACATAATCATGTTGTAAACCTTAAAAAAATCCTGAGGAAGCTTGCATTACACAATCGAAACGTCGGCAAATATTTAAACGCGTGCTGCACTACTGTGCATTAAAACAACAAGGACATTAACAACACACAATTATCGATAAATATTGAAGATAAAGTAGAAGAAAGCGACCAAAACATGTTTTTGCCATCAGAGTTTCACGGAATTTGTTCCCTGCATGTGTTTTTGTTTCTTGCTTACATTAATCATTTTCGAATTCCGTAGTCGTTTAACGAAAGCCGCAAATAATAAGGTGCAATGTGCTAAATACATAAAGCAAACAATTTTGTGAACGTGTTCAATTAGTATATGAAAAGTAAATTCAAACTACCGGTTTTAATGAGGCATGGTGCCCAAACACACAGAGCTTTTTTTTTGCAAGAATCGTCGTTACATATATAAATCATTCACTTATTATTGACATCAAATATAGACGTTAGAAATCTGACTTTGATATTTTTATAGTATCTTCCCAACATGTGCTAAAACGAGATAGTAAGCAGCGTTTGTTCTTACTGGCGTCATTTATTGCTTGTTACAACATGATCTTCACTATAAATGCCACTAAACAGAAAAACATTAATAATAAAATTTATTTTAAACAACGATATAATTATTAAACAACAATACACGTGTTAGGATTATATAGAGTGTGCCAGTGCTAAATGAAAAGTAAATTTTAAAGTTGCTTATCACATATCAATATGTAATTGTAGCTTATAACTTAATTTTTATAACCACTCTACCTCGAACGCTTGAAGAGTGGAAGTAATAAAAGAGAAAGATGGAGAATTAAACTAAATAAGAAAATTTATACGCACATCGTGTCATAAACTTTTTGCCATCATCGTGAATACTAATCGCCAATTAACAACAATACAAGTGCCGCCTCTTGCTTTAACTGTAAAGAGATATTAAGATGTAAGCCTGCAACTTATTATTAGCCTTTGCGGCGAGAAGCGAACTCTTATTGGTTGCGGAGACGGTCACCCTAGTAACCGTGCTGTGAAGCCGTATCAAGGCTTATCAAATCGGTGTGCTTCGAGGATTGCTCTATAGAATGGACGACTAGCTTAAGTCCTGTTACTTAATAACAATAATAATAAACATCTTTATTTCAAAATTATGACAACACATAAAATGAAATAACGTCACCACACAACACAAAGTACCTACACATTATATCTAATCAATGTGCATCAAAATAATCATTGATCGAATATTGTTCTAGATTTGATAGTAATTTAAATACTGCGTGCTTAAATGACTTTAGCTGTGTCAGTAGCTTAATAGATTGTGGGAGCTTGTTAAAGCACCTTATTGCATTATAGTATGGCCCATTTTCATATAGTGACAGCCTATGTCTTGGAAGAGAATAGTCCAAGGTTCGGGTTACATAATTATTTTGTGGCTTATGTTGATAAAACAAAGCCTTATTCTTAAAAAAATACAATAAGCATTCTTGTATATAAATGGCGTAAACCGTTAGTAATTTGTTGGCCCTGAATTTCCCTCTGCATGTCTCAAGTGCTTTCATCCCTAACATAATTCTTAGTACCCTCTTCTGACAAACGAATATTCTATTAACATCACTGCTCTGTCCATAAAAACAATACCATACCTAATGTGGGATTCAAAGTTCGCATGATAAATAATTTTTCTTGTTTGCATCGTCAGATAACCTGTCAAAACACGAATCGTATAGCAAACATTTTGCAGCTTGCTCAGAACTCGGCTTATATGGGGCTGCCAGGAGAGGGTGGCGTCTAGGACCATTCCCAGAAACTTTGAAGTTTGTTCTATATTTATTCTCTCGCCGTTCAAGGTGATCACCTCTGGCACATCAAGGCTAGATCTTTGTGTTTTAAAGAACATTACTTTCGTTTTCGTATTATTTAAGCTCAACCCATTCTTCGAAAACCAATAGTGTGTTTTTCGCATGATTTCATTAGACAGTGATAACACTAAATTAATATTAGGGCCAGTCAATAGCAAACTGGTGTCGTCCGCATAGTTTGTAATGTGAAGTTTCTCGTCAGCTCCCTGCAATAGTTCCCTAATATCGTTTATATATATCAAGAATAGGAAGGGGCCTAGTATGCTTCCCTGCGGAATTCCCATTGAAATATCTGCCCTGTTCGAGACACCCCTAAACGCTCCCTTACCTATTGATACCTAATGTTGCCTATCTGTAAGGTAGGATTTGAGCCAAGTTTGGGCTACTCCTTGAATGTCCAGATAATTAAGTTTTTCCAACAAGATGTGGTGATTTACAGTATCATATGCTTTTGACAGGTCTAAGAATATACCTACTTGTATTTCTTTTTTTTCCAGAGATATTAATATTGTATGAACAAATTGAAACACAGCCGTTTGTGTAGATATACCCTTGATGTATCCATGCTGAAACTCATTGAGCAACCCACTCGATAAAAGAAAATCACTCAGTCTATCAGTCATAATTCTTTCAAATATTTTTGAAAAACTGGTGAGCAAGCTAATTGGTCTAAAATTCTCTACTTGTTGTGTGTTGCCCTTTTTGCGTATTGGCACAACGATAGCTAATTTTAGGTGATTTGGAAAAATTCCATATCTTAATGAGTTATTGATAATATGCACGAGGGGCTCAACAATAGGTTCTATTATATACTTAAGTAACACGCTAGATATACCATCATGACCACAACTATACTATTTTTAAGGCAAGTGACAGTGCTTATTATATCCCTGTCATCGACAGGTTCCAGCGAGATGATCTCCCGGCAACCCCCTTTAGTGGGTGCTGAAAACGGAATATCAGGCAGGCTATTGAGTAACTCTGATGGAGCATGAAGTAGAAAATCATTAAATGCATTTGCCATTTCTGTATTCTCCTCCTCGTTTAATTCTTGGTGATCGTATTTTTCAGATTTGCCTAATATTTCGCTCACCGCCCACCAACATGTCTTAGAACTGTTATTAGAGGACTTAATCTTATCATTGTAATAAGACCTTTTTTTTCTCCCTCAGAAGTGCATCGTACTGTGTCTTCTTTTCCGCATACCTCACCTTATACATATTATCATTATCCTTCAGGACATAGAGAAAGTCTAGCTCCTTTTTACAGGCCGCCACATAAGGATCATTCTGCATATATTTTGCTTTGCTAAAGTTTCTTACTGGTACCTTCCTCAATGGAAAGCATTGCTCAAAATATTCCAGCACTATGTTTATAAAAGCATCCCATTGGGCATCAACATTGTTATAGGCTATATCGTAGATCCTTTCAAAGTTCTGATTAATTAATAATTCCTTAAATAGTTTAATGTTATGTTCATTAAATGACCGTTTCTCAGAATACGTTATTTTGTTTGTTTTATCAATGATTATTGTAAACGACATTTTCTGTGCAGTATGATCCGATATGTGGTACTCTGATATATCTATCCTAAATGCACCCTGGAAATTAGTAATAATATTATCTATAATTTTTTTGTATTACGGGAAATCCTGGTGTTCTCTTGAACTACAGCCTTAAAATTATATGAATAGATCAATGACTTGAAATCATCTGACATCTTATTATGTGTCAACAGGTCTATATTAAAATCTCCAGCGATCATAACTGTCTTTTGTTCGCGAAAACAAGTAGCTAAAAGGTTGTCAAAGCTTCTCAAAAATTCAACAAAGTTACCATTCGGTGGCCTATAAATGCTGACTAAAATTAGGTTACCTTTTTTAAGATTAACTTCCAGCATTGACTCCAAAGAATTGATTGAATTACCAATTGACTGAAGATTTTGGTGTATTAGGCTTACGTTGTGTTGTTTATGCTCCTTTGGTTTACAGTGGAATGGGGTCTTCGATTTTTGCCATTTCAAAAAAAAAATTGGTTGCTGTTGTAATTAGTGTTCTGTCTCACTATATCCAATTTTTGCTTATACGTGGGGCATTCCTTGTCTCGAGCTGAGAGTCATTTATAGTTTGTGGTTTCGCAGTTTTTAGAGGAGTGATTATTGCTACACTTGTAACAAGCTTCTTTTTGCAGTATTTCGATACATGCCCAAACCCACAGCATTTAAAACACATTGCTAATTGGAGATATTCTTGTACGTATGTTATCACAAGATTAAAGTTCACTGTGCCCTTTTTTAAAAACCATTTTGTGATTAGCGCTGGGGCTCTTAGAATCCAATTTTCCCTGTTTTGATTTCTGCAAGTTCTTTTGGTAACTACTTGAATTTTTTTCAGATCTTCAATGCTACACAAGTTTTTAACATCTGGATTTTGTCGAACCACCTCATCCACAAAATCTTTTTCTTCAAATCCTCTTTCAATGCCTGTCAGCATAAACATTGGCCTGTCTGATTAGTTTCTTTAATGGTTATTGGGTCTGTACTAGTTTTCAAAATGTCTCTCAGTTTTGCTTGTTGTTCATTATTATGACTTTCTATCACAATTCCTCCGTCTTTTGTTGTGCGTATACTTTTAAGCCCTCCCTCTAAATCTTTATCTCTGACGTTCTCACTCAGTTGCTTCATTGTTATTCTTGCATCTTCGTTATCTGGTAGTCTAATTATTGTCTCTAATTTTGGTGGCTTTGTTTCAGGTGTTGTCCAAGGCACTGTGTTTTTGCGCATTACATGTTGTGAATTATTTTGGGTGCCGGATACACTTGCATAAGTCTGCTTAGCTGGAGGTGTGCTTTGGGTGGAACTTTTTCTATGATTTAGAATTATAATTTCTTTTTCTAGTTGGCTAATGTGGCGTATCATTTCCGTCAGGTTTCTTAGAATTGCATATGTAGCTTTATTGACTATTCGAGAGTCTTCATTATCAAGGGTGCCTTCCTTGTTGGCTATTGATTCTATATTGTCAAGTGCTTGCACGATAACACTAAGCCTCTTACTTTCAACGTCGTTTGTTTTAATGGCATGATGCGATTCCTCCTGTGCCGTTTCTATGGTTTCAACATGAAACTCCTCGCAATGGTTCTTAGTTGTTTGAAGCTTCTCTGGCGTGTCATTAGATCTAGTACGTTTTTTTGTTGTAGGGTCGATAGATAATTCAAAATTTTGATTTAATGTTTTTACGGGCGACCTCGATAGGGAGCTCTTTTCTTTAAAAATTTGATCGTATGATTCATACGTGTCTCCGCTGTTGTGAAGAATCCCTGGTATTTCCGTGTTTATTTCTTGGTTGGGCATCCTTATCGGTAGGTCAGAAATTCTACCTGCGGTGGCGACAAGGCTTTTAATTTCAAATTCGGTGAGTTCCTCACCACATGATTGACTTCTGCTTTTGTTTAATTGGTCCTGCTTTACTTACGGATACTGCTTTTGGTAATTGGAAAACAAGTTGGGCGTTTTTATTTTTTCTCTTGATTCTCGTTCCATAATTTTTTAACTGAGTTTTTACTGTTTTCAATTTTTATTTTAAATATAAAAAAATATAAACGAATGATTATTAGGAACGATGGATGCAGAAATTATATTCTGTCTAAAATTACCAAAACCTTGATATATAGTGAGTTCAAGAAAGTAAATAAATGTTAGCCTGCAACTCATTATTAGCTTTTGAAAAAGAAAAAAGAGGAAGTAATTATCTCGCAATTTAAATTTTGGCACTTACCATCTTTATTACTTCCACTCTTCACTTAATATATTTAAAAAAAAACTCGGTTCTTATATTTCATAGATTTTTTGACATTCAGTTGGGAACCAATGGAAACCTATTTAATACTAACTTAAGAATTAACCAAATTAATTGATGATCGATCCGCAAAGATACACTGACTTGGAATGCCCAATTGCCTAATCTGCTATTTACATTTTAGATTTCTTTTTTGTTATTTTCAGAAAATGGTAATAAGTAAACTTTTTACACTAAACAAGTTAGCGACGATAATAGGCTCAACTAAAGTAAAAAAAGCGAAAAATGTCCAGGCATATCACACAAAATTTTGAAATAGGTGTCACTATACCTATACCCCATTCACTTCTTTTTGGCATCTTGTTACCTGTGACTTTGAATCTTAATTTTTTTTATACATATCTCTTTTCGGCACATGTTGAGAAGATACGATAAAAATGTCAAAGTCAGATTTCCAACGCCTACTTGATGATAAGAATAAGTAAATGGTTTATATGTACAGCAGTAAAAATAAGAGATTATCCAACTAACATACAATGCAGTCCATTATTCCCGGAGGTGGCGTTTGCGCCCACGGATTATTGATGCTACTTATTTTATTGCCGGTAGCAAAACGGTCGCGGATGAGAGGTCAAACTGAGGATTGATCACTATATTGTGCAATGTTGTGGGTCTCGAGATATGGGGAAAAGTCCCGACAGCTACGCTCAAGCCGGAGAGTGTAGAGTAGAAGTTTGCTAGATATAAATTAATAGGCGCCACCCAGTTTTACACCCCTACAGAATCCCAAGACCCCTCACTGTAAATAAGTTCGTGAAACCAAAAGCAGGAAACGATAATTGAGGAAATGCAATAATAATCAATCTCAGAACTATTTGAATTTAATATTAGTTGTAAACCAGCAAAAGGTCGAACGAGACAAGTTAGACCTGTACAATTTAGGTACCCTAGCCTGGCTTGCAGCAACTTCGCTGTTAAAGCGAACTACCCTGCTTGGTCGTACGGCCGGCAAAAATCAATATTGTAAACAGCTGATTAAATCTATTTTAAGATAAATTTAGACTGGGTTTCAGGTTATCCTTCCATACCTTCACTTTTTAGGTAGATACAAACATTTAAGGGCAGTAGGCATGTAGGACATAACAATATCTAAGGCAGTAATTACACAGTTAACCTTTGATTAGTGAATGGGGTTTTACCCATCCGTCCATATGTATGTCTTGCTTACAATAGTTGCCCAGTTACCTGGATGCTAGATATTAATATAATATTTATACTGGTATAGTACCGTGTTTAGTCCACCAGACAAAAGAATATAGATAGAGGAAGCAACTTTACTACTACTACAATTTAGCCACTGTGAATATGTCACAAAAACAGAATACTGTATGGCCCATAACCATTCAATAAGAAGTTCTGTGTGTGTACCTATAGTGTGTGTAATATGGAATGGACCCACCTGACTAATTCCAGAGGACTCTACAGTGTGCTGTGTGGTGTTGGAGATGATGAAATGGTGTTGGTGAGTGTCAACATGGATGGCCCTAGTCCTCTCTCGCCCCCTAATACTGTGTTGGTGTGGCAGGTTATGTTGAGTGTATGCGTGTGCTGTCCCACACGCATGGTGAGGAAGGTTTCAATAACCTTCATATTGTGCTTTGTGACCTATCAATAAGAAGAAAGGTATTGTTGCGAACTCGGGGTTCAATAATTCCAGTGTAACGATTTAATACGAAAACACTATTTATTAACTCCACAAATACACACGACTACTAAATAACTCACTACTTAACACTTTATAGCCTTCTATTATCGCTTCGTAACTTTAGCTTACTTATAGCTCGATTAAAATACGACTACTCTACTCGGGCGCTCTATGCGCCTTTTATATACAATCCTAAAATTACAGAAAAACCTAGAAAGTTCTTTATAAGAATTCTTGAATAATCTCATATAAAAAAAAAAACGGTTGGAAACAACTGCCTTCTAGATTAAGCCAGACGAGCAATAAATCACTCGTGTCAGCCATGACGCAGCGCGGATAGGTCGCGAAGCTCCACCAACCAACACGCTCCCATGCGTTGCCCCGCCTCCCATGCGGCGTTGCTGCGATCGTAACATTGCCCTCCTCCTAAGTCTGTTCGTCCCGAACAGATAGAGTTCCATGGTATCGTGCTAATCGATCCAAATGAACGACCTTCATCTTTGACCTAGGGGTCCGCTGGATCCTATACACCACATCATTAATCTTCTTTATAATTGTATAAGGTCCTTCCCAATTTTGGCTAAGTTTGGGCGACTTCCCCACCTTTCGCCTCGGATTGTATAGCCACACCAAATCACCATCCTGGAAGCCGCGGGAGTTAGCTAGTAAGTCATATCTTGCTTTGGCTCGATCACTGGATATCCGCAGTTTATTCCTGACTTGCTCATGAACATTGTTCAGCCTCTCCTTAAGCTCCTCCACAAAATTCTCAGAGCTGAGCGACTCTTTTTCTGGTGTTCCATACATCAAATCCGCAGGAAGCCTCATTTCCCTCCCGAAGATCACTTTCGCCGGAGTATAACCAGTGGCTTCATGCGTAGAGCCTCGATATGCCATCAACATGAGAGGTAGATGTTGGTCCCAATCACGCTGATGATCTGCCACCATTTTAGACAGGTAATGTTCCATGGTCCGATTAAATCTCTCTACCATCCCATCCGACTGTGGATGCAAAGGAGTTGTCCTGGTCTTGCGAATTCCGAGAAGTTCCATGACCTTCTGGAAAACAGCCGATTCAAAATTTCGGCCCTGATCAGAATGAAGTTCGAGAGGGACTCCAAATCTGCAGAACATTTCATTTACTAGCACCGTTGCCACAGTCGTTGCTTCTTGATTAGGCAGGGCGTATGCTTCAGGCCATTTAGTGAAGTAATCCATGGCGACCAAGATGTATTTATTGCCCGACTCAGTCTGAGGAAACGGTCCCGCGACATCAATTGCTACCCTCTCGAATGGAGCACCTACAGTGTACTGCACCATTCGGCCGCGTGATCTTGTTCGAGGTCCTTTTGTGGCACAACAAACTTCGCACTTGCGGCACCAAGATTCGACGTCTTCATGATAATTCACCCAGTAGAACCGCTCTTTAATTTTGGCCAAGGTTTTATTGACCCCAAAATGACCTCCACTGGTTCCGTCGTGCATTTCCTGTAGTACGTCCGATTTTCTGCTTCCAGGAACAACCAACTGACTGACTACGGTCTTGCCATCCGGACTCTCCCACGCTCTCTTCAGTAATCCATTTTCTATTTTAAGAGAGTGCCACTGGGCCCATAGCGCCTTCAGGTTTGGACTTTTACCAGCAATTTCTTGCCATTCTGGTCTCTTGTCGTCAGTCTTTGCAGAGAGGATGAGTCCAATATCTGGATCATTCATTTGTTCTTCTCGAAGGGTCTGTGTGGTCCAGCCATCGTTTATTTCTACCGACGTTCTCCTTACCAAAGGAAGTCCCTCACGCTGCTCAGTTCTTTGACAATGCCGACAATCTTCTTTACAAGGCCGTCTAGACAATGCATCGGCATTTCCGTGAGACCTTCCTGGTCGATGTTCAATTTGGAAATCGTACTGCTGCAGGCGCTCTATCCATCTGGCTATTTGACCTTCGGAGTTCTTCATCTGTAATAACCATTTCAAGGCTCCATGGTCAGTCCTAATCAGGAACCTTTTTCCATATAAGTAGCGATGGTAATGTTCGACTGCTTTAACGATGGCCAACAGCTCCTTTCTAGTGACGCAATAGTTTCTTTCTGGCTTATTTAAAGTCTTACTGTAGTATTCAATGACCTTCTCTTGCCCGTTTTGTCTTTGAGAGAGTACTGCACCTAGACCACAGTTACTTGCATCCGTGTCCAAAATAAAGAGTCCGTCCTTTATAGGGTAAGCCAAGATCGGACTAGAACAGAGGGCAGCTTTAAGCCTTGCAAACGCCTGACTGCATTCGTGGTTCCACAAGAACGGTGTTTTCTTTTCCGTTAATTTGTGCAGCGGTTTTGCGATGTCGGCAAATCCCTCTACAAATCTCCTGTAGTAAGTACATAGTCCCAAAAAGCTCCTTACTTCGTGTTTGTCTCGGGGAACTGGCCAATCTTTAATGGCAGATATTTTACTATGGCTAGTTTTAATGCCTTGTTCTGAGATAGTATGCCCCAAGTACTCGACTTGCTTCTGGAACAGGCTGCATTTCTTGTAGTTTAACTTCAGGTGAGCATTCCGTAACTTGTTGAAGATTTCTCTTAAATTCTTCAAGTGCTCGTCGAAATCACGTCCCATGACAATTATGTCATCTAAGTATACCAGGCAAGTTTTCCAAGTCAGCCCCCTCAAGACAAGTTCCATTAGTCGCTCGAAAGTTGATGGAGCATTGCACAATCCAAAAGGCATAACAGTGAATTGGTATAGTCCAGAACCAGTAGAAAATGCAGTCTTTTCTTTGTCTTCGGGAGCAATCTTTACTTGCCAGTACCCACTTTTTAAATCTAGAGTGGAAAACCACTTTGATCCCGATAAAGTTGCTAAGGTATCGTCTATACGTGGCAATGGGTAGCTGTCTTTCTTGGTTACATCATTAAGTTTCCTGTAGTCAACACAGAACCGCGTTGAACCATCTTTCTTCTTAACAAGAACCACAGGCGACGACCATGGACTAGATGATTCTTCTATGACGCCCTCCTTTAACATTTCATTCAGCAAACTGTTAACTTCCTGTTGTTTAGCCAGAGGGACCCTTCGTGGATGTTGTCGTATTGGCTGGGCATCTCCTGTGTTGATCTTATGGACAACTAAATCGGTTTGACTGTCGTTGCTCTTGAAGTTAAACATATCAGATTCATCCATGGCAAATTTTATAGCAGACTGAAGTTGTTCCTTTGACAGGTGACTCCACTGTCGCTTAAAAGCATCAATAACTTCTGGGGAAGCTTGGTTAGAAGATATAATTTTGGATGTCTCTGCTTCGACACAATTGCATACCCATTGTACAGGCTCATAATTGGCAAGAACTGTTCCTTCTTTTAGCTTGATGGTCCTTTCTCCAATATTGGCAACTCGTACTGGCATAGTCTTCTTCGTGTCGGTCAAAGTTCGGGCTACCATGATTTCAGTCGTCAAATCCAGGTTAGGTTCTATAAGTCCTATGGACCACCCAGGATCATTTTCAGAAGTCACTGTGATAATTTGTTCTGAATTTGGAGGAATTTTCACATCTTCCACCACCAGTAGACGGACACTAGTTTCCACATTTCCATTGGTTAATGCAAACTCCTCATCTCCAAACGTGAGAATATTCTGTTTGTGATCATAGGAGAATCCATGTTTCCTGATGAGATCCATTCCCAAAATAAACTCGTCTTTGATCCTGGCAACCAACACTTTATGCCGAACTTCAAGTCTTTCTCCAATAATGATGGTGACATCGGCTTCTCCGTCTATAGGGCAAGATTCTCCAGTGACTGATTTTAACATAATAGGGTTGGGCAATGGTTGTATGGTATATCCGAAAAGTTTATCTGGCCTTACAATGGTCACATCTGCTCCTGTATCGATGGTAATCTGGATCTTCTGTCCTTTAATGCGTCCGGCCACTGTGAGACTTTTTCCACCCAAATTATTGACTTTACAGATCCTGGGGGTCTTAACGGGCCCGGTCAATTGCCCCCTTGCATTGACCGGAATTAGTTTTCCTGGGACCTAGGGCGGTCTTGGTCGCCGCTTGGTCTTCTAAACGACGGCGACGGACTTCTTGCCCTATTACGGCAGTTACTCTTGATGTGACCCAGTCTGCCGCAGTTAAAACATTTTATGCCCCGATTGTCTGTTGATCGAGGAGTTCTTTCTAACAGGGCTTGCATACTGACTGCCATATCTTTCATCGCTTTATGTAAACTGGCCATGGATTCAGCCATAGACGTATTCTCCTCTTCACCGCAAGTTGCCATTCGTACACGTGGAGATGAACTAGATGACACTCGTGACGCCTCGAATTCCAGGGCCCGAACTAGCGCCTCGCTGATATCCTTGGGCCTTACTAGACGTAAGTGGTATCTCATGTCACTATCTCTAACTCCCTCGATGAACCTTTCGGCGGCAAATTGCATTTGAAAAGATTCAGGAGCCGATGGATATGCCAGGTGAATGAGTCTGTCTATGTCCGCCTCAAATTCTTGTAAGGATTCACCTGACTTTTGCTGTCTCATCCTCAGCTGGGCCTGGAACACGGTTTCTTTGTGTTCATTTCCAAATCGTAGTTGCAGAGTGTGTACTAAAACCGCATATTTACTTTGATCCGCTGCAGACAGAGATTGGAGTAACTCAGCCGCTTTTCCACGAAGTGCTACCACTAATGATGTAGCTTTCTGGGGCTCGGACCAACCATTAGCTTTTGCAGCTGCCTCAAACTGAGTTTTATAAATTTCCCATGCAGTAGTACCGTCATAATCGGGAGGCTTAATTTTAGCGTTGGCTGTGCTAAAACTCTCTGTAGACACGTTGTCGTCCTCAAGTTGTTCCCGGAATTTCTTTTCTAGCTCGAGAACCCTCTGGTTGACAGCTTCGAGTCCTTCGTTAACGCCGTTAATGGATTCGTGAACGCCGTTAACGGATTCGTTGACGGATTGCATTATTCTTTCTTCCAATTGTTGCTCCCTAGCTGCGAGATGGTTCATTAATTCTTCTTTGAATTGTTGATGACGTCGCTCCTGTACTTGATCACGTTTTTCTTGCTCTTCCTTCTGTTGTTGATAACGTCGCTCCTGTACTTGATCACGTCTTTCTTGTTCCTCTTTTTGTTCGTTATAACGTTTCTCCTGTTCTAGATAACGTCGCTCCTGTACTTGATCACGTTTTTCCTGTTCTTGATAACGTCGCTCCTGTACTTGATCGCGTTTTTCCTGTTCTTCCCTCTGTTGTTGCATAAGGGACAGCAGGGCGGCAAGTTGATCCTCCATCGCTTGATGCTGGCTTCTAGTCACTGGCATAAACAGGTAATGTCCGGCAATGAAGCACTCACTTACAGTTCAGTAATATTGGTCCTCAAATTCCCACTGGAATCGCACTTCTGACACCAATTGTTGCGAACTCGGGGTTCAATAATTCCAGTGTAACGATTTAATATGAAAACACTATTTATTAACTCCACAAATACACACGACTACTAAATAACTCACTACTTAACACTTTATAGCCTTCTATTATCGCTTCGTAACTTTAGCTTACTTATAGCTCGATTAAAATACGACTACTCTACTCGGGCGCTCTATGCGCCTTTTATATACAATCCTAAAATTACAGAAAAACCTAGAAAGTTCTTTATAAGAATTCTTGAATAATCTCATATAAAAAAAAAACGGTTGTAAACAACTGCCTTCTAGATTAATTTGGTAGTATTGGATCGCTGGTGTAGGACAAATAGCCACTTCACCTTCTCGAAATCGCCAATGTTTCCATCTTTATTTTTAGGTCTTCCTCAGGGCTTTTCGGCTTTTTCGCCCTGAGGAAAACAAAGATGTCATTAAAATCCAGATGTTGCACCTAAAAGCCAAGCAACATCTGGACTTTAATGACAATTTCAGTTTTATGTACTGCCATGACGGTCTGTACCTATATGCTTTGGTGACATTCTTCACTGACTGAAAAAGCCCTGAGGAAGACCTAAAAATAAAGGTTGAAACGTTGGTCTCAATAACCCCAGGGATTCAATTGGTCATACCAATCATTTAGATGCAGGAAGTAAATTAAAAGGAAAATAAGAAAAGAAAAGAAAGAAGAAGAAAAAGGCCTGCAATAAAAGTTCTCAGGTAGTTGCCACCAGTACAAAAGGGGCAAGGAGAAAAAAACTATATGGAAAAATATGTGTGGTAAGAGTTTTAGATATGTATTTACGAATAGTAAGGGTACTATGCAGTTATAATGCTTACCTTCAGATGATGGATGGCCTTAAAGAGAATACCATGTGACTGGTATTTTAATGTCATGTCAAAGAAATTAGGTTTTCCGAATCCCTCATAAAGTAAAATCAGTCACTCAAGACTTAGGGTACTTTTACCCAACTATATTATGAGGGTGGACACAATTTTTGGGGGGTAAATCAGCTAGCTCGAACATCAAGACGCTTATTCTATAGGAAAGAGTGAAAGTGAAAGTGAGAATTTTGACAACCTTGATTAGTCAAAAAATTCTGTTGACAAATTCCATTGGCCAGTAATTCTCACTTTCACTTTCACTCTTTCCTATAGAATAAGGCCGCTGGAGATTCAGCTGTTTAGCCAGGAAAACCCAGAGTCAAAAACAAAATGGCCATTGCCATCCCCCTACTTATTAACAAAAATCAAGGCCATATCAGAGGGTAAAAAAAGTACACAAAAATAGCAATATTGTACTAAATTTGTATGGTGATGTTGATTGGTTGCAGCTGTACTGAGGTCATATCCTTTTTCAATATTTATATCCAATGACTGTAGAGTATACTATGAACTGTCTCTGGTACAATAATAAACAACAGAATTTTCTTTGCAATAATTAAGGGTAGTGTTTGATTTTACAAACATTTAAGAGTTGTAACGTAGCTAGTGCACAAAGTTAAAAAGTTTAACCCTTGCCAACTGTTAGCCAAAGAATACTTTACCAAAAATACCGAAATTAAACTCAAAATACTGAGACAAAAAAATACTGTAACATTGAGTGGTGTGATTCATCTGAGGGAATGATACCTATTATATGCAAGTTGGGTGCTATACTTTTTCCACGGCTACATTTAATAAGTAACTTGGAATTCAACACGCTTCTCGTTTTAATTGTCAAGGACGATATGACGTTAATTAAAACGAGGGCGGCCATAATCGTTTAACCTTTGACAAGGAAAGAAAGTGGAGAGCGGGCACCAAAAATGATAAAACGCCATTTTTGCGGTTCAAAACGTATAATTCATTGGCGGTGTGGTACATTTCGTTTTGTAATGTGTTTACAGCCGACGTATACGGGTACCATACTATTGTTCCACCATGGACAAAAGTTGTTTTGTAGCAGTGGTAAAGATAATAAATGTGCCTGGTGGCGCCACGCGTTGAGCTATACCAAAGAAATACAGCGTAAAGGAAAATTTCAATACATTGTATATAATAAACAAACTAGGTTATTAGTGGTTTAATGTTTACTATAGATAACTACGTCCTTTTATATATAAATAAACACATTCAAAGAGGACCACATCAAGGCATTTTATTATTAGCTGCTGTTTATATATAGAGAACATTTTTAAATGATTAACAATATTTTTCTATTTCGGTTTTAATGTTTTTCTGCACTGCTATGACGTCAAAACAGTATCAAAATGAAGATCTTTTCTACACAAACTTGGGCTGGTGCAACAATAAAGTTCCTTATATAACTTGTATTTTAATATACTAATGTAGAGACATGAGTTAGGTAAAAGTAACAATTATTAAACAGTTTCAATGAAAATCTTTACTTTTATCTATTCAACTTATGTAATATTTATTGCAACAATGTTGAATGTATTTTAGCTAATTATTAACAAATTAACCGATAACGCCGTCCTTGGTCTAGCATTATTTATTGATTAAAATTATATAATAGGACATTGTGCAACTGTGTCGAAAACTTTTCACACGAATGTGAAGAGTGATTTTCGTACGTGTGGCACACTTTACTTTTTCTACGACTACGATTTTGCTTCATAAATGATCATTCGTATTATAAAATAGATGCATAAGGCGTGTGCATCGTGGAGTTTGCACACTTTATGAGAGCGTGCGGAATGTCGTAGAAAAATATGATTATTATCCACGAAACCGACAAAGAATTTCATTACATACACATTGCTAATCTTTTGTTATTTATAGTTGCGTTCGGTAATTACATCACGAGGGCTCGGGATGTCAGTCTATCTCACTCTAGCTTGTAAAGATTTTGGAAGATAAACTTCATCTAGTTGGCGGTGAAATGTCAAAAGAAAAGGATGGAGAAACAAAAGTTTATTTATTTTGATTATGATGTCATTTTTTTCTGTCAAAATTTCAAAGCCTGCTAGATTAAGTTTTATAATTAACACCCCGTATATAGTCCACGTATTTTTTTTTTAGTGGCGGCCTCTCTAACCACCTTTATCACGTGTCCCTCCCCACTCACTTGCATGACTCCTGCGAGGACAATAAGAAACACAGCCAGGAGCCTAGAGACGTCCTCATCCGCATCTACGGACAAACTCACGGAGAGGGCGCCCTAGAGGCTCTCCTTACTGAAAGTGTGATCTTCACTCTATTGAGTGAACGACGTAAGTTTTCCTAATTTTTTTTATATTTTATCTCAGGTCTGATCGTTCCGGTTTCCTTGATGAATTCTGTGCATGCATAACCTTGACAAAGTTGTCGGAGATTCATAGTATTGTTTAAGAAATAATCAAAATCGCACGTGGATTTAATGAGTAGAGATAATTTTATGTGGGTGCAAAGTCATTTTATGTCGCTCACGCGATTAGCAGTGTTCCCAATGTTCGCATTGACCATTTCAGAATTACGTCATTTGACATGTGTGCCCCTCAAGGCACTAAGGCGAACTAACCTATCAAAATATTAAATTTAAAGCTTTATTTTTTTTTAAATAAAACCTACAAATAATCAGTGGTATTTTAACAGAGCTGAATGAGCAGATCGCAGAAATCTATGACTTCCTATGTTTTCTCCAGACGTTTCTATTATACACAGTGGTCAATTGGTTTTTCATTCGGATAGTATCTCATGTAAAGGCGACTTCGGATTCAGGATCCAAGGCTAGCGACTCTATTGGCTGTCCACTTTTTACACGCCATTTTGCTTTTTTTTTGCAGGGTTTTTGCAAAGAGCAGATTGCAGAAATATACAACTTTGTATGTATATTTCTACGCGTTGCTATTATACAGGATGCTCAGTTTCCATATATCCAAAAGATTTATCACAATATCTAAAAAATTTATTTACTGGGTCGGTTAAATTAGGAAAAAGTTGCGCATTGAAATGCTAAAATTATCGCATTAAAAAGCCGACATAAAACAATATTTGTCATGGTACTCACTATACTACAAAGGGAGTCCAAAACTTTGAAACACAGGGGGTCTCTCCAGATGTAATATAGTGGATCGTTGCTATTAAATAAAGCACAAAACTATCTTTTCGATAAGTAACATTTTTTTTACTTACTAACAAAAATTAATTAAAAATAAAATTATGATGTTTTTGGAAAAACTCAATTTTAGGCCAAAATAGAGCAAAACTGGTTTAAATCTTCTGATTTATCGCTTGAGATAAACTACATTTTTGACTAAAATAAATAAGAAACGCCCTTAAAATATGTACAATTAATTTTTAATTGCCCTGTATACAGGTTGTCCCGTCGGTCGTTTATTGCTAAACTATCACAAACTTTTTTATAGGAGCACAATTTAAAATTGTTTAAAACTCTACCGGGCCTCTCAAAAAATCATAGTTTTGTTTTTTAAATAGAACGCCCTGCATATTTTTTGATTTTTGGGTTTTACCTTCGATCTTAAGGAAATTTTGTCTTACAAATAAATAATAAGCTTGTAAAGAAGCCTTCTCGGGAAAATTTTTTTAATATTTAAGACTTGTAAGGTAGAATTTCAACAAATAGGAGATTATGTCACTAGGAGTAAAAGTGGGTCCTTTCGTGCTGAGCCCAGCCCAGAGATTGACGGCCGAAGCGAAGCTGAGGCCTGCAACTGGGCGAAGCACAAAAAGACTTTTTACTCCTAGTAACATTTTTTTGGAAATAAGGAATTTAACTAAAACCTTTGAACCTAGAGTTGAGATATGTAGACAATGTCAAATATTGCAAATAATAAAAAAGCTCAAAAAGCAATTTTTTTGCGAAATTTCGAAGTTATATAAAACAGACTGCGAGAAATAATAAACTTAACAAAATTTTCAAGACGGAACTGAATTATGTAGACAATGTGAAATATCACAAATAATAAAAAGCACGACCTTTTTGTTGATTTGGGATGTTATAAATCAGATTTTACCTGATGAACCTTCAAAACTAGAGGGGAGAAAGCTATGTAGGCAATATAAAATATTGCCTAAAATAAAAAATCCGACTTTTTTGCTGATTTAGAATGATACAATAGACAGTCAACGAATTTAATAAACTTTTGAAGCTAGAGTTGAGGTACGTAGACAATGTAAAAATTATCGCAAATAATGAAAAACACGACCTTTTTATAGATTTGGGGATTATAAGTCTATGCAATTTTGGGAAAGCTTGACACTCTATCATTGGATCAATTACAAAAAAAATCAACTAGATAAATATGAATTTCGGAGGGTTTGCAGAATTTTAATGGAAGGATCAGAAATGATTTTTAAAAACTCTTTGATAAAGTGTTGTCCATTCGCCCTATTTTACTAAAATCGGTAAAAAAAGTGTTGTTACGCTTTGTCTACTGAATGTTTTTGCTTTCTTTACAGGTGTATGTTTTTGCTTTCTTTACAGGAATAAAACTTTCATTTTCTTTTTTGTTTCTTTTTTGTAAAAAAAATAAAAATAAATAAATAATGAACATATATAATATCTGCGCCCCGCATTATTGGGTTTTAGTTAGTTTCAGGGTGGTTATAAGAAGGCAAGAAAATGTACCTGTATAACTTTTAATTCCTATCAAGAAACAGTCTTTAAAACTTCAATGCAGGTTTTTCTAAAAAGTAATTAAGATTGTGATTGAGTTTGTGTTAGTTTCAATGGGATTTCAATTTTCTGTAGGCTTAACAATAGATATAAAAAGACTACAGAAACATTATGTTGCCCGAATAACTTGCCTAGAAACGGTTTTTACTTTTGTTGATGGTAATTCAATCGATTATCCTACTTTGAAAAAATATGTTTTTTTTTGAGAACGCGGTGTCCCTATAGCCATCAAAATTCCTGTCAAAATCAATCTAATTTTTTTGAAAACTTGGTGTCTCTGTAGCCTTCAAAATTTTGACAGTTCGAACCTCGATGTCTCTGTAGTCTTTAAAACTTCAATGCAGTTTTTTCTAACCAGTAATTAAGATTGTGGTTAAGTGTTGAGTTAGTTTCAATGGGATTTTAATTTTCTGTAGGCTTAACAATAGATGTAGAAAGACTACAGAGACATTACGTTGCCCCAGTAACTTGCCTAGAAACGTGTTTAACTTTTGTTGTTGGAAATTCCTATAGCCACCAAAACTCCTGTCAAGAAACAGTACGAATATCTATGTCTTCGACTAACAACGGTTTCGGGTGGTGATCTCGAGCGTTCTGAGAGTATTCCTATCCTTCCCTTTTTTTAATAAGAATGTAAAGATGGCAATATACCCAGATCGGTCTATCTTGTGTCATCTAGTGTTCAAATAATTTTGGTGAATGAAAATCGTTTATATATGCGCCACCATGACACTAGCGGTGACTTTTGACTTTACTTTTACTGCCTAGGACTTTTTTGGTCTCAGGATTAGAAAGCCCACTTTACGTGTGCGCATGGAGAAAACGTACATTTAGTCCGCTTGAAAAAAAAAGGATTTATGGTTTTCAGAGTTGGGTCCAAAACTCCACGGCATATTCCCTGGAGGTCGTCTGGAACAATACATCAACGCCCGTCCCTTGCTGACTTCTGAGCTGGCAGACGAGAGGCTCTCGGTCCAAATAGCTCAGAAAATGGCGGCATTACACTCAATGGAGGTAAGTACCGAGGGCGTGCTGTACCATAGCTCGCTGGTCTGTTTCAGATCTCAGAAATGTAACAATTTTTTTCATCAACCACGCACTCCCTCATTGCGTCATAGTCGCGGTCGGGTGCAGACAAGTTTTTGTTGAAAGGAAAGTACCCTGCTATATAGATAGGTAAAATATGTATTTTTTTCTTATTTTTTTTAAATTACCTACTTAAAGTTTTTTTTAATAATTTATTTATAAATATAATTTTTAAAAAGTTGGTACGACGTTAAGTGCTTGCATTATTATGTGCGTATCTATTTACACTCAAATAGTGGTACTAAAACCCTGATAACCGGTTAATTCCAGTAATTACACTTTTGTTTTCGATTTCCTCAAGGTTTATTGCCATTGTTTATCAGAGGGAACTTACAAAGCATATCGTGATTCAGTCCACTTCATAATGGTCTATAGTAAACAATAAATCAATGTTTAACAGTCTGATGCAAACAAGAGAATGATGAACTTAAAAGTATATTAAAATAAGTCGGTAGGCACTTGACTCACAGCAAAAATCTTGAATAGAATAACAAACCATTACGTCATCTTTCTGATTCAACTAACCAACTTGATACTAGCAAGTACTTTTTTTGAAAGCCCTAATGTAGGTAAACAAAATTTCTTTAATGTGTCCCACCAATTGGTGCAGCTTGCTTCCGCCCAGAGCGGCAAACCCAAAAAACCGCACTCGCCAACCAATAGGGGACGATTGCGCCCTTATGTAAGGCCTGATAGGCACAAACTGCATGGATTATGTATGACTTAATAATAGGTTGGGTTTGCTTCTTATGGCTATTTTATTCACAATTAAAATATGTAGGTGTTTGAAGCAAAAAAAAATATAGAAGTATCCTTTACGAAGTTCTAGTAACATATACTTGTTTATCGTCATTTCACTCGTCTGTCACACATATGGGGTATGTTTTGTTATTTGTTTTAGTTCATTTATTCATCGAAGACCATCGGAAGAAACCAAGTTCGAGGAGTGTATCATTCATATCAGGCCTACCGCTGGCTGAGTATGGAGCTGTGCTCTAGCAGTAGGAAAATTTACTTTTGCTTAAATCGTTTTTTTGGGGTTTTTGAAAGTCTGGTGTTTTTCGTACCTAAAACGTCTGAAAACTGATTAGATCTCAAAATTATACATATTTACAAGATAATAATTTGCCTAAAAACATGTTTTTCCCCAATAATGACTCATATTATTTTCAGTGGCCTCACGTGTTATTTTCAATTATTATTAAAATAGCAATTTATTTTTTTTGTATTTATGTATATGTAGTTGCAAATTATAATTATGATTTTATATTCTATATTACCAATGATTCTGCGAAAAATGTAATTTTTTCTCTGGCCGCGTGACTATTATAATATCATTTGCTACGGAAATAATTATGGTGATGTACGTAACTTTTAGTAACTACATTTGTGGGAGAACAAGCGCAATTTAAATGTTCCAAAATACGAAAAACACGATTCAGTTCAAAGACCATACTAGAAAATATATATCGTATCATGCAAGGTCTATCTATATTAGGTATAAAAAAAAGTGCCTTAACTTTACTTCTAAAAGAACTTTTCGTCGCTATATAGTATTATAAAATTTGTAAATTTAAATTATATGGTATAAATTCGTCTTATAAAAAAAATACCATCACTCTAATGTTATCCTATTTTTTTTTATTTGTTATGTTTGTAGAGAAATCCTGTAACTATTCAAATTTCATAAGCCATAACGGCGAGCCTCGTAAACAGTATGGTTTACTATGGCAACCAAGTACCTTTTGGTTGCCATTTTTCCTTATATGCTATTTTTTGTATAAGAGGAAACACCATATTATTTTCGAAACTGGGTGTCCCGAATTTAAATAAATAAATAAATAACTTGTTGACCTAATATCGAAAATAGGGTGTAAGAAGTCAGTTTTTTTAACTTACTTCTAACGAGTTGAACTTAAAAACGTAAACTTTTTTGTCTTTATTTAAAACACAGAATTAAAATTATCGAAATGTATATGCGGGGGCATCCTAGAGATAAAACAAATGTCAACAGACACTTACTACTTTTTTCTGTGTCTTATGAGGAGTTTCATTAGCCAAAATAGTATTTTGGTAGTTACATGTTTTACAAATTATTGGGTACCCTGTACATTCAAAATTATTTTTTCCTTTGTTGTCCCTATCGCTGCTATTGTATCTCATCCCGATCGCTGTGTTTGTTTTTACAAATTTTATTGCAAGTATCATTTCAGGTGCCTCTTCACAAGGAACCGACGTGGTTGTGGGATACCATCGACCGCTGGCTTAGGACCTGCGACTCTAAACTTAAGGGTAAAATCCCAGATTTTATACGCGATCTGCTAAATGATGTGGATCTGAGAACTGAAACAAGGTGGCTTAAAAACAGGTAAGATTCCACATTATTTTCATGTTCTCTTTTGACTATATTTTTGCTATTTATAGGTTAGAGCAGGAAAACTGTCCTGTGGTGTTTTGCCACAACGACATGCAGGAAGGCAACATCTTAACCAGCTTGGACCAGAACAATGAGAACAACCCGCAGGGATCCGACCTTATCATTATAGGTAGGTGAATTTGATTTATAAATAATGTACATTCACACATAAAGTGATATTTATAAAGCTTGTAAAATTGATAAGCGGTCGTATATGAGCTAGTGTGTGCTTTTGCAACATTGTTGCAAGAACAATTCAAGTTCGAAGTACTTGGAAGCATTTATTAGACCTTCAGTGAGAGCTGCTTGGTTACTAGGTAAAACACAAAAGATGTAGGGGGTGTTCGTTTAAAAACGTACCTAGCTGGTGAGGAAAAGATAGAGGAAAAAAGTCAAAATGGTCTGGCACCCTCTAGCTGAATATTTTAAACCGTCGTGCCTTGTCCTCGAATTTGTTTTTGTTAAATGTGACGTTTTAAAGAACTTAAAAAAAAGTTCAAACCAAACGGAATGTAAATACCGCTAAGATGCATGGCGAGGTGATTTCTTTACCCAAGAATTCAAATTTTAGACGCTAATGATATCTTATTAGAGCCGAAACCGGTTCTGCAAAGTACCATTCTGTAAGCTATTAAGACAACCGAAATTATGTCTGCAGAAGTAGATTTCTTTACCCTCTATTTCTCTTGCAGATTTCGAGTATTGTTCCTACAACTATAGAAGCTTCGATATCGCCAATCACTTCATTGAATGGGTGTACAACTACAGTGAGGAGAACTTCCCCTTTTACAGAGAAGACCTAAATAATTACCCCACAGAAAAGCAGCGATTGACTTTCATAAGGTACAATGTTTACAATAACTTTTTAATCTGCTAAGAATATAAAAATATGAAATCATTCGTTCATGTTACAAAATTTGACAGATATGACAATTCACTTATTTTTTATATCTCGGAATGGTCGTGGAGTGTAGCGGGTTTGGAACAGGTTAAAATGAAACACCTTTAGTTTCTCAAATCGCCGACGTTTCGATCATATATTTGGTCTTTTTCAAAGCTAAAGGGCTTCTTGTCAAAGACTGGATTGTTATTATAGTTCTGACTCCCATGTAATTTGTTGACCTTTAGGTCCAAATAGCCTTGAAAAAGCCCAAACGTGTGGTCTAAACGTCGAGAATTTGAGAAAATAAAGGTGTTTCAGTCTACCTTGTCCGAAACCTGCTACACTCCACGACCATTCTACAATATTTAGGACTTAAACTACTAACCATGATATCTCGTTACCTTCGAAATCTTGATTTTGTTTATACTTATCCCCTTTCAGCATAAAAAAAAACGATAAAATTCAGATTTCCAACGCCTACTTGATGTCAATAATAAGTGAATGGTTTATATATGACAAATTAATAGATTAAAAAAAATGCTTTAGTTCATAATTTTGTTAAAGAGACTCCTATAAGTAATATAAAACTTTTTTTGTAGAGCTTATCTAAACGCAATGGGCTCGCGCGAACAGCCCAAAAAAATCCTTAAAGAAGTGGAGGTCTTCACTTTGGCCAGCAACTTCTTCTGGTCCCTGTGGGCTTTTATTAATGCCGACACATCAGAAATACCGTTCGGCTATTGGGTACGTTTCAGCAAACATTTTGTTATTTTTATGAGTTTATTTTAATTTTCTGTTTAGGAATACGGACGTTCGAGACTTTCCGCATATTTTAGACTCAAAGAAAAATTATCAGGTAATTTAAACACTAAAAGGAAAATGGATTGTCTATCGACGGACTGATGCTGCACCCTAAGCAAAAGTAGAACCGCGCCCTGGAACTCCTGGAGATATATGAAAGGAGAAAAACGTGAACATCATCATGTATCACGAAGAAAATCAATTCAACAAACACAATGGTGATGAAAACCGACTGAAAAAGCGATTGAAAGTATCGATTGGTAGTTATTCTAACGCCCTGCTTATACATCAACTTAATTATTGTTTTTGAAAAATCCAAAATTAGAAACAAATTATCAATTTAACTTCCTTGGTAACACTACGGTTTTCAGGAAAATGCAGCAAAAACGAATCAATTATTAAACTTCACAGAAATCATCGTGGTAAACTCAGCAGATTCTTATTGATCATTTAGCTTTTTCTAAATTTTAGGGCTCTATTATATAATAAACCATCAAATCGGTTTTATGGGGATGTAATATTAGTAAAGTCAAACATGACAAAAATTTACAATATAATTTCACTTAATTCATATATGTACCTATAGTGAGTAATTAATGGTCGCTGATAACTGCAGTATAAAGAGAGATAAGGACATTTTGTGATATTGATGTCGATATAATTTTAGTTCAGGTTAGTACAAAATATCTATATTATGTATAAATATGTAATAACTATATTATTATACGTAGTTTTTCCATAATCGATGGATGCAGTTCCCCATGGATGCTTTAAATATTAATTATATCAAGATAAAATAACGCCTTTAAGTAAAAATTAATTAAAATTAGTATTATTTTATATATCTATTCTTTGTTTTTTTTTGTGAATTTTGTATTTTAACTTACTTTTTTATAGTTTACTTCATTATTACTATTATGTTAGCGTCGTTTTTTTGCGAATATTTTGTAGTTCAACTTGTTTTTGATAAGTTCACGTGCGCATATATACGATCTTATTAACATAGACTTTGTTACCATTAAGTTAGATATTTGTGATTAATACTCGTTTTCGATCATGTAGAAATTACCAAACTACGTAATTTAGTAAAGGATATTCAAGAAAAAAAGTCATACAGTTTGCGGTGAGTTCTTGAGAGAAAGGATGCACTGATAAAGCAACTCTTTACTGTCACAGGCAATTTTAGTTATATAACTTTTATTATTGAACATCTCTGGTATTAGGAAATCTTGTAAAGATCAGTTTTTAAAAAATAAATAAACGGAATAAACAATCAGCGTTTGCTTTAGTTAAGTATATAAAAATAAAAGAATTAATTAGTACTTAGAGGAAGTGCTTCTCTCTACCACTTGCTATGACCGAAACATTTAACAAAATTGAAAACCAATAAATTAAAAAAAAATTGTCTTTCTGGAATTATATAAAAAAAACATATAAAAGCACTATGTGCTGAAAGGACACATTGAGAAGATACTAAAAAAACGCCAAATTTAGGTTTGCAAGGCCTACTTGATGTCAATAATAAGTGAATGGTCTATGGGTACAACATTTTTCCTACGAACGCATATATTTATTAACTTTGTGGTCTTCTGTAAAGTCAATTAAATATTAGTGATAAATTAGCTAATTAGTAGCTAGAGCTCAAAATCTGCACCCGTGCGGTAAAGTTTTACTGCACATTCGTCAGAAATGAGAAGCGTGTGGGAATTAAGCATTAAACAGGGTTTGTCTACGGGTGTACAATAATATGGTCAAGTACGTTATACCTACACTTTGAATTAAAACTGGTGCCACAACGTGATGATATTCATATATCAGCGTCCGAGTGACCCATGGAAACCAAAACCATGTCGAATTTTTTGCTAATGCGCATATCTTTAAGCGCAAGACCATACAGCTTTTCGGATAGCGGCTCTTTCGGCGGAGTGCACTGAGACTATTCCCATCTTTTGTTATCTCGATAAGAATATAGATGGCAATTACCCTCGGAGTTTCTCAAAATGAAGATGTGGAGCGCATCTGTTGCATTTCGAACTGCGTTTCTAATGTTACGTTTACGGTCATAGTCGAGTTCGGTAATTACAACCCAAGCGCTCGGGATATCAGTCTATCTCACTCTAGCTTGTTAAGATTTTGGGAGATGGTCTGTGTCCGGAGCTCGTATGGAAACATGATAATTGATTATCATGTAAAAAATATAAATTAAGCGTGGAAAAGTAAAGTACCTATCCAACCTGCATGCAATACGTCATCGTTCCCTCAGGTAAACTACCCCACACACTACTGATGGGGTCTATATCGATATAAATACCACTGGATTTCGCAATATTTTTTTCTGTTATGAGTAGCAGGGCCTCTACTGAGTAGATCAAAAGAAAAAAAATGTGGATGAACCATATTTAGTAACGGAAAATCATTTTTTCTATATACCGGGTGTCCAGCAGAACCCTGGACATAGGAGATTAACATGGGAAATCGGTTTTTATTTTTTTGCGCCTGTACGGTTGATTTGATTGAAAAACTTTTAAGAGTAAAGTTGTAGAGTTTATAGTCAGTTATCATCCTGTAATTTTTTCAATACCACAGTTTTGGCTATTTTTTGGAAAAACGCCTCGAAAAGTGCAAACATTTGAATTTGGCGCGTCACTCCCACCATGCATGTGCAGTGTCGCCAACATAATAATTTCTTATGTCAGACTCAGAGCCGGTTTTCCTTTCTTATTAATTTGGAGGGACTATCATGTAGTAATTAACGTGATTATGCAGAGAAAATTAACTGAAAACCTGACGATAATGTTCTTAAATTATAGGTAAGTAAAAGTTACGTTTATAATAATCATAATTAGTAAAAGGAAAATCATTCCAATTTGTGTACGGCTGGTTGTCTAATTCATTTTAGTTTAGCAATACGACAACCACGATGACATGACAATTTGTCTCTTGTCACCAATTAAGGGTGTTCGTTGTTGTTGTTGTTATTGAGGTGAATTCATTCATCTCCAAATGTTTTACTTCAAAAGTGTCTATTTTGCAGTGCTGTGTGACGCGAGGCCCCATCCTGCATGCAAAAAAACCCTTGCTAAGTGCTGGACTCTTCTATGACAGACAAAATCTCATTGGAAAACCAAATACAGCGCGCCCCAAAATGCCAATCCACACATTGACAACTTCTCGACGTTGGTCTCGGTTGTCCTGCACTGTATGTGGATTTTAGAGAGTCCAAACTCATTCATTTTGTTGATTTGAGGGACCCATTAATCCAAATTAACAGTCATTGGTGGAACAAATGTTTATAGCAAATAAGCAAGACCAGAAGCAGATAGTGATGGATGTTTGATCTGCTAAGACCAGTTTCTTTCATGTTTTATCTATATATCTGGAGACTATAGTGCCTGTGAAAAAACTCTTTTCAGAGACCACAAATCTTGCCAAACTGGCCACAAACAACTTGAAAAACTGGACAAAAATTGGTTTCATTCCAATCGATTGCTGCTGAATGCAAGACACAGAGGATGGTGTTTGCATTGAGGGAGATTGGAACCGTAAATGACCACGTATCCCAGGTTAAATTTCTTGGGGTTCTTGTGTATGAGAGTGCAAAATGGGATTTACACACTGATAACTTGGCTTCAAGACTCAATACAAGTTTGTACCTGCTACGTCAGCTTTCAGATAGGATATCTCGTACGGTACTTAGATCGGCTTACTTTGCATCTTCTCATGCATGGCTCTCTTATGCTGTAGTTGTTTGGGGCCACGCCTCGGGGGCTAAGCGTTTGTTCGGGCTTCAGCGAAGAGCGGTCAGATTGTTGGCTGGCCTGGGCTACAGGGATGACTGCAGAGCGCACTTCAGAGAGCTAGGCATACTAACCCTGCCCTCCATGTTTATATTGGAGAATTTGCTGTTTGTTTGTGAAAAATAACATGTATCTGTTTTCTGCTCACGAGGACATGCATGCTTACCTTACTAGAGACCGAAAAAGTTTAATAACCTCATATTGTCGTTTGAGAAGGTGCCAGAATGGTCCTGGCTACTGGGCGGTAAAATATTTCAACTGCCCATAAAAATTAAAGCATTGACAGTGGATAGTTTCCGAAAGGAAATTAAGCAAATTTTAATGGTAAATGTTTTTTATTGTGATGAAGAGTATTTTAAGTATTTTAATCAAAATTATTAATTTTTTTTTCTTCTCTCTGTATAGTCTATTTTAGGATGTTGACTGTAAGCTTTTAGTATTAAGTAAATAATGGCATCTGGACTGAATTTATTTAAATTTAATTTGTAGACTATTCTATTTTTGAGGTATGTACATTGCTGTTTTGGTGATTGTAAACATGAATAAATTTGAATTGAATTGAATTGAATCTTAATAAAGGTGATAGTGTTTTTATAGGAATAATTGTTGTTATCTGTGTTATTACCTAAATTTATGTTACATTTCTTTTTCATGTCCACTTGTTAATTTCTTCTGTTAAGAAATTTATGTATAGATTGATTATGGAAATATACTTATTTTGGTATTTGTTGCATCCACTTTTTCACACACAATTTCCTCGAAATGAAAATGTAATGTATACAGAAACCTTGTATTTATTGATATGAAAAGTAAGGAAATTAGGAACCATTTTGTTGATACAGTGTAAAATTTTATTTTTATTATTTTTTATTTAAATATTTCATTAGTTATGAATTTTGAGGAGAGAAAACTTGTTTTAAAACGATACTGGGCTGGTAATTCCTTTGCTCAAATTCAAGACAACATTGTTGCATTGTTTTCTGAACAACCAATTCAGCATGCAGTTCACTTCAGGCGGTGGTTGCTCGTTTTGAGGAAACTGGGAGTATTAAGTCGATATGTTCCTGTGAGCGAAAGCGATGACTTCAAGCTGGTGCGGCTCCAGAGGATGAAAATGTGGCAAAACTTGTTGTTCTTGCTGCAGTAAACAATGATCCTTCCAAGAGTATTTGACAGATTGGCCAAGAAACTAGACTTAGTGGATCGACCATCCATAATTATCTGCAAAAAGAAGGTTTTGAAAGCTACAAACAAGAGAACCATCAACAACTCGTACCGACCCACCTTTTCCCCCAAATGGAGTTTTGTGAAATCCTAACCGAAAAAATTATTGCAGCCCCAAGATTTGTTAGAAACATTTGTTTCAGGGATGAATGCTAATTTGGATTGACTGGCTCTTCAAATCAACAAAATGATCGGATTTGGGCACTCCAAAACCCACATATAGTGCATGACAATTGGGACCAACGTCGAGCAACTGTAACATGTGGATCGGCATTTTAGGGCGCCATGTTATAGGTCCATTTTTCATTGATTGCAGTTTGAACGCCAACAAATCTGGCAATATGCTTCACAATGACATTTTGCCTGCTGTAGAAGCCATCCAGCCATTAGAACGGGTTTTTTACATGCAAGATGGGGCGTCACACCATCCTCTGTGTCTTGCATTCAGCAGCAATCGATTGAAATAAAACCAATTTTTCGCCAGTTTTCAAGTTGTTTGTGGCCAGTTTGGCAAGATTTGTTGTCACTGAAAAGAGTTTTTTTCACAGGCACTATAGTCTCCAGATACATAGATAAAACATGAAAGAAACTGGTCTTAGCAGATCAAACATCCATCGCTATCTGCTTACTGGTCTTGCTTATTTGCTATAAACATTTGTTACACCAATGAATGTTAATTTGGATTAATGGGTCCCTCAAATCAACAAAATGAATGAGTTTTGACTCTCTAAAATCCACATACAGTGCAGGACAACCGAGACCAACGTCGAGAAGTTGTCAATGTGTGGATTGGCATTTTGGGGCCCACTGTATTTGGTTTTCCAATGAGATTTTGTCTGTCATAGAAGAGTCCAGCACTTAGCAAGGGTTTTTTACACGCAGGATGGGGCCTCGCGTCACACAGCACTGCAAAATAGACACTTTTGAAGTAAAACATTTGGAGATAGATGAATTCACCTCAATAACAACAACAACAACGAACACCCTTAATTGGTGACAAGAGACAAATGGTCATGTCATCGTGGTTGTCGTATTGCTAAACTAAAATGAATTAGACAACCAGCCATACACAAATTGGAATGATTTTCCTTTTACTAATTATGATAATTATAAACGTAACTTTTACTTACCTATAATTTAAGAACATTATCGTCAGGTTTTCAGTTAATTTTATCTGCATAATCACGTTAATTACTACATGATAGTCCCTCAAAATAAATAAGAAAGGAAAATCGGCTCTGAATCTGACATATGAAATTATTATGTTGGCAACACTGCACATGCATGGTGGGGGTGACGCGCCAAATTCAAATTTTTGCACTTTTCGAGGCGTTTTTCCAAAAAATAGCCAAAACTGTGGTATTGAAAAAATTACAGGATGATAACTGTCTATAAACTCTACAACTTTACTCTTAAAAGTTTTTCAATCAAATCAACCGTACAGGCGCAAAAAAATAAAAACCGATTTCCCATGTTAATCTCCTATGTCCAGGGTTCTGCTGGACACCCGGTATACACTTGCTTCTGTTTGATGTCCTGCTGAACTAGGCAACTTTCAATACTTTCAAAGTGATTGTTAGGCTCGGTCGTCGCGATGAAAGCAATGTTGCCAGTTGGGAAATTGCAAATTGTAACGTGTAGATGCAATGCAATGCATCATCATACATGAGGGCCCCGTAAGGGCCCCCGAAGCGGCGTTCAGGTTAGTTTTGGTCAGTTTAGATTAGTTCAAGTTAGTATAGGTTAGTTTAGGTTAGTTCAGATTAGTTTAGGTTAAATCAGGTTTGTTCAGTTCCAGAGCGTATCCAGCTTAGAGTAAAAGGGGGGGGGCAGGAACAAAACATCTTCACGAAAAAAATAGCGCCGCACGCAAAGATTTTCTAAAATGTATTTATTTTTTGTTCGGCGTTAAGGGGGGGGGAGGGGGGCAATCCCCCCCCCCCCCCGCTCGGATACGCTCTTGTTCAGTTCTGTTATTTCTTTATTTTCTTATTTTACCTTACACTTTGCTTGTAATGGCAATTATTCTTTTAAACATTTAATTTTGCGCAACGACCGACAACGCTGTATATGGCGAATGATGGAGGGAAGAGTTTTAGTTTTCACACTTTTTTTTCTTTTGATCTACTCAGAAGACACCCTGCTACTCATAACAGAAGAAAATATTGCAAAATTCAGTGGTACCTATATCGATATAGACCCCAAGTAGTAGGGTGATTACCTGCTGCTCATAACAGAAAAAAATATTGCTAAATTCGGTGGTCGTACCTATTATCGATATAGAACCCTACTTATGTATGCTTGTTGGATAATATATTATTACTTCCGCGGCACAGAAATTTTAAAAACATCTTTATTAATGATAAACTCACCACTCATTTTGATACGAATCGCCGAAAACTGGTAAATATACATTAAAGTTATCAGTTGTAAATATTGGAAAATGCACTTCAACCACGTCGAAAAACTAGTTGCACCTTAGTCCGACGCACTCCCACAATCTTGCAACAAAACACTACTTTGCTACTTCCACCGTTTTTTCAGTTTAACGTTTAACACAAAAAAACAGGAAAATTCCACGCGCATCCATTCAAATACCAACATTAACTGCGCCATCTACCCAATAACAATTATAGCGTTATCGGGTACCCGCTCTAGAGCACTTTGAAAATATTTCTATCCTTATTTCTCTCAATAAAGAATATAAGGATGGTATAATAATCTCAGTCTAGAGCGATCACTCAAAACCGCTGTTAGACCATTACTAAAGAAAAACAATGACATTTATAGCGTTTTCGATTGGGAACCTCAGTGCAAACTAGGGCAATTTGAGCTGTTCTAAGTAGTTTGCCCTAGAGTGCAATGCAAATGCGAATTGAGTGTTTTGGGGGATTGGCTCATGGGTTGCCTAAAAACCGTGGGAGACCGTTTTCTACTGGTCTCGATCAAGAGAAAAATTCTTACCTGTGGGAGATATGACGGAGAATCTTGGTTGACCACGTTTTATCTGTTTTCTTCAACTTCCTCCTCTTCATCTTCCAAATCACAAATTACATTATTCATCAAGATGATATTGAATTCAAAATGTTGAAAAACTAGACTCCACTCACAAACAAAACAAAAACCCAACAAACATATATGAGTTAAATGACACCGTTGCCACGCAGACGCAGACTCTGACTTTTAATAAAGTACGCCCCAGTGCTTTAATATTGTTGCGAACTCAGGGTTCAATAATTCCAGTGTAACGATTTAATACGAAAACACTATTTATTAACTCCACAAATACACACGACTACTAAATAACTCACTACTTAACACTTTATAGCCTTCTATTATCGCTTCGTAACTTTAGCTTACTTATAGCTCGATTAAAATACGACTATTACTATTCGGGCGCTCTATGCGCCTTTTATATACAATCCTAAAATTACAGAAAAACCTAGAAAGTTCTTTATAAGAATTCTTGAATAATCTCATATAAAAAAAAACGGTTATAAACCACTGCCTTCTAGATTAAGCCAGACGAGCAATAAATCACTCGTGTCAGCCATGACGCAGCGCGGATAGGTCGCGAAGCTCCACCAACCAACACGCTCCCATGCGTTGCCCCGCCTCCCATGCGGCGTTGCTGCGATCGTAACAATATATACACGAACATCCGCTGTGTAGCCAAAACGTAAAACTTAAATGGCATATTGACAACGGTGCATATGTCCCAGGTTTTCATAAGAATACTGTATTACCCATTGATTGAAAAGAAGCCGCCATGTTTATGATGCATCCCACAGGAAGTTCTCCGGGTTCTCCCACATTGCATAAGAATAGGGCTCCTGGTGTGTCAGCACTGTCTGGTTGTCAAATCAATTGCTTGAAAATCAGCTGTATGGTAGGGCTCAATCTGATCAAGGATCGTCATTCCGAGTAGTACCTACCAATAACATATTTACGTGGATGGAATAGGACAATTTGTTAATTAGTTATCCTGCTATTAACAGGATTTGGCACTTATTAATGTAAAAAAATCATAAAATATACAAAACATACAAAAACGCGATAAATTTCGAAGTAAGCAAAAATGGCGTCGTCAAACCAAAACGTAGCAAGCGCAGTAGTGACAACATTGCCTACAACTTACGCATGTAGGCGATGTGCTCATGTCATGTGATGAAATTCATCAGTTCCTTAATCTTAAAAAAACATTATTCAGATTGTTCCATAATATGGAGAGAAATAATAACAGAAATTAAACATGCATAAATCATTCACTTATTATTGTCATCAAGTAAGCGTTGGAAATCTGATTTTGACATTTCTATCGAATCTTCTCAACATATTGTGATAAAAGGAGATAGATATAAAACAATGAAGATTTCAAAAGTTTCGAGATGACAAAAATAAGTGAATGAGGTATAGATATAATTTTACTTCTCTAGTAACATATTTTTGTTACGACGGTTATACTTAACCAGGAATGCTACGACATATTTTCGTTTGGTTTTCAAAGACTAGAAACGAACAGTTACAACTGAGGTAAATAGGCAACATTGGTGAAGATTCATGAGGAGGGGGTAATTTTGCAAGGAGAACACGCTTAGATTGTGACTCATTGTTGGCAGAGGTACAAATGTAAATAATTTCCATATTTCTATTAGTTATACACTACGAGCATCAATTGACGTGGATTTGAACTGCAGCATCAAGTGACGACATGAGGCACTGCCACCTAGACTATAAGGCCGTGAAGCAGAATTTGTGACGTCACAGTCGTGGTCCAAGGTCACCATTTGAAATTGATGGATTCCAATTGATTTCGTGTATATTTTCCGTGATTTTACTGTGATTATTCTGTTTTTTAAATGCGAATTTTGTTTTTATGCACATTACTGGACTTTAGGAAACGTATTAAAGTTTGTGCTAAATTCGGAACTATGCATTTTAGTGTTTAAAAACTGTGAAAATGCCTTACCGGTGTTGTGTCGGGGTGCAACACAAACTTAAAGAATGGACTTAAAAAATCGGTTTTTTGGTTTCCCAGGGATGAAGTGTTAAGAGAAAAATATATTAGAGCCTTTAAAAGAGAAGATTTGTGCCTGGAGAACATAGTAGGGTACATTTATACATAAATAAGTAACAAGAATTTTAGAGAAAGTTAGGTTATCCCTCAGATTTCGTTTATAAACAAAGCATGAATTCCATGAACTTTGTAGAAAACTGGTGTTTTAGGTATGTGAGGTGCATTTTCGCAAGGATGAAGTACAGAAAAAGTTTATTTTTTATAATGAAGAAACAGATCAGACTTTGCAAGCCTCTTTGGATATTCCAAAATTGATCTGTGGTAAGAACTTACTACACACTTAACTTATGCTTATAAATTATATAGTCTCCATTTAACTATTAAATCTCTGAGTATGAAACAGATCCCTTGAAGGAATACTTTTATTTATTGAGTTGAAAAATGAACTTGTACCATACCGGTCATATTCCTAGGAAAAGCAGCGGATAATAAGATAATGATGTCAACATTTTTGTCTCCTGTAACATTCATTCATATTTTTGTTAGGTAAGTCTTTTTACACTCTTTTACAGTCTCAAGCTGCTGTGGCTTGAATGCGTTGTTATATAAGCTATACCTTCTAAATAAAAAACATGTTTCTTGAATTAACTGTTTTATTTTTTATTGCAAAGGGCCAAATGTTGCAATAATCAAAAGATGTATTATTTGTGTGGGTTTTTCCAACTTCTTAGTTGTAGTCATAATAATTGTATTCTCAATTTTCACCCATTACAACCCATGTAAACAAAATATCCATGGCAAAGCTTGTTTATGAGTTGTAATAGATGAAAATTAGGAATATGATTATGACTATGACTAATAATAAGTTGATTAACCTGGGATTTACTACAATGAAAAGTTGTTGGCAATTTAATCTTACATAATTACCTATAAATAGAAAAAAACAACTTCCTGCAGATTGCAACATTTTGCACTTTCAACAAGTTTTTATTACGTTGACTCCTTGCTGTTACTACACACACTAGCACTCAAATCCTCTCGAAGTAGGGAGGAAGTAGGCTCGATACATCTCTGTTTGTGGAAGTAAGTAGGTAGGTACTTTCTGGACACTGGCACTTTCCAACTACTATTGAGTTTCTACCATTTTGACTGTAAAGACCTCTCTAAAGAAGTTCTATGCAGGACATCAAGTTTTTGGTATAAATGGTAGGTATATGATGATCTCTTGCTTATTCCTTTAAGAAAATTAAAAGTTAAAAGATAATGTAATTCCTAAAGGTAATTCCTAAATTTTTAACAGAAATATGAAGTTTACTGAGTTTGATCTTAGTCATGTAGTACATTTACACCATGTGCACCAAATTAGACCAAGGAACAAATTAAGTACCTAATCAACTTGAATCAAAGTTTGTCAACGAACAGCTGTTTTAGTTATAAATGGAAGCTTTAGCCCTTTTTGGAAACTGCAATCCAATTCCAGAATCCAATTTGGGGCTAAAGTGTTTACACCATAAAAAAGACTGTTTGATCTACCTCCTTTACTCTGGACTAAATATTTGGACCCCAGTGTTTACGTCATAGTGACATCATTTGATACTTGGACCAAATGTTTGGTTCATGCAGTGTACCTAAACAAGTAAATGTAATACATCTATATAGGAATACATTGAGAGCAAATAAATCTGTTTATGTAACAAATTTTGAAATTTGTGACAGGGTGTTACATAAAGGAGCTAGGGTTTTGTATAAAAGAATATAAATGATTAGAAACTCTTTTTGCATTCTTTGCTCTGGGTGAAATAACTCTTGGGGAAAAAAGCTACATTCTTAATAGTTATGTATTAAAAAGTTAAATGACACCCTCAATACTTGCCTACTGGCAAGTTTACTGTTCTAGTTTATAGACTTCAGTCTGGCCTTTTTCAAATTCAGGAATCAAGATTAGTCACTGAGGGTTAACCTAACTTTTTTTATGAAACTATGTAGGTACTCTGTATTTTAACTTACCCTACTATTTTCTTCAGATATAGATTAGCTTACATCCATTTTTTCTTCACACTCTCATTCCTTTGAAACCAAATAAGGGATTTGCTGGACCTGTTTACATTGATTTCGCACCGTCACACCAACCCCGTTTCAGAACTTTTCAACACTTTTAAAGCACTTGTTGTTAGCCTAAATACAGCACTAGCTGCAAGAAATGTCCTAAAGTCCGGCACAATTTAAAAAAACAAAATTATGAGTACAAAATGAATAATATTAGTCGTAAAGTCGGAAAAAATATTTGAAATCCATACAATTCAAATGGTCCCACACTAGGGACCTTGGACCACGACTGTGACGTCACAGCTTCTGCTTCACGGCCTTATGGTCTAGGTGGTAGTGCATGAGGTCGCATTTTTGCTAATGCGCACATCTTTATGCGCAAAAAGACTTGCTAGCGTTCTTAAATGGAGGCTCAAGACTGCACTGGGACTATTCCTGTCCTTTGTTTTCTTAATAAGAATTTGAAAATGGCCATTACTCTCAGAGTTTCTCAAAATTGAAGGGCGGAGTTTGGCAGCCGGCGCAATAGCATTTGTTGGGCAATAGCAAATTCTAAATATTTGTAACATTAGTAATATTGTACGTAATATTATTAGCAAACATCGACTTACTATTAAATAAATAAACATAATTGTGAATTAATAGTCGTTGATAACCCTGGGATTATATCTCCTGCGCCACTGGAAAAACTTCTCGAAAATTTAATTAAAAAAACTGTCAACAAGTTACAGGATTAGAAAAATATTTCCCAAAATAGCATTATTGACTTCACTGCGGTATATACTAAATCATGTTTCGAAGATTTGGATCTAAAATAGCTGGTTTTAGAGTTATTTGACATAATTTAATTGTTGCTGAAAAACGCCATTATCTGTTTACTTGTGAAACGTAACTCCAGGCTCCTTTCTATAGCCGCTGCTTTTACAAGTGTAATCTGCACTTCCCACCATTGTAAACAACACAATTATTTATAATATTAAAATCTTGCAAAATGTATTGGAAAAAAACACATAGCCAACGAAACGTTTGGTTTTCGCCTTAAACATGGCGTCTCATCATTTTTGGTAACAGCTGTCAATGTAGCGGAGTACATTCCCCTCTAGCGGCAGGTAGTCAAAATAACCTCGAAAGTAATTATTGCTAAAATTTAAATAGCGGAAGATATCAAGAAATGAAACAACTTTTCTTTTAAACAGCTTTATACGACAAAAATCTTACATAATCTAACACTTTAACGATATAGCTATAGGACAGAAAAAGATATCTAAAATTTACTACATATAATAAATCTAATAAACCTAACACATGTAAATCACATAGAATCGCATGATACTTAATAATTATCACTCGAATTCCAAGTCCACGCAGAACAGGTACGTAAAATGGTAAGAAAATAAACCAGCCATTATTAGGTAACAAGAGAAATTGTGAAAAATCTAAACCAAGAGCGCTAAAAGATTAACCACTTTACGATAACTAAAGAAAGTTATAGAGTGATCTAAAATGAGCAAAAACTGAAATGTTACACCTCAAAGATTCATTAAACTTTTAAACTCAACCGACTTTCAATAGCGATGCCACTTCAGAAAAAGTTATCTGTAGACTGCTTCAAGAAGGTAGTGGGGTATATATTTTTTAGGTTTGCTATTAAAGGAATCATTAAAAATTGATGCAATTTGTTAAAACTTTCCGCGCACATAATTTTGTGAAAAGAAATAATATTGAATCAAATTTTAATAAATCCCATTAGCAAAGCTGCAAAACATAAAACCCACCCTCTTTCCGAAGTGGTATCGCTAACGAAAATCGATTACGCGCGGTCTTAGAAATAAAAATTCATTCAAAATCTGGTTTAAATCGATTCTCAGTATTACAAATCTAAATCATCTTCGCCCAAATGTTGATTAATTTCCCTAAGTCTGGCCGTTCGTTTCTCGCAGTCCGGCTTCTTCAGCAATTCGTCTTTTTCTTTTTTCAGATCTAATCGACTAGTGCAATTCAATTCGGAAAACTCCCAATAACCTTGCCCATCGAACTGTAGAATGTGAGTGTGGAATTTCCTACAACACGGTTGTTATGGACATAGGTTTATCGATTTTCATAAAACTGGTTACCCTATTAAATGCTACAAAGCTTAGGAAACTTACCACAACGTCGGGCGATGAGTGATGGTCAAAAGTGTGATCCCCATATCGATAGCACTTTGGTACATGTGGCTCTCTACATCGATTGAAACTGCAGAGGTGCATTCGTCGAGAAGAGCGTATTTAGGCCTGCAATACATTTTTTTAGATAGAATGAGAGAAAGAGATAGAATAGAGGAATTTTTCAGTTTTTTGGAACTTAAATCTGTTTTGCTTTGTTTCAGTGATAATTTTTTTGACAATATGATTTTTTGTTTTGTATTGATAAAATTTTATTGAGTTAATGAAAAATAATGTTGACACCGTTAAAGAAATGTTCTGCCTACAGCTTCAAGAATATAGATTTTACAGCTACTTAAAAAATGAGAAATGCGATTTTCAAGCTAAATTTTCTCGAAGACTGTCGTCCTAAAGAGCATGGTTTATTTGACATAAATGACACACTTTCAACATTTCAAAATCTCTTAAAGCTACGAATTTTGTCTGAATAATTTCCGGGCCCCCCAAAAAGACGAAACTGTTTGCTGTATTAAACTTTTCCGTTAGCACTATATACAAGTTTTATTTTTATACTTTAGCAGTTTTTATGCATAACTTCCCTTAACTTACTTGTGATAGAAAAGCCTTGCTACAGCCATCCGCTGCTTCTCCCCGCCCGACAAAATATCGGTCCAGTCTTTGACTTCGTGGAACGTGTCCCTCTCCACGATATGTTCCAGGTGGACCAAACGCATAATTTTCCTCAGATCGTCCTCGGTTATTTGCTTGTTAATCATATCAGCGTACGTGTCTGGGTAGATAATTTGGTCACGGAGATTTCCTAAAAAAAAAAACAGTTAAAAATTGGCGACTTTCTATAAAGCGACCAACACGAATTTATATTTAAACAAACAAAAAATTAATTCGCACGACCTCACCTATCACCATATAAGGTCTTTGAGGAATGTAGAACATTGAATTTCTCGGCGAAGTCAAGTCCCCTCCGTAAACTGGCCACAAACCGCTCAGAATCCGGAACAAACTAGATTTGCCGCACCCGTTTGGTCCTTGAATACAAAATCTCATAATTTCGTCCCACCTATAATAACCGCAACGAACCCATACCGGTAATAAGTAAATGCTGTCCAGGTTTCAAACTAAAGCTCAGGGACGGACACACCACATCGCAATTGGGCGTGACTATTGGGACGTTCTTCAAAATAATCTCGTAGTTTGCCGCAGACGTCACTTTGCCTGATGGATACATAACGTCCACAGAGTGATCTTGCACCAATTATATCAAGCTTACCTTTGGCAATTGGCTGATCACCTTTAAACTCCACTTCAAAACCTTCGTTTTTCTCTTTCTTAGCCACCACGGTTTTGTGGTAAACGCCTTGACTAGCTTCTTCCAGGACGGTAAACATGTTGGCGACGCGAGCCGTGTGCCCGGCCAGCTCCACTATGTCTAAAAAGCAACACAGTTTATTATCAGACCCGAAGCAAACACTACTAAAGAGTATTTTTTTATTTTTATAAGTGAGGAAATTTTTTAAAACTAAAGGGTCTCAAAAAGTTTTTTACAAAGTTTAGGAAGTAAGTACTGACCAATCACGTGACAAAAGCATATTAGATTAAATTGATAACAAGATGTTTGATTCTCCAAAGTTGGTTAAATGGGGTGCGTTCTAAGCAATTCTGTTAGTAACGTAATGACAAAAGCGGACTTGCTCTATATTCTCTGCTCTCTTCGAATAAACCATAATGGATTAGTATCATAAAATACTGAGAATACACTAGTAAACGTAAAATAAAAAAAAAACTGTTTTCTGGAGCCATCATCAATTTTAATTTTTTCTATGGCGGCCATATTGCGTTTTTCCCTCTTTGGACAGAGGAAGAAAAATGCGTTTAAATGATGTATAACGACACTATCACGAATGTATGCTATTTTAAAAAAATCAAAAAATACAGGGTGTCCCCAACTCTATTTAGGCACTAAATATCTCCGTCCCTGTACATTTCAGAGAAAAAATTTTCAGATAAGAAGTTCATGGTTTGGAAAGGTGCTTTCAATTACAATTTACTAATATGTACAGGGTGAAGCAAAAACGTACTTTTTGACTTAAACTTAAGTTTTTTCAATGGAACACCCTGTATTTTATTGGAGATTTGGATGCCTCTTTAAATACTCAATCAACAATGTAAAACTTTTTTTTCTAATTTCAATACTTTTCGAGAAAATCACAAAAACATCATTGCACGTCCAATATTACGGGTAATTTTTTAAATATCGCCTGTCATTCTGACAGTTTTCTGTCAAAAACTTCCAGTTAATCATGCTTTTTCTTTTTATTGCAAGTGAATATGTAGATATGTTACTGATCTATGGCGAGTGTAAAAAGAATTCGCGACGGTCGCAACAACTGTACAGAGAACGGTTTCAAGATCGGAACACACCAGCTCTAAGTACGTTTGCTAATGTTGAGAGAAAGATGCGTACTGGTGTTTTCCAGGCCCAAGAAATGCCACACATGAACTACGGGTAGGGAAAGAGGCCACAACAATAGTAACTGTTCTTGGACTTATTGAAATAAATTCTCACATCTCAATTCGTAATATCTCGGAAGAAACCGAAGTTAGCAAATCTATTGTACAAATCTGGGTTATTAATGTCTGCTGCGGTCTTCTCTCAATGGGCGATTAATTGGACCATATTTCTATGAAGGTACTTGAATGGCGAGAGATATTTATTGTTTCTGACTGAAGTGTTGCCTGTACTGTTGGAAGATGTGACATTAGCGAACGTTTAAATATGTGGTAGCAATAAATAAGGTGCGCCGCTACACAACAACTAAAAAATGTAAAATTTTTTAAATAATTCTTTTGGAAATAAGTGGTTAGCTAATCAAGCACCAGTCAGATGGCCTGCAAGGTCAACTGACTTGACACCATTAGACTATTTTTTATGAGGTTATTTGAAGAATGAAGTTTATTTTGTTCAGCCAAGAAACTTGGAGGAGTTGAAAAAAAAATTACTGGTGTTGCAGAGAAATATCCGCACAAACTATTAGAAATGCATGTACCGGGGAGCTTCTTAGAAGGTATAAATTTTGTCATACCGAAAATGGACGCCAGTTTGAGCATCTCTTATAAGTTTAGTTTTTAACAACTGTACTTAGTGTTATTATGTTTTTGTGATATTCTCGAAAAGTATTGAAATTTATTAAAAAAAATTAAAAAAATTAAGTGTACGTCAGAAAGTACGTTTTTGCTTCACCCTGTACATATTAGTAAATTGTCATTGAAAGCACCTTTCCAAACCATGAACTTTTTATCTAAAACGTTTTTCTCTGAAATGTACAGGAACGGAGATATTTAGTGTCTAAATAGAGTTGGGACACCCTGTATACAGGGTGGTCACTTTTACAATGTTCGCCATGACATTTACGAACGACTAAGACTTACAAGGTCGGTTAAATAAGTCGGCTAATTATGACGCCACCTTGAGAATAGATTTATCTGTCGCGGTTTCTGAAGTATCTCAAAAGAAGTGAAAGTAAGCAAAAATTTTTAAAACTTTCTGCCGTGAAAACAGTCAATCCAATTGTGATAAATCTTGGGATTCTGACGTTTCCTGCGATGGCGCTTGGCAGGACATTTAGACAAGGTGATGGAGCTGTCCATTTTGGGTCTCATAATGTAGCTGATGGTAAGTAAATCCATCAACATTGCGTCAAACTCATTTTGAAGAAAATAAGTATAAAATAAGGTCTCAAAAGCTTGTCATCTAGAAGGCAGCGCTAAATATTAATTGAAAAACGATTTGAGGTCCTGCACCAGTAAATGATTTTGAACGGCATAAAAATGTTTATTCTTTTTGTTAAACATTCCACTATTAGGAAATGAAGTTGCATCTGACCATATTTGCCACGCCAACAATGCCAAACCAGTGACAAAATTCAAGCTTTCTTTGTTCGTCTCCCGGATGTAAATTTTGTAATGTTTAATACTTAAAATCTTGATATCTATGGTTTCTAAGGCTTGATTGTATAAGTCACCCTCAAAGTCGGGTTCACCTAAACTCAACTGGTACTTGAACTCGCCCATAAGAAAAGCATTGCTGTCAGCAAGTGTCACAAATGAAATTAATTTGACAGCAATGCGATTCTTATGGGCGGGTTCAAGTACCAGTCGAGTTTAGCTGAACCCGACTTTGAGGGTGACTTGTACAATCAGGCCTAAGTATCATTTGAACTGCTGATTTGGACAAATTATATTTTCTTTGGTTTGGCTATAGGATTTGCGTCAATTTATGCCAAAACATTTATTGCATTGCGATCGTTCCGAACAGTAAGTGCTCGAATAAGCGACAAAAAATTAACTCGACTCGGTTCTGCGTTTTCAGCGTCATTCAGCTGAGTTTCGCTGATTGCGAATGTAGGCATTGTACATGTCAAATGGTTCATGCAGAAAATATCTAGGTATTTTTGTTTTTTTATAAACATTTAGCTATCTGCAGTATTTGGTTAAATAGTTAACGAAAATAGTGCTGATCTATACTATGCGTTTTGACCGGTCCTTTTTGGCGGGACCGGTAGAAGCTTGAAATCTACACGTTATTAAGCTCACTTCACGCGTTGCCGCCCTCAGTTTCAGTCAAAATGTCGCGTCGAACGGACGTAACAAAAATTATATGCTCTTTGGAAACTACTGGTGAACTGAGGCAACCAGTAAGGCAGTTTTGGGAACATCCGTATACTGCGGCAAACAGTAAGGCACTTTTGGGTACATCCGTATTGTTGCGAACTCGGGGTTCAATAATTCCAGTGTAACGATTTAACACGAAAACACTATTTATTTATTCCACAAATACACACGACTACAATTCGACTACTAAATAGCTCACTACTTAACACTTTATAGCCTTCTAATATCGTTTCGTACTTTAGCTTACTTATAGCTCGCTTAAAATAAGACTACTCTACTCCGCGCGCTCTGTGCGCCTTTTATATACAATCCTAAAATTACAGAAAAACCTAGAAAGTTCTTTATAAGAATTCTTGAATAATCTCACATAAAAAAAAGGTTGTAAACAACTGCCTTCTAGATTAAACCGAGCAATAAATCAGTTGTGTCATCCATGACGCAGCGCGGATAGGTCGCGAAGCTCCACCAACCAACACGCGTTGCCCCGCCTCCCATGCGGCGTTGCTGCGAATCGTAACAGTATTTTGTTGATAGTGAATCTACTGAGAGATTTTTTATAAAAAAAAATCAAAAATATGAAAGTAATTTTTTTGGATATTATCGTATGTCAATTACGACTTATGACAAATTATTAAAAGTTACGTCTTTACATTACAAAATAGCTGACGCCGCTTGGAAACCCAATAAATACAGAAGAGGGACTCCCCAATAGAAAGACCTGGAATTTCCTTCAACAATTTCAATTAATTTGTCAAAGTCGAACATTTTACACTGAAAACGGGTCAAACAAACCGCACAGTCTAGTGCTTTCAGATTAAACGTGTCATCAGTTCGGGTTTGCGTTTTCCCCTACAGGGGCAGCGTATGGAAAGTGCGTTGCAAAGGCATACATGTAGACGCCATAATTTAAAACCTTGAGATGACACCATCTAGAGCAACCAATCCCCCAAAAACGCAACGGTTAAAACGCATAGTGTAGACTAATACATACCTTAGTAAGTAACGCGTTCAGTGAATAATTTTTGTATCTGTCACTGTCAAGAAAATGCATTCATATGTGATACATCATCAGAAAGTGTCTATATTTTGTGGTATAAAAATCTAATATGGTTACAATAAGAAAAACTAAAGTAGAGTGCCAGTACGCAAAAACTAAAACACGTAGCAAAAATCTGTCAATGTCACGCCAAGCGCCATCACTAGAAACGTCAGAATCCGAAGTATTACCAAAATAGCATTGATAGTTCTCACAGTTTTAATTCTCACTTTTAATTTTTCGCATACTTTCTCTATTGTTCTTGATATTTCAAGCAACAGGTAAATCTAATTTCAAGTCTCTTAATGGGCACTTAAATGAACAATTTTTTCCTAATTAAACCGACCCTGTAAGACTTACCCGGTCGGAGTTCCCAATGGTAAACATTGTAAAAGTAACATGTAAATGTTAGTAACATGAGGTTATTATTCATAATTATAAGAAATAACACAGCACCTCTACCCTGTGCCTGGTGCATATAGGCCTATCTGCTACAGAATAATATTAATCATAATTGGAGATTTAAATACTAGTACGTACTTACCTTTATAACTGCTCATAAGCCGCTCAACAGCGTTCGAACCAGTGAGCAATAGGTTCTTAGCCGTGGTAAAATAATGAGTTCGCTCAGACACTGAATCGTCTATAGTTTCAACGACTGCGACTTCTTCTTCGTCTGGATGTGACACGACGTCGGAGGACGGCAAGGGAAGGGCCAATAATTTTCGCTTTTTCGCCGGACGAACTTTCTTGATTACTTGGGGAAGAAATACTGGCAACGAAACCACGATCATTCCTTTGAAAACCAACAAAGATTACTATAAGTTAAAAACGATAACATCAAAATAAACTTGCCTGTTCCCGACCACACGTATTTCATTAAAAACTGCTCCAACATAACAAACCACAGTTTGACGGCAAACATATGCTCAAGGTGATGCGTCAGGATCCTGTAAGCGCTGCGCAGATGGCACTGCTCGACTCTGTGACCATTGTAGAAGGCGACTTCCTCGGCGTTGGACACGATGCGACCGTGAACGTGACGCAGATAACCTTTCTTTTCGGCTTCTTGGGCTACGAGTTGACCAAATCGTGGTGACACCAATCTACGTCAAACAATAATTAGATCATAACCCAACTTTTTTTACTTTTCATTAATCATCAGATCTTTCTAGTGTTCTAGTGTTCTGTCTAGTATCTGCCCCTGCCTTATTGAATCATATTTACAAGCAGAGTATTTTGAATCAAACCTAATTGTGCAAGTCACATTCAAAGTTGGGTTCAGCTAAACCCTGATACTTGAGCGCAGATAATTGTGAGCTCTGTAAAAAGAACTTAGGCCCTAAAAGTGAAGCCGAAAGTGCTAATGATAGACCTGCGTATTTATGCAAAAAAAAATTAACTGCGCATGGTCGAGAATTTTTAAGGCCCACTATTACAAGTTCAGTTTAAACTTTAGTTTGAAGATAAAAGAAAATTTTTGACAGATAAACAATGCAATGCACGTCAAGTCTGGGGTTTTAACTTCAAATTGAAGTTTTGCTGATAGTTGCAAATTTGTCCTAATAAGATTTAAAACGTCACCCATTTTTTTAACTAGCACGTGGTGCGCATTAAACCAGCGCGGTAAGATCTTTTCGACCATCTGTGAGATTTTCATAGTCAATGGGGGAGTTACATTTTCGATCTATTGTGAGGCATTGACGTTCTCCGTATCCTTGAACGTGCCGGTTCAATACCATTCGAGTTCAGCTAAACCTGACGTTGAGTGCGACTTGTACAATTGCAACTAAGCTTATTTTGACAGTTGACAGTACAATGTCTAACAGCCTTTTTGGCTAATAGTAGACAGAGTGTATTCCCATCCTTTCTTTTCTTAATAAGAATCCAAGTCTCAGAGCGGTCACCCGAAAACGCTGCAATTGTTTAGATAACCACTTACCTTAAAACTAAGGCGGACACAACAACCACCCCGCTAATAATTACAGGTCCAATTAACAGATTAGAATTCCTAGATTTCACTAAATTGGCTAGAGCTATGGCCATTAGTAGAATGTCGAAACAGGGTTTCGTGATCTGACCGTAGAGGTGCGACACGGTGCTAGCGACAGTTTCTATGTCATCTGCAAACGAAAGACCACAATTTATTAGAAAAAAGTTGATAAAAATTGCTGTTGCAAGCAAAAAAAGCGTAAGAATATGTAAACTAAAAATGGAAACGTTGAAAAACACCTGAACTTACCAGTAAGTCTTTGAGCACAATTATCTAGTCTACCGTCGAGCACTGTTACCCTATAGTAGCTCTGATTCTTGAAATAGAGCTTGTACGAGTGCTCAACCAGCCTCGTGCGGAAGCTCAATGCAATTCTACTCTCCAAATAACTGGAAAGTTGAAATAGATGAATTTAAATCCAATTCAAAGTAACGTACCTTAAAAAGATTAATTCATCCACAAGTATGGAGAAATAGCAAAAGCTCTTAAAGCAGATTAATCCATAAAAATGCAAAATTATATAGATTTTAACTGAAACCAAATTGATTTATATGAACAAAATGGTGAATGCCATTTATAGTACCTGATTGATTGGACAAAAGAATCTCTTTATATTCATGGGGGATGTTTAATTGAAAACGTCACCTAATTGGCAGGTGTCGCTAAAAGAAAAGCATGAAAGAACAAAAGTCCATTTACTTTGATTATGTCATCCTATTCTCTAAAAAATGTATAGCCTTCCAGATGACGTTTTCCAATGAGCACGAGGTCTTGGAGTCTTACCGTATCATGCTGTTTATGAAAGTGGCCGGGATGGCGACAGCGAACCACTTCATCAACTGTTTAATGAAGTTATTCGGGTCTTTTCTTACTATGAACTTGACGATCGCACCCTCCAGATTGGCCACGTAAATACTAAGAAAGGTCCTTAGAAAGAGGAACATCGTGTGCCCACCGAGGAGCGCTGTTTCCGTGCAGAATAAACTTGGTATCATTATTTGTACCTAAACAAACAAAATATATGTACCTACGTTTTAAAGAAAACACAGAGATGGATGGGCTTGATGTAAACAGATTCTCTTATTCTAGATGAACAAGATAGTTTGGTTTGGTTATTTTGCCTATATTTATATTTTTATAGGGAAGTTTTTTTGTCAAAAATGTTATGAGAATGACTCTGGTTTAAAACCGAAACGTCAAAATTAAACAGGCTGTCCCAGATCAAAGGTAAAATTTTAAAACCATAGATTCTACTAACCATATTAACAAAAAGGTTTTTTTTTTCTTTAAAAGGCTTTAGGATCTTTATATGGGGAGATTTATAGGGATTTATATGGGATTTATATCTTATTATATGGGGAGTGATTCTTGTGGTCCTTTGTTTTGGTAGGAAAAAAAATTTCTTTCCCAAACTACTATGTTTAAAACGTTTCGATGCTTTTTAGCATCTTTAGCGGTTGCTGCAACTATATTTTATTATGACTAAAATAGGTCCGTGAGACGACAGATGTTTGGGGAAAAAAAATAAACAAAGAACCACAACCCAAGAACCACTCCCCATATAATACAACCATGGTCCCAGAACGACGCACGTTGAAACGTTGCAAATATATATTTTTTCATTATAGGAATTTAAAAATGAAAAAAAATAATAAAAACAGCTATGCTATAACACAGATAGGGGGATAAGGGCCGGATCGGGCTCCTATTTATTAACCATTAAATATTTAAATCAAGTTGTTAGAGTAGTAAGCTCTACTTTTTACTTAGAAACTTTTATGTTATGGAATAGATGTTTTTTTTTATTAATTTTTAGTTGTTGTGACCAAAAAATATTGGTACCCCAAATTTCATATATGTTGAATGGTTCTTTCAGAATAAATTTATTTACATAAATTGGGCCTAATATTCAAAGAACCCTAGCGCGTGATAGATTCTGCGTAAAAAGAAAAAATACGTGTTTTTTTATTTTGTTAGCAGAAATTATGATTGACTGAGACGACCTGCAAATCTGGGACATAGTGCAAAACTCTTTAGACCCTGATAATTGTGTTAACTGTTCCAAATCAAACAGTCCTCGCTCAAACATTCACTTGGAAAAACTAAAGCGGTTAGTGCAACTTTCCTTACGTTTATTTTACTTTTTTAATCAATTACTCCAGAATCGAACCTAAAAATTCCGTGTTCGATTGTGTGTGACAAAATATTATAGAATGGGTAGACATAAAATGAAAAGTAGTGATTCTAAAGTCAAGAGCAGTTAATAACCGTCCAAATTACTGTATTTAAGTACCGATTATTGAACAACAAAAGTCGTTAAGTTAGTTATGGCTAATACGTATAAATAGCTAGCAGTATACAAGTAGATGGTAATTTTATTACTAAATTTTTTTCCTCTCAACCATTCACAGTCAACTTGATGACTCTCATTATTGAAGCAAAACGTTCGTTATTGACAAAGTTAGTTTAATATTGCTGTCTATTTAATAACAGTAATTTGTCATTTATATAACAAAAATGTAGTTAAAAGGTCTAAACAAGTTTTTTTTTAATACCGTGCTTGCTGCTATTTTCACCTACGAATTTTGGTTTAGAAAATGTCAGTTTTCCTATGGAGTGTTTGAATCATACTGTTAACAATGCGAAAAAGTCAGGGTTACAAAATGGACTTTTATTATTAGAAAAAAACATACAGAGTATTACAATAAAATAGGCCAGCTCCTTAACGACAGATTTTCTGATGATAAATAATGGAATAACTTTCATTTTGTAGTCCCGTGTTTGCTATCAAAGTTGTATCTTTTTAAACGGTTTTATTGAAGGAAAGGATTTCTCAAACGAGTTGTTTCATTTTTGGGAAACATATTCAGTCTAAAACCTCGCTTATTATTAAAAAAAAAGATTCATAAAATTAATTGACACTTAACGCAAATAAGAGGTTAATGTATTTTTTGCCCTCCTCAAGTTTTTCTGATTCTATGCCAATGGCTTCCAATCAGGTGTATTTAAAACACCATTCATTTAGCTCCATTAATGGTCTCTTAAAAAATGATAAGTTTAGGGTAAGTACTTCATTTTAATGAAAACTTTAAATGAATGCTCGGCTGCTTATAAAATAGCCGGTAAGAAGTACTGGAGATGTTTGATTGCGAACAATAAATAAAAAAATATAAAATTTAAATAAATGATTCCATATTTTGTAAATATTTTTCACTTTTAATTTATTTTTGCAATCCTTTATTGTTCACAAATTCTCCTAAGCCTTTTTTAAAATCAGGAAGTTTATCATAATATTTCAAGAGACTATGGAGCTAATGAAAATTGTTTTAACTAAGTGTTGATTGGAAACCATTGGCGTAGAACCAAAAATACTCGATGGGAAAATGGAGGGGGAGGGGGGGGGGGCAATATTCAATTTTTATTATAAGACTCTTTATACCCCGAAACTAGTATGCACATGGATTGATCGACAAATTGGTGACCACCTACTCTTTACAATTCGTTTTGGTTTCGATAACCTGCGAGGTACAGAGCAATATGGGCTGCTTCTCGAACTGAGAGCCATCTGTCATGCAGTATTAGTCTCCAATATGTCGACTAGCCAAAGATGTACTGATGAGGGGTAGACCCCGAAACTAGTATGCACATGGATTGATCCACAAATTGGTGACCACCTACTCTTTACACTTCGTTCTGGTTGCGATAACCTGCCAGGTACAGAGCAATATGGGCTGCTTCTCGAACTGAGAGCCATCTGTCATGCAGTATTAGATCTAATACAGGCCCTATCCACTCTTATTACCCAACTTAGTTTGCAATTTGCTTTTATTCCAACACGTAAGATGGCGCTCGGCCGGCGTTTGTTGGGTTGCGTCCCCATGAATTTCGTCCATTCCCGACGGCCAACTTCAAAATGGCTACCGAACTGTCAAAATTTGAAGTTTTGGAATTTGAAATTTTTGAAGTATTGTAGGTTTTAAGGCGATAAAGTTAAATAAAGGATATAAAAGTGATAAAAAGTGAGTTGGTGTTGTGCTGCGTTTAAAAATATTTAAGGTAAGCTATAAATTACTTATTACTGGGTTAATACGTTTTGCTCGTACGCGGACAGGATTGGTCATACATTGGGTACCTAATACGCTTTTTTCTAATAGAAAACAGGTGCCTTACGTAGTATACTAAATTAAATTTTTCCACAATCTCGTACGAATAAGTATACAGTATAAAGAACATAAATATAAAGTACCGCTATCATCACTAGCGCACAAAATCTTAATAATATTCCATATTTTATTAGGTAATCTTGTTGCGAGCGGCAGTTGTCACATAGTACATATATTGAGTATTGTTATATTAATATTTTTTATATTGTAAAAGTAAACCTTTTGTATAAATTACAAAGAGAAGCAACATAAGCTGATTGTATGATATTTCAAATTGTCGAAATGCCGTCTACGATTAGGTGTTGCGTTTCTACGTGTTGGGGAAGCCCTGAACCGAAACATCGATTTTCCAATCCACAAAAATATGGTCACAAAAATAAAGTCTTGTCGAAAGTGAGAGGATGTTCACAATGGAACGTCAAAAAGTATATAATAACTTTCCAGTATGTTCACTAAACACCAATTGCTGGGAATAAATTACTGATTTTTTGAAATATTATGTTTATAATAATTTTTTTTTTCTAATTTTGACATATAAAGTGGCACTTTTCAATACTGATGACAGTGACGTAACGTCCTACTTTTCGTAACTAGTTACGAAAAGTAAAATCTTTCGTAACTAGTGATGAAAAGTTCGTTTCATCACCAGTTGCAGGTTTTGTTTGTGGCACACCGTTGCTATAGTTTCACGGTATTAAGTAGATACAAAGTGGTTTAAAAGTAAATATTGAAGTTTAATAAACATAACTCTCTCTCTCTCTCTCTCTCTCTCTCTCTCTCTCTCTCTCTCTAAGTAGCTATTTGTAGTCAAAATTAGAAAATCTTGTATGAAACACGTAACGAAAAGCCTTTTTGTGTATCTCATTCAAATTGCGGGAACTCGCTGCGCTCGTCCCGCAAACATTCATTCGTTACACAAAATAGGACTTTTCGTAACTGGTTACATAAATAGCTATTCTAATTTTGACATATAAAGTGACACTTAGTTTTCGTAACTAGTTACGAAAAGTAAAATCATTCGTAACTGGTGATGAAAAGTTCGTTTCATCACCAGTTGCAGGTTTCGGTTGTTGCACACAAATATTGAAGTTTAATAATAATGACTCTTTCTCTAAGTAGGTATTTATAGTCAAAAATATTGTATGAAACGTGACGAACAGCCTTTTTTGTGTATCTCATTCAAATTGCGGGAACTCGCTGCGCTCGTCCCGCAAACATTCATTCGTTACTGAAAATCGGACTTTTCGTAACTGGTTACATAAATAGCTATTATTCACCATAGCCTTTAAAGCCCTCATAGGGCAAAATGTTGCAGACATAAACTTAGGTACCTGTGAAAAATATGTATTAATTTTATTGAAGATTGGTTTGTAATAGGTGATCTTTTAATGCATTTTCCTACCATATACTTCCTACCGTCTACTTCAATTTAATAAATATAATCCGTTTAAAGCCACCACTAACTGAATACTAACTGGCGCGAATTTATGAACAAATCTCAAGTCACTCGATATTTTGGTTTGTCAAGCAACTACTTACTAAACACCAACGAGCATATAATTCTTTTAGGTGATAATACATATAATTATTGAATGCTCTTTGCTAAACGCGTGCCGTAAGTAGGAACCTGGCAAACTAAGATATCTGATTTGAGATTTTCGTAAATTGGCACTTGAGAATATTGAACAATGGCGGCAAATATTTAAATTCAACGTATGAGTGAACTAACAAAATTATTAGGAATCCACTTAGGATTAGTTAAGCACGCCATCTCTCGACGTTAGCTTCAATCTTGAGCTTTTATTTCTTCCCGAGAGATGGCGCTGTAATGCGAACCAAATTTTTAACCCGCGAGTTGACGTTCTATTTTAGCTCTGTTTTATGATCTAATACGCTGGTGAATGTCGCCTGCTGCTGCTCTGTACAACATCTCACCGGCCTTCCATACATTTTTGGCTTTAAGCCGCGAACTTGCGGTCTAGAATTTGTCGACCAGCTAAAGCTGTACTGGTAGACCCCGAAACTAGTGTGACCACCTACTCTTTACACTTTGTTCTGGTTCCGATAACCAGCGAGGTACAAACCAATACCGGCTGCTTCTCGAATTGAGAGCCATCTGTCATGCAGTACTAGATCTAATACGCTGGTGGATGTCGCCTGTTCCTGCTCGGTACAACATCTCACCGGTCTTCAGTTTAAACTTTAGTTTTAAAGTGAACGAATGATTTTGTAAGATAAACAATGAGCAGGGTTTAAACCTGACTTGTAAAAGTGGCACTTAGACTTAATATGTGTCATAATATTATTATCGCACGTATTAACTGTGATTGATTTTAAAAATACTAACCAATTTAATAAACTGCAATATAAAAGCCAAATTGAAATTCGGTATGCTGTTCATCAGCCGGTTCCTCTTGGACATGGCAGATTTGGTTTTGGGGTCGCCGTGCGACTGCACCACCCCATTGGCCGGCTGCTTAACTCCATTTCTCCCGTTCACCACCCCGTTGGGCTTGACTAGATTATTGTTCAGTGACGTAGCTTCTTTGTTCGGCTTCGAAAGGTAACCCTCCAACAGGGGATACCCTATTTTGTAGGCGTAGGCGGCGAGAGCTGCCCCTATCACCGCGCTGGACAACAGAGACTGGTTTTTGGCAAAGGCCTTTTCGCCCTTCTCCAAGAATTTCGAGACCACAGTGGGCATCTTCTTTGGTAGTTATTTTCGTGATGTGACCAAGTGATGTAGGTATTTGATGATGCTCTCACATGGGGCCGACTTTCTTCCTCGTTTTGAAGAACCTCATGGCTGCTTTAAGTAACAATGTTTCATGATATTTCTGAAAGAAAAAAAATACTTTAAAGCACTGAGCAAAATTGCGGCAATCTAAGCGCACTCAACGTCTTTAAGACTGATTAATGGTTTTAGCAAGTTGTATCCGAACCAAGCATTCCAAGCCAACTGGAACTAAAAATAATCCCGAGCTGAATCATTTTTATCTGAGAACTATAAACCATATCTAAAGTTTGAGGTATTACTCAGCTTTTTTAGCACTAAATGATAATCCCGCAGCCTTATCAAACCATTTCAATATTTTTTTTGGTTTAGGTATTTACGAGGGTATTTATCTCTAGATATATGTACTGATTTACTGATTTTGGGTGAAGTGGGACAAACAATCTTTGTAACTTCACCCTTTGCAAATCAGAAATATTTTACTCTAAATCACCATAAATATCATCATACATGAAGATACCTAACCAGACCAGTAAAAGGACAATAAACAGTAATTTTTATACAACACTTAAACTTTGAACCTAATCTGTCCAGTACAAAAGTCCAAGTATGTAGTTGAATTACATGTTTTATCTTTTTGTTTCAATTAAAACAAGCAGCATTACATAAGTGTAGATTAGTTAAGCTTAGAGTGACGTTTATAATCTGATGGAATTACGACAAATGTATTCAGATTGGAATAGAGCTTTTAGCAGCAAAATTAGCACTAAAAGGCTACCCAAATGCTCAAGTAAACACAAAATCTATATCAGATGTTTACATTATTTGTCACCTTGTAAAATTGTTATTTATGACCGTAAACCGTAACAGCAATGTGTTCATAAGAAACTTTAGGTACCACATACATTTAATTTTTTCCTTGTAGTTAGCAGTACAAGGAAACATTAAATTACTTTAAATTTCTTTCCTCACACCTCTTATTAAAGTTTCTCTTAATGTTTAATAGGTTTTAAAATATTAATGGATGAATAAACTTCCTACCATTATGTCTAAACATCAGTTAGACGCCATTAGTTGATATTATCAAAAACCATCAAGTTTTGCTTAGAGATTTTCTGGCGATGACCATTAATATTGTAAAAGAAAATGTACATGATTCTCCATTGTTAATGCTAGTAATTGTTACTTTTTGCTAAAATGCCGACATTTCGACGTTTCTTTCACCTCTTTATTGACGCTTAGTACTACGCATGCAAATGTCTTTGTCAACCAACACAATTTGTTGTGTAAAAAAAATTATAAAATTTGTTAATGATGTACAATGTTGTAGACAACCTATGAAGTATGTACAACAACTATATATATATATAAAAAAACAAATAAAAATATAAAAGCATAATTACGAGTCTCTCTGCAATATAATACACGTTTATTAATTAAATTTACAACTTCGCACTTTGCTTTATGGTATATCTAATGGCGGAAACTTTGGTGCCAGTCTCACAATACTTAATACTTGATAATAAAAATACAGTATAAATGATACATTCAGTTTATCTTCCGGCTTCGATATTTAAACCGAGACTTTAACCTCTAACGTCTCCACGTAGAAATCTACCTACAATCTATGTCGGGCGTATTATTTATAATAATAAAAAAGCGATAAAACTGCTTACGTAAATAATGTCCGCACAGATGTTGTTACATAAAAATATACGCACTTAAGACGTGTAAATAAAGTCAGAAAAACTCAAAATCTTGAAAACTGAACTGAATTTCTTGCGACATATAAGTATGGTGTTGATATAAGAGTGCACCACCTTTGCTGTGCAGAAACATAACAGAATCGATGGTCCGAAGAACCACTACACTTTCCAACATTGAAATCTCACTCCGCTTAATAACGGCGTTTTGTAATCATGGTCGAGTGACCTTATTTCTGTTCAAAGACATTTTCAGCTTGATTTTACAAAACCCTTCTTAAACGCAAGACACATCATTAAGTATGAATTAATAAAATTAATAAGAATTAATTAGCTATTAATCCATTAGATATCGTAATTTTGGGACATATTTTATAATAACTTTAACGTAACTTTGCATCAGGCAAAACAAACTTAACCCACATTTTTAAAAACGAATTTTTATGCGGCCTTGTAACGATACAACTTTTAAATCTTACAGAAGTGATTCAGACCAGGTGTTACCCAACAAAGATTATGCAAAGTCATTAAAACTATTCTATGTTAACAACGATGATATTATTAAATCCAACGAAGAACAATTGTTAGACAAAAACCGCTTTTGCCTGGGCATTTGGGCCACTGAATCACGCAAATTATGTACTAAACCGTGTTAATCTGAATGCAAGAATGCACCTGCTAACTTACGACGCAACGAAGCAAAGAAAAAATAATATCTAATAATAATTAGTGTTTCACGTGTAGTATAGGTATATTCCCAATTATTAATGTGTCTGGTATTTCAACCTGTTGTATAGTGAAAAATGCCTCAAAAATGCAACTTGACCTAGGACGTGACGTAAACAAATACGAATTAGGCTAATTTGATTTTTGGATGAATTAAAACAGTTTAAAGGAAAGCTAAGTATTACCCATTCACTTATTTTTGTCATCTTTGAAACCTTAATTTTTTTTTAGACCAATGTCTTTTTAGCACGTGTTGCGAAGATACGATAAAAATATCAAAGTCAATTTTTCCAACCTTGACGACAATAATAAGTGAATGGCTTATAGTTATGAAAAGGAGAACAATGTTTTGTACTTGTCCCATGTTTATCTATCATTTCCATTACTTATCAAATAAAGTAAAAATTAAACATTCTATGGCATTTCAACCTCCAACCGTTTACTAAACTTTTTAATATAGCTTTGTGTCATTTTATGAACTTAATCTTTTACAATTTACTGTATTTTTAGCCCTGAAGAAGACCTCAATTAAAGGTCGAAACGTTGGCTATTTCTAAAAAGTGAAATAGCTTTATTGTCCTACACCTGCTATTCAAACATTCATACTAGTTATCAAAGGACGCTAGGCACAGATGATGTAAAAAATCTACCAATAATCAGTACCTATCTTTTAAAATAAGACGAATTTCTATCACTAGGTTAAAGATACGTCAAGTCTGATCAAAGCAACTTCTCAGAAATCAGCTGAAAATGAGTAATCAGGCAATAAACTACCTTTGTAAATAAGAAAGATACGATTTTCTTGAAAGGATTAAAGATAGGTCACGGCATCGTCTTAGTAGGAAAAATTTTTACTAATAATGAGTACCCACTTCAAAAGTCTATCTTTAAAAATAAAGAAATTAAGATTTTGCGAGACGGCTTAGAAATAAGTCAAATTTGACCAAGGTATCGTATCAGTTGTAAATCAGCTAAAAAAGAGCACTCAGTCAAAGCGTCTATCTTTAAAAATAAGAAACTTACAATTTTCTTGAACAGGATTAGAGATACATCACGGCATCGTCTTAGTAGAAAAAAATATAATGAGTACCCACTTCAAAACTCTATCTTTAAGAATAAGAGTTAAGATTTTCTCGAGCCGGGTTAGAAATAAGTCAAATATGACCAATGGTATCAGTTGTAAATTGGCAAAAAATGAGTACTCAGTTAAAAGTCTATCTTTATAAATAAGAAACTCGCATCTCTAATACTGATTAAGAAACGATTTGCTTAATCAGTATTAGAAATGCGTCCCGGCATCGTCTTAGTAAGAAAAAAATTACTAATAATGAGTATACACATTTCAAGGACTTATCTCTAAATAATAAGTTCTCATCAAGGCATTATCACACAAAAATTAACTAAAAATAAATAGGTACTCTGTGAAAGGGTTTATCCGAGGGTTTATTTTTATATATAGAATATACGCAATTTTTTCCCGAACAAGATTAGAGATATAAGACTGTGAAGGCTTTCACGGCCGGTCAAAATACTTAAAATAGTCAACACAATTATAAATAATAAAATACAAAATAATCAGTCAGGAAGCACGAGAGATCACCTCCCACTGCCTCATCGCCTTTGATAATATCTGCCGCAGCTGTAGACGAAACGTCAGGAAGAAATTCCATTGGACCACGGCTTCACAGCACGGAAAACACTTTAAATTGTAGATTAGAGATAGGTCAAGATTGACAATGGCATCGTCCTAGTTGGAAAAAATCGAAAGATCTATCTTTACAAATAAGAAACTTCAGATTTTCTTGAACATGTCTTGAACGAGAGAAACGTTAAATCTCAAAAAGGCATCACCTTAGTAGAAAAAAATGACAATTCACTTAGTCAAATGGTCTATATTTGTATAAATAAGACACATACGATTTTCTCGAAGCGAATTGGAGATACGTCAAATCTGACCAAAGAATGATGATGCCTTGAGAGATGAGTCAAACCTGATTACAATATCGTTTTATTGAAGATGAGCCAGAATAGAAATACTTCAAATCTGATCAAGGAACATGCCTTGAGAAATGGGTCAAACCTAATAAAAACATCGTCTTATTTGGATAAAAATCACCTGGAGGAGTTATGAGCCAGAACAGAGATACGTCAAATCTGATCAAGGAAGGATGATGCCTTAAGAGTTGGGTCAAACCTGATAACAACATCGTCTTATTTGGAAAAATTCACCTGGAAAAGTCGGAATAGAGATACGTCAAATCTGACCAAGGAATGATGATGCCTTGAGAGATGGGCCAAACCTGTTAACAACATCGTCTTATTGGAGATGAGCCAGAATAGAGATACGTCAAATCTGATCAAGGAAGGAACATGCCTCGAGAGATGGGTCAAACCTGATAACAATATCGTCTTATTTGCAAAAAAAATCACCTGGAAAAGCCGGAATAGAGATACGTGAAATCTGACCAAAAAATAGTGATGCCTTGAGAGATGGGTCAAACCTGATAACAACATCGTCTTATTGAAGATGGGCCAGAATAGAGATACGTCAAATTTGATCAAGAAAAGAACATGCTTTGAGAGATGGGTCAAACCTGATAACAATATCGTCTTACTTGCAAAAAAATTACCTGGAGGAGCTGGAATGAAGATACGTCAAATCTGACCAAGGAATGATTATGCCTTGAGAGATGGGTCAAACTTGATAACAACATCGTCTTATTGAAGATGAGCAGAATAGAGATACGTCAAATCTGATCAAGAAATAATGATGCCGTCAGAGATGGGTCAAACCTGTTAACAATATCGTCTTATTGAAGATGGGCCAGAATAGAGATATGTCAAATCTGATCAAGGAAGGATGATGCCTTGAGAGATGGGTCAACCCTGATAACAACATCGTCTTATTGAAGATAAGCCAGAACAGAGATACGTTAAATCTGATCAAGAAATAATGATGCAGTCAGAGATGGGTCAAACCTGTTAACAATATCGTCTTATTGAAGATGGGCCAGAATAGAGATATGTCAAATCTGATCAAGGAAGGATGACGCCTTGAGAGATGGGTCAACCCTGATAACAACATCGTCTTATTGAAGATAAGCCAGAACAGAGATACGTCAAATTTGACCAAAGAACGATGATGCCTTGAGAGATGGATCAAACCTGATAAAAAAACCTGATTATTTGGAAAAAAATCAACTGGAGGAGCTGGAATAAAGATACTTCAAATCTAACCAAGGAATGAGGATGCCTTGAGAGATAGGTCAAACTTCTTGACAACATCGTCTTATTGAAGATGGGCCAGAATAAAGATACGTTAAATCTGATCAAGAAATAATGATCCGTCAGAGATGGGTCAAACCTGTTAACAATATCGTCTTATTGAAGATGGGCCATAATAGAGATATGTCTGATAACAACATCGTCTTATTGAAGATAAGCCAGAACAGAGATACGTCAAATTTGACCAAAGAACGATGATGCCTTGAGAGATGGATCAAACCTGATAACAAACCTGATTATTTGGAAAAAAATCAACTGGAGGAGCTGGAATAAAGATACTTCAAATCTGACCAAGGAATGAGGATGCCTTGAGAGATAGGTCAAACTTCTTGACAACATCGTCTTATTGAAGATGGGCCAGAATAAAGATACGTTAAATCTGATCAAGAAATAATGATGCCGTCAGAGATGGGTCAAACCTGTTAACAATATCGTCTTATTGAAGATGGGCCATAATAGAGATATGTCAAATTTGACCAAGGAACGATGATGCTTTGAGAGATGGGTCAAACCTGATAACAATCTCGTCTTATTTGAAAAAAAATCACCCGGAGGAGTTGGAATAAAGTAACGTCAAATCTGACCAAGAAATGATGATGCCTTGAGAGATGGATTAAACCTGTTAACAACATCGTCTCATTGAAGATGAGCCAGAATAGAGATACGTCAAATCTGGCCAAGGAATGATGATGCCTTGAGAGATGGGTCAAACCTAATAACAACATCGTCTTATTTGGATAAAAATCACCTGGAGGAGCTGGAATAAAGATACGTCAAATCTGACCAAGGAATGACGGTGCCTTGAGATATGGGTCAAATCTGTTAACAATATCGTCCTATTTGGAAAAAATTACCTAGAAAATCCGGAATAGAGATACGTCAAATCTGACCAAAGAAAGGATGATGCCTTGAGAGATGGGTCAAACCTGCTAACAACATCGTCTTATTGAAGATGAGCCAGAATAGAGATACTTCAAATCTGATCAAGGAACATGCCTTGAGAGATAGGTCAAATCTGTTAACCACATCATCTTATTGAAGATGGGCCAGAATAGAGATACTTCAAATCTGATCAAGGAAGATGCCTTGAGAAATGGGTCAAACCTAATAAAAACATCGTCTTATTTGGAAAAAAAAATCACCTGGAGGAGCTGGAATATCATCTGAGTAGGAAAAAATTGGCAGATAATAAGCACCCCCAACCAATCAAAGGGTATATCTACAAAAACAGAAAAATTACAATTATGTAATTTAAAATCTCATAAGTTTCTCGTTATCCCACTAAAAATATTGATAAAACGTAAAAATCTGCTTATGTAGAGTCGCAATTTTATAAAGAGCATGGAGGTATTTTGGGGACAAAAAATAATTATAACCATGTCCAATAGCTGTGCTTTGATGAAGATTGAAGACCAAAATATATGGCCGAAACGTCGGCGATTTGATAACAGACTGAAGTGGTTATTTCGTTCCCATCCCACGAATCCGCACTACCTTCATTGACACTGAGACACTAGATACTTAGAGGTAATTTTTACTACATTACATTCTACTGCACCAGGAGAAGCATATCAAAATCGATCTTATTATCGGAGAACGTATAAGTCTATAAGTGAATACTTATTACTGTCGTCAAGTAGGAGGAGTAGGAGGTCGCCAAATAGGAAATTTGACATTGTTGTGTGCTAAAAGGAATAAAGGTTTCAAAGGTAACTAGATGACAAAAATAAGTGAATGGATAATATTCACCTGACTGCAAAATATATAAAAAAAACGGATGCGGATTATTAATATTCCATTGTCGATTTAACGACCTTTTCTTCGTTGACCACTTACGGATTCCACTCGCATCGCCACCACCGAGAAACGTGAATGACGCACATGAGGTCAAGACCGAAATATTTAGCAACTACTAGATAAGTAATGGTGATTACTAGCGTCACGATACTCGGATATGCACGGTTCTTGGTTTTTATGCAACCTCGGAAGTGTGATTACCAATTCCTGCAGGTCAAGAAGAGGCTGTCATAACGACATGGGTGCGTGTGTGTCTAGCGTCGCATACTGGCAATTAAAAACGAATAAAAGGTCGATTCATTAATTTAGATAAAGAGGAAATTAATTATTGGTTTAAAAAAAAACGTAAATGAAGACAGCATTCATGTGTATGAAGTCATCCTGAAAAGATTGATATCCTTTCCCTAACAGCGACAATGTTTTTCAAATAATGTTTACTGTTATGTTTAAAAAGTGACGCATTTTATTGGAAAATAAATTATTTAGAACAAGAATATTCATTATAGTTACTTATCCTGAAAGACTATTAGATAAGTTGTTTCTGAAAATATTACCATAAATGTAATCACTTATTATAGACTTCAAAATAAGAAACAAACTTTATATAAACGTAGGTATAACGAAAATCGCGTGTTTACCATGTACAGGGTATGAAAGGTTAGCTTTTTATAATGGTTTCTGATTAATACGTGTTACCTGATTCCAATATGCATATCTAAAAATTGAAAATATAATAACTCTTCTAATCCAACAGGTTTTCAGATTTTAAGTTTCCAGTTCTATAAATAAAGAGGTTTTTTTTTATTTCTAGGTGTCAAATATGCGATCCCATTTTTTTGTTGGAGCTTTTTAACTGAGCGATGCAAAACTGAAATTTTTGATCATGAGTTTGAGATATTTTATAATAAAAGTGGAAACATTTAAGGATGCCCAATAACTGATTACAACATGCAAAGTTTAAAGAAATATGAAACAATAAAATTTAAAAAAAGTAGTACCTAAAACGCAAAGAAATGCACAATTAAGATGATTGGATGCAACAAAAGATTAAATTAAAAGTTGATGGCTTAGAATGCAAAATCTCGGGGATAATAATTATCGAATTGTAACAAAAAATATTAAAACTCTTTAAACTTCTTAAAAAAAAATCTTGGTTCAAGTACTAAATTTTAAGCACTTTTAAGATAAGATTTTGCAGGATAATGCATGCAAATTGTAATGTTGTGCTATCAACCATCAAAATTCAACTCAAAAGGTAGGTATTGTTTAGGCAATTTAGGCATTGAAATGCTAAAATAATCAGTCAAATTTAATTCAAATAATCATAATGTCTGGGAAGCCGAATAGAAGCCAAATGGTCCTAATAGTAGAGGCAGCTTGTTCACGCTTTGTTTACAGCTGTACAAATGGTCATACAGGGTGATTCACAATACAATGGACCTAGTACAGGTACGTGTAGAAGATACCAAAACAAGTGGCTTTTTCACACCTTTTATTTCACTACACCCTTTCTTTCTTATTCTTTTCAATTTTTCAAGAAACTACCTCTTCAACGTTCCTAAGAAAACTCCTATTGTGATGGGAGTCAAAGAGAAACACAAGAAAGCAATTTTTTTTATTCCTTCTACATGCTCCTGATCTATGTCCATTGAGTTAATCACCCTGTATAAAAGCAATGAACGAAGAATGTAAGACTAGGCATTACTATTCACTTTTTTATAATTAATGTTGCAACCCATTGTCTTACCTATTATTGCAAATTCAATTATGAATCTTCACCAAATAGGTAGACAAAGAAATCTTGAAGAAACCACACACACAAAATAATGACTAATATTCCCGCACTGCCGCCTTCAGTCCAGTTACTCGACCAACTAACTATTGAGTTGAATCTACCAAATAATGAAGGAAAATTCCTCTTTTTCGATAACACTTCGGAAAAAAGGCTAAAAATACTTTGTGCGATAGGGAACGAATCTTGGCTGGGTTGGCACTAACAACTGCTGCTTAATTAATGTTGATTTAAATAAGTACACGCAATTACAGGCAAGTTAGTGTCCACATAATGAAATAATTATTGTAATGAGCGTAAATTTTAAAGTCTAGAAAATAATCACACGATCGATGCAATTCGCTAAGTACCGCACGGTTCGGTACTGCCACAGGTCGTATCAGCGACTGGGCGCGAGATGCTGGTGCGTGGTTCAAGTAAAAAGTTGCGACAATCAGCTTTTCGCCTTCTCTTTGCAGGATTTAATTGGATTGGTCGGATAAAAGCTATGACGAGTTTATCTAGTCAACGAGTGATAGTAACATGAAAATGAAACAGGACAGAAATATCGATCATTTATGTTCAGAGCGTTCCTATACTACCTATTTTGAAGTGTTCCCTTGCGCAAAATAATAGGTAACTTGTGCTTTACCAACCGCGGTTAGTAATCATACATTTTAAACTTACCAGTTCTCAGTATAACAAAAAAAATTACATAATTGGGCTTCCTATCTGTGGGCAATTTTATCACTTTTAAGTAATATTTTCTTATGATTTACAAAAACTAAAAACGAAAACTTAGGAGAGAGCCTTGCTCGAAAACATCAGGCCATTTCAAAGTCATGCTAAAAGTAAACCGTTCCAAATTAATTATAAAAAGTCAAAAAAAGTCCCTAATTCATTAAAAGGGTCGTTTGTGTCTTTCAACTAAAGATTGATTATCAAACTGGATTTCTAATACACCCTGTAATAATACACCCGATTTTTTTATGGACAACCGCAGTTGAAATAATATGTGAACAGAATATATACTCCGGGCCGCTGCTTAATCAACAAAAAAATGAACCGAATATATGTATAACTAGTTCATGTTTTATTTGTGATATTGACAGGTTTTCTCGCCAGAGGTTGGGTGTTTACGGCGTGATTGTACAAGTCACCCTCAAAGTCGGGTTCAGCTAAACTCGACTGGTACTTGAACTCGCCCATAAGAGAAGCATTGCTCGCACCAAATGTCACAAATGAAATTAGTTTGACAGCAATGCGATTCTTATGGGCGGCTTCAAGTACCAGTCGAGTTTAGCTGAACCCGACTTAGAGGATGACTTGTACAATTTGGCCTAAATGAGAATTATGCACATTTCTAAATCACTACGAATATTCAGTATGCATATTTCTGAATCACTATGAACTACGAAAAGAGTCGTTTGTGTCTTTTAATCAAAGTTTTATCATCAAATTGGACTTGTATTTCACCTTGTATAATACAGGATTTTTTATGGCCGTGTGCATTTCCAATAATAGGGGCTGTTCATTTGAAAACGTCTAGTTGGCTGTAAAATGTCGAAAGAACAAAAGTCAATTTACTTTGATCATTTTTCCCTATCAACTATTCATAGCCTTCTAAATGACTTTTTGTAATGAACACGGGGTACGTGAACAAAATACCCACTGCGGGCCACTGCTTGACTAAATTGTGTTTAAATGGGGGGACGTCATTCAGTATGCACATTTCTAAATATCACTATAAAAAGAGTCGCTTGTGTCTTAATCAAAGTTTTATCGTCAAACTGGACTTGCATTACGCCCTGTTTAATACAGGATTTTTTATGGGCGACTGCATTTCAAATAGTAGGGGCTGTTCATTTGAAAACGCCATCTAGTCGGTTGTAAAATGTCAAAAGAAAAGAATGAAAGAACAAAAGTCAATTTACTTTGGTAATTTTTCCCTATCAACTATTCAGAGCCTTCTAGATGACGTTTTGTAATGAATACGGGGTATGTGAACAAAACACCCACTCCGGCCCACTGCTTGACTAAATTGTGTTTAAATGGCGGGGGGGCGTCATTCAGTATGCACATTTCTAAATATCACTATAAAGAGTCGCTTGTGTCTTTATCAAAGTTTTATCGTCAAACTGGACTTGTATTACACCCTGTATAATACACGATTTTTTATGGCCGACTACATTTCAAATAATAGGGGCTGTTCATCTGAAAACGCCATCTAGTCGGCTGTAAAATGTCGAAAGAAAAGGATGAAAGAACAAAAGTCAATTTACTTTGATCGTCTTTCCCTATCAACTATTCATAGCCTTCTAGATGACGTTTTGTAATGAACACGGGGTATGTGACCAAAATACTCACTCCGGCCGACTGCTTGACTAAATTGTGTTTAAATGAATGATGGGGGGGGGACGTCATTCAGTATGCACATTTCTAAATATCACTAAAAAGAGAGTCGCTTGTGTTTTAATCAAATAAGTTTTATCGTAAAAATGGACTTGTATTGAACCCTGTATAATACACGAGTTGAGGAAGAAGATGTCGGACATGGAGGACTCCAACGGGCGGCAGGCATCCGCCCTGGCAAATCTGCAGTTTGTTTTAGAGCAGTTTCAAAAAGGTAGAACAGTAGTTCTAAATCTAAACCTAAGTTAAGAGGCGGTGGGGCGACGCGCAAGTCTTTCTTTTTTATTTTACTTTTTGAGCCAATCGGCACACTCCTAAGAACACAGCAGGTCCTTCAAATACGCTTTCATCATCTTTCAGTTCCGAATAAGAAAATGCAGAATGGGAATACTCTTAGAGCGTCCCAGAGCCGCCCCCCGAAAACGTCACAAATAATGAAGATGTTTGTCTTTCATTTGGGTAAAAGCGTAAAAGTCAATTTGAAAAAAATGTGACTTTTCGGGTGGTCGCTCTAGAGCGCTCTGAGAGTAGTTCTGCCCTTCAATTCTGATTGAGAAAATACAGAATGGAAATACTCTCGAAGCCGCCATTCGAAAACACCATAAATGACGACGATGTTTTTGTCCTTCACTTGAGCCATTTTCGTTTCACAGCGGTTCTAGTTCTGGATGACAGGCCATCTGATTTTCAACTAAGCTGATTGGTTAAAAATCACCTGGTCTGTCATTTTTGTGTCAACAAGAAACAGAACCGGTGCGAAACGAAAATTACTTTGAGCAAAAGTCGAATTGAAATATTGTTACAAATAGCGTTTTCCGGTGGTGGCTCTAGAGCGCTTTGAGAGTGGTTCCATCCTTCAATTCTGACAGAAAATACAAGATAGGAATACTCTCAAAGCGTCCCAGGGCCTCCACCCAAAAACGACAATTTTGTCTTTCACTGAGGTAAAAGTCTACTTATAAACAACTTACTAATAGCGCTTTCGGGTGGTTACTCTAGAGCGCTTTGAGAGTAGTTCTATCCTTTAATTCTACTTGAGAAAATACATGATGGGAATACTCTGACAGTAGTTCTATCCTTCAATTCTGATTAGAAAAGCAAAGGACGAGAATACTCTCAGATCGTCCCAGAACCGCCACCTGAAAATGCCATAGATGACGACGATGTTTGTACTTCACTTGAGTAAAAGTAAACTTGAAAAGATGGTTACTACTAGCGTTTTCGGGTGGATGCTCTAAAGCGTTCTAAGAGTAGTTATATTCTTCAACTCTGATTAAGAAAATAAAGGGAGGGAATGTTCTCAGAGCGTCACAAAACGCCATACGAAAACGCCATAAATGGCGACGATGTTTTACTAAAATTTTATAAAGAGCGTTTTCGGGTGGCCGCTCTGAGAGTAGTTCTATCCTTCAGTTCTGAGTAAGAAAATACGGGATGGGAATACTCTAATGGTACGCCATGTGCGGATATGGCGTATACTGCGGATCCACAGTGTTGGCGCAATGCACACTGCATTCCATCTTTTTTGATATATGCATCGTTCTTCGCGGACCTCTAAAATCATATGGCAAATGTCGAAGATATCGACAAAGTAACTGTCGTTTTTTCCACTATTTATCCAACAACTTATATCACTTTAATAAGAATGCAGAAATTTTAGAAGAAACATTTAGCAAGAAACTTCAATTTCAACCAATCAGACCACAGCACGCCATATCCGCACATGTATACGTATCATAAGAGCGTCCCAGAACCCCCACGTAAACGCCATAATTGACGACGATGTTTGTCCTTCGCTTAAGTTAAAATCAACTAGGGATGTGATTTCACCGGGTGCATTTGTTTACACCGATATTTGGAGAATATGCACCCTTATTGCACCCGGTGCATTCAATTCGCAGCGTTGCCTTTTCAACTTTGTTAGTTAAGTTACCACGTTGCCATATTCTTATGTAATATGTCATATTATGTATTTTTTCATTTTCTACATTAACTACAATCTACAAGTCACATGCATGCGTATTTTTAATTTTTATTATATATTTTACCGCTCAGGAACTGAAATAAACTTTTAACCACCTGATTTTATAAAAAAAAACTCTCTTTTTGAAAGAATATCATAAGAAAAAAAAGGATATAATATTGCTTTAATTGCTGAGTTTTCTTTCTATCTTGAGTATGTTATTAGAGCTAAGAGTTAAACAAAATTTAACGAACATATTCATAACAAAAATTACTTAAATTGTTTGGACTTTGGATCAAATACCTTTATTTGCACGAGAACGGAGAAATACAGTAGTACTTTAAAGTTTACACCGAGTAGGAACAACAAATAACGGTTCTGCTTTTGCAGGATGCAGGATGCTGTAATAGGGAATAATTTATTAACACACATTTATTTATGTAATTCGTATATTATTTAGTACTTGTTTATAAAAAAAATATATTTTGTTTTATGAAATATGAAGTTGACAGATGACATTTGACAGATCGAGATTCATTTGACGATTCTGACATATTCGGAATGCACCGGGTGCAAACACAATATGCACCGTTCATAAACACCGCACCCGGTACAATCATATGCACCGGGTACAATGAAGATCACAACCCTAAAATCAACTTGAAAGGAATTTTACTAAGAACGTTTTCGGATGGTTGCTTCAGAGCGCTCTGAGAGTAGTTCTATCCTTTAATTCTACTTGAGAAAATACATGATGGGAATACTCTGACAGTATCATTTAATTCTGATTAAAAAAGCAAAGGACGGGAATACTCTCAGATCGTCCTAGAACTGAGACCTGAAAACGCCATAGATGTTTTTACTTCACTTGAATGAAAGTCAACTTGAAAAGATGGTTACTAATAGCGTTTTCTGGTGGTTGCTCTAAAGCGTTCTGAGAGTAGTTCTATTCTTCAATTCTGTTTAAGAAAATAACGTGAGGGAATACTGTCTGAGCGTCCCAGAACGCCATCCAAAAACGCCATAAATGGCGACGATGTTTGTCCTTTACTTGCATAAAAGTCCACTTGACCAGAATTTTACTAAGAGCGTTTTCGGGTGGCCGCTCTGAGAGTAGTTCTATCCTTCAGTTCTGAGTGAGAAAATACGGGATGGGAATACTCTAATAGCGTCCCAGAACCGCCACGGGTAAACGTCATAAGTCACGACGATGTTTGTTCTTCACTTGAGTTAAAATCAATTTGAAAGGAATTTTACTAAGAGCGTTTTCGGATGGTCGCTCTAGAGCGCTCTGCGAATAGTTTTATTCTTCAATTCTGATTGAGAACTCTCACCCACTGACGAATAGAAAATGAACAGAATATATTCTACTTCAATTTTTTACTTGTGACATTGACAGGTTTTCTCGCTAACGATTCGTTGTTTAAATGGATGGATGTCATTCAGTATGTACATTTCTAAATGTCTCTGTGAAGCGTTTTTGTGTATTTTTATCAAAGTTTGATTATTAAACTGTATTTGTATCACACCGTGTATTTCACAGGATTTTGTTATGACCGACTGAAGTTCAAATATTACGTAAACAAAATATACACTCTGGCTTGATTAACAAAAAATGAACAGAATATATACGGTAGCGGTTTAAATGGGGGGACGTCAATCAGAGGCAGGGTTTCCCATGCAAATTCTCTTGGCCAGTCATTATCCGTATGAAAAGTTATATTTAGAGCAAGAAGCTAAATACGAAAGTTGCAGTATATGGTTTACCATACTACACAGCTTTTACCATACATTTTTAAAATGCAGAGATATATTACATGTGACACCTGGCTTTAACTGTTGAGAGACATTGGTATAAGCCTACAACTTATTGTTAGCCTTTGCGGCGGGACGTGAATTTCTATTGGTGACAGAGACGTTCTCCCTGATAACCGTTCTGACAAGCCGTGTCAAGGTTTATTAAACTGCAGTGCTTCTAGGCTTGTTCTACAGAGTGCACGAAAACCTTAAGCTAACGAGGAAAATCCATTAATACGCTCGAAATGTTGTTGATAAATTTCCGTGGCTGCTCTGACGTAGATTGATAATGAAAAAAAAATCCAAAGGCCATACAAATGGCTGAGAAGTACCAATAAAAAATTGAAAATAATAATAAAAGACTGCAACATTAAATGAGCTTAAGGTCCAACACCTTACCAACACGACTAACCAAAACGATAATTGTCATCGAAACTTTTTTGCCACATTTCGCCTTATTTCCATAATGTTTGCCCCGAATTTTTACGGTTTTCAATTCTCACTTTAAAAATAATAAAATATGACAAATGGTTTAACATGGATGCAGACCGTTGGCCAGTTTTCCATTTCCACAAAATTATATTCCTGCTAAATTTCACTGACCAAGGGGGTCTAAGAAGGTTAAATAAGTGTAAGCCTGCGACTCAGTATTATCCTTTGAAGCGTGAAGTGAATTTCTATTGGCTACGCACTCGGTAACCTTGGCAACCGAGCTGTCAACCTCAGTCAAGGTTTATTAACCCGACATGTTTGTAAGGTTGTCTTTTAAAATTATTCAGCCAACTTTCTCAACTAATCTTGTTGAGAGTACTGTGGTTGCTCCGACCTAGATCAACATGACAGGGAGAAGCAATTATTTCAAACCATAAATTTTTATTACTTCCACACTTTAGTTGGCCAAGAAAATCGGACAGTTTCAGCTTTTTTTTTGTTATTTACTATTACTTACACTACACATACACAAGGTAAAAAATAACATGTTTTATCTTATGTTACAAAACGTAATTTTTACCTTTTTTACCAGTTTCTATCCGTAGAAATGTAGAGCTCTACGCATACAGGAAGTAGGAGGAATCAGGATTTGTAGGAAGTTATTTTATTTCAAAAATTTTCCATATTAAGGTCAGAATCAAGGGCAAGATTCATTTTGTTTTAATACTTCCTAAATTGAAAACTATTTATATATCCAGTAAAGCGGTTTCGACAAATAAGAAATTAAAGTCAAAGAAAATACTTGCGTAACTCAACTTATATGGTAGAAAAAAAGGATTCTTCGGGTTTTCTTTTGAATCTCCCTTTTATGGTCAGATAACCGTCTTGAAAACTTGTTCGGTGTTGGGTAGACGTGCAAAATTCCTCGTAGCCGTAGTAAATAATATAGGACAGAATAGCAAAATGCAAAACAGTATATTATGCAACAAGCATGTAATGCAACCCATCATTCCCGAAGGAGCCCGACAAACTGAATTTGAATGAAATTAACCCCCAAAACGTTTTTTTCAATGGCAAAAAACTCGACGAGCCCTCGAGTTTAGTGAGGGAATGACAGCTATTATATGCAAGTTGAATACTATAGGGGGTGTTGATTTAAAAACGTCATCTAGTTGGCTGTGAAATGTCAAAAGAAAAGTAGGAGTCATCCTTTCTGTTAATAATGCATAACCTCCTAAATAATGACGTTTTCTAATAAATACCCCCGTACTTTGGCCATGGCCTATTTGACAATGTTTTACATACTAATAGATAATATAATGTGGTCAAAAAGTTTGATTATTAAAGTCAGAATGACCTTAAAACGATCCATTAAGGCCGCCATCCTCAGCCGTCCATTAAAGACGAAGATCACACTAGTTTGAACCTTGATGAGTTCTGTTTGTAATTTTCAACATGGCTCTGTCTGCAAGCAATTGAAGAAGTGTATGAAAAAACAAAAGATGTAGAATGAATAATATCATTCATGCTGCATCACTTGTTTCAGTTCAAAGACCACAGAGAGGGCAAATGAACTCTTCAATCTGAGAAGGAACCAACTGAGAAGGGACGTTAATCCAGAAGAAAAGAAAACACCAGATAACAAAACAATTTCCAGAATGCAGGATGTGTGGTGGAGAAGAAGAAACGCGTCTCCATCTGATACGCAAATACGAGGCTATCCAAGGAGTTAGGCACCGCAACTAATAACATTAACATTGTTAAAAAATTATAGGCAAAGAGAGGGCAAACTATCAAATTTTGATGGCCTATCACTAGGAAAAAACAAATGAGACCCTTCTAAACATAACATAATTTTTGTTCATTTATTAGTTATAAAGGTGCAATAGACAATACTGGCGATTATAATAGGCTTGGTTTCCCACTAACCTTAAAGAAGAGAATTTTTGCAATAAACATCAATCATTCTCAACACCAATAACAGCTTATATATCTCACAGCTATTTATTTATTACCGCCTCGATAGTACATACTTGACGGGAACTTGCCTCTTTCACCATGGTAAGTACCGTTGTCTTCTTGTTTTTACTTTGACTAGCGACAGACGCAACCTACTTAATGACAATAATTGCCATAAGATTGGTATTTGGCATCATATTATTACCGGATGCATTTAAATGAAACCCAGTTAAATATCTGTCTGTAACTGTAATTGGACATCGGGTGGACAAAATGGCAAAAAACGCGTTGAAAAATCTATGATGACCCCGTCAATCATCAAACAAATTAAAAATCTGCAAGACCACCTTCATTTCCTGGTTTCTACATCACTATTGCCAGTGTAAAGTAACACAATATTACGTTTAACATAAAACCCGCTATCCTCATTAACATTTTCTTAGCCCTTACATGGCAGACAAGGACATGTTTTCCGAAATAGCCAACTGACGTCATCAGCACAACAGGTTCCCAGCGTCTTTAATATAATTAACTCAATATACATGGTAAACCTAAAAGAAAATGTTACTTAAACGAAAAATCCGAGATGCATTAACATTCCTTAAGTCGGTAGATTGTTGACCCAACAGAACTTTCAATTTCTTTCTGTGAGGTAGGCAGTTACCACTATTACCAAACAGGTATATGGTACCTAATTGAAACAATCTTGCCAATTATTAGAATAATGGTTTTGCACAAATGGGTTTTATAAAATGCACTAATTGAAGTAGAAAAGGGAGAATAATGTACAAATATTCCATATTTCATGAAGCTTGAAGACTAGCGTGGCGGTGATTATTTCACATATAACTCATTCACTTATTATTGACACCAAGTAGGAGTGCGTAATCTAACTAAAATTTTTATCATATCTTCTCAACATGTGTTAAAAGGAGATAGGTATAAAAGAAAATAGTTGAAAATAAAAGTTGTATGAATTTGAAAAGATATTGAGATGACCTTTGGGTGCAAGATGGAGCATATCCCCATCGAGGAGGCTACATGTCAGTTACAGATGTACCCTACAGTACGGAAGCTATGCAGGCATTTGTTGAGACTGCTCAACAAGCTGGATACCCTCATGTGGTTCATAATGAGCAAAGTCAAAAAAGACTAAGTGTTTTGAACCTTATGGACAATTTTCCATTTTTCAAAGGTGTCATATGTCCTATATATTAGAAATATTAGAAACGGACTTCGACGTAGCGTCGAAAAAGCCTATCTGGGACCAATCAGAAACAGAAAGAACCTGAAAGTCTTGATTAACTCTCGGGCTACCAGGATTTTCATTGACGAAAACAAGAAAACAGCCACTGGAGTTGACAGTAGCCACTGGAGTGGATGTGAAGTATGAAACTAAAAAAAGTCTTTAAAATTGCTTGGAATTTGTTTATTGTAGAAATCGAAAATACTACATCTCGAAAGTACTAAATCACCCAAAACTTTTTCTACAGATCTAAACTACTTCATAAATAAGCCAATAATTGCAACATCTATGCCCTATTACAATGCTACAAATATTCTGGAGCTAATTACAAATGGTAGAAGACCCTTGACCCTTCTTGGCAGAGTCGAAGCCCTAATGTCATGAAAACAAACGCTTCAAAGTAACAATGAAATAAAGTCGTTACATTGCACTTCAGCTGATCAAATTTTCAGAAGCAAAGGGAATTATCCTGACATGGAAGTCATTTTCGTGGGCAGTAATCTAGCTGCTGATAAAGGAGTGGCCTTTAAAGACACCATGAGCATAAACCAAGAACTTTACACCTATTGGAAACCCATCGAAGTAGAACCATTTTTCTAGGTATCTATCCACAGAGCGTTGTTTTGCTAATTTTAAAGTGACTTACTGCCCATAGGTCTTTCTAATGTTGGTTCACCCAAAGAGCTTTGGGTACCTAAAGCTGAAATCTAAGAACCCGTTTCATTGGCCACAATTCTATCCTCCGTACTTCACAGATGAAAATAACGAGGATATTAAGACGTTTATAGCTACAATACGTGACATCAACAGAGTGATCACAATGCCCGCTTTGGGAAAGTATATGGGGCACGACTATATGACCAACCAATTACTGGTATCCATTTGATGTTATAATTCTGAAGAGGTGCTAAAACACGATTATTAAAAAAACACTTTTTTGAATCGCAAATCAAGTAACTTCTAATTATCTCTAATAGAATAATTATTTAAAATTACTTTTGGCTCTCCACGTGGGGCGAGACGTGGGGGCCCTAATTAAAAGGCTAAAAAAACCCACTCTATAGATGTTAATTAGTGGAACCAATGTTTGAACTTCATTGAGAGGGTAAAAACATTTCAATTCAATGCTTTTTATCAAAAAGCCATTGTTAGAGCTACGCCTACATAATAATGATAGTGTTTGCTCCCTAAAAATTATTTTAAGCTGCAGCAGGTACCATTGGCAGTGAAAGCTGAATGTGTTTTTCGCTTATCTTGTTACGCGGTTACGTAAGAACTTTCTTCTGCTACTATTGCTTCATGGTTACTTAATGGCTTTTAAAGAGCAAAGATCATCTTACAGCATCCTGGCATTAGTCATAAAGCATGTATGCTTTGAGCTTTCCAAAAGACAATGATTTTTGTTCGCAGTTATAGAGAGTTCATAGACATTGTGCACCTTGAATATTATGTTATTACAGAGTAAAGTAAATTTCTCTAAAGCAAGTACTTTTTGAGGAAGCTAACACCAACAAAAATATCAATTTAGTCTAATAGGTACCAAAGCTGGCTAAATATTTAAGCTTCTAAGTCAAAATAAATGAGGAATTTAAAGTTTTGATTTTTTTTTCAATATTTTAATTCTCAATTCTTTACTTAAATATTAAATTGACATCAACACTCCTGTTAATCAAATATTCAAAAACACTCTTATTTTGACTCGAAAAATACACCCTTACAATATGTACATTGAAGTTTAAATCACCCTGTATGGTAGTGATGTAAAAAAAACAAGTTTATTAAATGCCTTTTTCAATGTTAAAAGGGAGTGCAATTGATCCATTCAATTAGGAAATTTGTCAAGTGTGTAGCTAATGATATGTAATTACCGCAAAACAAAGTTGTTTCAAAATCAGCCACAGGAAGGCAAAGGTTGAATTTGACAGGTTGGAACTACCAACAATTACCACTCTTCTCTCCACCTAAATAAAGTTAATTATATATAAAGTTAAAAAAGTTATTATTCCAATACTTTGTAACTTAATTTTACAATAGTGAATTATTAAAAGGACATCAATTTTCATTTTGCAACTTAGGTCTCTCAGTTGGATTACTCTGTGGAATTAAAAATTGCCTCATTGTGCAGTCACAAGACAACACAATATTATTAAAGACTCATGGGTTTTAAAATGTTCACTCTCGCCCAGCTTATTTTTGGTTCCTTTTCTCACTTTTCTCTTCAAATAATCTCACAAAACTTTAGTTTTATATGATCACTTTATATGTTATTGTCTTGGTTCTACACTTTGGTATGTTTTTAGATATTGTATCTCATTTTGCCTTTTCAAGTCTTGTTTTCCGACGAAGTTTTTTGAAGACCGAGATCAGAACTACCTATGCTCCTTCTTTTGGCCTTTCATGAAATTACATCAGTATATGAGTAAAAATTAAATTCATTAAAAGTGCAAAATTATTTAACAAGTTGCAATGTGGTTTTTTGGCAAATATAGTTGATGCAACTGTACAAAACAGAGAACCATAAGCACAAGTGTGAAGTCCAGGGCAAGGGCTATCTGATACTACATACTATCCTTCCTTAATTGAATTACAAGAAAAGTACATTCGTTCAACAATCTGTACTCACCTTTATGTAACCACCATAAACATTTCTGCTTTCTATTAATTCCTACAGCCGAAAAAACACCGTTCTGTTCACTTCCTGCTTTGTCAAAATGTTCTTTCTCTGTACTCTACGGTTTACGATTTAAGAAAGTTTTGAGTTGTATTGAGGTTCATGTTGTCATGTTGTTTTTATTTTGTATTTTAAGTTAATTTGTTATTTATATTTTATATTTACTTTGTAATTGTCAATACAACTTACCACTGCCGTCTCGTCAGAGACCTTATCACCTTTGTTGCTGATACCAAAAGGTGCAACTTCCACCAATTCTACCCATCTCTTTCTACATTACGACCTCAAATAAGGTTATCTCTCTTGTTTGACGTATGTTTTTTTCTATATATCGTCGTTGAAGTCGTTGAGTGGTTCTGCCCCAAAGGCAAAGATGAAATAATATAAAATATAAGGTTCCTAATTGAAAACGAAAGAGAATATAAATACGCTAAAAAAATACGTCGTTGACACTTTGGCAACAAGTTGTGTCACCATACCGGAGTCTACAAGCAATTTTTCGCGAGATCACGATTGTTCACGGCGGGAGGAAACCGGTTAGTAAGCGGTTATAACCCCACCCCAAAAATTTTAATCCCGTTCCGATGGTCGCGAAAATGTCTGCGGTTATCAATTCGTTTATAGATTGTTTATGTTTACAGTTCACAGACAAAAATATACAAAATGAAAAAGCTGTACTTTTAAGCTTAAAAGAGGAAATATTTGATTTAACATCTTTTGTGGTTATTTCCGATTATACTTGCTCTGGGCAAAAGTTTGCATTTGAAAAGGAATCAACATTAAAAAAACCATATTACTACAGATTTGAAAGTGTTGCCTCAACGATGCAAATTATAATACTTTATTATTATTATTGGCAAATTAAAACACATTTATACAAAGTGGCCCGAAAGTGATCATGAGAGACATATTCAGAGTGGTTTGATGATACGGAAGTCTTCTCCCTTGTTATTTAGCACAAGTTGTACATCTTCTGATATGCTCTCCATAATTTTTATTATTAGTTTTTGCTTTTTTTTACAAAAAGCAGACTCAAAAGTTCTTTATTTGTCAACTGTCAGCCCCGGTTATCAATTCTAACGTTTTTTTGCTTCGAATTATTTGACGTAACCGCCAGTTACTCTGGTCCATAGGACGGGAACCAAATCAGTTCCCGTTGAACTATTGATGACGTAATTTTGCAACGTCATTCTTGTATTCCCCTATTACCGTTGTGTCGCCAAAATACATCGGGAAGTAAAATATGCTTCACGCTGCTTCACCGGGATCTCGCGAAAATTTGCTTTACTACAGAAGGCAAAGCAGAAGGTCTTTTTTATCTGTCAAAAAGTCCTGCGTTCATTGGTTGAAAATTGGCATTTCTCCTTTTTTTAACCAATAGAGTTGAACGACGTCTCAACTGTCAAATGTCCATTTTGACAATATAAATAAGTGCAAAATGGCGCAAAAATTATGATAAATAGATATGATAGTAAATTAGGAATAGTTTTTTTTCATTTTAAAATTTCAAACACCACAAAATATATCTTAAACACATGGTAAATAAAGAGTTAAAGTTATCAAGGAGGAAGCAAAGAGTATTTTTAATAATCACCAAGTAAGTACAATTTAAAAATAGTTTCAAAAATGAGTACACAGGGGTGCTTATTATGTACGTATAATGTTTACTTTTCGTTTGTTGCATGCAATGGTGCAATTTTAGTAAACCTGGAACCCGGACGAAAAGTAAGCTTTGGTTGTCATTTCACAAAACCTTTTTCCTTTTCCCAAGCTCAACAGTCAACTCTCAATCCTGGTATCCAATCAGTGTCCGCTTTTGTTGGCTAGATCAGTGGCCTTGTATCAATACCATTATTTACAACCCTTTTCCGTGCATAAACTAGCGAGAAACAGCATCTCAAAAAAACTATGTATAGCTCTACCTACAGAACCCCTATTTAATATAGAGATGGGAGACCATCTATGGCCTGTCTACTAGTAGATACTGTTAAGACTTGGCTTCTAGTCTCTCAATGGTGGCTCATACACTAGAGATACAGTCACCAGTGTTAATATCAAGTTGAGAAATATCAACTTCTTTATGCAAAATGAGAAAGCACTTAAGATAGTAAGCCTTAGTTTTCCGATAGAATTGGCTCTGTCTAGTCCATTAGAGAAATTTACCAACTACAAAATCATACTATGGTGTGATTTATTTACTCAGCCAAAATAATTATATTCTTTATCTATATTGAAGGTGGTTGTGATAAAACAAACAAAAAAATTTAGAACTTAGAAGTATCAATATAAAGTGTCCCATAAAATAAAAAACCCTTGATTGTTTTATTACAGCAAAATTATTCCTTGCAGTAAAAAACTATCTATGCCACTGGATTCTACTAAAAAAAATTAAAAATTTTTTTTCTAAAAATTGATAATTTTGAAATCCGTCCTGTATCTCAAAAACTAAAGAGCTATGAAAATTCTGTAATAGGCGTCAACTTTAATTTCACAAAAAAATTGTAAAACTTTGAAAATAGGAAAAAGCTTTGTAATGGGACATCCTGTACATGCACAATTCTAAATAGACTCTTGTATTTGGGTATTATAATTTGAGAATGCTGTTTCTTGGGTGTTTCCAAAATAGCCACTATTATTACTGTTATCTATATATTCAGTTTTTGCTGACATGTATTTATTTTTGCAGGTAGTTACTCTTTTTTCCCAGGCTTTTTCTTAGTCAGTACAATTAAGTATAATAAAATGATAGAAAACCTCAAATATTGTTGTTCATAAACCTACAAGAATTTGCTTATAAAAAAAATACCACCTTGAATGTTGTATTATTTCTTCTAGCCATAATAATGAAACGAAGTAGAGCCAGCTTGAAAAACTGCATTGAGAGCAGCGACAGTGAAGATGAAGAAAGCCCTTCAAAGAAGCTGTCTTATTCTCCAAAGAGAAATTCAAATACTGGGGAATGTTCATCCAGCGAAAGTGATATTGAAAACTACCTCCACAAGCCTGAAAAGCTAGATCTCAATTCCCCATTCTTTGCTTCAAAAGATGTTTCTGATTTCGAGCAGATTGAGAACAATATGTTTTCAGGTTGTTTATTTAGTAATAATAACCCTGAAAGTTTTTTTGAAGCATTATTTCATTAGGTGTAACAAGGCTAAGTGATTCAGAATCTGAAAATGAACAGTTGTTAAATGAATCCCAACAAGATGTTAAAGGTGCACTCTCTTCTAGCAACACAGCATACAAACCATTTGATTCATTCCAAACCTATACAAAAAAAATTGAAGAAGCTAAAAGATTTGTGGAAAACTACAATGCCAAAAACCAAATTGCTGATACTCAAGCAGATGTTTTCAATTTATTAACGGTGGGTGAAGGAATACTGGCAAAAGGACAGAATTTAACACCTGCTGATTTACATTCAAGCGACTTTGAGTCATGCGATTCAGAACAAGAAGATTGGGAGGAAATTCACAATAGATCAAATGTGACAAAGAATAAAAGCCTTGTCCCTTCTGAGGGGCTTGAAATTGTTGTAAATATGCCTGATAATGTTAAAAAGAAAAAAGGTAATTTAATGACTTCTCTATGAGAATTATCATTTATTTTTGAAATTAATATTTTTTTTAGGTATAGATTTATTGGCAGCCTTGAAAAGGCGCCTAAACCGAATTCGCAAAGAAAACCAACTACTTGTTCATAAAGTCCACTTGCTGTGCTGGATAGCTCATGGCAACTACATATCATCCATAATAAATTGCTCAGAAGTATTGGCTTCAGCTTTATCTCTAATGCCCTCAGAACAGAGTTTTCCTTCCGGCAGAATTGATTTGAAATATCTGGAACAGATTGTTGCATGGTACAAAAAAACTATTAGAAATATCGAAAAGCCAGTGCCGGAAAACGTTGAACTGGAACAAAGCTTACAAGACCAAATGAAGAAGAAAGAGGCTTATAACAAGAAAATGTTAGCTCTAATTTTCGTTGCCATTTTAAGATCTTTTGGGGTACAAACTCGGTTCGTACTTTCCCTGCAAGTGGAGCCCTTACGGCCCCCTGCAAGTGAGCTACATTACGAGGGCACTAAAAACAAGGAATCTCAAAAATCTGGGAGCTCAAAAGGTAAAGATGTAAAAAATAGCCCAAGTTTGAAGAGCATAGTAAAGCCTGGTCCTTCTGGAGTTAAAATAACTGTTCAGAAACCTACACCTCAGAAACATGCATTGCCTCGAAATAAAACCGCACAGAAGAAAAGTTTATTACATGAAAATGGAACCTCATCTGAGGATTTTAAGAAAAAAGATCAAAGTTCTTCTGTTGGGCAAGGCATTGTCAAAGAAAAAAGACGTTGCAAAAGTGCTGAAAGTGTTTCTGCCTCGGTTTCTGCTGATAAGGAAGTTAAGAAGGCGGGAACAAAAAAACTTGATAAGGTTGTTGCTAAGGATGATTCAGTGCATCAAAATAAAAAGAAGACAACTGCACCTAAGAAAGGTTTATTGCGTGAAAATGGAACATCACCTGAGGATTCTGAGAAGAAAGATCAAAATTCCTCTGTTGGGCTGAGCATTGTCAAACAGAAAAGACGTTGTAAAAGTACTGAAAGTATTTCTGCTGATAAAGAAACTAAGAAGGAAGGAAACAAAAAGCATGTTAAGGTCGTCCAAGGCAATAATAAAAGACACGTGAAGAGTGCTGAGAATCTAGACTCAAAGCAGACCAGTAAAAGTCCAAAGAGATCTGCTAGACATAGTAAAAAATCTGATGAGAATGTTGATAATACAGTTTCGGAAAAGTTGTCACAATTAGTTGGTGGTAAAAATAAGAAATCTCTAAATACAACTAGTACAGCATCCAAACAGAAAAGTGAAAAATTAGAAGTTACGCAGATAAAAGTCCAAGCCAATAACGTTAATTCAGTACAAGATGTAAGTCCTTCAAATAATGCAAAATCCGTGGAAACCAAGAGAAAAACCCGCAGATCAGTCAAAAACAGTAAAAGTATACCACAAACAGATGGGATATTTGATAGCAGCGAATCAGAGGCCTCTGACAGCGAAGTAATTTCACAGTTGGATGGGGTTAATGATAAACTTTCGGCAAAACCAAATTTGAAAATCCTGAAAAACAACAAAAACACCCCCGTTAAGTGCGTTAATAAGTGCTCAAAGAGAAAGGCGAAACAGCCGAATTTGCAAGCGCTGAAAGTTAATAAATCCGATTCGGACAGTGAATTTGAGCCTACCAGTGGGGTGTCAGTAAAGAAGACGCTTGAAGAGGCCTCTAAGGACTTTAAGAAGCTACAAGACGCTAAATCTAAAGGCAAGCCAAAGGGGGATGTTACCAACGACATTGTGAAGCTAGTCAAAGGGAAACTTTTAGAACAAACACGTGTCGGAAGTAGCAGGTGAGTGCAGTTTCGGTTTTTGTATGTCTTAGAGACGATCGCAAAAAAAAAAAAAAATTCATATTTTGTCGTAAAGCTAATAACTTAATTTGCCAGATTGCCTAATAAACGAAAGTCGAATGCTGTCCCCGACTCTGATGATGACAGCGATTACATGCCGGAGCCAATTAAAAAGAAGCATCACGACATCGAAGACGATATTGTGCCAAAAACCAAAGTCAAACGCCGGGTTCAGGTGAAGCCGGAATTGCAAGGCGATGGCGACAAGAAGAAGAAGAAACAAGGCATCGACGTGTGGGTGGAAGTCTTCCTCGACGACGAGGAGAAGTGGATATCCGTGGACGTTGCGTTTGGGCAGGTTCATTGTGTGAAGGAAATTGTGGTATGTCGGCTTACACGAGCGTAGAACAAACTTAATATTATTCTTTTATATCTGAAGTAGGTATTTGCTGATATTTTAGTTTTAAATAAGTAATAATTTGTTTGGTTTAGCAAAGGGCCTCCCATCCCATCACTTACGTCATAGCGTGGGATAATAACAACAATCTGAAAGATGTAACTCAGAGGTACTGCCCCAATTTTAATACAGTCACCAGGAAACTTCGAGTGGATAGCAAATGGTGGGAGGAAAGCTTAAAACCTTTTAAGGCTTTACCGACAGCTCGAGACAGAGATGAAGACGAAGACTTGGCCAGGCAACAAATGGATCAGCCTTTACCCAAAGTAATATCTGAGTAAGTTTTAATCTTTTTTTTTATACCTCTTTCTCCACCTCTTTTTCACGATACTGATATTTTGAGGGTCGTGGCTTTTTTCTTTTTTTTATAGCTCTTGTTCTTTTTTTGTCTTTTTCTTTGTACGGGATGACCTTATATTTGGGTGTTTTAAATGGAAATCTCCTGAACTATTGTTCAAAACTAAACTAATTTTTGCAAAAAAAAAAACGCCCTGTAATGATCATATTTTATTTTAAATGAATTAGTTATTATTCCATATTACTTACCACCTGTTTTTGTTAAAACATCTTCAGGTACAAGAATCATCCTCTCTACGCCTTGAGGCGTCATCTGTTAAAATTCGAGGCGATATATCCCCCCGAACCACCCACCTTGGGGTTTGTGAGAGGCGAAGCTGTGTATCCTAGGGGCTGCGTGTTCACCTTGCATTCCAGAGATATTTGGCTGAAACAAGCGAAAGTTGTGAAATTAGGAGAAGAACCCTATAAAATTGTCAAGGCTAGACCGCGATGGGATAAGGTGCTATTTTGATATATGAAGTCAATTGCCATTGTTCCTTAAAAATTGTTTTTTTAGCTATCGAATCAAATAATCACTGACCAATTGTTGGAGATTTTCGGTCCTTGGCAGGTCGAGGACTATGTACCGCCCACAGCCGAAGATGGAGTCGTTCCAAGAAACGCTTTCGGCAATGTGGACCTGTTCAAGTCCTGCATGTTGCCGAAAGGCTGTGTTCACTTAAAATGTGGGTTACACATACTTTTTTTTTACTTTTGGGATTTTTTTTTGAACCTCTGTTTTATTATTTACTTTCTCAAGTTGTTCCTTTGCGTATTTATGGATCTTTTTGTTCCAGTACCCGGTTTAAACAAAGTGGCCAAGCGGTTGAATATCGATTGTGCTTCGGCAATAACAGGATTCGATTTTCACGGAGGTTGGAGCCATCCAGTCTACGACGGTTTTGTCGTGTGTGAGGAATTCAAAGAAAAGCTTGTCCAGGCTTGGGAAGAGGTATATATCGTCGTTCTAGTCAGCGTCAGTTTTGTATGTTTTTTAGGCGGATAGCGATCAGCGCTTTCCTTTTCCAACAAAAAAAAAACAAATTTAGTGTACTAGCTTTTGCAGGATATACACTAGGATATAGGTACTTTTGATTAAATCGCCTATATTATGATTATGTTTTTTTTTCAGGAACAAGACGAACTAGATCGAAAAGAACAAGAAAAAATCGACAAACGCGTTTACGGCAACTGGAAGCGCCTAATTAGGGGATTGCTTATCAGAGAGCGACTTAAAGCTAAATACAACTTTAGCCAACCCACCAGTAGCTGAGCCGTAAAGGGCAACTCGTAGGCAAAGCCTAAAATATTAGTTACTTTTTTCCCAATTAATAAATAAGGAATCTCCACTTCTCTTAGTTCACAAGACCAAACTTTTTTTGTGAATAAAATCTTTTTGCGGATATTATTAAGGCGTTTTTGCTTTTGTTGATATATATTAGTGTATCTAGTTTTAAGTACTTATTTGTCGTTTCTCTTAAGATTGGTTATTTTTGTTACAAATTTATATATATATTTCTTACCTATCTGTTTGCATCTTTAACTTTTTCGTTTTTATTGCCTATCAATAATTTGATAAAAAAAAACGGTGTAAGATATACCTATATATACCCGTGAGAAAAAGAACGCGGCCCATGGAAATATATTTTTCTACAAACGCACTAAAAATTCAACTATTAACATGAATTGCTAAAAAGAGCATTTTAGGGCACTAGTGTTTGATATAAAAGTAAATTACTTTTAACACGGTAACACTGAGTGCAACATTTTTGTTACCAGTTGTACTATACCTCATTCACTTATTTTTGGCATCTCGTTACTTTTGAAACCTTCATTTTTTTTATACCTATCTCTTTTCGGCACATGTTGAGAAGATATAAAAATGTCAAAGTCAGATTTCCAACGCCTACTTGACGGCAATAATAAGTGAATGGTTTATAAGTAGTTTTGCCCTGAGTGCAATGCAAATGCGAGGTGCGTGTTTTATTGCTACTGAACAGTGCACAGGAGCAAATATTTGAAGAAACTGGAATTGCCTTGCGGTCCAAGATCTTGCCTGCGGTCGACTCGGTGCAGAACTCGTTTTGCCAATCGAAAACGCTATAAAGCGAATATTGGAATCGGCGTTGCCGTTTTGGTTATTTTTTATTTTATAATCTAATCCCGTCTTTGTAAGAAAATTTAAAGATCAAAATTCCCTAGCAAAACAAAAAAAAACATTAATTTAATAGATACATTACCTTCGAGATCGTTAAATCTGTACTATCTACGTAAAATCAATCACTTCTATATACGGTCATCTAGAAGGGTATGAATTTTTGACAGAAAACTCCTAGCCTTTGAAGAAACGGTGACATAATCAAAAATGTTTTGTTCTTTCATCCTTTTCTTTTGACATTTCACAGCCAACTAGATGCCGTTTTCAAATGAACATACGCTAATTTTTTACGTTTTTTTAGCTTTAAAATAAAAACATTAAAAAGATGTTATTACTGGTGTCGCGCAGTGTCTTTTTCTTTCGAGTGTCGAAGATCTTCCTTCTTTTGGCCACCCCCTCGGTACCTCGCATCCCCGAAAGGGTACTGCCGAAAAAATCGATACCTCCCTGACCAGTGGCGATTATATGGCGCTTCGGACAGCGCGGGCATTAATTCAGAAAATGAGCTTTTCTGGAAAATGTGCTGGAAAAAGAAAATTGAAAATGTGATCATTGGACAGAATTACTAAACTATTGTTCGGGTCACATACAGGTCTGAAATTCTTTCAAGGGCCATAAACCATTAAAAGGGCGCCTTTGCCGGGTAAAGAAGAAGGGCAATTGTAGGGTATCATGTTTTATGGCCGGAATTCCCAAGAAATGGTGAAAGTGCCTGTCCAACACTAACAAAAGAAATGCTCTTGACGAAAATAAAAATTATTGCTAACATATGTGCATTTAGGGCCTCATGGGTCTGGTTTATTTAGAAAACCGAAAAATAGAAAAAACGTCCATAAGATTAAAGCTTAAAAGCTTCGAAAAATGACTCACAGAGTTGCCACGTTTCCACACATGGACTCATATGCAAACAGAGAGGTCAGTTTGCATAACACCCGCCCTGTAGGCGAAAACTTGATCAAAGAAAAAGAAATATTTTCTTTGCTAAGTTTGAGCAAAAAACAAAAAGATATTTAAATATGTAAAAATAAATTTAAATATGCTAATGGTTATGCTAATCGACATCTAATGGTCAAAATTAAGAATCAGAGTTCTCTTCTAGGGTATGCTGTATGGAATGCAGCTCGGTAGTTAGCTGCTTACGAACAGAGCGTACCGTAAAGCTTACAGCTTCGATGCTATTTAGCGCCAGGAAGGCTTCGGTCACCATTTCATCAATCCGGTTAAATTCCTGGGAATTTCTAAATCCGGAGAACCTGGTTGCTCTGGCTTTAAGGTCTGCAATTGTTCTTACAATGCTGTCAATTTTTTGAAGCGCAGCATACTCAACTTCGAATTTATTTCCTGGAATTTCTTTTTCCTCAGATCCTGGCTCTTCTTGAGAGTGATTTGCCTTATTAATCGCTTCTACCGCTGGCACAATATCCACCTCAGTACTTACTCTGGATTCTGGGAATTCAAAACCCTCAAGGTAATTCAAAAGGTCTGAGTCGTGTTCAGGGTTGGGACTGTTTGGCGCAGTTTGGGGCAAAGGGGCATCAGATGGCTGTTCCTGCTTTTTTGTTTCATAACTTTTATGGCAGTTTTGAACGTAGCTAGCCACATCTTTGTGCATCCCAGGCCAAAAGTATTGCTCTCTAATGTTGCGTAATGTCTTCTTAAGAGATAAATGTTTAGTTCGGTCCTGTGAAACATGACATGCGGAAATAACTTGTGCCGAGAGGTTATAGGGCACTACCAATCGATTTCCGGCTACTTGTTTCCTCCACAAAAGGTTGTCTTGCACGGTAAAGCGTCGCAGTAACCTCTTCTGTGCAGGAAGTAAATCTTCAGGTTTCCGACTTGCCAACAACTTTACAAAGGACTTGGTGCTTCTTAGTTGCCGTACTTTTTTCTGTTCTCGAGCTACTTGACTAAATAAGGTAGCTTCAGTAACCTCATAAACTCTTGCTTCCTCTCGGTGAAACTCCTGAGACTGTTGAGATCTATGTCTCCCTTTGTCCAGCTGCCTTGCAATAGGAGCTTTGTCAGGATTTCTCTTAAGGTATTTGCTTCGTTTATTTGTGGTTTTTGCTGAGCTTTAATCTTTATCAAAGCATACATCGTGGACTGAGTGGTACATTACTGGCAGTGTCTTTCTAGTAGGTTGTGGTTTAGGGCTCTCAATTTGTCTAACATGTTTTGATGGAGGTCCGTTCCGATGCGTATTAAAATGTTTATTTCTCCTAAGCCGGTCCTGTCGTCGGGGTTGATTTCTATGCTGGGGTACCTGCTTCTCTATATCGGCTAGGTCCTTTTCTAGAGTAGCCGTTACGGTCATTAACCGTTCTATGCTCTCAATCGGCATGAATCTGACCCGAAGTCGAAGGGCTGGCCGTAATAAAGTTATTATCAGACATATTAATTCGCTCTCTGAACCTTGGGGAAAAATGCGATAAAAAAGGGCACGTTTTCCTAAGATGAATAACTCCGCTGATTCGGTAGTTTGACTTTTTCCATATAACTGTGCTTTACAGGACATTATAATTTCCACGCTGTCATAACGGTTAACTAATAATTGACCAAATTCCAGATACATGATGCCGTTTTCGGATACTCTTGTAGGGGTTTAAACCAATCACGCGCTGCTCCCCTCATTTGTGCCGCTGCTGTGCAAACTTTCTCAACATCGTTGACGATGTGGTTGCGAAGAAAATATTCTTCAAGTTCGCTCAAAAAATGCTTTGGACACTCATGAGGTTTTCCGCTAAATGTGCGACTAAATGGAACTGGATTATTGTTTCCCATTCGCTGTAAAATTTGGCTCATAGCGTTAGAGAAAAATTCTATTATTTATGTAGCGCTAGCACTATCATCTAGGTGGTTTTCTTGGTTCCTGATAGAAGGGTTATATTGGGGCTCATCATTATTAGCCGAATTGAAATGGTTGATCCTTTCAAGAGGCGATCTATTTTCTGTAAATGTTGGGTTAGTTCTCACATATTCCATACTCGCTTCACTGCGAGGGAAATTTAAAATACTAGAGTTTTTCTCCTCTTGGTAATTTAAATCCCCCCCCCCCCCCGCTAATGATAATCCGTAATCCGTTTAATCGGTGGTTGCGTGGGGGCGGCTGTGTTCGCGGCTGCTGCCGTGTTTGCGGTTACCGCCGTGTCTGCGGAGGAGATTCGACTACGTGGATGTTCTAAGTCCAACGTATCTTTTTGCGCCAAATCTCTTTTACCACGCTGCAAGGGGGACCCAACTCTTTGAAAGGATCTATTGTCCCTTAGGTCGCTAATTTAAATAATGTAAAAATCTATTGTTTTAGAGATGCCAGCAAGGTTTTATGGTTTAAGACAAAAACCTGCAAAAAGCAAAAAAAAACTAATTGAATAGTAATTAATTCAAAATAAAATTAAAAAAGACAATGGTCAGTTTTCTCCAGAATCTGAAATAAAATAGCGGCGGACGTGAACTCCTCGCGATAAGCTCAGTGGTCCCCAGAAACGTGTTTGACGGGTACACGATTTCTTACTAAATTGGAAAAACACAACAAAGAAAACTAAACTAACGACGCAGTGTAGAAGAGAACGGAATTCTGCCAATAGCTGGGATCCTCGATATTATGGAGAGCACAACACTACTATAATATACTAAAAGTTTCAACTTCTACAACTACTCTACAAATACTTAATTGCCGGTAGTCTCCTGCGTCTGCAAAGTATCCGCTATCTGCAAGAAAATAGCCTATTCAGGAAAAGGGCAGAGGTGGGTTGACACTATGTGGCACAATCGAAAAAACACTCCACGAAACTTTTCGTAGGCGGGCAATGAGCGGTGTAATTGTTTTGGCACTAATTAAAGATAAAATTAATTAGCGCGGCGGACTTAAAACGGGGTTCACAAAGGGGAAAAAATTACGAATTGGCGATAATCAGAACGGCGGATTCAAGGACTGACCGTCTCGCACGTCGGTAAAATTCGAACTTTTCCGTCGTCCCGGTTAGGTCGTCGTTCTTAGATCGTAACTCTATTGAGTTCAAAACGCGTCTTTTTCTTTCGAGTGTCGAAGATCTTCCTTCTTTTGGCCACCCCCTCGGTACCTCGCATCCCCGAAAGGGTACTGCCGAAAAAATCGATACCACCCTGACCAGTGGCGATTATATGGCGCTTCGGACAGCGCGGGCATTAATTCAGAAAATGAGCTTTTCTGGAAAATGTGCTGGAAAAAGAAAATTGAAAATGTGATCATTGGACAGAAGAAATGATGCTCTTCAAAATAACACCTCACATGACATAGTTTAATTGACAATTAAAGCTTTTTATTGAAATTAAATGTTAATTTCCTGGCTCAGTCAATTAAGACATTAATTGCTCGAATTTACAATCAAAGGATCAGAAATTAAAAGCTCTATCTGCTGAGAGAATAAGATTTTAATTTCAATTAACGATATTCGCAAAATCGCCTTAATTACTAAACTATTGTTCGGGTCACGTACAGGTCTGAAATTCTTTCAAGGGCCATAAACCATTAAAAGGGCGCCTTTGCCGGGTAAAGAAGAAGGGCAATTGTAGGGTATGATGTTTTATGGCCGGAATTCCCAAGAAATTGTGAAAGTGCCTGTCCAACACTAACAAAAGAAATGCTCTTGACGAAAATAAAAATTAATGCAAACATATGTGCATTTAGGGCCTCATGGGTCTGGTTTATTTAGAAAACCGAAAAATAGAAAAAACTTCCATAAGATTAAAGCTTAAAAGCTTCGAAAAATGACTCACAGAGTTGCCACGTTTCCACACATGAACTCATATGCATATGCAAACAAACAGAGAGGTCAGTTTGCATAACACTGGCAACACCGATAAACAAAACGTCACAACGTTTTCAGGCATAGAGCTCTGAGTATTCCCATCTTTTGTTTTCTCAAGAAGAATTCAAGGAAGGGAATACTCTCAGCTGCTGCCCCCTAAAAACGCTGTCAGTGTCAAACAAAAATTAAAAAGTGAGGTTATGTGCAGAACTTCAAACGGTGTTTTACTATTTTGATAATTTGTTAATTTTTTTATTTACAATAATTTCAGTTCATATTTAATATGATATTCGTGTTCTCATTTACGTAAAACAAGGCATTTTTTAGCAGACTTACTGAAGAATTTCTACCAATCGCTTAAATACGCCAAATCAGACCAGTCATGTCGGATTTTTCAGACCTCCTCCAGGAAGCTGAGAAGCTTACCCACGAATTGGAGGGAACCACTGAACTTCCCAAAGTAGAAAGGTCTCTCAAACAAGTATTAGAGGATTCCAACGATTTGTATTCACGTGTCGCCCAGACTGGCTCAAAGGATATTCAAGCGTAAGCTCATATTAATTGAAGAGCAAGCATGTAAAGTCAGATGTAAAATAAATTGATTATTAATCCACATTCTGGATTTGAATATGAATTGCTTGGTGTTAAGTACAAGCGCAAAACTTTCTTTGATATAAATGAATTCCATCTGTTTTATATACTTGCCCTCTACCTAAATCAAATCAGATTGAATTGTTTATTGTTGGAAATGCTCATGGAGTGTTGGACATTTTACTACACTTGATATAGTTATACCTAAATGAGAAAAACACAAAGTATATACAAATAAGAAATCAAAAAATATGTGACCCAGACATGCACCAAAGCACCAGACAGCACTAAATTATGTTAACTTACTTATATATCCTATATCAAACCTCTCAATTCCACTGAGCTGAATAGATTATCATATTCATAAATTGCATAAATACCATTTTCAGTTAACAGTAATTTTGTCCTCTTTTCAATTTATTAATGCTTAGTTGTTTTAAGTCATCTTTCAGCAGATTGTACATGATAAGGACCCTATAAAATGGTCAATTTTTATACCTAGTGATGGTGGTAAATTTTGGTCTAACAAGATCTTTTTTTAGAATGTATCCTGTAACTTTTTTGTAGGTGAAAAATTACTTTTACATTTGTGACCCATTATCAGCAGTTTATAAATGTACCCTGCTATAAAAGTTATGATCTTTGTTGCATGAAATATAATTGCCACGAGGCTCTACTGTCCAAGTTAAACATGATTCTGATGTATATTTTCTGTGTTTAAAAAATGATGTCACTTAGATTTGCCCAGAACTGAATGGCATAGTTCATTAACCCTTCGGCGGTCGTGTGTGTAACTTACACCAATGGTCATGCTGTCAATCAGAGTATCATTTTTATTATAAAAAGTATTGCAATATTAATTAATAACTAAGATAACTGAACACCAACCAAACTTTAGAACACTAATTTCAGAAATTAGAAAACAAACTAATTCTAGAACATTTCTCAACTTAGTTCTCATCCATTGGCAGATACAGACAAGTACTATATCTCACGTTCTTAGTAATATGTTTTTTACAAACAAACCTTCGCCCGTATCATACAAAACGGTTGTTTTATTGCTTTTCCGCACACTACAAATATGGCATCGCTCACTCCGATTTTGACTTGCAAGGTAAAATTTGTCTTCTGGAAGTCGATACTGGGGTAAGAAGAGACTTAAGACCTTCTGGGAGGTTTTTTATTTTAGCTTGTTCTTTCATATGATCCTCCATTAAGTCCAGTCCTAGTTCAAAAAGAATTTTTCTTCTCTGAGGTGGCTTTACCTGTATTGTGCAGTTTCTTGTTGCTAAATGGTATTTTTCTGACTCTGAATAATTAAATAAAATCAAAGCACACTCTCAAAACAGAATTCCATAAAATAATATCAAATAAAACATTTTACAAAGAAAAAAATAAGTATTTATTATAATTCCATAACCAGTCGCGTTATGGTACGGAATGCCGCAAACGAACACCTGCCACTTTGACGCCCCGATTATTAGTTTAGCTCATTCTAAATATAACGGCTGAGGAATACCACAAGTGACACTGGCGAAAAGTAAACTGTGGTGAAAATATTCTCATAAATGTAAAAATGCGGCATATAGTGCCGCGACGCGACCGCCGAAAAGTTAAGCTGTGAAAGTAGCCATAATATACCATGCTACGATAATTTTCCAAAAGTTTTGTCCCTTATTGCCCCAGGCATTAGCATATGTTTACCCATTCAGGCGACTTAGGAACCCTCAGGCCATAGCAAACTTAAGCTCCTCACCCTCAGGCCATAACATCTACTTCATGCCCTTAATAAATAAATAATTACTATTCAGCTCATAAAAGTGCCTGTCTGGTGTGTTGGCATAGCATTAATGCATACCCTGCCTTGCTTTCCAGACAAAGTTACCAGTTAAACATCATTATGTTTGTCTTGTTTAAGTTTAATTTGAGTATGTTTGCTGAGAACCACTGGTTAACTTGTTTGATAATGGTTTCTGTTCTTGAGATGAGCTTCTCTTTATTAAAATCACTGCTGATAAAGGGGGTGTCAACCACCTACATAATAATATTTGCCTCAACATGTTGTGGTAAGTTGTTCGCCATAGATAGTAAACAGAAGAACACCCAGTACAGAACCCTGTTAGACACCCGCCCTAATTGAAAATTCTCTTGTCGGCAGTTGCGTATCTTATCCGTCTTTTATTATGATTTTAGAAACTTGTTGCTGGGCTCCAAAGGCATAGATCTGCCAAAAATTGTGCAGAAACTTGAATCTATAAGTACCAAGAGGACCTTTGAACCCATTGAGCCAATTGATGATTTGGATATTACAAATCGGTTACAGAATGAAATTCGCAATAAAATTTTGGAAGCATTTGATTCTGGTTATAATGAGGTAATGACTACGTAATAAACACCTTTTAAAATTTAGTTCCAAGAATTCCAAAAATTTATGTCAAGACGAGGTCTCTAAAACCAAAAATGCCATAAGTGGCCTGCTAAGCATAAACATTTAAAAATCTTAGACAAATTCTTAATTTTGCTTTGCAAAAACGCAAGAAAGTTGATACACAATTACAAAAAAATTATGTTGCTAGCTGGAGAAAGGTTTATAAAAATATTTGTGTTTGTTAACAGATGGTGAAAACGACATTTGAAAATGCTTGGGAACACCAAGAATCTGAGTGGAAACAAGAAAAGATGAAAATTTTAAATGCATTAGGTGGTAGGTCAGGAATGCCTATTGAACTGGGCAAACATCAAACTATCCTTGTTGAGAAGCCGACAGTGCACTTGACCCATATGGGTCCCAGTGAGGCCATTTATGCTTCTAAAATAATGGAGTACAACAATGATATTGTCCGCGGCATGCCGAAAGCAAACCTTGTCAACATATTTTGTAGTGTTGCTAATGAATTTAAAGACTCAGTAAGATTTTACATGTTTTGTCTCATATCAGCAATTGATAAAAAAACAATTTAATTTAGAAAGTAAATGACATGTGGGAAATGCTAAAGTATATGATTCAGCTGTCTCCATTTCCCCATTCTGAGGACCCGATTACTGGCAGGAACAGTAAGCCAATTATTCAAGATTTGGTGGCTCAGGGCAAGAAATATTTGGAGGATCGGTGAATGTTTGGACTTTGCTTCGTGATTTAATAAATAATAAGTTGCTTTTAGCTACAAAACTTTTATGAATAATATTATAAATGAAAACTTGGCGCAAGCAGTTAGAGGCGGGATACCTGGTACTTATCCATTGGTGAGGAGCTTTGTGGGATTGAGGTTTCAAGGGGAATATTTAGGACTAAGGGATGGAGTGATTGATGATCGACCTTTGTGGCCAATGGTAAGTTTTTGTTTAAATTCAAAGTCTAAAACTTTCATGATATCTCGCTACTTATGACTCTTGAAAAAATATTTTATATAAAAATTGTAAGGTATATCAGAAACCTATTGCTCAAATAGTAATCGTATATACAGGATGGGTCGAAAAGAAGTTACAACACAAAGTTTAGTTTTTCTAAATGAGAACTCTTATGATATTACTTCACATCGGAATTCCACATGGAATTGTAAACTGCTAACAGGAAATATCAACACAATTTTTTTTTCTTTTTTTAACTCGTCCCGATTTCCATATTATGATTGAAAGAATTAAAGAAATTATCATAGAATAAATAGAGACTTAATTAGATGCCACCAGAATATGGATCTTAGCTCACGTTCATAACCAACTATTTTTAGCTATAGAAACACTAGATCATATGATATATTGTGGTACCATTTAAATTTCCTTCTAGGTTTTCTATTGCTTAAGATCAGGCGACTTATCTGCCGCCGTTTACTGTTTGAAAAAAAGCAATTCGGCCGAGCACGCGGAAATCTTAACGATTCTCGAGGCCAAACTGAACAACCCCATGAATCCCGACATTGCCAAACTCGAAGAAAACATTCGGTTCACTTATCGAAGATTTGTACGAAATGAAACAGATCCTTTTAAAAGGGTCGTATGGTCAGTGCTGGGCTGTTGCGACATATCGGACGAGCATTCCGAAGTGGCCAGGACGGCTGACGACTACTTGTGGTTGAAGCTTAGTTTAGTGCGAGTGAACTACACCAAGGATGATTGTATCAAGTATAACGAGCTGCAGGTAAGAGGAGGAGTGTTTCACTTTTTCCGAGGATTGTTTCACTGGTGCATCGATCTAGCACAGCATATCATTGTATAACAGTATTCGAATTGAAATTAGTGAACACCCTCACGCTTCTTACTCGAGTTCTTGCAATTCTGCAACATAACTTGACTTGTTAAATTTAGCAAGTAATTCTGGAAGAATACGGGGAGTCTCACTATGACGCCTTCAACCAGCCCCATCTGTACTTCCAAGTTTTGGCCCTGACCGGGCAATTTGAAGCTGCCATCGAGTTTTTATCCAGAGTGCCTCGCTATAAGGTCCATGCGGTCCACATGGCGATCGCTCTGAATGAACTTTATCTCTTAGGAGGACCACACGACAATAGCGCTCCTCTCAGTAAGCACAGCTTCAGCTACTTTTAGCAAAAATACTTTTTTTTTGCTGTAGTTTTTATTGACCCTGCTGACCCAAAACCTGCCAGAAGACTGAACCTGGCCCGGCTAATTATGATCTATGTACGAGCTTTCGAATTCCACTGTCCCAACGAGGCTGTTCACTATTTTTACCTGCTCAGAAACTGCACGGATTCGGAAGGGCGCAGCCTGTTTAGGGTTTGTGTGGCCGACTTGGCCTTGGAGACGAAAGAATACGAACGAATATTGGGAAAAATGTTGCGGAATGGCGTTCGCGGTAAAGGGTTGATTGATCAGTTTGTGGATTCCGAAGTGACGGCCGATAGTGTGGCCGAGTTGATCGGTAGTGCACTCGTAAAAAAAGGGCTGTACGAGGAAGCAGTGGATATTTTCGATATTGCCAATGTGAGCAATTTTAAGTCACATACAAAACTATACAATACAGCAGTCCAATTTTGTAGAATCAAGAAGAGATCTTAACTTATTTATGTTCACTGCTGTCACAAGTAGTACATTTACAAAGCGAACCCGGTTCGTTACGGGCAAGGTTGCAAGAGCGCTCGTTAGGCTTTGCCGATAGATTCACACGTGAAGGTAAGTCACAGTTTTACCATTGATTGCATATTTAAATAAAACTTTCATATAAAAATAATGTCAAGTCAAATATAGGGTATTCCATTTTCGGGACTTTTGCGGGGTATCTCTGCTAATTTTAGAGATATTGTGTGTGATAGTGGGTCACTTTTTCGTAAAATAAATGATAGTACTATCGAAATTTATTTAGCTTTTTGCTCTAAATCTCACAATAAGAAAGATTTTGCTCTTTTGAAACATTCTTGCGACTAAAAAAGTATTCTTCAGTAATAAAACATATTTAAATATGACTTGAGTCATATTTGAATAATGTAATATTAATATAGTTTTATCATTAGGATATCGTTGCTCAGCATTTCTGGTTACTTCCTTCCTAAAACTCAAAGAACTGCTCACGTTTTTCGACCTGTACCACGCCAAAGAGTATCCGCAAGCGCTGCGAGTACTGTCCGATTTGCAGCTGATCCCGTTGAATCAGGAAGAGATCGTGGATAGAGTGAAAGCCTTCAAAACCCTCACTACGGAAGTTTGTAAAGTGATTCCAGACGTTTTATTAGCAACAATGAATATGCTCTTCGCACAATACCAAAAAATCAGGGCTAATAACGAGTACGTACCGAGGTATCATGACGGATCCATTGATATGGTAAGTTAAGATCGCCTTATGTTTAGTTGATACCTACTTAGTTTGAGTCTGAATTTGTTGCCGGTCCGGCACAAAAACGGTTTGCTCAGAATAAATAATACACTTCATGAATAACCATACGTAAATCTTCCCTCTGCATACCCAAGCAAAAGAGAATGTTTAAAGTTTAGAGAACACTATTTACTATTATCACAAATTAGAATTAGAGATCTAAATACATGCGAACTTGTAAACGGCAAAAAACTAAAATCAATTCAAATCCAAGCCATGGTTAAAGTAAACAAAAACTAGACAAAAAAAGCTCTTCAGAGGCATCAGAGGGTGATAGATAAATGGTTCACACCGATATATCCGAGATGGCCACTACTAAAAGTGCCAATCAATGATTAAGTAAAACTGATGACTCTCCATAGCTTCTTTTTATTTTAGTTTTTGCGCTTATGTCCAAGCCATATAATTAACAATTAATATAATACGTATGAACGTATTATTAGAAAGTGCAGCTCTAAAAACCAGGTCGAAAAGCAGGAGATGAGCATGCGCCTGTTGTTAAGCTCCGCCCTTGATTTTGAAAAACTCTGAGAGTAACTGCCATCTTTATATTCTTATTGAGAAAACAAAGAACGGGAAGTCTCAGTATACTCTAGAGCCTGTATCCGAAAACGCTGTATGTTTGCTGGGCGTATCCATGCGCATAAAGTTAGCACAAATTCGACATGGTTTTCCATAGTCATTTTCGTTTCACAGCGGTTCTGGTTCTGGTTGACATAAAAATTAGAGATCAGCAGATTTTCACAAAAGCTGATTGGTTGAAAATCAGGTGGGCTGTCATTTTTATGTCAACCAGAACCAGAACCGGTACGAAACGAAAATGACCCATGGGTCACTCAACGCGGTTCTTTCCATTCCAAAGCAAAAGATTGACGCTCTTAGTACACAGGGTGAGTCAGGATGTATCGGTGATACGTAAATCAGACATAGGAAAATCGATTTTAAGTAGAAAGTTGCAGCAAGGTTGTATTTCAGATACATGGTGACAAAGTTTTAGATTTTCCACATGTTTTAGCGTTGACATCGGTCAATGTCGGGAAGCACGGGAGATCATTTCGTCCATTGCCTCATCGCCTTTGATAATGTCTGCCGCAGCTGTAGACGAAACGTCAGGAACAAATTCCATTGGATCACGGCTTCAAAGCCCGGAAAACACTTTAGATTGTATTTGGACCGGCCGTGAATGCCTTCACAGTCTTATATCTACAATACAGCTGAATATGCGAATACTGTGTTTGTTTACGGATAGTGGTGATGGTAATGAGCGCGCTTCAGTAGTTGAGCACATTCACAGATTACTTCTGAGGAGATTGCCCAACAAGTCACTATTTTTCAACACTTTTTAACGTCTAAGAGCCACAGGATCAACTTCATTGCAATTGAGCGTAGAAGAGATCTTTGCACCCCTCCAAAGAAATAGAAGAACATAATATATCTCAGAGCTTTTCCATCAAATGCTTTACAGCTTTGCAATTAAGACATTTGCAGAGCACTGTGCGGAAAACTTTGAAAGCAGATGGTTATCACCCATATCATTTGCGGAAAGTTCAGAATTTGCTGCTTGAAGTCTTACCACGAAGAAGAGAATCGTGATGGTATCTTTAATCAGCATAGTGCTCATGTTTGGAAGCATGCACCTAATAAAAAAAAATATTTTAAACATCAGATTTCATCCAACGTTTAGATGCGACCACTCACTCATTGGCCCATATTTTTTGCCTCTAACGGCTAAATGGTCTGATATTCCTTGGACTCTTGGAGAATTACTTTACAGAAATCTTAGATGACATGCTCTATAATTGATAGAGCATACAGAGCATACAGATGGAATCTGCTATCGTCTGGCTGTATAATCTGAGCCCGTAACATCTCAAACAATTTTTTGATAATATTGCTACAGTTCTCTAGATGCCCACTAGAAACTACACTTCCTGTTTGGCCACTGAAGGTTTAACATCGCCTTTATAGTCGGAGCCTATGGCGGCTAACCGTTAAGTTACCACGTGTTTCGCGCGCGGCTATAGGCAAATTCGGTGGTGAAGTGGGAGGTCTAGCCTTCCGGTAACGTGTTTGGGGTCTTTTCGTCGGTTGGAGGTGATACTTAAGGGATTGGGAGTCAGGCCGCGTCCGGAGTGAGTGTCGAAAGTTGACAAAGGGTACACACCTGCGGATTTGGATCCCCAATAGTGACAGCGACTGTTATACTCTGGCTGGGGAGAAGTTTCAACAACTGGATGTGCACGAGAGTAAGTCAGAGTTTTATCTCTATCAAAACCTTTTAAGTATCTAAAATTTGAAAAAAATTGGGCAAAAAATTGGGGGGGTCCGGGCATGGCACATGCCAGACTTGTCCTTAATCCCACTGAGATTGAGCTGGCAAATTGCACATCAGGAGCAGAGCCATCAAGAAAACAAACAAACACTAGAAACTATCAAGCGGGTTAATTATTATGCGTGGTTTACTTATTACCGTTTAATCCTGACTCGCCCTGTATAACTAGTAGAAATATAGTCGAAGCAAGACAAATCACTTCTCAATACCCTACCTATGCGAGTGTGGATGGGCAACATAAGGTTGGGGTTTCAACACTTTTTTGGATTGTTTCTTATATCTAACACTATGTCAACAAAAAGGCGTAAATTTAAACCATAGCTTTTTAGTAATCTTTTTTTTTCAGCAACTAAATCACTTACGACAGCAAGCTAAGACGATCACGAATTTTGCGGGGATGCTTCCGTATCGAATGCCCGGAGATACAAACAGCCGCTTGGTCCAAATGGAAATTCTTATGCATTAATTTGTTTTCTATTCTTATTAAATTTTTTTGATACTAGTAGTAGCTGAATTTTATTATTGACGCTTTCCTTACCAAATTATAAAATGTCATAAAAATTTTTCAATTTTAAAAACAAATTGTATAAACAATTAGGTACAATTCAAAAACACCTTCGACTCGATTTTCAAAAGTTAAAAAAAAAACAAACACTAAAAAAGTAGAAAACACCACGAAGAACAAGAAATATTGGCCTTCTCTCTTTTTTGAACAATAATGAGAGTGTTTTTTGTAGAAATACTGATGAAGATGCCAACACGCATCAAAACGTTTATGCAATATAACTGAGAGGATTGATAAGAATTGTTTTGTGTTTCTCTGTCTCCTTCGGAGATGTGTAGGACCGAAAAACCTACCCCTTAGGGTGGAGGGTCTTGGAGATAAAGAAAAAAAAAATTGAAACGACCCTGGATCTTAAAAATCAGGCTTTGGAATTACGGCCTATCAATGAACAACATCCTGTATATTAAGTAATCTACTCAAAGCCTCCCTCCGGATCGGACCGGAATATGTTCCCACTTGGGCAGCCCTGCACCACCACAAGCAAACAACCATTCATGATCGAGCTTGCGTTTTTCCCTCGATCAATAGCGTGGTGAAAAACAGCTGACACAGAGATAACTTAATTTTTCCTATACAGTTTTCATCTCATTTTCGCGCAAAAACCGCTGGAAAATCCGGCACGGTCGAATTGAGGGCTCTCGATTAATTACTCGGATCGCGATTCAAGTGCTTGTTTACGTGAAATATCGATCAATTGACTGTTAGTTATAAGTTCGGGTTTATACGTGTGTATGTAGAATTGCCAGTGATTTCTGGATCTAAATAGTGGCTGAGAAAGTTTGGAATACCGATGAGGGGCGATTGTGAATCGTGCTTGTATTGCGTTGATAAATAAATATATTGAAAGGTGAGTTTGTACCTTGATGTCTAGCCATCAGGGATGTGCTTATAATTTAAGATGTCACAAATTAAAGAAACCAAGTGGCGCCAAATTTCAGCCAAAACACGTTATTTGTATATGTACCAAAGGGGCGTGTTAAAAACATGTAAATGGTTTCTCTCACAAAAATAATATTTCATCGATGTGGCCTCCATTCATTATAAATAATAATTTGGCCTTGTGCATCAAGACGACCAAAGAATGCACAAATTCGCTTTTTCATCAGTATAAACATTTCTGGATTCGATTTCCAGAACCGCATTAAAACTGAAATTCATTGAATAACTCCGCTAATAGCTTGCCAAACGCAGGCTGGTTTATTTATTTTTCTTTTGTAACGATCGGTTACTTTATTGCTAATACAAATTCAATTAAAATTTATTAACAAGCGCACTACGCCGTTCTTGACTATAAGACTTAGTTTTCTAAAAAAATAATCTGTGTTTTTACTACTGGAGGCCATTGTATTACTATAAAGACACGAATACATGGAAATATGTCTCAGAATAGTCTCTAGCCTTTTTCGAAAACGGTAATCCGGATCATAATCAGCTGATTTTCGACCAGTCGAATCGGATTGAAAGGGCTACCGTGGGACATCAATCCAGTAGTCCTGATCAGTTTGATGCAGGATCACCATTTCCAAAAATTCTTCTATTTCCAAAAAGTGCAACGGTCCAAAGTTACTACATTTTTTTTAATAATTATTTGGTATTTTGTTCTTAAAAAATTACTAATTCTAGTAGGTTTGAAGAAATAATGATTACACGGATGGCTCGCAGTGCCCTAAAAACTCGACAGTAACATGGACTACATAAGGGAGTTCGACATCCAGCTGGAGCGGGAGTATTTCTATGCGGGAGAAAGCGTGTGCGGCACCGTTATTTTGGACACTGTAGAAAATTTTAAATTAAGAAGTAAGATCATTATTTTTTTTATATCTTTCTGCTATAATAATAATTACTTTAGGTATTAGGGTGGTGTTGCGGGGCAAAGCCCATGCAGAATGGAAGGTGATGCTTTCTGGAGATCGGCGCACGGTAAGTCGCAAGCTAAAATTCCAAAGCATTACTTACTTAGTGTCTGTGGCAGGTCAAAGGTGACCAGTACTTCATGGACCAACGTCAAACCATCTGGGGCGAGAAGAACTTTAATTCCACCATCCCGATCCTGCCAAGAGGCGTTCACAAATTTCCCTTCAAGTCAGTCCTGTTACTCATAGCTGTACTTATGATCTCTTGATTGTATTCTTTGGGAACCATTTTTAGATTCAACCTTCCAGAGACCGCTCTTCCGTGCTCGTTTGAAAGCCGCGCGGGACAAATCAGATACTTTTTTAAAGTCACCATCGACGTGCCGTATGCCAGTCCGCCCCAGGGGATGAAGTACTTTACGGTCATAGGGCCACATATTGATTGTATGGACGAACACTACTTGGTAAACTTGTTACTAGAATCTAACATGCAGTTATAAATAATTACAATTAATTAGAAACCCACAATACTGGAAAATCGACGTTCCACGTGCTGTTGGTGCTGCAAGAAAGGCACCGTCGCTCTAAAGTGTATACTAGAGCGGTCGGCCTACGTGTGCAAAGAGAGCATAAAGTTGAAGGTCACCATCGACAACCAAGGGGAGGAAGAGGTGTGTCTGAGGGTCAAGTAAGTTTTTCTCATTCGCAATGTGCACACAGGCAATGGAATTGAGGTTTTTACAGGTTGGAGCAGATATGCGAATTCTTTATAGACAGAGGTGTTCTGGGGGTCTCAAAGGAGCTCAAAAACGTCGTTTTGGAATACAGGTGGGTAGCTACTATAGCTCTATCAGGATATTAAGAAATAAAAAAATATTGCAAGACATTTTGTTAAAAAAAAAATCAACTATTGGCGAGGAAACGTCTTGTAAACTTAAAGAAAAATAATGCGATTTCCAGGAGAAAAACGTCATAGATCCCAATATTTTAACACATAAGACTGTTGACAAAAATCTTTCACAGGATAATTCGGGGACATGGAACAGGGCAACACGTAATAATGTTTCTGCATGCGTAAAAAGTATTAAATTGAATTATGGCAACTTGTCCAACTAACAGGAAGGAATTATTTATTAGATTGATTTTGAAAACAATTCGACGTTTAAACTTAAAACTCTAAACTGGGATTTGAGGTACTAAACAGGGTGATTCAAAATTCGATGTACCTACCTATTTTGAGACCGTATTGTTGGGGTAAAAATAGGACTACCATATATAAAATGTAACTATGTTTCTTTTAGAGGAAACCCTGTAAAGCCGCAGAAACGGATCAAATGGGACAGCGGCAACGTTTTGGTGATCCCTCCGGTGCCCACCACTCTGATTAACATCTGCCGTTTGATCCAGATTTACTACATTTTAACAGTAAATAGTTTTTTTAGCGCAAGAGTTTAACAATAAAACACTTACCTTTTAGGTAAGTTTAGACACACAAAAGGAGGCCGATTTGGTGAGTGTGAACATGCCGTTGACTGTTGGAACGGTACCGTTTAGGATACCCAACAGCGACAAACATCCAATAATAAAATACGGTTAGTTTTGAAGGTTTTTGCTCTAGACCCCCCCAAAAAGTATTCTTGTCTTTTGTTTCCTCAATAAGGTAACAAAGGACGGGAATACTCTCATAGCGCTTTAGAGTTACCACTTGACAACATTGTTTCAACGCGACTACACAATGCGCGCTTCTTGACAAATTGTCCTTAGGTCCCTGAAACTTTGTATTACTAGACACAAACAGAGTTGTACGGCGCATATTGACAAAATGTTTGGGTAATTTTCCAATCTTGAGAAGATACGATAAAAATGTCAAAGTCAGATTTCCAACTCTAACTGGATGACAATAATAAATGAATAATATATAGGTATGCCAGGCGCTATACGTCGTAAAGCACCTTCTAGTGGGTGAAAAGTCATTTAAATATTCAAAAGTGAGGTCGTAAATTTTAAATTTTGCTTATTACGTTTGTTTTTCTTGAACTATAAACTCTATCTATAAGGAAGGTTGCACATTGATAGACGCCATTTGGGCCATTTTGATTTTGTAATGGTGATGAGACATGCAATGATAATATATAGTGTTTTGTGGAGTCGCCGTTGCTGCACATGCTCAATGACCTAAGAGATATTGACAGTGCACATAAATACCGATATTTCCCTAAAATTGGTCCTGGATTTTTTCCGAAAGTCCGCAATTTTTTAACCGTGACGTAATTCAATCGTCAGAGAACTTCAATGGGCGATACCAACGAGCTAGAATATTACATCTGGAGAAACCCTCCTGTTTTACAGTTTTGGCTCTTTTTTCTTGCAGTGGGTCACTTTCGGCGAATTGACGTCACTTGACATCTTACGTCAAATAATTCGAAATCGCAATTCGCCCATTTTGATGTGCTCGGACAATGAAATTACGTCATGAATACCTTAAAATAGCGGATTTCCGGCTTAAAAAAAAACGGTACCATTTTTAGAAAAATATTCATCTACCGGTTAAGCCGGTCATGTGATGGCCATCTACCAATTTAATGGATTAAGCAGGTGACTGATCTACCCGGTAGATGATCTGGTGAGTTTTGAAATTCGCCCAACAGCGTTTTCGGGTGCAACGCTTTGAGAATATTGCTATTCTTCAATTCTTATTGAGAAAACAAAGGATGGCAATATTCTCAGGACGCTCTTGAGTCGCCACCCGAAAACGCTATATGATTTCTTAATTTATCTTTAGAACACGCATGTTCACACGTGGAAGGAGGTCAATATTTAGCTCCCGATTTCCTTTTGGGGCAGGTGTACGATGGCAACGAACACTATTTAAGGTAGGTAACAAAAAGAATCCAGAATAACTGGTAAGAAATTTTCAAGTAATAGGAATAACTCAAATAACAAAGAATTGGAAGAAATGCAAACCAATTTTATTGAGATGGGCAAAAGATAAAGAATCAACTTTTTTATTAAGATTGCTTTGACCACGGTTCATACACTTTGTGTCACAGTGTGACAGTGTCAGACACTTTGAATTAAAACAGATGCCACAGCATGAATAATGAATTTTGTTTTCTCATTGTACTCGATTGACTTGATCATTGTGCAACGATTTAACACGAAAACACTATTTATTTATTCCAGAAATACACTCAACTACAATTCGACTAGTAAATAACTCACTACTTAACACTTTATAGCCTTCTATTATCGCTTCGTACTTTAGCTTACTTATAGCTCGCTTAAAATAAGACTACTCTCTGCGCGTTCTATGCGCCTTTTATATACAATCCTAAAATTACAGAAAAACCTAGAAAGTTCTTGATAAGAATTCTTGAATAATCTCACATAAAAAAAAGGTTGTAAACAACTGCCTTCTAGATTAAACCCAGCAATAAATCACTCGTGTCAGCCATGACGCAGCGCGGATAGGTCGCGAAGCTCCACCAACCACACGCGTTGCCCCGCCTCCCATGCGGCGTTGCTGCGAATCGTAACATTGCCCTCCTCCTAAGGCTGTTCTTCCCGAACAGATAGAGTTCCATGGTATCGTGCTAATCGATCCAAATGAACGACTTTCATCTTTGACCTGGGAGTCCGCTGGATCCTATACACCACATCATTAATCTTCTTTATAATTGTATAAGGTCCTTCCCAATTTTGGCTAAGTTTGGGCGACTTCCCCATCTTTCGCCTCGGATTGTATAGCCACACCAAATCACCATCCTGGAAGCCGCGGGAGTTAGCTAGTAAGTCATATCTTGCTTTGGCTCGATCACTGGATATCCGCAGTTTATCCCTGACTTGTTCATGAACATTGTTCAGCCTCTCCTTAAGCTCCTCCACAAAATTCTCAGAGCTGAGCGACTCTTTTTCTGGTGTTCCATACATCAAATCCGCAGGAAGCCTCATTTCCCTTCCGAACATTACTCTCGCCGGAGTATAACCAGTGGCTTCATGCGTAGAGCCTCGATATGCCATCAACATGAGAGGTAGATGTTGGTCCCAATCACGCTGATCATCTGCCACCATTTTAGACAGGTAATGTTCCATGGTCCGATTAAATCTCTCTACCATCCCATCCGACTGTGGATGCAAAGGAGTTGTCCTGGTCTTGCGAATTCCGAGAAGTTCCATGACCTTCTGGAAAACAGCCGATTCAAAATTTCGGCACTGATCAGAATGAAGTTCGAGAGGTACTCCGAATCTGCAGAACATTTCATTTACTAGCACCGTTGCCACGGTCGTTGCTTCTTGATTAGGCAGGGCGTATGCTTCAGGCCATTTAGTGAAGTAATCCATGGCGACCAAGATGTATTTATTGCCCGACTCAGTCTGGGGAAACGGGCCCGCGACATCAACTGCTACCCTCTCGAATGGAGCATTTACAGTGTACTGCACCATTCGACCCCGTGATCTTGTTCGAGGTCCTTTTGTGGCACAACAAACTTCACACTTGCGGCACCAAGATTCGACGTCTTCATGATAATTCACCCAGTAATACCGCTCTTTCATTTTGGCCAATGTTTTGTTGACCCCAAAATGGTCTCCGCTTGTTCCGTTGTGCATTTCCTGTAGTACATCTGATTTTCTGCTACCAGGAACAACCAACTGACTGACTATGGACTTGCCATCCGGACTCTCCCACGCTCTCTTCAGTAGTCCATTTTCTATTTTAAGAGAGTGCCACTGGGCCCATAGCGCCTTCAGGTTTGGACTTTTACCAGCGATTTCTTGCCATTCTGGTCTCTTGTCGTCAGTCTTTGCAGAAAGGATGGGTCCAATATCTGGATCATTCATTTGTTCTTCTCGAAGCGTCTGTGTGGTCCAGCCATCGTTTGTTTCCACCGACGTTCTCCTTACCGAAGGAAGTCCCTCACGCTGCTCAGTTCTTTGACAATGCCGACAATCTTCTTTACAAGGCCGTCTAGACAATGCATCGGCATTTCCGTGAGACCTTCCTGGTCGATGTTCAATTTGGAAATCGTACTGCTGCAGGCGCTCTATCTATCTGGCTATTTGACCTTCAGAGTTCTTCATCTGTAATAACCATTTCAAGGCTCCATGGTCAGTCCTAATCAGGAACCTTTTTCCATATAAGTAGCGATGGTAATGTTCGACTGCTTTAACGATGGCCAACAGCCCCTTTCTAGTGACGCAATAGTTTCTTTCTGGCTTATTTAAAGTCTTACTGTAGTATTCAATGACCTTCTCTTGCCCGTTTTGTCTTTGAGGGAGTACTGCACCTAGACCACAGTTACTTGCATCCGTGTCCAAAATAAAGAGTCCGTCCTTTATAGGGTAAGACAAGATCGGACTAGAACAGAGGGCAGCTTTAAGCCTTGCAAACGCCTGACTGCAATCGAGGTTCCACAAGAACGGTGTTTTCTTTTCCGTTAATTGTAGTAAGTACATAGTCCCAAAAAGCTCCTTACTTCGTGTTTGTCTCGGGGAACTGGCCAATCTTTAATGGCAGATATTTTACTTTGGCTAGTTTTAATGCCTTGTTCTGAGATAGTATGCCCCAAGTACTCGACTTGCTTTTGGAACAGGCTGCATTTCTTGTAGTTTAACTTCAGGTGAGCATTCCGTAACTTGTTGAAGATTTCTCTTAAATACTTCAAGTGCTCGTCGAAATCACGTCCCATGACAATTATGTCATCTAAGTATAACAGGCAAGTTTTCCAAGTCAGCCCCCTCAACACAAGTTCCATTAGTCGCTCGAAAGTTGATGGAGCATTGCACAATCCAAAAGGCATAACAGTGAATTGGTATAGTCCAGAACCAGTAGAAAATGCAGTCTTTTCTTTGTCTTCGGGAGCAATCTTTACTTGCCAGTACCCACTTTTTAAATCTAGAGTGGAAAACCACTTTGATCCCGATAAAGTTGCTAAGGTGTCGTCTATACGTGGCAATGGGTAGCTGTCTTTCTTGGTCACATCATTAAGTTTCCTGTAGTCAACACAGAACCGCGTTGAACCATCTTTCTTCTTAACAAGAACCACAGGCGACGACCATGGACTAGATGATTCTTCTATGACGCCCTCCTTTAACATTTCATTCAGCAAACTGTTAACTTCCTGTTGTTTAGCCAGAGGGACCCTTCGTGGATGTTGTCGTATTGGCTGGGCATCTCCTGTGTTGATCTTATGGACAACTAAATCGGTTTGACTGTCGTTGCTCTTGAAGTTAAACATATCAGATTCATCCATAGCAAATTTTATAGCAGACTGAAGTTGTTCCTTTGACAGGTGATTCCACTGTCGCTTAAAAGCATCAATAACTTCTGGGGAAGCTTGGTTAGAAGATTTAATTTTGGATGTCTCTGCTTCGACACAATTGCATACCCATTGTACAGGCTCATCATTGGCAAGAACTGTTCCTTCTTTGAGCTTGATGGTCCTTTCTCCAATATTGGCAACTCGTACTGGCATAGTCTTCTTCGTGTCGGTCAAAGTTCGGGCTACCATGATTTCAGTCGTCAAATCCAGGTTAGGTTCTATAAGTCCTATGGACCACCCAGGATCATTTTCAGAAGTCACTGTGATAATTTGTTCTGAATTTGGAGGAATTTTCACATCTTCTACCACCAGTAGACGGACACTAGTTTCCACATTTCCATTGGTTAATGCAAACTCCTCATCTCCAAATGTGAGAATATTCCGTTTGTGATCATAGGAGAATCCATGTTTCCTGATGAGATCCATTCCCAAAATAAACTCGTCTTTGATCCTGGCAACCAACACTTTATGCCGAACTTCGAGTCTTTCTCCAATAATGATGGTGACATCGGCTTCTCCGTCTATAGGGCAAGACTCCAGTTACCCATTTTAACATAATAGGGTTGGGCAATGGTTGTATGGTATATCCGACAAGTTTATCTGGCCTTACAATGGTCACATCTGCCCCTGTATCGATGGTAATCTGGATCTTCTGTCCCTTAATGCGTCCGGCCACTGTAAGACTTTTTCCACCCAAACTGTTGACTTTAAAGATCCTGGGGGCCTTAGCGGCCCCGGTCAATTGCCCCCTTGCATTGACCGGAATTAGTTTTCCTGGGACCTAGGGCGGTCTTGGTCGCCGCTAGGTCTTCTAAACGACGGCGACGGACTTCTTGCCCTATTACGGCAGTTACTCTTGATGTGACCCAGTCTGCCGCAGTTAAAACATTTTATTCCCCGATTGTCTGTTGATCGAGGGGTCCTTCCCAATAGGGCTTGTATATTAACTGCCATATCCTTCATCGCTTTATGTAAACTGGCCATGGATTCAGCCATAGACGTATTCTCCTCTTCATTGCAAGTTGCCATTCTTACACGCGGAGCTGAACTAGATGACACTCGTGACGCCTCGAATTCCAGGGCCCGAACTAGTGCCTCGCTGATATTCCTGGGCCTTACTAGACGTAAGTGGTATCTCATGTCACTATCTCGAACTCCCTCAATGAACCTTTCGGCGGTTGCGTTTGAAAATTGCGTTTGAAAACATTCAGGGGCTGATGGGTATGACAGGTGAATTAGTCTGTCTATGTCCGCCTCAAATTCTTGTAAGGATTCACCTGACTTCTGCTGTCTCATCCTCAGCTGGGCTTGGAACACGGTTTCTTTGTGCTCGTTTCCAAATCGTAGTTGCAGAGAGTGTACTAAAACGGCATAATTACTTTGATCCGCTGCCGACAGAGATTGGAGTAACTCAGCCGCTTTTCCACGAAGTGCTACCACTAATGATGTAGCTTTCTGGGGCTCGGACCAGCCATTAGCTTTTGCAGCTGCCTCAAATTGGGTTTTATAGATTTCCCAGGCCGTAGTACCGTCATAATCGGGAGGCTTAATTTTAGCGTTGGCTGTGCTAAAACTCTCTGTAGACACGTTGTCGTCTTCAAGTTGTTCCCGGAATTTCTTTTCTAGCTCGAGAACCCTCTGGTTGACAGCTTCGAGTCCTTCGTTAACGCCGTTAATGGATTCGTGAACGCCGTTAACGGATTCGTTAACGGATTCGTTAACGGATTGCATTATTCTTTCTTCCAATTGAAGCTCCCTAGCTGCGAGGTGGTTCATTAATTCTTCTTTAAACCGTTTCTGTTCTTCCTTTTGTTCTAGATGACGTCGCTCTTGTAGTTGATCACGTCTTTCTTGCTCTTCTTTCTGTTCGTTATAACGTTTCTCCTGTTCTAGATAACGTCGCTCCTGTACTTGATCACGTTTTTCCTGTTCTTCCCTCTGTTGTTGCATAAGGGACAGCAGGGCGGCAAGTTGATCCTCCATCGCTTGATGCTGGCTTCTGGTCACTGGCATAAAAACGTAATGTCCGGCAATGAAGCACTCACTTACAGTTCAGAAATATTAGTCCTCAAATTTCCACTGGAATCGCACTTCTGACACCAATTGTTACGAACTAGGGTTCGATAATTCCAGTGTAACGATTTAACACGAAAACCCTATTTATTTATTCCACAAATACACTCAACTACAATTCGACTAGTTAACTCACTACTTAACACTTTATAGCCTTCTATTATCGCTTCGTACTTTAGCTTACTTGTAGCTCGCTTAAAATAAGACTACTCTCTGCGCGTTCTATGCGCCTTTTATATACAATCCTAAAATTACAGAAAAACCTAGAAAGTTCTTTATAAGAATTCTTGAATAATCTCACATAAAAAAACGGTTGTAAACAACTGCCTTCTAGATTAAACCGAGCGATAAATCACTCGTGTCAGCCATGACGCAGCGCGGATAGGTCGCGAAGCTCCACCAACCACACGCGTTGCCCCGCCTCCCATGCGGCGTTGCTGCAAATCGTAACAGTACATTCCCATGAGAATTGCATGCATACACCGCGATGTTGGAAATTGCAAACAAAACATGAAAGTTGAAACCACATCCATAATATACAGAACATTGCCTATCTTTTACATTGCTGGCTTTGGATTGCAAAAGGTGGGGATGGAAACACAATACCTCGTACAATGCAATGTCTGCACATGCCGAGAAATAAGCGCCGTTTTGAGAAAGTGGTACAGTTAGATCCACATGCAGTTAGATTCACGTACTCTCCACGAATCACGCACGAACTAGACTGAAAGCACTTGGTTGATGATTCGTGACATCCAATGTTGCCGATACTTTCACGAGTTAGTCCGGTTACTCGACGTAAACTTATATACGTGTGACGGAAAAATATTCGATACGGAGGTATGTGATTCTAACCAAGTACGTTTCGAGATTTGGCAACAACCCACGCACACGCGCATAGTGAATCGGATCCGAGTCCCCATATTTTGGTCTCAAGGCCAATAAGGAATGCCCTGTGCGAGAATTGACGACTTGAAGACATCAGCCATATTGCTTTTAGCATCAGGACGCGTGTTGAAGATTTTTTGAATTATCTAGTTGATAATTATAGGGTGTGTTCATTCAAAAAAGTCATATAGTTGGCTGTGAAGGAACAAAAGTCCATTTTCTTTGATTATGATAGATGCCCTTTTCTAATGAACACCCCGTATAAAATTGTAAAATTAGACGTGGAAAATTACAGTATCAAAATTGCATATAACAGGTGAATAGTGCCACTGGCTCAAATGCCATTTACCCAAATACCTCTTACCGCACTAAAACCCACTTTTCAACATTTTTGTTTTGTTTTTAGAGAGCCGATAGTCCTCTACAAGCCCGTGTACGTCACCGTGGACAAAACCGAAGACAAATAGTAAGGCAATAACGTTAGTAACCTCTCCTGTCGTTATATATAGAGCTTATACGGAGTATCCTATTTCGGCAATTTTGTAAGATATCTCCCTCATTTTTAAAGATAGAGGATCGTTGCGGTTTTCGCGACAAAGTGCTAATTTTTGAGAAATTAAAGATGGCACCAACAGATTTTTCATTGCCCTTTTGGTGTTTGAGATAGAGGGTGATTTTGGTAATGTGACATTTTGGACACGTTTATCTCTTTAGTTTTATGAATAGTAAATATGTTCTCTAGTAGTTTTTGTTACGTAGAATCCAGTGGCGTAATTTCTATCTGCACCTAAGGTTCAGCCATAATTTGAAAAAATTTTTTTTTTGTTTCTTGAAAATCTCTTGATTCTAAAATCTAATAATATACAGGGTGTCCCACCAAAAAAACCTATATTAATTTTATTGCGGTGAAATTACTTCCTGTAGTAAGAAACTAGTTACGCCATGGGATTCTATGGGGAAGGATCTATATAGAAATGTTAAACTTTTCCGATAAATTTAAAGGAGACTGAGATACGAGGGAGGTGTCTGAAAAGTAATTTAATTTCAAAAAATAGTATCACTTGTGAAAATCGCAACCCTCGATTTTGAAAAATACGGCAGATACCTCGCAAAAAGTGTCGAATATTGAATACCCTGTACTTCACAGGGTAAAGAAGCTCTAGATTGTTCTACACGCTTCCCTACGAAAAATCACTATCAAGACTGATGAGTAGGACGTACGTTAATTGTACCCAGTAGGTAATAATTTTTTTATAAGTAACAAAAACTTTATAGTGGTTTTTTTCTTATTTATTTCTTTTCTTTACATAGATTATAGGTATATATTTAACTATAGAAAATTTGGTGTATTGAAGGCTACAAAAAAAACACACAAGTCTCTCCACTGCTTGAGACCAAATAGGTCGATTGAACCATATATAGGTGGTTCTAGAAATTTAAAATTCTAAAGAACCACCTTAGACCGAAAGTTTAATGTTTTCGAAATACAAAGTGCCCAAAAGTACAGTTTCTTTTATTTTCTTAGAACTTTTTTGAATATCATCATGAAATTTGGTACACGTTTTTTTTTTTTTTAAGTAATTAAAATTAAATCGTCAAGCAATTTTGATATTGAGGGCACCACTAAATTAAAAATTTTTTAGAACGTTTTTTATTCCACCCTGTATGCAACATTTTTTAACTACATATTGTAGACATCAGACATGCTCCGTCATGTGTGTGGCAACAAAAAAAGGTTAAAGTGTGTTAAGTTCAGGAAAGATTCAGGAAACTTATTTTGGTCCTTGCACCTCTAGTTGTGAACTTTTCTTGGATACCCTGTATATTATGTGCGTATATACAAGCTAACTAAACAACTGGAAAAAATAGAAAGTTTTCCTTAATTATGTGACCGTTATTAATTTCAATTATTATTAATAATTATTGTATTCATATTATTTTCAAGTTATTTTTTATAACTTTTTTTTATCAAGAAATTGAAACAATGTGTTAGTGTACTATTGATAAGTATTATATAACAATTTTTGGTGTCAAATATCTCCTTTTAGTGTTTGTATAAAGGAAATAACAACGAACGATATGGATTTATACTATAAATAAATCCAACATGAATCTATTGAATTCCCAAGTGTATAGACAATACTTTTTGTAATCATCTCACCACTTTGTTCTAATACAGGGTGTACCGACCGTCACACGCAGTTGGCTAATTTTAGAGAAGATATCTTGTCGATTTGACATAATTCGTCTGATCCAAAAATCCTTCGTAAGGACGGCAAAGTGGCCCTTTGACATACGTGTGAAAAAATAGTTCATCCTTCTACATAAACAGCAATTTGAGTAATTAAAAATACAGGCGGTCGTCAAATTGCCTATACCACTCTTTAGGACGCTTTATTTGGCGTCCTAAAAAGTGGATAAGACGATTTACTTCAAATCGACATAAAATTATCTCTAGAATTTGCTGCTTTTGTCGGATTAGTTTCTGGACACCCTGTATAAAATTTACATCAAACTAAACCAGAGAACATTTCCAGTCCGCGTAATGTGTTTTTTAAAATGTATTTGTTTATTTTTTTTTATATGATATAATGTTAGAATAAAACGTTTTTAGGTTCTATATAGAAACTCTAGTCCACAAACATATTCTGTATATCAGATGGTTATGGAAAGAAAAAGCGTATACTTATACCTCGTTCAAGCTTTAAGACAAATCGTTTTAGGCAAACCGGTTTCGGCTGTAAGGCCATTATCAGCGCCAAAATCCGTTGTGACGTTGAAATGTTTGAACATTTAGAAGGCAATAAAATTTACGCCACAAGATGAGGTCGTTTTCATGCCACACTATACATACATATGTAGGGGGTGTTCATTTAAAAAAAGTCAGTCTAGTTGGCTGTGAAATGTCAAAAGAAGAGGATAAAATAACAAAAGTCCATTTACCTTGATTATTTCATCCTCGACTGTAAAAACTTACTAGTCTTCTAGTTGACTTTTTTAATTGACACCCTGTATATGTATACAATGTTTCCACATTAAATTTCAAAAGACATGCAAAGGCCCGGCATTTTACCCGATTAAGCATGACAATGTCTTGAAACTTTTGTGAAACAATTAAAACTGCTTATTTATTTCTATTGGTTATAGTGACCGAATTGTCCAATTTTAATTACCAATAAATAAATATATTTAAGCAATTTTTAATTTATTTGTCGAAACATATTCTTATCCATGACCATACTATATTAATCACATTATTCTTGTACATTCACAAGATTAATGCTAATCTTTATCACAAGTGAATAATGAGTTGTGGAAACGAGACGTGTCGTAAACAACTGGTAAATAAAAAGTAAACTGCCCTAAACATGAAATCGATAGTTACCACTGGTTCATTAAAATAATTATCCTTCTATTAGAATGTGTTGAGTCAAATATAAGTTAGAGTGTCTCTTCTTCACTAAAAAATGTACTTTTCAATGAAAAATACTTAAAATAGGCCATAAAATGAAGTAATTTAATAGCCACACTCGTAGCCCTCAAATGAACATGCACGGACGACTAGTCCGTCATCTATATGACGCATCAAACGTCGCGCCGTCGATTAGCGAAATCAATCGTGATTTTAAAATTGTGAATTATCTTTGTGGCGCCTATAACCTATCACCCTACAAACCCGGAATCTTGGTCGTGAATAAAGTTTAGTATTCAACTCGCCTTTAATGAGTATTATTCTGTCGGGCAACACGTGTCACTCGCTTCGCTCGTGGGCTCAAACGTTACCTTCGAGAATAACGACGCTCATTAAATGCATGTTGTATAATAAACTATTATTGTTTTGACCCAATAATACGTTTTAAAAATAAAGTGACTCACTGTAAAAGGGTCCGCTATATTATTATAATGTATAGCTACATACCTACAGTTTATTACACAGGTGTTTGTAAATTATAATAGTTATTTATTATGTAAGGGGATTAACAAGCCTTTAATCCACGAGAAAAAATGTACACTCGAGGCCAGCCGAGAGGATTTAAGGCCGTTATTCCCCGAATTTAATTCAACGTTTTATCAAAAACCGCTGAAACCAATCAATTAGGAGTGGGGGAAGTTCTGGTTTTGAAAAATGTCAAGTTTCACAAATTTATTTTTACAACAATGATATTGAACTGAAAAGTAGAAAGTCTGGAAATCGTTTCTATAACAACTTAATACTCTAGCGAGTTAGAAGACCTTTAATCTACTAGTGTGTTAGAAGGACTTTAATCCCCGCCAAACAGAAGTATTAAACCATCATAATATAGTGGTGGTGGATAATAATTATTAATAATTGAGAAAATTATAGGTTGTGACAAGTAGGGTAGATATCAGCAGTTTTATTATTATTTAGATTAGAAAGACAAGGGGACAGTCCTTCCACAGGGTTTATGTATTAATTAATACGTCTATTGCTATATCTTCTATATTAAAATTCGAAATAAATTTATCCTCAAGAGAGGGGATATTCTATAATTATATTATATTTTAATAATATTATATTATATGTTTAATAGAAAAAAAATTGTACCTAATGACTCTGTGTATGAAAATAGTGCGGTCCCCCGGGTACTGCATTGATCGATTGTGGAAAAACTACTGATACTAAAAATCTGAAAATTCGGTATTGTACTAAAACTACAGGGTGTCCTTTTTTCCGAATATCTCATTTAATATCGAAGATATAAAGATGCGGTTTTCATAGAGTGTTACTACTTTTTTGTGAAATTAAAGGTGGCGCCAACAGAATTTTTATAGATTTATTGGTTTTTAAGATACAACAATGTAGTGAACTATTCTTATGAGCCGTACGTCAAGTTTAAATCTATGACGTGTGGGTGATAATAATGTATACTTCACGACCTTGGTTTAAATCTATAATATAATATAATTATTTAGGTAATGCAATAAGGTGAATAGTTGTTTCCTATTTTCCATCAGTAATATGAATTTTGAAAATTATGTATATGTATATAACAATTTTTATATAGTCGATATTCTTATGAGCTTTTTTGTATTTTTTGATAACAAATTACTATACCTATATATATATAATACTGGAGTACCTATATAGGAAATAAATATATTTTATAGGATATGATATTCTGCCAACATACCGGGTGGTCTATTTAAGTTGAAAAAGTGATATATTTTGAAAACGACACAATTTATGAAAAAAAAAAATGTTAAAATTTCGATTTCACATAACCAGTCGAGAGATAATGAAATTGATGTTTTATTTTTTTGACTATATTTTCAAAATCATAGCAAGGTTAACTTTGGATTTTGAAATGGAAAGCTATACTTTTTTGTTAATAACTGTGAGAACAAAAATAAGATAACTGTTTAGTTAGTTTTATAGTAAATCTGTTGTCAATATCTATTATGAAAGAGTAAATGAACAATAAAAATGTTACCAATTCCTACTTAAAATTACCTATTAGTACAGTGCCATAATATTTAGGTAATTTTTTCGTTGACCAAAGAAAGCAATATACCTCCATATGTTGTGTTTTTTAAATATATAATTGTTACGAATACACACAATACATGTTAATTAATATAATAATTGTTATATGTGGTATTATATCGTGGTAGATTTACGATATGTATATTGAATTCAATGTAATAATGTGCCAATAAAATTAGTACGAATTTTCACTCTGGACCTATCGCTTTTTTATTATTTTTGTATATTCATTAATTGCATTGTGCTAATCATATATTGTACTTGTTCAAAATTAAGTTTAATTTTGTTGTCATGTGCAGAGAAGAGATGGGTTTTAAAAATAATTGAATTTCAAAAATTACTAGATGACAACAATATGGGAATGAGATATATTTTCTATAAACGGTTAGCGCAATCCTAAGGTTGAATTACGAGTTTCAGAATTGGATGACATGTAGAAGATGTTAATTTAAAAACCATATCTAGTTGGCTCTAAAAAGTCAAAAGAAAAGGATGAAAAGAACCATCGACCTTCAAACTAGATAGACTCACTGAGTCAATCATAAATTGTCAGGTTTGTTTACTTCCAACATGCATATAGATTACAGCGGACGCGCGTCGCGTGGGGAATGCAAAAAATGGCCGCCGAGTCGGGTAATCGGTGAAAACATTATACATGCACTTACCTGTCATACGAAAGATTTCTGTCCCACTTTTATAACTAGAGTTTTGAGTCTAGAGAGTTGACACACACATTGAATTGACAGCACTGTTGCCAATTCGTCAATTAAAAAGATTTTCTACCTACGTTTTGATCGTGCTACATTTGGCTACAAAATATAGAGTCCATTTCAAATAGATATTCATCTAGTAAGCTGAGAAATTGACAGATAAATGACACATTTACATGGAAGGAATAGGACAAATCTGTCAATTCCTCAGCCTGCTAGATGAATATTTATTTGAAATGGACCATATTAACATATGGATTGTGTAGTTGGATCCTGAGAGCGGGCAACATCGCATCGAACCTTTAGAAATGATGCCAGACAAGGCGAAGACAAAGGACTCTAGTTAATTCTTCCTCTGTGAAAAGAACAAAAGTCCTTTTACTTTGATTATGTCATCATTTTCTGTAAAAAATTCATGGCCCTCTGGATCACGTTTTCTAATGAATGGCCCGTACTTAGTGTATACGTTTCGATTGGTCTCTTTAAATTTTAAACTCCTTAATTGACCCGGAGTCGATATATTATCTTGTCGTCCGCTATATTATACTATATATTAGAATTTTCTAAAGCTACTTCATCAAATTTTTAAATATTATGTAAATTATCTACATTGTTTACTACGATTTTCAACACAAAAAACATTTTGGTTGACGTATGTCAAAATCAATTTTAGTTCCGTCAATGTCAAATCGGGTAGACCACCGTAGACCGGTACACCGATTTCACCGGTTATCGGTGAAGTCCCTTTCGTTTTATTTGTTTTTTTTTTTAATGTTTTCTGTTTTCTTTACTTGATCTTTGTTTGTTCGTTTTCAGTTATATACCTCTGATAATAGATTTAAGTTGTTAATTAGAATTTTCTTAGTAAGTACAATAGTTTTAATTAAATGCTTACTATTCATAAACTTAACTTCTAACATATCCACACATATTCCACAAAACAAACCTTCCCTGTTCTGTTTTGTTAAAGTCTGAAAAGCTTGTTGATAAAAGCTTTTGAGTGTGAGACTACGACAGCCTCATCTCATATATCATACGTCACAGAGGAATCACTGTGAACTGAATACATTTCTAATAATAATCCTCTAAATTTAGAACCTCCTATGCCGATTCCAACTTCGCTAAAAATACCTGAAATTTAGCACTTTTGTTCCTATACATCCCCAGTCTCGGTACTACTGTAAAATCTTCCAGATAATAACGCTTTGCTTATCTATATCAGATCGTTTTTTTACAAGTATCTTACTTAATTGTCTAAATATAGCAGTACAGACCTATCTATCATTCTTAAAAGTGCTTTTAATTGTATTTGAGACTTGTGATCATTTTTAGGACAAAATAGGTGCTTTTGTGTGAAATTATCTGTAAAATTTTAGTGAAAATGGATTCCAATGCTGAAAAGGAAATGTGCAATAATTGGTAAGTGGTAATCGAGGTGGTAATAAGTACCCTTAGAGCATTTTAAATTATAGTATTAACTAATAGTTAAAGTATCCTCATGTATTTTTAATTTAGTCATTTTGTTCAGTTCTCTATTGTGAATTTATTGAAAATTGCTACATCAAAGTTGGCCAAATTGGGTATGAACTCGAAGATCTCTTTCAAAGTACTACTTGACTCTATTTACCTTTTCCAATTTCATGGGTTTACTTACTTTAAGTCATCCTGGATAGAGGATTGACAAGTTGGGGGTTGGCAAGAGTGAGTCCTATATGTTTATAATGTGTCCCCTCGTGTGTCCCCTTCCGTTCTGCTGGGAACCACATTGATCAATTTTTAAAAAGTACTGATACATTGATTTCACTGTCATTTTGAAAGCTAAATTTTTCTGCCTTTTAAAAAGCTGGAAAACTTATCTTCTTGGAGTTATAGCAAAATAGATTGCACTTTTATACACACACTGGTGTTAGTTTTGTTTAATTTTAAATATTTTTTGATAGTAGGTACAATATGTACAATTTTATTGGATTAATGAAAAATATTGCTGACATTATTAAAGAGCCTATGAAAAAGTAAGACAAGAGAGTGCAAGCCAGTTTACTTTGCTACATCTTCACCAATTTAATGTTCCACAGCTATTTTTTAAGAGCTAGAGACTTTAACTTGCTCTGAGCATCATTTATTTGACAAAAAACTGACTTAGAACTGACAGTAGGATTTAAAATTTTTGATTGAAAATTTTGATTTTTGATTGCAATCAAAATTGGCAAGTATTATTTGAAAAAACGATAAAGATTGGCTATTTATATAATAGAAAATATTTTAGATGAATTGAATCCACTGCCTAACACAATACTGAATTTTCAGATTTGTAGTATGAGTAGTTTTTCTGTAATCGATCAATGGAACTTGTCAGCACATCCCCCTCTATAGACAATACAGGGTGACAGATTGAAAACAAAACAGAATTTTATTTAATTCTGTGTTTTATTTAACACTTGTCTTCATAAGTTTATATCTGAGGGGACACATTATAAACATATACTCGCTCCTTTTATGTCAACTCCCCATTGATTGCTATAAACATAAATTGGTCTTGCAGTGTAGGGTAGAATGAAACTTTGAAATGGAGGTTTGTGTCATGCTATATGGTGATACCATGGGAATTTTCCGGGAGATGATTGAGTTCTTGTTTGACTCCAGCTAGTTTGTTTTCTGAGGGGACACATATCAACTGCAGTTGGATGGATCTGCAATGGGTAACCCTGCAAGCCCTGTGCTGGCAAACGTAGTCATGAATGAACTAATAACACAAATGCTTAAAACCCTACCATTTCCGGTACCATTCATCAAGCTATATGTTGATGATACTATTTTGGCTTGCCCCGAGAGTTTGTCTGAGTGTTTCAATTCTTTTCATCCCAAACTCAAATTCACAGCAGAAATAGAGGTGGCCCTCAGCGTACCCTTTCTCCATACCTTGGTAATAAGGGAGCTGGAGGGTAATGTCTCAACAGATTTGCAGATTAAGCCCACAGCCTCCGAAAAGTACTAAACTACTTGTCACACCACACATTCACACAAAAAATCGGAACTATCAAGAACCTAATTTACAGATCCTTTTCTCTTAGCAGCCCTGAAATCCACATAAAAAAATAAAAGCCACATTACTACTATTCTCAGAAGTAATAACTACCCCTCTAGTTTGGTAAACAGAGTTTTTAACGAATTTTACACTAGACTGAAATCTGGTGCACTGGGCAACAGTTCTCCGGATCCCACATTAAGGTATTTTAAATTTCCATTTATTCCTGGTCTGTCTTGCAAAATACAGAAATGCCTCAGTCAAAAGACTGCACACCGTCCGATGTTTGTTCCCCAAGCTAAAAGACAAAACCGCCTTGCAATATGTGTCTAATGTGGTTTATAGGGTGCCGTGCTTTCATGGCGATAAATGCTATGTGGGCATCACAAAGCAGTATACCTATAAAGAGTCGTATGTATCAACTCGTAACATACGACTGTAATGAGTCAAACCGCCAAAAAAATGAAATGACTGCCCTAGCCCATCATCACTTCTCTACAGGCCATAATTTCGAATTTAAAAACGTTAAAATCTTGGATAGGGAAAGCAATTAATTACCACAAGCGATGTTTAAGTGAGATGATTTACATCTCCTTGAATAACACTGCCAACAACAGAATGGACACCCAGGGGTTGAACATTTAATATAACCATTTGATAAATCTCCATAAAAACCAACAATCAGCGTGGCTCCGCTATCTAAGGAGAAAAACGAATGTAAATAAATGCCTCTCTGGTGCATCGCTGGTTTCAGTACCAATTTGCTTGTCGATCGTTCTCCGTTATTTGTCATGGTCGGCCGCATATAGATAATGATATCGCAAAAATTGTACATGTGTCATGAATACGAGTTATCCAGACTTTGACAGGAAGCCCTTTAGGTCCAAACAGGTACGCCTTTACTTATATGTTTGTTATAGTTCAGTGGTTTTATTTCTTGTACGAGTTTTTTTTTTCAATTTTTTTAATTTTAATTTTTGCTGGGTGGAACCATAAATCATTGCCATATTAATAGTTTGATTTTAACATTGTTGTTTACCGCCAATACGTGTTTGTAATATGTGATCCCAATGTGAATTTGATGGGTGGAACCACAAAATCATTGACAATTTAATCATTTTAATATTCCAATCTCAATATTGTGTTTGTGTGTGTCAACCAGTCCCGTACTTCGTGAAAAAGTTTTGGCTGATTTTCTGGATGTGTTTTTTTTATAGCCTTGAAAAAAACCAAATATATGGTCGAAACGTCGGCGATTTGAAATATTAAAGGTGTTTCATTCTACCCTGTCCCAAACTCGCTACACTGCAAGACCACTTTAAAACATTCGGGACGCAAACTACTAACCATGATAAACATAAATGTTCTTTTCGAACTCTTATCTATACCGATTTATCTACTTTAAAGCAAAAAAGAAATTCCTCAACACAACTATGTAATGCACACCATGCACTGTGCTAGAAACATTACTCTATGCAAGGTGTGCAATGAACCCATCCCAAAAATTGAGTACGAGGTGCACAGAGAAAAGTGCCGACCCGTTGTGAAGAAACCCAGCACGCCCCCAATTGCTTTGGAACAGAGCTATTATTTTCAACAAAGGAAGGTTGGTATATTTATTAGGGTGAGGAATCAATGAACGGTGTTTACTTCCTAAAGGCTGTGGATGATCAAAAAGCGGCAGTTCGCAAGGAAAACTACCTCAAAAGACATGGTCACCTGATTGATACCGGGTTCAAGCTCAACGAGACTGTGAGGAGTAATGACTACAGATCAAGTCCTTCGAGGTACACTCAGGGAGCCTTAAGGCATGGTCAAGAATTTTCAAGAGTCAATCGGCAACTGTCCAGAGATACCAGCTCTTCCAGCAACTTGTCCTCTAACTCCACTAACTCAAGTTCCAGCCCTGCGATTACTAGCAACCCTACCCCTGTTATCAGCGAACCAAAGCCTCCAGCACCCGTCCAGAACGGGACCATAAAAAAGCCTCCTTTGATACCCAGGCTGGACGATGTGAGTGGGGTGAGACCGAAGGGACCTCAAGGTAATTATATCTTACTCTTGTTTCTTTTGAATTTTTTGTTGACATCTTTTTTTAGGATTGTTGCCATGCAGGTACTGCGAATTGGAACTACCAAAGCTAGACCTCGAAGAGCACGAAAACTACTGCGGAAGTCGCACAGACAAGTGCCTGGAGTGCGGGGAATTGGTAATGTTCAAGAATAAGCAGGCCCACTGGGACTCCAACCACGGATTCGTCAAAGTTAGGAACACCGGTGAGTGAAATGTATGATTAAAAAGGGAGACAATAGGGCAAAGTTGATTGACACGCGGGGGGGCTAACGCACTGTTTATCGTCGTATTTGACTTTGATTTTTGTTATTTTACGCGCGTGTAATTAGCGCTTGGTGAGCGGTTAAATTTAGCTTAAGCTGGGCGCGTTCAAGTACACACATGTTGCCGCTGTGTGACTCCCGTTATTCTGAGCATTTACAGGGGCATGAGAAAAACGTGGCAGTGAGAGATTTACTATTGTTCCTGTTCGCCCTTGAAGCCCTTGACAATATTTATTGACTGTTGCCGGTTCTTTGGACAGAATCCAGTTTAGTTTCTAGTATTGTGTTTTTTATTGGGTTTACGTATCGGCTCCAGCTTGACGGTACCAATCCGACGATTTTTACTGAAAATATTTCGTGCTGACTACTGCCGGTAACAACAGACACCCGTTTTTTTGACCATACAGGGTGTCTATGAAGCCGCTCTGCCGGGTACCCCATTTGACCGAGTACATTACTACTCGGCCAAAAAAATCTAGAATCAGATGTGTATCTACAAAGAGTTACATTTAAAAATAAATAACAAATTAGCGAAAAAATTGTGTACCTTGGTTGCGTCGTAGCAGGTGTAGACAAAAAATCAAAAACTATTACTTTTTTGTAGACATTATGCCGACGTTTCGAGGTTTATTTGACGTCTTTCTCAAGGTTAAAAATAGAGGAGACCATGTATAAAAATGCATAGTCTCCTGTAGTAGGGACCCTGCATTTTTTGGACTAGGGGACTAATCAAATCAAAAGCCGCCTTATTGTCTCGAACTTCAAATGCAAATTCATTGACAAAGCACAGATAAAACACTGTAGAAAAGAGTCCAATACTGCCCCACTATGCAACAGAATTTTCAATCATTAGTATATCTAATTCTAAATATAGATCAATAAAACAGAACAGTAAAGAATAAAAAAAAAAGCATATTTTACAGTGCAAGATTTAAAATTTGAAAAAGACAGGCATAACACATGTCAACTGTAAGAATAAAAATTTAAATCTAAAACTTGGCTGTCAACAAGACTTTAATAACCTTTCGAAAACCCACAGTCAGTCACAGTGTGTCGTCAAAGTATTAACGAGTACTTGTGATAATAGGCCCTCGCAACCTGAAGAGCCTTAGCACCATTTCTAAATTGACCTAGAGTGGGCAGTCCCCGAACTCCCAATGGTAAGTGGTTATACATTTTTTTGCTGTAATACACAAAAGAACGTTTGATCCGCACGGTGGACGGTAATGGCAAAGCAATCAGATCAGAGCGCCTTAAGCTGTAATGATTAAGGTATCCCCACAGGAGTATGGTGTCTATACTTTTTATAAATCATTCAAACCGACTCCAGAATGAACAAGCATGGTAGGGTGAGTATTCCTTCCTCCAAAAACAATAGCCTGCCTGGTAGGAGATTAGGAGAATTTATATCTAATAATTTTTATGCATGGTCTCCTCTATGTTTAGCCTTGAGAAAGACGTCAAATAAACGTCGAAACGTCGGAATAATTTCTACAAAAACGTAAAAGTTTTTTATTTTTTGTCCCACACCTGCTACAACGCAACCAACTACTTCGAGAAGGACGCGATACCACACAGTTATTGTGTACCCTTTTTTTTGAAAAACAATTATGACATTGTGTTGCTAAAAAATTATGTTTCTTAAAGGACCAACAAATATAAATAGAATGCCAAAAAAACAAACTTAGTGCAAAAATTCAGTGTTTTAGAAAATGCTAAAATTCTTGGCTAAAAAAATAAAATTTATTTATCGATTTATATCTAACAAATTGAATTCAAAACTCAGCTTTAAAAGAAGAAAATTCTTACATTTTTTATTATTTTCACATTATTGTTAGTGTTTCTAACAGCGTTTTTTTAATCAGTTTTTTCAGAATATTTCCGAAACCAGTCTGAAATTTCGAAATTTGAAAAAGTTATTTGTATTGACTTCTAATTGCGCAACTTTGCCCTAATTTAATCTTCATCGGATCTCTTCAAATAATCGAGATTCCCAGGATTACACTCGAAAAAACGGTCACCCTGTAAATGACTTGAGTAAACAGAGTAATTGAAACTCAACTCTCATCATTAGGATCACAATTGGGGCAAATTTGGGATATATTTAAGCTTTTTTAACTACCTTCTTTTTTAACTTTGAAATTTGACTACTTTTAAATTTATTTAAAAAAAAAAACAAATGAAATTTTGAGGTTTTTTTATTTTTGCTGAACGCATTTTTTCCTCTACCAGATGGCGATGTCATATTTAATATAACATTTCGATTTTTTTAGCCATCAATTTTGCCCTCATAAAAAGTCATATATTGGATATAAAGGGTAATTCAAATTCGACCCTGACCATTGGGATCTCGGAAACCATGAGAGATACGAAGTCACTTAAATTGGGTCAGAAAAATAGTGCGTTTTATTCTGATTTTATTGATGTATAATTTGTTATAATTTGCTCTCGTAAATGTCCAAAAATTTTATTAAAACTAACATCGTCTTAGTTGGCCTTAACTTTATCAAAACTTTCTGTTCTATGACATCACTTGACAGTAGTTGTTAAACGAGATTAGGCGGTCAGCACATAATATTTTCAATTATTTCAATTTCAATAGAGTGATATATTGCTTAACTACCAGCGACAATATTTAACCAGATCCTGCAGCTTCAGAAGCGTCTCCCAGGCCCACCTGGGATTCCACCACTCAACGTTCTGCTTCTACAACAAATCTTGAAACATCCCCCAGCCGCAGACGTTTGGATAGAGTACGCTTAGCCGATGTTGATTATGATCCACTCCCCTATCTTCCGGCCGCCTATCAGCCCGGAGGGGGGCTCAGGAAGAAGAAGGAAGGAGAGAGTTACAAGGAAATCTCTAGAAGATTGGACTGTAAGAAGATCACGAAATGTGTGTTAAAAGTTTTAAAGCGTTTCCCTTTGTCTCGTACCTGCAGGCAAAACCGAATATATTAGAAACCTTTTGCACGATTCGGCTAGTATAACTATTCCATTGAGAACTAGCGCCACGGCCCCTAGGAATTATTTCAATCTCGATAAAGGTTAATTTTTGTGTGACATGTGCGTCTAAGCGAAACTTTGGACTAACCTCGCTTTTTTTGTGTCGCAACTAAACCTTGTTTTCGCAACGAATTTGTTGTAGAAAAACGACTTTTTCTTGCCAAGTTTCAGTGTCGTCGGTCAATGTTATCAGTGGCTATTTTAGACGAGCATCCGCAGTTTTCTACAGTAATGTCGTTTGTGCATGTGAAACTAACACACATTTCGCAGTTATTATTTTTTTAATTCAGACATCTACGTTACTCGAGATTATTGGCTTGTTTCCACGTCGTGGATCGGCGGTAATTTTGTCTAAGTAGATACCATTCTAACATTACATGGTTTAATTAATTTGAGGGTACCTACCGCATTGAGATGTCAAATAAATGGAGAAGCTGATCAGTAATATCTTCCATAAAAGTAATAGAAATCGTGGCACGAGATAGGTGCGTTACTCAGGCTAATAAATAAAATTTCTTTTTGCGTTTTATTATTTTTCTCTTTTCTTACTTCTTGGTGTTTTTTTTTCTATATTTTTATGATCATGTTTCTCAAGGTTTAGTTAACAATTTACCGAAAATTGAAAATTCATGTAATTTTTCTTTTTTTAAGCTCCTCTAAAAGCATTTAAAGGTACCTAATATAGTTACGACCAACTTCTTTGTTTTCGTCCTATTAATTACGACCATTATCATTGACAGCGTTTTCAGAAGACCGCTCTAGAGCGTTCTAAGGGTATTGTCAGAGTATGACGGAGCCAACAAATGCCTAATATTTCCTTAAAAATGACCCGTTTGTTGGCCAGATGTTCGCCATTTTTAAGCTACCTATGACGGAATTTTATCGTCAGAGCATACAATTGGCTGATCATCTGCAATTTTAAATGATTTGACGTAAGACGTCTTCTTCTTCTTGATCTCAGCTTCTCCTTCTGAGGTTGCTGATCAGCATGGCTATTCTAACTTTAAAGGCAGCTGTCCGAAATAGTTCGACAGATGAGAGGTCAAACCAGTCTCGCAGATTACGTAGCCAGGACATTCTACGTCTCTGCGTCCGACGATCTTCCCCTGCGTAATGAGTTGCAGAATTTCATATTTTGAATTACGCATAACATGCCCAAGAAACTCAGTTTTCTTCTCTTAATTGTGAAAAGAATTTCCATTTCCTTATCCATTCTTTCTAGAACATACTCTCCACAGCTGCCCTCTCCAATCTTGGCATTGAAGTCTCCCATTACAATAGTTACCTCTCGTTTTTTGTAAGCTCAAGGATGTTCTGAAGCTCTTCATAAAATTCGTAAGTCGTAAGACATCAATTCAAGCGGATATCGCTACCATTTCTAGGGTCAGATTTACAGCTAAAAATGGAGGCCAAAACCGTAAAGCAGAAAGCACGTGGGTCTCTCCAGATGATTACAAATAGATGTTCGTCTAACAGGCTGATGAATTGACAGATTCGTCCTATTGCATTCATGTAAATGAGTCATTTATATCTCAATTTCTCAGCTTACTAGACGAATATCTATTAGAAATGGACTCTAGCTTGTCGGGCGGACCACAGAATGGTATAATTGGCACAGCCGTTACAATTTTGGCGTTGAAAGTCACTTACCTCGAGGAGTTGTAGTGAAAGCTTTTAACGAAAGTTAGCGACCTAACGTTTAGTCCAAAAATAGATTTTTTTCATTTTACTACAGCAAGTCCTTCACCTCAGCCAATAAGAAGACGCCGTAATCCGCCCACCGAGCTGACTATCCCTTGCGAGTTTTGCGACACGCCCATCCCTCACGACGAACTCATCCAGCACGAGACCGGCTGTAGGCCAGATTTGGCCCGGTTTAACCCTCGCAGAAGCAGGTAATAATGTATATAAAAAAACCCGATTTTTGCCTTAGTAAAAGTTTACATTTCGCAATAAAAGGACCAATATTCCTTTGCCCGACGAGGACGATTACAGTCCCTCAATCCCAGTATATGAGGCGCCCCGCATGCGGTCGCCCCCTCGGGCAGATAGTCCGGACAGCGAGGAATTACCCTGCGAATTCTGCTCAAATATGGTACCGGCGTCCCAGTTGTGGAGGCATCAGTTAAGCTGCACTTCGGCTGCATAGATTTCGTTATTTTTCAATAAACTTGTTTTTTTTTTTTCTAATTTACTTTTATAGGAAACGTGCCTTAAAATGTGCGATTTTATATATATATTTTCCTTGCTTACCCATATAAAATGATAAATAATATAGTTCTGATGCGTTACATGTTGGGATTTATATAGTTTAAGGTTGAACAATTGATTATACAGTGTTTCAATTGTAAGTTTAAGTCGTTTTATAATAACTCCTATATTCACCATCACCCCTGCATACCCGTCAGCAAGAATTTTTAACGGGTCAGCAAAAACTCAGTCTATTACTTCCTGGTAATACTCAGGACTTTGGGTGAGTAACCAGAGAAATTTTCTGAAAAAGCCGTTTGTTTAGATGGAAGTGGGGAGCCACAAGAAACATAACTTTATCGGAGGTCCAATCGTAACGTAATTTTGAAAGAGATGGTTAAAAAAACAATTTTAATCTGTTTTGTAACGTATTGCAGATGAATGGGTTCCTCATACAATATTGTCACTAACACCTCCTCTCCCATTTCCACTATACTATTTCTTGTGATATATTTTCCCTTTATTTACATAGTTTACAACAGCTGTTCTTTGGAAATGTTTGTAGTAACTTGTCATCTTTCATCTGTCATATACGTCACTGGTTCTAAGTGACACTTATGACGTTAGAAAATTGACAGAAGTAAAAATATTTTTTTTAGCAAAAATGTCCGAAAATTTGCAAAAACGGCCTGCAAAAGGTATTTTGAAAAATTCAAGTAGCTTCGACAAACAGGAGCATCAACCTTCAGCCAAGTAAGTAACCCTGTCAATTTCAATTAAAGGGCATGTTTCGCATAAGTTTAATTTCCTAGCCCAATTGTGCTATCCTATCGCTCCTTAAAATCTGATTCATCTGCTCAATTCATCTTTTAGCGGCTTCTTTTTATGCTAAATAGTAACATGACTAATTCCCGCACCTATGCAAATCGCCCTCATCAACTCATCATGCCCATTTAATGTTTATTTTGATGACCTATATTTCACCTTCCTGTTCTTGTAAGTGCACTTTTAAAAGCAATAACAATCAAATGGTTGCATTTGCCTTTATAAAATACCCCTCCAAGCTAGTGTCTTGAAAATAAATGAATAACATTAAATGAAAATTAACCTTCGAGGAGGACCAAGGAGACAAAATGGGATGAAATGAACATCATTGCCACTTACCATCCGCCAGGCAAAGATTATGGCCATATGAAAATTGATGAACCAAAAACACCATACAGTTATGATGTGGACATGTTGGATGGTAACACTGAAGGCCTGAACCCTGAGGAGTTAGCAGAAAGGTAAATTTTATATTAAAAATCAAAATGATTGCAATACACCTGAGTACACCATCTTAACTTTCTTAAAGTATATTTATTAGCTTTACTGTTTGGTTGTACTAGCAGATCTCAACTACAGCACAAATGTAGCCAAACACACTTTAAGGCTTGTTTGATTTTGGCCTCTTTTTTAGTTTAATTTATTTTTATTGTTGCCTTTTTAAGAATAAGAATTGGGGCAGACAAACCTCCAAAAATTTTAGAACCTGAGTCAGATAGTTCTGATGATGAAGAGGAGCTGACAGAGGAGGAGAAGCAGAAGCGCAAGGAATTTGAGCTTAAAAGGTAAGTGTGCTAAGACTATAAAGTAATTTTAAATTAAAGCTTGCAAAGAAATTCATTGATTAGAAATAGTCATTAGTTCACTCTTAAGGAAACATCATTGCCAGTAGCAGGTTAGTTATTTGCACCTAAAACCTTTGCTTATGTTCTGAAATTATTGTAGTAATAGCAACAAGAGCTCTATAGAGGTGGTTCTTTGTTTTACAGAAAAAAACATTACAATGAATTTCAAGCTCTCCAACTGGCACGAAAGTTATTGGAAGAAGAAGAGGATGACGATGAGGAAGATACCCCAGGAGGGACAAAAAGTAATATCTCTGGCTCCTCTGTCTAAATAAGTAGATCACTAATTTTATTATATTGGCTATTTCCCTAGGGAATAAATTCTATTTTTTTATCAGCTTGACTTTCTAACTTGACTAGTTTCTATTGGGAAATGTTAGAAACTCAAGTGTGCTCACTTGCTCCTTGCATTCACAATGTGCTCAACATTGTTGGTATGAGAAGATCATAAAGGACGACTAATATCAAACATAAAAATCTTAAAAATGAATAAGCACTTTCATAGGAGAAAGAAGGAATTTTTTATTTATTTATTTTATTTCATCTGTTATATCACAGTATAAAGAATAATACATTATATCAGTATCGTCAGTTCGTGTCAGCACTTTTGATATTTCCAAAACTAAAACCTGCTGGCAATTTTCTCGAGTAGTTATGAGGGGACAACCACATGCGATGCGCTGCCAAAGCATTGCCAAAACCGGACAAAACCGGTTTGGTGGTGCACCGGTCGGCGGACGGGGCAAGGGGAGGGGAGTTTCAATTTTTCGACCGACTGACGCTACTGATATAATGTATTATTCCTTATACTGTGGTCATATAGAAGTATATAAGCATGGGTTTATGTGAGAGATACAGAAAACAATTTTTTTTTAAATGAGAATATAGTTACGTAGGTATGAGAACATTATTAATGTTCACACTTAAATCTTCCAGTTATAATAAAATGTCTAAATTGTATGTCAAATTTTATGAATATACATTATTGTATATTAGATTAGAACTTGTAGTTTTCTAGCATTGATAGATGCAGGTGTTCTGATTAAATTACTTGTGAAAATGACAGTGGTTATTTGCAGTATGTTTGAAAGTTTAAGTATTTATACTGTACTGAATATTTTATTTGATCTGTACAGGGTGTTTAAAGCAAAAATTTGAGAAAAGTAAAATAACTCCAGCTGAGTGGCCTGAGCATGGTAATGGCCTAAAACTATTAAAGAAATCTCATGATTTTATTTTCTAACATATTTTTAATGTCTTTTTAATAGCGTTAATTTCGAGCCAATGCAAACACCCTGTATAATAAATTTTTTTAATACACCAAGAGCATTTTTCATTATTTATGCTTAATGATTATTCAATGTTCCATTTTATATTGTATGCCTACTAGAGCTTCTATTTAATGTGCAAGCAGTAATAATTAACATTTTAAATAAAGTATTTGGCTGTGCATATGTTTAGCTATAGCTTATACTATGAATTTTTCCATGATGAATGATATCTATACAAATTTAACTGTGTAGCTAATGTGTAATAATAATGGCTAGAAATATCCAAGCCTCCATTAATTTTTATTAATAGTTTGAAAATGCAGTCTGCATTCGTTTGAGTTAAGAGTAATATTATTTTTGTTATTGATTCTCTATGTGTTAGTAAATAATAAGTTATCCTTTTCAAATGTTTTTGTTTTTTATTTTATGAAGCAATTCAGCGCCAGTAGAGGTGCAAAATTTGTTTACTCTAAAGGTTTTATTTAGGTATCGCAGACACGATTTTCAAATGTCATAAAGCATACCGGTGACGTCAGAATGTTTTTTGTTTTCAAACGAGAAACGACTAAATTGACGTATGTCAAACATCAAAAATTTGACATTGACACAGCAGCAAGCAAATGTCAGAAATTGGCGCCAAAAACCTTCTGTTTTTGTATTGTAACATCATTGTGCCTTCTCTTCTGTTTAAACTGTTAATATTAATCCTGTTTCTTTAACCATTCTTATATCTACAATCGGATATCTCTCGCCAACTTTACGTTAAACTCGTAAACGTGCTGCCATGGATGTAGCGGACGTAAATGCAGGTCAGCGCCAACATCGAGACGAAATCGGCATCAGATGCCAAAAGTTGTTTCAAGATTTCCTAGAAGAGTAGGTTGCTTTTAGTACATGAACTTTGAAAACTAACTAACTGCTTTACACAGGTATAAAGAGGATGGTGAATTGAAATACTTAGATCCGGCCAAGGAGCTACAAAATGAAGAGCGCAGCATCATTGAGATCAGCTTTGAAGATGTGGAAAAGTACAACCAGAATCTTGCTACCACAATTATTGAGGAGTACTACAGGATCTATCCTTACGTGTGCCAGGCTGTGTCAAATTTTGTTAAAGATCGCACTGAGCTGAAGAAGCTTAAAGATTGTTATATCGCATTTATGGATGTGCCCACGAGGCATGTTGTAAGAGAGCTGAAGACTGATAAAATTGGAACTCTGGTTCGGATATCTGGGCAAGTTATTCGCACTCACCCTGTGCATCCTGAGCTGGTGTCAGGAACTTTTCAATGCCTAGATTGTCAGACAGTCATCAAAAATGTTGAACAACAGTTTAAAGTAACAATGTTATTTATTGCACAACATTTAGCACTCATTAACTAAAGTAATTTCATTTGTAGTATACAAATCCAACAATCTGCAGAAATCCTGTTTGCAACAACAGGGCAAGATTCTTGTTGAATATAGATAAATCACAATTTGTAGACTTTCAAAAAGTGAGAATTCAAGAAACTCAGGCAGAGCTTCCCAGGGGTTGTGTACCCAGAAGCGTAGAGGTTATTCTGAGGGCTGAAAATGTGGAGAGTGTTCAAGCTGGGGACCGTTATGACTTTACAGGTACTCTCATAGTAGTCCCAGATGTGGGTGCAATGTCCTTGCCAGGAGCCAAGACTCAAATCGCATCAAAACATAAACATGGGGATGAAGCTGAAGGAGTGAGGGGCTTAAAATTCTTGGGAGTTAGGGATTTGCATTACAGAATGGCGTTTCTGGCTTGCAGTGTTCAGCCTACAAACCCCAGATTTGGAGGCATTGAAATGCCATTAGGTAACTTGTTTACCTGTCTTTAGTAAGAGAGGCAGTTTAAAATGATGGTTTTTAGGTGACATCACCCCAGAGATTATGAGACAGCAAATGACAGAAGGAGAGTGGAGGCACATGTATGAGATGTCACATGACAGGAACCTTTACCAAAACATGATCAACAGTTTATTTCCGAGCATCCATGGTAATGATGAAGTTAAAAAAGGAATTTTGTTGATGTTATTTGGTGGAGTGTCAAAAACTACAAAAGAAGGTACCAGTCTCCGAGGGGATATTAATTGTTGCATTGTGGGAGACCCAAGCACAGCCAAAAGCCAGTTTCTCAAACAAGTATCAGAATTTTCGCCTAGGGCAGTGTACACCTCTGGCAAAGCATCTTCTGCAGCTGGTTTGACAGCTGCAGTGGTAAAAGATGAGGAGTCGTCCGACTTTGTAATAGAGGCTGGTGCACTTATGCTGGCTGATAATGGGGTTTGCTGTATAGACGAGTTTGATAAAATGGATCCCAGGGACCAGGTTGCCATTCACGAGGCAATGGAACAACAGACCATTTCAATCGCCAAAGCTGGTAAGATTTAGCATCAAAGTAAAAACATTGTAGATGGACCAAACTTTTTAGTATTTATCTTCATTTAGAAGTTAAATACATGGTGACCGTTTTTCGAGTTTAACCATGGAGATGTCGGTAATTTGAAGAGATACAAAAAAGGTTAAGTTAGGGCAAATTTGCACAATTAGAAGTCTATAAAAATGACGTTTTCAAGTTTCGAATATTCCGACTGGTTTCGGAAATATTTCCAAAAAATCGAAATTTTGAAAAAAAAAGGTTTTTATTTTTAATTATACAAGTAGGTGGCTTCAGCGTCAGAAGAATAACAATTTAAATTAAAGAAAAATTACCGTTCCGCCGGATTTTCTTGAAGAAGCCATCTACTGCAAACGGGGCAGATGCTCTGCCAAGGCACGTCTAGTTCGTTGGCTTATCGGGACACCGTTTCTTCAACCCAAATCACTGTTATTTGTTAGTACGCAAAATGGGAGTTAGAAGGGAAAGGGAAACACATTTACGACCGGAGACCCGTCGAGCCTTGGTTTCTCATTCTTATAGGATCATCAAACATGCTTTGACTTCACCCACAATCGGAGCACAGAAACTCTGATCTCCGGTATACATAGCCAGTAGATATGATAGATAGTATAATTGCGTCCTAGGTGTTCGTGCCACTCTCAATGCTCGAACCTCCATCCTAGCGGCGGCTAACCCCATAGGAGGTCGCTACGATCGGTCTCGGTCACTGCAACAAAACATTCAGCTCTCGGCCCCGATTATGTCTCGATTCGACTTGTTCTTTATATTGGTTGACGAATGTAATGAAGTGATCGATTACGCCATCGCCCGGAAGATCGTGGATATGCATAGTAACATTGAGGAGACAGTCGAGAGGACCTACTCGAGGCAGGAGGTTTTGCAGTATATTAGTTTCGCTAGAAAGTTCAAGCCAGTAATTAGTAAGGAGGCTGGAGAGTTGTTGGTCAGGTAGATAAAAAAAAACTTGCTGTTGTAGCGTATGCCCAAAGTATAATATCTTCTTCCTACTAAAGTTACTATAATCGACTAAGACTGAGAGACAGCACTACATCTGGCAAATCCACATGGAGAATCACAGTGCGGCAGTTGGAAAGCATGATTCGGCTCTCTGAAGCCATGGCCCGCATGGACATTAGCGACGAAGTCCATCCTAAGCACGTCAGGGAAGCCTACAGGCTGTTGAACAAGTCAATAATCCGTGTGGAGCAGCCCGACATTCACCTGGAAGGCGACAACGACCAGTCTGTGCACGAGGATGAACCTATGGAGGAGTCGAGACCGGAAACTCCAGCGCCGCAGGTACCCAAGAAGAAGATGGTGCTCAGTTTCGAGGAGTATAAACACTTGAGCAACATGATCGTTGTTTACATGAGGCGGCAGGAGGCCAAATTCGAGGAGGAGGGCAAGGAAGGCACGCACAGGAGCGACGTCGTTGAGTGGTACCTGAATCACATCGCCGATCAGATCGAATCTGAGGAGGAGCTGATAGAGAAAAAGGATATGTTGGAGAAGGTCTTGGACAGGCTCATATATCATGTAAGGGTTTGTTCAAGAACAGTCTGTTGTATATCAGGCTTATTTTCACATGAGTATATTTTGTTTCTAGGGCATGAAATATGTGAAACTGTTTACGTACTTTCGCAGGTTTTTTTTTTGTAAAAATCCAAAGAAAACTTGGTCGTTTCAAATCCAAGCCGGATTAAAACTGAAACAAAACAAAGCTCTGGAGATATATCAGAACGTGATAGCGTGCTCAAGCGTTTATGTTCGAGTTGACGACTAAGAAAAGCGCTAATCGATGATCAAGTGTCTGTCAGGCTTCAGAGCTTTTATTTTGTGTTAGTTTTAGTCCAGTTTGGATTTGAATGGACTAATTTATTTATTACGTTATTCTATTAGTTTATTTCTTTCACATATAACCTCGTATGAAAACACTTTTCATGTGTTGAAATGTAATTATAAAAGTTATCAAATAAGATGTAGTGTTTAGTAATATAAATACTTAAAAACGCAATTTTCCAGGATCAAGTCATCATACCTCTAAAAAAGGCGGGACTAAAAGGGAGCTCTCAGCCAGAAGACGATGAGGAAAACCCTCTGTTGGTCGTTCATCCAAACTACTTGATAGATCAGTAAGAACTCATAACCTTCAAGAATTCTCGATATTTTTTTTTATTGAATAATTGTTTTTAATTCTTATTAGTTTGTTTTGCTTTTACGTTAAAGAAAACATTCAAATAACTACAATAAGACAACTACCTTTAAAACATAAAAAAACCACCTGTTCCAAGTTACGGTACTACAAGGATTGAACAGATTGTTTAGGACATGAACACTGTTTTATCACGCTATAAATGTTGTCGCGGCGGCGCGTCGCGCCCGCCCATCGGTCGCGAACCGTCGGAACAAACTTCCGGACTATTTGGCGGACCGATCGGGCGCAAAGCGGCCGCCCCGGCGGTATTCCACCGGCTGTGCCCACAGTCGCCGTGCGTCGGTGCGTCCGCTGTAGGATTCGTGGGATTTTCGCGTGTTGTCTGACGAGGCGGATTACGCCGCGGGACGCTCATCTCGTTGTCGCGGTCAAAAAGTACAACAATCAGACAGGCGGCTGTAGCCCGGTGGCCACTACAGCAAACAACGGAATCCTCGCTACAAACCCGCGGGCCGTGTCCACCCCAACACGCCCACTCAGACTACTACTGCCAATCTGCCACCACCGGTTCGGAAGCAACGCTAGTAAATAATAAAGTTGATCGGGATGCCAGACCGTTTAATCGATTACGGACAACGATGAAGTTCGTCCGTCCAGAGGAACAACCAAGTTCAGTGCCGCAAAAAGCAAAAAAAATTAAAGACTTCCTACTACTCCTTAATACGGATTACTGCCCGCTCAAGCGCGCAATATTAATTCACACAGAAACTGACCAAATCAAAACAGTTCAACGTAACTAAAGAAGAAAAATTAATTGAAATTAGATGTATTAACTATTAAGTACAGTATCAATACAACAGGATGGCATAAAGGGTTGTATGGGCGCTTGTCTGTTCAATCCACGTTGACCAACCTGTAATGTATAAGCAGGCGACCAAGTATGGAGTGTGAACACGAATGCTGTACGGCAGTTAGCCTGGGGGTTGGCGAGCAATTTCTCATGAATCGCAGCACCGTTGCAGTCGTGCCTGAAGGGCTTAAAGATAAATTAATAATTAAAAGTATGTATTACCTGAGAAAAAAAATATACATATATATATATCAAAACTGAAAATAAACCCGATATTAAACGCATCAGAAACAACAATCCGACGTCATTTGGCAGCGAAATATATCAGAAAGTTAATAAATTTAATCAGTTCCTGTGTTCCGCGTAACAAGCAAACGCAAAGGCTATTTGCGACTATAAAATGGTAAAACGGAGGACGGCAGCACTCAATACTCAATTGGAAGCACCACGGAACGAGACGAAGTGAAGTTAAATGTAATGAGATCTACGCATTACCGAACCAGTGGAGGCACAACACGATGGCAGCAATAGCGGCTAATCAATTTAAAAAATTTAACAATAAAACGATCTATTTTGCACAAAGAAAAAAACCGACCACACCGACAGTGGTACACAGGCGAACGCTAACCTGAAATAACCCAAAAACTCTCTTCCCCTTGCGTCAGTTAAAATTTAATCTTGACCTAAGCAAAATCCAAAATAAAAAAAAAAAACTAAATACCCTTCGACCTTGGGCCACAAATTGGCCTGAACGTGACCGTTCGCAGTAACAATAATCTACAATAAATATAACTAGAATACAGTAAGATTTCCGCAAGGTATATTCAATTAATTCTCAAGGGCCCCAGCAATAACTCCTATCTAGATTACTAATCCCGAAAAAAAAATTACTCAAGGGTACATACAAACAAGGATAAAAGAAAAAAAAAAACAAAAACGGCTGGTGAAAGCTGCGGGGACCGCTGGGGGGTAGTTGAACGGCGGCTATAAACGGCACTCTATTAAAAGGCTTCGATCTTACCTTCACTCCACTCAATAACTAAAGGTCCATAAATGGTGGCGGCAGGGCTTTTGAGGAAAAAATCGCAGAACCAACTAAAATTGAAATGGCCATCAGCAGCCGAAGCTGGAGGCAAAGGAACTCAAATCTTGGTCTTCTTCTTTTCCTCAAACGGCTCGCTCTCCCAAATAATAACGGAAAGACCTTTTACGATTACCAATATTTATACTAATCAAGAATCGCAATTTCTCCGCTATCCCTAAAGCCTGATCACTACACCCACTATCCTGCTACGGACTTCAAAATTCCCATTCTACACACAGCTACCACCTCACACACGTTTTCTCTCGTTCCTTTTAAAAATTCTTTCTTTTAACACCTAAGATCCCAAAATTGCCACTGATAAGGCCTCTCGGCCAATCGCTGAACACCACGAACCAATAAAAAAACGTGCCCAGGAAATCCTGCGAAAATTGGCAAAAACACCTGTCCAGGAGGTAGAAGAATTTAAACAAAATCCATATCCAACTTGGCGCCCCTGTGGAGAATCATTTGGAGGGTTAAAAATGCCCCTAACAACGAAATACCATCGACTTTCGATGCTACTAGGGCCACCTAGCGACGAGTTGCCGTAGGTCCATGTGCTGCACCGAAGAAAGCCATCAGACCCACGCCATACCTCTCCACTCTCACTCACAGAGGACGCCCCGTTCTGAAATAATCAATACCGCGTTTGGGCTACTTCCCGAAGATGACGCGCAGCTGGCAAGCAAAATCGATAGGCCAACGCGTGCGCCGCGCCTACGACCATCGCGGCGAAAATCGCGGTCGCCAAAACATCGTGAATCTTCGCCTTCACGACACCCCCCCCTGTAGACGAGAGGTCGGTTAAAATGACCGAAGAGTAATTTTGATGACCACGAGCTGATTTCCAAGGTAAATAAAAAAAAATACGCGATATCGAAAAACAACGCGTCCTGATTTCGTAATTTATAATACCGATAATAATACAATAAGCTCTGGTGAGGCTTCGGAATAGCCCACCAGCGGACACATAATATGACTCGAGCGAGGGGAATTCGACCACAACATAACCGAGTTCACTTAGTCTCCATTACCTATGCTACATTAAAAAATACCAGGTAAGGGCGAGTAAACGGTGCATTGAAGGAATGTTGCGAATGGCGGAACGAAACGCGATATACCGCCCGTGCCTGGCATTTGTGTATATAACTCATTAATTACACCAACTTCAAATGACGGGTAACAATTATAAAGCAAGAAAACCTAAAGCTCTAAAAATCCTTTGGTCACTTTTTTTTTTTTTTTTTTTTTTTTTTTTTTTTTTTTTTTTTTTTTTTTTTGTGACATCTTTTGGTGTTTCAGCCTAAACTAATTATACTAATTAATTGCTAATACAAAGTACTCAACGGCAGTTCCATTTCGAACGTGGCGCTTCCCTCCACAACTTTATTGCGATTTTAAGCTAGGTAAAATGGCGAAATTGAGGAGAAAGCATTTGAAAGCGCCGCGCAGGGCGCGTTATCTAAAACTACTGTTCCAAAATTGTTAAACACAAAATTATAATGTACCGAGGGCAGGGCGCAACGCGATTTTACTTTTGCTTTGCCAATTTCGGCTGGCCCCGTCGACGGACCTCTCTTAAACAATTCCTCCCGCGGAGGACGGACGGCCTGATTAATTCTAATTAGACCGACTCCACGGGACTCATCCGTGCGTGTGTTGGAGATGATTATCTGTCCGATATCGTCAGGTTTGGCAGCCGCTTCAGTCCCAGCAGGCACGTCCGCAAATGGCCGTTCGGACTCTTGATGGACTTCGGCTTGCACTTCCACAATTAAAGGTTGGTCCTCGTCAGGAGAATCACTCTCAGAGGGAACATCATATATGCGACGATTCTCCCGCTCGGGTCTTTCATCAGGGTCGGTTTCCTCTGAGCTGGAGCTGCGATATCCCGGCTCATCAAAGTCGGGCGCTTCATTACCGGCCGGTGCCGGTCTAAGATCATCCACATGGAGGAGTCTATTTCTTCCATTTATCAGCACCGAGTAGGTGAGCTGTCCCTCTCGAGAAATTACTTCGCCTGGGCCCTGCCATCGAGGTCCGAAGGCAGCTGGAGTTTGGTGACGTATATTCACTCTGTCTCCCGGATTAAACACTCTCGGCGGGGTTTGAGGATTGTGGTAAGTTTGCTGGAATTGTTCTTGACGGCGTCTAGCACGTACTAGTCTTCTACGTCTGGACTCCACTCCCCTCTTACGCTCTTCCAGCATCCAGCTGGTGTGCCACTCTCCAGGGGTTGGAAGTTCATATCCAAGCACTAATGAAGCAGGGGTTTCGCCAGTGGCACGGTTACCTCTGCTTCGCAAGACCTGTAGGGCTGGTGCGAGTACGTCCTCCCAGTCTTGTCGTCGGGTTCCTGCCAATAATATCCGAATCACCTTCTTCAGTTCCTGAACCCGACGCTCTACCGGATTGGCCCTTTGGTGGCCAGTTGCAGAAAACCGTAACTCTATGCGATTTTCTTCACAGTATCGTCGGAACACATTTGACGAAAATGGGGTACCTTGGTCTGTGATTAGACTCCGTGGTAAGCCGTAGCGGGAAACTATTTCGTTTTTGAAGATGCCCAGTACGATTTTTCCTGTTTGCTCGGCAATTGGAAAAGCTTCCACCCACTTGGAAAATACGTCTTCGATGATCAGGACCAATACATTTCCCGCCTTGGATCGTGGATATGGTCCCATCACATCCATAGATAACATCTCAAAAGGGCACTTGGGCGATCTGGCGTGTTGTGGGGCAGGCTGCTGGCGTTGTTGCGTTTTATATGCTGCGCACACTACACAGTTTCTTATATACTCAGCGACCTTAACGTGCATGCGACTCCAAAAATAATGTCGCCCTAACTGTCTTAGAGTCTCAGCTGTTCCGGGATGGGCTGCCTCATCCCGGTCGTGGTAGAAATGGATCAGTCGTGAGACCATAAATTGGGGCACCACGAGTCTATCTCCTCCTGGCGCCCGTTTCCAGAGCAGTCCTTCATAAGTTGCAAACTCATTATGCAATCTAATCATTGCAGGGGTTCGGGCCGTTTCCTCCGTCAATGGATAGATTTCCAAGGTCCGGATGGCTCGTCGGATGTGTCGCACGCGACGTTGAGCTTCGGCTATGTTTGTGAATAACCGGTCTGCGGTAATCTGTCCGATAAGTGCGGTGTCCGACGCATTAGCCGTCAGCGGCGGTAACAGTCGCTCATTATCGGGTTCGGCCTGGTATTCGGCTTCTTCTGGTGCCCTGGACAAGAAGTCAGGAAGCTCGTTACGTGATCCAGGTACGTGCTCCAGTCGAAACGCAAATTCCTGCAGCAGTAAGGCCCATCGGGTAAGTTTGGCACGTGTATCTTTAAACTTACTGAGCCAGGTCAGCGAGCGACTGTCAGTCCTGACTAGAAAAGGCTTGTCCTCTAGGAAACCGCGATATAATCCCACTGCCCATACTAATGCCAAGCATTCCTGCTCGTTTACGTGATATCGAGTCTCTGTCTCCTTAAATTTGGCGCTTGCATAGCTTATAACATGTTTCCCGGTGTCCGTTTCTTGATATAACACCGCCGACATTCCCACTGCGCTAGCGTCCGTCTGCAGAACAAACGGTAAGTCAAAATTAGGACGGGCTAGCGGCTTAGATTTAGCCAACTGAAGCTTCGTCAGTTCGAATGCTGCTTGGGCTTGCTGAGTCCATTTAAATGGTTGGCGGGATGTCCTTAACAGGTCAGTCAGTGGTGCTGTCAGACTAGAGTAGTCTGCCACGTGTTCGCGCAACCATCCACAGACTCCGAGGAAACTCTGCAGCTGCTTCTTAGTTCGTGGAACGGGATGCGTCCTTATTTGATCCAAGTGCTTTGTTTGGGGCTCGATAGTTGACCCATTAATTCGAAAGCCCAGGTAGTCCAAATCCGTTCTTGCTAACTGACACTTCTCAGACGAAACCCTCAATTGGTGTAGCCTCAGCCTTTCAAAGACCAATCGCAAGTGTCTCACATGTTGTTCCGGAGATTTACTAAATATAATAATATCGTCCAGGTAAACCTGAACGAATTCCCCGATGAGTCCCACCAGAACTTCGCCCGCCATCAGCTTTTGAAATGTGCTGGGGGCATTCTTGAGTCCGAACGGCATGACCTCGAATTCGTACGTTGCGCCGTCAGGCATGGAGAAGGCTGTCATTGGCTTCGAGGCTTCTTCGAGGGGTATCTGCCAGTAACCCGATTTCAGGTCCAGCACCGTAAACAGCTTGGCATCTCCCATCATTTTTATTGCATCCGTAATGCGTGGCAAGTTGGCGGCTTCGTCCTCGGTAAGTTCATTTAAAGGGCGGAAATCAACGCAGAAGCGCGGCTTCTTTCCGGGTCTCATTACCAATACTGGGGAGGATGAGTAAGGGGAGTTAGATGGACGAATCACGCCGGCTTGTAACATCTCGTCGACCTGTTCGTATAATACTCTTCTCTTCTCAGGTGATAGTGGATAGCAGCGCCTATTTACTCGTTTGCTGCTTCGTAGCACTATTCTGTGCTCTGTCGTGCGCGTAGTAGGTTGGTTGAGGCCCTCTTCAAACAGGTCTGCGTACTCCGTCAACAAATCCTCGAAATCAGGAGTGGCCGCATCAGGTAGGGGAGGTAACACTATGTTTCCCCTAATTTGGCGATGTCTCACCGCCGTCCAGTAAACTGTCTGTCGTCTGTTCCTTCCAAGATAGGAGCAGGCACGTCCGAAGTCCAACACGACGGCTTCCCCCTCCAGAAAGTCTCTTCCGAGCAACAGCGACACGCCCAATCCGTCCACTACATGAGTTGCTGTAGGATAAACGTACTTGCCAATTGTCAAGTTTAGAGTGGCTGTTCCTAGTGTATAGCTGCGATCTCCATCGACCGCCATCCTTAGCTCTTTACGTTCGTTTCCCAATCTGAGGTTTCCGATCAAATCTTTAGAGACTAATGTTACGTCGGAACCCGAATCTAGAAGGGCGTCCACGGTTACTCCTTCCCATAAAACTCTTATACGTGGTCTAGGAGGGGCTTTTTCATTTGCACAGAACACCGTTAAGTCTTGGTGCTCCTTCGAATAGTGACCAGCTTCGTCTTGTGGTCTATTTGTGTATTTATATGTGGCTTTGGTGTGTTCTTGTTGTGAAGCGGTTTCATTCCTCCGTGGCTCCCAATGTAGCAGTGATCCAGCTACGTCCTGCTGTTGGGAGCTCGGGGGTTCAATCTCCTCCAACTCAAGCGGAGTAGAAGGCGCGATTGTCACTTGTCGCACATCCTGTGGCTTATTTCCTCCGCCGGTCTGGGGCTTCTTTTGCTTAGCTCCACTTGACTGCCTCACATGACCTGCGTTGCGGCAGTCAAATTTTCTTATCTCACCTTCCGTGTCTCTGTTGTCTCTCAGATTGCTAATTGTGTTTCCAGGAGGTGAATAATTTCCTCTTGCATTACCATCCTCGTTACTTGAGTGGTTCTGCTCATCTCGTACTTGGTTATAGCGGGTGTTATCTGGAGCGTAATTTTCAGAAGTCGCCCTGCCATTTCTATTCCAATTTTGATTGTAATTATTGTTTCGTCTCGGGGCGTCGTGATTTGTGCCATTTCGTGTGAAGCAACGAGTATCGTTTCTCCATTTGTTTCCATGGTTTCCGTTTTGCTGATTACCGTTTCGGTTCCCGGATGCTCGATCTTCGTCTCTCGAATAGTGGTTTTGGTTATCGTTGGTGCCTGCGCCTCTATTGTTTCTCCGGTCTAGCGCGTCGTGCCTCCGTCCATCATTCGCCCTAGGGCCACTGCTGGACTGGTTGGCATTGTTACCATCTTCGAATAGGTCCTTTTCAATTTCGGTGGCCTTCTGTATGAACTCATCGATGGTCACACAATTGTAATGACGCAGGTGAGATCGCAGAGTCGGTCGGATGAGTGGTAAAACTATGTCTATCATTAGGATATCCTGCCCATTTCTAAAAGCTCGTTTATACAATGCTAACTTACGGCGCAAAAATATATCTACTGGTTCATTAGTTTGCTGTTTTTGACTATAAAGGGAAGCTCGGACCCTGTTCATAACCTCTCTCGAGTCAAACTGTCTCAAAAAACGTACGACAAAATCATCGAACGACTCACGGTAAGCCCTCGAAGGACTAAACCAGTCGCGCGCTGGACCCTTTAAACTACCCAATACCACACGCAATTTGCCAATGTCGCTAGTAACACTGTACTCGTCAAAGTGTCCAGTTAATTCGTCGATATACGTATGGGGGTTCTCGTGTTCGGCACCCGAAAACTCGCCATGAAACGGAGGTGGGGCGCCCTTGAGGCATTGTATTTTCTCTGCTAAAGCGGTTATGGCTGTAGCCAACGGTAAAAAATTCTCTGAGATGGCGGATTGCGCAACGGGAGCACGGCAAACGGGAGGATCGGTAGAGATCGGCCGACGGTACTGACCAGCTACGTGACTAGGGGGCTCTCGCTGTGGAGACATAGACACTCTCTGATACGCTGGTGGTGGTACGGAAGGATCAAGGAGAGAAGGCCGGCGACGCGGTATGGCTCCGCGACTATCCAGGTTGTACGCGGCAGCGTCGCTTTGACGGTAATTCGCCGATGTTAACTCCACCTGAGGGCTTGCACATACCAATCCCTTGGCGTAACACGTCGCCGAAGTCAGACCCTGACACACCGACACACAAGCTCCGCGGGAAGCAAGGTCATCATGACGCAGGCTTGAATTAGCGGTTGCACTAGAATTTGGATTCGCTCGGGGTGCGGCGGAAGAAAATTCAACAAAGCCCGCAATGGCCGGATCCCGGCCGATGCACCATGCCGCTGCGCCTATTGCGCAAGGCGCTGGTTCAGACTGTAGCCCGTCCTCGCGTCGACTCGTCGACGGCGGCAAGGTGCGAGGATAAGGAACAAACTGATGACCCGAGCTGTCCCAACCCAAGTCGACACCCGGAGGTTTATCAAGTGCTCGCTCCATAGGCTCGTCTAGAATGTTTAGGTTAAGATTCAGTTGCTCCGCCAAGCTAGGACGACATGTGGACCTCGCAAACAGTCCCGAATGACCACCAGTACTTGAAACTGGGTCAGACACAATATGCAAACTCGAAAGTGAGGCTGAAAGTGCACCATTAGTGGCCTCCATGGCCTGACATTCAAAATGGTCTTGGCCTCCTCCACCGCCCATACGGCAGGACGACCGTAACAGCCGACGGGTCATCCCTCCGTCATCGAGGCTGTGACCAGCGCCAGAAAGAATACAGCCTGAAGAAGCTTCTCGGGGCACACCCGAAATTTGAGGGACTGAATACTGGGGGTCAACACTTCGGTCCGAAGACGTCGCAGACGCAGACATGGCGTAGTTTTTTCCGTCCCCACCAGGCTGACCATGCCGCGAAGCCGGCGTGGCCGACGGTGAAGAGGCATGATGCGAGACCTGGTGGGACGCAAGAGAGTCTAAAGCACCATTATCAGGAAAATCATTATATGAAGGGACAAAAATATTTAAGTCCCCACCAGGGATGCCATGTCGCGGCGGCGCGTCGCGCCCGCCCATCGGTCGCGAACCGTCGGAACAAACTTCCGGACTATTTGGCGGACCGATCGGGCGCAAAGCGGCCGCCCCGGCGGTATTCCACCGGCTGTGCCCACAGTCGCCGTGCGTCGGTGCGTCCGCTGTAGGATTCGTGGGATTTTCGCGTGTTGTCTGACGAGGCGGATTACGCCGCGGGACGCTCATCTCGTTGTCGCGGTCAAAAAGTACAACAATCAGACAGGCGGCTGTAGCCCGGTGGCCACTACAGCAAACAACGGAATCCTCGCTACAAACCCGCGGGCCGTGTCCACCCCAACACGCCCACTCAGACTACTACTGCCAATCTGCCACCACCGGTTCGGAAGCAACGCTAGTAAATAATAAAGTTGATCGGGATGCCAGACCGTTTAATCGATTACGGACAACGATGAAGTTCGTCCGTCCAGAGGAACAACCAAGTTCAGTGCCGCAAAAAGCAAAAAAAATTAAAGACTTCCTACTACTCCTTAATACGGATTACTGCCCGCTCAAGCGCGCAATATTAATTCACACAGAAACTGACCAAATCAAAACAGTTCAACGTAACTAAAGAAGAAAAATTAATTGAAATTAGATGTATTAACTATTAAGTACAGTATCAATACAACAGGATGGCATAAAGGGTTGTATGGGCGCTTGTCTGTTCAATCCACGTTGACCAACCTGTAATGTATAAGCAGGCGACCAAGTATGGAGTGTGAACACGAATGCTGTACGGCAGTTAGCCTGGGGGTTGGCGAGCAATTTCTCATGAATCGCAGCACCGTTGCAGTCGTGCCTGAAGGGCTTAAAGATAAATTAATAATTAAAAGTATGTATTACCTGAGAAAAAAAATATACATATATATATATCAAAACTGAAAATAAACCCGATATTAAACGCATCAGAAACAACAATCCGACGTCATTTGGCAGCGAAATATATCAGAAAGTTAATAAATTTAATCAGTTCCTGTGTTCCGCGTAACAAGCAAACGCAAAGGCTATTTGCGACTATAAAATGGTAAAACGGAGGACGGCAGCACTCAATACTCAATTGGAAGCACCACGGAACGAGACGAAGTGAAGTTAAATGTAATGAGATCTACGCATTACCGAACCAGTGGAGGCACAACACGATGGCAGCAATAGCGGCTAATCAATTTAAAAAATTTAACAATAAAACGATCTATTTTGCACAAAGAAAAAAACCGACCACACCGACAGTGGTACACAGGCGAACGCTAACCTGAAATAACCCAAAAACTCTCTTCCCCTTGCGTCAGTTAAAATTTAATCTTGACCTAAGCAAAATCCAAAATAAAAAAAAAAAACTAAATACCCTTCGACCTTGGGCCACAAATTGGCCTGAACGTGACCGTTCGCAGTAACAATAATCTACAATAAATATAACTAGAATACAGTAAGATTTCCGCAAGGTATATTCAATTAATTCTCAAGGGCCCCAGCAATAACTCCTATCTAGATTACTAATCCCGAAAAAAAAATTACTCAAGGGTACATACAAACAAGGATAAAAGAAAAAAAAAAAACAAAAACGGCTGGTGAAAGCTGCGGGGACCGCTGGGGGGTAGTTGAACGGCGGCTATAAACGGCACTCTATTAAAAGGCTTCGATCTTACCTTCACTCCACTCAATAACTAAAGGTCCATAAATGGTGGCGGCAGGGCTTTTGAGGAAAAAATCGCAGAACCAACTAAAATTGAAATGGCCATCAGCAGCCGAAGCTGGAGGCAAAGGAACTCAAATCTTGGTCTTCTTCTTTTCCTCAAACGGCTCGCTCTCCCAAATAATAACGGAAAGACCTTTTACGATTACCAATATTTATACTAATCAAGAATCGCAATTTCTCCGCTATCCCTAAAGCCTGATCACTACACCCACTATCCTGCTACGGACTTCAAAATTCCCATTCTACACACAGCTACCACCTCACACACGTTTTCTCTCGTTCCTTTTAAAAATTCTTTCTTTTAACACCTAAGATCCCAAAATTGCCACTGATAAGGCCTCTCGGCCAATCGCTGAACACCACGAACCAATAAAAAAACGTGCCCAGGAAATCCTGCGAAAATTGGCAAAAACACCTGTCCAGGAGGTAGAAGAATTTAAACAAAATCCATATCCAACTTGGCGCCCCTGTGGAGAATCATTTGGAGGGTTAAAAATGCCCCTAACAACGAAATACCATCGACTTTCGATGCTACTAGGGCCACCTAGCGACGAGTTGCCGTAGGTCCATGTGCTGCACCGAAGAAAGCCATCAGACCCACGGCATACCTCTCCACTCTCACTCACAGAGGACGCCCCGTTCTGAAATAATCAATACCGCGTTTGGGCTACTTCCCGAAGATGACGCGCAGCTGGCAAGCAAAATCGATAGGCCAACGCGTGCGCCGCGCCTACGACCATCGCGGCGAAAATCGCGGTCGCCAAAACATCGTGAATCTTCGCCTTCACGACAATGTTGCAGTTTTTTCTCCCATTAGAGAGCCTAAGGTCCAGTTTGCAGAAACGGTATCATAATTCTTGACGCGATGGTGAATGCGCATTTTGAGACGTCACGGGGTCCCTGTTCACACCAGTGAACAGAGAGACCCTACTACTAGACCCAGGCATGATGACATAACTTGTTGTAAATATAGCATCGACGTATTTATATAAGCCTGCCTCTTTCGTCGTAACAAAACTCCCAATATTTTGTCATTGTCGTGGAACCGGCACAATTAGTGACACCAACGGTGATATACGAAGTTAAAAAGTAACTATTCCCATCCTTTGGTTTCTTAATAAGAATGTAAGGATAGCAATACTCTTAGAGCGGTCTTCCGAAAACGCTATTTATTATAATAAAGAAAAGTCAGAAAATCAGGACGCTTATTCTATAGGATACCTCAATACCTCTGCCCTCTGGTCATATACGTATCCCATTCCTAAGCGTAAATTTGTAAAATTGTATGTTATGTCAGTTTGACATTTTTAGATTTGATAGTCTGCTCCGGCTTGCAGTAGCTGCAAACAGTGTAAACTTTAAAGTACTTAGCGCTCCCAAAATATATTATTGAGAATAAAAATTTGAGTAGGAAACTGGCTCCATTCAGTGTGTTTATCACTGTCTTCAGGACGCTTATTCTGTAGGAAAGAGTGAAAGTGAAAGTGAGAATTGTTGGCCAATGGAACTCGTCAACAGAATTTTTTGACCAATCAAGATTGTCAAAATTCTCACTTTCACCTTCACTCTTTCCTATATAATAATGCCCCTGGAAACGTCATGCGTACGTCGGTGCTTGGATCGTTGTTTTGACAATAAAGGGTGCCACGAGAGAGATAAGCTTAACGCAGATACCGTAATGTAGAAAGAGATGATCAGAAAAAAGAATGTTGGAGGTCTTGGAAACAGCGGGTATTTCGCCGACGTATAGCCATACTTGGGTCTAGTAGTACAGTCACTGATTCACACGAATTACGGGGTTCCAATTTTCAATACCTTTACCCTATTTTAAAAAGATTTTGCTAGTTTTTATATTAGTAGTATACATGTCGGAAGAGTTCTAAGCCAGTTTCAGTAATTTTTCTCTGGCAAATTTCCATAAGAGAATCTAAGATTTATTTTTCAGTACCGAACCACAACTCTTGAGCCGATGGTGAATGCCCCGCGGTAAAAAACCCGGTCATTCTGTCTCATACCTGCTCATTCCCCATATAAGTAGTATTTTATTATATACGGAAAACGTCAATTCCTCACAATAGATCGAAAGTGTAACTTTCCAGTTGGCTATGAAAATCCCGCAGGTGGTCGAAAAGATTTCACTGCGCATGTTTACTGCTCACCACGTGCTATTGAAAAATGGGTGACATATTTAATCTGTCGTTTAGAAATTTTTAGATTGTCAAAAATGATAAATTGGCGGGAATACAAGTGAGTTGTGAATTTATTTTTTTTTTAAATAGCGTAATAGTATAACTCAGCTGATATGAGGCGATGGCTCATTCAAGAACCCATTGTAAGATATTTACCGCCTTTTTCAAGAGAGCTCTGAGAGAGGGTCATTAGGAAGATAAGTTACATGCCTGGATACAGAAAAATCACCTGAGTATTGGTATTGTTGCAAAAAAAAAATTGAAGTTGCCTTTTGCATCTTATCTAAGTGCTTATTATTCGTCGAAATGTGCAGGTTTACATGCTACTTAAAAATCAAATCGTCGCGATTTTATTAACGTTTTTTCGTATAATTAAATATGTTATAAAAACATGACATATTTACAATTTACACAGAAACGACCCCAAGCACGTAAAGCTCACGTTGTTCGAGTCAATGTATAATTGCTCAAAAGGATCTAACAGTGTAGCTTTACCTAAAAAAAAAAACATACAACAATCAATGTCAAAAGTACATTTTTGAAGCCGCCAGAATATACTCACAATCCTCCACCTGTTCATCGGCGTCTGAAAACAATTCCACTTCTGCAGGCACAAATCTTCGGAGTTCCAACGCGCTTAATGTTTCTAATACCTGTTAAAATCCTCACAGTTAAATAGCAAAAAAAAAATGTTTCTGGCTCTCACCTCTAATAAATAAAATACATCCAGGGGCCTCAAAAAACAAAATTTATCACAGACAGTCGAAAAGAGAACGTTTGGGTTCTCTATGCAATAGGAGAAAACTTGCGACAGCCACAGCTTAAACTTGTCTTTGTCCAGATTGCCGTTCAAGGTTATCCAGGGAAAAGGTCGCACTTTGTACCAATGACTGGTGCTAAAATACCTGAGGTTATAAAGAAACCAAAATAAAGAGATATTGAAGCATTACTCGTTGTTCTGCGACTTTTCCATAGCCAAAGAATCTCCCGTTGATGACATTACATTAAGATCCGAAGCGGACTTGAACGTACTCATCAACCATGGAGCTTGGTGTCTGTGGTATACGAATACGATGCTGCAAACGCCAGTTCTCAAGACAACATGGTGTTTGGTTAAAATTTCCAGTATCAAGCTCAAAGAGCAGACGTTGAGACCCCCAGAGAACGTCACCTGAAAATGGCAAATTCAATTTAAAACTGACACTTGGGTTTGTGTGTATAGGACCCACCTTTAATTCACAAGCACTGGCCCCACAAACCTCTTTATCTTTGATATAACTCAGTATAGAATCGGCTAAGGCCACGTCCTCTACGGTACCTCCGCTAGATAGAATTTCGTCTACGGCGCCACTCTCGTTCGGCACTCCCATAAACGTGTCTCTACAAGTAAGTTAATGAAGCCTAATCAATTACGCACGAGTAATGGACGTACTTTTTCACTCTATCGAGTACTTCCTGAATACTTGGCCTGTTTTCCAGGACGTCTAATAAATAGCTCTTACTCGTGTCCATGGATAGCGAGCGTAGCGATGGGTACTTCTGAACAAAATGTTTCCTCAACAAGTACAAGGCGCGTTCGTCTGATTCAACTTCTTCAATGTTTTCGGAAAGCAATTTGGCAAGATCACTAATGTAGGGCACCAAGCGTTCGGAAGTGCCGTTATCAGGTTTCAGCATTTCTGTAAAAAAAAATTAAATGTTACAAAACAGGGTGTGTTCACTTAAAAACGTCATCTTGTTGGGTTAAGAAAAGGATTTAAGCACAAAAGTGCATTTACTTTAGTTATGTCATCCTTTCCTGCCAAAATTTCATAGTCTTCTAGATGACTTTTTCTAATGAACACCATATACATTCTAGCCAAAGAGGTAAATCAAAGATGGCGAGTTTGAAACCTCTTACGTCAGCTCTATGTGACTTTTTTTTAAATGTATGGGACCTCAGCGTCACAAACGAGATGGCAGAGTAACTTTGACTATTTGTCAATGTCAATGCGAGTTTATTGACAATTTCGTTTTCAAACTCAAAGACGGAACGAGCTCAGTCTATCTCACTCGTCAATGGGAATAAATAATGATGGGGAATGAAAGAAAAGAGGTACTAATGGTTTCATCACAAGTGATATTTGCTTCGTTTTTCTTTTTGTTGTTATGGTTACTGTTTGTATTTGTTACAAACAATTTCGCAAATTGTAAAAATTTATAAAAAATACATAAATTTGCACAAATTTGAAGGAGCAGCTAATTTTTTGGGGCAGCTTCAGCTAACTGCAACTAACAGCTGATAAAAAAATAGTAAAAGGGGGCAGCGGGCAGCTTCGGCAACAAATACTAAAAGTACGTATTATATCTATATGTGCATCTGACCATACACGAAACTAAACTACTATTACCCATTCACTTATTTTTGTCATCTAGTTACCTTTGAAACCTTTATTTTTTTTATACCCATCTCCTTTTGGCACATGTTGAGAAGATACGAAAAAAATGTCAAAGTAAAATTTCCAACGAATACTTGACGACAATAACAGTGAATGGCTTATAGAATGAAATCTTTCATTAAAAACAGTTGAAACCTGGAAATTTGGCATTTTATGAAAGTACGAGACACTATCTACATTATCGCACTCAACGACCTTATCTGGAAACCTCCCTCATGTTTGGTCCCCATTTTTTCAGTAGGAACCTTAAAAATAGCGGCGATATCCGCCGGAAGTGACGTCTTACTACAAATTATTGCGAAACAGTTGTCACTGTCATTATTTTTATTAGTTTTGATTTCCAATCCGCTCGAATACCAAACTTATATCCATCTCCTAGCTAGAGCGATAGTAAAGTCGTTAGCTCACCTAGCTCCAAGTTTTCTAAAACTTAACTTCAAGAAAACCTAAACGAAAAATAATCGACTATCAATATCCGGTCCGGCTTTAAGCTATGATATGATACTTGCATGACGGGTGCTGACGACAAAATTACGTCATGGGAACCTTAGAAGAGGTTTAGACTTCCGGCCAAAAAAGGCGCTATTTTTAGGAAAATATCGGCATTTGTTGGTATCTGTCCATATCTGCTAGGTCATTGATCATTGACAATGACAGACTTGACAGGGCGTCATTTTGGTGATTTGACGCATTGCCCTGTCACTGTCGATGTTACAGTTGAGACGTCACTGAGATTACTCTACTCTCTATTAACATTATACACAAAGTGTTAACTAATGGGAGTGACTGATATGGAAAAAATTGATTCCTATAGCTGATTTTAAAGCAATTTAATTTTTTGGTTTATTGTGGAAGATCAACACGATTGTTGCAGCTCTTGTGTATAGTATTGGTAGAAAGTAGATTAATCTCAGTGCCAGGGCGATGCGTCAAATCACCGAAATGTCCTGTCAAGTCTGTCATTGTCAATGACCAATGGCGCCCACTAGCGCAATAATGTAACGTCTTATACTTTCATAAAGTGTCCAGTATTTCCAAGCTTCAACTGTTTATAATGGAAGGCTTCAATCTAGTAGTTAAGTTTGTCTATGGTTTTTACCAAAGCTGATTGGTTGAAAATCAGCTGGTCTGTTATTTTTATGTCAACCAGAACCAGAACCGGTGCGAAACGAAAATGACGATTAAGTCTGATCCCGGGGTTAATTTCGAATACACTACTTAAACTAATTAACAGTTTTTAAATTAACAAAATGTATTAACAAAGCCAGCCGGACTAACTGAATCAAGCGTCGAAACTCGAAACGAAAAGTCTTCAAGGTCAGCAAGAATCCTTAAAACATTTGGGTCTAGGGATTCATCTTCGGGCAACAATCATGATCGATATTTCCTGCGTGATATTTCAGTTCAAATCGTTGCAAATTTCAAAGCAATAAAATTGGTCAAGCGGATAAAAAGATAAGAAAACCATTTTCGGGATTTTAGAAGTTTAAATCCCGGGATTTTTCGAGGCTGGTTTTAGGTTGGAACCCCGGGATTGAAACTCCTAATTCCCACCGTGAGGAATCCGTTACTTTACCTTCTTTAATCTCCTGCAAAGTCAGCACTCTGCTGTCTTGGGCAGTACCGGCATTTTCGACAGATTTTATCATTTCTTCCTCCTCCCCTTTTTGGGTTTCTTCGCATTCCATCGGTTCTTTCTTAATTTCCAAGGTCAAAAGCTCAGGACTGGGGCTGCGTACGCGTTCCGCGTCTATGCAGTCCGAAATCCAGTGCCTCAAATTGTCAATCGTGGTGCTATCCTTGGTGGTTATGGACAGATCCAGAGGCTCATCGTCGTCCAAAACTACGACTTCCGGGTCAACTTTCTGCTGAGGCTTAACAGTCGATCCGGGCACTTGAAAGTCGTCCTCATCGTCTTCTGCACATTGCGCGGTACTAAATCCAAATGAGATTAGTAGTTTCGGTTTAAACAGTTAGTTAGTTACATATTTTAAAGTCGTATTCTTGGGGGTCAGTCAATGACCTAATATATTACATCTGAAGAAACCCTCCTGTTTTATATGACGTGTTTATTAAAAAACAAGAAACTTCAAATAGGCCATGGAATTGGAGCAGTAGGGTTGAGATGACTTCGTAAAAAAAACTGAAAGTCCATAAAACATGCCATAAAATGTTCCCATTTTAATTTTTTTATGAACTTATTTCAGACAAGAGTTTTAATTCCATGGCTTGCTACGAGTTTTTTGTTATGAACACCCTTTAGTTTTGGCACCCTTTTCACCAGTGGGTACGTTAAAAATGGCGGCGACAGTGATGATCTAACGTCAAATAATTTGAAATTGCGATTCTTCAATTGCTGTGCTGAGAGGATGAAATTACGTACAACGGCCGAAAAAACGAAACCATTTTTATGAAAATATTGACATTTGTTATATCTGCTAGGTAAATGGGGTCAGTAGTCAGGTCCAAAGCCGCTTTCCAACTTGCCATGGGAGTAGTTCGGAGCAATTCCGAAGCGTGAAGTTCGTTTTTCTAGCTTTCCAGCACCTTGGTACTTCATGCACTTGAAGCGCTCCAATCTTCCGCCCCACTTGCCCTTCGGTTGAATTGATTGAAAAACTTTTAAGAGTAAAGTTGTAGAGCTTATGGTCAGCTATCATCTTGTATTTTTTTTTCAATACCTCAGTTTTGGCTGTTTTTTGAAAAAAACGTCTCGAAAAGTGCAAGAATTTGAATTTGGCGCGTCACCCCGCCATGCATGTGCAGTGTCGCCAACTAATTTTCACTGCATAATCACGTTAATTACTACCATATAAATAATAATTGATATAATTATAACGTAACATTAAAAAGTTCAGCCCGAAAAAGTCCGGCTCATTGGCAACAAAAGCGCATGCGCGGCTGCCAAGCTCCGCCTACTTTCACTCAAGCTCCGCCCCTTAATTTTAAAAAATCGACGATGCCAAGCTTTATGTTTTATTAAGTTTTCGCCGAAATATAAAATATCTAATAATATATTATATCAATATAAAAAATACTAAGAATTATTTTTAGTTTCTAAAATGTTTGAGCTGTTAGTTAACTTGGCAAATTAGCATGGTGTGGTGTAAGAAAAAACTAAAAACTCATAATTTAAGATAAGCTTCTGTTCTATTCCTGAATATAATTTACACATGACAATGCCGTAATGCTTTCAACGTCATTTGCTGTTAACCCTACTTTTTAGGTTTGTTTTTGGCGGGTACGCGCGTAATGTTTACATATTTGTCAGTTAATATTGATAATAAAACTATAATTCCTATAAATTTCTTTGTAAGATAGTTGATAGTATTGTTATTCTTGTTTGTTTTGTTGTTTTTTTACTAAAATAAGTAGTAAGACATAATCTGACTTAAGGGTTTTGTGTGTGTGAGTGTGTTAAAACAAAGATAGTTCTCTAGTGTGTATGTGTTTGTGTTTTGTTGGAGTTTTGTTGGAAATCACGGTAAGTTAGAGATATTTTTCATTATAGATTTAACACTTTAGAAACCTTACCATAGGTATTACTGGCTTGCACGAAGTAGTCTCTCTTGTAAGTTTCATCTTTCTTTTCATGTAAAACAACTATGTACGTATCCTCTTACAGTTTGTTTACATTATACTAAAGCTGAGTTCAGTAATTGCACCCTGAGTCCCCCATCCCCATATATACAGATCAGCTCACAATATTGTATACAATATACAAGCACTTAAGTAGGCACATATATGTACTCTTGGTTATAAGGCTTGTTAACAAAACATTGCAACAAGCAGTAAATTGTATGTACATTAATGTAGTTATTACTACTATGTGGGAAAAACTTGCTTTATAGTTGGTTGTAGTTTGGGTTTTCTTGGGGAATGGTCCTTGGTAAAAACAAAAAATGTGAATAACTTTTTTTTAATTCTTATTTCCATTTGTAACATTTATTTCAGTACCTACTAGACATTGTACCTTCATCATATGACACAAAATATTAGTGTGAAGAAAATATTAGAGTGAGTTTTGTGTTGGAAATAACAGAAAAAAAGTGTTGTGTATGAAAGCAAAAAAAAATAAGAATTGGTAAACTACATTCAGTAACCCCTGTTTAGGATAGCCCCAAAGCAAAACCGAGACCAAAATGCAGCTGCACTATGATAGGAAACTATGTAGATTGTTCATCTAATGAAGGTACAAAGCCTAATACCAACACATTATAAATGGAACTAAGGATTTAAAAAAATCCATTTGCATTTTTCTTTTTTATCGAGGACCATCATAAAAACTGCAGTATATCTTTAGGTAATGTTAATTTGAAAAAGCTATATAGAGGTGTGAATCGAGGCATGGATGCCTTGAGAGTACGAGGAAAGGTAGCCTAGAAACCATCAGCTCCCCCGAAGTGAGATAGGTACAACTGATGTCAGTGATGTCTTAAATGTTGAGTGCTTAATATCCAATCAAAGCACTCAGTATATAAGGCCTTTTCAGAGACTACAATCCAGATTGAGTTGATCAACTAACAGCTGGTTTCCAACCAACTGGACTGAGTGGCTTCTCATTGGATACTAATCTGATTGATTGCCTGAAAATCAGCTGTAGGGATCAATATAATCCTGGATTAGGTACAATAGTACAATTACCAAAAAGTCTTATCAAGTTGTGTCTCATCAGTTTGAATACTTTCCTGTCTTGCAATTTTTAATAATAGATAATATTTATTATTTGTTACATTTTATTCTACATTAACTCTTTCATTTTAGAGATGAATCATTCAACATCTAAAACAGCAAGATTTATTAAGTGCATTATTTGTGATGCTTCAAGAGCTTCAGCAGCAAGAAATTTTTTTCGATGAGTATTAAATGAGACGCTCAAACTTACAGTAGTGAAAGTCTCGTAACTTTGTCATTAGTTAGTTTTAGTCCAGTGAAGAGCATGTTTTTACATAATTGGCTGGCATAAACTTTTCATGTAAACTGAAATGAAAAGATTTGATTAATGCCCAGTTTTTTTTTTAACAATACAAATGTTTCATATACCTAGTACAAAACAGCTGAAGTTTTTCATAGGAGGTACTAACATTTCAACACCACATCCAAAAACTCTATTGAAAGGAATAATTTTGAAATGCTTTAGCTTCTAATCAGTTTTCAAATAGTCATTGTCAAACCAAAATAACTCGAGATAGAAAAACTTTGCTTTTGATTTCTTCATCATACTGCAAAGTTAGAAAAGGTCTTGTATGAAACAAGTTGGAACATCACTATTTTGATTTGTATCTTTTTGCAGAAATTTACACTGAATAATCTTTTTTCCAACTGGTTATAATAGGTGTTCATTAGAAGGGGGTGTTCATTAGAAAACTTCATCTAGCAGGCTATGAAAGATTATGAACAGAAAAAGATGTCATAATTAAAGTAAATGGACTTTTGTTTCTCAATCTTTTTCTTTTGTCATGTCACAGCCAACTAGATGAAGTTTTCTAATGAACACCCCGTATTATGTGTGTAATAACATATCAGGTACCAATACCAAATAATTTATTGCAATAGTTCATGGTAACAGAATGTTAGCTGCATCAGATGCACATACTGTAATCTTTCTACTTACATTTTCAGTTTTCCTCAAGATCCTATGCTAAAGTCAAAATGGGTGGAATTCTGTGTGAGTTGTAAGGTCATGTACCCTTGTGATGTTAATCACATAACTCGAAGGATATTTATTTGTGAGTTACACTTCCTCAAAGATGATGTTGGCCAACAAAAGTTAAGAAAAAATGCTATCCCCAAGATTTATATCTCAGGTAAGTGAATAGAATGTAAAAATCTAATGGAATACAATAAATATAATGGTAAAATAATACTGACAAAAGAGCATGATTGCATTCGGACCAGAGCTACATACAATAAGTTCAGCTTTACATGGCTCTCTAAATGTTCAGGAAAGTTTTACCTTTTGCCACACGATGAAACTTACGAAGATAAAGTTTTCAGATCTCACATAGGGCTAAAAATCCATCTCTTGATGCTCTTCTTGTCTTAAAAAAACGCCTTCACAGCACTAACACGCACAACCTTTTAGTCAACTATGCCAATTAGTAACTATTCCACTTTAAGCTTTGGGTATAAGCTAGTTACCTTAATTAGAATTAGGCCAAATTTCAAAATTCACCAGTGACTACTAGTGAAGCTGGTCATATGACAGTCATATAGCAATTCAATGGATTAGGCAGATGACTCATTGAACCGGTGGATCCACCAGTAAGTTTTGGAATTCGGCCTTATTTGAAATGTTAACTTACTTCAATTATTTTGAAGGATCGTTCAGAAAAACTTCTTGTCATCCCTTATTCACTTTTATTAACAGGTATTTTATTCAACATACCAATAACTTATCTGTTTTTAACCAAAGATTAAAGTGTTGAATCTAAACCACTCAAAGAGGAAGTTTGAAAGAATAAAAAAAATGAATAAACACTGTTTTGAAGACCTAGGTCTTAGAAGTACCAAATGACTAGCGAGAGAAGATTTTTTTAACCCTATGTGATGTCCCAAAACTTTTATGTTCATATAGGTTCCACCACATGGCAAATGACAGCCTTTTCTGAAACATCTGGAAAACCATATAACCAGTTGGGTGGGGGGAAAGTTAAGCATATTATATCCTGTTAATTATTTTCGTAATTACTGGAAATAAGTTCTTTGTTGCATGTGACATTCTTAATTTCTACTCAACATTTGTTTATGATTGTAGAAGACATGCCGGATCCAGATGTCAACCAGACGAATGAAAACGTGGATATATTGGGAGAAGGTAAATTAATGTTTTTATTATCCTTTTGGCACATTCAGACTCTAAGAAGTTACATTGATTCACAGATTCCCGAACTTTTGGTACGCCTTTTGACATGCTGGTTGCATCCAGCTAGGGTTGGTATTCACACTGCTTTCGGTTCCCATGTAGTAGCGGGCTTCTCGCGTCTCCTAAGTAATCTCTTGCGACTTTTCAACTTAGTAGTTAAGACTGCGTGCACATCCACTTCATTAAACGTTTTAGTGACACCTACAACATATTGTATTAAAAGTTGTATCTCCTGCTTTCTGTGCTATTATTGTTAAAATGTAAGTCCGAACTAAGATAATATGTGAATAATAAAATTTTGTTTAGACATACAGTGCACGACATTTGGTTACTCTCACATAAATATTGCAGTGGTATTTAATTGATTTCGATTGAAAGTTTTGCAAGCCGTTATTGAAAAAGAAAAACTAAAATAATTATTACTAAAATAAGGTAACTTAATTTATTGGTGTTTAATAATTGCTAGTTGAAATAATGCTGACCAGCTTTGAAGATTACCATCGAAGCGGAGCAAATGACTAAGATTGGTTTCCCAATTTTTTTAATCAAATTGATAACTAGAATTTGTTAAAAAGGATTTAACAGATCTATATTGCAACTTATTCTAACACGACCTTTAGTTTTTTTTCCACGATACACACATAACAGTATGCCGACGAGTGGACCAAAAATGTCACTTTTAGAACATATGACGTCCTCCGTTTCAAAAGTTGACATTTCTCCTGCAAAAGTTGATATTTCTCGTGCTTAACGTCAAAGTGCAACGTTACTAATACATCACTCATTGCAATTTTTACACGTTGTCAGCGTTGCTGGCATAGGAATACCTTTATGTGTGTATCGTATTTTTTTCACAAAACGGCGTTAATTGTCGGTGAGAGTAATCAAGTTGGCATTATATATAGTTTTTTTTCCATATGTTCTGGAAAGGTCCACCTTTTGTCACATGGCGAAACCTATGAAGATGAAGTTTCGGGACATCACATAGAATTTCATCATGTGCCAAAAGGTAGACCCTTCCAGAACATTTGGAAAACCCTGAATAGTTAACAAATACATGCCAACTTTTCAAAGTAAGTTCTTTCTACCTCAGAATTAACCAATTTCCTATTAGGTATGTTTTCTCGTATGCAGCTGTAGAAGACAAGTGTCTCACCTACACATTTGTAATTATTATGTCTTCGCATTTCTTCTGTAATTATGCCACCTAAAAGTTGGCATTGATTTTACAGAAGCAGTTATTAAAGTAAAAGGGTAAGTGTCGTAAGCGAAAAAAAATCAACAAATATCCCGTAAGTATTTGTTTTCAGAAAATGAAATTTTGCCTCAGCTTACAAGCATTCTACTTCTACTTGCTTGCATAGCATAGTGTTACAAAATGATTATCCAATCTTATACAGTTCTGGTTATGAATTTACTGTACATAGTGCTTGTTCTGCATGTTTGAATTTGTATTAGTCTTTTAAGTAGAAGATAAGATTAGTGCATTAATCATCAACTATTTATCATTGAATTGCATGGTGTATATGTATTTTAACCCTTTAGAATAACTGTTCACAATTGTTATTTAACCATTAAAGCTGTCCTGTCAAAATATATTTAGTATATCTAGTACCCTAAAAGCGCTTTCACATTTAGGGAATTATCCAATCTTATAAAGTTTTCAACAATTTATAAATGACTGCTTCTAAAATGATACATTTTATTTCTGCCATATGTATTAGTTTCTAAAATATAATTTTTTTTTTAGTAAAAGGCATACTTTTTATTTGAATTATTATATATACAAAATAGTAATTGTTGGGTTCGTAAACTGTTATAATGTACCTAGGTAATAAATAATGCAGATAGAATAGTATATTATTCAACGAGCATGTAACAACAGCTGTTACCCAGAGGATAAAGTTTTGTTGCAATGAAAGCAATCAGTTGTCTCTGTTTTATAGCAAAGCTAAACAATTTAAGAATTTATTGTCTCATCGTTTATTGGTATCAATTATACACAGTTGCGTAAAATGAATTTTTTTTAATCTCTAAAGCTGAATTTATTAATCTCTTCTCTACAGACTATAATATCTAGTTTAATTGAAATTATTGGATATTTTTTGACTTACATTTTTTGTATAAAGTTTATCTCAGAAGTTAGAATTCCATTCTAGTCCTCTGGCTTTCTGTGAGATTTTTTTTTAAATGAACTCCCTTTAAAATACCTAGTTTTACTTAATAATGAATTCTCAAGGGGATACTTAAGAAGGCTTTAAACAAAAATCATACCTTTTACATTTTTGAGATTTTTATAAAGATTGACATATCATTTAAATACCTACCTATAATTGTAGGGCTACAAACTACTCTGAAGTTTTACTGCAAAATCTCTATCTAATACCTCATCAATACAGAAAGTCAGTAAAGAAAGTGTTGATAAAAATTCAATTCCTATTAGGTATATTAGTAGTTTTTTAGATCAGCAACTTGTTTTATAAATGTTATTTTGGAAATACATTAGACCATTTGAAGCAGGATTCAAAGCTGAAAATGTTTAATATTTATTGAACATTAAAAAAATTTGAAGATTTGCTTTCAATAGGTATCAAGGGAAAAATCAGTGGTAAATTTTGGTGTACACACATCAGAAATTTTTCTTGAAAGCTTTAGTGTACACATTTTATGAAGTGATTTTCTCAAGGATTTTATGTGAAAAATATCTTGTCAATTTTGATGTACACATCTCGTATTTAGTGGTTTTCTTAATAGATCAAAACTTCATTCTCCGAGCAAAAAACTTGTACTTTTTGTTCTTAATACATAAATTACTATTTCAAGCACAAGAGCCTTGACACAGTGTTTGACAACCATACCATTCTGAAAACGCTGCAATTCAATGGGTAACAAATTGACTTTTTCATGAAATTTTCATAGATTTGTTGGATTTTGCATTTACTAGGCAACAGATGATGGTTTTGTTTTTCTACCTACAGGTAAGTATTACAGGTGTACTTTATTCCAAGAAAAATTAAAATCATTCTTCTTCTGCTCTTAGACTTTTAGAAAAAATCTCAGGAAAAGATGTAAAACTTCAAACCTAGATATGAACCCAATAAAAAAAAAAATTTGATTTTATACTTTCTTTTAAAATGACTGATAGAAAAACCATCAACTTGAAAGCCTTAATTGTGTCCATCATCCATAGACTGGTTTTGACGAATACCTATGGCTCTTCAGTGAGGCTCGAGACAATAAGGGTTTACGAGATCAATAGTTTATTCACCTGAACCTAGCCCTAGCAGCACCAAGAAGTAACTGCCAGTTGTGCCATAGGGCATTGACCACAACATTGACTTAATAACACCTGTGGTCATTCAGTGTCAATGCCTGGCCGAAAAAGAATGATAAAAATGATTTCTGTGTCTTTACAGTAGACATTGATAGAAAAGTAACTCACAACTTATAATAACCCTCATAAATAACATAGGTATTGAGACAAGTAGGTACCTATTGAAAGTCAACCAATTTTTGAGCTATTCCAACTCCTCGGGTTTTTCAACTTTTAAAGCAAATTTTCTAGTACACCTAGTTAAGGGTTCCCTTATTACTCTCGTTACTCATGTTAATAGGTATGGTTTAGGAGTCCTTAACTTTAGGTTTTTCTAAATTTGCTTGGTATAAGCATAGGTCAGACATTGATTGACAAACTACCTACTGATTTTGAGCTTCTGATAAGGAACTTCATTATATAAAATGTAAGTACTTACCATTCTCTTCAAAATAATCTGTTACAATCTCATGATTTTAAGCAAAAATTTCAGTTCTGTTTCCAAAGTGTTTTGCATTATAGGTACATTTTAACCAACTAGTATTCAATGAAGTATTCAATTGTCACAAAATTGAGGAAAATGTGCCTTTGTCAGCATCAGCCTTTTAAGCAAATATCAGCTCATTTTCTCAGTCTCATCTGTACCTTTTGAATGAAGGACTTCTCTCACCTAAAACAGAATATACCTACTGTTAAATGAAGTTATGAAACAGTTTGTATTTGGCACATCTAAACTGCCTCAAAAAGACCAAATACTTACCATTTTCATGATCAGAAAAAGTCTAAAAATTCTAGAAAATATTAGCGCGTTTCCTCGCCTTGGCTTACAAGTCAGGTATCAAGAAATCAATACACAATACACTTGATAGTCTTGGTGTTATTGTAGGACAAAGTATTGGAATCCACGCGATCTTTAACGGGAACGGTCCACTTTCACTACCACCAAGCGAAGTGGCAAGCCGCCCGATATTACTTATTACTTTGTCCGTATTATTTATTACTTATTACATTAATTTGTTTTAAAATAAATACGAGCCTATAATAAAAAAAAACAAATCTTCGATCTTTCGTTATTACAATTTTTTTTTCATGTCAAAAAGTACTCAAAGTTGACCTAACCTCAAACTTTTGTTCTTTTAGAGTTTTCGGTAGACTGCCATGTGCGCTGCGACATTACTACCATCCTTTGTTTTCTCATTGCGAATACAAGGATGAGACTACTCCGAGAGCGCACTAGGGCGTGCGGCCGAAAATGCTATTTTTATGGTGGGCGTGTCCTCCGCATACGTCTTGCGCAGAAGAATGTGCGCATTAGCAAGCAGTGAGCCTAATCTTGGTTTCCATAGGTCACTAGAAGCTGCACTTTTGAGCCGTATGGAAAGATTGACGTTCGTAGTATATTACTAGTACGAATATGATTACTACATGATAGTCTCTCAAAATAAATAAGAAAGGAAAAATCGGCTCTGACGACTCTGATATAAGAAATTATTATGTCGGCAACACGCATGCGGGCGCACATGCATTGCGGGGGTGATTTTTGCACTTTTCGAGGCGTTTTTCCAAAAAATTGCCAAAAGTGGGGTATTGAAAAAATTACAGAATGATAGCTGACCATACGCTCTACAACTTTACTCTTAAAAGTTTTTCAATCAATTCAACGGTACAGGCGCAAAAAATAAAAACTAATTTCCCATGTTAATCTCCTACGTCCAGGTTGTGCTGGACACCCGGTATGTGACTTTGCATAATTTTTCATTAAAAATACACGTTTCAATTACTCGAAAGGATTTTTCCAATGCGTTATTAACATCTTTAGTATGTAAAATGTGGGTATACTAACCTGTTAGTGGCAGGTGCTTGTGGCGGATCTCTAGCTTTGGCTTCACTTTTCATTTTCGCCTGACAACGCTTGGCCAGCTCCTCGATCACATCCGAATGGTCGTCTATGTCGGGGTTTAGAAGCAAATGGTGTTGCGGGAACTCAAAGTGGGCCGTGGTGTAATCCAGCATAAACGAAAGCACCTGTAGAAATGAAATGAAGTGATAATTATTACTTTATTTAGTAATAAGGTTCTCAAACTTTTCACACGATTACTCTGAATAAATACGCAAGGCAAAAGTTGCATACAATACTAATAAATGATACGATACAACTTAGCCAAGTATAGCCGTTTAATCCTGATTCACCCTGTATAATAACTGTTTACATCATAAACTATTCATCTCTTCCGCCATTAACAAAGTCTGTATCTATTTCAGCTTACGAGATCGTAATGTTAGACAACCTTATTTTGGGCGCACTGTGTATTAGCTTAAAATGTGCTAATTCTTTAAGGTACCAAGTATTCATAAAGAAAAATCCCTCAAGAAGATGCCACTTTTGTTACCCCATACCTTGATATTTCACAGCCAACTTGGTTGACTTTTTTATTACACATCCCCCAAAACTCTCCACTCTGAACTTAAATAAGGGTTTTTTACTGGACGCTATTGTTAAAATTTAGAATAACAATTAATCAAGAAATTCATTAACAGCCACACATAAATGATGCTAAGCGAAAGCGGGCATAAACTCACCTCATTCAAAGCGAATAACTGGCCGTATTTGTCCTTCACGACCTCACAACTGAAGTCCAACTCAGACGGTCGATCTTTGGCCCTCAAGAACGTCTCGTAAACGTTCTCGATCGTATCAAAGTAAAAGGTGCAATGTTGCGAGAAAATATAGTGAACCGATAGCCGGTAAGCGGTGAAAAATATTTTCCTTGGAAGCTTTTTGCGCTGCACCAAGCGTTGCAGTCCCATCTTCGTCAGAGTGTTTCGTAAGTCGCTCTCCTTGAACTGTTGCAGAATTTTGTAGTCCTCGACGGTCCATCCTGTTTGGTTTGTAATAAACAGTGAAATACTAAAAAAGCATTAATATTATATAGAGAATTACCATCAGTTTTGCGCTTTTGACTTAAAAGGACTACGATGGCGCTATGCAGCGTCTGCCGCGTTATCTCGTCCAAATTCCTGGGATTTTCGTAAATTTCCAACTTTTGCTCGTAGAGCTGAAGGGTAGAGGTGTCGCAATTGGCGTTGTTAAAAAGGTCATTGTGATATTGGCCCCGGAGGGCCAAATCTACTTCGTTTCTGTGCTTGGCGAAGTAGTAAGCCATAAAGATGAATACCACCTGGAGCTGGTGGTCTCTCAATTTTTTGTCACGTGCAACTAAAGAATATAAAGTAAAGAGAAACACACGCAACAATGAATATACTACTAATATACCTGCCACTCTTTCACGTTCAAACGTCTTTCGATAGGGCAGGAAATACTTGACCACGGGGGCTAGTTTGTAGAGGTTCGAAATTAAGCTGTCGATGTTAGGCAGTACATCTTTCAGTACACCTTTCATACGGTTTTTTATACAGCTGAAAAAAATATACTGCTTAGACAAAGAATATTTTTACGGGGGGGATACAAATCCTACTTTGTGTTCTTATCACGACTTCTCGGTTCCATTAAGTGTAATACGTCTCTTATCAGTTGGCAAGAAACGCGTTGGAACGGCAAACCGGGTGTAACAAAAACCGCGGCGATCTAAAGCAAAAAGAAATAGTACTAGGGGAATAATTTTTTAATGGAAAAACATATTTCCCGACTGGAAAAACATTAATTTGAGGAAAACTTTCAAAAAAGTCTTATGATTATCAAACAACATTTGTACTGTCATTGACTAATGCACGTGCACTTTCCTGTGATTCTAGACAGCAAAAACAATTAATTACATTGGAAAAATTAGAATATAAATGATAGTTACATCAAAAATTAAAATACGCGCTTAAAAAGGAAAATTTCCGCCACAAAAAAATATTTTAATTATATAAACAAAAAGCATAAATTAGCAAAAAATACAACAAACCATCAGAACAGGTACTCACTTTCAATAAAATCAGGGTCTTGTCTTCGGACTCGCTCCAATTAGGTCGATATCGCATTCCCTCGAATTTGCGACTAATAATCTTGTCCAGAACGTCGGTTTCTCTTGAAAGTCTTTTTCTCTTTAAGAGACGTTTATGTTTAAATTTTACAGCGGGCTTCGTACGCGCGTTTTTTGCCTTGTGGATTTTTCCCGTCTTGCTCCCTGCGCCCGTGTTTTTGTTGTTCGGCTGCTTCACCAGGTAATACTTGGTCGAGGGTAGTTTCGGAGTTTTGACTGGCGGCTTTACGTCCCGGCACTGTGGTTTAGAAAAATCTACGTTTCAAGCATTACAGGATTATACGTTATGTAGCCTGACCTTTTCTAAGGTTAATGATTTGAGCGATTCGACCACGTTTTTGAATGCGAAAAAGGTCCAGTTACGGGATAAATGAACGAACAACGTGGAGTCTAAGCCGGCGGCACCTTTGTGATCGCCTGGTAAAATTCCAATGTCGTTCCTAAATTATGAAACATTTTCAGTGCCACATCTGATATAGAGAAGGGTTAATAATTGCAAAACTTACGCCTTAGCTTCGGATTGAGACCTAACAGTCAGGGCTTTCTTTAAATCAGGCTTTGCTTTCTGCAGTATGACGATCTTCTCAGTTTTTTTTTCGTGCTCAAGTCGGCCAACAAATAAATTAGTCTGCATAGCTGAAAAGGGGGGAAACAAAATATTAAAAATAAGAAGTATATAGTTTAGAAAGAAATACACTAATAATGTTATACTGACTATATTTCTCAATCCGCCTTAAACCAATACATTTATAACCCTTTTAAATCTCTGTGTATATAGGGTGTCGGGAAATGGTGCTACCAACACTTAACCAGGTAATTCTACAGCAAAAATGAGTGTGACCAGTTCTTAAAACAATTTTTCGAAAACGCAATAACGAATCGACAGGGCGTAAAAATTTCATTTTCAAATTTATTTTTCTTTAAATAACTTTTTTGTTGGTTATCCGATTAGTTGAATTTCTTCACTCTTGTCAATCTTCTTCTTCAAGTGCCATGCAGATTCCTGCGTAGGCGTTCATCCTTTCACTCATCATATGATTCTATTAATTGCAGCATTTTGCAGTGTCTGGAAGTCCTGTATTCCTGTCCACTGTCGTATGTTTCGCAGACAGGACAGTTTTCTCCTACCCACTCCTCTTTTTCCTCCCTCTATTTTACCCTGGAGTATAAGGCGCTGGAAATGATAGCGTTCTCCGCGCAGTACATGTCCAAGGTAGCCAGTTTTTCTTCTTTTGATGTTTTCGAAAAGTTCACGGTCTATCAAACCAGCTCTTCTCAGAATGTCCTCATTCGTTACATGTTCAACCCACGACACCCTCAGCATCCGTCGCAGGGTCCACATCTCGAAGGCCTCGATCCTATTTATAATTGTTGTCTTCAACGTCCATGCCTCGACTCCGTACAAGAGAACGGACCAGACGTAGCATTTTACCATTCTATATCTGAGATTGAGATTCAGGTTTTTGTCTGTCAGAAATTTTTTCAGTTTTATAAACGTTGTTCGAGCTTGCTCAATTCTGCATTTTATTTCTTGATCTGGGTCCCATTTTTGGTTGATCATGCACCCCAAGTATTTAAATTGAGTGACTTGTTCAATGTTCTCTCCCTTTACGGACATTATGACATTTGGGGTGTCGTTTCTACTAATGGCCATGCATTTGGTTTTACGGATGTTGATTTTCAGACCTAATCTCTGGCTTTCTTCATTGATCTTATCTAGTAGAACTTGCAGGTCATTTGCACTATCCGCCAGTATCACGGTATCATCCGCGTATCGAATATTATTGATGGGAATTCCATTCACTTTAATGCCCATGGGACTGTCGGAGATTGACTCGATGAAAGCTCTTTCCACATACAAGTTAAACAACATCGGAGACAAGATACACCCCTGGCGGACGCCCTTTTTTACTTCGAAATCCTCAGTTGTTCCTGCATTTTGAATTCGGATTTCTGCTCTTTGGTTCCAGTATAAATTACCTATAAGTCTGATATCCTTTCCATCCAGTCCCAGGTCTCTAAGATATGATATGAGGAGGTCGTGCTTTACATTATCGAATGCCTTCTCGTAGTCGATAAAGCACAGAAAAACGTCTTTTCTCTGATCTTGGCAGTTCTGCACTAATGTCTGGAGACTGAATATGGCTTCTCTTGTTCCAAAACCACTCTTAAATCCAAATTGACTGGCACCACTCACTTCCTCGCATCTCCTGTATAGTCTCGTGTGCAGAACTCGAAGGAAAAGCTTGAGGAAATGACTCATTAGACTAATGAGGCGGTAGTCTTTACATGCTGTTGCGTTGTTTGTTTTAGGAAGTGCGACAAACGTAGAACGGAGCCAGTCCTCAGGAATTTGTCCAGTGTCGTAAATATTGTTAAAGAGTCGGACAATGATATCAAGGTTTTGTTCGCTAATCAAATGAAAAGTTTCTGAGTACATATCATCAGGGCCCGGAGCTTTGTTGTTTTTCATTAGAGTTATGGCATGTTTGATTTCACTCTTTAGTATACTTGGTCCTGATAGCGCTGTTATTTCGTTTTTGGGGTTTCCTGGTCTGTCATCCTGAAAAAGTCCGGTAGTGTATTCCCTCCATGTTAGTAGTAGTTTCTCGGTGTCCAATATTATTTTATTGTTTTCATCCCTAATGAAACACACACTCTTGTTGTTATATATTCCAGCGATTTCTTCGACTTTTTTATGGAGATGGAAATTGTCTCCCAGTTTGCTCAGATTTTCTGCCTCCAGACATCTTTCAGTCAACCAACTTTCTTTTGCTGTTCTTATTTCATTTCGAATTCTTCTTTGAAGACTTTTATATTCTGAGTAGTCTCCGTTGACTTTACATTGCCTTCGCTTTTCCATTAAATCCAGAATGTCGTCAGTCATCCATTCGTTCCTCGTTGTCCTTCTGGTGTTTGTAAGGAAGGTTTCATTTGTTTCCTTAAAAACTTCTTTGAGTTTGAGCCAGTGTTCGTTCGTATCTTCTATATTGCGAGTATTTTCCAGTTCTTTGTTAAGATGTTCTTCGTATGATGATCTTCTTTCCTCGTCCTTAAGTAGTTTTGGTTCCAATATCTTTCTAGTGGTCTTTTCTTTGGGTCTGGACAGGCGCAACACTATGTCGGCACGCAGCGGATTGTGGTCAGATTCAATATCGGCACCTGGCATTGTGGTTACTTTAGTGATGAGATTTCTAAATCTTTGATTAATGATAATGTAGTCTATTTGGTTTCGGACAATGTGATGGTCATTGTCTTGCGGAGATCTCCAGGTGTACAAGCGTCTTGGTGGTAGCGTGAACCATGTATTTGCAATCACAAGGTTATTTTCTTCGCAGTACAGATACTCTTGTCAATAATCTCTCTCAAATCGGGAGGCGTAGCGATTTTACATGCCCAAAAAAAATCATGGAATTTAAATCAGGAGGTCTAAGAAACCCACTCTACAAAACCTCCTCCTATTCACCTTTCAGCCCTAATGTGGAGAAGCTCCATCTTGTAACCACATTGCATTTTTAACATGAAGAGGCACATCTTACAAAAGATAGTTAAGCGAGTCAGGTCCAGGACGTCCCGGCTTGATTAGTCCCTTAACTGGACGTTTTAAGAACGTCGAGGGCTATTTGAGTGTTGACAGAAAAGGATAACATAATCAAAGTAAATAGTCTCCATTATTTCTTTTTTTTTACATTTTACAGCCAACTAGATGAGATTTTTTTAATGAACACCAAGTCCAATAATCACTCCACCTACTATGAATATAAAAGTCAAAAACACTTACCAATCTGATTCATCTTGGACCAATAATTGACCACGTCGCCCGAACTTTCGAAGTAAAAATCGATCTTCGGATAATCCCTGTCCTCGACCTCGAACTCCCCGGCGCTGGATGTCGTCGTGTCCCATAGGATCGCTCTTCGGTTCACGTAGAAAAACGTTTTTTCCCTGTCGTGGAACACCCCCGGCCCGAATTGGATCAGACCGCAGTAACACAAGTGCGTCAGCCGTTCGGTTATCGCCGCGACGAACTTACGCTTGTAGAATACCATGGCCCGGATTTCGGGAGACGTGTCACGCAACAAGAAAAACCTTAAAAAGATCACTTGGTTCCAATATGTATAACGTGATACAATATGCCATTCGAGTGAATTTGCCATCTGAGTAGCCACAGAATGTTTCCTTTTTTTCCATAAACTTATTAAAATAATATACGGAGAACGTCACTGAATAAAATAAAAGTCTTGCAAAGAGTCAAAAAGATTTTACTGCACACCACTTGCAGTTAAACAATGGGTGACGTTTTAAATCTAACGTTTATCATGCGCAGTGCATCTTTTTTAGAGTAAATATGCAGGTCGACAGTCAGCTGTTTCGGCTTCACTTTCAGGACTTTCAGTTCTTTTCATAGAACTCCCAATTATCTGATTTTTTTCTCCACCGATCTCCCTTTTCCTCATGCCAAAAATATTGGCTAACAACGTCAAATTACCAAGGCTAACGAGATGACAAATTTCCGTGAATAGCTGAGTTTGAGGAACTGTGGAGGGTCAAATGAGATTGATGAAGCAAAGGGCAAACGTTCAGCGTTTCAACTAAATGTACAGACCTTTTAAACGGATGCTCCAACATTTCACAAAGCTCATTGGAGGCAAAATTAATGATGAAAGTGTGGGTTATGAGCACCATGGGTAGCCGCAGGAGTATGTCCACGAGCAGGGCCCATCCTTCTTCCCAGCCCTGGTGGTGCGGCAGCGGTGGCACGAAGGTCTTCCAGGAAATTTCTCTTGCATACACCGGCGGCAGTTGTTTGAGTTCTTCAGCGGACAAAGTGATCTTGAAGAATGAAAACAATTAATAAACAAAACCAAACACAAATTTGGACTAACCTGATAATTCTTAAACAGCTCATAAACATCTTCCTTGGGCAGAGCCGCGGCGTCCTGCTTCATTTCGTAGACTGCATAGACCAGGAACTCGTGAATCAGGCTTAATCTAGCAAATTTGGGGAGGTAACCGAATTGAGACGATCTGGTATTGCGATCAATCTTTATGATCTTCTCTTCTTGGTCTGTCAGTTTGTGAATTTCGTACAAACTTTGAAGCACATCTTCGGCAACGAACGGGGACCTAAATGTATTGTTCACGGTCGTTTTACATTGCTCAGCATAACAGAAACTTTAAGAATGAGTTGTAACTCTCCCAATCATTGTTTGCTATTCGACATTTTAAATAAATCAAAATTATTCTATTTCTGCGAGAAAAACAAAATGATTGAATTTAGACCGAATTTATTATTTGCTAAACTTACCTTACGGGTGCTTCTTGTTTGAATTCGGGCTTCGGAACTTTCTCGAGCGTTTTCTTGGCATGAGTGAGGCATTTATCTCGCATCTGGTCCATGATATCTTTGAGTTTATGGTGGTGTATTGTAACTTTGGGGTGACAAATAATCCAGCAGGTTTTCTTGTAATCCTCCTTTCTCACCATCACGTGAAACATTTTAATGTAGCCCTCGTCGGTTAGTCGCTTAAGTATTCTGTGCAACGATTTTCTGTCCATGAGCTTATCGTAACCTGCAAATTATGTTTCTGACTATCACACTGCAAAAAAAATAAAAAAATAGGACGGCGCTATTTGTTTTAGATGTGCACTGCCATTCTAAGGATGAACGCCGTACGTTCAAAAATATAAAAAATCAGATTGTTGGTTGATATCCTTTCAACATTGTTTTTTTTTATAATTTTTCGGATTGTTTTTGATCTAGAAGAATAAAATATGTTAACACTTATATGAGCCACCCTTTGACGTAAAAATGATATCTAAATTGTAACCGTACACCTTGTATACAGGGTGTCCGTCCTTAACCATAGGGACACAGACCCTGTGGACTGAGATCACAAATTTGAGAGAAAAGCCTTTGGAAAAAGAACTGGTGACATTGGAAAAAGCCATACTAATATGTCAGACAACAGGAGCTGCTAGGGAAAGGAATCAAGGTGCCAAAGGAGAGGCAGATAATTAGGAGTTCTATAAACTATAAAAAGAACGTAAGTCCTAAAAGTGAAGCCGAGACGACAGCTGACGATTGGCCTGCGTATTTACTCGAAAAATATTAACTGCGCATGCTCGATAATTTCTAAACGTCAGGTTTTAAATGTTACCATTTTTTTAACTAGCACGTGGTGCGTAGTAAAACTTTTTTCGCCCATCTGCAAGATTTTCATAGACAACTGGCGAGTTACATTTTATTTTAATAGGTATATGAAGAGAAGAGGAAGAACAGGAAGTAGAAGCTATACAGGTCAGAAGGACAGATGCGTCATAAGTCAAGAAATGGCGAGGGTCCGTCTTCTTGCTGCAAGCAAACTACTTTGGATAAAGTTAAACACTTCTCTTACCTGACTTGGACTCCTCGCTGACGATAACCCTCATTATTCTGCTGGCATCTTCAAACACCTCCACATTCTGAACCGTACGCAAAATAATGGCGATTCTCGACATGACCCTCTCGGTGGTGCCATTAGGCTCCGACTCCACGTACTGCGTAATATCCCCTGATAAAAAGAATATTATGTCAAGCAGCAGAAATACCTTAAGAAAAATCCGCAGACTTACCAGTTTTCAAATGGTCCTCAGACTGGGCCTCATACACTTCCAAGACATAATCTTTACTCTCGTCTTCATCTCTATGAACTATTTTTATTTCATTAAAACGTGCCTTAGCGCTAAGAATGGGCGCCTCAGGTCTCATCTGTTTCTTATGCGGCATCTCTTCATTATCTGAAAGGCTTCGCTTTTCAACTTTCCTGTTACACCTACCAGGATCCAGAAAGTTGATTATACGCTCCTGGCTTATGTCCACGTCCCCCAGCAAAGCTCCCAGAAGAAATGCTTTAGTGAAGTGATCAGGTGTGAACTTTGTCACTAGTAAGTGATTTGTGGGGGGCTTAAACATTAGGGAAGGTTTTTGATGTAACAGCAATGAGATTGACTCTAAACTAAACCGATAGTTTGATTTAGGGGCACTAAAGTTGATTAAAAATGGTTTGAAATCTCCTCTTGGGAGAAAAGTTGTAATTGTAGTGTTTTCTATAGGCGTAGATATAGGGGGCTCTAGAAGGTTGAGGTTGAAACCGTCGATATGCAAATTAGGGGTTTGCACAGTAATTTGAAAACACTCCAAAGGTGACTCTAAGGACAGAAGCTGGTGCTCCTGGTCTGCTTCAAACTGGTTTCGAGTGTAAACTCTAAAAGCATTATTATGTGAGCTTTATGTAGTTTTGAAGAAACTACTATAATACCTTTCTCTAGGCAATGAAATAATTTTCTGTTGTTGACGCTGTTTTAATTTTTCTAACACGCTAAGCGTTCTTTCAGTGGGCGTCAGCAATTGCGGCTTACAATCCCTTTTTTCAAACAGTTTCGTGGCAATGTATCTGCAAAAAGTTTCAATAAACACATAAAAAGAACCAGGAAATAAGTTTGAAAGATAAAAATTACGAGATAGAAGATTTTTATTACTTAATCCATTAATCTATAAGAAACAAAAAAAAATAAAAAATTCAAACTTACATGTTATGCTTTTCCCTCCCTACATTAAACTTTTTGACCAGCACCAGCTTGCGCAACTCCAGTCTCTTTAAAATGATTCTCATGGTCGGCAAATCGGCACAAAACGTGTTGCACACATCTCTGGATGAAACTCCCTGGATGTCTTTCGACAGAATGAAGTCGTAGACGTCTTTGATAAGATCTTTGTTGAAGACGCGTCGACCTCCTCTGAACTGGCCTCCTTCTTCCTCTAAAAATTACCCTTATCAAGTCATCCAGTACTACTAGAGATACCTGTACAAACCTTCATCTTCCTCGTCAGATGATTCTCCACCTTGCCTGTCCCTCCAAGCAGCAATCACATTAAGATATGGGTCCTTCAGGCGGCTTAGGTACAGTTTTCTTTCCTTAACACCATTCTTTACCATATATTCATGATAAGAGGCATTTTCATAATAGTCTGTGTACTTTGCGCTCTGCAAAAATCAGCCTTCATCTGAGAACATTCACACCCTTACTACTCTTACCATATCCAGTTCAATATATTTTAAAAATTCCGGAGATTTTAGTAGTCTTGAAAATTCGCATTGATCAAACATAACTTTCATTTCCTTCACAGGCAGTGTATAATTATTATTTGGACTGTTCTTCAATAAATTAACGATACTCTCCATCATCAATAAACGCCTTGACTTAATTATTCTATAGAACCTCCTAAAAGCATGTTTGAGTTAAATGTAAAACTACAAAATTAGCAAAAGTCACCTCAAATGAATCAAATGTCCTATTTTACAGGAATCAATGGATCCGGTGAAAACACAGGTTTGTCGCTTTGCTAAATGTTTATTGCATATTCCCTTGACATAATGATGTATACTCTTAGGATCAAAACCAAATCCTACAGACAAAGCCAAGGGACCAGTAGTAATTGCCCCTAAATCTCTAGCCCTGCCAATTCGTTCGAGTACACAATACTCAGATTGAAGAAATTCATAGTGTGGATCAATAAAAGCCCCAACTAGAGCATGTTTTCTTAACTGCTCTGGGGCAACTATTACCAGTTTATTTTTATAAATAGTCTGAACTTCTTGTACAGGTAGATTTAACTGTGAGTAGCTAACCTCAATTCGGGATTTGTAGGTTGAGCATGAACCCATTTCTGTGAACTTAGGAGCTGGTTCAACCTAAAGTACATTTGTGTAATAATTATGATAAATAACAGTCAACTTTGTTTAACCTTATAAATATCAGGGCCATCATAGTTACAATCATAAAATGTTGAAGTGTATGTCTTAAGGCTGCATTCCTCCTTGATTTTGGGTAGTTCTTTTCTTGATTCAGGAAGAAGAAAAAACTTCAAATTGTCACGTAGGCAAATAATTTTCCAAATAATTTCCTTTAAGTGTAGTGGCAAGATAGGGACTTTAATGGAATATTGAATGCGCTTCCATAGAGCCTCAAGTGTGATTCCGTCTAACCCTTCCAAGGCAATTTCATCAAAAATAGTGAAAATGAGATTGTTGTTTGAATAATGTTCGTAACTGCAAATAGAAAGTGTTTACATAAAAAAGTTTGCAGAAGCATTATAAGAATCACATGCATATAAGGCATAATATCACCTTAATTAAAAGCATTGTAATGAGCATAAAACATAGGGTAAATTCGAAAACTCACTAGATCTACCTGGTAGATCAGTCACCTGCTTAATCCATTAAATTGCTAGATGGCCATCACATGACCAGCTTAACTGGTAGATGACCTGATGAATTTTGGAATTTGCACATATTGTAAATAATTTTTGCTGACAACACTCTCTGTATCAGTAATTCAATCATAGTGTAAGAGAAATCTTTATTGCAAAGGTTGTATAAGTAAGATTGACCTTTCTTGCTTTTGGCAAAATTTTTCACTATTTGAGGTAACTGTCTCTAGTAATCTAAAGGTGGGTTTATACACCAAATAAAATAAAATTAGGAATAAGAGTTGCTTTCATGTATACCCTTAGCGTTCATGCACCAAATAAGATTTATGTTATTTGGTGTATGAAACCAACTCTTATTTCTAATTTTATCTTAATCATTATTTTATTTTGTTTTGTGTATCAACCCATCGTTAGTGGAATGCCATGTGACCCACTTTACATAGAATTTAAAAAAAAATGCTTTAAAACATAGAAAAAAAACAAATTAAAATTTTCAATGCAAGTTGTCAACCCTATGTGCACTAGCAAAAAGACTAGGTTCCTAGTGCTGCTACATAAATAGACTTACCTGGCATTTAAGTCATCTTCATCAAATAAATCAGATACTGGAGTAACAAGTTTTAAGCACTTATTTCCAGAAGTAGGATTTATAAATGTTTCAACATCTAAATGTTGATGAGGTCGACTTGATTCCTGAACCTCCTTTCCTCGCCCTTGGGGGGTGGAGTTTTCTTCCCGAACATTTTCCAACCATTTATCCCCAAACTTATCTGCACATTCCTGGACCCGTTTGATGTAATTTTTTAGTCGCTTCGATTTTTTTCTTGCAGCTATTACTGCTTGGGATTTATCCGGAAATTTTGAAGCAATAAATTTGCCCATAATACAATTTGAAATGCGGGCTACAGGTTTCGTATTTTTCTATAGCAGCATTTATAGTGGCTTTATGACGTTTTCTAAAAGAGTCTACGTATATGTATTATTAACATTATTATCTAAAATGTACTTCTAAAGTAAAATTGGGAAAATAGAAGATTTTGTATTTTTTTATTCGATTAGGTTGAAAAAAATTACCACTATGATTATTGAGGTTAGAAAACATTCAAAATGGTGGCTGCCATTCATTGACATATTAAAACATTTAACTTAATATGTCAATGTCAATGCTGGCATTGCTGTCAACGAAAATTAACTTCTACCTTATTTGGCTATAACACGTGACAAGTTCAAAAAAACGGGAAGAGTATTCACGTGACATTTAGAACTCTAACGTGTTTTTAACCGAATCGGAGCGATCCCGTACGTAAAGTACGTTAACAATTGTCGCGCAGTGTCCCCCCCGCTAATGATAATCGTAATCCGTTTAATCCGTGGTTGCGTGGGGGCGGCTGTGTTCGCGGCTGCTGCCGTGTTGCCGCCGTGTCGGCGGAGGAGATTCGACTACGTGGATGTTCTAAGTCCAACGTATCTTCGTGTGTCGAATCTCTTTTACCACGCTACAAGGGGGACCCAACTCTTGGAAAGGATCTATTGTCCCTTAGGTCGCTAATTTAAATAATGTAAAATTTAATAATTTGGGGATGCCAGCAAGGTTTTATTGTTTACGACAAAACCTGCAAAACGCCAAAAAAAAAACTAATTGAATAGTAATTAAGAAAAAAAAATTAAAAAAGACAATTCTTAGTTTTCTCAGGAATCTGAAATAAAATAGCGCCGGACGTGAACTTTTCGCGATAAGCTCAGTGGTCCCCAGAAACGTGTTTGACGGGTACACGATTTCTTATTAAAATTGAGAAACAACAAAGAAAACTAAACTAACGACGCAGTGTAGAAGAGAATAGAATTCTGTCAATTTGCTGGGATCCTCGATATTACGGTGAGCAAAATACTACTATAATATACTAAAAGTTTCAACTTCTACAACTACTCTACAAATACTTAATTGCCGGTAGTCTCCTGCGTCTGCAAAGTATCCGCTAGCTGCAAGAAAATGGCCTATTCAGGAAAAGGGTAGAGGTGGGTTGACACTATACGGCACAAACGAAAAAACACTCCACGAAACTTTTCGTAGGCGAGCAATAACCGAAGTAATTGTTTTGGCACTAATTAAAAATACAATAATTAGCGCGGATTTCTAAAGCGAGATTCAAAAAAGGAGGAAAAATTACGAAATGGCGATAATCAGAACGGCGGAGCCAAGGACTTTTCTCGCGGTAAAATTCGAACTTTTTGCCTTCCCGGTTAATCGTCGCTTTTTGATCGTAACTCTATTGAGTTCAAAACGCGTCTTCTCTCTTCGAGTCTCGAAGATCGTCTCTCTTAATCACCCTCTCGGTACTTCTCATCCCCGAAAGGTACTGCCGAAAAAATCGATACCACCCTGACCAGTGGCGATTATATGGCGCTTCGGACAGCGCGGGCATAAATTTAGTAAATGAGCATTTCTGAAAAATCTGCTAGTAGAAGAAAATTGAAAATGTGATCATTAAATAGAATAAATTTTGCTCTTTAAAATGACACCTCACATGACATAGTTTAATTGACAATTAAAGCTTTTTATTTAAATTGACCGTTAATTTCCTGACCCAGTTAATTAAGACATAAATTGCTCGAATCTAGATTCAAAAGATAAGAAATTAAAAGCTCTATCTGATGAGAGAATAAGATTTTAATTTTAATTAACGATATTCGCAAAAACGCTTTAATTACCAAACTATTGTTCGGGTCACGTACAGGTCTGAAATTCTTTCAAGGGCCATAAACCATTAAAAGGGCACCTTTGTCGGTTACAGAAACAGGGTAATTGTAGGGTATCATGTTTTATGGCCGGAATTCCCAAGAAATTGTGAAAGTGCCTGTCCAACACTAACAAAAGAAATGCTCTTGACGAAAATAAAAATTATTGCAAACATATGTGCATTTAGGGCCTCATTGGTCTGGTTTATTTAGAAAACCGAAAAATAGAAAAAACTTCCATAAGATTAAAGCTTAAAAGCTCCGAAAAGTGGCTTACAGAGTTGCCATGCTTCCACACATGAACTCATATGCAAACAGAGAGATCAGTTTGCAAAACATACGTATTTAACTTTCAACACACATGGTTACAGTTACAAATGATGAAAATATTGATTTCCTAGTTTCTTTTGTAGATTCAGGGCAACTTTATCATATATATATCAGTTTACTGATACATCTTCATCCTAACTAATTGCCAAAAAATATAGAGAAAATAAATTAACAATACCATCTAGAGGATTGGATGGAAATATAGAAATAAGTATATCCCAGGAGTTTCCTATTTTGATATTTAAATAAGGCACCGTGTAAAGTAAAATAACAAATTTTATTATAGAAAAAATGAAGCACTTTCAAGTTTATTAAATAAATTATTCCAAAGTTCAATAATTGGATAATAAATGAAGTAAAATACAAAATAGGCAGTCTAAATCAAATAAAAAATATACATATAACAAACATAGCAACATGGCACTTATAACTTCATGCCTACTTTAAATAACGTTGGCTTATGACTGACACTGAGTCTGAGTGTTATAAATTGCTAATCAAATTTCACTCAAGCAAAAAAAGAATAGAAATACACTCTGTCCAACCACTGAAAAATAGTATTAAACATTTAGATAATAAAACCTTGGACCCTTCTTTAACCTCGACACAGACGTGCATCCGATTCCATCTTAAATTCTATAATTATATATACATACGTGACACGGGTATTTTACTTGTTGCTTGATTAATTCGACAAATGCTTTGTTATCTTCTTAATATTTATTTACATTTGCCGACGGTTCTAAGGACATTAACATCTAAAATTTTCAATAGTTCCTTTGTGGCCTGTTCAGCTTTTTCGAAGGTGTTCGGCCGATCGTAGTTTAAGCCCCATCTCGCCTTGATGAATGGTAGCGGTGCGTTAGTAGAACGGCCGAAAACTTGGCTGGTACTGACGTTTTTGCATTTCAGGACCATGTTTTGTTTGCGTTGGACCAGCATGTGAATTTTGCTTAGTTTCGTGTGAATGTGGGGGACATTTGTTATAACCTAACGGAGGAAAAAATTGGAACTTAAGAAACCAAAGTTGGGAGTGTAAAAAGAGATAAATTACAACAGGACGCGAAGAGGAGTGAGGAGCACCTCTAAGCTGCTTGGAAAGTTAAGGTTATATAGGGAAAGGCAGGTGAAAAATATCTGGCCAGACTGAAAAGATAGAAGGCAAAGAGGGACCTGTGCTAAAAACAAATAAGAGCTCAACAATTGGACTAATCTTAAGTTTAGTCCAATAAACTAAGAACGAAATGTATGAATGCCTCACCTCATAGAGCGTGAGCAGAAGCACTTTTACTTAAACCATGAAAATAAGAGGCCTTTCTGGATCTGGTTACAACAACACATTTGTGTTTACATTTTAGGTATTTTATATTTATCAAAAGGATGAATCGCTTGTTATGACTTTTGCTTTCGATAGGTTCTGGAAAAATCAATTAACGCTGCGTCATTACTAGTGAAAAACAGAGCGCCGCACTCCAGGCTGCAAACTCAGACTTCATAAAGCAGAAATATATTGCAGCTGAGATCTTAAAAGATTTTAAGAGAAAACGCGACTTCAAGAAGAGGAACTGAATCTGAAATACTGAGAGAGAGTGAAAAACACTGCTGCACTTGGAATGTGGAAAAACCATCGACAATAGAGTAAATAAATAGACGACGCGAGTTAATCATAAATTGGCATTTGTTTACTTGGCATGATATACAAACGGCATACTTGGAGGCTTGCGGGTTGTTCGGTAGAGGGGAAGCAGAAAATGGCCAATATTGCTAAAAACAATATGGCGCAATTTGAATCTCCAAGGACACATCTCCAGATGACATAAGCACACAAAGGCGAATTATTTTTCGAGTATACGATACAAGTAGACCAATACATTCAAATATTTTTATATTTAAATGATTTTTGATACATACCTACTATACCCATTTTTTGAGTTTTTTTAGATTAAAGATTAATAATAGAATAAAACTACAAACGACGCTAATGGCTAACGGCCAAGAGCCGAGTAACAACATAACCACAAAACGCAAATGAGCTTATCGGTGAAAACATAATTTCCTAGATTTATTTTTATAATCCCAAGTTTTACACACAAAACATTGTCTCACCATGGCTAACACAAATTAAAACACAGTTTTGCTAAAAGCGAAAAAGTCGGCGGAAAACTCTTAAAACATTCAGGAAAGCAGAAAAAAAGATCCATGAAATAATTGTCATAAACTGACATAAACCACGTGTCACAGGATTCGGCAATGTTACCGATTGTGACCAATTGGCCATCTTAAACTTATTTTTTTTCTTTTATCGTCATAAGCGTTCTATTAATAACCTTTCAAAAATTATTTGGACAGCAATAGATATTATAGTACTCTCGTGGTGTAAAGATTCGCAAGGTATCATTCAAAAAAAGGATGTGCCAATTTACTAGCAAAGTAATCATGGCAACACTGTATGGAGGGTTTGTTTATCACGCCAATATTGAAAAATGTAAATAAAGACCTCTACCTTGATAAATCCTCTATGGGAAAAGCACTGCTGCTGCATTTCATCATGAAGAGCGCCAAAGCTTTAAAGGAAAATATTAAAAGCTGAGTTCAGCGAAGAAACAAACATAAAAACAGCTTTAAAAGAAAACGCGACTTCAAGAAGAGGAACTGGATCTGAAATACTAAGAGAGAGTGAAAACCACTGCAGCCTGGAGCTGCACTCCAGGCTGCTCATAAAGCAGCACAAAGATATTGCAGCTGAGATCCTAAGAGTCAAAAGTTGTGTACATTTCTTCACAAAGAGCGCAAAGCTTTAGGGAAAATATAGAAAAACTAAAGACTGAGTGGGGCGCAGAAACAAACATGAATACAGCCTTCAAAGAAAAAGCGACTTCAAGAAGAGTGATTGAGTCTGAAACACTGAGAGGGACAAACAGAGGGTAGCACTCAAAGCTGCAAACTCAGAGCTTATGAAACTGATAGATACAGCAGCTGCGATACTGAGAGACCCAGAATGGCGCAGAGCTTTAGAGGAAAATCTTGAAGGCTGAGTTGAGTGAACAAACAAACATGAAAACAACCTTTAAAGAAACTGCAACTTATTTTGAAGAAACCGTGCGCGGCTTGAGTTCCCAGTTAGAAGCTTAAAAAAAAAGAAGACCAACATTTGGCTTTTTGATAATTTCAAGTTGGCTTCAGCATCAACGCTTCAACATCAAAATTATTGAATGGAACTTTAAATAGTAAAATCACTCTTGAAGTCGAACTCTTTCAATCAGCCTCAGAGCGTGAGTGCCTCAGGCCTCAAGATTTAATTGGTCTTGAACCAAAACTAATCAGAGGAGGAGGGGTACGATTCTTGGCAATTTAAAAATTCATATTTTCGACAATTTTGCAAAACTGCGTTTGTTTTGGTTTTTATTATGTCTTGATAGGTTTAAAGGGAAGAAACATGAGATCCTCTCAGTACAAAATGGCAAGTTAATTTTTCAAAAAAAAGCTGGTAATATCTTAAGTAATTGAGAATGGGGCTGATTCTTAGGGAGTTAAGTCAAAAATAACAATACATTTGCCAAGGGGTAATTAATAGTGAACACCACAGAATGCAGCATTACAAGCAAACAATTCCAGTCTCAAAAGCTACAGGACACACCGGTGGTAGTTTGCATGAACTTAAGTCGAATTTAGAGCCCGGTATAGAGGAGTAAAGGCCCTCACAAAATCCACGCTACCTCAAAAATTATGTCTCTTGCCACTTCATTATTTGGCACAATGTTTAAGCTTTACTGAATGATTTTATTTCAAAATACGGTGCATACAACAGACTGTATTGTGGTAGTAGCACTTTATTGTGATATTATATTACTAAATTATCTCATTGTGAAATTTTCCACACATTTTGATCCCCCATGTAGCGCATACGCCCACCATAAAGAAGTGACAGTAGCATAATTAATAGAGCACCATGTGCAATGAAATTATTACCGACCACCAACGACTTAACACCTTTTATAAGGACAAAATGTAGGCATTGTGGAAAAAGAAATTTATATCGGGTTATTGCTATTAACAAGACGACAACTTACCTGTTTCCATTCGGGTACGTGCGCGAACAGCCACATCAAAGTGGCGATCGTGCTAAAAAGCGGCTCTTCTTTATCGCACCAGTGCATCATCACGTTGACCAACGGTTCCAGATATTCGGGATCCCAGCTACTGTCCCGCGATTCGGGATTCCTGTAGAAATTGATCAGTATGCGAGTGGCTTCTGTTCCAATTCTCATTTCCGGTTGGGAACGGGAAGACGACGTTATCAAACAGTACATCTGTGAAGGCAGGAAGGAGCTCAGTCTGTTGCAGCATTCCTTGCTGTGTTTGGTGATGAAATCTGATAAAACAAAATTATGTTGCTGAAAAATAGTTCATTTGTTCAACTAAGGTAACCATATTAAGGAAATTTAGTACATATACCTCATTAACTTATTGTTGGCATCTCGTTACTTTTAAAATCTTTATTTTTTTAAACCTGTCTCTTTTCTGCACATACAAGAAAACACGCAACAGACAATAAAAATGTCAAAGTGAGATTTCCAACTTCTACCTGATGGCAATAATAACTGAATGGTTTATACAGCGGTTAAATAAATACGTATATAATCAAACCAACGTTACTACAGTGAAATATAAGGAACAAAGTTATGTAACTATAACTCACTGTAACTATACATTCACTTATTTTTGCCATCTCGTTACTTTTGAAATCTTTTTTTTTAACTATCTCCTTTCAGCACATGTTGATGATACGATAAAAATGTCAAAGCCACATTCCCAACACCTATTTGATGCCAAAAATAAGTGAATAGGTTAAATATGCAAATATTCCGGAAATGGTGGCAATTCACAAGGCAAAAAGCTCTATCTTCAAAAACAAGTATACAGAAGGAATGGGTTGGAGAATGGTTATCAAAAACGAAAAAACAAGAAAGGAGCTATAGCTCTCCCAATCTTGAAGCCACTAACATATGTTTTGATGTGCTTTGGTTCACGACCAGCTTAAATCATGTAGCTCTCACGCTATAAAGCTGATTGAAAGAGTTCGACTTCAAGAGTGCTCCAAAGCTTCGTTGAACAATGTTGATGTTGAAGTCAATTGAATTTGTAAGTTTTTGTAAATTTTGGACTTCTATCTTGGAGTCTTGCAGTTGCCTTGTGATGTCGTGTCGTCAAAGTTTGTCAATAATTTGGTTTTATCTTCATCTGCTGCGAGCTTATTTTGCAAAGTTGTTTCCAGTTGCTCTCCAAGTGACTGATTACCCTTCTTGAAGTCGGGATTTCTTTGAAACTTGTTTTTATGTTCGTTTCTTCGCTCAACTCAGCCTTTAGTCCTTCAAGATTTTCCTCTAAAACTTTGCGGCTTTTATGAATGAAGAAATGACCACCACTTCTCTTAGACTTTTAGGACCGCAGCTGCAGTATCTTTCTGTTTTATGAGCTCTGAGTTTGTAGCATGGAGTGCAGCCTTCTGCATTTCACTATTTCTCGGTTTTTCATATTCAGTGTTCTTGAATTTGAATTCAGTATTCTTGAAATCGCTTTTTCTTTGAAGGTTTTCATGTTGGTTTCTTCGCTGAACTCAGCTTTTAATCCTTTGGAAGTGAAGTGTGAAGGGTGAGGCGCCTAGGCGCGATGACCCCTCACCCTTCACTTCCCCTCTTTTGACGGATTTTTGGGGCGCTGATAATGGCCTTTGCGCCGAAACCGGTCCGCTAATAAACGATTTTTGAAGCAAATACACGAAGTATACATCTTGTCATGTCATCATAAATTCTGACTTTACAGTAGGCATTTAAACTGAATTCTGCCGTTAAACTTAGTATTTAATTAAATTGCGGGTTTAACTCGAAACTTAAGTAAACTCCGACATCGAACATAAGATATAACTAAATTGTGACACTAAACTCAGATTACAACTAATGAGTAGGTGGTCACCAATTTGTCGATCAACCCATCTGTATACCAGTTTCGGGGTCTACCCCTCATCAGTACAGCTTTGGCTGGTCGACAAATTGGAGACCGTGAGTTCGCGGCTTAAAGCCAAAAAAACTACACAAGAGCGGTGAGATGTTGTACAGAGCAGGAGACATCCATCAGCGTATTAGATCTAATACTGCATAGCAGATGGCTCTCAGTTTGAGAAGCAGCCCATATTGCTCTGTACTTCGCAGGTTATCGGAACCAGAACAAAATGTAAAGAGTGGGTGGTCTTTATATTAGTTTTGAGGTCTACTCCTCATCAGTACATCTTTGGCTGATGGACAACTTGGAGACCGTGAGTTTGCGGCTTAAAGCCAAAATAATCTGAATCTCCATAAAGAGAAGAAGAAGAACGAACTATATGTTATTTGAAACTTACCAAAGTCTGCCAAAGCGGAAATAATGGCAGTCAAAGATGTATTTTCGGCGGTCGTAAATATAATGGCATCTTCGCATCGTTGGGCTAATGTTTTTCCTTTGATGGGAACACCTTTAGCATGAGCTTGATGTCTTCTTGGGTTCGCAAATAATTGGTTTGATTTTCTCACCAAGTATCCTCTCCAACACGCCTAAAACCAATTTACAAGAATAAAAACATTTCTTTTATAATTTCACTTGCACTAACCTGAATTTTTATAGCTGCCTCATTCTGTCTCTTCAAAAGTTTCCTCTGCTGCACTGCCTCTGGAGTCAAAAGCGGCTGGTATTTCTTCCTCGCCAAAAATCCCTTAATGTGAGGCTGCAGCCCCATAACGGCTCCTCGTATCGCTAAGTATCTTTCGCTAGCTCTCCTCATGAGTAAATAAGCCCTGTACTGGCGCTGAATTATTACAACAGATGCTTTAAATTTCACAAACAACGTCCTTTGTTGCTTGCACAAAATCACGCTTCGAAACCACCGTTGTATAACAACGCTAGCTGATCGCAACTTCTTGTACTTGAGCATTTCGGTTCTCATCGTTAAGGTCGCTCGGTATCTGAGCTGAATAATCACTGCAGCCCAACGAATTCTGCAATAATCCAAGCGATAGCGCGAAGCCATCTTCGAGGCCCTCAACCTTCTTTGCATCGTTAAAGTCGCTGCACGAAGGGCTAAATAGCGACTTCGACACTCCTTGCCGGCCCTATTTGCCCTGAATCGTCTTTGCACGGAAATCACAGCTTTTTGCAAATTGACGAAATTCTGCTTGTCTCTCTGCATGGCCATTTTAGCCCTATAACGTCTTTGGATTGCTACTGCGGCTTTTTTGAATGAAAAGTATTTAGCTCGGGTTTCGGTCATCAGTAGTTTGGCTCTATAGCGCTGTTGAATTGTAATGCTAGCGTCACGAAGTTTAAGAAACTGGCTTCTTTCGGCTTTCATCAGCAGATGCGCTCTGAATTTACGCTGAATAACCAGGGTTGACGTCTTTAGTTCTATAAATTCTGCTCGCACCTTACAGCTCAATAAATTAGCTCTAAATCTTTGTTGAACTTTTATTGTAACTTTCTTTAGTTCTTGGTAATACTGCCGTTGTTCCTTCATCAACTTTTGGGCTCGGAACCTTTGTTGAATCGTTACAACCGCTGATTTAAAAGATACGTATTCCTGCCGACAGATTGTCATAGTTTTCAGGGAACGGTATCTGAGCTGTACGAAAATAACTGTCTTTCTAAGTCTGGCGTACTCTGTTCTACATTCGAGCATTCTCTGCCTTGCCCGGAATCGTTGCTGGATGAGAATGGTAACCTTTCTAAGCTGTAGATAGTGATTACGTATTTGTCTCGCTTCCGTGCATCGCCGATACCATCGCTGAATTACTATTGTAGATTTTCTGACTTTCAAATATCTTTGACTGCAAGTTTTCATGGACATCAGAGCCAGGTACCGCTCCTCAACGACAAAAACACTTTTCTTAAGCAGCTGGTAACGTTGTCTGCAAAGCCGCATCGCTAACAGAGACCTATACCAAGTCTGAATCTTTATAGACGACCTCTTGCGATCTAGAAACTCCTGCCTCTGCTTTTTCATCAGTTTATTGGCTCGGAATAATTGCTGGACTGTAATAACCGCGTGCTTTAGCCGTAAAAAGCTCTCTCTTTCTCTGACACGCAATTGCCTGGCCGCCCATCTGCGTTGAATTACTAGAGCGCAGCTTTTAAGTTGCTGATAAGCAGCCCTTTGGCGTTTCATGTTTTGATTTGCTCGAACCCTCTTTTGAACTAACATGGCTGCTTGTCTGAGCTTCAAGAATAATTTTCGCTCCCTTATCATTCGATATTTCCTTTGTATTTTGATCGTTGCTTGTCTCAAGGTTACAAACTCAAGACGGCAACTTCTCGTGGTTAAAACCGCCCGGTATCTCTGTTGAATGCAAATGGTAGCTTTCTTTAGGAAGATATAGCGCATTCTTTCATCTCTCATAGTCATTAATGCTCTGTATCGCCTCTGGATGAAAATTGCAGCTTGACGCAGCTGGAGGAAATGCTTTCTCGCAGAGTGCATTCTATAGTAACTTTGAATTTTAATTGTTGCTTCTCTTAAAATTACAAACTCAAGCCGGCAGCGTCTCATTGTTAAAACTGCCCGGTATCTCTGTTGAACGCAAATCGTAGCTTTCTTTAAAGATATATAACTCGTTCTTTCATCTCTCATGGTCGTTAAAGCTCTGTATCTCCTCTGGATGACCACTGTAGCTTGACGTAGACGAAGGAAATGCTTTTTCGCAGAGTACATTCTATAGTAACTTTGAATTTTAATTGATGCTTCTCTTAAAATTACAAACTCAAGCCGGCAGCGTCTCATGGTTGAAACTGCCCGGTATCTCTGTTGAACGCAAATCGTAGCTGTCTTTAAAGACATATAACTCGTTCTTTCAATTCTCATGCTCGTTAAAGCTCTGTATCTCCTCTGGATGACCACTGTAGCTTGACGTAGACGAAGGAAATGCTTTTTCGCAGAGTACATTCTATAGTAACTTTGAATTTTAATTGATGCTTCTCTTAAAATTACAAACTCAAGCCGGCAACGTCTCATGGTTAAAACTGCCCGGTATCTCTGTTGAACGCAAATCGTAGCTTTCTTTAAAGACATATAACTCGTTCTTTCAATTCTCATGGTCGTTAAAGCTCTGTATCTCCTCTGGATGACCACTGTAGCTTGACGTAGACGAAGGAAATGCTTTTTCGCAGAGTACATTCTATAGTAACTTTGAATTTTAATTGATGCTTCTCTTAAAATTACAAACTCAAGCCGGCAGCGTCTCATGGTTAAAACTGCCCGGTATCTCTGTTGAACGCAAATCGTAGCTTTCTTTAAAGATATATAACTCGTTCTTTCATCTCTCATAGTCGTTAAAGCTCTGTATCTCCTCTGGATGACCACTGTAGCTTGACGTACGCGAAGGAAATGCTTCCTCGCAGAGTACATTCTAAAGTAACTTTGAATTTTAATTGTTGCTTCTCTTAAAGTTACAAATTCAAGCCGGCAGCTCCTCATCAGTAAAGTGGCCCTGAATCTCTGCTGCACTGTTACGGTCGCGCTTTTTAGGCAATGGTACTCATGCCTGGTTTGCTTCGCTAGCTTGACAGCTCTATAGGTTTTCTGCACTACCAAAACAGCTTTTTTTAAAGACAAAAATCTTTTCCTGCACATATAAGTCCTGAAATTTTTCTGAATTATTATGGCGGCTTGAATTCTCCGCCTGTGGTAGTTTCTAACAAGCCAAGCTTTGGCACGCGCCTGTAATTTTAAAACCGCTCTATGTTGTTCCAAGTAGCGTTTACGACAAACCACCATTTTGAAGAAGTTTTGTAGTTTAACTGCTGCCATATGTTGACGCCTTTCTTCGCTAGACTTCTTTATGTCGAGGGCAAGCGAACAATACAGTGTGGCCAGTTGTTGACGTCGATACCACGTTTGGATCTTCAATGCGGCCTCTTCACGTGTTCTTCGAATTTTCTGCAGCTTTCGCCTTTTTAGCACAACAGGAAGACTCCTGAACCAGTTCTGAATAATGGTGACGTTCTTGGTCACGTAAGGGGCTTCGAATTTGTAGATGATCTGCCACAGAAAGGACAAAGTCTTCTCTCTGCACCCATCGACAACATCTTTAGGAACAATTTCGTATTGAATCTCATATCCGCTCTCTTGCAAAGAATTGAACACCACCTGCATATTATGAACTTTCTGAAGCCTGGAAATGGCAGGGACACGCATTTTGTCAATGAGATCATCACGCATTTGGATGATCTCCATCACTTTGGCCAGCCTGACACCGTCTCGTAAATCGCTCCCCAAAGACTTCACCGCAAAGTCAAATTCGTGAATATACGTTTGAACATACGTGACTTGGTATCCTAAGCATTTGAGGTATTTTGTGATATCTCCCACGGCAAACAAAGTCTCTCTGGCGAAGTGAGTTAGAACTAGTTTGCTCTCCTTTTCTGTGGCGTTTCTACAGAATAAACAGGGATCGTGAGCGATTAGCTTGGCGTTCTTAGCACGATCAAGGAAGTAGACTAAAATGAGGAATCTTTTTAACATAAACTTTTTAAGATCTGCCGAGTACTTTGGGTTGTAAAGGCTCTTGTGTTTTTTCAATAAAAGCGGGTCCTTCAAAAACCGCTCAAAGAGGAAATCTGTTAAACCGTGAACATCGGAATTTGACGTAAGTGGAATTACTTCGTTATAAATGGTCTCGAGCCCTATACGTAGCCACAAAGGGTTGTACCCCAACACTAAACGTATGATATCGGCCTTAAGTTTCAGATTCAAGTGAATATCCTTGTCCTCACGGATGGACAACTTCCCTGTCTCAACAGTAAGACAAACTTTCTGATATACCGAGGTCATCTCTGGTGACTTGAACATTTGCTGGGCAAGTTTCCTTAAATTGTCCAATTTTTTATTAGTGTGGTAATGAAATGATACCTGCTCTTTCGTAGGGGCCTCAGAAACATCTTTTCGAGTGCACGCCTGCCACACTTTAGCCACGTCAACCTCATTTCTCGCGTTCAGCTCTTCAGGAGGCGTCAGCAAAGCATTCAGCCATTTGGTAAAGTTCTTTTCCTGCTCATTCATCCAGTCCTCGGTAACGTACATGGCAGAGCCCATAAAGGGGTCTATGATACTAGCGTAAAGGAACGGATTTTGTACTATCAAAGTCTTACTTATCGTTTCCCCATCTTTTGATTTTGTCAAGCCTGTAGTAGTTTTGGCTAATCTGAAAGCGCTTGCTCCGGTTTTTGACCAGTCCAGCTTAGGGTCAGAACTGAGTCTTTCCCGTTTCACCGGTTGAGAAGTAAATGTTGCGCTCTTACGCTTGCATCCAGTTTTTATTAAACTTTCACTGAAAATGCCACTTTCCAATTCCCCGGATTCATTAATAGTCGACATTTGTAAGCTTCTAGGTTTCAGGAACACGGGCGATAAACCTCTGGAGTTTCTACTGGTACAAGGTGAAATGTTCCCCCTCCAAGTAGCGTCACTCTCGTCTTTCACATAAGTCGATGAACTAATAGTGGACATGTGTAAATTTCTAGGTGGTTTCAGGAACACAGGCGATGGACCTTTGGACTTTCTACTCGTACAAGGTGAAATGTTCTCCCTCCAAGTAGCATCACTCTCATCTCTCACATAAGATGATGAACTAATAGAGGCCATGTGTAAACTTCTAGGTGGTTTCAGGAACACAGGCGATGGACCTTTAGAGTTTATACTCGTACAAGGTGAAATGTTCTCTTTCCCAGTAGTGTCACTCTCGTCTTTCACGTAAGTCGATGAACTTATGTTATGCTTAGTAAAAGTTTCGTGACCAGACTCATGAGAAAATGACAACAAATTAGGCGTGGTTTCGCGTGAGTTACTGGCAGAAGGTGGTTTGCTTGTCGAGGAACAAACTTGAGGGTTGAAATAGTTAAAGCTACTATTAGATATCTCTCCTTTAACAGATAGTGGGCAGATCTGAGGGGATTTTTGTTCAAAATAATCCCGAAAACATTTCGTTGTCGCCTGTTTGCTCAGTAGGCTCTCTAATGTTGGAGTATGAAAAACTTCCTTATTTTTCTCATGAAGTCCCCTATTAGGTGAATTTTCCAAACTATCAGAAAATCTCAGGGAATTTTCTTTTTGAGGTAGAAATACTGAATTATCAAGGCTAGAAATGTTGTAAGTAGTTTCGGTTTCGGTGATCTTTTTAGATGTGCTTTTAATGACATAGGTGTCTCGACGATCTACGTCAGTTAAAACGTAGGTAGCCCTGTGTTGAGAACTGCCCTTATTCTCTATCAGAAATGTCGCGCTGCCTGGAGATACAATCGTATTGCCGAACATATTATTAGGAGAAAAATTCTCTTTGTTTTCATGAAAATGTGCCGAGGTAATGTTTTCACTGCTCCATGGATGGAATTCTTGCTGAATCTTATCGAAAATTCCATCTTTGGAGAATTCTTTTATCACCAGTTTGTTGCTGGTAACCACGCAAGCAGCTTGTGATGAAACGTTCTCCTTCCAAGTAGATTTAAACTGCGATGAGGATTGTTTTACTGGCGATCTTTTGTGAGATTTTGGGGATTCGTTTTGTTGTAATTTCCCTTTTTTCTGAGGCGACTTTGATTTGGGCACCAAGTGCAAGGAAACAGGGTGGGGTCTCGCTTTTACCTGCGACTTTCCTTTTGACGATTTTGCTCTCTGGAATAAATCATATAAGAGTAACCAAGACGTCACGCTGGGTAAGACAATATGGTATAAATTTACAAAAATCAAATTTTAAAACAAGAAAAGCAGTAACAAAAATTGCGTTAGTTTACAGGGTCTCAGCCGAGAGTGACCCATTTTAAATTCCTCAAACTTTTAAACCAAGTGTGCTAGCTACCGGCCGTTTAGTAATTCCTATTCTCTTGGAATACATTTTTTTGTAGTTCGTACCAAATTTTGCTAGGAGATGGGAGTACGTTATTTTGATATCAAAATTCGCAAATATTTTTTATGAAATACCCTGTATATTGCAACTCCACAATTAGGGGTCGTGTCCAAGCTATCCACCTACCAATAAACATCAGACTTGAAACTTTTTGAAGTTTTAACTGTAAAAAAGTTAAATAGAAATGTGGGTACTTTTGTTAAGGCATTTTTTATTAGTATATTAGATAAAGTTTGAATTTTTTTGCCTAGTTAATAATTTAAAAAAAGAGTAAAATACTAATACTTGCAGCAAGTCCGTTCCTGACGACCCTGGGGGCGTAAAACACGTATTGTAATACGGTTTTATGTCGCTTTATGCTCTATATAAAATATCAAAATTTTAATAATTTGTACAAGACGATTCCAAAGTTAGAGCCAAAAAAGTAAATCGCTGGGTACTCCTTTGGCATCCTGTATCTCCATTAGAAAGTGCTTTAAGAAAATTTTTTATACGACAAACTAGGGTTATTTTGACCTCTCTTATATGCTCCCGAAATTATGACACTACTTAGCGGACACCCTGTATAATGTTTAATGTTTTGCTCGACACAAGGTGTTTGATATTTTGCCTTTATAATGTTATAATATTTTCATCCCAGATTCAAACAGTATGTATAAAAATAGCATGAAAACTGACAAGTTTCTGTAAGTTTCTTCTAGGGAAATAAGGGCCCTCGAAGAAGGCACCCCAAAACTGGTTTTAGATGACTTACACCCTGCATATTCCCAAAGCAAATGTAGTGATACAGTTTTGATTTTTACGATTTTATATTCTTCCTTACAGCATCAATTCCAAGAAAATTCTTAGAGATGAGGTTTGAACACGGATTAATAATTTATATCGTGTTCCTACATGCTTTCAAAAGTAAGAAAAATATACTTTTTGTCCTATTTAATGGTTTTCACTAAAAAAACTTATTTACTTAATTTAACAAGGAGATGGATAAAATTATACCTTACAGATAAAATTGTTTGCGAATGAAAATGAAAAGTTCGCGTCAAGTTATTCTCATGTGTTTAACGTTCGGTAATGAATATATTAAAGTTGGTGTTGACAGTTTGCAGGACAAATAAAAGCGCTTTACCCGCTCCCTGCAAATTGCCAGGCTTCTCAACAACAATTTCCATATTTGTAAGACTAACTAGTTTGATTCTAATATTTTTACACCGTTTAACACCAGCTTGAATATTCATATATGAAGATTCTGAAAACTGCTTCTTACCAAAAATTATTTGATTACTTACCTTTGGTGCTACTGATTTGAATGTAACGGCAATGTCTCTGTTGATTCTCTTGCCGTCTGATAGGGTAAAGGTGTGCCTAGACGCCTCTTCTGCTCCAGGTGTCCATGCCATCTCTAAACTAACTTCTGAATTTTTCTCTACTTTAGCCTCGTTCCAACTGAGGTGAAAATTTAGATCTTCAGGGATAGACTTTTTTACGAAGAGCTGAAATTAGTGTACAATGATTTTCTTCATTCAAAAATTGAGGCAATTAGATACTTCACTCAAAAATAGAGGCAAGTACTTTAAGCAATACCAGTGGGCCAGTGGGTGACCACCACTGGGTATAATTTTCCCAAATATTCTCTACATCGTAGTAGATGGATTATCGGAATGGGGGCAAATAACGACAATTTACCTTTTATCGTGTCCATTGTCCACATCCTGAGCCAGAGATTCTCACGATAGACCACAATTGCCAACGTTTCGACCATATATTGTAGTCTTTATCAAGGCTCTTGATATGCCGAAGTCCTGTACAATCTATTAATAAACGTGTCCATTGTCCACATCACGGGCCAGAGGTTCTCACGATAGACAACAAAAAACATGAGGGCCACATTGAAGCCCGAGCCCTGTACCACGGTCTTACCATTGTTATGGTTTTGTGGTCCTCCTGTTGCTCGTAGGTCGCCTGCTCCCTTCTTAATTTTCGTGTTTTATTTCATTGATGTTGATTTATTGCTGTTTTTTGTTGTCTATCGTGAGAACCTCTGGCCCATGATGTGGGCAATGGACACGTTTTTTAATAGATTGTACAGGACTTCGGCATATCAAGAGCCTCGATAAAGACCACTATATATGGTCGAAACGTTGGCAATTGATAAAAACTGAATTGCCGTTTTTTGTCCCCATCCCGCTAATCCATCTACTACTTAATTTTATTGGGACACCAAACATTCGTAGTAATCTCTACATCATAAATACTTTCCCGAGTTATATGGTTCTAAAAAAACCGACAGCCACCCTCAAGTCTGGGAGTGATGGTGGGTAAGATTCAAAATTTCTTTTTTTAAACGCCACCCCACTTTATGGCACCTCTGAAAGTAAAGACAACTTACGTAATGCTTTAATATGTAAGGTAATATCGACAAAAGTGAGAAAATCTAACGAAAATTAACGAAAAAGAAACATGAGGACCTGTTTAAAAAATTTCAGTTCATTATTAATAATAATTTCATTAACAAACGGAATTTATGTAAATTTATTCCAAATAGGATTGCATGAAATTATAACCTGGCATTGGGAAAATGGTACTGGGAGTTACAGAACCCTGCAATCAGTTAGGGAACCGACCCACCTGTGAGGTTTTTTGCGTTGGGCTCTAACTATCAGAGGTAGATTGTGTGGGGTACTGTCTAGAAGTACCCCACAGTTGGGCTGTAGGGCACGTGGTTGCGACCATCTGACACAGATAAGCAGCACTTTGGGTACTCACTTAAGTAGAGGGGTTCCGAAGGATCGTAGAGGCAAGATTTAGTCATTCACTTAGCAAGAACCAATACTTAGTGAAAGCCCAATACTCCGGGTTATAAAGAAAAGTAGCAATGAAAGCATAAAAAGGAAAAAAAATCCTGAAAGAAAGATGTTGCCCTTACCCTTGCTTTACTATCAACAATAAAGGTAAGTAGATGCAAAATTTAGCAAAAAAGACATATCTCCAAAAATAATATACTTATAGTAGAGTTTCATTCAAAAATGTCATCTAGTTTGTTGTGAAAAGTCAAAAGAAAAGGATGAAGGAACAATGGTCCCTTTACCCTAATTATGTCTCAGATTATATTATCCTTTTCTTAAAAAATTCATAGCCTTCTGAAGTAGGTTTGTAATGATTACCCATATGTTGAGCAAAAAGGAACTGATGAAAAGGTACCTACATACTAACCTGAGGGTGGTGGATGGTTTTATTGAGACTGTACCATGTGATAAATTACAATATAGTACTAAGTAGAAGTTGAAAACTTTAATTAGGACTATAGATAAATGAACACCAAAATTGAAGATTTATCCTAATAATTGTTGTAGGTAGGCAAATAATAAGAAAACACATAATTACATTATACAGCCTTTCTAGATTCCGTAGTTTTATTGATCTGCACCAAGCAATAAGGAGTCATACATATAAACTAAGAAGCAACTCAAGCAACTGAAACCCAACTAAACCCCAAATTTTGAATGAATTTTTACACTGTTTAGCTCTAAAGCCACTCTGCTGATTTTAATTAGTGATGCCATTTGGTAAGATTCATGTTTAGAGTGCTTTAAGTGGTTACGTACTGGGTTATATGTTTTGTAGGTTTGCACAAGTTGACACCAAGAAATGATAAAAAAGTGTCAATAATAAGTGAATAGTTTATACTTAATGAAGTCATAACATTAGTTTTCAATTTAGAGTATTCTGCCATCATTTATGGCCAATCAGGATGTAGAGAACATGCTAGCTGTAGCATCCGCATAAATAATAATTGAAGGGACAATTAAACCCAATTCCATACTTATCTACTTACCTTCACTTCATGTCCATTTGGGTTTTTAATGACTAAAGTTCTTGTTTGGACGACTCCAACAGGGACATTGATAAAGGTAATTTTAGGATTTGCTGTAAAAGGAGCGAGGGACAGTTCCTCTGGTTTTGAATCTTCATCTTCGACTGTGGTGTGGGCTTGGGCCACAGATTTTGTCCTTTTTTTATGTATCACTGGTGAAATCTAATCAGAGGGTGCTCATTTACTATCACACAAGACTGGAAAAGTTAATACTTTACCTGAAAAAACATATTCGTGGAAGCACTAGGACAATTATTAAGTTTTACTTAAAATGTGGATTATGTTAACGTTGGGTAAGCTATACAGCAAATGAGACTTTTCAGCTATCAGCATGAAGGCAGGTAAACAAACATTCTTATTGACATTATTTTTTGCAGAAATTCTTGTCGAGTAGGTACTATTTGGGTACTAGTACCAGGTATGCGAACTGGAAAAGCAAACATAAAAAATTCGTTTTTTTTGTTGATGTGTTTAAAATTTAAAACTCACTGACAATTGACGTTTTGTTGACAACTGCCAGCCGTAACGGCCTTCTTCATCATACGTCAGTTGGGACTGACAATTGATTATTGGCCGTGACGTCATCGAGTATGCAATTTTTACAGAAATCGAAGTGGTAGTACGCCGTAGGAGTAACGACAGTAAAAGTTAACTTATCTTAAAAAGCTTCGCCCTTGGACAATAATTCATTATTTTTTTACTCTACAGTTCTCACAATCGCGTCTAGGATGTGTTGTTTTCGTCACACACCATCGTTTTTTTTTTTTTTTGAGAGATCAGAGTACCTTTTGTATGTAGAAATCTTCAGATTTGCCAGTTAGTCTAATAAATTGTTAATATGTGTCCACCCAAAGTTCAGATTTAAGTATTTTTTTTTACACACTCCCTCCTCTTGACAAATGTGTTAATATCTATTTAGTTTGCAGAAATAGCACATTAAATTTGTGTGCAAAATACCAAATTTCATTAATTAATCTCTACACGTTACGGAAATATTAATTAAAAACCATCTTCAAGATCTATCTTTTCATACCCTGTCAACAAAGCATTTTGCTATGTATGTTTATATAAAGTTTGGTTCTTATTTTGGAGCTTAGAATAAGTGGTTACATTTATGGTACTATTGTCAGAAACACCTTGTGTATGCTTGTTGAATACAATTCGCGGCAAATAAAAAAATAAAACTACAAATTTTCAATTTTCTCCCTTTATTTTCGTTAACTATAATAATTTAAAAATACAGCGCTAGAACAAAACAAAAACAAGTATTGTACAATCGAAAACAAAAACAACCTTAGCAGTCTAGTATTTCTTCAAGTATTTACGTAATAAAGAGCATTGTTCGTAGCTATACGATTCTTATCCTCTGAGAATTTCTATTATTCATATTTATATAGGGTCCGACGCGTCGTACAACTGCGCCACACAGGACACAGCCTAAATTGCGGGCGCAGTTCTGCGCGCGTCGATTATTTTCAAACGTTACTTTGCATCGTTTTTTTTTACATGAGTATTTTTAATAAATATCGATAATTTATACTAATTTCTCTTCTTTTTAAAACTTCTATCGCCTCTTGTCACTGACTAGAATAGAAATTCAAGTACTTTTTTTTATAAAAAATACTTGGCATTTATATCGACTAGAAACATTTTCCTCATATTAATTTATAAGTTCACGATTCTCCCACGCAATTTCTCGAATAAAACAAAAATCAAACGTGCTACGCAATCATATACAATAGTACAAGTTTTGTGGAAGTTTGGCAACATCAAACAAATAAATTATACCCACCGTTTTTTGGATGGACAGATCGATATAAAATAGAGATTCGATGTAAATGAGTTAATTTAAAGCACTTTCATAATATAACCACCAGCCATGAAACACAACCATCAATAACAGCTTATCAGTGTTGCCAAAAATCTCAGAAAACAAACAATCACAACATTAAAATCACAAAATAAATTATTATTTTATAATATGTAAAAAATAAATAATAAAGCCACATATACCTCAGTAAGAAAAAGGGGTCCTGACCTAAAGATGGTTTTGCTGTCTTTTGCAGGTGGGAAGTTCCCCAAGCAAAATGCCACTTTGTAAAAAAAGATATTTTTAGTTTGGTTGTTGAGAAGCCCAACCTTCCGAGGAAAACAATAAATCCATCAATGAGCAAACGTAAACTTATGTCGACCTCCGTCACACATTTATAAAAACAAGTACAATGTACACTAAAATTACTATAAACGTAGTTTTAATGGCGTTCTATACCAATCTAACACTAAAAATTATATATGACTGTTTATATGTAACTTTTAATTTTACACCTGTCTAGGGCAGATCTGTACGAGTCGATTGGCGGGTAAAAAAAATCAAAAGTTACATAACACGAAAACAACAGTTTCGAAACCGAGGTTAACGTAACCTCGCAATAGATCACTAGAATAAATCACTTTTTTTAAAGTCGAAAGAACTGGGCTAGTACGAGAAATATATCTGACTACTCCGGACAAGAACTAAATTACCTAAGTCGACGGTGCGCTGAATGAAACATTTTGAAGCTTGATAACCTCCCATTCCACCAAACTGACTCATGATAATATCCCCAATCAATTTGATTCAACAACAACGATTACGGCTCACAGAGACTACGTCATCGGCTTGAACCGTCTACATCTCACTTGAGATTCCGAAGGGGGATCGCCGCCGGGTGGCGGGGGCGGCGGACCCTCGGACGATTCGGGGCTGCTTTCCGGGGCGTCGATGAGACAGTTAGATATCCCTCTTGCTCTCAGACCTAAAAGCGAACAAATCGCTGCGGTTTTTTTAAAAGTCGCGTGTTGCAAAAACGGTTGTGTTCGAAAACTTTTTGTTCGTGTCCCCTAAACCCGAACAAGAGGAATTCGAATAAATCGTTTCCGAACACGACTGTTGTACCTGAAGTGGGAACAGATCCAAAGGAGAAGGGCGCGAATCTTAGGGAAGGGATCGAACGTTGTTATTTGGAATGGGTGGGCGTCTGGAAAAGAGGGATATGGTTAACATGGGAGGTTCGTCGACTTCGTTGGCTTAACATGAGGATCGTTGAGGGTATATAAACAGAGAGATGTCAGCAAAAGCTGTAATTATTGTGTGTTATTCACGTCCTTCTTGCTTTATACGGATAGAGGTAGGTTTACGGCTATAGGACGGAATAAAACCAGCTCCCGTTTAGAAGGTTGCCGATGTTTGGATTGTTGGATTGAATTTTTAAAATCTTCTTCAGGGCTTTTTTTCGGTTGGGAACATGGCTGTGTCATCCTCAACTTTATTGACACAACCATGTGTACCATGGTTACATAACCATAAGCTGAACTTACCGCTACTGGAGTGACGTTTAAACCGAAGTTTCAGCTGACTGGGGTCCGTAACGTATTTCTCGCCCTGTCTACGCCTGCGCAGACCCGGAGTCAGGTCACCAGACCAGGACATGCACTTGGCCAGCCGCTGACCGCCAGTACTCAGTGAGACGGGGATTTTCGAAATTCGACCTCCTTCCATCGCAGGACTAGTCTACGTTAAATGAGCTTCATTTAGTTTTTACTAATACATCACTATATTAAACTACTAATTGTATATTATCCAACAACCATATAACGCAGTAGGTCATCATTTCCAAAGGTTACTTGAGGAAATGGTGCCTATTAATACAAATGTTATAATGTCTTGATTTAAGCCAGTACCATCAACGATGGGATTCATTCCCAGTCGTGATACAGTTTTAAGCGAAACAAATCCTGACTACAAAGTGTAGATCTCAACTTAAAAATGATACCTGAAAGATCAAGGCAATTGGGGAAATCTTTAAAAATACATCACTTTTCGAAATACCCCTATAACTTTCGTTCTAGAGCCTTAATACAAACCCTGCCTAAAAGTCTAGAGTTACTATCAAAAAGTTTTCCAAGACACGGCTTTCCACTCTGTAGTGCATAAAATAGAGAAGGCATACTCGAATAAGGAAGTGCTGTTGGCACTCTTTTTCGACATTGAGGGAGCATTCGACAAAGCCAGAACAAACCATATCTGGGAGGCCCTTAGGGCCCGAGGAACCCAACACAGTTGGTAAGCTGGGTCAGATCGGGACTCCTCAACCGTGAGGTTACAGCTTCTCTGGGAGATCACCGGAGGGAAATCAAGGGGTCCAGGGCGGCTGTCCACAAGGCAGCTACTTATCACCTAGACTATGGTGACTCTTAATGGATGGTTTTTTGGAAAGGCTACAAGCCGATGGGTTTAGTGCAGCGTTTAGTTCGTTGGCAGCGTTTGTGATCAAATGCAAAGGGCATGTAGAATAATAAAACAATGGTGTGCCGAGACGGGACTGTCAGTCAACCCTGGCAAGACAGAGCTTGTGTCCTGCACCGAAATAAGGAAAACTACAGGTTTCCGCTCACCCACGCTGTACGGTGAACCTCTGCTACTAAAGCCTGAGGCTAAGTACCTGGGGGTGACCAACGACAGCGGGCTGACCTGGAAAAGGCATGCAATAATGCACCAGAACTGACATGGCAACTACGCAGGGAAGTGAGAAAGAAGTGGACTTTAAAGCCACACGTTCTCCACTGGCTCTACACTGCGGTAATTAGACCGAGGCTAACCTATGGGGCCATGGTCTGGTGGACAGGGCATGCTATGTGCTGAGGTTGGTCAGACTGCAGAGAACGGTCTGCCTAGACATAACGGGTGCATTCAGAACAACACCGGGAGCAGCACTCAATGCCGGAGCTTCCAATCTGGGTTAAGAGGGAGACGATGGCGTCTTGCAGGAGGATGGATTGCTGCGGCCAGTGGAAGGATACAGCTATTGAAAGAGCCATTTGGGATAAACATCCCAACAAGGGACGATTTCAAGGAAGCCCTGATTCAGCAACCTTCTGAGAATAATCAGGTATGGTTTGACCTCCTGTAACTTTAGAACGAGTGGACGGAATGTAATGACTGTCTTTTGCTCTTCTTAGTGTCCTCTTTCACCTTCCACCAATGAGTTCCGTAAGTGCAATATTTTTGGAGATATTCGATTCACCTTCGGTGGTGGATTTTTAGGTACTTTTAGAATCGACTTTTTTTGTAATTTTTTTTAAATCAATTTTGGGGTTAATTCTATTCGAAATAAGTCTGTTATGCCCATCAAAAACAACAAATAAATTAAATCAACAATAAACAAATTTCCCATTTTTTTTAAATTGTAATTCTGATCCCAACGTCCAAAGTGAAATAACAAATTTAAACGTTTCTTTTTGAGAATTTTACATAAAACTTTAAATGATTCAACCAAAGTGATCAACCAAAATGATCCGTGCCAACGCGCCTTTTGCCTGATATGTCAGCAACTATTATCCGTATTTCCGATATTGTTTATACCTTTACCAAATTTTGCTTATTGAAAGAGCCCTGAGGAAGACCTCAATAAAGGTTGAAATGTCGGCAATTTCACAAGGATGAAAGTCATCTTGAAAGAATTAAAAAATGAGTAAAGTTTTCATAAAATTTGAATATCGTGTTATTCGAAAAGAAATTTTTTTTATCAAACGGACTAAAAGTACGTCATTTGTTCTCTCCATACGCACACCTAAAGTGGGCTTTCTAATCCTGAGACCAAAAAAAGTAGCAAAAAAGTCCTAGGCAGTAAAAGTAAAGTCAAATGTCACCGCTATTGTCATGGTGGCGCATATATAAACCATCTTATTGCCATCTTTACATTCTTGTTGAGAAAACAAAGGATAGGAATACTCTCAGAGCGCTCGAGAGCACCACCCGAAACCGTTTTTAGTCGAAATCGCATAGGTTCTCGAATTCTGTTAAATGTCGTTAGTTGTCATCATATTTATCTGTCAATGTCATTTTTATTAATTTAGTATTAATAATAATGCTATAAATTTTTAGTTTACCATAATTTACCTCAACCATCTAAACCATTGGTTATGATTTAATACCATCAAAACCATTGAACATTGAACACCACCGTTCTAACACATTCTATTTATATACACCACTAATTGGGTAAGTAATTAGACCTGCTTAAAGAGGATGAAAGAAAATTGCAACACTGAATCACTCTGAAATAGACTTTCCTGCATGTTTGAAAAAAAAATAGTATATGTTACGCGGAGTAAAAGGTCTTTTTGTGCTTCGCCCAGTTGCAGGCCTCAGCTTCGCTTCGGCCGTCAATCTCTGGGCTCAGCACAAAAAGACCCACTTTTACTCCTAGTGACATAATCTACTATTGATAAAAATATACAAGAACTTTTTTGATTATTTTGATTTCATCTGTCAATCACATTTTTTTTCAATGTCATCCTGTACATAAGGCACGAAAAGTAGAAAATTTACATGTTTTAATACTATGTTTAAATTGGTGCTGGTATAATTTACTTTTGAGAAGGAAAAGTGCTTCTACTCAGAGCTAAACACAATGCCTTAACAAAAACTTTTTAGTGCTACTTTTACAAATTAATTTTAAACATTAGTTTGAAGTTTAAACTTCAGATTTGACTTACATTGCGTTGTTTACCTGTCAAAATCTTTTGTTTATCTTCAAACTAAAGTTTAAACTGAACTTGGCCTTAAACTTGACCTATCATGAAACGATAAATATCAAAATCAAAGTGAACCGTGGAGTTCAAGCTTACCGAGGATTCTCTCAAGATCTGACTGGCGTTGTCAACACCGCTGTCCTCGTCGTCCAGGTCGTGCCTTTTGTCCTTTTGTATGGGGTTTTCAGTCGCGTCGAAGTACTCGGATTGTTCCTCCATGCCCGGGCTCAGACCATTGGCTATGGAACGCTTTTCTCTGCAAATAAAGACACCGCGTTAAAAAAAATTCTGCGAGTTCAACGAAATGTTATTGGAAATAAGTGACATGTTATTGGAAATAAGAAAGTTATGAGACATACATTGCATACACTGGCGGCGCTAAAGCCTGATTTATGCCCGACAAATAGGTTGGCATATATCTTAAACCAGTAACCAATAATCTGTGAAAATGGGATTATTTTTTTCATCGGACACATAAATTAGGCCTAAAAAAGTTCTGTAACAGAAATATTCATGTATACAGAGGGAAAGCAAACTGATCTAATCTCCTACGCGAACGATTTTTGGTTTTGCTCATACAGGGTGACCATTTTTTAAGTTTAAGTCTTAATTTAAAGAAATAATTAAAAATAATTGACACTTCTTCATAGCCACTTTTTACTCTCTTCAGCAATTCTGAATCTTCTTGCATTTCTGCATTTGGTGATGTGCGACACAACGCTTACTGCGGTCTAAATGCACCTAATTTTAACTGCTTTGGCGCCTCAATTTAGGCAACCCTTTATACACGTCTGTACCACTAACTTTGATTAGTACATTTGTTCAAGAGAAAGTCTGCTTAAAAGTAAAGCCGGCTGAAATGTTGAAAACGTTTTTTTTTGTGATAATTCAGATTTACTTTACTTTAGTTTCTCATTAATAAAAAAATACTGTGTGTAAACAAAAGAGGACAATATACCACTAGAAAAGGTAATTGAAACTTTAAATGCGTCATCCGCACGGCAATAGTTTAATCTTCGTAGTGTATAAAGATTCAACCCAACCCGACTAAACTATCGCCCGATGAAAAAGTCTGTGGTCTACGGTGGGCAAAAAGATCGTGACCCGACTTTATCAACAAATTTAAACAATCACATCACAATATTAGAAAAACCTAACCTAAAAGTTAATAGAATAATAATTAATTGTCGCATATCACCGAATGTAGAATTGCAAGTATATTTAGAATACGATATAAAAAATCCAGTACCCTATTTAAAAAAATAAAGTTGATGATGGTTGCTTGAAAACAAAACGTTGGATGTTAAATTGTAAAATAGCACGTTGAAGAGAGCAAAAAGTGGCTTTGAAGAAGTGTCAATTATTTTTAATTATCTCTTTAAATTAAGATTAGAAAAAATAAAAACCTTTTTTTTTTTTTTTAATTTCGATTTTTTGCGAATATTTCCGAAACCAGTCGGAATTTTCGAAATTTGAAAACAGTCATTTTTATAGACCTCTTGCAATCGCAAGAGCATCTTGCCTCGCGCAACTTTGGGAGCGCAAACCATGGGAAGTTAAACTCGAAAAACGGTCAACCTGTAGAAGGTTCGGAAAAACTATACTCTTTCTACTCTATCTCCAAGGTTGAAAGTACAACTTTACATCTGAAACTAATGCCGCTTGGGGACTCTTTTAAAAACATATATTAAGATATCACTATTTGTCAACACCAATTGAGTTATCACAGTGTGTCCCATCTCATAAGAATTGTGATAACATGCCGATACATTTCGATAAATCAATCGACGACCCATTTATTAAACTGAATCTTTTACTCTTTTTTTTGCAGCGTTAAATTTCAGGCCTATCGCTCAAATTATCATCAAGCAGTCTATAATACACGATTCCTATGTGAAAGCCACGCAGACAAACACGATATGCAAGCCAAACTCACTCGACATATTCAGGTTAGTGACCCAATATGTTAAATTGGCCAAAACGTCACACATACATAAATGAGCACATTTAAACGTAGTATTAATAAGCACGCATACTAACTGGGTTATTTGACGTTCCACACACCAACGGAGAGAAGATTGTCACTTCCCTCTGAAAAAATATGCACCATATTTTACACAAAAAAAGGGCTACTACGGGGACTGCAATAAATTGTCATTATTAACCAAGGGAAATAGCCCTTTTCTACCAAAGGGACTACACATAAGATACCTTAATTCTGGAATGCTTGAAGCCGTCACGTACGTCACGTTCGGATTTGTGCTCAGGTCTACACCAGGCGAACACCTGACCATACTATCCTCAGTCAGTCGACGTGCGCTTTTGTCTCTCTCCACCAGTCTCTGCCGTTCCTCTCCCTCTATTTGCTCGTTCGCCTCCACTCCAACATCCTAAAACGTTTCAAAAGTTAAATTTAAACTCAGTGATTTTCTTCTTTAAGTAATCACCGATTTTGGTTTATTATTGCCCGAGGCGCAAGAACTACTTTCCGAGTGGGAGTCTGTGCCTCGATTGTTTAACAGGGTGGATAAGGCTTTATTGCTGGGAACGGATTTTAAAGATTGACTACGCATAAGAGCCTCAATGGGTTCAAAGTTGAGGTTCGAACCTGCAAAACACAAACACTTATTAGGTCAACAAAGTCCGGAGCGGGAGCTACTGCGCGGATTACCGTGAGTAGATCGTCTCCTACCATCTATCCTAATTTTGTTATTATCGGTTTCTGTGCTACTACTTTCAGTTTCTACTTTTTTTGCTTCTGTACCTGTTTGTTTATCAGTTGTGTTGTTCACTGATCGCGCCGGGCTCTTCCTACAAAACGGACGAATTCAGAATGATTCTGAAAAAGCTGGAAATTAATAGTAGTACCTATTGTTTTCGGCTAGGTTGAACGCAGAAGGGGCGTTAGCCACGTCGCACTGGATCTCACGTTCTGTCTCGTTCTCTCTCCTATCAGTGCTGGCTTCCACCTGACCCAAAGACGGAGGCGGTGACTTAATTCTTGCTCTTGGCGACTGACACGCCTTAAAATTAGTTAGCGAAGGTGTGTAAAACATTTGTGAAATCGCAAACGTTTTGACTTTTATTGCTGTGTTCCTCAGGGCTTTGACAATCAGCGAAGTTGATTGTCATGATCGTCGTTTTGTGTAGCTGTAGTAGAGTGGACTGTTGTTCCTGGGCGTGATTTCGAACACAGCAACTTCGATTGACAAAGCCCTGAAGAGGGTCAATTCAAAGGTCAAAACGTTGGCGATTTTATAAAAGTAAAGTTTTTTTTTATGTCCTACATCCGCCTTTTCAACTTAGTCAAAAGGATGCAAGGCATTTATAATGTGAAAGTTTAAATATTACAACTTTTCAGTTTAAAATTGGTAGAAAAAATATATATAGGAGCTGAATTAATGTATCAATAATTGTCAAAATTTGACAATAATAAAAAATATTTCATTACCGCACACAAGCCAGAAAAAGATGGACTAATATAGGGAGCGTTCAGATTGTAAATACCGTATACTCATCAAAAAAATACAGTAGTGATATAAAGTTTTTCAAAAAAAAAAAATAAATAAATAAATAATTTCGGAAATTTTTACTATGCTTTTTTCCTAATAACCAAGTTACTATTGCAATGCAAAGAAATCTACCTAAAGTTAAAACATTTACCTTGTCCTTCTCTTTCCTATCTACCAGGCCGTCGGCGAACATGACCATCTCCTTTCTGGGACTGCCGACCTCCCCCGAAGTGGTACCCTCTTTACTGCCCTGTTTCAAAATGCTTTTTGTCCTTTCCAAGGGCCTCCTTTCGGGTTTCTCGTTGGAGTTGCTCCGTTCGATCGGCGGCGGATTCTGAGCGGATCCGTTCTGAACTACCGCCGATACTTTAGTTATTATCGGAGGAAGGGACTGCGGCCTGTTTTGGGTGATGTGACGATTAGTGCCCGAAGTGTCGGTGGGTAGCTTAGGCACTACGCGGATTTCGAGTTTGCCAGCCACCTGATAAAAAAAAAAAAAAAAGATGAAAAACAACAGGAGATAGCGTTTTTCCATTCTTATTAAAATTGAAATTGAAAACGCTTTATTATAGCAAAATATACAAAGTGAGTCACGTAAATCACGCATAGGGTAATGGATTTTAAGCAGAAAGTTGTACGAGATACAGGATGAAAACATTTTTACAGGCTTTATTTCATAGCTGCTTCAGGGGTCCATATAGCAAGATAAAATTGTGTACATAGACAGCTCTTTAGAATCTCCACCAGCACAATGTACATATTATTGTAGTCAAAATCTACAGGGTGATACTTTTTGCTTTTACATTTTCCTATGCGTAGTTTACGTATGACTGTTTAATCCTGACTCACCCTGTATATATTTTATAGATAAAGCATCTAAGTGTAAAATAATACACAAACAAATCGTATAGCAAAGTATACTGAACGCTTGTCCCAGCTGATTTGGGAGGGAATAAAGAGAATTCGAGGGAGGAGCCAGTGTTATAACCGGACTGCTAGGTGGTAACCAAATTTCCTGCACATCAAATAAGCAGTTCTCAGAATGCACAAGCGGAGAAGGATTGGAACCCGTTGAAAAGCGAACGATCCACAAAACCATAGTCCTCGCATTAACAATCAATCGAACAGCCCTTTTTTTCCAGGAAAAAAAACCAAGCCGGGAAGTCTATCCAAACAGCAACTCCAGAGCACAATTGTGACTCTATTAGGGCACCCCTAAAGTAAGTCACTTGTGAATCTATCACATCCACCTGTAAAGTTATCAGACGCACCGTGTTACATCTTTTAGTCAACCTAGCAGACTTAGAGTTATTATTTCCTTGTCAACATATAGGCCAAGAAATAGGATACATGACCAAGCTTCAATGTTTGACCCAGAAATTGAAAAAAATAATAATCAGGGTTTTCCAATCTGACATTATAGTCGGTTGATGTAGCTAAGAGTATGTAACCTACCTCCTGCAAGCCTTCATCCCCATTCTCATCACCATCCTCCACGTCCCTGAAGCTCTGTTTCTCGGCCAGTTCTAGAGCGGGCAAACTTGTCCAAGGCTTCTCGCTTCCCGTGGCCTTGGTGTTCTGCGCCGCATCGACGGTCTCCGGTTGTTGAGATACCTGATGCTTGGAGGCCACGTTGCGCATCACGTCTACCCGGAACACCAAGTCGTCGAAAGCCGCTTGTTGCAAGAGGGGTGGTTTCAGGGTGCGCCGTACCAGTGGACCGAGCGCCGGACAAGACCAAGCACGGGGCAAAGCTCCTATAACAAACATTTATCATCCTACGTACTGTTACATTCTTGGTTTCTAATGAAGAAGGCAATTCCCAGTTTTCGCTGACCATCAGCAATAAAAAAAATTATAGGAACAACCTATTGATCAGGGTTTCCCAAGACTACAACAATACCCAAGAGTTATCTTTTAATTTAGAGTATTTAACACAATGTGATGTAAATCTACATTTCTGAATCTCTAATGTTGAGGGTTAAAAGTCTACTAAAAATGTGAACAAAGATACAAAAATATTCAATATTACTAATATCGATACCAGGTAAAGGAATAATCTTTTAATAACTATAATAAACAAGAATAACGCATTGCAGTAATGAGAGATGTTTGAGAGTGATTGCGGCATAACAGGTTGTTTATTACCCGATGCGCTGGCAGTCGGTCAAATATTTATTGCTGGTTATTTTTAATCGACCAAAATAATTTAAATTAGGTCAAGGTCACTAATTGTCTTCTCGCGCATTAGGTCAAAGGTCAAGGTCATTAAGGGTGTGGCGTTGTTGCACTCGCCAGCAGCTTCTGATACGTAAAAGATACCTTCGAAAGCAAGACGTGGTCACTTTGATAACACGTTTGTTTAGTGAACATCAGAGAGGTAATTTTTTATTAATTAAGATCGAATTATGCTTTGACTGAATAATTTCACTTCTTTGGTGAGTAAACCCGATGAAAGTTTGTCAAACGAGGAAACAATAAAACGGCTGTTGTCAAATTATATAAACAGTGGTTTATTCGGTTAAAGTTAAAGATTACTTTCCATGCTTTAACAGTTCAACTCTTAACATTTAATTTTATGAACACTTGATTTGAAATGGCACTAGCAATTTGAAACAGTTTTTGCCACTCTAGCAACGCTGCCCTTTAATAAATATCTTGAAAAAATCATCTTAATTGTACGAGTATCCACACAACAGAGCAAAACTTTATCAATCATAATAACTCCTTAATATAAGGCAATTTAATACTAATAACTTATTAATTAGAATATAATTCTATAAAATAAAGTTATGCAGAATCGAGATTTACGTCTGAGCAAGCCTGTGCTGCAGCTTGAGAGCTCTTTGGTGCGCCTTTTCCTGCTGTTGGCATGACTTGGGCACTCTATATCCTTTAAAATATTGATAAAAAAACCGACATATTTTCTTCTGTAAAAAACACAAAAGTGCGTACGAAATACAAACAATAAAAATTTAATAGGGACGAACGGGTACACAAACAAATTTCAATCAATTTGAAAACGTTTACCTTTCTCACCAGATTGAAAATTCACTTAAAACCACCCCGCAACAAGTTCTAAAATCTGCGTGTGCTAACCGAATAATCACATTCGACTAATTTTAGATGACGATTGTGTGATAAATCCCGCCTTTTCACGCCTACCCGCTTAGATGAAACCAAAATCAAAAACAGGCTTGCAAATAAATCACCTTTCTTTACCAAAAATACTTATTTTTAAACAAATTTTATTAACGTTATATATTTTATGTAAACAAAACTTGGATTTATATCAAAGAGTTTTCGTTTTGAATCAAGAAACTCGGCAATGGTTTTTTTTTAATAGATTAATTATTAATAATTAAGAGGTCAAGAAGAGAGTACGAGGTGGTTCACATTGCCGATGGAAAGAGGCCAAAATTTCATTCACACGTGTAAATGAGATTTTCGGGTAACCGACATAAAGATGTTTCGTTGTCACACAACTGAAGTAGAAAACAAAATACCTTTCCTTGTTGTGAAAAAGACGAGAATTCAAGTTTTACAGATAGACAAAGTTCTTTTTATAACTCATCTTAATTCGAGTTTCTTCAATAATCCTGCCACAGATCCTTTTGATGCCTTTTTTACGTCACACAAACATTAACAACAAACGGAATCGAGAACAATCACGCTACAGACTGGGGTGTAGTTTTTAAAAAGTTCTTACTCTCATTTTTATTTCGTTTAGTCGAGAGGGCAACTCTCAGGGTCCGAAATGTCGGACAAAATATCAGCCAACGAAGAAGCCATAGTCGTGGTTTTGTAGCTTCTACAGCTGAAGGGGTTTAGAAACGCCCGTAAGAAAACTCGTTCGCTTTTCGTCTCGTATATCGAATTCAATCCGGTGTTTTTCTTTAGGATACCGCGGATTCTAACGCGCTTTTTAGGCCCTAAGAAAGTGGTATTTTAAAGACAAAAACGGTATTTCGTTTAAGTTTTTATGTAACACCGAAATAAATTGTTTATTTTGCATTAATAAGACTTTCTCAGATTTCACAATACACCCACTATGTATATATAGTGGCCCGGTGATACAAGCAATAAACGAGTGGTGATTTTTTACTTGGATATCATCATAAATCAAGCAAAGATATCAAAGACGTAATTCTTTTAACCTATCCATTCACCCGGAGCGTTTATATTTTAAGAAATATCCAGTATTCTAAACTACCATGAAATTATGAAAATAAAACCTGATGATGTCTAAAAGCAGCTAAATGTCGAAACGTAAGAAACATAGATTTCATATTCGTAAGTCTGGTAGCATCCGAAAAACGGGGAAAAACTAGAACTGAATTTCTGCATGGAATTATATGACCAAAATCTAAAAATATATGCTTATGCTACAGCATTTTTTGTGTATATACAGGGTGAGTCATAAGGGAGGTCAAAAATTAAATACTGGAAGTAGGTTTCCTAATTTTTCCTCATGTTTCGGTCTATACAGGGTGACCCTCTCTCACTGCACAATTCCATAACATCCCAAGTAATTTAAATATTAATTTGGGACAAAGGAAATGTAGAAGGGTTTCGGCTATATTTAAAAAATAATAACCTTACAGAGTGTCCCAGAGATAATGGCAAATCAAATATGTTTTTTTAAACGAGAATTTTTCGACCAATTTTTAAAAGAGTATTGATTAGTAGATTCTTATAAACTAAGATAAAAGTGCAATCCGTTTAACTCAAGAGTACGTACGTGTTTGGATATTGGAACTTTTCTAGGAAAAAGTTACAACGAGAAGTATATACATAATCAGTACTCAGTGGTGCAAGTGATATAGTATACCACTGCTATTTTCTGAACAGCGTAAGAGTTAGAAAACTAGTTACATAAGTATAATTAGCAGGGGGCTTGACATGGTTTGTTTTATGGAGTGCCAATGACCCTAATGTAAGCATTTTTTGGCCTTTTTTTAGCCATTAAAAATATCCAAACAATTTCGCCAAATTGACATAGTATAATCAAAGTAAATGGACACGGCCAACTAGATGACGTTTTCAAATGAACACCTCCTATAATGATTACTGCTGTGTGATAAAATAGCGCCTTCCGTAAAATATTTTGCGAGCTATCTAGCAGGAACAGGACTCAAAAGAAATTTCTACTCCGCTGAAATTTTGAGGACGTTTCGACGTTTATTTGACGTCTCTATTAAGGCTGCAAACAAAGGAACACGTGTAATTGTTTAATTTACTACGACAAAAGAACCCCTATGTCTTCCGTTGTCGTCAACAACATCTATAATGCTCTTTAGATACTATCGAATCATGCGATGAAAGTGGGCCGCTTTGTATTATTAGCTCCTCTTCAGGACACTCGTGTCCGCACTCTGCCTTTCAACATATTATCAATTTTATTCTTTTGATTGTTTTAGCGCTCTAAAAGTTGAAAAACTGTTTACCATTTTCTGTTAAGCTCTCAACATAAGAGATATAAAGTTCGTATGCGCATGGTGATTTGAAGACGTATGTGCATGGTGAATTCAAAAAGATAATGCTTACCCACTAATTCCGGATAGTCCTCTATTCCCGCAATGTTTACGTATTTCCTATGACTAGCCTTGGAATCCTCGCTTATCTTACTGAGAGCAACTTGAGCCTGAGAAACAATGAAATAAAACAATTAACGCTTTGACTCAATTCTCTAGATTGGTCTGACTCAAAATTAAAATTAACGAAATTAAAAACTTTTAACGGCGTTTTCGAGTAGCAGCTCTAGAGCGCCCGGAGAGTATTTCCATCCTTTGTGTATTGAACGAATTTTGAAGAATGTAAGGATGGGAATACTCTCAGAACAGTCTAGAGCAGCTTAGATAACTAAGTTCTATAAAAAGAACGGAAGCCCTGAAAGTGAAGCCGAAACAACTGATGTTCGATCTGCGTGATTTGTCGAAAAAGATTAACTGCCCATGAGCGAGAAATTCTAAATGTCACTCATTTTTTAACTAGAAAAATTTGCGAGATTTTTATAGCCAACTGGGGAGTTACGTTTTCGATCCATTGAGAATAGTGATTCCCCGTTTGACTTTATTCGTATATTACTTTAATAAATATATGGAGCGGTCACTAGAAAAGCCTGTAAGATGTAATATTTAAATAACAGTTTTTAACACCAAGACACAAACCTGCTGAGAAACCCCTCCCAACCCTTCAGGTACGGGAGGATGATGGGCGGAGCCGGCGTGCGAAGATCCGCCTCCTCGGCAGTGTTCGGGCGACTCCGGTTTCCACTCGTTGTCCGTCGTCTCCTCGCTGTCGTCGAACTGCGATTTCCATTGGCTGGCCAAGGTTAAGGCGCCACCTCTTGTTACCTAAATAGAAACATTCTCAAAAAAATAGAAGAAATTGTTGTCAGCCTTAACAACAATCAAAGGGCACCTTGACACTTGGATTAATGTTTGATGTTTTTGCTTCCAAAAAAAAAAAAAAGATTTTTACAATCCCTGTAAAGACTAAGTTCCTTAAAACGGTCAGTACAAATGGCCGTAAGTTACTTAAATAAATAAAAAAAAATCTGAGAAAACAAATCCTGACCTGTTGACTGACGTTTTCGTCATCCATCACAGCGAACTGGGTCACACTCTGATCGCGCGTGCCCCTGGAACTTCGCGCAGCACTGGGTTGTCTGCGTCTAGGCCGCTCTTGTTCGGGCGTGCCTGGTGACTCGCCCAAACTGCCCCCGCCCCCTTGTGGGGGTGTGGCCACCCGCAACCGGCCCAACGTGGCGGCTCCGGATTGGCTCTTCCGAAGAGGAGCGGCGCGGGGCGCGTCCGAAGACGATTTTGCAGAGGCCACGGCCGCCTCGTTATCCAGGCGATCGGTCGGTGTTTGATCGAGGTGGGACGTAGCGCGGCGTTTGCGCGCTGTTGACAGAAATATTATTGGACAATTTTGTAACTGTGATAGAGGTATTGGTTGGTTAATTCGGAATGTGAGTGATTGAAAATCACTCCCTAAATTGTGGATACTGGGTATATACTAGTAATAGATAGACAGCTCAAGAAACAAAAACTAACTTAAGCGATTTCGAAATTTTTTTGCTATAACAATTGCTTATTTTAAGCAGCTTGATAGAAAGTGTCTTATCAGGAACTGCAGCGACTGATTACGGGAAAACTGCTTATACTGAAAAACTGAATATCAAGCAAGTCACTTAAATATGGTGGGAGCACCACCGATTTTAGTACAACACCACATTTTCAGACTTTTAGAACTATAAATTTTATGAAATTATTATGCTTCTAACGTTCTTCCTTAGTTTGTTTAAGGTTTAAGAGAAGCAAAAACGAAAACAATAAAAAGTGAAAGTGAGGAAAAGGTGGCCTTACCGATTTGATCGGCAGCGGTAGCGTTACAATTTTTATCGACGGTTGGTCTAACGGCATTAGTTTGCGTGTCTGTGACAAGGGGAGCGGTGTTTTCGGCCTCTATTCTCCTTCTTGCATCGATCTGTATCTGAAATTAGGTATGACCAGACATTAGTCTAAATTGGTGAAAAGTGTGTGAATTTAATTGAATGTATTTATTCATCTTCAAAAGTCTTATCTAACCTCAGTCCTATGAACCAAAGACTCTTGATGGAATAGTTTTTCATGGGGCTTCTAGACAGTAAATTCACGTTAATTTTGAGATGTGATTAACTGACTTCAAAAAAACATTTAAAAAATGGCAAAATAAAATTAAGATATGCCAGAAAGTCCACACTGAAAACAAAAACAAAAATCTAATTATTGACTACACAGAACGTGATTTCATCTTGTGCCTGAAATTGAAATTGGCTTCACTAGTATATTGATATCTTTATGTTTCGCTTGAGTTGACAAAGGATAGAACCAGATAGTTGGAAGATCTATAATAATAATAATATAGGTCCTGAAAGATGACGAACAACTGATGATAGACCTGTGTACTAAGGGTGACTTTTACAATTATCAGTAAAACTTCAGTTTTGAAGTTAAAACACCAGTAATGACGTAGATTGCATTGTTACCTGACAGATAAACAATGCAATCTACGTCATATCTAGTGTTTTATTTCCAAACTGAGGTTTTACTGATAGTTGTAAAACCCGCTTTTACTCGAAGAAGATTTAACTGCGCATGCGCGAGAATGCGCATGCTAAAACTCTTCTCTCCACAACTTGCCACATATTACCCATTCAGTTATATTTGTCATCTAGTTGCCTTTGAACCCTTCATTTTTTTTATACCCATCTCCTTTTAGCACATGCCGAGAAGATACGATAAAAATGTCAAAGTCAAATTTCCAACGCCTACTTGACGAAAATAATAACTGAATGGCTTATACAGCGTTGCCAAACTGTCCGCTTTGGAAACTATCCAATATGAACTTTCCGGGAAGGTAAGAAACAACTCAAGAAATGTTTCCGAAACCATGTAAAGAAGTAGCTGTGAGTGAACTAATTTGTACTGTTTTCATACTCTAATGCTTTCGAAATAATAAATAAATAGTTTATTTATAATATTTATAATGTCGTTGACTACGCATTGTTCAACTATTAAGTAAAAACAAAACAAAATTTCCAGTTTTGCCCAACCCTACGTAAAAACCGATAATACGAAATATACCCAGTTCAGCAAATAGCATCAAGAGTGCTGAAATAATACGCTTAGAGGAAAAAACGGTTTACATATGAATAAACCATATAAGTATTTTCTTTTTAAGCTACTCAGTGCACACCGTCCTGCTCACAAAAAAAGAAAATGTACCGAAATTCAGTGGTTCTTATATCCATGCCGAACCCAAATTACATTTAATATTTTGTTATTGGAAGTTAACAGTTTCCTTACCTCTTTGTTGTCGGTCGGTTCGATATTCTCTTGGTTGTTATCCGTGGTGGTGAGCAGCTTGGTGGTCTGCCTGGGTAAGGTAGTTGGAGCAGTCGTAGGCGGCTGCACTTGCGACACTTGGCCACCGATAGATTGCGAATCGCCGGTCGGTTTTTCCCAATCAAATGGATCAGATTCTTTAACTCCTCGCCGTTTCATACAACGCTCGAACAGTGAGATCAGCATCTAGATAAGTTCACAAAAAGTCAGATTAATTCACAAACAAGAAAATCTTCTAATTTTATAAAACCTTGAAGTAAAAGCCATTTTGTGGATATACAGGGTGTTTCAGAAAGCTGTTGACAAACTTTAGGGGGTTAGAGAGGACGCCAAAAGTCATCCTTTTTCCTTATAAACACGTATCCGCAAACGTACCGTCTTTGAGATGCAGGGAGTCAAAGAAATATTTTTTTATGAGTTTTTTTGGTTATATTTCGGGATCTAATTGAGATAGACAACTGAATTTTGTGCACGTTTTAACCTTACTTGGAGGTACTTTATAAGTGCGCTTTTTCCTGTGCAAAAATTGCAATTTGGAAGAAAAGTTGAAAAAAAAGTGCCTACTGTTAGTCAAAAGCGCTAATGTGCGTAATTTTTGAGTTAAATGGTATTTTATGATGAAAAAACATAAGTAAAACAACAATAGTAGATTATGTCACTAGGAGTAAAAGTGGGTCTTTTCGTGCTGAGCCCAGAGATTGACGGCCGAAGCGGAGCTGAGGCCTGCAACTGGGCGATACTTTTACTGCCTAGGACTTTTTTGCTACTTTTTTGGTCTCAGGATTTGAAAGCCCACTTTAGGTGTGCGTATGGAGAAAACAAATGACGTACTTTTAGTCCGCTTGAAAAAAAAAATTATTTAAAAAAACGTGTAACTTCAAAAGGTGTGTTTGTGGATAGAGGTTTATAAGCAAAAATTGGACGACTAAACCCCTAAAGTTTGTCAGCACTTTTCTGAAACACCCTATATTATAAACGAGTATACATGTTTCCATTTCCAGCAAGAAATACAGCAAACTATGCAAATATTATTTAACAAGCTTCAGATATGTCGAATATTCACCAATAAGGGAAGCATAAACGAATGTGGCAACTATAGAGGAAAGGCGGTACAGGGGTCGGTGGCAAGAGTATACGCCAAACTGATGAGCAAAAAAAATAGGTAGTGAATAGGGATCTTGAACATCAATGTATGGCAACGGTAATTATGATAAGGAAATTGATTTCCGAGACATTCAGGGTAAACAAATCACCGGCACTGTTCAAAATCCATTTGAAACAAACATTGAAATGTGGAGCAGAAAGTTCGAATACATGACATCCAATTGAACTATAAAACGCTGATAACTCTTGGCTTTGCAGATGACCACATGGTTTTAGCCTAGAACTACCACGATCTGGAATACATGTAACGAAAGCTTATGTAGAAAGTAAGTAGAGTAAACATGCAGAAAATCGATTATATATGCATCCGCGGAATTCAAAATGAGTTATGAAACGTCTGTATGCAAGGCTAAGACGCCGATCGTCAATGTTCGCCTCAGGGTAAAAACGGTGTCTCAAACATCCGTCAGGATGAAAAATGTCCGTGTCCGATATCTTTAAATTTTACTAGATATAAACTTTTTAATCGTCAAAAATATGTCGTAATCATTTCTTGGACGTTTTCATCGGACTAACGAATGCATAAACTCCGCGGCTTTACACTTCACACTTGAAATAATTATAAGGTAAATAAGTTGATGCAAACACCTACCACATAGTCAGGCTTATCGGCATACTCCAGGCTCTGTATATGGTCCAGAAATTGCTTGAGATCAGAGGGTAGATGTTTCAACAGCAACCGGTGGTCGTATTTCTCCTTCATCAGTCCCACTTGTTCCTTGTCCTTCACTTTGCGCCAGGGCAGCTGACCGTTCACGAACTCGACCAGCATGTAGAACAGAGACCACAGATCGTCGTGACGACCCATTTCTTTGAGATTTTTTTTGTTAATCGATAAGACTTTTTTCGTAGTTAAACTAAAGTCACCTCTATTTTTATGTGCATTTATACTGGCGTAGCGGACAGTGCCCCTAAAGCCAGCGGCCGCTCGGGGAGCCCTCACTTCGCCCGTGGCTGTCGTGTATTGACGGGCCAGCCCGAAGTCTAACATATATACTTTCCTACAGTTATATGGCAGTCTACCCATTGAAAAATTACTCTGGAAGTTTGCGGGAATATTAACTAAAGTCTGCGTCTCATGCAAGTTTCAGTTAAACTCACAGGTTTAATATCACGATGCAAAAATCCAACAGAATGTATACTTTCAATAGCTCTGAGTATTTGAAGTCCCAACCTCAAAGTGGTCGAGAGACTGAAAGCCGCTCGGGGCTGAGCCCTACGCAGCTCGGCGAGATTTCGGCCCTGCAGCTGCATCACCACGTAATTAAACCGATCGTTTCTACCACAGCCTATAAATCTAAGAACGAAAAGGACATTTTAAAAACAAAACCTATTACTGCCAAGCGGACAAAAATTAAAGTTTAATGATATCTGCATGCCAAACGGCTATTAGCTGCAGACAATTGGAATCTATATTTAGTCGTACAGGTACGATTAAACTGATTTATTTCCCATGAGACGCACAAACACACATGTCGAAATTTATGAGGAAGTGCGCGGAATTTAGCGCAAAGAGGGACAGGTGCCAGATATTATATACTTGCCTGCAAATGTGCTCCTTGCCTTGCAGCTTCTTCAACACAGCCACCTCCATTTTTAGAACCTGCTTGGGTTGTCTGGCACTCTCCACTTTGAGGGCCACCTGTTCTTTGGTCAGCAGGTCCTGGCCCTCGTAGATTTCGCCGAATCCACCACCGCCAATTTTTTTTACCACCTGCAAAGTAGTTATGAGTTATCGTTTTTGACATAAAATCGATACCTAATTTGATATTCTTGATTTTTATAAATTTGCTAAATCACCATACTTTAACAAAAATAGGTTGGGGTTTGAGAGATAATCGATATTTGGCGAGAATATCAATAAACTTAATTAGGAAATCGCACTTCTAGTGATGAATGGCAGTTGAATTGAAGAGAAAAGTGAGATAACTTGAAGTTGTAATAAAGTTGTGGAATGCGTGAGGAGGCGATGAAGAAAGAGCAAATGGGACGGGATTTACCTTCCACCGTTCCTTGACGACATGCCCAGGCTGCAGTAAATCCTCCGACGTCATCGTTATATTGTTGTTTTGATCAGTGGAATCCAAGTGGTTTTCCAAGCTCAAATTCTTGGGCCTGTAAAAGGAGTTACATTTAGCAGCGTTTGGAAAATCGATGGGAAATTAGTCATTTTCGTGCGGAAACCACCTCGGACCGCCGATCGAATTTCACTTTCTCTAGGCTAGGCAGCAGGATTATGGTGTATTTTGGTTTGCCTAAAATCGGATAGCGTGCCATGAAAGAAACGTTTCCAGCTGATCGAGGCCCGAGTTTGCGCCTGTATACTAAACAAAATAGGTCGGCATTGCCGAGTCTTGCATTTAGATTACTCACAAAGTGTTATACATATTTCAGAAGATTGTAATATATCTAGGATAATAGAGTTGCTTGCCTTATGCTGAACAGCTGAGCTCAGCAAAGCCAGGCAAATAGCATTACAACTTACAGAGCAACCTTTGTTGTATGGGTTGAAATGTAGGGGTGAAATGTCAAAAGAAAAGGATGAAGGATCAAAAATCCATTTACTTTGGTTAAGTATTTTTTTTCTGCCAAAAATCATAGCCTTCTAGATGACGTTTTAAAGGACGTTTTCTAATCAACACCCATTATGTTGCACCAAGGTGAGGTGTCTCTAACTAAGCTAAAAATTTACATGTACCTATTTCAGTCCAACTATAAAGCAAGAAATGAGAAACCAATAGTAGGCAAAGCTCCGAAGTATTCAATAATAGGTACAATGGCAGTCTCTAGGTATAAAAGCTGAATTACTAGATAACAGTTTCACAATATGTAGCGTTTCTAAACAATGGTCCTGTTAGCTTTTACAATCAATTTTAATAAGTTTTTACAGATTTGTTCATATTTATGTTCCTGTGCTCAACTAGTTGCACTCATAAAAAATAAAATTATAAACTTCGAGCTTACAATCTGGTGGCAGTCACAAAAAACTGGTAAGCTGCCAAAACCAGCTATAAATGTGTATTTATCATCGAAATATTGCATTAAAAAAATAACAAAAACAAGTGTCACAGGCTGTGATGCACTTGTCCAAATCAGAACAGGGGAGCTATAGAAAATATATGAAAAAATAGATAAAATATAAGAGGAGGCTTGATGGCATAATGTGACCCATCTGGCAGTAATTTTGGGGTTGATAATAATAACTAAGAAGTCATAATATGATGATGAGTCCTTGTTAAACTATTTGAGCCTTAATGCTTATTGGCTAAAGTTTTATTAAACCCCCTGCAAATTTGCAAAGAGTTTTTTCTCATAGAAAATAAATTCATAGTAGACCTTCAAGTTTAAGGTCACTTTTCAACATTTCTGTACTAAGCTCTTTGCTCAAACCAAGCCCTTCGCTTCTATCCTCCATGCAGAAGCTCTCATATTTTTAATAGGTAATTTAATTAAAAAGCTGCATTATCTACATATTACTTTCTATTTAATGATATACTACATAAACACATTGACTTGAAGGTCTTGTGGTCAAATTCACAAAATATTATTTCCTATTGTGAGCAAGCCTACATACCTCTAAGGAAACATAATACATATAATATGTCAGTTTACAACAACAAACAAAAGAAACTCGGGAGACATTAAAACATACTAAACTGTAAGCTATTCACACACACACCACACACATGATAATTTTGCAAAAATCTGAGTCAATGCTTAACTTTACTATATGGACTCATAATGGTGGGTGTTCTAATCTAGCCATTTGATGAGTGATAGCTCAATATTTCTGTTGAACACAAAAATATGTATTATATCTTTATAACCCTTCTGTTTTTAAGAGGAGTTACAATGCAAATTTTTGACCAAGAAGATCAAGACAGTTTTGTAGCTAAAAAACACATTTTTTTCTCTGTGTCTAATTCTTGCTTCTCCACCCAAGACCTTCCATCCCTCCAATCTCAATGTTTTCTCTTATGTTACCAAATACAATGATAATACAAAATTGTACACTCAGTAGTAAATTTTTTTCAATAAATGCCTTGATAATCCTCTTGGAGAAGATCTTTGATAAAGATAGGCATTTTAATCACTATTTTATTAAGCAGATACAATTTTCCCAAATTTTTCATAACAAAGATTAAAGAGGAATGTATAAATAGCCTGAAAGAGTGAATTTGAATTACCTACAAAAAAGTTATAGAATAATTGCACCCATTTTACTGTAAAATCAGTGTTACACTGGCAACATGGCAACAATGTCTACCATTTCCTCCCACGATTTGTTACGCCCGGACTTTATTGATTTTTTTGAAATTAAGTTCACTTTATAGAACCTACCCAGGAAACTACAAATGGGCATTATATTATATACATACATAATTTAATGTTCATAATACATGCGAAGACGTGCCTTTCTGATAATTGCAATGCATGAGAAAGCTAAGTGAGGCTGTTTAAGGTAAAGAAATGGGAAAGCGGCTGATGCACAAGCGTTTTAGCTGCCTTAAAATTATGCCCAGTGGTCAGTGGCAACTTATTAAATAATTAGCGGAGAAAATGTTACGACCGGGTCAATTGGAAGGTCCTGTTTGGATAATTTATCCAAAAATAAATCGAGTTAAATATAGATTTACGTAGTAGTAAACCGAAGTGTCGCATAGAGGTATCTAATGGGGCAGGAGAATAGATCTTTTTTCACAGCTTTTTTTTGACTGAAATTTTGTGGATATTCTCGTTTGCAATTCCAAGGGTAGTTGGTAGGGTTAAAGGGGTACTGTTGGGCTTAATCCTTAAAGTATAGTAAAGCAAAATACCATGCAAAAGGGCAAAAATAATCCAAAGGTCTACTTGCTTGACATTTGCAGGACGAACAAGAAACCAATAATTCACACCGAACAAAAGGTTTAAATCGCAAACTAAGTGGTCGACAACGAGCTGGACATGCAACGGAACGGGCTTAGTTTATTTTTAGTCACTATTATAGGCATTATAAGCGTATTTATTTAACGTTTCTTACGGGCAGCAGGAATTTTGATCGATACGAACGCCATTTTTTAATCCACTGCTCGGAGCTGGGCTGTCAACCGGCTGATTTCTGTCAGTCAGAAGTGGCGCGCGGATTTGAATTTACGCCTCGAAAAATTCACTTTTAGAACGTTTGGTAAATATTTCGCTTTGTGATATATAAGCAAAAATAAAGGGTTTGACGTTTCGTGCCACTAATTTTGAAAAATCTGACTGAGGAAAAGGTATTTATGAAAAAATTAAGCTAAGAAGAAAGTGTTGTAGTAACAGTGTTGCCTGATTGCGCAAATTGTTTTCGCGTGCTCTGTAAACAGCGGTGGCGGCTTTGTTTTATATTGCCTATAAAGGTAGGTTTGAAAGGATCTGGCTGATCTGAGTTTTTTGCTTTTAATAGCACAAGTAAAAATAATTTATTATATATTATTCTTTTTCTCTAAAGTAGTCAAAACAGAAACTTGTCAATGGCGCTTTAGTGCAGAATTAGTTGGTTCAACTAAACAGATGGCGCATTTTGTATTATAATCTTTAAATCAATAGCACTACTCCTAAACTTGCCTATTGCCTAGTTCTCTCTTTGTCTAACACTAGATGGTCTCCATGCATTAGATAAGGAACGAATGAATAAGCAAAAGTACTAGATCCAGAGATTCCATAATAATGATTTTTCTGAGTTTAGCAGGGTTGTTTTAAATGGTTTGAATGTTGATTGATTATTGTTTAATTTTGTTAATTAATAAATTTAATTTAAAAAAGTTTATCCTTTGGTTATGGATATTTATTTTATTGTATATCTTATGTTTAATATCCAGTTTATAGTATATTACATATTAATCATTAATGAAGTCCCCCATTATTCATGTTGAAGGTGGAACTGGTGGACCCATAAAGGTACCATACCTACAAAGCTCTAAAAAAAGGTAATAAGTAATAATAGAATTAGATAAAATATGATTGTTATGTGTCACACATTTATTTTACTAAGACCATGTTGGTCATCATCATTTATCATTATCATAATAACAATTAGGGGCCAACTGTCATTTGCTACCATCATTTTTATTTCTTTAGGGAAATACCAAAAGAAATACTTTATTAGTTCTAGTTCTAAGTAAGTTGTGCATGGTTATCACTTACCACAGTCACTGGTTTAAAATCTCCTCTAATTGTTTAAGAGATTCTTAACAAACAAGTAGGTATCAAATTTTGTGACTGTGTATTGTAGTCACTTGTGTAATTTGTTACTTAGATATACTGCAAATGCCACAATGTTAAGTCATCAAATAATCCTTAAAAGTCAATTTTGATTGCTAGGAAACTTGGCCCTTTAGGTACCTATCTATATTCAGGTACTTATTAGATGCCTATTAAATATAAAAAAAAAATTATACATACTATAAATTGACTACTCTTTAATCTTGAGTAATCTTGAATCAAACCATGTATTTTAATATCAAATTTTATATAATGGTCATGCCCCATCATATTATCCTTGAATTTGGTAAGTAATTATTTTCTGTATTATATCTCTTTTGTTGTAAAAAAATCAAAAGAATACATAACCAACAGTCATTTCACTCTGTAGGTACTATATCTATACATGTGGAACGAAGGATGGAACTACCTTATGAGAGTAATAAGATAATTGCCCTGGTGCCAGTAGTTAATACTAGATGGAAATTATGGAATTATTTTTTTGAAAACTAGTCTGAAGTGGAGCACAGAGAAGGTCACTGAGTGATGTCTTATTCTCAGCTATATATAGGTAATATTGCTTAGCAGTAAGTGCTCAACATAACATATCATATCAAATTCCTCATTTTAAAGATATGAAAAAGGATTAATATGAATTAAAAGCATCTTATAAGAAAATATATCTAATAACTTTTTAAAACTTTTACTTTTGAATCCCATCAGAATCAGCTAAAACTGATGCATTTACTAATAATTACCTACATACTTCCTGCTGGTCACTTGGAACGATAGCTAGGAAGATCTAAATCTTGTTTGAAGGTGTGGTGTAGGTCGTTTCGTGACCTACATCACCCAATTTTAATTGAAATTTGGACCAGTCACAACACATTAGAAGCGTGCATTTAAATATGACATGTAATTTAAAGCAACTGCTAATACCTTAACTTATTTTACACCTGTTATTGTGTAGTGTCGCATAAAATGTCGCAAAAAGCCATTAATTTTAAATTTATGGAGCCTTTTATTACCCTGTATTCGAAACAATATGATTCATTTTCTACTTTGTGATCAATCATAGTCATGAATTTTAGAGGTCTGACGGTAGTACTTTTGGTACTTTTTGATATCTTACAGAATACCGTCGTGTAGTCAAATTTCTAAAATCAACACAGTTTTTGCTTTCTAATTTTACTCGTCCAGTAATGAGAGTTTTAAGTGTAGCGCACGTGTATTTGACTACCTGACGCGTAGGGGATATGCAGTAAAGCACCTATAACAGACACATTCCTTTTTGTGGTCAATAACACACATTTTGTCCAATAAAACAGTAACGTTAAAAATATCGGCACCTAATCTATTTCTGTCCATACAACCTGTATACAACTCTAAAAATAGTGCTTTTTACGAGTTTACTATGGGCAAGCGATAAATGTATGTAAATATCTGTGTAAATGATAAAAGGCAGATATTGTGCTGATTAAAAATAGTTCCAACTTTTACTCTCATTACCGCATCATGACGTGTTACGATTTATGCAGACAAAAATAATAAAGCTTGATTTAGGAATCTAAAAGGTGGCTCGGGATCCCAGATTGCATTGCGTAAGGGTACGACACATAAATAAAGGCTTCTTTATAGTTCGCAGCTATATTTAAAACGACAGGAAAATACAAGCGATGTTTAGAATTGAGCAATTAAAACAAAATTATACATTTGCCAAGTCAAATATTTATGAGAGCCCACTTACGATTTGAGCTTTATTCAGATGTACACAGAGCCATTATTTCTTATTAAGAATCTGACCTATACCTTTGTATATTCTGGAGTTTTAATATTAGCTTTAGCTTTTGGATTTGGACAATCTGATGAAATCGATTACACAAACCTTTCAAATTTCCTGAAAAAAAACATTCGCTCCAGATGGCACATAGTTTCGCAATTGAAATGCCAGAGTTATTAAGCTAAAGATCATTTAAAATATGGTTTTATTGCAACATTTGACAATAACATAAACGAGGAGCAGGGAAAACGAAAACACGAACTGCGTCAAGAATATTTTTGCATCGACATCACGTTGTTTACGTACTAGGAAGCTTATTAAGCTTCATGCTTCTGGGTTCACTTAGTACAAGGTAAGAATAATTTGTAAGCGCCGGTATAAATTTATGACGTGCCACATGCAGTGGGAGCAGACGATCTTTCATTCAGATATACTGGGCGGCTGGAATTTGGAATGCAATTATGAACATTGTCCAGATATTTTTGAGCCCAGAAAACACATTTATTTTTTGAATGTAATTAAAAGCAAACTTGCGAAATTAATTTTAAAAGTTTAAATATTTACAGAGGGAGTGCACCTGGCCTTTTAAAATTAAACACTTCCAGACAAGATTAGTGGTTTAATTAATTTTTGAAAAATTTGAGATGTAAGTAGATTAATTTTATATCTCAAGATAAAACTCGCAAGGGAATAATTAAACTGTTGTATAAACCTATACGCGATTGTTCTGTAAGCCATTATATACTCAACAAGCTGTTTTTCTATTTTTGCATCCATAAGTTTGTGTGTCAAAAAGCACAAGTATGACGTGACTTCACTCAGGGTGTTTTGTAAAATAGTCAGTCTATTCAACTCTGAGACAGCAAGGTGACGATACTAAAAACACACTTGTCTCCTGGAAAATGACGAAAAAGCCCAAGGAGAACTAATGAAAAATATAAACGCGAGGTAAAATCTGTTCCCACCAATTAAAAGAATCATTGAGAACATTCAATCTATGAAGCAAAACGATCTACTGTGTTGACTAAATTATTAGGTTATTTATAGGAAATTCGAAAGGACCACCTGTTGGCAAACGTCACGACAAGCTTAAAATTTACAACGTTTTAATTGGTTTTATCAATAAAACGAGCCCGTGGGATTTTTTAATGTGGTGATTTCCACTCAATATTGCCATATCTAAAGCGAAAGTCGTGGAATAATATAATTCAGTCAATTCTCGGGTCAACATCCATCAATAAGTCCGGGGAGCACATGCAAAATGTCTGCGGTTTTTTTCTGAGATTAATGTTCGAATTCGAGTTTTACGCCAAGTAGACACTTGCTGGGCGAATAAACACTCTATTTTTAAATTCATAAGTTTATGCACGAAACTTGTATAGCCTTACTTAATTTTTATGATAGAAATATGAAGGTGGTTTAATAAAATCGCAGGTAAAGGTTCTGGATGGAGCACCACTACTACCACCAGTGATGGTATTTACATATTTATGTGATCCAAACTGTCTGAAGAGTCTAGGAGTGGAGTCTGTCTCTCCATAGTGCCAGATTGACTATGCTTAATAAAAATGAAGGACAAAAGAACCTGTGTAAAGACAACGGGTATTGAGTAGTAAGTTGAAAAATAGGAAGAAGAAAGAAGAGAGGAAATTGATAGGGTGAGGAGCAACAGTTAAGCTTTTGAAGATGCTGCATCAAAAGAAGCTTGTCGATCAACACTAACTCTTCATTGGCCGCTAAAATTCAGGTACTTAAAGCTGCGGAGAGCGAGACTTTATCGCCAGTTAAAGGAATGATTGTGGAAAAGAGAATAGCGGAATTGGCCGGTGACAAGAAAAATCTGATAACATTAGTAAACATTTTTAAAGTGAGAAAACGACGTTTGTTCTAAGGAATTGAACTGTGTGTGAATTGAAGACTGAAGAAAAAAGTCGAGTCAATTCAGATGAAAGTTCGTAAGGGCGAAAGTCGCGACAGTAAAAGGATTGTTGTCGTCGATGGTGCTAGCGCGAAAGTTGATGATTGGTTATTATACAGACTAATAGCTAGTTTGACACTAATTACCAAATATAGCCAAATACCCCGTTTGCATGAACTTTGGTAAAGGTAACTTTGTAGTGCTCTTTGTTGAAAATAGAAACCGTAACTCCCAGAATTTGGAGTTGTCTAAGAGAGGCCAACACACCATTTTGGTACTTGATAGGTACAAAACATGGCTGAGAATGTAAATTAAACTAAAGGCATAATTTTCTGAAATAAATCCTTTATATCTGCCTAAACAGTTTGTGTGTTCTGTTCCCTGAGAAAACTGTGCTGTTGTTGTGTGGTTCACTTTGTCTCCTACATTTTTGGTCTCTGGGATAAGTAGACAAAAATGGATGCCTAGGCTATAATACTCCAGAAAGCTTTCCTGGTATCTCTTAATTATCAAACAAAAGTGGAAGAGAAGAGCGTTGGAAATAAGATAAATCTTAAAAACGATGAGATTTTAAAAGAAAGAAGCTAAAAAAACTTCCGATCGTACACCTTTAGAAGCCGTTAGATAAAAAAATGAAAAAGTTGTAATACTTTGACATTAAACCTGAACCAACTAAAAATAAAATAAATTAAATAATATGAGAAAGTGATGAGTGAGGAGTTAATCTAAAAACACCAGAGCTATATAGTGGGTTCTCTCACTGCCATCAGAAAGGAGGAATTATTTCGTTGGCAGCATTTATTCAACTGGATTATCTAAAAATATAAGAGGGTCTAAATCAATCCAAAAGATTAATTTTTTACTGATTTTTGCCCAAAAAAGGATTAATTTATTTTTTCGAATTATATATACGTAAACATAGGGAAGATGTTTATGACCTTTAAATTCCAACTTCCATGATAGTGCAAAAATTAAGTCCCTTAAATTGCTTATTGAAACAAACTTCAGAAGCTAAATGATAACATAAATATACATTTCAGGCAATTTCTGTACAATACCGAGTAACATCATGAATGAAGAGCTTCTATACAAAATTGCAACAAGAGCTGGAGTCTTCACTACTAATTTTGTTTATTGGTTCAAGTCATGTGATTCCGGGATTCATACAGCCAGATGAACGAAGTTTTGGTATGTATGTTAAGCTTAAACATTTTCAAAATTTTACTGTTTTTCCTATACAAAACAGTTTTCAAACGCCTTTGAAAAAACTTACTTTAAGCAGAATATTTTTTTTTTTTAAATAGGTAGTTAAAGATGAACTAGGGACTAGACGCTTTCTTACCATTTCTTCTTTAAATTCCCGTGATCCTTTAGACTGTCTTGACCACTGAAAATAACGGTCATCTTCACTCAGTTCTTCTTTTCTTTCCAAATCGCCCTGCCCCAGAGCATATAAAATCTTGCTTAATACTAAACTGTTCTATCTTCCATGTAAGCAACAGTTCTAGTTTACATTATTCATTTAATAAATTTCTTCGAGAAAGCACTTATCTGCAGAGATAGGAACTCAATGAGCACTTTCACTTAAAGCCGTGAAGTTATATTTTGTTGTACAGAAAACATATTCAGGGACGATGAGCGAGACACGAATTTTTAATGCACATCGTACCGCGACGATCCAGTCAGTAAAGTAGTACCGTTCCAAAAAGCTGGCGCAATTTTTTTAGTGGGAAAACAACTTTTCACTCGGAACTACAGCACGTTGTTTTCCAAAGACTTTGAGTCTGAGTCGGTTTCTCGTAAATGGAGTCTTGATTTGCGGCCCGACATTTTTAAATAAAATGGCTGGTTCGGAATGGGAGAGAGGTACACCGGCATGGATGTACCTCAGACAAGGTACGCGTCTGCCCCACTCTACTATAGAGAGGTATTTTTAGGATTTCGCTTTTTTTTCTGTGTCACAATTAGTTTTGCGTGCAGTTTTCCAGGATATGAACGAGGAAACTTGTTATCTGTTTCAATTAAATTACTCCTTGATAATTTTATTGAATTGCATGCATAACGGGTAAACTCCACTTTTGCTGGCAGATTTTAGCTCAGAATGCGTAGGGACACAAATTGGGAATTTTGAATGTGTTTCAGCAAAAAATTGTTCTATCATTAATTATCGATTTAAGAGTGGACCTACACCTGATACACAAATTAAAAATATTATTGATGCTCTATTTATTTAATAGGCATTAAACTGAATTTTCCATTGTGTTTGTCCTATTGATCTCATTTTCCGCTCTTTTCCTGGGTGTCTTCCTAATTTTTAAAGATAGAGAGTTGCGGTATTCCTGGCAGTGTGCTACTTTTTTGTAAAATTAAAGATGGCGCCAACAGAAATTTCAATAACCGTTTTGGTTTTTGAGGTGAACAAGTTCCATAATGTCAAATTACCAAAGTCTAGTATCTCAAAAACTAAAACGGCTACGAAAATTCTGTTGGCGCTCTCTTTAATAAAAAAAAAAGTGACATAAACTCTAACCCTCTATCTATAAAAATAAACGAGATATCACGCAAAACTGCTCAAAATAGGATACCCTATACATACTACACTTATTAATACAACAATAAAGAATATTTATTTGCAATAAAGAAAAATAATTGTTTCAGTACATACAAAATAACTTTACTGTGCAATCGGATATGTTATTTTCTGTTTTATAGAATTTCATATAACAATAAACCATAGATCCATCCTTATGGCTCAGAAACTAGGCCTCCATACGTTTAACGACAATAAAACCGAGGTTTTTCTTGCAAATATACAGCCCATAGTTTATAGAGTTTATCGACACGAATTTCCTCTCTAAAAATACCGTTTACTAGAATTGTAAAAATAAACACATTTAGCTTAAATACCGTGGTTGTAACGATCATTGTAAATGTGGACCAATAAATTTCAAAAATACTCAAAAATACACGAGGAAAGGTAAGAGATTGACAACTCTCACCACCTTTGTTAGTATAATTTTTTATAGTAAAGTTTGTTCATTTAAACCCAAAAAACTGCATTAGGGTAGCGACATTCGATGGTCATGTAAATTTAAACATGCTATAACATAGAAATTAGAAAACCTCATCTACTAGAAGGCTATGAATTTTTGGCGGAAAAGTTAATCAAAGTAAATGGACTTTTGTTACTTTCTCTTTTTCTTTTGACATATTACAGCGAACTAGATTACGCTTTTAAATAAACACCCTCTACTGTATATACGATGTCCATTTGAATTCTTTCGCACTGCACTAAACCAAGTTTTTTTTATATGGACCTCGAAAGAAGAGAAATAGTTGATGTTAATTTAAAGACAGAACTGTTTTCACTATTCTCAGGGCAACGATTGGAAGCGTGTACTGAGGCCAGTTTTTGGATACAATAATTAAAAGAAGCATATAGACCCATGACTTCAAAACCCTATAAGTTTAAAGACTATTAAATGTTTTTTCGCTATTATAAGTATTTATATATGTAGTAATATAAGTAATTGTTATGTGGCACATCGTTGCTACAGTTTTACGGTATTAAGTAGATACAAAGTGGTTTAAAAATAAATATTGAAGTTTAATTATAATAACTATCTCTCTAAGTAGGTACTTGTAGTCAAAATTGGAAAAAATCTTGTATGAAATACGTGACGAAAAGCCTTTTTTGTGTATCTCATTCAAATTGCGGGAACTCGCTGCGCTCGTCCCGCAAACATTCATTCGTTACACAAAATCGGGCTTTTCGTAACTGGTTACATAAATAACTATTTTTTACGTCCCAAGAAAACAACCAGCCATCATTTTTTTTGTGGGTTATGTGGGTGTTTTGAATAAAATACTTATTAAGAAACACTGACTGAGAATTTTTTTACTATTCTCACTTGTTAATCCCAGACATGAGGTCTACTATTGAGAAATGAGGGGTGAGGTCCGTTCTTGAATACAATAATTATTAAAAAGCATTGATCCATGGTCTCAGAATCCTATAAATTTGAGAACCGATAATTATCTTTCTTCAGGGGTCAGTTTTTGTATAAAATACTTATTAAGAAGGACAGACCTCAAAACTTTGTTAATTTGAGCACAAGGAATTTCTTTACTATTGTCACTTGCTAACTCGAGACTTGAAGTCTGCCATTGAGAAATTGGTGAGGTCAGTTTTGGAATACAATAATTATTAAGGAGCATGGACCCATGACCTCAAAATCCTATATACAATTCGAGGACAGATAATAATTTTTTCAGTAATTGTTAACCAGAGACATGAGGCGTACTATTGAGGAGGAGATCTACAAACAATTTCTTGCTATTCTTACGTGTAAACCCAATCCTTGAGGTCTACGATTGAAAACTATGGACTGAGGTAAAATCCTTAATTTTCGATTACACCGAGATGTAACCCCAAACTATAAAAAAAAAAACTTTTTGTTATTCCCAATTGTTCAACTTTTCAATGAAGACAACGACTGAGGACAGGATTGGGGTCAGTTTTTGGATAAAATGCTTATTATGAAGTAGAGACCTTAACGGTATAAGTTTGAGCACAGAGAATTTTTTTACTACTCTCACTTATTAACCCGAGACTTGAGGCTGCTATTGAGAAATGAGTACTGAAGGCAGTTTTGGAACACAATAATTATTAAGAAGCACTGACGCATGGTCCCTTAGACCATTGATTAGTTTTAGGACAGAGGCTTTTCCCTATTTTCAATATCTAACCCGAGACTTGAAGTCTTTGAATGCAAACACCGAGCTGTGAGCTCAAACCATAAGATAAATTTATTATTTTGCTATTCCCAGTTATTAAATTTCTTAATGAAGACAACGACTGAAGACAGGACTGGGTCAGTATTTGGGCAAGATACTTATTAAGAAACACAGGTCTCGAAACTGTGTTAGTTTAAGCACACAGGATATTTTTACTATTCTTACTTGTTAATCCGAGACATTGAGGACAGAGGGCAAAATCCGAAAAGTGTTAATTTTAAAACATTTTTTTTTTGCCATTCTCACCTGTACACAATACTTGAGATCTACGATTGATGACTATGGATTGAGGGGTAAAATCCTTAGTTTTTTTGATTACTCCAAGCTGCAACCCCAAACCTTCAGATAAATTTTTTTTGCATCCCAATTGCTGACTCATGACCTCAAAACCCTTTATGTTTAGAGACTATTAAATTTGACTCAAAGATGTTGACCCGAGACTTGAGGTATACCACTGAGGATAGAGGACTGAGCTTAGTTTTCAAATACAATCATGACTACGAAAAACACTTCGTACTGTATTAATTTTAGGTCACAGGCTTTTTCCCATTTTCAATATTTAACCCGAGACTTGAAGTCTTTGACTGACCGGCCTGATCCCATCGTCTCAGACGTTTGTGCTCAATCAATTTCTTCAGAGTTTGCACAATTTGGTTCCGAGTTCAGTATTGTCCATCTCGTCTAATGCTCAATGTTGCTTTCGACAAGAACTAGTTAGATATGAAAGCTCTTTCACTTCAGTGTCGTTATTGTTGAATCTTTAAATGGAAACTGTGTGAAAAGCATCCTCAAACTAAGTGGAATCGCCATAGCACACGTTCACTTTTCCAACCGATTTGGACTGTTTACCTATACTTCAGGACTTGGGTGCTGATCATGATAGTTCATCAAGGCAGCGACTGGATCAACATTTAGCAGAGGAAGCAGAGGACGCAAGGACTGTAACTACCGATAGTACATCTGTTAATCGCCGTAGACACGGCTTTACCATTTCAAGATTTTTTTTATTTGTCACTGTTGTTCTACATGTTTGATTTTTTACAGTTACAAGAACTTCAGTTGTAAATTCAATGGAAATACCACCATTTGACGTGTTTCTAGTTAACCTAAAATTAAAAGAAACATAAAGCTATTATAGGAATGCTGCTATAAACATACCACATTTTTTAAAAGTAGTCCTGTTTTTCCTCACTGATTCTCGGGATAATTTTGATCTAGTTGAGTAATTTCGCAGGAAAATCAATTAAACTCATCAGTTAATTTTCTACTTGACGAGCGGAAAAACCAGGTCAGCCTCAATCTTAAGTATAATCTTGTTTTATAGCCGCTGTATAATTATGTATAGAGATAATGAATAAAGTTGTTGTCTCTATTGGCAATTGATGGTAGGTAACTGAAAGTGGGTCCATGATTGTACAAGCTTGAGAACGATTGTTATATTCTTCAAAACACAATATTTTGGGAAACTGTATGAACTTGATATGTCAATACGGGTGATGAATGAGCGATTTAGAAAAACACGGTGCAGGTAATTAGTGCCCCGCTCTGGATCTTGAAAAACTCTGGATGAGCCGGGACCTTGGACCTACTGACCCCTGCTAACTTTACCAGATACGATCAACTGAACTTAATTTTTGGTGGCATGTGCTGTCTATACGGTAGACGAATCTGGAAAAAATGAAGTAAAAGTAGAATTCTCAGAAACTATGAAAATAAAATTAGATAAATATTTTGGTTTTGCTCGGCACTGGCTGATTTATTTTTCTAACACACCTTTAGCTTTGTTTATATAATAGGTCTATACACATCTGCTCGATGACTGTATTCTCGAAGATGTGAACTATATAATGCAAAGCCGTAAATCCGTCCTCCCGTTTACAGTTAAATTTATATTTATTGCTGAAAAAACCTGTATTGTTATATTTTGGGAAACAGGTCTAGTCCCCAAAGCAATTACCTATATTATTAAGTTAAGCCAATCAAGCCTTGGCCTAAATTTTTCTTGACTTGTGGTGTTGTCGAAGCTTTACGGGTGATATATTGTGAAGGTTTATTTTTCTCTTGGCTGGAAACAATAATTATCGTTTTAAACACACTTAAAGGTTAATAACTTTTTCCTAATTCTGGCCTTTTCCGCGAAGTCAGGAGTACAGGTAACCTACACTAGATAATATTGTGTATACCTACTAAAGTTGTACTTTCACCTTAAATGTAAAAAAAGTTATATGGAAAGACAGCAATGTAACCATTAAACTCTTGCTACAATTTCTGTCGTACGTTTTCTATATTTGCTTTGTTTCATAAATACGTAATTCTACAATAGGCACATCTCTTATGTTCTCTAGCTCAGCTACACAACCTTCGCAAAATTAAATATTGTTCACAAGTCGGAAAGAGTCTAAAAACCTACAGGTTGTCCTCTCTCTTGTCTTGTATGTCTGTTTGACATCTAATTCATTTGCAGCCAAAGTTGGGTATATAAATCAACTAAAAAGAACACATAACAAGCAATACCAACAGCAAATCCTCCTCTGGCTTAGTTTTAAAAAGTTTGTCAAAATTTTAAATTGTCTTTTGTTACATGTAGTGTAATTTGTTGGTGTCATTTTAAATTTAGTTTTGTTAGTTTTAAAAAGCCTCCCATTAAAAGGCTGCATTTAGAGCACCTTGCTGCTCCTCTTTTTACAATTTTTTGAACGCTGATTATGGCATCTGTGCGGAAACTGGTCCTCCAATAAAGGATTTTAAAGAAAACTGCATCTTTCCCCGCTTATTTATTTTTGTTATCGTGCACCCGGTAGTAAAGTTTAGAAAAATAATGATTTTTTGCTAAATGAAGGTATTAATGAAAATTATAATTTAAAAAAAAATTGTTTCATCAATATATTTAATGAATTCATTAATATATTCGAAACAAGTTGAGATATCAATATATTTTGTGCCTATGTTTCGACAGATATTTCTGGCACATTTTGTTAAGTATGTGAAGAGTTTAATTAATAATTGAAGTAAGTGCTAAAGCTGGCCATTTTGATATGATTCCATAGAACGGTGTTAAGCTACTGTCTTTATATCTATGTCTATGCAATACATTGTTTTAGTAACTTTTTGCTAATTATCTCAAAATTATAAATCTTGGCACTTTACTTCCACTCTTCAATTATCTTTATCTATCTCATTATTTTTCCAATTCTTTCTTTTTAGTCTCTACACGTCTGATCCATAATGATTTGATTCGCTTTTCAGACCATGATTAGGACCAACGTCAATTAAAAATTACTTAAGGCGTCTAAAAATGCAAACTTGGATGAATGAGAGTAATTCAAATTAAAGTTATGACCAAGCCATAATCGGTTAAAAATTACTACTTGAAAATGTAAATTAAAAGTTTCTGGAAAAATTCAGGTTAGGATTAGGCCAAAGCCCGTTAAAAATTATTTACAACGTCGAAAAATCCGGGCAAATTTGGAGTTTGTGGAAAGATGCAGAAGGGGTTACCTATATAGGGCCAAAATTGGTAAAAATGGCTTAAACCGTCTAAAAATGCAATTTAGAATTTTTGGATAAATGCAGAATTAGGTTTAAAATTAATTAAAAATTACCCATATTGCCTAAAAATGAAAATTTTTATGTTTTTGTATAAACTCAACTTTAGGGCAAAAATCAGGCTCAAATCATATAAATGTTTTTTTTTGTAAAATTATATTTCGGGGCTAAAAAAATGAAATTTAGCTTAAAACGGTTCAAAATGCAAATGTGATATTTTGCATTTTGCCTTAATCATGATTTGGCAAATCATGATTGGAGACAAAATCGGTTAAAGATTTCGCAAAGCGACTAAAAATTCAAATTTGAAGGGTTGGGAGTAATTCAACGTAAGCTTGTGGCCAAGCTAAAATTGGTCAAAAATTATATGCAAATTTGTGATTTTTGGAAAAATACCTACTGCTTATTATTAAGGCCAAAATCGATTAAAAACGACCCAAAGCTTTTAAAAAGGCAAATCTAAAGTGAGTGTCAAACATTAACCCACATTCGTAGCTTTTGGAGTAATTCATGTTAAAATTAGGGATACAAAATCAGTTAAAAATGATCCGCAGTGTCAAAAAAATGGAAAATTTGATTATTTTGGATTAGAGTAACTCAATTTTAGGACATAATCAGGCAAAAACTGAAGGCAACTAACTTTCGTTTTTGAAAAACTCACGTCTTTGGACTAAAATAAATGAAATTTGGTTTTGCTCAAACAATCCAAGGCCACACGTATCCCAGAAACAAATGCCGTACCTAAGGCGAGACTCCACAAGAGAGGAATAAGCAACCCTAGCCTGTGGAACTCCAAAGTTGAGACGTACGGAACGTACAGTATAGCAAGCTGAGGATACTTTACGACAGACACCTTCAATGTGTTTATCAAATTTGAGCCCTCGATCGACTTCCAGGCCCAGATACCGACAAGAGTTCGGTCACTGGGGTTGACCCAATATAAGCATTCGGAGTGCACTTAAAGTTTAAGATATTTGTCTTGGAGACATTAAGGGTAACGCCATGTGCCACGCAGCACCTCCTGACCACCTCCAAATCCGCATTAACCAAGCCCTCCAACACTGAGACATCCTTGTGACGCCAAATGAATGCTGGGCTGAACATTGAGGGGGACGTCGTTCACATAAATTAGGAACAGTAAGGGGCCAAGCACTGATCCCGGAGGCACCCCCCAGAAAGTCCCCTCCTAGCCGATACACCTTCACCAAACTGAACAACCTGCGTCCTATCCGACAAATATGAGCTCATCCACTCCAACACACCACTCCTGAAGCCATACCACTCCAGCTTACGCAAGGTCCTGTGACAAACATAATCAAACGCTTTTGTCAGGTTACAAAAAACCACCGAAACCACCTCCCTATCATTAAGGCCGACATACAAATCCTCCAGCAATCCGAATATGGCATCCGCAGTGTTCCGACCCTTCCTAAAGCCATGCTGAGTTAAGGATAGAATGCCTTTGCAAGAAAGAGGACATTCTATTTCCATCCACATTATACAAGTCCATGGGCGAGTAGACGTCCACAATGTACCGACCCGACAGGGTCTCTCTCAACACATCCGCCACGCTCCTAATCCGCATCTAAAATAGCAAATTTGATTTGTTTTTGAGAAATTTAAGTAAGAGCTAGGTCCAAAGTTGTTTGAAAATGATCCTAAGCGTTTGTTTAACAATGCCAAGTTGGAGTTTGTGGAAAAATGCTATTTAAATTTAGGGTCAAAATCGATAAAAATCATTCAGAAGGACTCAAGACTTGTTTTGTCTTAACTCGTGTTGTCTTGTCAAGACAAACTTGTTGAAACGTTTATAGTCTTGCCCAAGCTAGTCATGCATGTTTGATTCTTTGAGTGGTTTGGTTTGAAAAAAAGACGGAAGTTTTCATCGAAACTTTTACTGTTTTTGGTTTCTGTTTTTTCACCTTTTGACTGTTTTTCGGTATTTTTTGACCTGAATTTTCATGAGTATTTTCATTTCGAAGATAATAAAATATGAGAAATGGTTTAAACATGGATGTAGACCATTGGCCAGTTTTTTCATTTCCACGAAAATTATATTCCGGTTGTAATTAGCAGAACACTGACCAAATGAGTCTAAGAAAGTTAAATAAATGTAAGTCTGCAACTCATTATTATCTTTTGAGGGGAGAAGTGAATTTCTATTGCCTACGCACTCGGCAACCTTGACAACCGAAAGGTCAAATCTTCAATATAACTTCAAATTTTAGTTTCAAGATAAAGGAAAGATTTTGATAGATAATCAATGGAAGAATGTACGTCAAATCTGCAGTTTAATTTTCAAACTGAAGTCTTACTGATAGTTGTAGAAGTCGTTCTAAATCTCTTTATATGAACGAAACGGATTTGATGACAAAAATCGTTCAGCATTATGTTCACAAATCCAATTTTTCATTCATCGAGTTCCAACTAATTGGAGATCAAAACTTTCAATCTTTAACAGATTTCAATTAATGTTAATTTATGTCTTGGTGTGGTATACTTACCCTGGTTGGAAGACTTCAAAATTGGGTTATTATACTTAGGTAGGTAAATATGAAAGTAATACATCTTAAGAACTGCTAGCATGAAAATTAATCTCTAGAAAGAATAAAGAAATTTGGAAAAAATCTTGAACATTAAACAAACCTCAAGTAGACATTAAATCGAAGCTCGAATTAAATCGATGGAATTCCATCAAAAATCGACCTTTAAAACAAATAAAATAAAAACAAAAAATTACTTCAAATAAATTTATTTTCTTTAATAAATGTAAAAATTATACTAAAAAAATTGAATTACGGTTCTGCCTGCACGATTCTTGATAAGTAGCCTTAACGTTTTATTCCAATGGTAATTCTCAGAGATCTTGTGTTAAAAAAAAACATCATATATAGGTAATAAATCGACATTAAATGAAGTAGTAGGTAAGCAGTGATAACACTGCACAGTATAAAAAAATTGGGCAACACGACTTTCAGCTGCGTCTCTTAACATACGAAGGTACAAAACACAATAAAGACTCCAAATTAATAGAAGTAACTCAATAGATTAGATAGAGCTGAAGAAAGTTATATTATCACAATGTATCATTTCCTGGCTAAAAAACGCTTTGAAAGGAATAACCTACCGATAATTAATAGTTTTTAAGGGCTTTGGGTTTTGAACCTCCGACCCTCAAATTGCAGAGACAGTTACTTCTATCATGGTTTGCCTACAAGTCGTTAAAAACCACTGCTAAACTGCCGACTCACTATAAAAGGACCTTACACGACCTGAATCACTTTTACGGTAATAAGATTTATATATAGGTACGCGAACAAAAATGTGAATAATTAAACTTAATCGATGCCTGGTCGGCGAATCTTTTCCTTTGAGTTTTACGCACTCGCGGCATCAAAGCCAAATCAACCAACCTAATAGACAATAACCACGCTGTCTTTATTTTATTTACTAATTAACCAATTCAATTAAAACTGAAATATGATATAACTTGTTTAAGTATAGTTAAAAACGGGTAATTAATGCCACAGAGGATTACAACGCGTACAGTTTTAGGTTCGTTATTTGGCTTTATTACTATTATCGATATAAGTCCTCAACGCGAACGAACTGAGGCGTCTTCGATTGGCTGCTTTTTTAAAAGTTATATATTTTAAATATAAATTATAAGCTCTACTAACACTCCTCCTGCTCCTGTGATTTTCTAACGCATCGGGCAACTTTCCTTTTGAATTCTGAATATGACTCCCTCCATTCTTTCTGAAATTGTTATAAGTTGTATTAGTATAATGAATATTATTGACCACGATTGAAGAGGAAGGAAAAGAACATGCAAATTTTATTAAAAATTCTTTTGATATCACAGAGGACTTTGCAGTTTGCTAAAAAATTTTAGCCAACCCTAATTATTGACTCAAAGACGTCAATCCCAACTGAGTTAAAGAATATAGATGAGTCCCATGGGAAATTGAAATCTTCGTAACTTTCTTTAAAACTCTGATTTCTGATTACATTCTGCTAGCTCTAATAACTCAGATGTGTGTGCTGAAGATGGGTAGAAGCCGACAGACTTCGACCCATCATTTAATAGAATTCTCATAAAGTAAAGATTCTTTTCTATCCCCTTCAACGTGGCCCCGCTACCCTGCACTTACTGCTGCATCGACATTCGCTGGACTCTCATCATTAGGATCCGCAAGCATTGAAATAACAGATATCAAAATAGTTTCTACAGTATGTACGGGCAACCACCGCTCCGAGGCTTTTTCGTAGCCGAACTTGTCGTCTCCGGGTTCGTGAAGGATGGATATACACACGTCTCCGTTTTTATCAACTGTGGAAGCAAATTGAACAGTCAATTAGAGGAGCGTTTTTCTTTGCCTCTAGAGATGATACTTACTATTTGGATGCCATATTTCTGTGACAAATTTCATTTTAGGGGGCCTAAGGGGATATTCTTTCGGGAAATACAGGTGGCATTTGAAAAAGCCCCCTTCACTGGAAAATTGAAATGTTAGATTATTAGACATCATCACAAAACTTAAATCTAAACTAAAAAGTACTTAAAGAGTTTTCAAATAGGGACAGGATCAGTTATATGAAAGATATCAACGGTTTTTTTTTCTTTTAATTCATGAGCCCATGAATTACATTATTTGTGAACAGAGTAGGTGGTCACCAATTTGTCGATCAACCCATTTGCATACTAGTTTCGGGGTCCCTCTAGAACCCTCATCAGTACAACCACAGTATAAAGAATAATACAATATCAGTATCGTCAGTTCGTGTAGGCACTTTTGATATTTCCAAAACTAAAGCGTGCCGCTCCCGGCAATTTTCTCGAGTAGTTACTGGGGACAAACACATGCGATGCACTGCCAAAACCGGTTTGGTGGTGCACCGGCCGGAGGCCGGGGCAGGGAGTTTCAATTTTTCGACCGACTGACGTTACTGATATAATGTATTATTCTTTATACTGTGGTACAGCTTTGGCTGGTCGACAAATTGGAGACCGTGAGTTCGCGGCTTAAAGCCAAATATCTACCGAAGAGTGGTGAGATGTTGTACAGAGCAGGAGCAGGCGACATCCACCAGCGTATTAGATCTAATACTGCATGGTAGATGGCTCTCAGTTCGAGAAGCAGCTCATATTTGCCATGCAGTATTAGATCTAATGCACTGATGGATGACGCGGATGTTCCAGAAGTAGCCCATATCTGCCATGCATGTCGCCTGCTTCTGCTCTATACAACATCTCACCGCTCTTAGGTAGATTTTTGGCTTTAAGCCGCGAACTCACGGTCTCCAATTTGTCGACCAGGCAAAGCTGTACTGATGAGGGGTAGGCCCCGAAACTAGTATGCAGATGGGTTGATCGACAAATTGGTGACCACCTATGCTTTACACTTTGTTCTGGTTCAGATAACCTGCGAGGTACAGAGCAATATGGGCTGCTCCTCGAACTGAGAGCCTTCTGCCATGCAGTGTTAGATCTAATACGCTGGTGGTTGTCGCCTGCTCCTGCACTGTACATCTCATTATTAATTTTGTGAGGTAGAACGAGAACGCCGTTGAAATGGCGACTTCGTTGGGATTTTTTCCCAATTTTCAATAACTCAAGCTTTTAGATCAAGGTGAATTCAAGCAATGATACGGTTCATATTGCCTCAAGTAATATTACGGGTCCAGTTTTGATGCAGAATCAGACCACCAAACGTTGAATAGGCGATTGGGAAAGACGACTACAAGCCTGTTCCAATAAGGAGTCAAATCAGTCCAGAACCGTCAGAAAACAATCCGAAATGTGCGCAGAAGGTCCAAGAGTTACTTCGCAGAGTACTGACGGTTCGGGATTGGTTTGATTCTCTTTTAAAACAAATTTCTTGTAGATCGTAAGAGGCGCAACGTTGCCGCAAGAGAACACCTATTTTGATAATAAAGTATTGTGATTTCAGTGTTGATCGACGCTGTAACTTGCCATGGTGATTTGTCTTTAGGACTAAATAGTAAACCAAAGATTTGAAAGATGCATCTTTAACAACATAACAACTGTCCTAATCTACCCATCCCTATTGGCTTTTACAATAAAGAATGAAAAAATTATCAAAACCCCGCTTTTTTAAGAAATGACTCTTAGAAGATGTCTTTTAACATTGAAATGGCCCTCTGAGTTCATTCAATGATTAGAAATATCTTTTAAACCTAAAATCACTAATGTGTAGTTTTACAACCCAAGTTTAAAATCAAAGAATGATTAAGAGAAAGACTTTGACAGATAAACCATGCATCAATTATGAATTAAGGCTCAACTAGGGTTCTCTCCATGGTCTTCAGACACAGTGTGCCACTGCTTTTGCATGATACATAATGGAATAGGCCGATCCTAAAACCAACTTTAAAAGAAAAGTTTTGTTTTATTTCAATCAAAAAGAAAATTTGTTTGTGGTCTGAGCTTAAATTTCTATGAGAACCAAGGAATCATACTACACTTATGTTTGGATTACCTAGCTGTCATAATTAGCATTTTTATATCTCCTGTAGGGTGCACCCTGTCTTAGAAAGGCTGAGAAATTTGGCAAATGAAGCTACTGGTGACCATTGAATTACATATATCTTAGTCCAGAAGTTAGTAGTTTCTGAGATACAAAGAGTTAAAAAGTTAACATCACATTAAAATACAAATATCTCATAAAAAGTTAACTTTGCACATATTCCTCTCTTTTATAACATATACTTTTTGATTGTTGTGTTCATGTGAGTAACAAAGTTACAAGAGTTGGTGTACCAAAATAGTGGTGCAAGCGGCGCTCTCTATATCAAATTTAGTTTTGTAACTTTTTACCCAATTTTATGATATGCAGTTCTCAAACAAATGACAGAAAAAAGTTGACACTGTACTTTTGAAACTCTGTTACTCAGAAACTATAAACTTTTAGATTGTATTGACCTGGATTCTGAGCCAGTTAGCCAGAATTAAAAAATGTGCATACAGCTGGTGGCAAATAAGGGGTGGCACCTTAAGAAGAAGCTGTGATAATTGGCAGCAAAACCTAAAATCTTGCTAGGTACCTGCTTTCTTTACTTAACACATTCATTCAAATACCTTTTGTCTCAAATACTTACTATAAGGTATCAGGTGGACCTATAATTAACACTTCCCATCTATAAATGTCATTGTCATCTATTAGGCCTGCAGAAAAACCCTCCACTGGGTTTTTGTTTAATTCTGAAAACAGAAAACATATTAGTCTCTAAACAAGATGACATATCAAACAAAATAAATTGTCAAGAATAGCTAAGATTTTGATTATTTAATGATCCTCCTTGAGACTTCATATTGGCAAATAGTCAAATAAAGTTTGCAAAGTTTAAACAAAATAAATCAACTCCATAGCACCCCAACAAGGCAATTATGCTGCATGTATTTCAACCCAACAGTTGTATGTAATTCTACTCCCATTAAATAGAGAAAATGGATTAGTAACAATTTTATGGCAGCTGCAGCAATAATCATATTTCTTATCTAGTAACATTAATATAAAATTTGCAGTACATGCAGCGTGTAATAAATCTTGTGGATAAGGTGGGATGCTTACTGATTACATTTTATTAATTTTTTTATGACTGTCTTGAAAATTAACAAAAACACACTACTACCACTGAAAATTGTATATTGCAAAGTGTGTGCAAAAGTGCACTTTGCACCTGCTGCCATACAAAAGTTCTTCTGTATGCCTTTCATATAGTTTATAATACAAATGATAAATTGTGTAGTAAAATTGCAGTTGTACAAAAAGTATACAGAATGCATAGAAAAATCACTCTTCATACTCTTGTGATGTGTCACTCACCTATGGCTCGTAATACAACTTTTATTCATCACATGTGTGAAAAATGTAGTTTTCAACTCTAATCGTATAATATACTATTATAAATTTACAAATTTTAATTGACTACCTTACCATTATGAAGATTATATCCCTCAACTGAATAAATAATGATCAAAACTTCCACTATTTTTATTATCTTATCAATCCTTAATATATGTCATTTATAAACTCTATTTTATCAAAGGTGTAATCTTAAAGTAACTGAAAGGACATCATCAAACTTCTTGATGATGTCCTTTCCATGTCATTTGTATTGATTGTCATTGCTTAGAAACCTATAAGCTCCTATGTGACACCCTGAGATACTGCTTAAAGCAGCTATAAGAACCACCTCATAACTTTATGCATAAAAATATCAATTTACAAAATGCTTCAAGAAGTTTGTATGCAAAGTACAATACGATGAAGTATAAACTGTCAAAGTTTTAATTAAATTAGTAAAAACCATTCCACCAAAATGACCATGGGTAATGCTCATTGGGAGGAATATTGATGGTAGAAAGGGAAAAGGGCATAAGTGTAAAATTGTGCAAATTTAGGTTTTAAGTGCCATTAAACACTGCCTAGAATGATCTGACTTCCAGCTTTTTTTGGTAAATTATTTGTCACTTAAGCCAACTAAACAATGGGGTATATAGTGAACTTTTTGAAGAGTAATTGAAACCTTAATTTGGTCTACTGTAAAGTTATTAATTTGTCGGTTATAACTTTTTGCCTTTCAACTGTCGATAAGAGAAACCTTCGAAATTGCTGCCTGTTACTCTCAGGTCTATAAGGAACTAATAAAGAAGTTTCGGTGTCCAGTTTTGTGTTTTTAAACTGTTTAAAGAAGGAATTAAATAAATTTCAAAAACTTGAGTGTTTTAGTGCCTTCTATAATATAGGACACAACTCTATACCTATCTAAAATAATAACAGTCTCGCTAATATTGGAGTGAATGGTTACACTATAAAAATGTTATTACTAAAAGGAAAAAAGGGAATTAGTCCCATTAGCATTAAGGATATTCTGTTTGGTCTTGTATAATAATTTTTTAACCAAGGGGAAATTGAAGGGGGTAGGTAAACTAACAAATTACTGAGCAGAATGTCAAAATGATGGAATATAACAATAATATACAAAACCAAGATTGCTTAGTTAACCTTGTGGCAGTGAAGGAAGGAAAGTGTTGTTCAATAATATTGTGAAACTTATTAACTCATTATATTCAACTCTTGTGAAGGTTATATGGCATAGAGATTTTTGTAATTTACTATTAAAAAATAAGCTGTTATTGGGTAGGAGCTAGCAAAGCTGTTAATGCTGCAAAAGGTCCTAAAATTCTGCTTAAAAACGATGAGGCATAGGTTATTCCCAATTGAGAGGTTTTGAGAAACCGTTTGCTAATCATAATTTTGATAACACTACCCATGTGTCTTGGTTGTGTGGCATGCAAAGGATAATAAAAATTGAAAATAAACCTGGCGAATGCCTCGGAAATAGCCAGCGAAACTATTTTTAAAATCGAGAGGCCGAGCAGACAAAAAAATCGAACCTGGACGAGACCTTTTTTTAATACGCGGGGCATCGACATTTTCGTCGGCCTGTTCGCTGGTTATTTCGGGGCCCGGTATGCTCTTTCTTTACTGACCTGCTAGCTGTTTTCTAAGTAGTAAGGCGGACTGTGGTTCTGACATTAAAAACTGATTTAATTTTGATGGGAAAATCAATCAAACACTGTTTTCTAAAAAGATGGCCGGTGTCTATTTTCTTGTAGGAATAGGCAGGCAGGCAGACAGACAGCCCGCATTGGATCACAAAACATATGTTACTGTCAAAAAAGTCTCTCGTTCAGCTTGGAACTGTCAAATTTGTGCTGCCCTCTAGGTAGTTATCTCAAAATGTCGCGTTAAACCTACGAACTGATTGCATTTTCTTCGCGGTTTAAACGGTGCGATAGAGATGGCGCCGTGATGAGGCTTTGATCCTTAATCCGCGAGTATGTTTATCTCTTTTTAGCTTGTGTCAAACAAGAATGACGAGTATGTTTATCTCTTGTTAACTTGCACCAAGCAAGGACAGATAGTTTTAAAAGATTAATGAAAATGGCATACGTTTGCTCTTTATAGTCCGGAGACTTATATCACTTTCTTACATACTAGTCAGGGCTCAAATACTTCCTAATTGATACCCGGACATTTATTGAATTATTATGATTCCTACTCCTACTAACCTCAAAAATGGGAATACATTTTTCTAAGTTTTGGTACATCAACTATTTTTTATTCAAGAACATTGTGTATGTGTGAACATTGTATATATAAATAATTCTTATTTCCATGTAGTATTCGCTCAATTTTTTTTTGTTTTTAATAAACTTTTTTATTTTGCCTGTTAATTCAGCGTAAAAAAAAGTATTTAGGAACAAATTATACCATTAACAGTTTTTGAAAAAAATAGCGAAAAAGGCAGCCACATACATGGTACATTTTTGTAGTTCGCCATGAAGCAAAGAAAAATGTAATAGATGTTCCGCCCCTTGTTTGAATTTCTTTATCAACTGACATAAAAATTCTTGAACTAAGAGCAGTTGATATATTAAAATAAAAAAATTGAATTACCACTTTTTTTAAGCTGCCTTTTTGGGTGCCCTCTAACGCATATCGTATAAACATTTCCGGACCCATGTTTTTATGAAATTTTTATCTTATTTTTTAATGTAAAATTATACCATGAAATTTGTCATTGGAATTTCCTCAAACCTTGTATAAGTACAGGATAAGCTTTCGAGGCAAAAACAACAATAACACACCATTATTGAAATAATCGTTTATTTGTTTATACAAATTGTTAAGAATTACTTTTTACAAAGAGCATTTATTCGTCATATATTTAAGATAGTGTATTGTGTGTTTGCTGATTGAATAGGCCAAGGTTTTTAAGATAAAGGCGGGTTCAGTCTGAGAAAAGATAAAATAGGTACCTACCTACAGGTAGGAGCGTACACTACCTTTAAAATTAAAATTAAATGATCATTTTTGTTCTCTGTTATTTACATAAGACAACAAAAAGGAATTTCATAAAGATGTCCTACATTTTCCTTAGATTCTTTTTGAATGTAATAAAAATTATAATTTTGTCTAATAAATTAATTATACATAACACTATTCCGCGTTTATTAAATATTTTACACACTTAAGTAAATAGTTTTTACATTTTTACAAATAATTTTTTTTCTCAACGCTATATTTAGAATCTTTTTTAATACTTCATTTATTTACTCCTAATTTGGAAGTCTCTCTCTTATTGTATATTACATATACACCATTTTTTTCTTTTAATGATAGCTACCCAAAAACATCTCACATTTTTAATATTTTTGCCAATTTATATATATTTTTTTAACAAATATGGATATGTTGAAACAACAAACTTAGAATTAATTACAATAAAAAATGTGACAAAGATAAATTTAAATACTAAAGTAAATTGCTTCGAATATGGTACATATAAAACAAATACGGAGTGTTCGTTTGAAAACGTCATCTAGACTGCTGTTATTTACAAGTCAAAATATTGACTTTTATTCCTTTATCTTTTTTTTTTTTAATTTTACAGCCAAGTAAATACGTTTTTAAATGTGCAGCCCCTATACATTTTATAAGAAAATAATTTTACAAAAATAGCAGTGTAAGTAAACTTTTGAGGAAATTAGAATACATTAACGCACCTTAACAAACATTGGTATGGTTTCTTGGAACTGACATAATGCGCTTTGATGACATTATAAAACTATCTATCATAGATACCTTTTACCGGTTTTGGCTAGTTTATATACTAAAATGGGCGGAGAGAATATAAACATGCACTAACAGAGAAACTAGGCTGTGAGTGTGCGATAATAGTGTCTTATTGGCACTTTCACATCATAAAACCTGGATATTCCATTGTTTTAATTAAGGCTATTATATTTCTGGTACTAATCTTTATTCTTAAATTATGAATTTTGGCAGTATACTACTCTCTGTACTTCCGCTTATTTCATTATCCTAATCATTTTGCTTTCAATTTATTTAATAAAAAATGTTCTACGTTGAAAGGTAAGAAAGGAAATTTATTAGCTGCTTATTGAACATCCTTGGAGAACTTTGAAGTCAAGTTGAGTCAATATAACTTTGGAACATCTGTAAACAACTACTGTAAGAGTCGGCCAACAGGATATAACATGCTTTCGCATTGAACAATCGAATAGAAGTTATATTTTGTAAACTCAGATAATTGAGGAACCGGTGTGAGATTGTTATTTTAAGAATTTTTTTGAAGTACAAACTTGTCAATTTTATTCAACTCAGTTTTGCTGATGGCTTTCAAAGCCCATCACTAAGTTAGATTTTCTCCCTTTTTTTCGGCTTATGCTCGTAGACATGAATGATTAACCCACAATATCTGACCAAAAACTTATCACATGTAGCGTAGCAAAGTACCAGAATATAAATGGAATAATCTGCAACCCTTTATCTCCATCCTGCGAACAGCAGTGCGCCCAAACGATGCTGAAAATACACAGATTAGCTATACTCATTATGATGAGCGAGTAACGTCTCCATCGTTTGTTTTAATAATGACACGATGTTATGGAAAATTAATGGAGCTTTCAGCTAATATTCCCTCCTTTGCTTCCGGTTTCCAGTAAATGTCGATTTTATTGAAATATACGTGGGAATATTAATATTGGCGTTCAACATTCGACAAACGAAATCTCGTTGAGGATAGAGACAGAAACTTTCTTTCCACAAGTTTTTACAATAGTTTTTTCAATGTTACAATCTTGACAATCAAGACAACTTTACTTTAACTTTATTGTCTTCTCTAGTGTTGTAAAATAAGGAAACTTCTTATTTGACTTTGGACAACTTATTAATCGGATATTTTTTCAACTTAAAATTGATGAAATGCAATCTAAAATGTTTTCCGGGCTTTGAAGCCGTGGTCCAATGGAACTTTATCAAAGGCGCTGAAACAATGGGCGAAGTGATCTTCCGTGCCTCTCGACGTTGACTGATTCGATTGTGGTGAGCTCCGTGGTATTTATTCCCTTGACGAAACCCCGCACCGCTACTCCCACCACCCCACTGCAGCGCGACGGTGGGGGAATAAATACCACGGAGCTCACCACGGTCGAATCAGTCAACGTCGGGAAGCACGGGAGATCACTTCACCCATTGCCTCATCGCCTTTGATAAGCTCAGAAAGAAATTCCATTAGACCACGGCTTTAAAGCCCGGAAAACACTTTAGATTGTATTTTGACTGCTTATGAAAGCGTTCACAGTCTTATATTGATTAAATGGTTTTCACAAAAAAAGTGTTCAGTTAGAGTTAATCAACAGAGTAAGCAAATCGATTCGGGATATATAGATTAAATGAAGAGTCCAAGAAGCAACAAGGAGTAACAAAGGACCAAAATGGCATGAGAGGCTTTCATTAAATGTCGTGAGGTTTCAAAAAATGTCATCGACAGGTTTCTCTCTGACTGTAATCATTGAATTTTTCAGTCATCAAGGTGATGAAAAGATAGCAAACATGACATGCACCACCCAGGTAACCAGTCTGACGCATAAGTCGTCTTATTTTGTTTAAATATAGTCACATTGGTCGGACGACCACAAAACGACGTCTTCAAGACGTCGTAGATATGTCGTCAGTAATTTGACGTCCTATCGACGTCATTTTTATTCCATAAATGCAGTGTTATTTTGGACTCTATTCAGGTTAGTTTAGGTTATCTAAAGACACGCGGTAAAGAAATGATTGTGAATTGTAATTTTCGTGAAGAAAATTTCATTTAGTGAAATACTAGAAAAATGAGAAATATAAGTAGATGCAGCAACAGGGCTTTTTTGAACCCGCTTTGGGACTTTCTGCTTTGGACCTTTCTTTGGTCAAACTGACGTCCATATGACGGTAGAATTAAATCAACAAGGGTTCAGGTTTTGTCTAACATTTGGACATGCGACGTCTTAAATATGACATATTTTGGATGTATCTTACTTTCGTTGTTAAGTGTGGTTAAATGCGGCTGTCGTCTCAAAGAAGAAATGTGTTAACAGGGGTGGCAAAAATTTATATTGACTAATTGAAAATAAAAAATCAGAAATGCCGCAATATTTGACAAAAAAAATATTTTTCACAGAAAAATAAAAAATAACTTGCCCAGAATATACATTTTTTGCGTCTTTCAGTAACCAGTCCCATTTTTGTCAATAAACGTTCAGATATTGTCTTCATATATGGCCATGCCACGTCTTAAACTTGACGTCTTTTGGATGTGTCTTACTTCGTCATTAAGACGTCCAACTGGCCACCTAAATAAAGTCTTTTGGACCAAATGCTCTAGCCTAAAAGACGAAATGTGTTACTTGGTCACTGACGTTAATCTTTTGCTTAGCATGGTCAACTAAGGGAGAGTCCGTACTAAAAATATAAGTGTTTGAGATTTTATTCATTTTATGAGATAATTGAGTCCTGCTTATAAAAATTAGAAGACTGCAATTTGAAAAATATCATTAAACAAATACTAAAGCACCACCAGAGTTTTGCTCAATCGGTTACCAAAAAAACACACTTTTCAAACCGCGACCCTATAGTAACCCCACGTCCCTCACATCTCCGCATTTCCCACCGAACTATCCTCCATTTGGGGTTCCTCTGGTTGACCATAAATCGACGTCTTCAAGTCGTCGTAGATATGTCGTCCAAAAGTCGTCAGTAACAAGACGTCTCACCGATATTTTTGTTCTACAAATGTGGTGTTATTTGTATCCTATTCAGGTTAGTTTAGGTTATCTAAAGACAGGTTGGGAAAGAACTCATTGTGAATTATAACTGTCGTGAAAGAAATTTAATTTTGTGAAATAGTAAACAAACGAGAAATATATAAGTAGATGCAGCAACAGTTAGATAAAAAAGAATGTAGGATTTTTTAAACCTGCTTTGGGACACTTTTTTGGTCAAACTAATGTCAGAACTAAATCAATAAGAGTCCAGATTTTGTCTTTATATATGGACATGTATGGACACATACTTTCGTCGTTAAGTAGTTACTTAGATGGCGTCTTTTGGACAAAGTGATGTCGTTTTAAAGAAGAAATGTGTTAATTGGGGTGCCAAAAATTTATATTGAGGAATTGAAAACTTAAAATCAGAAATGCGGCAATATTCGACAAAAAAATTATTTGCCAAAAAAAATAAAAAATCAGAATATATATTTTTTGTGTTTTTGTGTCACATTTTTGTCAATAAACGTTTTGATATTGTCTTCATGTATGGCCATGCGACGTCTTAAACTGGACGTCTTTTGGATGTGTCTTACTTTCGTCATTAAGACTGATCACCTAAATAACGTCTCTTGGACCAAATGCTTTCGTCTAAAAGACGAAATGTGTTACCTGGGCCCTGACGTCAATCTTTTGCTCATCATGGTCAGCTAAGGGAGAGTCTGTACTCAAAAAAGTTTGAGATTTTATTCATTTTATGAGATAATTATAGAAATGAGAAGACTGCCATTTGAAAAATATCATTTAAAAAACACTATTATACTTTTGCTCAGTCAGTTACCAAGAAAACACACTTTTCAAACCGCGACCCTGTAACAACCCCACGTCCCTCACATCTCCGCATTCCCCTCCGAACTATCCTCCATTTCGGGTTCCTCGGGCAACGTATAAACTCCAGTCATTAACACACTCCCCTCGATCACCTCAGGCATCTTGGTTCCAACGGTAATGGGAACCAATTCGTGACCCATATCTGAGTCAAATTACCTTTGTAAATAAAGTCTTACTTCTACCATACCACCTCCACTTACCTATAACAGATGTTGGAGTCCCAGAACTCAGCAAAGTCTCCTCAGTTAAATTCCTATGATAGAAGTTGGCGCCCTTCTGAGGGTTGAACTGTCATGAAGCGATATTGTAGGGGTCGTTGATGTTGAGGTCGTCGCTAAAGCTTACCGAATTCATTTTCGGCACCGGTTTGTTTTGGTGCCTTAACCTGAAAGAATCATTATGACTTTTTGTTATTCCTAATGAACCGTTATCATTATACCTATGTACAATTTCATCGTGAACTACATTAAAAGACATGGCAGTTAGAGCCATGCCGGACATGATATAAATTGAGCAAAACCAAAGGGTGGTGCTGGAGTCGTAGTCTGGAAAAGGATCCGAACCTGGGACCATATTTCCAAACCCAATAGTCGTTAGGCTCATAAAACAGAAGTAGAACCCATCTAGCAGAGACCTAAAAAATGCCTTCGTAATTTTTCTTAAATAACCAAGTTGCAATTGATTACCAATTCTCCAGCTTGTAGAGCACAAAAGTGCCTATACAGATGTAAATAAACATCATCACAAGACAGAGCAGGATGGGGGCCAGGATGCTCCATCCATGAAACGAACTTTTCGATTCGTTATCTGTACCACTTAAGCTGTCCACTTCCTTCAAAATGCCATCTCTACAGGGCGAGTGAATATTGTTGCTGTAGCTCGAATTCGACCTCACGTAGAACGGCTCTTGGATCCCCATTTGCTGTTGTAATTCCATCTAGGAGTTAGTTATCGCCGTGGTATTTGCCTAGACGATGGAATACAATTTACAAACCTGCTGCCTTTTCCTCTTCAACCGCCGTTCCTTCTCGGCCATTCGCTTCTCGTCGTAACAGCAGTATCCGCAATTCGAGCACAGGCAGCAACACAACGCTCTGGAAAATACCCCTCTGGCTACTCGGCTCAGGATTGAGCCGACGCTGGAAAGGTAGAGCAGGGTCAGCGGGATGCCCAGCATGGCGTAGCCCATGGTGACGGCTTTGCCAAGGGTCGTTTTTGGAGCTATACTGCCATATCCTGTGCCAAAAGAAGCAAAATTTATGTTGTATGACGTTTTTAAGCCATAGAACTATTTAGATAAAATTAGTTTTACATTAATTATCAACCTCATATCGTAAGAATATGTAAATTGACCTCAACTACTCTCTCTGTCCCCTTATGCCGTACTTCCCGCTAACAACAAAGAACTCGAAGATTCTTGACATTTGTCTTTATATATTTGCGAATAATAAAGAAATTTATTAGGATTTCCTGTCAAGAACCTTCGTTTGTTCGTAGAGTCGTATTAATGTTCGCTTATTGAAAGAGCCCTGAGGAAGACCGCAGCAAATTCGAAACATTGCCAATTTCACAAACGTGAAGTATTTTTTTTTAAGTTCTACATTAACTATTCATCTCTTTCATAATTAGACATTTAACTGATTCCTCGTCCTTTGGCTTTTGTGAATTTTTTTTTGTCCCTTTTCTAAATGTCAATTAAGGAAAAAGGGCTTCAAGTGAAAATTGATCAAAACTGAATTGTATCATAGATTGGTGAATTGATACTATTTCAACTAGAAGAGATTTGAAATAAAGACAAGCTAAACGTAGAAACGTTGTCATAATTGTAGAATTTTGATTTTATCCTTCTGCCAAATACAGATACATGAACCTAATGTCTAGTTCGAAGATCGCTGTTCGAAAGTCTCAAAAGACCTTATTTTTAGATATGTATTAACCAAACTAAACACTCACATTTCTTTTAATATATATTGACGTTTTAGGCGCCTGATGATGCTGTTGGTAGCGAAACTCGGGCTCTTTAGAAAGTGTGCAAGGGCTTGCTCTGGTTATTTTTTTCAAACTTTTCAATTTTTCAAATTAGTTTTTGCCACTTATTCGTGGAACTTAGGTTTCTTAAGCAGAAGTTCATTAGGCTGATACTTTCGTAAAATCTTTTAAAACCGTTTTTTTTTTAATTTGTGCTCTAGGTTGGGCGCCAAAAAGACTATTCTTAAATCCTGTTTTACAACTGAGAGTTTTGTAATTGAATTTAGTATCTTACAAAGAAACTTTTTTTAAGAAATATGTAAATAAGAGAGTGAAGCAAAAAACAAAATTTTCACTTCAAACTTCTTTTTGAAGAACTTTAATTTCAGAAGTTCAGAAGAAGCTAATGTACCCTTTTCTTTTTACTTCATATTTAGCGCCAATTTTTTTCTCATCAAGTCCTTACTACCCCAGTTTTGACTTCGTTTAGATGCATTTTAGCATTTGTTTGGGAGTAAAAGAGAAAAAAAGGAAGAATTTCTGTCTTGTACCACGTTAGACGCCAGTTTTGTTTCTTAACTCCCAATCAGTAATTTTCATTTTTTGTTTTAGTGTAGTTCAATATTACATTTGTTGGAATAACAGGAAGCAAGAAAAAAGCTAAAAACATGTGAGAAAGATTTCAGAAAGAAAACTAATTAAAAACTCTTTGCACTCAAATTAGCGCCAACTTTGTTATTTTAAAATTTCGTTTTATACCTGGAATTTCGACTTTTTTTTAATTAATATATTGCGTTATTACTTTACTAATATTATAGCAAGCATAGAAGAAAAAATGAGAAACAAATTTGTTTTAAAATTTCGTTTTGTACCTGGAATTTCGACTTTTTTTTTATTAATATATTGCGTTGTTATTACTTTACTAATATTATAGCAAGCATAGAAGAAAAAATGAGAAACAAATAAAAAGTTTCTTTTTGGTACCAAGTTGGGCTCCAAAATTTTTTTCTTAATTCCTAATCAGCGAAATTTCCATTTTTGGTTTCAATGTAGTTCATTATTATATTGGTTAATATATAATAAGCAGGATAAAAAAAAGGAAAGCAAAAACTGTTATTGTCCTTTGTTGAACGCAAAATTTTGTATTCCACAATCCTGAGTTATTACAGAAATTTTGGACTTTTTCTTTAAGGGAGATTATTACTATATTAGTTAATATAACAGAAATAATAAAAATCTAAGAAGAAACTAATAAAGCCAATCATTTTTGGCCCATGTTGAACGCCAATTCTAAAATCTTCGTTGAAATATAAAACATTTCAGAGTCGGAAGGTGGTATGACCACTCTTCCCTTACCTCAAGGTGGGTACAGAGTGGACTGTCAGCTATTCCCAGGAGGTGCAAGGGCATGTTTAGTCAACAGTGTTCAGTAAGGATTCCTATAAGATAAACAGAGCAATATGGGCAGCTTCTCGAACTGAGAGCCATCTGCCATGAAGTGTTGGATCTAAAACACGCTGGTGGATGTCGCCTTCTTCTGCTCTGTACAACATCTCATCGGTGCTCTGTACGTTTCTCGCTTCAAGTAGCCGCATCACGGTCCCTAATTTGTCGACCAGGCAAAGCTGTAGTGACGAGGGGTAGACCCCGAAACTAGTATGCAGGTGGGTTGATCGACAAATTGGTGACCACCTAAACTCGACTCCTATAAGGTTTCCCAGGCACTGCCGGCTTCTCTGAAAAAGCCACCAGGCCTTGGGTCTATCCGGGTTAGGGTAGATTTCCTTGGTCTTGTCTACATATTCCTGACTGTTGTTCCTGTACTCTCCCATACCCACTCATTCAGAGGGTGAGAGATGTACCTTTTACTTACTCCTAGACATGGCTCTGGTCCAGTGTGGTCCCAAAAATAAGTGAATGGGTCCAGGAACCCATCGCAGAGGTCCCCTTTTTGTTTCTGCCAGTGACTGTAGAGCATCCCTGCAGTCCTTAACGAGCTCTGAACTCGTACCGACCGCTCCTGCAGATGGCTCGCAAAGCCACCTGACTGTCGGAGTAGATGTAGATGTCTTGCTCTGATCCCGGTTTGACTTCTGTTCGTGTGGCCACTTCGAGTACTGCAACACCTCCTCCTGGAAAACCGTCGCGTGGCTTCCCAAGGCGAAGCCTTTGCCCTCTACAGATCCTTTGTATATTCCTGCTCCTGACGACTGTGTATTAGTCATTCATGATCCGTCTGTACACCATACCTGATTATTCTCAGACGGTTGCTGAAGCAGCTCCTCCTTTGAATTCCAAATGGCTGTTTCAGTATCAGCTGATCGAGTGCGCGTCTCTCCTGCGGCAGCACAATCAGGATGTCTCGCTGAATGAGGCTGGCGATCTGTGTGTGACCACTTCTCATATAGCTGTATCCTTCCACTGGCCACAGGAATCTTCCCGCAGGACGCTATCGCCTCCCCCTTAACCCAGATTGGAAGCTCCGGCAGATCCAGTAAGGCATTGAGTGCTGCTCCCGATGTTGTTCTGAATGCACCCTTTATGGCTGGGCAGACTGTTGTCTACAGTCTGGTCAACCTCGGCACATAGCATGCCTTGTCCACCGATGGCCACCTGACCACGCCCCGATAGGTTATCCTTGGTCTGATTACCGCAGTGTAGAGCCATTGCAGGACATGTGGCTTAAGACCCCACTGCCCTGCGTAGCCATGTCAGTGCTGCTGCCTTATTGCATGCCTTTTCCACGTGACTTTTCCAGGTCAGCCCGCAGTCGATGGTTACCCCCAGGTACGTAGCCTCAGGTTTTAGTAGCAGAGGTTCACCGTACAGCGTGGGTGAGCGGAATTCTGTAATTTTCCTTCTTGTGGTGTAAAGAACAAGCTCTGTCTTGCCGGGGTGGACTGACAGTCCCTTCTCGGTACACCATTGTTCTATTATTCTACATGCCCTTTGCTTTCTATCACAAACGCTGCTAACGAACTTTCCTGGTATCATGACCAATCCGTCGACCGCATAAGCTTGCGAACTGAACCCATCGGCTTGTAGTCACTCCAAACGACTCCTCTTCAAAAGACCTCCATCATCCATCTCGATTTCCCTTCAGTGATCTCCCAGAGAAGCCGCAACCTTATGGTTGCGGAGTGCCGATCTGATCCAGCTTACCTGGATCTCTATGTTTCCATAGACTCACGTTCCAAAATGCCTTCTCTATTTTATGCAATATAGAATGGAGAACCGTGTCGGTCGACTTGCCGTTGCTGTAGGTCTACACATACGGAAATAATAAACCTTAAGACGTGAGCTAATAAAACTTTGTTGATCCCCCTTATCACTGAAATTTTGACTTTTTGTTTCAATATTGTATTTCATTATTACTTTTGTTAAGAAGAGTAAAAAAAAGGAGAAAGAAAGGAATAAGAACTCTTTTGGTTGGCCCCACCTGGGCACCAAATCCACCCACCTTTTGGTGGCTTGAAATATTAAATCGACTTTTTCTCTCAGTGTAGACCATTATCACCTTTATAAAATAAAACTAGAAAAATAAAGAGAGGAAGAGGAAACAACTAATAACAAACTGTTTTTTTGTTCCAGTTCAGCGCCAAACTTTATTTAAAATCTTTTCTGTCACTAAAGTTTTGACATTTTGTTTCAGTGTAATTCCTTGATAAAATAATAGGAACAGAAAAGGAAGAGAAAACTAATAAAAAAATAATTAGCTGCTGAAAAAAAATATATATTTCTGGTGCAAAATGTAGCAATCTTTTGACATGGATCGTTTTGCCCTTTGGGCTATCATCTGGGCCTTTAATGGAAAAACTTGTTGACTTTTTATCTCAGTGTATTGAATTCAAATTTAAATTTTTTACCAAAATTAAACTTTCTTTCTTGGCATGGAAGTAGTAGCGTCCGGTTATAGCAGGTACCAACAAATTTGCAGCTCCCTCAAGAAAAAATCAACGTTTCTACTGTCTTTCGCGATCTTTATCAACACTATTTTCTTGGTGAGACTGGAATCCTCAAAAACAGTTACTCATCGCTCAAGTTGACGAAAACCAGACGTGTGATGCCAATGTAAGTACATATACAGGGTGTTCCAACTCTATTTAGATGCCACTTATCACCGCGCCTGTACATGCTAGGAAAAAATTTCAGATAAAAATGTGACCGTTGCGAAAGTTGCTTTATTTAAAATTTATTTAATAATTCTGGGTGAATGGGAAGTGTCATTTTAACATAAACTTATTTTTTTTTCAAGGAATAGCCTGACAAAATAAGTTCATAAAAGAATAGAGCATTTTATTTTTACTTTCAATATATACTTTTTTGTCTCACGTTGGGCGCCAAATATTTTTTTTCAAAAATTTAGACTTTCAGTTTCCGAATGTAAAGTTTTTTTATTTATTCTATTTATTGACATTGTTCTAACTTTTGTCAAAAGGTGAAAAAAGGACAGACGAAGTAGTAAAAGAAATGGCGCTACGTCCCATTGTTGGCGCCCAATGTTGTTAGTATACCACTGCTCGGCTTCTACAGTAGTTTACACAGATTCAGATCACAAAGCCCTAAATTAGTGGCCTAGTTAAACCGACAGCCTGTTTATAAACAATAATATGTCGCAATTACTGCGTATCTCCAATCAATATGCGTGGCGCCTCCAGCAATTGAGCCATTACTCATGGTAATTTGGCGTGTTGTCCGATCGCGTTAAAACTATATGGGAAATTTGCCTAAAGCAACCATCCAGAGACCATGGAGATTTTAGTTTAGCATCGTGGTGTGGTTTTTGCGTGGTTTTAGACTTTTAAAGCCCCTGGGGGACGTGGCGAAAGCTTTTTAGGCAGAGAGGTCGCGAGAAAGGGAATTTATGACCGGGTGTACCCTTTTGCGCGACACCTAATAAAACGCCCCTAACCGGACTAATTGAACGCCTAACTTATCCCTTAGAGCGTCGAAAGGCGTCGTCAAACATAATTTATCAAATTTTCGGATTAGTTTCCACAACCCGAGTGCTTTTAGCCAATACCTGTTCCAGGTAGATAGATCCCTAATCGATTGTGCTTGTCGGGTAATATTAAACATTCCAAACCGACGAGATGAGTTTTGTTAGTTGCTCGACGCAGTGTTTGTTGAAGAAACAGATTCCGATATTTTATTAGAGTCACATCAATTCCCATTACTCAGAGCCAGAGCGCTACTGACGTTTTCTTATCAACCTAAACATATATGGTAAGCGTTTCCTGGGAAATTTCAGTTCGGCAGTTTCCATCACAGGACATCTCCGGATTTAAAGTAGCGCCTTGGTGATGTTTACCAGGAATACACGTCAATATATCCTGTTTGGGACAGGAAATGGATATTCTATGTCTTGTCAGCTTAGAGTTTCGCAACGTTCCATCTATTGTTATGCTTGATACAATTTATAGGACGACAGAGTTATTGTCGAAGCCCGTGGGGTGGATTTCAGCCTTTATTAGACATATTCAAGATTCCTTGTTAAACTGTCTTTGCTAGCGTTTAATAATTGCTTTGCATGGGTGAATGGACGACCTCTAAAATATATACTTTAGTTGGATAATATAGATTTTGAGAGTAAGTTCGAATCCAGCTATTTGGTATATAAAAAATCAGGCTAAATCGGTTTGGGCTTACTCACAGCATTACCAGCAATCTGCTAAGCCGGATTTAATTGTCATTACTCCAATTAGCTTAAGCAACTATCCATGAATGTGTGCCATGAATGTTTTGCCTCTGCATAAATTCCTGCCACTGCTATTGGGCGCAATTTTTTCATTGCGTAACGTCACAGTTATAAAACTGGGGGTTTATTTTCATTAATCAACGGTATATCGATACCATTAAGGACGATCAAACGCTCTTCCACTTACTCAATAGAAAATTTAACAGCGGAAATAAATATTATTTCCGATAAACAAGAAGGAAATATTAATTTCAGAAACTTTTTATTGTTTTAAATAACTAAAACACGTGTAAGTTTGCTTGTTGTGTTCGAACTCCTTCAACAGAACAATTCAGGAAAGGAAAGTTTTTTGTATTAAGGTCCTTAGGTAAGTGCAATTTTTAACATGCACCCTGTAGGTAAAATTAGAAGATAAATAAGAATAGAAATAAGTTATGTCACATTCAGACTGAAGTAACAATATTTCTTAAACCATCAGTTGTCACAGGTGGGCTCTCAAATTTCAAAGCCAGGAAAAAAGGCGTTACGAAGGATTGGCTGTTAAAGAAGGGCACCATTTGAGGAAAAGTTCACAAAGAATGAAGAAATAGGTTAAAGGGACTTAGGACCACTTTTACACATAAATTTACAATTCCACGTAGAATCTCAAAGAAAGATTTTTACATATCTCTCTTTCGCTCTTTCATCAGTCCCGACTAATGGCAGTCCTACTAACAAGATGTCATCTAAATCATAAATTAAATCATAAAATGGTTTGTGCTGTTTATATACAGACAAAATTGCTGATCCCATCTCGAAACGACTGAGACAACATAAACCGATAAAACTTGACATAAACTCCGCGAAACCACACAAGGGCCTTCTTAGCTTGTACACCTTTCCTTCTAGCTAATTAGAATCTTCAGGTAAAGAAATATTTACTTACTCGTCGTTCAAAAAAGTCGCTGCAGATGTCAAACTGAGAGATAGAAAGTATTAGGTTATGGGTTAGCAGGTTTAGGATAATTAAACACCCTTGTAACTCGAAAAAGGGCCTACGTTTCGACATATAATTCACGTCTTCTTCGGGGCTATTTTTTTACAATAAGGATCGTGTCAATGTTTAATTGTGCATCCATGACGACTTAAAAAAAATAAGCGAGCCCTGAAGAAGACATTAACTATACGTCGAAACGTAGTCCGTTTAAACTAGCTAAAACCCAAAAATTTTGAGGGACAAACGGGACAAACATAAAAAAGACATTTTCAAACTTAGAATAACAAATATTCATTAGTTAGAAAAGGAAAATGAGAAAAAGAGCTACCAAAACTCAAAGAACTAACCAAAACACAAAAAAATGAGAAAAAAAACGAACTGAAAGAAGATATAGATATACAAAAAAAACAATAATTTATTTTTCAAAAAGGAAAAAATAAAAAGGAGCAATCAGAGAACAAATAAAAAATTTTCGAACAACACACAATTGTGGCGGAAAATTTGCAAAGCTTCTCAAGGAAAGTGGACCAGAATAAGCTGCAAAGAATAAAAAAAATAAATAAAAAAAGTTGATTTAAGTCCCAAAAAAAAAAGCGACAATTTACAGCAAAAATTTTTAGAACTACTAGAATTAAAAAAAAAAACAAAAAATACTTAATATGTGTGCTTTGTGTCCTTTAAAATATGATGAAACTGCAGATAGCGGGTGTAGGACAATTAAATAGCTACTTCACAGTTGCGAATGCGCCAACGTTTCGATCTTTATTTAGATCTTCTTCAGGGCATCATAAACGATAGATTCCATCCTTTATTTTGTCCCTGGCGGTTGATGCTTCGTTTTGTCTTGAACTCATGTGGTCGTTGCCTGTTTGTGGATTAATCATTGTTTTTATGTTATGTCCGCTAAAAGACATACATATAGCTTAGGTGACATGCTTCTCAAACCGAATTAAGCCCTGAAGAAGATCTAAATAAAGATCGAAACGTTGGCGCATTCGCAACTGTGAAGTAGCTATTTAATTGTCCTACACCCGCTATCTGCAGTTCCAACAAAAAATACTGAGAGAATGGATGTAAGAAAGCACCTCAAAATCACAAAAACAACTTGTAAAAAATCGATAAAAAATTGGCGGATTGAGACAGAATTCCAACTATAAATTCATCTGCCACGTTTCGTCTAATTAAGCTTGAACATCTTCAGGGATCGAGTTTTTGAAAAACAAAGTGAAATTACATTAGCAATATACACATTAAAAAGAAAGTTAAAAAGGGAAGGTAAAACTGGAGGTAAAAAGTATTAAAAAACAATTAAGACACTATTACACATTACATTACACCAAAAATTTCACAGAACAAAATTTTGATTTTATTTAAAAAAAAAATCTAGACCTGAAGAAGTTTAAGCTTAATTAAGCGAAACGTCGACAATAACTTTGTAATTGGATTTTTTTTAAATAAAAAAAAACCTTGACGAAAGGGAACATTAAAGCGGCTCAAAAGATCAAAATTGCTTTTCTCAAAAAGCTGAAAATTCGTAACATACCGTTGAAAAAATAATATAATAGAAAGAATCATATTTAAACTGGAAATAATAATATTAACATATAAAATAAACAAATAATACATATTTAAGCAAATATCAAAGACTGTTGAAAGGGAGGAAAATATTCAAAAGTTTCGAAAGTAAATATAGTTGAAAAAAGTAAATGAAATAGTGTAAAAGTGTCAAATAAACATACAAATAATACACTACACACAACGCTAAAAGTCAAATGAGAAATAAGTAGTTTAATGCTCCAAAGGGACACAAAAATTAAACAACAACACTTGAAGTGGAAATAAGCCAAAAAATGAGAAAATGTTTGGCCTTTATAATAACCTAATAATTCCAAATTGCATATTTTAAACACTTTGACTAATTTGAAACCGATTTTGGCTCTAAAATTATCTTTATTACTCAAAAATTTTCAAATATGTACTTTCAGACATTTTGAGTAATACTTAGCCGGCCTTGGTCCCAATTCTACTTCGAATTTTTCCATAAACTCCAAATTTGAATTCTGAAACACTTTGAAAATTTTTTGAAACGATTTTGGCCTTAATCCTAACTTGTATTTTTCAAAACGTTCCAAATTGTCTATTTTAAAAGCTTTGACTTACTTTAAACCGATTTTGGTCTTGTTCGTAACCTGTATTTTAGACCAATTTTGGCTTTTTAACTCGTATGTTTAGTACTCTCAAAACTTCAATTGTGCATTTTTAGACGCTTTCAGTAATTCTTAACCGATTTCGGTTCCAATTCTATCTTGATTTTTTTCTACAAACTCAAAATTTTAATTTTTAAATGCCTTGCACTTTTTTTTTATCATTTTGAACCTTGATCCTAACCTGCATTTTTCAAAAAATTCTAAATTGCCGATTTCAAACGCTTTGACTTATTCTAAACCGATTTTGAGTTTAACGTTGAACGTTGAAGTTTTTTCAAACTCCAAATTGGAATTTTTAAACGCACTGAGTCTTTTTTTAAACGGAGTTTGGCCTTGATCCTGACTTGTATTTTTTCAAAAATTCAAAACTGCCTATTTCAAAACACTTTGAATTAGTTTAAACAGATTTTGGGTTTAAAATACCTATCTTCATTATACCAAAAACTTCAAATATGCATATTTAGACGCTTTGAGTCATTCTTAACCGATTTTGGCCCAAATCGTATTTTGAATTTTTCTGTAACCTCAAAATTTGAATTTCTTTTGAAACACGCAATAGCAAAATTAAAATACTGAATACAGTTTTAAACAACAAACCTGGAATACTTAAAAATGTACAAGTGAACTTTGGCTTGAGAAACAAAAATTAAAGGCAATAAATAAACTGTGAAGGCTTTCACGGCCGGTCAAAATACAATCTAAAGCGTTTTCCGGGCTTTGAAGCCGTGGTCCAATAGAATTTCTGCCTGACGTTTCGTCTACATCTGCTGCAGAAATTATCAAAGCCGATGAGGCAATGGGCGAAGTGATCTCCCTTGCTTTTCGACGATGACTGATTCGACTGTGGTGAGCTCCGTGGTATTTATTTCCCCGCCGTCGCGCTGCAGTGAAGGGACTAGGGTGAGGGTAGTGGTGGCGGGGGGTTTTGGCGCACTTGAAGTATGCCGTAGAACTCGCTTCCAGTCTACATTTAGAAACGTAATTTCGTTTTTCGTTCGTTTTAAAAAGTTTTTTTTAAATTGACAAAAGCGCGGTATATGCCTTAACTTTTCTCACTTTCCAACTTTGATGTTCTATAATTTTAGAATTAGTGGACGCATTGGAGTGAATCCAACAGTTTTTGGTCTGCGGCAGACATTCACAAAGGCGATGACGCAATGGGCGAAGTGAAGTGATCTCCCGTGGTTATGGACGTTGACTGATTCGACTGTGGTGAGCTCCGTGGTATTTATTTCCCCACCGTCGCGCTGCAATGAATGGACTGAGGTAGTGGAGTAGTGGGGGCTCGGGGTTTCGGCGCACTTGAGGTATGTCCTGGAAAGTTTTTTTAAAATGTCAAAAGTGCAGTATATGCCTTAATTCTTCTCATTTCCAACTTTGATGTCCTATAATTTTAGAATGAGTGGACGGATTGGAGTAAATCAAACAGTTTTTGGTTCTTTTTAATGTCCTGTTTCAACTCCCGGCAAGTCCCATTGGTTCAATAGGTTTGATAGATAGGCCCCTTTAGCTTGGTTTAGTGTTTTCTTCAGTGACTATCGTATACAAATGTCTGCTATTAAGTATAACTGAAGCTTGAAACCCACTTCACTAAGTTTTCTGCATTCAATCATTTTTTATACGCATAGTCTGTTAATGTTTGGTAAGTAACAATCCTCGGCACCGGAGCTTGGCTTGGGCGCATTCACCATTGAATCAAGAGGTTTTTTTTATCGATAAATACTCTGAATCCAAACGTCTAAAGATCCATACACACAGCACAACTAATCTAAGGCGATTTCTATTATTAACTAGTGTATATGCGACGTTAGTTTTCAATTTTAAAAGATTGGCAAAACTATTGCTGCTAGCTTTACGTGAATAAAACGAACACTCGTGAAATTTTCTATTCAACTGGCGGTCCCATAACTCTAACTCTTCCCGGTTTAAAAAGTGACAAGAGCACCGCCCTAAACAGTTCATATAAACTTGCAGAGTTCTCGCCCGTTGGAATAAACGTTCGTGAGCCTCAGGAATAAAAATTTATGACCCATCTCATAGAGCGGGGCCCCTCGGAATAGCGCCAAGATGCCAATTACGTTAGCACAACACAATATATGAGTAACCCGAGGAGTCGACGGCAAAAACGTAACATTTAATGGCGAAATCTCTGACTGGCCGAGGGTCAAAAAAATCGCCTTCGAAAGGTCTGACAGTCGCATTTCTCACTGCCGATGCCCGAGGAATACACTCCCTTTTATCTTAAAGGGCTACGATCCTGTTTTCTTTTAGCCTAGATCTGTCAGAGATACGTGTCCTTGTGCTTTCGTGCTTTTAAGGTGGATTTGTAAGGGCTCGGCACAGCGATGTTAATTTTTAGCCATCCCACACGCACAAGTTTTCCTTTTCAAGTACGTTAATATCGAAAATAGCCGTGCGACGACGTTCGGGTCCGGTGGGCGAATTAGGGCCCGAAAATATCATCCAGTAATTAATGAGACCGAAAATTGGCCCTTTTAAAGCATATTCTAGTTCATGTTTTATTTATTAGAGTTACCTGCCTCAAATAAGGGAGGCGAAACGTAAATAACGACCACCGAGGTATATCACTTATGCAGAATGTTTGCTCGGGATATGTTTGTGGTACGCATATTTCATTTCTTTTACATGTTTGGTTTTGTGTACGTTAGCCGCTGGGCGGATGTGGGTCAACGTTGAATTTATTGTACGTGAATGGAAAGCTGAACGACTTTTGTTACATCCCAACTAATCTCCTACTAATTATTCTACTCGACGTACGGTACATCCCCGCGATATAAATGTATTTAACATCATCTTAAGCCGCCCCCCATTTTCGAAGCCTAGACCCGGCAAAAACCAGAACAAAATTTGCAGGTTCCGCTGTTATCCGACGTTACAGGCAAGTTATGTGGATTAGCTTCCAGTTTTGGCTTTAGGAACGAGCCTCGGTTCTCGTTTTTCAGCGCGACAGCTACTTTGTCAAAGCGTGAAGAAGTGGAAAATCCATATGAGAACCAGTGGTGTAGGAAGTGGTTTCGACATTTAAATATGCGAATGTCGTAATGAGGTGGAACCATCGAGAAGAAGGCCTTTCAAAATGTGGACCTACATCAAAATGCGATTATTTGAGCTTTTATATACTGATTTGTTTGGCCTATGTACACTCTCTTACAACTTTGACGGGGGATTTTATTCTTTAGGGTGCTTTTTGCAGTTGGGTAATTTTGGTTTGAGTTTTATTAATGCGGTCATTGTGGTTGACCTTTCTCAACAAGTTAGTATGGTTAATGATCATACTACAAAACATATTATATTGAATAAAAAAAATCTAACAAAAGATAATCTCGTGAAAAAGATAAAAAATGGTAAAAATACAAAAAATAAAGCTTAGTCAGGGTCAGGCCCAAAAATCACAAAGATAACGGATTTAAATAAGAAAAGGAAAGAAAAGTGGAAAGCCAATTAATAAAATAAACTTTTTGTTGATGTTCAAAAATAGACAAAAAATTAAAATTAGCAAAAATAAGGATATTATTACCGATTTTTTTGGTGAAAAGAACATTCGATACTCCATATAGCAGACCTCTATTGATTGTTTCAGATACAGAGTGTCAAAGAAATATTTTTTTATAAGAATTTTGGTAATATGTCAGGAGCAATTTAACCTGGAAAACTGGACTTTTATACACGTTTTGAAAGCCGTTCGTGGCTAGTAGTGTTATATCCCAATCGCGCTTGAAGTAATTTGTGGGTAAAAGATGAATGGAAATCTATCTGACCGGCATTTGTCGGGATTTTCGTACGTAAATTAGGTATTTCTGTAAAATCATGAAAATGCAGATTCAAGGAGGAGTTGACAACTGAGAGTATTGCAAAATGTCTAGTAAGTATGAAACAAGAAAATCAATAGGTAGAGTGTAGGGCAAGGAATTATTAGTTCGAATACATCGATAAATAAAGTGATGCGGGTTAGGAGTTTTCAAATCGTTTGTGTTGAATAATATTGTATTCACTAGATACCTTCTGGTCCCTGAAAACCAAACGATTCTCCTTTAACAAGTAGCTTTTCTGCTGTGTTCACCGGCCAAGAAAGGGGATTCAGACCACCACCACCACCACTAACTGGTCTGAAGACTGCGACGTTGATAATGACCTTGATGAATTTTAAAATTAATCCGAAAATTGGGGGGTCAGTGGCAAGTGGTTCCAGCTTGAACCCGAGTGAATGGTGCATGAACAGAAAAGTTGTGTTGGGACAAGTCAGTGTATGACACTTTAGATCCTATTACTGAGAGCAGAAAGGTGAATGTGGGAAATGGAGAAATCAGCTTGCTAGAATTTGAGAAACATTCACTTAATTCGCATTTTCTGGGTTTTCTAAAAACTTTCTACAGAAATCCTCATTCGACAACTGTAGCGGGTATAGAGAGGCAGCGGCAAGTATTTATAATTAAAAAAAAATACGATCGAAATAGATGAGCTAGATAGGTTTGGGTACAATGTCAGTTATTTTTCCATGCAAAATTTATATTTTACAGAAAACCGTACTACAACTCCTGACCCGATGGTGAATGCGCCTCGACCATCGATTCGATATCTATACCTCGTCGAGAATGGAACAGAATATCATAGAGAATGGAACATTATTGGACATGTTTCGTCAAAAATTTTACCAAAATTGAAATGGCCTCGGGATTTCTGTTGAAATGTTATTTAGTAGAGGAGGTATGAGGAGATATGAAATAAGTATTGCGATATAGGTTCTTTCTTGGTGGTTATGGTATATTTTTTATGTATGTGCTTTCGTTTGGAAAATAATGTCTGACATGGGTAGTCATACTTTACTAAAATAATAACTTTTGATAAAATAGATTTTGGTCCTTCGAGCCGGATTGGTTTCAGTGTTGGTTCCAAGTGGACAAAGGGGTCTCATCGAGAAGTTTCTGCTCTAGACTTTTTGCACACTTTTTGTAACAATATCATCTTCTTGAGCCTAATAGCAGTTTTTTGGAGAACTTCCCTTATTCCAACCAACCTCAACTTGCTCCTCGTCAATGTTCCTAATATACCCTGTAACACAATTATCATCATTTTTGGATGCATTCCGTTACTTTCAGTGCTTTATGATTCACTTTTTTGTTGATATATAAATGGTCACGGTAAATAAAATTTCTCTTGACGATAAAACTAAAAATTTGCTTAAATCTATTATTTTCATTAGGAATACTAGAAAACTAATCTTCTAGACTAAAAGAGAATTGATTTTTATCCCTTCCTTAGACCTTCAGTTCGTAGCAATCAAATAAAAAAACCTCATTCTCTCAGCCACAACAAATTATTCAGACGCACTAAAAACCCGAAATCCAGCCGAAACTACAGCCGACTGGCAAACAAGCTGGATCAATCGGTAATGTTATAACCGGGAGCCCGAGGCGCATATCCATCAGCTCTGTCTTGGAAAATTCCAATTTCCCTTCGTGGAACGATTTTCCCCAAATCGTTGCCTATAACGTGTTACGACGTTATTGCCGTTAAGCAAATTCGTATTGCGACAAATGCCACATAATTCGCTAATGTCTGGCGCTCTTTTTTTTTTGAGAAATTCTCTTGGGAAAAAAGGCGGTTTTCTGGTGGAAATATTCAGCATACGTAAGTACCCTCGAGTTGTTTAAAAATCATTTTTATGCAGCCTCAAAGATTTTATACTAAACAGGTACTTTAAAGAAAACTGATTTGCGAGTATAAGGGATCGATATGTTGTGAAATTCCAAACCCTCATCGCTCCATATACAGGTGATTTACTCCGTTTTTTTTCCAACTGACTAGGAACATCAAAAATCACTCGAACATGTCAAATTTAGCTTTTAGTCGAGCATTGGTCCCTTTAAAATTTCATGGTCAATGTTTACACTTCCTTAGGAGTTCAAGTTCAGGGTTCAAACTGCTCAAAAATCTGTTTACTTTGAAAACAAAAATTAACGTGTTCGAGCGGTTTTCGATGTAGATACTTTTTTGGAAGAAAAACGCTCTGGAATTTTTTTGATAGGTTACCTTTTATAAGAACATACATATTACAGGGTGTCATCAAATATTAGGCCAATCTAATTTATAAGTCTATAGAGTATGGACTAAAAAGTTTATTTGTGCCTGAGAATCCTGGACCGTACAATTTTTGTTGACAGATATTTATTTTTAGTTGTCTTTTTTTATAACATATAGGTTCTAAAGCAAAATATATTATGCGTTAAATTAGAAATGACTGTCTTGTGAGATAGTTGACTTATCAAAATAAAATATTTTAAAATTTACAAATTTGGCACCCTGTATATCGAATAAGTTCATTGTTGTGATTAGCGTCCTTAAGTTGTAAGTTGTTGGTGAAGTTAGCAGGATTGGGACAAATAATGCACCTCTTCATTATTCGAAAATGGCTGACGTTTCGACTATTTATTTAGTTCTTCAGGGCAAAAACCCAATAAATTAAATGGTAACAAATCCCTGGGCCCAACATAAAATTGTAAATAATGTTTGTTAAATTATGGAACGTAAAATCCTATACACCTATTACATCTATAAAAAAAATAAATAATACAGACAAATTGTAAAACAACTACAAGAATTAACATCTGACAATTACCGACAGTACCAAGTAAACCATCATGAATAGGTTTTTGAACTGACTACCCTCTCTAAGTGAGAATAGGTAAGTTCTTTCTTCCGTAATATACGCCTCAATGTTTACTGTTTACTTGGTACTGTCGGTAATTGTCAGATGTTAATTCTTGTAGTTGTTTTACAATTTGTCTGTATTATTTTTTTTTTTTAATTTTTTAAATTTTATATATGTAATAGATGTATAGGATTTTACGTTCCATAATTTAACAAACATTATTTACAATTTTATGTTGGGCCCAGGGATTTGTTACTATTTAATAAAGAAGGGGTGCATTATTTGTCCCAATCCTGCTAAATCCACCAACAAATATCGAATAAGGCTTTAAAATGAAATCCCATATTATAAATTTTCTATCGTTTTTAGTGAACGGATGTGCGGCATGCTTTTTTGTAAAACCTTGTATATTTAAAGTTGCTATCTCACTCTGTATTGATTTACCAAATTATTTATAGATTCACTAGTATATACGTATGTTAAATTATTATAAGGGTGTATACAACATTTGATGTAAAGCTCTCCACGAACGATTTGAAAATTCCTAACCCTCCTCACTAAATTTACCAATATATTTGGACTAATAATTCCTTACTCAACACTCTTATTTATTATTATTTTCTTGTTTCAAATTCACTAGACTATAGAGAGAGCTGCAACAACCTCAGGTGTCAATGCTATTATTTTTAGGCAAGAAATCTGCGGTTGTCTTATTTTTCTGTAACATTCTGTATATTACAAATTGCTAACTCACTCTGTATTGAGTTACCAAATTATTTATAGATAAGCTACTATATACGTATACTAAATTAATATACGTTTCTCTTCAACACAAACGATTTGAAAACTCCTAACCCGCATCACTCTATTTATCGATGTATTCGTACTAATAACTCCTTGTTCTACACTCTTATCCACTAATTTTCTGGTTTCATACTTTCTAGACTTTAGAGAGAGATTTTGAAACACTCAGTTGTCAAACCTACCTTGAACCTGCATTTTTAAGATTTTGCGGATAAACCTGATTTATGTACGAAAATTCTGACAGTTGCCGATGCTATTATTTTTAGTCAAGAAATCTACAGTTGCATTATTTTTCTATAACACCCTGTAATTGAAAATTGGTAACTCACTATGTATTGAGTTACCCAAGTATTTATAGATAAGCTACTATATATGTATACTAAATTAATGCACATCTCTTTTCAACACAAACGATTTGAAAACTCCTAACCCGCATCAAACTATTTATAGATGTATTCTAACTAATAGTTCCTTTTTCTACACTCTTATCTATTGATTTTCTTGTTTCATACTGACTATACTCTAGAGAAAGATTTTGCAACACTCTCAGTTGTCAAACCCACCTTGAATCTGCATTTTCAAGATTTTGCGGATAACCGTGATTTATGTATGAAAATTCCGACAATTGCAGATGCTATCATTTTCAGTCAAGAAATCTACAGTTGCCTTATTTTTCTATAACACCCTGTATATTAAAAATTGCTAACTCACTCTGTATTGAGTTACCAAATTATTTATAGGTAAGGTAATATGTACGTATACTAAATTAATATACATTTCTCTTCAACACAAACGATTTGAAAACTCCTAACACACATCACTCTATTTATCGATATATTCGAATTAATCAATCCTTGCTCTACACTCTATCTATTTATTTTTTTGTTTCATATTTCCAAACTCTAGAGAGATATTTTGAAACACTCTCAGTTGTCAAACCCACTTTGAAACAGCATTTTTAAGATTTTGCTGAAAAACCTGATTTGTGTAAGAAAATTCCGACAATTGCAGATGCTATTTATTATTTTTAATAAATAGTAAAATAGTAAAAAGTGCTAACTAACTTTGTTATGAGTTACCCAATTATTTACAGATACGTATACTAAATTAATACACATCTCTCTTAAACACAAACGATTTGAAAACTTCTAACCCGCATCATTCTATTTATCGATGTATTCAAACTAATAATTCCTTGCTCTACACCCTATCTATTGATTTTCTTGTTTCATACTCACTAGACTCTAGAGAGAGATTTTGCAACATTCTTAGTTGTCAAACCTACCTTAAATCTGCATTTTTAAGATTTTGCGGAAAAACGTGATTTATGTACGAAAATTCTGACAATTGCCGATGGCATTATTTTTAGTCAAGGAATCTGCGGTTGATTTATTTTTCGGCAACACCCTGTATATTAAAAATTGCTAATTCATTCTGTATTGAGTTGCTAAATTATTTATAGATAAGCTACCATTTACGTATATTAAATTAATACACATCTATCTTCAACACAAACGATTTGAAAACTCCTAACCCACATCACCCTATTTATCGATGTATTCGAACTAATAATTCCTTGATGTACACTCTATCTATTGATTTTGTAGTTTTATACTTATTAGACACTTTGCTATACTCTCATTTGTTGACTCCACCTTGAATCTGCATTTTTTATGATTTTACGGAAACACCTAATTTACGTACGAAAATCCCGACAAATACCGGTCCTATTAGTTATAGTCAAGGAAACTGCGGTTGGCCTACTTTTTTGTAACACTCTGTATATTTAAAAGTGTTAATTCACTCCGTGTTCAGTCATAAAACTATTTCTGGCTTAGCTACAATAAAACGTATACTAAATTATTATAAATTTTTAGTCAACATGTGATGTAAAGTTCATAACGAACGATTTAAAGCTTCCTAACCCTCATCGCTCTATTTATAGCTGTATTCTGACTATTAATTCCTTGCTCCATTCTCTATCTACTGATTTGCTTGTTTTATACGATGACATTTAGCAACACTCTCAGTTGTCCAATCTACCTTGAATCTGCATTTTTAAGATTTTATGGATAAAACTGATTTATGTACGAAAATTCCGACAATTCCCGATGCTATTATCTTTAGTCAAGAAATCTGCGGTTATCTGTAACATCCTGTGTACTAAAAATTGACATCTCACGCTGTATTGAATTAATAAATTAATTATAGATAGGCTTCCATATGCGTATACTACATTAAGATAAATTTCTCTTCAACACAAACGATTTGAAAACTCCTAACCCACATCACCCTATTTATCGATGTATTCGAACTAATAATTCCTTGATATACACTCTATCTATTGATTTTGTAGTTTCATACTTATTAGACATTTTGCTATACTCTCATTTGTTGACTCCACCTTGAATCTGCATTTTTTATGATTTTACGGAAACACCTAATTTACGTACGAAAATCCCGACAAATACCGGTCCTATTAGTTATAGTCAAGGAAACTGCGGTTGGCCCACTTTTTTGTAACACTCTGTATATTTAAAAGTGCTAATTCACTCCGTGTTCAGTCATAAAACTATTTCTGGCTTAGCTACAATAAAACGTATACTAAATTAGTATAAATTTCTAGTCAACATGTGATGTAAAGGTCATAACGAACGATTTAAAACTTCCTAACCCTCATCGCTCTATTTATAGCTGTATTCCGACTAATAATTCCTTGCTCTATTCTCTATCTACTGATTTGCTTGTTTTATACGAGACATTTAGCAACACTCTCAGTTGTCAAATCCACCTTGAATCTGCATTTTTATGATTTTGCGGAAAAACCTAATTTACGTACGAAAATCCCGACAATTGTCTGTGCTGTTTTCCATTTCACTTTGCCGCCCCTTTGTGTGTTTTCCCATCTGCCGATCAGGTCTTTTTGAATTTCAAAAGTAATTGTCTCTGGCTGAAATGGGCTGTGTTTATCGTCGCATCCCGGAAACGAGAGAAGACATAACGCACGTTTCAGATTTTCAGTCAATTGCGTGTTATGGTGCTCGGAATGTTTGCTTGGTTTTGTCCGTTATTACAATAGCAAACAGAATATATTTCATTATTACGTTGTAACAGCTATTTAAGATTTTGCTAATAATATCAAATGGACCTTTCAGTGCATATAACACACCCGTATGTTATAAATTATTTGGCAAACACCATTTACACCCTAGGTAAAATGCCCGTTGCCATTATAGCTATAATTTCGCTTTGACAGATTTATCTCGATTATCATATATTCATTACTATTATGTGTAAATAGGGGTTTATCCCTAGGAAGGCCATTGTGTGTTCCTGAATAAATATACTATAAATTATTTGCCCGCATTTAGGACACGAAAGGTCAAAGTTCCCGTTACTCTAAATAGTTTTTTAAGGTGGTAGAGTAGGATAAAGGGACCGCTGAAGAAATGTGAGCATTTGGTTGTAAGCGTAAAATTAAAAGGGAACAAACTAGTTAAGAACTTGTGTGATTTTGCCCGACATATTATGCTTGATATTACCCTAAAGAGCAATCGGTTAGATGAATAATAAACCCCAAAAGCCCCTCGGGAGATCTCTCCATAAACGTGGTTATCCTTTGTGCCCTTGCGATAACAAATTGCTGTTATTGTTATGATTTAATTATGTGCATCGACAACACTACCTTTCGATGTGTAATTTGGGCACTCCCATTAACAATAAACAATGTATCACATTTATAAACACGCTGGAGAATTCAAGTTTCACGCTTGAAGTGAAATAACATAGTACAGTGTAATCTAGCAGCTTTTCCTAACACTAGTTTATCAGTGGAGGGGCCTTTTGCTTCTTTAATTTAGTAATTTACTCCCAGGCACTCGATCTTAATACAGGAAGTTTGACAATCCCATAGTCCTTACTATAACTTATATACAGGATGATTCAAAATTACTTTGACAAGCTTCAGGAGGTGATTGCTGGCACCCCCACTTATTGGAACTTTTGATCTTAAAGTAATGCCAGCAATCACCTTTTGTAGTTAGTTGAAGTACTTTTTAATCACCTTGTATAGTAACTTTTTCTTTTAGCGATGAACACAGGATGATTCCAAAGTTAATGTTATCTTTTTTGTAAATTTTTTTTTCTGGCGATTCTTTAAAATATTACTTTCAACGTAGATACAGGGTGTCAAAGTTTTATTGAAAAAAATTAGATGTTATTATTAACTGTTACTTAAGATAATTTTATTATTAATAATTTTTTAAAAAATTTTAGTACATTTTATTAATATAATTAAACCAATTCTTCGATACATAATTTTAGGGTTTACCAGTGGCGCGCATGTAAAAAGTTGTTTAATATTAAAAAAAGGCCACTGATTTTTTTTAATAAATTTCCGAATAAATAATTATTATTGTTTTCTTTGTTCTATTCTATAAAAGAAAAACTGTTTAATTATTTTATGGTACCAGACGCCGATTTGGAGAAAAAAATTAAAACCGTTTTGATGTATTTTTTTTATTTATTTAAGTGATAATTAAATTCCATTATTGAAACCTACAAAATATTCTATAATTGTCTCAAGTGATTTGGCAGTTATTAATAAATTAATAAAAAGTGCTGAAGGAAAATGATCGAATTTTGCTTGAGTCTTTGTGGTGGAATAAAACATAAAAAATGGTACCAAGCGAATGAAAATATTATGCATTTTTAGCATTTTCCATAACATAATTTATGAAAAATTTAATGTTAGAACGAAATCAGACAAATTCAAATAAATTGCAAAGTTACATTTTTGGATCAGAATATGTAAAATTTTACTCAAAATCCTTGCAAAACGCTGTTTTTCGAGAAAAGTCAGGCTGGGATTAGCGCCAAAATTAGTAAAGATTTACTTAAAGCATCTACAAATGCAAATTTTATTATTTTTTGAAAAATTCAGTTTCAGGGTCAAGATTTCAAGTCAAGGTTCAGATTCAAAGCGTTTTAAAATTGAAAATAACCAATTTGTAATTTTTTAAGAAGTCCAGTTGAGAATTAGGGCCAACACAAATATTACAAATACGCAAATTGTAAACAAAAACGCAAATGTTGATGTTTTTCGAAAAATTTAATTCTAGAACATTCAGAAAAATTAAAATTTTGGATCAAAATAAGTGAAATTTGACTGAAAATCCCTACAAAACGTTAATTTGGTGTTTCTCGAGCAAAAGTGAGGCTAAAATTTGAATCAAAGTCGGTGAGAAATTTCTCAAAGCATCTAAAAATGTAAATTTTTAATTTTTTGAAAAATTTTGGTTTAAGATTAAGGTTAAAATAGTATAAAAATTACTGAAAGTATTTGAAAATGTAAATGTGTAAGTCTTTGGATATTTTAGGTTAGAATTTGTTCTAAAATCGATTAGAAATAACCCAACCTCGTCTAAAAAAACAAATTTTGATATTTTGGAGTAACTGAATTTTAGAACAAAACCGGGCCAAACTGATTTAAATAAAAACGGATAAAGTTACATTTTTGGACCATAATAAATTAAATGTGACTCAAAATTGCTGCTATATGCAAGTTTGGTGCAAAATCAGCCTAAGTTTAAATCAATGAAAAACTACACAAAGCTTGTAGAAGCAAAAATTTTGAGTTCTTGGAAAAGTTCTGACCAAGACTTTGGCCAAAAATTGGTTAAAAATGACTTAAGGCTTTTACAAACGCAATATAGAAATTTTCCAAAAAAGTTAATATCAGGATTTCAAGAATTTGACTCAGATTCAAATTCACCTTAGAATTGTTTAAAATCGAGTACGACACAAGCACGTCTAAAAATGCAAATGTCGATGTTTTTGGAAAAAATTAATTTTAGAACGAAATCGGGCCAAACTGATTCAAATAAAAAATGTTAAAGTTACATTTTTTAAACAAAATAAGTGAAATTTAACTGAAAATCCCTGCAAAATTCAAATTTGGTGAGAACTCAGGCTAGAATTAGCGTCTGAATCGGTGAAAATATACACAAAGCGTGCAAAAACAGAAATTTAGAGGACTTGGAGAAGTTCACCTTAAGATTATGGCCAAATCTTGGTTAAAAATGACTCAAAACTTTTAAAAATGTAAACTAAAAGTTTTCTAAACAATCTTTGTCGGGACAGGGACACAATCGTTTGAAAATGCAATTTTTTTTACGTTTGACAGAAACTTAATTTACTATAAGGACTAAAATTGATTATGACTCAACCGCTTGTTGGATTTTTTTGGAAAAATTCAATTTAGAACAAAATCGGACAAAACTGAGTAAAATAAATTGTAAAATAAACTTTTGAACCAAAATAAGTTAAATTTGACTCAAAATATCTGCAAAACGCAAATTTGGTGTTTGAGAGTCAGGCTGGGTATAGGGCCAAAACGGTTAAAAATTATTCATCGCATGTAAAAATAGAAATTTGATGTGTTTGGAGAAATTCAGGTTAAGATTATGGTCGAAATTAGTTAAAAATCCACTAACAATTAAAATTTCGAATTTTTGAACAAATTCAGGGATTTAAATCATCTAATAATGCAAATTTTAAACTTTTCAAAATTCAGGTTAAAATTAAAATCAGTCAACAATTAATCAAAACCTTTGAAAATTGAAAATAACAAATTTGTAATTTTTGTCCAGAATTGAAGTGTAATTGAAGTCCAGAATTAAGACGATTAAAAATGACCCAACCTTATCTAAAAAGGCACATTTTGATGTTTTGTAGAAATTGAATTTTAAACAATATCGGGCCAACCTGATTCAAATAAAAAACGACAGAGTTCCATTTTTTGACCAAAATAAGTGAAATTGTACTCAAAATTTTTGCAAAATTCAAAATTGGTGCAAACTCCGGCTGAGATTAGGGCCAGAATCGGTGATAAAAACGCGAGTAAATAGAAGTGAAAATAGCGGGTGTAGGACAGAAACAATTACTTTACACTTGTGAAAGAGCCAACGTTTCGACCTTTATTGAGGTCTTCCTCAGAGCTTTTTCAATAAGCGAAGTTTGTCAACTAGGAACAACATTCCACAGAAATGAAAACATCCCCAGTCACACGAAAAGCGTGTAAAATCAAACGGCAGGTCTTGGAGAAGTTCATGTGGAAAAAATGAATTTTTCAAAAACACAGTTTAGAATTGGGGCTAAAATTGTTTGAAAATAATTTTCATTCTCTGAAAATGCAAATTTCGATGTTTTTGAAGCAACTATATTTTTTGGCAAAATAAGGCAAAACTGTGAAATCTTCTGGTTTATTGTTTTTGATAAATTACGATTTTGAACTAAAGTAAATCAACGACCCTAAAAATTCAAATTTGGTGTTTTTTTAAAAACTCAGGTTAGGATTAAGGCCAAAGTAAAAAGCGACTCCAAACGTATACAGATTTGGACTGTTTGAAGAAATCCATTTTAGGTTTATGCAAATTAACTTTTTTTTAATATTGGTTACAATAAGAGCCAATTTGGGTTAAAAACTACTGAAGCGGTCTAAAAAATGCAAGTTTGAAATTTTATTTTAATTTGAAAAAATGGTTTGGGACATCATTTAATATTAACGCCCTGGACCACGTGTTTATTAGAAAACGTCATCAAGAAGGCTATGAATTTTCGACAGAAAAGGATGACATAATGAAAGTAAATGCACATTTGTTCTTTCATCTTTCATTCATAGAGAATTTCAGATATGTAGAGAGTAATTAGGAAATAACGATTTCAGTTTTTCAATAACGACATAGTAGACACACTGTTGTTAAGGCCTTCTATCATCTATTTTTACGACAAAAACTGCGTTCTATTGTCTGCATTGTCAAACAAGAAAGTTGCTACCTTTGATCATGGCCTAAATTAACAAGAGGAGACATACAAAAGTCTGCCATTTTAATGTCACATCCCATTTTCGATGCTCGTACGAATAAATGATTATCTAGAACTGGTTACATTTAAAATTGAAATCAATTCTGCATGGGCAGACATCTCTTCGCTAGCTGTCGAAATACTTGAGCAATTTATGACAGCAGTGCGCCAGTTCCATTTCATGTAATATGTATTTAGGTTCGATGGGAAAAATATCTATTTCTGCCGTATTGAAAACATCGACAAACAAGCAAGTCAAAAAGCCTTTTTTCCGCCTCATTTGAATCTATTTGTGAAGTCTGCAGCAAGCCTTAACATAATATTAAATTGAGCTGTTAAACGCCCGATTCCGACGTCATAAATCCTGATAAAACCAGTGCTAGATTTCCAGAATAGCAGGAGTCATAAAACTATGAAAAATTGATTTCCATTTTAAATCTGATGCTGGAGCAGTAACGCTTTAACTGCCAGAGGATGTACATTTTCCCCATTCTCTCCGACGTGATATTTCATTCGAAAGTGCCTTCGGAGGTATTATCTTTTAAGCCGGGGCTTTTTCCGGAGGTATCAATACGAAATTTGCTTGTTTGTTAGAGTTTCTCCTATCACTTGGTAACTGAACTAAGTTTATCGGCTTTACAGATACAAAAAAAAAAACTGAAATATTTTTTCGGCTCCACTGTTGGGGAAAAAAACCGGAAATTTTACCTTTAAAACGAGCCATGCACGTACCCTTTCAAAAAAACCAACGTTCTTTTATGTTGCGGGTAATTCGGGTTCGAAACTTTGGGGATGCACAATTGCACCCCTTTGTTTTCTTTATTGAGTTGCTTCCAGAAATAAACGGAATATCGAAATCGGGCCTGGGTAACGGATTTGCATATATTGCTCGTCCTTGCATAAACTAGCAGTTTGATAAATATCTGCAGAGGACAAAAGGCACGAACACAAATATCCTCGATTTTCTGGAGACGAAGCGAATTGTGTCGGAGTAGTTTTAACGTATCGCTATTCGCATGGAAAAGAACAGTTTATTTGCTAAACTTCAATATTGGTTAAAATCGAGAAAAGAGCTCAAAACAGAACGATTAGTAAAATGGAGGGGCCCTCCTGTTTTACAATTTTGGCCCCCTGTTAAAAATGGCGACCATATCGGTTTGAATTGACATCTTAAGTCAAATGATTCGAAGTCGTGATTCGCCAATTGATGTGCTCTAGTGATAATATTACGTCATGGCTGACTCAAATATGGCGGAAAAGTAGAACGGGACCAGTTTTAGGAAAATATCGGCATTTGTTTAGTCTGTCGAGATCTCCTAAACTACAATAACTACGACTTACTGTATTTATGTGGCTGGTTATGAAACAGAATTACTTGAACCGTTAAGGCTCTATTTACCGACCGCAATAATTCCAAGAGGCTCAACAGTGGGGCGTATCGACTAATAAGGAACCCATAAAGGATGCAAACGACAGGTAAGATATTGAAAAGTCTACGGTTGTAACCTAAGAAATCAAAAATTGCTTATTTGCAACTGATTGCAGTTTTTTATCACTTTTCAATTAAATAACATCACAATAAAGAAACAGTGTTACAGACATAGACATAGACGTTAGAAGATATCATTCAGGAAGTTTATTGCATTCTTTTTATTGAATTTTAAATGTTTACTCATTTTATCATAACAGCTTATGGTTCCTTGCAGCAATAACTGATACGATCATCTTAATGTTTATAGTGTATTACATAACAAGTCATGAAAGGGGCATTTGCAAGAGACGAATCATTAGTAAAACCATAATTTTCAAAAATGTGTTCTTCACTTTAGAGATGTGTATGTATAGCTAGCACAAGTGGCAAACTTGGAATTTTAAAACGAGATTAACCACTTGCCACAGATTGTGGTAACTTTAGAGTTTAAGAAGAAGCTTATCACTTGATACCCGATGAGGTGGTTTGGAAAGCATAATTTAAAAAAATGCGTCCTTCACTTTAGAGATGTGTGTATAGATAGCCCATGTGGCAAACTTGGAATTTTAAAACGAGGTTAACCACTTACCATAGGATGTGGTAACCTCAGACTGTAAAAAAAGCTTATCACTTGGTACCCGGTGAGGTAGTTTGAAAACCATAATTTTCGAAAACTTCTCATTGACTTTAGACATGTGTGTGTATAGATAGTACATGTGGCAAACTTGAAATTTTAAAACGAGGTTTACCCCTTAGAAGATAGGAGAATATTTTCACTTGGTACCAGACGAGGCAGTTTGAAAACAATAATTTTCGAAAATTTGTCCTTCACTTTAGAGATATGTGTGCATATATAGCGCATGTGGCAAACTTGGAAATTTAAAACGAGGTTAACTACTTGCCACAGGATGTGGTAACCTTAGAGTTTAAAAAAAAGCTTATCAATTGGTGAGCGATGAGGTAGTTTGAAAACTATGATTTTCAAAAATGTGTCCTTTAGTTTAGTGATGTGTGTGAATAGCTAGCGCATGTGGCAAACTTGGAATTTTAAAACGAGATTAACAACTTGCCACCGGTTGTGATAACTTTAGAGTTTAAAAAGAAGCTTATCACTTGGTACTCGATGAAGTAGTTTGAAAAAGATTATTTTCAAAAATTTGTCCTTCACTTTAGAGATGTGTGTATATAGATAGCGCATGTGACCAACTTGGAATTTTAAAACGAGGTTAACCACTTACTACAGGATGTGGTAACCTCAGAGTGTAAAAAAAAGTTTATCATTTGGTACTCGATGAGGTAGTTTGCACACCATAATTTTCACAAATTTGTCCTTCACTTTAGAGATCTGTATAGGTAGCCCATGTGGCAAACTTGGAATTTTAAAACAAGGTTAACCACTTGCCACAGGATGTGTCAGAATGTAAAAAGAAGCTTATCACTTGGTACCAGGTGAGGTAGCTTGAAAACCATAATTTTCGAAAACTTCTACTTGACTTTAGACATGTGTGTATATAGATAGCGCATGTGGCAAACTTGGCATTTTAAAACCAGGTTAACCACTTGCCACAGGATGTGGTAACTTTAGAGTTTAAAAAGAAGCTTATCACTTGGTACCCGATGAAGTAGTTTGAAAACGATAATTTTCAAAAATTTGTCCTTCACTTTAGAGATGTGTGTATATAGATAGCGCATGTGGCCAACTTGGAATTTTAAAACTAGGTTAACCACTTACCATAGGATGTGGTAAACTCAGAGTGTAAAAAGAAGTTTATCACTTGGTACTCGATGAGGTAGTTTGCAAACCATAATTTTCACAAATTTGTCCTTCACTTTAGAGATGTGTGTATAGGTAGCCCATGTGGCCAACTTGGAATTTTAAAACGAGGTTAACCACTTACCATAGGATGTGGTAGCCTCAGAGTGTAAAAAAAAGTTTATCACTTGGTACCCGGTGAGGTAGCTTGAAAACCATAATTTTCGAAAACTTCTCCTTGATTTTAGACATGTGTGTGTATAGATAGCGCATGTGGCAAACTTGGCATTTTAAAACGAGGTTAACCACTTGCCACAGGATGTGGTAACTTTAGGGTTTAAAAAGAAGCTTATCACTTGGTACCCGATGAAGTAGTTTGAAAACGATAATTTTCAAAAATTTGTCCTTCACTTAGAGATGTGTGTATATAGATAGCGCATGTGGCCAACTTGGAATTTTAAAACGAGGTTAACCACTTACCACGTGATGTGGTAGCCTCAGAGTGTAAAATGAAGTTTATCACTTGGTACTCGATGAGGTAGTTTGCAAACCATAATTTTCACAAGTTTGTCCTTTACTTTAGAGATGTGTGGATAGGTAGCCCCTGTGGCAAGCTTGGAATTTTAAAACGAGGTTAACAACTTGCCACAGGATGTGTCAGAGTGTAAAAAGAAGCTTATCACTTGGTACCCGGTGAGGTAGTTTGAAAACCATAATGTTCGAAAACTTCCCCTTGACTTTAGACATGTGTGTATAGATAGCGCATGTGGCAAACTTGGCATTTTAAAACGAGGTTAACCACTTGCCACAGGATGTGGTAACTTTAGGGTTTAAAAAGAAGCTTATCACTTGGTACCCGATGAAGTAGTTTGAAAACGATAATTTTCAAAAATTTGTCCTTCACTTAGAGATGTGTGTATATAGATAGCGCATGTGGCCAACTTGGAATTTTAAAACGAGGTTAACCACTTACCACGTGATGTGGTAACCTCAGAGTGTAAAATGAAGTTTATCACTTGGTACTCGATGAGGTAGTTTGCAAACCATAATTTTCACAAGTTTGTCCTTTACTTTAGAGATGTGTGTATAGGTAGCCCCTGTGGCAAGCTTGGAATTTTAAAACGAGGTTAACAACTTGCCACAGGATGTGTCAGAGTGTAAAAAAGAAGCTTATCACGTGGTACCCGGTGAGGTAGTTTGAAAACCATAATTTTCGAAAACTTCTCCTTGACTTTAGACATGTGTGTGTATAGATAGCGCATGTGGCAAACTTGGCATTTTAAAACGAGGTTAACCCCTTACCACAGGATGTGTCAGAGTGTAATAAAGAACTTGGTAACTGGGTTCACTTGGTACCCGACGAGGTAGTTTGAAAACCATAATTTTCGAAAATTTGTCCTTCACTTTAGAGATATGTGTGCATAGATAGCGCATGTGGCGAACTTGGGATTTTAAAACGAGGTTAACCACTTGCCATAGGATGTGGTAACCTTAGAGTTTAAAAAGAAGCTTATCACTTGATACCCGATGAGGTGGTTCAGAAAGCATAATTTTTAAAAAGTGTCCTTCACTTTAGAGACGTGTGCGTATAGCTAACGCATGTGGCAAACTTGGACTTTTAAAACGAAATTAACCACTTGCCACAGGATGTGATAAACTTAAAGTGTAAAAAGAAGCTTATCATTTGGTACCCCATGAGGTGGTTTGGAAAGCATAATTTTAAAAAATGTGTCCTTCACTTTAGAGATGTGCGCGTATAGCTAACGCATGTGGCAAACTTCACTTTAGAGATATGTGTGTAGAGATAGCGCATGTGGCACACTTGGAATTTTAAAACGAGGTGAACCACTCGCCACAGAATGTGGTAACCTTAGAGTTTAAAAAGAAGCTTATCACTTGGTGACCGGTGAGGTAGTTTGAAAACTATGATTTTCAGAAATGTGTCCTTTACTTTAGAGATGTGTGTGAATAGCTAGCGCATGTGGCAAACTTGGAATTTTAAAACGAGATTAACCATTTACCACAGGATGTGGTAACCTCAGAGTGTAAAAAGAAGCTTATCACTTGGTACCCGTTGAGGTAGTTTGAAAACCATAATCAAAAATAGGTACTTCACTTTAGACATTGTGGCATGCGTGTATAGCTAGCGCATGTGGCAAACTTGGAATTTTTAAACGAGATTAACTACTTGCCACTGGATGTGGACACCTTAGAGTTAAAAAAGAAGCTTATCCTTAGTATCCGATGAGGTAGCATGAGAATGTAAAATTGTAATTTAAAATAGGATTGTCCAATCACATTGTTGCAGGATTAGAACCAGATTGTGGCCGCACGGGATAACTTTGAAAATTAAAAAGGAGCTTAACAACTTGCCTAGTAGATGTAGTAATGTTGGAATATGAAAGAAGGTTTACCCCTTGATACCAGATGTGGTAATTTTAGAATTTAAAATTTAAATTATCACATTGCTACGAAATGAGAAATGTAAGGTTGCTACCAAAAGTGGTAACTTAAAAATTTAAAAGGAAGTTTTATTATTTGCTATTAAATGGAGTACTCTGGTAACTTTGAATTAAGTTATTACAGTGTTATTTGATGTGAAAAATCTATAATTTAAAACGAAAATTTTCAGATTGCTAGTAAGTGTGGTCTTTTTGGAGTTTAAAAAAAGGCATACCATATTGCTGCAGGATGAGATTATCCCATTTCCTGCGCATGTGATTAGTTATCCTGGAATAAAAGAAGACTTCAACCTACCACGGGATGTGTGTTGATTATTTGAGAATTCAAAATTAGGATTACCACATTGCTCTAATATGTCGTAACTTTGAAGTTAAATTGCTGCAAATTAGCTTACCGCATTTTTATTACATGTGAAAATATCTCTATTTAAAAAGGTCTTAATAGCATGATACCGGAAGTGGTAACCTTAGAATTGTAATGAGGATTGTCACATTGCTATCATACGTGATAACTGAGTAGTTTAAAAGTAGTTTTATCATTTGGGGTTGTGGTTGGTAACTCTGTAATAAAAATAGGCTTAATACCCTGCTAATGGATGTTGGAAGCTTAAAAGTAAAAAGGAAATATATCACTTGCTACCAGATGTGGTAATTTGAAAATAAAAAATTAAGATTAACACACATTGCTACCCCATGTAGTAACTTTGATTTTGAAAGAAGACTAATTATTATATTGATGCAAAATTTGCTATAACATAATATTTCCAATAAAAAACTTAACATCATACTATCGGATTTGATAAACTTAGAATTGAAAATGAGGATTGTCACAATGCTACCACGTATAGTAACTTTGGAATTTAAAATAAGTTTTATCATTTGCTACTACATAGAGTAATCTGGCAACTTTCCATAAAATTATCACAATACTACCGGATGTGCAAAATCTGTAATTTAAAATGAGAATTGTCACTTTGCTACTGACTGTAAACACTACTGACACACTGTAAAATGAGGATTTTACAGTGTGTGAAGAGATTGTGACTGATGACTAAGTAGGCCACAAAAAGCAATCCTTTCTACTACATGTTGCACGCAATAAAAAAATCCATAAACGTAAGCCGGTCATTCCCAAGGCACGTAAATTCAGACAACCTGCAGAAGAAACGGCCCGGCATATATATACTGTGCCCTAACCTCAAATAGAAAATTTACAAAAAATTTAACGCTCTAACGGATTCTTTGTTTTCGCAATGGCATTTCCTGCGGCCCAAAATTTGAATAAGCTCAAAGCAGAAAATTTATGTCTCGAGTTGGGAAATTTTATACAAAAAGGTTGCTTTTGGTCAAAGTTACCGGCGACAGGAAGGTTTCTTGCTGAATAATGGGGAAAAGAGATTTATTATCCCCACATTAAATTTATATTACGCAGTAAAGACGTATGTATAACGCCTCCTATATTCGGGACACGGATTTTGTCCTGATTCCTCTCGGGTTGGGGTAGTCATGTCGGAGTATAACCTTTGCCATTTGATAATACTGTACCCTGCAAGCGAACGTCACGTCGGTCAAAGACATCAAAAGTGACCTTTGTTTCACTATAGACGTAATAAAACTTCTTCCTCTAACTGACGAAAATTACTAACCGATATATTTTATACCCCACACCATGGACCTCCCTCGTTCTCGTCTCAATGGCCCTCAAGAAAACCCGTTTTTAACACTTTTGCCATTCGAGGCGTTCCATGTTTCGAGCAAAAAACCGGAGCGGTTCGGGGAATACAAAGAACGCCGTTTCGGCGATGCAGAACCCTCGAGAAGAGTGTTTTTGTTTTTTATCGTTCGCAATTTGAATGGATACTTGTATAGAACAAAATTTAGCACTTTGAGTGGAGTGGCCCGCCCTCCACTCATTCCGACAGTTTCGATGCAAATTCGACCCGAAATTTGTACAATACGAAAGAGGAAATTGTAATCGAAAAGTTTTTGAAAGTAATTGAAAATTCCCCTACCTATAGTAGTCAAGACGGTCAGGGAATATAAGAAGGCCTTGGCGAAGGTCCACTCAAAATTTTCCCCTCCCCTCACCCCGTCCTTGCTGATTGTCAACGGTTGCTGATGGGCCAGTTCCTCTTCCATCGATTTCAGCAATTCGTTTTGAAATCTGGTGATTTCTTGAGCTGCCAATATGGTCCAGTTTTCTTTGTATAGAATGTTCAGCCCTTCGGTGATTATCCATAAATTTTCGACTGTTTTGGTTCTGGCCTTGTCATTCCTTGACCTGAGTTCGGTGGTGTGGTTCACTTGCTTCCTGCTGTTGTTGGGCGTGGCCAGCGAAGTAGTCGCCAGGATTTGGTGTTGATAATGGTGCCCCCCTGTGAAAAGTCAATATTATTAGAAATTGGTGATTAAGTAATGATTTCTGATCGAAGATACCTTCGATGGATAGAAAAATTACTGATCCTATTAAAGTGTAGCCGAATAGCAGCACGCAAATTCCTACGTTCGTAGCCACTCCGGCCAGGAAAGCTCTTCCTTTTTTCTTCGTGCGTTTACCCAGGCAGCTGCACGAAGCGTCGGGGTTCTTCGTTGCGGACTTTGTGGATTTATCTCGTTTGAGGGAATTGGTGTTGCTGACCGAGGAGGACTTTGTGACTGCTGAGTAAGGTTCATAGCAGAAGTGACCTGGAAACAATTTTTCAATTAGTAAATAATACATTTTGCAATGATTTTTGAAATGTGCATGCTTATTTTATAGAGGGTTTCAACAGCACCTCTACGTGAGTTAAAATGAACCAATCAGAAGAACCCTCTTCAGAGGGGGAAGAATATTGCAATTTAATAAAATGTAAGCTCGAACAATATGTTTGGAGAGAAGATGTAAGGATGAAAAGCTTATTCTACAAAGGGAGGATACAGACCGCGAGGAGTATGTTAGAAGGAATATATATCGATCAGAATGTGGTTGATATGGTAAAACGTTATTTTAAAAAAGGAAATTGCTGAAATGAGAAAAGTGGGGTTAACTGAAGAGTACATGTTACCCTTTTCGAAATGTTTTTTTTTGCACTGGAAGCACTATATGCTGTCAGAGCAAAAAATAATAATAAAGTCCTAGTTAAGAGTAGGTGGTCACCAATTTGTCGATCAACCCCTCTGTATATTAGTTTCAGGGTCTACTCCTCATCATTACAGTTTTGACTGGTGGACAAATTATCTGTATATCGACAAATATCTCATAATATCTGGCTCGCAGCTTAAAGCCAAAATTCTACGGAAGAGCGCTGAGATGTTGTACAGAGCACGAGCAGGCGACATCCACCAGCGTATTAGATCCAATACTGCATGGCAGATCGCTCTCAGTTCGAGAAGCAGCCCATATTGCTCTGTACCTCGTAGGTTATCCAAACCAGAACGAAGTGTAAATAGTAGGTGGTCACCAATTTGTCGATCAACCCATCTGCATACTAGTTTCGGGGTCTATCCCTCATTAGTACAGCTTTGGCTGGTTAACAAATTGGAGAGCGTGAGGCTGCAGCTTAAGGGCAAGAATAGAATCTACGGAAGAGCGGTGAGATGTTGTACAGAGCAGAAGCAGGCGACATCCACCCTCGTCTTAGATTTAATACTGCAGAGCAGATGGCGCTCAGTTCGAGAAGCAGCTCATATTGCTCTATACCTCGTAGGTTATCCGAACCAGAACGAAGTATAAACAGTAGGTGGTCACCAATTTGTCGATCAACCCATCTGCATACTAATTTCGGGGTCTATCCCTCATCAGTACAGCTCTTGGCTGGTCAACAAATTGGAGTGCGTGAGGCTGCAGCTTAAGGGCAAGAATCTACGGAAGAGCGGTGAGATGTTGTACAGAGCAGGAGCAGGCGACTTTCACCCTCGTCTTAGTGCAGATACTGCCGATTTTGTCGATCAACCCATCTGAATACTAGTTTCGGGGTCTATCCCTCATCAGTACAGTTTGACCGGTGAACAAATTGAAGTCCGTGAGGCCGCTGCTTAAAGCCAAAAAGCTACACAATAGCGGTGAGATGTTGTACAGAGCAGGAGCAGGCGACATCCAATTCGTCGACCAGCCAAAGCTGTACTGATGAGGGGTAGACCCCGAAACTAGTATGCAAATGGGTTGATGGACAAATTGATAACCACCTACTCTTTACCTTTCGTTCTGGTTTAGAATGTTCCGATAACCTGCAAGGTACAGAGCAACATGGGCTGCTCCTCGAACTGAGAGCCATCTGACATGCAGTATTAGATCTAATACGCTGGTGGATGTCGCCTGCTCCTGCTTTGTACAACATCCCACCGTAGATTTTTGGTTTTAAGCCACGAACTCAAGGTCTCCAATTTGTCGACCCGCCAAAGTTGTGCTGATGAGGGTAGACCCCGAAATTAGTATGCAGATGGGTGGATCGACAAATTTATGACCACCTACTCTTTACACTTTGTTCTGGTCCCGATAACCTGCAAGGTACAGAGGAATATGGGCTGCTCCTCGAACAGAGCGATCTGCCATGCAGTATTAAATCTAATACGCTGGTGGGTGTCGCCTGCTCCTGCTTTGTACAACATCTCACCGTTTTTCCGTAGATTTTTCGTTTTAAGCCACGAACTCAAGGTCTCCAATTTGTCGACCAGCCAAAGTTGTGCTGATGAGGGTAGACCCCGAAACTAGTATGCAGATGGGTTGATCGACAAATTGATGACCACCTACTCTTTACACTTTATTCTGGTTCCGATAACCTGCGAGGTATGAAGCAATATGGGCTGCTTCTCGAACTGAGAGCCATCTGCCATGCAGTATTAGATCTAATACGCTGGTGGATGTCGCCTGCTCCTGCTTTGTACAACTCTCAAAGTCCTAATTGTTAAACAGAAAGATGCACAGAACGATGTACACAAAGTTAAAGAGGATCAGAAGAAGAAAGAAAATCCAACTGAATTTGGGGCGGGGATATTAGGGATTCATCAAGTCAAGTATCTTGTCAAGCTTTTTAAACTACTTGATATTTGACCAAAAATGATGAATGACCAAAAGCAAGATGAACTCAAACATGGTTACTTAATTTCGTAATATTCGATTTGAGAACTTTCATTGATAACCAGAAATCATCAGAATGAATCTTTGATAGTCTGACGGTACCACAGAATAAAATATATTTTATTCTGTGACGGTACTATGAACGTGACAGAATAGAGACGCTTTTTCAACCTGCTTGTTCTAAGTTTATTATTTTAGTTTTCCCTTTTCTTTGATATAAAACTTAGAATGAACGTTCGAATAGCAGGTGTAGGACAATAAAGCTACTTCACTTTTTAGAAATCGCCAACGTTTCGACCTTTAATTGAGTTCTTGAGCTCAGGGCTTTTTCAATCAAAGAAGCCTGTCATACAAAACACAACTAAAATTAAAATAAAGTACCATATCAGTACTTGTACATCTACAGGTATATATTGCATTTTTGGACAAAAGGCTACAAGACAACAAGACGGCTTGAGTCTTCAATCTTCTTCACCAACAACTGTTGAGTCCTTCTCAAGTCGTCTTGTTGTCCTGTGGCCTTTTGTCCAAAATTTGCAATATATACCCGTAGATGTACAAGTACCGATATGATACTTTATTTTAATTTTTGTTTTGTTTTGTATGACAGGCTTCTGTGATTGAAAAATCCCTGAAGAAGACCTCAATTAAAGGTTGGCAATTTCTAAAAAGTGAAGTAGCTTTATTGTATGTGTGTGAATAGCAGGTGTATCTACACCTGCTATTCGAAAGTTATAAAAGAACGCTAAGCACAGATGATGCCATAAAACTTAGAGCAAAACATTAAAACCATGAACATATATTTTTCCCTTACCTGACTCTTTCTCCATTTTCCCCTCTTTAGAGCAGGCCTAAGTCATTCAATTCCCATCTCAATAATTTCTTTTATCATGACGCCTCCTTTTTTATTAAGTTATTTCCGCATAAATTTCTTTGTAGGCAGCATATCTGATTTTCGAACGGAGAAAGTCTAAAAGGCCTTTTATTCTGCTTTTCTCGAAGAGGAGCTCTCAAATAATTACTTCCCAACTTTCGAAAATGCTGCGATTCCGTTTGCCGAGGGGGGTTGCGCTTCTAGATCATTATTCTCGTCGACTGCCTGAAAATAAACAGAAATATATTTTGGTAGTGAACACTTTGCCCAAAAACATAACGCAGAACAAACAGCATTTAACGAGGAAAACAACGTTATATACGTATTTAATTAAAATATGAAAATAATACATCTTAAGGCCTCCATATAATGTTAAAATGTGATGCAGCTTTCCTTCGGGCATCCACTTTTAACGTGTTTTTGGGTCCTTTTGTGCTCCCCCTTTAAGGAGCTGACAGGAAAGTGAGATCCCATTATACCTTTAAAATTGGGGGCTACGAAACAATTTTCTGGTGTAGATAAGAGAAAAGTCTCTGGGACCATAATTCTGCCATTTTTGCTGAAGTAAGGGTTGTCCAACCATGAGGGTAAATAATGTTAAAACCCAAAATCAGAGTTCGTCTTAAAACTTAAGTAGCCGGAATGCGTCCCAATGGCCCAACAATAGGTTTGAGTAGTAATTTTCCAAACTATTGGAGCAACTTAAGGGACAAACGGCCTATAAAATGGAAATAAAAGTTCCTATAGATTACCCGAAGGTTAATGTTAGTTTTCCGAGAGTTGCTCGTTGGATAAATGGCAAAGGGAAAACCACTGCCAGGGCTTTAGACATAAGTTTAGTTCGCTCCTCTCTAGTACCTCTCTAGAAGTGAATAATCCTTATTTTATAAAAGTAAAATTATATTGACTTTGATCTTTGCGAAGCGTCTAAATGTACAAAGGCCAACGCATCAGTAGCCCAAAATACATTAACTTTAAGTGCCCCAACGGCAGTTCGCTTCCATCACTTTTAAATTAGGGGCTCTTCCAAAATATCCTTTAAAAGCCTAATGTAATTAGTGCATGTTAATTAAAAATAAGTCGCTCAACAGCTGTGCTTTCCAAATGTTGTTTCCTTGTCAATAATTCCAGCCAGAAGTCTGCAAGATTTATGAGTTGGAAAGGAAATGAAGAACTGTCGAAAACCAGTTGAAGGGGGTTAATTTTACGGCTTGAAACGTACACTATTTTATAAAATTGCATGCAGAGTGTGGGTTACTTGAAGGAAACTGGCCAATGGTATACATTCATCGTTCCGATTAATCATCTGCCATTTTTTATTATATTTAAAATAAAAACTGAAAAACTTGAAAATTCAGAAAAGAATGAGATTTAGTGAAAAAATTAAAACGTACAATCTGTTTTCGATAAAAATTACGCTTTTGGAAAGTGGCCAAGACAATTAATCTATTGGGCCTTAGGTTCTCTTCAATGTTGCTCTTTTTTGTGTTGTTATTGTAAAAACATATTGTTGTTATTGTAAAAATTTGTCATATTAATCTACGTCAGAATTTAGCCACGGAACTTTAACAACAAGACTTGGAGGAAATTAATGGTATTCCTGGTTGGCCTAAGGTAGTCAGAGCAGTTCAACAGAGCAATCCCAGAAGCACGGCGAATTAATAAGCCTTGACGGCACTGTTACCAGGACGACCGCCTCCGTGACCAATAAGAGTTTGCTTCTCGCCGCAAAGGCCAACAATAAATTGCAGGCTTCTTAATGTCTCTCTACAGATGAAGCAAGGCGTGACTCATTCGTATTATTGTTAATTGGTAATTAGTAAATCGTGGCGGTAGCAAAAAGTTAAAGAAATCATGTTTTATTGCAAATATACGGCCTATAAAGTTGCCCTTAACAATAAGACAGTCACTAACACCTTTTTATGGACCTATCCCAAAATGACAAAAAACGAATTTTGGCTCGTTTTTACTTCCACTTTTCAACTAAATTTAACTGACTTCCTGTTATCATCGCTTCTTTCTTATTCTGAACATTTTGTAGGGGCAATAAAAAAGTTGTGTGGGTCTCAAATGATGCATGCAAAGCAAAACAAATCTCTTCTAATTCTTATCAAATCGTCATAATCTGCGTTTTTGCTATCGGCAAATTTTAGCAGGAAAATGGCTGCAGCAGCTCTCTGTAGTGTTAATAAAATTGAGTTGTTGAGGCATTTTTAATGCGATCGTCAAGAGAACGCGCAGTGATGAATATTATCGAATTAAAATTGTCGGCTGTTTTATTGAAATTTCGCTTCGGTTCCAGGAAAACAAATTAAATATTTAAATCTGTTTTGAATGCAGATTGTTATTTCGCTTTAAGCTCGGATATTCTTCGTGGAATAGCTTTTTAATTAAAGTCAAATCCACTTTTTTTCAGAATTTAATCTGCTTTTACGCTACAGGTAATAATATTGTTACGGGGTTGACACTTTTGTTGATAAACTTAAAGCAAAAATAGTAGGGCACAGAGAGTTTTACCAATCTCTATCTGAAGGTGAAGGACTGGTGGTCATCAGGACAAGAAATATGGTCTTGAAAGGCATTTATTATCTTGCCTTGGGAAAAATATTAAGTAACTGATTTGTTCTTGGCTTGAAGTCAAAAAATCAAGATATTGATGCCCTTATTAATAACTAAATCACATCATAATTGTGGTCTCGCAAGTCTGCTCTTCTTAAGAGAGCAGTTTAATGTTGTTTTTTGGTGTCTGCTCCTTTATTCAATTGTTTAGTATAGATCTAGAGCGAGACAGATTCATTCGTTTCTATTTGTATTCTATTTGTATAATTATAGTTAATAGATAACGATTTTTTATAATTGATTGATGACTGAGGTATTGGAGAGGACGATTTGGGGAGTAGACAGAGCTACATATTATCGTAGGGTTTTTCCATTAAAAAGTTAGCAATAAAATTAGTGGCGCCCAGCACCCATAATACCCTACGGGTTTGTAGAAATTTGTTTAGAATGCTTTGATCAACAACCCTTTACCTTATTACCTTTAAAAGTGATTTTTAGAGGCAATTTCTATCATATTATCTAGGAAAACCCTTTGAAGTAGTTAGCTTCTTTACCCATTACTCAAACATCCTTCGAAGTCGTGTACATATTAGGGTGTATTCAAAGTCTACTAAGCGAGCGTATTACCTGCCTTATTCAATCTAATCTGCAATCACTATTGTGAGAGTATTTGTATATATTGTTTTCACAATAGAAAATTTGAATCTTTGAAAATTATGGAAAAAGGAGTCTAAAATATGAAAAATAGAAAACTGTCTTCCAATAAAAATTATCCTTTTGGTAAATTACCAGGATATTAATTTGTTATTAGGCTTAACAATGTTACTCTTTTTCTTTTTAATTTGTCTATCCTTTATTGAAGATTCCTCAATCATTTGTCACGTTTTTGTAATTTTTGCTAATCTTTACATATAAAATATACCGATAAATTAAAAATAGACATGTAATCTATAGGACAACCCTACAAACGTGGCTGTTTCATAAACCTTGGCGCACGGTTACCATGGTGTCCGACTTCGTGACCAATACAAATTGACTTCTTGCCGCAAAGGACAATAATAAGTTACAGGCTTACCTACAGTTTCTCTACAGTTAAAGTTAGGCCAGTATTAGGCGGATTATGGTTAATTGGCGATTAGTGTTAGAGTAAGAAAATTGGCCGAGTTTTGTCTATCCTAGACCTGGAAATCTTTCACCATACATTATTATGTCAGATCCTTTTGTGTATGCAAGGAAAGGAGTGGAGAAAATTCCTTTATTAATTGCAGATCTATATGTACCTATATGAGTCCAAAAAAATTACAAATTTTGGCATTTACCCCCTTTGTTACTTCATCTTTTCTCAATTTTTGCAACAATCACTACTGTGTATTGGTGAATATTTAAATCTTGAAGTCTAAATGTCAATATTTTTTATATAAACTTGTTCTAATAGCCAATGTTATCAGGTTTGTTGAAATTTCAGCACATTTGGTATTTTTTTATTAACTTCGGTGACAGCTTTGAAGGAAACGGCCAATTTCGGAGATATTTAAAAATATCTATAATTTCTTTGGGTTCTATTACAAGTTCTATTACTACCATTCTTTTACAATTTGTTTTACAGTTAAGTATTTTTGATAACTTGCTGTCCCCCTCACCTGTAACAATTTCAGTTTTTCCTTCTTTTCCTTCATGATTGGGCTTTCGCACAAAGTGACCGTGATTTCAGGTTTTTGACTTCTTCCTCCTCAGATACAATTTTGGTTTTCTTTTTTGAACATCCTCGGGTGCTTCTTGAACTTGATATTTCGAGCCTTTAGATTTTTCTTCAACAAGAGCTGTCGTGACCCTTTTTCAGCCTCCTCTACAGTAACAATTTCTGTTAGTTCTTCTTTGACTTTCTTCTTTAGAATTCATTTAATAATCTTTTTCTTATGGATGCCTTTCTCAATAATAACAGTTCTTTGTATTTGCCTAGGGACTTTTAGATTTTTCTTGTTTATCCCTTTCTATTTCATTATTAATCATTTTTGACATGAATGTCTTGGAAAGTATTTCAACTGAAATCGTTGTTTAAGGCTTTTTCCTCTATAGTAACAATTTTTAAATTTTCTTGTTCAGCGCCTTTCATTTTATTATAATTCGTTTTTTTTTATATTTTTTTAGGTAGTAAGTACCTACTTTTTCTATTACAATTATTTTTTTTTCTTCCTTAAATGAGTAACCAACAAAACTCCCAAACAAAATTTACTATTCCTTAGGGTTGTTTGCCTTCCTCTTCTATTGGAACTATTTCGTCTTCTCTCTTTCTTTACCTTTTGTTCTTTTAATTTTTTTTTCTTAAAGTCCAATCTTTAAGACGGGATTTTATTTTTTGCTTGTCCTACATATTTTCCTTCACACCTTGTACAAAAAAAAAACGTTGTCTCATCACGCATGCTTAAGCAATTCTTCCTTAAGTTATATGCTAAAATCTCTTACAGATTTAAAGTTTTTTGAGATTACCTGATTGATGATATATTGTGAAAATATGATTTTGAGGTACAGAGTTAGTTTTTCTCGTTTGGAGGGATATCAGAAAGAAAAATAGAAGAAGATGAGGGAAGTCAAAAACACTTCAACAGTTGAAACGTTGATCTTTAACAGAAGATAAAGAGTATTAGTAGTGGATGGGGTTCTGGAACACTTTGACCTTGAAATCTACGCCCTAGTGTAAAAGGGGGCCGTGGGCCACAAAATGATGTTATTCTTGCCAAATGTGATAGAATTGACAGATGACATATGACAAGATAACGTGTGACATATGACAGTTGTGTAACATAGGGGACAGGTGAGGTGAGACATGACAGACTGGACACTTGTAACACCTAGATGAGGCTAAACAGGCAGGACAGACAGCGCAGGCAGTGTAGAAGGAGTAACTCCAAGTGCCCCTCACTGGTTATGAAACAGATGTTCTCTGTTCAGCGACGGTTCAATATGACGTCACATTCCTCATTTCATTTTATTAGAAAAAGATCGCTGAACACCAAGCGTATTATTACTTCTTATTTAATAAAACCACCAGCTAAAGTCAATTTGACACTTAATGTCAAAATGTTGTAAAAATTTTGAAATTTTGGATTAATTGTCATTGGCAAAAGAGTGTAAAATTTTGTGAAATGGTTACAAAATGCTTTGGCGCTACGGTAAAAAGGAACAAATTTTGATGTTAAGACTCATTGACTACTTTCAGGGAGAAAAAGTGCCACAAGAACCTTATTACCAGTAGATGCAGTGTTCAAGGTAAGTTTCTATTCGATGTATTTTTTACCAGTTCAACTGACATTTTATCAGAGACAGACGTTTTTTTTTGTATGACGTTGCAACGTTATGACGTAATATTTAACCCTCGCTGAACAGAGTATAGTTTAGGAAAAAAAAATATTTACGTTAGGAAAAAAGTTTTACACAAGGGTGCTGTTATTTTTGGATTTTTTTATTTTTCCTACAAGAAGCCAAACGTTTTACAAGCTGATCCTTTTAACCTAGTAATATTTCTTCACGATGTGTTTTTTGAAGAAGTTAACTTGAAGGGATGCCATTAGGTAAAGATTTTTGGTAAAGCAAACTCTGAATAAAAGTTTTTCTAATAAAGCTTTGAGAAGGGGTTAATAGTATGAGTTGCTAAGGATTTTTTTAAATTATCCTCCTATGTTTGATCTGCATTTGAAACTCTTGAGAGAGATAAAGCGATTTATTATAGTTGTTTGTTCTATATACTTCCCTTCATATATTTTATAATTATTCAGAACAACACATTTCTCAAAGTTTTTAGTGTGCTGAAGTCATGAATGGCTTACGTTCGTATACATCCGAAATATGTCTTAATGGGTTGAGAATGTGGGTGTTCATTTACAGCAATATATCAATTGAACACCATCAACACTTATTGAAACTATTAAACAATTACACTTAGAATAATGTCAAATAATGGAGAAGAGTGTGGGGTACTAGGACAGAGCCTTCAATAAGCAAAATTGCAGACGGATTCTAGGCTTCGTCTTCCAAATAATGATAGATGATTAGAAAACAATCTCAAAACATTAATCTTGTTTGGTACCAAGAACTGGTACCTAAAATGCCATTATTTTCATAGAACTAACGGTCTTGTGTGATATTTATTTAATTGACTCTAACAGTTACGTATATCGGCAATATTATGACATACCATGAATTAGTTACGGAATGATTGTGATAGGTGAGGGGTGAGAAAAACAAGCAGCAGAGATAGTAGAGATGGTACTGAGCAATTGCCATGCGCTTGACTGTGGCGCATTCACCATCGGGTCAAGAGCTGTGGTTCGGTTTTCTGCAAAATACCCTTTTGCATGGACGCATAGACTGAAATTATGCCCAACCACCCCTTGCTTTAATTATAATCTACACAAGCCACAGTCGTTCTATTAGGGTTTCTATACCGGCAGACACTGGTCTACCCTATAAAAACAAAAATTGTCTCCCTTCGTCTTCCAAATAATCATAGATGATCAGAAAACTTTCTCAGGAAATGATTCTTGATTGGTACCAGAAACTGGTATCTAAATTGACATTATTATCATAGAACAATCTTGTGGGATATTTATTCAAATTTTGTATCCAACTCTTTATATGGAGAATTTTAATTCATCAACATGAACTTCAGTATCCCTTTTCGGATCTCAAACAACCCACTAAGTCTTCTTGACATTTAAAAAATAAATCTAAATACACAACAAAATCGCTTGACCTTTTCACAATACACCAACGATTAAATAAAATAAAACTAAATCTCTACTAAACGTGACTCAAAGGAAATGACAAATAGCTGGTGCTCTTAAAGATAAGTTAGTGTCAGGGTCCCTTGCTCAAGTTGTAAAGGTCAGTTTAGGTTAGGAGAAAAATTAACGTAGGACAAACCACAAATACAATCTAAAGTGTTCTCCGGGCTTTGAAGCCGTGGTTCAATAGAATTTCTTCCTGACGTTTCGTCTACAGCTGTGACAGACAATATCAAAGGCGATGAGTCAAAGGTGAAGTGATATCTCGTGCGTCCCGACGTTGACTGATTTGACTCTGGTGAGGTCAGTGGTATTTATTTCCCCACTGCGCCGTCTGGCTGCAGAAGAGGAAATGGGGTGGGGGTAGTGGTGGTAGTATGTCGTAGAACTCACTTTCAGTCTTCAATTAGAAACGTAATTTCCCCCTTCCTGTTGAAACTGTTGTGATTAAAAATCTCAATGGCCTCTCTCGTTAGTCCCGGATAGAAACGCTGCGATTGATATAAAATGTCCATTTTGTTGAAAAGGATGTCCTGACCTTCGGAGAGAGCGGGACCAACACAAAAGCGCCAGCAATAGCAGACCACGCTCTCTCCGAAGGTCACGACATCCTTTTTAACGAGATGGATCAACGAGAGGTCATTGAGATCTTTTTAATCACGACAACAATTTCAACAGGAAGAAGGAAATTACGTTCCAAAATGCTCACGGAAGCGAGTTCCCCGACATACTGCAAGTGCGCCGAAATCCCGCGCCACCACTACCCCCACCCTAGTCCCTCTACTGCGGCGCGATGGCGGAAGAATAAATACCACGGAGCTCACCACAGTCGAATCAGTCAGCGTCGGGAAGCACGGAAGATCACTTTGCCCATTGCCTCATTGTCTTTGATAATGTCTGCCGTAGCTGTAAAATTAAATACCAAATTCACTATACAAATATCTAAAAAATCAAACCTACGTCTTACAAAAGCAATCGCAGGTTAATAAGAGCGCTAATGCATGGGTGTACAATACGTTGGGCAATAAATATTACTTGAGTTTTAAGGTCAGACTTGCAGTTTCATATGTTATTGATTTTCTCAGTTTTTAATTCATACCTACGTGCTACAAAAGTGAGAGTTGTGATTGATAGATAATCGATAAGTACTCTTGTCTCACGAATTAAAAAGCAAATAACAAAAGTAAGTCAGCTCTGCATGTCACAAAGCTTAATCGTGATTTATCATTATAAGAAACCCTCCGCAATATTGGCAAGTCGCAGGCTCCCGTCAGATGTGGAGACATTCATACAAACCGAAAGCTGGATAAATGATCTCGCCCTGCCGCTGACGCGATATTTTGACGTCTATATCCGCTTTGAGCCCATTGTACGAATGAATAAAGCCAGATAAGTACAAAGGGATCCTTAAACATTTCCTTTATCGACATCCTCTATAGATACAAATAAATACTCGATTTCGGGTCCTATTGTGCACTGTATCTGAATATCCGCTTTCGGTAATTAAACCCGGGCACAAGAAGCTTCTTAACAAATTTCCAGTAACCTCTTCTCGGGGCAATTCCGAGGCGCGTACTAAACTCGATTATTTCTTCCATGTTTTCCACCTTATTTCCATCCCATTATGGAAACAAACCAGAGTGGAATTTTAACTAATGCCCTTTTCAAGCCAGGTCCAAAGTTTGCCCGTGCTCAAAACGAATTATCGAAAAAGTTTCCCCAAAAATTCCGAAAGTTTCACTTAGCATTCTTCAGGTAACCAGGTAAATTTTGCGGGGGTCGAGATTAATATAACTTTAATGGAAATATGTAAATTAACCAATGCGGATGGTGAGTGATTTTCCATTATATTGTTTTCAGTTGCCAATCATTAAAAGTTTTGATCAATTAATTTCATAATTTTGGTTATTTGCGTTTGTGAACTGCGCAGTATTTTCAGTAAGTGTAGATTGGCATTTAGTCTTGGATTCCACTGCTGGTGCCATCTCTAACTGTTGACAATGACGTCATATCAGTCCCTGTTTCCTTCGGAACTCCCTCACAAAATGATATTTTGATAACCATCTCCCTAAAAATAGATGTTCTAAAGTGGAAAGTGCCGCATGGGCCTCCTAGTTCATGGATAATGTCTACGGATTTAAACCATGGAGCTTAAGGTCAGTTTATACAGTTTTTGATATTCTACATCATATCAGAAGAAACTTGAAGTGACACGGCCATTCAAGAAACTGGGGCAAGATAAGAGTTATGCAATCCGCAAAAGTGGGGTATTTTCGTGTGTGTAATGGGCAAAATACCGTTATAGAGTCAATTCCAAATAGATATTGATCTAGAAGGCGGAAGATTTGACATATTTTTATAGATTCAATTGGAAAAATCTTGAGCATACTATGAATAACTATTTGAAATAGACCATACATAATCGTAATGTATAACTCATTCATTGATTTTTGCCATCTCGTCACCTTTAAAATTTTTATTTTTTTTACTCCTATCTGTTTTCAGCACATGTTAGAACAGCACACGATAAAAATGGCAGATTTCCAACGCCCATTTGATATCAAGCATAAGCCAATAGCTTGTAGGTAACAAAAATAAATTTGTTTTGTGTTAATTTGGTGTAATATTGACAACACTAGTGTCAATTTGAATTGGTAAAATACATCAAAAAACATGAAATAAGTTCTCAAATAATCCAAAATAGATTTTTTAATTCCAAATTGTAAATTAGCAACCCTTCATACAGGTGCCCATGGAAAATTTGCAACACAAATCGTACTTTTTTGTACCTAATCAGTATTTGTGGATCATCATGATGTTAAACTCAAATTAAAACTGTAAGTTTCTTGCCCAGGGTCGTTTTCTCGGTCGACTTTGATTTACTTCTTTTTTATCGTTAGTGTCTCTGTATTTTTTGAATCTCAGTAGTCTTTAGGATTTATTAAAGCTGTAATATTTTTTATCACAATTATCACCGACGTTTTAGGTATTAAAAAGTTTGTCCAATCTATACTCCTTCACAGTCATTTCAAGGTACCGCCTATAATGCATTGTTTTTTGCTATTTGGTGTTTTTGTGAATAGTAATTCATTCATCACAAAATCATAATTTTAACCAATGGAAAGTGATAGCCAGCTAACTCATTTTTACCACGTTCATTTGCTTTTTACTATTGCTAATTTTGACCTACGTAACATTTATGACAATCATTGCAAGTTATTTTACATTATACAAGATGTTTCATTATTTTAGCCATCTACGTCTCAAAATAACGCTAGTTTACCATATAAATGATAGTCTAGCTCTAGATAGTATAAATCATATAAAAGTTTTAGCAATTAGGGTTCTATAGTCCCAGTGACATTGCAAACTAAGCAGCAATTAAAATGCAAAAATTGCCATAAGTAAACAAGATAAAAAAATACAATGAAACAGGGCAAAAGAAAAAACAGTCAAGAAATGCACCCTTTCTAAAAGGTAAAAAAGAGTTGATCATAAAAACAGGCAAACGAAAACCACAAATTAAAAAATAATATTTGTAATGACTAAATATCTGATAACAATAAGTATAGGAAAAAGAAAAAACTCTGAAATATTGTACTGCTAAAAAAACGCAAATGTTCTACAGAAATAAGATCTACAAAGAATTAAAAGAGAAAAGGCGAAATAAAACAAGAGTGTAAAAAAATAAAATTTGTTAAAATAACCCACAGAATGGAAAACAATAAAGAGCAGGCAAAATGATAAAATATTAAGGAAGTGACAAGATTCCAACCCTCTAGCACCAGAAAAAAAGCTACGAAAAATGAAAAAAACAGACAGGAAAGGACAAAAGTAAACTGCGAATGAGAAAATGCGAAAAATGAAAATAGAAATCCAATGAATGAATCGAAGAAATCAAGAAGTCATCCAAGAAAAAGCAGCTTCAATAAATGAAGCGCTGAATAAAAAAATCAAAATAAAACATCATAAAGATCAGAGAAAAGAAATAAACAAAGGAAACATGTGTAACTGTTCAAGAGTGTAAAAAAACAAAATTTATTAGGAAAACCCAATGAATGGGAAAAAATAAAGAGCAGGCAAAATGATAAAATATTAAGGAAGTGACAAGTTTCAAAATCTCCATCACCAGAAAAAGCTGCGAAAAAATGCAAAAGTAAACGCGGAACAGAATAGAACGGACAAAAGGAGATTGATAGGCAATCAAAAAAACGAAAATAGAAATAAAATTAATGAATTGAAGAAATCAAGGAAAAAGCAGTCTCAATAAATTAAGCTTGAATAAAAAATCAGAATATAATATCATAAAGATCAGAGAAAGAAATTAACAGAGGAAAGCTGTGTAACTATCAAACGAAAGTTTCGGTAAAACGGTTACCAAAAAAACAAAACGGATATGTTGTTGCCATTAACAACAATAGCGCAGCTGCGCCCCCATGTGGGGGTTGGGGGGGGGGGGGGGCTTGGCGCGTCATAGCATCCCTGGTTTTCATATCAAAACCGAAGCGCCAAGTGATGAGTTTATAAACTATTTAGGCTTTTAGTAAGAAAGCAAAATGCGAAAAGCCTAAGCATATGAAAAAAAAAAGAAAGGAGTATTGATAATAAACCATTCATATTAAACCATTCACAAAATATCATAAAAAGAGGTGGGATGGAATAAAAAGGTAAACATGAGTACAATTTTGTCGCTTAGGCAAATTCTTTCACAATAAAACTTTCTGAAAAAAAAAAGTGCCTATGAAGAAGTATTATTTTTTTTAATTATCTCTTTAAATTAAACCTAGAAAAAATTAAAACTTCTTTTTTTAATTTGGATTTTTTTTGCATAGCGGTCCACATTACTTAAACGAGAGAACCAACTAACCTGAACTAACCTGAACTATCCAAAATATGAGTAGTACAAATTCACCAAATAATAATCTAAGAAATTATCGAAAAATAGTGAAAAAAAAAGATTAAAAAAATTGTTTACAATGTATTATAATCAAAGCCAAAATGATTATAAAACCAAAAACAAAAATTAAGATAGGCGTTACAAAAAAGAATAAAAAAAATACAAGAATTAAAACAGGTTTGAAGAGGCATAGATTTTTATAAAAAAAAACAGCAAAATTTTAATAATTAAAAAAACAGTTCATGAAAAATGATGCCGATTACTGTAAAATACAGAAATCAATTTTTTCGGTACTATGAAAACGCTTTTTTCGACCTTTAAATCATTATTTCGCAAGTTCTAATTCTGCCCATCCCCAGACTAGTTTCGTAGTATACGGGTCGTCAGTCAGGCTTTGACACAATCAGAACTTTAGCGCGAAAGTTTATAGCAGCCCCGAGAAAAGTTTCCCGGTGGCGCCATCTCTATCCGTCTGTTGAACTAACGAGATTGCTCTGGTCCAGTATCAACGTCATTGCCCGGTCTAAGAAAAAATGATGCAGAGTACTGTAAAATACAGAAATCAATTTTTAGTTAATTGTTATAACACCTTTTAGTGTCTTGAATATGCTGTAATGCAGTGTGGCGAATTTTCGAGTTTATTAACCATGGCGATCTCGGTTATTTGAATCGATATGAAGAAGATTACATTAGGACAAAGTTGCGTAATTAAAAGTCTATAACAATGACGTTTTCAAATTTATATAATTTCGATTGGTTTCGGAAATACTCGGAAAAATCGAAATTTTGATAAACAGTTATATTTTTTTCTAGTTTTGATTTAAAAAGAGATGTGATTGTCAAAATTTGTTGATAAAATCGGGTTATGATCTTTTTGGCCCCCGCAGACTTCAACCTTTTTCATCGACCGATATTTTACTTGGATTGGGCGAGTAAATGCCACGTTGAAGAAGGCGAAAAGTGTCTATGAAGATGTGTCAATTATTTTTAATTATCTCTTTAAATTAAGACCCAAAAAAATAAAACCGAAAACATCATTTTTATAGACGCGATTGCGCAACTTTGCCTTAATTTAAGGCTTTCTTACTTAATTTCTTCGTATATCTTCAAATAACAGAGATCCCATATACGGTCGCAACATATTAACTGTTATCAAACAAAAATCTGCTGATTGATGATACAATGACATGTTCTTCCGGGAGTTAAAGATATCATAGACCACCGAGGCGAACTATTAGGGTTCACTTACGACAAAACCATGGGTAAAATTGAAGCAATAAAAGTTGTATTTTTTTATCACGTTCTAATCGATATTTAAAGTATTTGTTGGTTTGGTCAGTGTATAATTCGTTACACCTACGACATGGAATTTCGTTCGTCTTTTATTTGTTATTTCATAAACAAACAGAAAACGTTTCTACATAAAAACTTAAAATTCCTTCATCGGCAAGACAGTATTACTCCCCTACCTGCAGGTTGTTTCAATCCCTATATACTTTACAAAAAAATAAAAATTATTGATTAAACTCTGGCACATAAGTACAAAGACAAGGTTTTATAATCTTGATATTAATAAGTAAAGTGGTGAACCGAAATCGGTTCTTTTTCCAGCACTTCCAACGAAACAACAAAACAACCCCCAAGACCTAAAATCAGGTTAAGCCAGTTTCAAAGTTCTGAACCCGAAATCGCTGAAATAACTCAGCTTCGGCATTGTAATTTGAAAGTTTCGTTTTATTCCTGAACGCTTAATTAGAATACAGTTTACGAGGAAAGTTTAACCCTTGGCCCTCCTCTTTATGGCCATATATAAGCATACATGTGACGCTTCTCTTGCTCGCCTTTAGTTTCAACGTTAATCAGCCCAGGGATTATTTTAATTTTCATTTTATAGGTGTCTACTACCTCCAGCGTTGAATTAGAGATGTGACCTTATTAAGGGCGAAGCATGTGATGTTCAGCTAAACACTTAATAGTTCTCCATTATCTACTTCGACAAACTTAAAATGAACCCGCCGATGGACCCGAAACCACTTAATCAAGAGGACCCTGATCGAAATTAGGACCCAACCAATTCAATTTATAATTGAAAGGACATGCCACTCGAATTTGCTTCTTAATAATTCATTGGACTATGGAATGGAAGAAGAACGAGCAGATAAACTCGCGATCGATAAGGATTTTCAGCTAATTGAATCCGTAAAAGGTTACTTTTTCCTGATGGAAAGATGGCGCGTTATCCCCTGGAAGCTTAGAGTTCCCAAGTATTCATAATGCTTGTTCTAAGAGAAACGGAAGAGCTTATATCTTTTTGTGTACATCTTAAAATTTAAAAGTTTAAGCCCTTAAAGTGACCCCCTTCCATTTCTGCTAATCATCTTTTAACGAAATAAAGGAAGGCAACGTTTTAAAAAGTAAAAATGGCCTGTTCCCAAGCACTCAGATGTAAATCAGCGTCGGCTTAATTCTGGCATAATCCAATTATATAAAAAGGATTTCACGGGTGAAGAATTGTCTGAGGAGAAGGTTTTACGTCGAACTTCTCCGTGGTTCGAGCAGATGGAACAGGGAAAGCTCTTTATGCAAATGTAGTCCTTTTGGTGGCTACTGCTCGGCTTATTGGAAAGTTTGTTTGTGTATGGTTTCCGTATTCGCAGTCGCTTTACCCTGATTTCGGGGCCATTTTTCTGGATGCATGAAGAAACCTCTGTGAGTGGTTAAGCTAGCAGATTTTCGGATTGAATAGAGACGAAAGCACAAGTCCCCTAAATACATCAATAGATGAGAAAGGAAGCTTCGGTCACAGTTTCAGCCTGAAGCTGTATGAAATATAAGGTGATGGGAATGAGATTCAGGTTGAGTTATGAAACAATCAGTGATATGGAGGGTGTGAATAGAGATGAGATAGCAGAGACACTAGAAATAACGTTGACCAGTGGCTAGGCACATTCACAATCGGTTAAAAGTTGTAGTATGGGAAAATGAAAAATTTGCATGGAAAAATAACTCAAGTTGTGCCCAAACTCATTTACTTAGTCCGTATTTCTTTTATTTATAATTACACTGCTACTGCGACGCAACACAGTCGTCGTGCTGTAGAAAGTTTGTAAGTTTTAGAAAATATTTTGATCTTTCTGCTCTCAATGATGGGATTTAAAGTGCAAACACTGACTACTCTCAACACATTTGTTTTGTTGTTTCGCTGTCCATGTACCATTCACTCGGGTTCAAATTGAAATCATTTGCCACTGCGTTAGAATCTTGACTATCACTATCCTCATCGTCAATTCGCTTTTCCTTTCTGTCTTTTCTCTTTTTAAACATCTTACATATTAGGTTTTCCGGGTCCTAATTTTAGTATAATTTTTCTTAAATTGTAATTTTTTGTAGTTTCAGGCTATACAGGGTTTTTTTCTTTTATGTGTTGCTAATGCTATCTCCAAAACGGTAAAATTTGCAAGATTCCTTAAATTTAGGAAATTTGCCTTTCGTTGAGCTCTTTTAAGATTCTACTTCGAGGTTGCCACATTTTCAGTGGTTCCCGAGCTATTTAAAAGAAAAAGTGAAAATTTCTCAAAACTTCATTCTCTAGTATTTCCTGAACTAAGCACTCGTCATTCCTGAAAGATCAATGTATTATTTGTATAGATTCGCTTTTTATTTGACCGCTTGTAACTTGAAAACGCCTTGACCGATTGGAGTGACTCCAACTGTTTTTTCTTCTTCTTCTTGATATCCTCTTTCACCTCCCATCATCGGAAGTTCCGTAGGTGCAATATTCTCAAAGATAGACCTCTTCGGTGGTCGAATTTTAGGAACTTTTAGAATCGCGTTTTTGGACCGTTTTAAAAAAATCTCTTTAGAGGTTATTTTCATTCGAATGGAGTTTGTTACATTTTTAGGGGATCACCCGGGTGCTATTCCGATCAAAAACAGCAAAAAAAAATGTCCAGAAGTTTTTTTGAAAATGTCCAAAGAGGGGGTATATACGACTTTTTTCTCAATCCTCAACTTTGATCGCCTGTAACTTGAAAACGCCTTGACCGATTGGAGTGAATCCCAGTGTTTTTCTTCTTCTTGATATCTTCTTTCACGTCCGACCATCGGAAGTTCCGTAGGTACAATATTCTCGAAGTTAGACCCCTTCGGTGGTCGAATTTTAGGCACTTTTAGAATCGAGTTTTTGGCCAATTTTTTAAAAAAATCTCTTTAGAGGTTAATTTCATTCGAATTGAGTTTGTTACATTTTTAGGGGATCACCCGGGTGCTATTCCGATCAAAAACAGCAAAAAAATGTCCACAAGTTTTTTTGAAAATGTCCAAAGAGGGGGGTTATTACGACTTATTTCTCAATTCTCAACTTTGACCGCCTGTAACTTGAAAACGCCTTGACCGATTGGAGTGAATCCCACTGTTTTTCTTCTTCTTGATATCTTCTTTCACCTCCCATCATCGGAAGTTCCGTAGGTGCAATATTCTCGAAGATAGAACCCTTCGGTGATCGATTTTTAGGCACTTTTAGAATCGCGTTTTTGGACCATTTTAAAAAAAAATTCGTTAGAGGTTAATTTCATTCGAATTAAATTTGTTACATTTTTAGGGGATCACCCGGGTGCTATTCCATCAAAAACAGCAAAAAAAATGTCCAGAAGTTTTTTTGAAAATGTCCAAAGAGGGGGGGGGGGGTATTATATACGACTTTTTTCTCAATTCTCAACTTTGACCGCCTATAACTTGAAAACGCCTTGCCGATTGGAGTGAATCCCAGTGCTTTTCTTCTTCTTGATATCTTCTTTCACCTCCCACTTCCCTAAAAAAAAATCTCTTTAGAGGTTTAATTTCATTCGACTTGAGTTTGTTACATTTTTAGGGGATCACCCGGGTGCTATTCCGATCAAAAACAGCAAAAAAATTTCCAGAAGTTTTTTTGAAAATATCCAAAGAGGGGGGTATTACGACTTTTTTCTCAATTCTCAACTTTGACCGCCTGTAACTTGAAAACGCCTTGACCGATTGGAGTGAGACAACTGTTTTTTCTTCTTCTTGATATCCTCTTTCACCTCCCACCATCGGAAGTTCCGTGGTGGGATGGCACTGGGTGGGGGCGTACGTTGAAGATAAAGATGAAGTAATAATATAATCTCCAGTGAAAAGAGAGATACTCACTGAAACGACGTGTGGTAAGAAACGAAGTTATATAAGGGGTTGTTGTAATGTGAATAGACTTTCCCTTATCAGGGAGTTCTTTTATTTTCTTATGATGTGACAAAGACAACAAACCGACAATACCTCTGCCCTCTGGTCATATACGTATCCCATTCCTAAGCGTAAATTTGTAAAATTGTATGTTATGTCAGTTTGACATTTTTAGATTTGATAGTCTGCTCCGGCTTGCAGTAGCTGCAAACAGTGTAAACTTTAAAGTACTTAGCGCTCCCAAAATATATTATTGAGAATAAAAATTTTAGTAGGAAACTGGCTCCATTCAGTGTGTTTATCACTGTCTTCAGGACGCTTATTCTGTAGGAAAGAGTGAAAGTGAAAGTGAGAATTGCTGGCCAATGGAATTCGTCAACAGAATTTTTTGACCAATCAAGGTTGTCAAAATTCTCACTTTCACTTTCACTTTTTCCTATAGAATAAGCGACCAGTACGTGACTTTCAGTGTATGTAAAAGTATCTGACGTTTTCCCAGTTTTCTCCTCTCTTGTCTGTTAACTGCTAAACATTATAGATTTTATACTTCATATTATATTAATTCAATATATTAATTATTGGAATTTAGAATACTAATAATGATATACTGGAATTAGTTAGAATAAGTAGTCTGTGACCAGTTTAGAGTCTTTCAAATACTATGAAAATTTGGCCTTCGCCATTCTATCAACAAACCGAACACGACCAAATTAGGCAGACGTGGAGGAAACATCCAGTTTCCCTTTCCTCGTTTCAACACTGATCTAGGTAGAGTCACATCTATTAGTTTCTCCTGGAAGCTCATTGAACAACTATATCTTATCTAAAAACAATGCTATGGGTCTCTTCTGTGCCACTATCGTGTTCAAATTTCTTCTTTTCAGTATAACTCAAGTATGATATTTCTATATCACCTAGTTTTATGCATTCACTCATTGTCTTTATATTCATGGTCTATCAATGTTTGGTTAGTAGAAATCTGCATCACTAGATGGCGAACTTGAAATTCAGGCGTTTAGTTGCACGCATTCACCATCGGGTAAAGAAGTGTGGTAAAATAGACGTTTTGCATGGAAAAATGACTGAAATTGGGCCCAAATCCTTCGACTTCATCTAGTAGATCACATTTCTTTTAATTATACTTACACTGCCACTGCCCTTCTACATCAGCTACAGTCAAGTTTCCAAAAACTCAGAAATTGTAGTAAGTGGTAATTTTTCAAATTCTACTAAGCTGGCATCACACATGCTTCGTCTTTTTTCAATAGGTTGGATGAGGTAAGTAGTCGGTGTAGGACATTAACACTTCACATTTTGTGAAATTGCCAACGTTTCGACTTTTATTGTGACTAATAAATTGTCGGTCTCTGATGTGAATGAAACCTTTAGTCGGTTATTTATAAAAATCAATTAGGGAGCTGGTTTATTGTCAGACAGCAATTAATTCCTTGTTTGATAAAATGGTCTTCTCTGTGTTTACATGCGGTACAGGTAAGGAATTACCGTAATAGTTTCAGCATTATTTATGGGTTCTCAAGTTTACTTTATTCTTGTCCCGTAAATTATGGATTCAGAATGTTGCACTCAAGCACGTACTTGTTGTAAATCTACATGACGTATCTGTAATGACAACATATAATGAAAAGGCCCCGTTTCGCAAATAAATAAAAAGCTCTAAAATTGGTTTCACGTACGCGAAAATTGCTTCGAATCATATTTATGAAAGTGGAAGAAATTATTTCATACCAAAATTTGTTTCAGCAGGCAGATTTGTCCTTTTATCCTGAAGTCTAATACTTCATCATTTTTAATCCAATAAACTATTTTGAGTGGCATATTTATTGTGTTTGGAACTCCTAATTAGCATGTTTATCCTTACCTAACTTTATGAAAGAGCATATCAATTTGGGGTGCCAAACGCGATAGATATTTTAACCAAAATGCTCTCATATCTTCATTTATTTAGAGAATCGAGCAACGGAGGTAGAAAATACAAAAAAAAAAAAACAAAAATGCCGGTAAAACTTTTACAATATCATCCAAAACAAGACCCGCCTTCGTTGCCATGTATGTGCCCTCCTTGTTATCCCGAAACCTCAAAACTTTACGCGAGAAGTAATTTGCTTAAGACAAGAGCAGCTCCTCATTTAATCTCGGCATGTTTTCATAAAGTTCCCGAGCGACATTCGCCTGACCTCGACGAAAGTCTTAGCTTGTTCTCTCGAGTTTATTACTATTAAAATTATTATGTTGTTTAAGGGTGCGAAGACATTAAACCGCAAACTTACATTAGGTCTTTAAAGGTGGTTATTAGGTGGCGATGCGAGAGAGCATGCCATTTAATAGAGCTCGGGTTACCATACACGAATACAGGAAGTGGTAAATCGTTCTTTGGGATATTAATATCTAGAATTTGTTTTTTGTTGGAATTCTTTTTAGCAAATTCGTTTCGGATTCCAGCTCCATCATCAGCGCATTTAATATGTCGCGACAAATAATAATTATGCCTGATAGAAGGCGCTAAGGTGAACAAACAAAACCTACAAAGTAGAAGTTAAAAAAGGCACAAAATGTCCTAAAACTGTGACTTAAAATAGTTAAATTTTAAATATAAATTTTATTTAAAACTTTTTTGTTCATGTTATAAAGTTTTTAAATTTATTAATTTTCTCGTAGGAGTAAATACTTACAAGGAAAACATACCCATTTGGTATAAAAAGGAATGTTGAAACGAGAAAAAAAAAACGATTTAATTGAGTGATATCCGGAAAAAAATCCTCAGTCGGACAACTCTACTAAATTTATATTAAAAAAAAATCTATAATTAGAAATTAAACGTTTACAATTAAAAAAATAAAATATTTAATAATTTCCTATTTTTTATTTAAAATTTTAAATTTACAATATTTCATTTTTAATCCTTAATTTTTAATCTCAATAATTATAAACTAGAAATTAAAAGTTTAAAATCTAAAATGTAAAACTTAAATTTAAAATTGCAAATAAATAAATAAAAATATATATTCAGGTAATTCTGTTTATCTCCAATCAGTGACGTTTACATTGGTCAACTTTTATTAAGGTCTTTCAATAAACGAAGTTTGTCACAGGTTAGGAATAACAATCCACTCGAAAAAGTGGTCACTCATGTGTGTCACTCATGGGTGTGGTCTTTGTTTACTCGTAGTTTCGTATGGCGGTTGGGTGTTTTTTTTTATCGAGAGGACAAATTTTAAAGGTCCCTGAGGAAGACCTCAATAAAGATCAAAACGTTGACAATTTCACAAACGCACACGCCCTACACCTGTTGTCCACCTTTTTCAACTTGGTAAAGATCTTCTCTTAGATCACCTATTCAAGTAAACATTCATGGTTAACTAATTGTGGAATGTTATTTGCTGATGATGGCATTTCGGCGCTGCTGTAATTTTCCACATTTCCGATTACATAAATCAATACGCGCTTAAGTTTTCAAAAGCTGCCAGTCAACAATTTTCCTACTCCTCGAAAAGTTTGTGCAGAGGGCAAAAGCAAACGAAGTAACTAATTAAAAAGTTGCTTCCCATCATTTTGTTGGAAACTCTTAGCAATGAAACGAAATACAATAACAGTTACTTATTTACCAGTCTCGGGTTGAACTTATTAAAGCAGTTTGCTGAAAAAGCGAAAGAAGTATAGAGATAAGATTTTTCATTTTCTGAAAGGTTGCACTTAGTGTAACTATTATTGTTGTCCGGTCGTTTGGACCAATTTTTCCCAAATTAGCTACTTTCCAATGCATGATGGGGCAACAAAGTGGGCGCTCATGCGGCTGTAATCTACTTAACCAGCGACTCCAGTAGATGTGAAATTAACGACGTCATAAAGCCAAATAGGAAAAAGTTTTTATTCCCGGAAATCTAGCTTTAAAGGCACTTTCCTAATTAAAGTTCCTAACTTGATGGGTTCTACATTGTTAGGCAGTCACAAATGTGCTTACGTTTGTGATCGTTCAATAAAAAAAAATTAATAAAAATTAAAAAGCGTTTACGTTCGGTCATTTTTGCCCAACTCTTGAGTTTTGCATATCTACCAAACGAAACGGACGGTTTTTTCCGGGTTTTGCCAATATGGAAATGAGCAATATGGGTGTCCAGTCGGAATAAACAAGTGCATTTTTGTCCCTCCACTCGATAAATTCCGGACAATACTTGGGAAATTTCGCATTGTACATGGAAACGTTCTTTTGTGGAAATTACTGTTAGCTTTGAAAAGCGCTGTTTGCACAACAGAAACCATGCAAAGGATTTATTTCCATAGTTTAGTCGGCAAACCAATGCAATTTTTTTAGTTATTGGGGTTTTGACCTACATCAATGAGCTATAGAAGTAATATAACTTAATAAAAGGTGTTTGTTTTTAAACATAACAACCAAGAAAGAGATAATATAGAAATCACGCTGGGAGCTCAAAATATTATATAAAAAAAATGTATTTTCCATTAAACGACCTCGACAAAACAGACATTTGGACTAGTGGAAAGTTAACATTATTAGCCATTATTGCCAAAAAAACTTTCAGCCTTTTCCAAGTTATTGTTCTCTAAAGAGCTTCTTCCGAAGAGACTTTCCGTTCACACATGCAGGTTCGCACTTCTGTTACACATGACTTGAAGGATGTTTTGTCTTTTTATGAAAAACCAAGTTTGCGCCAATAGCTCAATGTTACCACCTTGATATGTTTAGAAAGTACTAAAATTTCCAAAAATTGTACTAGATTGCCTTATAAGGTACTAAACTCTGAACTAGGTCATAAAAATTAAGAAATAACTTCTGACGAAGAGCACAGAACCACAGAAACTCTCGAGCTCTCTGAACATCAGCCTGTCTCACTCCAGCTTGTCTAGATATTGGGACATAGCCAACTAGATGACATTTCCTACCTGTCATATGTGAAATGACAACTGACGTAAATACGTATAGTTTTAAGTGTTCTGACAGATCCCGGATGCCCGCAGTGTGTGAGTGCGAACTGTGCACATTGTACTAGATTTGAGGCTGTGGGTCCTAGAGTACTAAATGAGATGCAAAAGGACTAGATTTAGTACAATTGTACTAAGGGTGGCAACACTGCAATAGCTTGTAAATAACGTAAGATGGGAATATGCAAAAATTTAATAAATATTTTGCTATTGTCAGTCACTATCTAGTCAACTTAAGTGCCCCATCGTCGTCAATTGAAAAAAATTAATTTTCAATTTAAAAAAAAATATTTATTTTTAAATTGGAACTTTAACGATTTAGGTGTTAGAGCTTTAAATGTTGAGAATCCTAGTTTTAAACTGACATATTTCCGAAAACGATTAATTGTAGGCATAATATCTAAATGACTAAATTCACTTAGGATTGAAGACAAAATCCAAAAACCAAAAGATATACAGCATGTTCTATTTAATGAACCAACTTTAGAATTTTGTTTTTTTTTAAGACATCCAGTAGAGTTCAGAACAATTTTGAAATGTGCGAATAAACGACAAAAGGGTACGATAAAAGGAACCTTTTTCATTTAATGATTTAGCTATAAATTAAGTTCTTAAATCGTGTTAGAAGTTAGAAAGTCAGTTATTTTGGAACTGCTTTCTAATTTAATGAAACAATAATTTTCTTTGGGATTTTACAACTTTTTTGAAGGCAAAAGATACCGATTTTCATGGCAGTTTGCTGGAAAATGGCGAATTTTAAAGGCACACTTAGTATGTACAGGGTTCCTATGTAACATCTCCGAAATACTGATAATATGGTACTTTTCAAATAGATGTTCATCTAGCAGGTTGAGGAATTGACCGATTCCATCCATGTGAATGTATCATTTATATGCCAATTTCTAAGCTTACTAGATGAATAGCTATTTGAAATGGACTCTACGTAATGAAGGTACAGAGTGTAAAAAGTTTTATTAGAAAGATAGAACATTAATTATTGTTTCCTAAAAAACTGCTTCTTATAATGAAATTATTGCTATTTTCAACCAGTACCTTGTCAATTTAACTACTTTAACATAACGCTTTCACGGCAGAGTCAAACTACAATCTAGTGTTTTCCAGGCTTTGAAGCAGTAGTCCAATGAAATTTCTTCTTGACGATTCGTCTCCATCTGCGGCAGACGTTATCAAAGGCGATGAGGCAATGGGCGCAGCAATCTCCTGTGCTTCCTGACGTTGACTGATTCGACTGCGGTGAGCTCCGTGGTATTTATTCCCCGCGCGCCATCGCGCTGCAATGGAGGACGGAGGAGGGGGGGGGGGCAGTGGTGGCGCGGGGTTTCGGCGCACTTGAAGTATGTCGTAGAACTCGCTTCCAGTTGCAGTCTGCATTTAGAAACGTAATTTTCTCCTTATTTTTGAAATTGTTCTCGTGTTTAAAGATCTCAATGGCCTCTCTCCTTAGTCCCGTATAGTAGAAACGCTGCAATTGATATCAGATATCTACCTCGTTGAAAAGGATGTCGACTTTTGCGTTTGTCGCAGCCTGCAAAACGGTTGTGTTCCGTAATCCTCGTGTTGACACTGCGATTTGTGGTGCAAATGTGTTAAGTTTTTAAATGCAGACTAAAGGTGAGTTCTACGACAAGTGTTGCCAACTTAAAAATTTTAATTCGCTCATTTAATTCATCAAAATGCTCAAAGGGAGTGCCCACATCATTGAAAATCCTCGTTGCAATCCTCGCGCGATTCGCATGCGTACCATAAGGTAATTAATAGCATTTTTGGCTTAATGTTCTAGGACAATCTGAGAGATATCTCTATACTCTGCTCTCCGAATCATATTTTAAAGTTAGGAATTTTTTCAAATTGCTCTAGGGCAGCAAACCGCAAATGCTATAACAAACCTTATTAGTATTTACTTTGAAACTTTTTATTAACATTTCTTGTCTACACCATCGAGCTAGTATTTTACATCTGAAAAGACTCTCTTGTTTTACAGCTTTGGCCCCACTTTTTTAGCAGTGGACACCTAAAAAAATGGCGGCGATATCCGCCGTAACTATAAACCTAAAATTAGTTAACTCTCAATGGTTCTTTTCAATGTTTTTTTTTCAACTTTTAATGGTGAAAATAATATTTAGACTTAGATTTATAATAAAAAAAAATGTGCAATAAAATTGTGAAAATATAGTAAACTTTTTTGAAAAATGAAGAAATCGCTTTTAAAAAATGTAGTATCACTAGTAAGGTCTAAAAAATTAATTAAAAATAAAACCGAATTTTTCCATTTTAAACTTATTCAACATTTTAATTTTTTTTTGTCTATGTTTGACTTTCATGGAACTTTTGCCTTCCTTGTAAATGTTCCATAATTCTCTCACTAAAGTTTGTAGAGATAATTTAAAAAAATGTTAAACAGATAAGTAAAAATAAATGACACTTTTTGCTCGCTTCATGTGGTATTTTCATATTTAAAATAAAACGTTTCGTTTTTCATCCATCATCAAATTTTTATATTTTAAATACCGTCTAGGTTTTTTTTTAATTTTATTCTAAATTTCCTTGCAAGTCTGCATTTCAATTCAGCATGCATTTCGAATCAGAATGCAGAATTGATAATGGTTCCATAAAAACGAAAAGTCGTATTTTAAGGAAAATGACGTTGAACGTTGAATAGACCAAAAAGTGGCTCAAAACGGTCATTTAATTTTAATTATCTCTTTAAATTAACAGCCAGTTAAAATCTTTTATTTTTTGCAAATATTTCCGGAACCAGTTGGTAATTTCGAAATTTGAAAACGTCATTATTTTTATGGACTTTTAGCTGCGCAAAACTGTGAGAAAGACGATTTAAGGAAAAATAATTCTGACAATGATGACAACATATGACGGAAAAATAAATTCAAGCAACAAACATAAAAAGTTACAAACTGAAACCAAATAAATGAGCGGAACACAAAGAGATCGAAGAAAAAAAATGATAAGAAATGAAGTAAACAAAAAATAACAGCTAAAGCTTTTTTACGAATCAGAAATATAAAGAAACTTTATTACAAAAAAAAACAGAGTTATCGTAACAAACAGGGAATAAAAAATGCGAAAAAAAGACAATACATATGGGCTCGTTAAGAAAACAAAAAAATTAATAAAAACAATAACCACAATATATTACAAAAATATTATATTAATTCGAAAAGTGGAAAGGCTACATAAAATTTGTGAAAAATCACAACAACAAGTGAGTGTTTTAGAATGTTTTAAATCATTAGTTTAGAATCATTAAAAAAGAAAGAAAACAGAATTAATGAACCTAATAAGTCTAAAAAATATGTCACAAAAAGAAATAAACGAATACAAATTATTAGTGAAAAAAAAAACACTATACTAAGTATAAATAAAAATATTAAATATTACATTAATAATAAATATATTTGTAATAACTGTATTAAGTAAGTATATCGAGTTTAAAACGCAATTTACGCAATTACTAAGTACTTAAAGAGAGTTTAAAAGTGTAAAATACGGTTACGATTCGCAGCAACGCCGCATGGGAGGCGGGGCAACGCATGGGAGCGTGTTGGTTGGTGGAGCTTCGCGACCTATCCGCGTTGCGTCATGGCTGACACAAGTGATTTATTGCTCGTCTGGCTTAATCTAGAAGGCAGTTGTTTACAACTGTTTTTTTTATGTGAGATTATTCAAGAATTCTTATAAAGAACTTTCTAGGTTTTTCTGTAATTTTAGTATTGTATATAAAAGGCGCATAGAGCGGCGGTTAAGTAATAGTCTTATTTTAAGCGAGCTATAAGTAAGTTAAAGTACGAAACGATATTAGAAGGCTGTAAAGTGTTAAAGTAGCGAGTTATTTAGTAGTCGTGTGTATTTGTGGAATAAATAAATAGTGTTTTCGTGTTAAATCGTTACACTGGAATTATTGAACCCCGAGTTCGCAACAATTGGTGTCAGAAGTGCGATTCCAGTGGGAATTTGAGGACCAATATTACTGAACTGTAAGTGAGTGCTTTATTGCCGGACATTACGTGTTTATGCCAGTGACTAGAAGCCAGCATCAAGCGATGGAGGATCAACTTGCCGCCCTGCTATCCCTCATGCAGCAACAGAGGGAAGAACAGGAAAAACGTTATCTAGAACAGGAGAAACGTTATAACGAACAAAAAGAGGAGCAAGAAAGACGTGATCAAGTTCAGGAGCGACGTTATCAACAACAGAAGGAAGAGCAGGAAAAACGTGATCAAATACAGGAGCGACGTCATCAACAATTCAAAGAAGAATTAATGAACCATCTCGCAGCTAGGGAGCAACAATTGGAAGAAAGAATAATGCAATCCGTTAACGGCGTGAACGAAGGACTCGAGGCTGTCAACCAGAGGGTTCTCGAGCTAGAAAAGAAATTCCGGGAACAACTTGAGGACGACAACGTGTCTACAGAGAGTTGTAGCAAATCCAACGCTAAAATTAAGCCTCCCGACTATGATGGTACTATGGCCTGGGAAATTTATAAAACCCAATTTGAGGCAGCTGCAAAAGCTAATGGCTGGTCCGAGCCCCAGAAAGCTACATCATTAGTGGTAGCACTTCGTGGAAAAGCGGCTGAGTTACTCCAATCTCTGTCAGCAGCGGATCAAAGTAATTATGCTGTTTTAGTACACACTCTGCAACTACGATTTGGAAATGAGCACAAAGAAACCGTGTTCCAGGCCCAGCTGAGGATGAGACAGCAAAAGTCAGGTGAATCCTTACAAGAATTTGAGGCGGACATAAACAGACTCATTCACCTGGCATATCCATCGGCCCCCGAATCTTTTCAAATGCAATTTGCCGCCGAAAGGTTCATTGAGGGAGTTCGCGATAGTGACATGAGATACCACTTACGTCTAGTAAGGCCCAAGGATATCAGCGAGGCACTAGTTCGGGCCCTGGAATTCGAGGCGTCACGAGTGTCATCTAGTTCATCTCCACGTGTACGAATGGCAACTTGCGGTGAAGAGGAGAATACGTCTATGGCTGAATCCATGGCCAGTTTACATAAAGCGATGAAAGATATGGCAGTCAGTATGCAAGCCCTGTTAGAAAGAACGCCTCGATCAACAGACAATCGGGGCATAAAACGTTTTAACTGCGGCAGACTGGGTCACATCAAGAGTAACTGCCGTAATGGGGCAAGAAGTCCATCGCCGTTGTTTAGAAGACCGAGCGGCAACCAAGACCGCCCTAGAATTCAGGAAAGTCCAATTCCTGTCAATGTAAGGGGGCAATTGACCGAAGACGTTAAGACCCCCAGGATCAGTCAAGTCAATCAATCAAGTCAAGCCAATAATTTGGGTGGCAAAAGTGTTATAGAGACCGGACGCATTAAAGGACAGAAGGTCCAAACTGAACATCGACCAGGAAGGTCTCACAAAAATGCCGATGCATTGTCTAGACGGCCATGTAAAGAAGATAGTCAGCATTGTCGAAGAACTCAGCAACGTGAGGGACATCCTTCTGTAAGGAGAACGTCGGTGGAAATAAACGATGGCTGGACCACACAGACGCTTCGAGAAGAACAAATGAATGATCCAGATATTGGACCCATCCTCTCTGCAAAGACTGACGACAAGAGACCAGAATGGCAAGAAATTGCTGGTAAAAGTCCAAACCTGAAGGCGCTATGGGCCCAGTGGCACTCTCTTAAAATAGAAAATGGACTACTGAAGAGAGCGTGGGAGAGTCCGGATGGCAAATCCATAGTCAGTCAGTTGGTTGTTCCTTGTAGCAGAAAATCAGATGTACTACAGGAAATGCACAACGGAACAAGCGGAGGCCATTTTGGGGTCAACAAAACATTGGCCAAAATTAAAGAGCGGTATTACTGGGTGAATTATCATGAAGACGTCGAATCTTGGTGCCGCAAGTGTGAAGTTTGTTGTGCCACAAAAGGACCTCGAACAAGATCACGGGGTCGAATGGTGCAGTACACTGTAGGTGCTCCATTCGAGAGGGTAGCAATTGATGTCGCGGGACCGTTTCCTCAGTCTGAGTCGGGAAATAAATACATCTTGGTCGCCATGGACTACTTTACTAAATGGCCTGAAGCATACGCCCTGCCTAATCAAGAAGCAACGACTGTGGCAACGGTGCTAGTAAATGAAATGTTTTGCAGGTTTGGAGTCCCTCTCGAACTTCATTCTGATCAGGGCCGAAATTTTGAATCGGCTGTTTTCCAGAAGGTCATGGAACTTCTCGGAATTCGCAAGACCAGGACAACTCCTTTGCATCCACAGTCGGATGGGATGGTAGAGAGATTTAATCGGACCATGGAACATTACCTGTCTAAAATGGTGGCAGATCATCAGCGTGATTGGGACCAACATCTACCTCTCATGTTGATGGCATATCGAGGCTCTACGCATGAAGTCACTGGTTATACTCCTGCAAAAGTTGTGAAAGTGATGTTCGGAAGGGAAATGAGGCTTCCTGCAGATTTGATGTATGGAACACCAGAAAAAGACTCACTCAACTCTGAGAATTTTGTGGAGGAACTTACGGAGAGGCTGGACAATGTTCATGAACAAGTCAGGAATAAACTGCGGATATCCAGTGATCGAGCCAAAGCAAGATATGACTTACTAGCTAACTCCCGCGGCTTCCAGGATGGTGATTTGGTGTGGTTATACAATCCGAGGCGAAAGGTGGGGAAGTCGCCCAAACTTAGCCACAATAGGGTCGTTCGGTACAAAACAATTCACGACTAATTTACTTATGTTCTAAAAGTACTTAGTAAAATAGAACTATGTTAAAAATCCTACACGTCTAAGTTCAATAGTTTTTAAACCAGAGAGATTTAAACTTTACGGCGCGGGAAAACGTCGCGACATTATGCGGTGACGTCACAACACGGAAGAGGCGACGGCTGCCAGATTTGTTTAGACGGGCAAGCAAGTCGTTTCTCGGTTATTTAAATTATTTGGTAGAGTTTAATGTGTATCTGTACTCTTGTACTTTAAGCTGACATATAATAGATAAAGTGTAAGCGTATAAATAAATATGGCACATTTGAGAACACATTTGAAACAAGGATTTTCTAATGGAGACTCGAATAACCTTCCAGAAGTGAATATGTTTATGGTCATGGACTATTTCAATAAGAATAATGACTATATAAGTAGTGAAATGAGAGGTGTTAAACTTCAAAGGTATGTATGTGAGCACTTCATTAAGTTAGAAACCAAACCCAAACAAAGACATTGCTGATACATAAAAAAATAATAACTTTATATTAATTTTGGAGGGCCCAGTTAAGAAAAGCTTTGCCTTATCTAATTTACAAGCTGCTTAATGGCGCTGTTGATTTTCTAATTTAGAAGATTTATAGGAAGCCCTGTTGGATTATTTTCTTAGCTTATAGGAAATATGATATTTTGTGTTATGGTTAAGGATTTTTTAATAGGTGATGGGAATGTAAGCAACTCGAATGGGACACTTCTCAGCTTGTATTAACGAAATCGATTTTATAATTTTATTATTATTATGATCTTATTATTTTATTGGAAAATAATGAAAATTAAAGGCTAGTTACGAGATAATTAGTTTTTATTTTCTTGCATATATTTTAGATAAAGGGTATCAACGGAGAACCTAGCAGGGCTTTGATAATTACTACATTGTTCTTACTACATTGTTCTAGATCGTTAAAACAATTAGATAGATATAAAGTAAAATTGTTATTGAGGATTCTAATTATTTCTAATTTTTTCAGGTCTTAGTTCTGTGGTCTTCTTTTTCAAGACTTAGTTATGGGGACAATGCTATTGGTTACGTGCAAGTAATGCAACAACAATCAATTTGTACCGTAGAAGCAAGAGTTACTCCTGAACACAAAATAAAAAATAAAAACTACGCTGTCTCTTGCAAGATTAACACAACTGAAAATATTGTGTTAGAAGTGCAATGTCACGACTGCCCCGCATCCGAGGGGGGGTGTAAGCATGCAGTAGCTTTGCTAATGTGGCTTCATCGTCGAAGTGAAAATCCGTCTCCTACGGAGTCAATATGCTATTGGAAAAAGTCTCTTCTTTCCGAGGCCTCCATCAGTAGAAAATTTTTAACCCTCATGGATTTTGGAAAAAAAGAAATTACTTATGAAAAAGATGATTCCTTTCTAGAAGCTTACATCCAGAGAGCAAAAACATTTCAACTGGAAAATACACTTCTTCGATATTATGTTCCTCAGAAATTTGATCGCCTTTCCATTCATCAACTTTCAATGAATTTTAATAAAAGTGATACATTGATCGCTGACGCAGAAAAAGATACAAGAGGTCAAAGTCATAGTACATTATAGCAAGAAATGCGATTTGGTAGGGTCACTGCATCAAAAGCATATGAAGTTGTGCGATGCAAAACTAGTAGAAAGCGTTTTAGGTGGAAAAGTTTTTCAGACCTCTGCAATGAGACGAGGACTGAAATTAGAGAAAGATATTTTAAATATTTTATCAAAAGACAGATCTACCCGATTTGATAAGTGTGGGATTTACCTCTCAAGAGAGTTTCCGGCAATGGGTGGTTCGCCAGATGCTATTAATAATGATTTCGTGATTGAAATTAAAAGCCCTTCGTCTGAAAATACATTTTTTCTACAAACGTCAAATAATGACGCATTTTACGCTTTCATTTGACAAACGAAAACCTAGCCTTTTTTGAGGATCAGAATGTGAGTGTACTTTTCCGCGCGTTGCCCAGGACAGCAAGCGAAAAAGATTTTTTCGCTTGCTGTCAATAGCAACTACCACCACTCAACCAATTATTAAAAACGTCATTGTCACTTTGATTTAAATTTTCAGATTGTGTTTTCAGTTATGCTCAGTTGTGATTCACATTATTTGAAATTGATCGTTTGAAGAAAAAAACGTTGTATGCATTACGAGCACAAAGTAACTTTTTTGCTCTCGAGTGATTGCCGCTCTCCGCTTCGCGTCGCGTGGCAAACTTCACTCTCCGAGCAAAAAAGTTGTACTTTTCGCTCTTAATACATAAATAACTATTTAAACTACCTAGGAGCAGATGGAAAAATTAAACCAAAATTCATTTATCAGATGCAAACTCAAATGTATTTCGCTAAAAAGAGACAAGCTTTGTTCGTTGTAGCAGATCCGACCTTCGAAATCTCAAAGAAAAGAGTGTTTATATGATCAACATCTATTTAGTGACATGACGCTTAACATAATGAATTTTTGGAATAGACAGATATATAATAAAATTAAGTAAGCTAAGCTTAATATTTTATTAAATAGGCTTGAATATTAATTAAAGCACACACAATTTGTACAATAAAATCCAAATATTTAATTAAACTTGGATGGATATGAGCATGTGGCTGAAGAATCGAATACTCCCGAATCCTGGATATTACGCGCTCCACATGTATTCTTAAGCTTGCGATCCTTTTAGTTTCCTTTACTTCTCGCTTAGTATTCTTTTGTCCTGTTATGACCGAAGGCGGCCTTACCAGTTGAGCGTTTTTAGCGGCTAATTCCTGCTCTAAAGCTTTAAAGCCCCTGTCAGCCATTACTTGTACTTCACATTCCAACAGCTCCAGAAAATTTGACTCTTTTACCACAATTATATCGCTGGCTCTCCCTCCAAATCCGTTTGATATAAAAGAAATGGTCCCATCCGGTGTACAGCTGATTAAATATTTTATAGTATTGCAACCTTTATATTGGGACCATGTGAGTGATTGCAACAGTCTATAATGCATTGTACATTCTTATATCTGTGTCGAAAGGAAATGGGAAGGTATTTTTTAATTTCTTCCATCGATTTCCACTGAATAAATGGTTTTAAATATCGCGCCATCTTGGGCATTGTTTTCTGGATAATGGTACATATTGTGGTCGTCGAAAGTGAAAAATCATCAGCTAAAATTCTATAGGGTAAATCGAGCTTGATTTTCTTTAAGACTACGTAAATATGAAGGTTTGGTACTGCGCATTTTTCAGCCAACATTTCAACAATAAATAAAGATTCGAATGGTATACCCAGATAGAGCTTAGGTTTCTTCTCAATAACGTATATAGTTTTTTCAAGTACGTTTATAATTTCCTTATTACCTGTCTGCAAATCAACTGTCCAACTAGATGTTGAAAAATTTTCCGTTGAACCGCTACAAGAAACCGACAAACTCGAGGAATGATTAGATTTTTCATCTCATTGCGAAATTGGAGTTAAATTAGGTTTCTTAGCAGGCAAGACACCTTTGAAACTAAGATGTGAATACTAAACAACGCGTAAGCCCATGCATTACCGGCCGGGCGCCAGGACCGTTCCGTGGTGTTACGTCACGCATAGACACGCCCACTTTCTCCGCGCTACCGCTTTCAATGACGAATTTAAACTACTATAAAACGACGGAAAATTTTTATTTTTTGGAAATTAGGTCTGTTTTATTAAAACTTTTCAATTATGAAATTTAAAAAAAAATCTGAACGACCCTATTGGGAAGGACCTTATACAATTATAAAGAAGATTAATGATGTGGTGTATAGGATCCAGCGGACCCCTAGGTCAAAGATGAAGGTCGTTCATTTGGATCGATTAGCACGATACCATGGAACTCTATCTGTTCGGGACGAACAGCCTTAGGAGGAGGGCAATGTTACGATTCGCAGCAACGCCGCATGGGAGGCGGGGCAACGCATGGGAGCGTGTTGGTTGGTGGAGCTTCGCGACCTATCCGCGCTGCGTCATGGCTGACACAAGTGATTTATTGCTCGTCTGGCTTAATCTAGAAGGCAGTTGTTTACAACCGTTTTTTTTATGTGAGATTATTCAAGAATTCTTATAAAGAACTTTCTAGGTTTTTCTGTAATTTTAGGATTGTATATAAAAGGCGCATAGAGCGGCGGTTAAGTAATAGTCTTATTTTAAGCGAGCTATAAGTAAGTTAAAGTACGAAACGATATTAGAAGGCTATAAAGTGTTAAAGTAGCGAGTTATTTAGTAGTCGTGTGTATTTTCTTTAATAAATAAATAGTGTTTTCGTGTTAAATCGTTACACTGGAATTATTGAACCCCGAGTTCGCAACAATACGAATTGGCGCCAATCAGAACGGCGTAGCCAAGATCTGGTTTCGTCCCGCGACAAAATCCGAACTTTTCTTTTCCTCCCCTATCAGGTAGTAACTCTATCGAGTTCAAAGTGGCACCTAAAAAATGGCGGCGATATCCCCCAATAGTGACGTCACCTGACTTCTTACGTCAAATTATTAGAAATCATGTTTCATCAATTGATGACATTACTGTGACCTTGAACTAACGTTGTAACTACTTTAAAAATGACCATTTTTAGGAGAATATCGGTATTGGTTTACTCTATCCGTATCTTCTACCTCATTGGTCTGCACTTTATATCACCTAGCACTAAAGAATGTCAAACGTCAATGTTATTATTTGACATTGTGGGCCCTTCGTTTGCAATACTCTAAATACAGAAAATCCTCGAAAAATCCTCGCATCGATTCAAAGCTCCCGCTTCGCTCACGTGAAGGATGACATCTTCCGAAATGGAGCGTTCTTTTTCTAATTGGCAAAAGTGTTTACACCACTACCACTACCCCCCACCCCAGTTCCTTCACTGCAGCACGAAGGCACGACGTAATAAATGCCACGGAGCTCACCACAGTCGAATCAGTCAACGTCGGGAAGCACGGGTGATCACTTCGCCTATTGCCCCATCGCCTTTGATAATGCCGCAGCTGTAGACGAAACGTTAGGAAGAAATTCTATTGGGCCATGGCTTCAAAGCCTGGAAAACACTTTAGATTCTAGTCAATTGAAAATAATAAATTTTGAATTTTTAAATTTGAACTTTAATGCTGTATAGAAGTAAATCAAAGCGGATACGAGAACAGTCCAAGGACTTTCTTCAACCCTAGCCATGACGAGTGTTTGGTTGTAAACTCGAAAATCGCAACGAAGAGTCCACGCTAGTCACTGACCTTGAACGCGTCGCTGGCGCCTTGATTATGAGAGGCCATGACGAGCGCTTGGGGGTGACCTCGAAATCGCAAGAAGCGACCTTGACGGAGGTGACCTTGAACGCTGGCGATGCACGTAACCTTGAGCGTCCGCCTTAACCTTGAGAGCCATCCCCCATCTCAAGTGTGGGTTTCATGCCCGTGGGACTTTATTCCACCTTAGCCCTGACGAGGGGGTGACCTCGAGAATCACAACAAGTGTCCTCGACAGGTCCGCGCTTGAGGTGACCTTGAGCGTCACCGTCGGCTGACGACAGATGCGCGTAATCTTGAGCGCCTATGCGCTGTCGTCTTAACCTTGAGAGCTACCTCATTCCCCACCTCAAGTGCTCTATATATAATCATTATTGATTTAGAAGCCAAGAGAGAACCAAAGAGCTTTACGTGAAACAGTTTGAAAACGTGCGGTCGCTACCGGTCGGGCAAGAATTTGAAATTTTGTCCATTGACACTATAGAAACGCAGTTTGATCCGAAAATTGTCGTCGAATTGAGCGAGTGCAAGACCATTTTGTCACAAAGATTTACAGTCAAGTTTACTCCAGATCGTATTGCAGACATTAACCAAAAGATTAATGAAAGGGATGTTAAATCTTTTCTGCAAAGTCGTTGAGCTATTGGCCGCACCACAAACGTTGAATTCTTGGTAGAATGAAGCCATCGATGAGGACTCCGATGAAGATAACTTATCAACAAAAATTAGATAGGTTTTTAAAATATATTAAAAAATTAAAGCAATATATTTTAATGTATGAACTGTGTAATGATGTGAAAAGGATGAATTTTGATTGAAATTTTGTTTTGTTATCTATTGACCTTTTAACTATGTCGCTCAATAAGTTCGAGCATTCTTCAAGATCAGTCAGTGAGTTTAGTTCACAGTTATTCATTCCTATTTACGACTTTAAAAAAATCGTAAGCTATTGAACGTTGGTTTTCGTTGCAGTGAAATCCTGACCCAACTTAAAACAAAACAACCTGAATATGGAATAAGGATTAAATTGCCTCTCTTAAAAGAAAAAGAGAGCAGTTTGTACTTTCTTCTTTCTTTCAGCTTTTTTTGCCTTTTTTATTTGCATGTCCTTTTGCTGCTTTAAAACTTTTTAAACGCATTTTCTTCCACTATTAGATAAAAAAAATCTTAAATTCAATTCATGCAAATAAAAATTTGCAAGATTCCTGGCAACACTAATTTTATTAGTACACTATCATCTTTTTCTAGTTCCATGACCAATTCAGCTTCCTTTTTTTTCTTTTCTTTTCAGTTTTTCTTTAAATCTCTGCCATTTTGCCCGATCATGCCATACTTCTAAATAGAACCATTTTTCAATTCTTAAAACACTTATGTTTCATATTCTACACTGCAATCATGTTTGTTGCATCAGTTTGAACAAATTATCAATTCCGTGACCTGTTGCTGCACCCACACCACACACTTTCACATTTTGATGACTACAGTATATCTGTAGCCAAGAATCTGGTTAATTGTATATATAACGTTATCTGCCTCTAAAATAAGTCCTAAAAACAAACTATACAATTCAAGAGCTTTGTAATGATTATACCAACCTAAAATCTCCTGAAAACTCTCAAAATCACTCATTCAAGTGTTTTAAGTTGTAATTTGGTTATTGCTGTCACACAAAAATTGCTATTATGATTTAGTAGAATTTGTCTATTATTACATTGCCTTAAGTTCATCAGATGCATGAGAAAAAGAGGTAATTACGCCAGGAGCAAAACCCTTTCATAACTAATTTTAATTAAATGCCAAAGTTACACGGCACTTTCAACTAAATAATTAAATGACGTTTGTCGGAACTGGCTCTTTATAGAGCGTTTAGACTTTGCGTGGAAAGTTAAATGAGTATTGGTTTAGTGAAAACAATTATGTCGCTTCTGAGTAACAACTCTACTGTGGATAATAACGAAGTGTATTTTATTGCAAACGGTCTTTGGTATAAATCTTTACATAAATGCAATAATATTCTTGTACCATGATCCCCTTACATCTTTAAAATAAATCAGGTATAACAATCGATTACGGTGTTATCGTGGTCATTTCACATATTTTCAATACAGGGGACTGTCATTAAATTCGTGTAATAGCCCATAAAAGTAACAAATAACCGTATTTTCTCTTTAGACGAGTCACGGCGAAAATCTCTGTAATCCAGATAGCAAGTTGCGGTAAGGAACGCTTATAACAATATCGTTCGTGTCCTCCCTTGTGAGTAACTTTCAGAAAGATGAGAAAGGTCAGGGGTGTCTTTCTATATGTAGATTTTTAGTGCAAAAGCCATTGTTTTAAATGTCATGTAGTGACTTCGTGAGTAAAATATCAACTTTTGCTTATCACGAAGATCATTATTTAAAATTTGTGTAGAGATTTTTGGTGTCCTGTCCGCGATAACCACTTGTGAATGAAGGCTAGGTTGGTTTTAAATATTCTTGAATTTCGGTTTTTCATTTAGACCTTTCTTTTAGTTGGTTTTTACGTTGTAACATTTAAAAAATACATTTCCTCACATCCTTGGGCTCGTAAAAGATTTAGAAAGAAAGTTGTTTTAAACGAACAGAAATAACTGCTTTATACCTTACTATCCGACCCTACTTCATTCTTCATACAAGAGTCCAAGTCAGGTCAAGATTTTTATTAGCGATAGCGGTGTTGCGAAAACTCTTCACAACAAGTGTTTGGAACTTAAACCCGCTCCAGCTCGTCTCATATCATTTACTCCTTTTTTTGTCGCGTATGAAAAAACTGTGTGTGCAAAACCGCATAGCAATAGCAACGGCCTACTACGAAGGGTTGGTTTGTTTATTTGTTAGTGTGAAGTTATCCATAAAATGCCAGCCATAAAATTTCCGAAGATGCACGAAGCGACGGCGTGGCCTACAGAGTTACAGGCCGCCTCCCGACTTTCTTCTAGCCTATTGTACAAACAATATTTGATACACAATTATATTATTTCAGCTATTTAGATGATTCGAAGTTGCAAAATGCGTTACCCAGTAGTGCTTACTTCGTGCAGTTAAGACTTAGGTATTAGTTAGGTACATGTAAACACTTATATTTACTATTAATCATTTAGAGAGGTAGATTTTGATTTAAAGGTACGATAAAATTGGTGTTGATTGCCACCTCCATAGGTTTCTCACACAAAAATAAAGTTCCACCTGTTGCACGTTTTTTCAAGGCATGTCTCAATTCTAACCCTTCTAGGTGTCAAGGGGGATGATGTGCGCTCTCAGAAAAATACCAAAGGTGTTCCCAAATATGTTGGGAATACAATGGTGCTCTTGCGGTTGATTGCCACCCCTATAGGTTTCTCTCAAAAAAATAAAGTTTCCAGGTGTTGCACGTTTTTTCAAGGCGTATCGTATTTCTAACCCTTCTAGGAGTCAGAAGAATACCAGTGGTATTCCCAAATATGTTGGGAATACAATGGTGCTATTGCGGTTGATTGCCACCCCTACAGGTTTTCCACAAAAAAATAAAGTTTGTCTGTTGCACGTTTTTTCAAGGCGTGTCGTATTTCTAACCCTTCTAGGAGTCAAGAGGGGTGATGTGCGTTCTCAGAAAAATACCATTGGTGTTCCCAAATATGTTGGGAATACAACAGTGCTATTGCGGTTGATTGCCACCCCAATAGGTTTTCCACAAAAAAATAAAGTTTCCAGGTGTTGAACGTTTTTTCAAGGCATGTCGTATTTCTAACCCTCCTAGGTGTCAAGGGGGATGATGTCCGCTCTCAGAAAAATACCAGTGGTGTTCCCAAATATGTTGGGAATACAATGGTGCTATTGCGGTTAATTGCCACCCCTATAGGTTTCCCACAAAAAAATAAAGTTTCCAGGTGTTGCACATTTTTTCAAGGCATGTCGCATTTCTAACCCTCTTAGGTGTCAAGGGCGATGATGTCCGCTCTCAGAAAAATACCAGTGGTGTTCCCAAATATGTTGGGAATACAATGGTGCTATTGCGGTGGATTGCCACCCCTATAGGTTTTCCACAAAAAAATTAAGTTTCCAGCTGTTGCACGAGGGTTAGAAATACGACATGCCTTGAAAAAACGTGCAACAGGTGGAAACTTTATTTTTTTGTGGAAAACCTATAGGGGTGGCAATCAACCGCAATAGCACCATTGTATTCCCAACATATTTGGGAACACCACTGGTATTTTTCTGAGAGCGGACATCATCGCCCTTGACACCTAAGAGGGTTAGAAATACGACATGCCTTGAAAAAACGTGCAGCACCTGGAAACTTTATTTTTTTGTGGGAAACCTACAGGGGTGGCAATCAACCACAAGAGCACCATTGTATTCCCAACATACTTGGGAACACCTCTGGTATTTTTCTGAGAACGCACATCATCCCTCTTGACTCCTAGAAGGGTTAGAAATACGACATGCCTTGAAAAAACATGCAACAGGTGGAAACTTTATTTTTTTGTGGAAAACCTATAGGGGTGGTAATCAACCGCAAGAGCACCATTGTATTCCCAACAGATTTGGGAATAGCACTGGTATTTTTCTGAGAACGCACATTATCCCCCTTGACACCTAAGAGGGTTAGAAATACGACATGCCTTGAAAAAACGTGCAACAGGTGAAAACTTTATTTTTTTGTGGAAAACCTATAGGGGTGGTAATCAACCGCAAGAGCACCATTGTATTCCCAACATATTTGGGAACAGCACTGGTATTTTTCTGAGAACGCACATCATCCCCCTTGACACCTAGGAGGGTTAGAAATACGACATGCCTTGAAAAAACGTGCAACACGTGGAAACTTTATTTTTTTGTGGAAAACCTATTGGGGTGGTAATCAACCGCAATAGCACTGTTGTATTCCCAACATATTTGGGAACACCAATGGTATTTTTCTGAGAACGCACATCACCCCTCTTGACTCCTAGAAGGGTTAGAAATACGACATGCCTTGAAAAAACGTGCAACAGGTGGAAACTTTATCTTTTTGCGGAAAACCTATTGGGGTGGCAATTACCCGCAATAGCACCATTGTATTCCCAACATATTTGGAAATACCACTGGTATTTTTCTGAGAACGCACATCATCCCCCTTCACACCTAAGAGGGTTAGAAATACGACACGCCTTGAAAAAACGTGCAACAGGTGGAAACTTTATTTTTTTGTGGAAAACCTATAGGAGTGGCAATCAACCACAAAAGCACCGTTGTATTCCCAACATATTTGGGAACACCAATGGTATTTTTCTGAGAATGCACATCACCCCTCTTGACTCCTAGAAGGGTTAGAAATACGACATGCCTTGAAAAAACGTGAAACAGGTGGAAACATTATTTTTTTGTGGAAAACCTATAGGGGTGGCAATCAACCGTAATAGCACCATTGTATTCCCAACATATTTGGGAATACCACTGGTATTTTTCTGAGAACGCACATGATCCCTCTTGACTCCTAGAAGGGTTAGAAATACGACATGCCTTGAAAAAACGTGCAACAGGTGGAAACTTTATTTTTTTGTGGAAAACGTATAGGGGTGGCAATCAACCCCAAGAGCATCATTGTATTCCTAACATATTTGGGAACACCACTGGTATTTTTCTGAGAACGCAAATTATCCCCCATCACACCTAAGAGGGTTAGAAATACGACATGCCTTGAAAAAACGTGCAACAAGTGGAAACTTAATTTTTTTGTTGAAAACCTATAGGGGTGGCAATCAACCGCAAAAGCACTATTGTATTCCCAACATATTTGGGAACGCCACTGGTATTTTTGTGAGAACGCACATCATCCCCCTTGACACCTAGGAGGGTTAGAAATACGACATGCCTTGAAAAAACGTGCAACACGTGGAAACTTTATTTTTTTGTGGAAAACCTATTGGGGTGGTAATCAACCGCAATAGCACTGTTGTATTCCCAACATATTTGGGAACACAAATGGTATTTTTCTGAGAACGCACATCACCCCTCTTGACTCCTAGAAGGGTTAGAAATACGACATGCCTTGAAAAAACGTGCAACAGGTGGAAACTTTATCTTTTTGCGGAAAACCTATTGGGGTGGCAATTACCCGCAATAGCACCATTGTATTCCCAACATATTTGGAAATACCACTGGTATTTTTCTGAGAACGCACATCATCCCCCTTCACACCTAAGAGGGTTAGAAATACGACACGCCTTGAAAAAACGTGCAACAGGTGAAAACTTTATTTTTTTGTGGAAAACCTATAGGGGTGGCAATCAACCACAAAAGCACCGTTGTATTCCCAACATATTTGGGAACACCAATGGTATTTTTCTGAGAATGCACATCACCCCTCTTGACTCCTAGAAGGGTTAGAAATACGACATGCCTTGAAAAAACGTGCAACAGGTGGAAACTTTATTTTTTTGTGGAAAACCTATAGGGGTGGCAATCAACCGCAATAGCACCATTGTATTCCCAACATACTTGGGAATACCACTGGTATTTTTCTGAGAACGCACATGATCCCTCTTGACTCCTAGAAGGGTTAGAAATACGACATGCCTTGAAAAAACGTGCAACAGGTGGAAACTTTATTTTTTTGTGGAAAACGTATAGTGGTGGCAATCAACCCCAAGAGCATCATTGTATTCCTAACATATTTGGGAACACCACTGGTATTTTTCTGAGAACGCAAATTATCCCCCATCACACCTAAGAGGGTTAGAAATACGACATGCCTTGAAAAAACGTGCAACAAGTGGAAACTTAATTTTTTTGTTGAAAACCTATAGGGGTGGCAATCAACCGCAAAAGCACTATTGTATTCCCAACATATTTGGGAACGCCACTGGTATTTTTGTGAGAACGCACATCATCCCCCTTGACACCTAGGAGGGTTAGAAATACGACATGCCTTGAAAAAACGTGCAACACGTGGAAACTTTATTTTTTTGTGGAAAACCTATTGGGGTGGTAATCAACCGCAATAGCACTGTTGTATTCCCAACATATTTGGGAACACAAATGGTATTTTTCTGAGAACGCACATCACCCCTCTTGACTCCTAGAAGGGTTAGAAATACGACATGCCTTGAAAAAACGTGCAACAGGTGGAAACTTTATCTTTTTGCGGAAAACCTATTGGGGTGGCAATTACCCGCAATAGCACCATTGTATTCCCAACATATTTGGAAATACCACTGGTATTTTTCTGAGAACGCACATCATCCCCCTTCACACCTAAGAGGGTTAGAAATACGACACGCCTTGAAAAAACGTGCAACAGGTGGAAACTTTATTTTTTTGTGGAAAACGTATAGTGGTGGCAATCAACCGCAAGAGCATCATTGTATTCCTAACATATTTGGGAACGCCACTGGTATTTTTCTGAGAACGCACATCATCCCCCTTGACACCTAGGAGGGTTAGAAATACGACATGCCTTGAAAAAACGTGCAACAAGTGGAAACTTAATTTTTTTGTAGAAAACCTATTGGGGTGGTAATCAACCGCAATAGCACTGTTGTATTCCCAACATATTTGGGAACACCAATGGTATTTTTCTGAGAACGCACATCACCCCTCTTGACTCCTAGAAGGGTTAGAAATACGACATGCCTTGAAAAAACGTGCAACAGGTGGAAACTTTATCTTTTTGCGGAAAACCTATTGGAGTGGCAATTACCCGCAATAGCACCATTGTATTCCCAACATATTTGGAAATACCACTGGTATTATTCTGAGAACGCACATCATCCCCCTTCACACCTAAGAGGGTTAGAAATACGACACGCCTTGAAAAAACGTGCAACAGGTGGAAACTTTATTTTTTTGTGGAAAACCTATAGGGGTGGCAATCAACCGCAATAGCACCATTGTATTTCCAACATATTTAAGAACACCACTGGTATTTTTCTGAGAGCGGACATCATCGCCCTTGACACCTAAGAGGGTTAGAAATACGACATGCCTTGAAAAAATGTGCAACACCTGGAAACTTTATTTTTTTGTGGGAAACCTATAGGGGTGGCAATCAACTGCAAGAGCATCATTGTATTCACAACATATTTGGGAACGCCACTGGTATTTTTCTGAGAACGCACATCATCCCCCTTGACACCTAGGAGGGTTAGAAATACGACATGCCTTGAAAAAACGTGCAACAAGTGGAAACTTAATTTTTTTGTAGAAAACCTATTGGGGTGGTAATCAACCGCAATAGCACTGTTGTATTCCCAACATATTTGGGAACACCAATGGTATTTTTCTGAGAACGCACATCACCCCTCTTGACTCCTAGAAGGGATAGAAATACGACATGCCTTGAAAAAACGTGCAACAGGTGGAAACTTTATCTTTTTGCGGAAAACCTATTGGAGTGGCAATTACCCGCAATAGCACCATTGTATTCCCAACATATTTGGAAATACCACTGGTATTATTCTGAGAACGCACATCATCCCCCTTCACACCTAAGAGGGTTAGAAATACGACACGCCTTGAAAAAACGTGCAACAGGTGGAAACTTTATTTTTTTGTGGAAAACCTATAGGGGTGGCAATCAACCGCAATAGCACCATTGTATTTCCAGCATATTTAAGAACACCACTGGTATTTTTCTGAGAGCGGACATCATCGCCCTTGACACCTAAGAGGGTTAGAAATACGACATGCCTTGAAAAAATGTGCAACACCTGGAAACTTTATTTTTTTGTAGGAAACCTATAGGGGTGGCAATCAACTGCAAGAGCATCATTGTATTCCCTAAATATTTGGGAACACCACTGGTATTTTTCTGAGAACGCACATTGTCCCCCTTCACACCTAAGAGGGTTAGAAATACGACATGCCTTGAAAAAACGTGCAACAAGTGGAAACTTAATTTTTTTGTTGAAAACCTATAGGGGTGGCAATCAACCGCAAAAGCACTATTGTATTCCCAACATATTTGGGAACGCCACTGGTATTTTTCTGAGAACGCACATTATCCCCCTTCACACCTAAGAGGGTTAGAAATACGACATGCCTTGAAAAAACGTGCAACAAGTGGAAACTTAATTTTTTTGTTGAAAACCTATAGGGGTGGCAATCAACCGCAAAAGCACTATTGTATTCCCAACATATTTGGGAACGCCACTGGTATTTTTCTGAGAACGCACATCATCCCCCTTGACACCTAGGAGGGTTAGAAATACGACATGCCTTGAAAAAACGTGCAACACCTGGAAACTTTATTTTTTTGTGGAAAACCTATTGGGGTGGCAATCAACCGCAATAGCACTGTTGTATTCCCAACATATTTGGGAACACCAATGGTATTTTTCTGAGAACGCACATCACCCCTCTTGACTCCTAGAAGGGTTAGAAATACGACACGCCTTGAAAAAACGTGCAACAGGTAGAAACTTTATTTTTTTGTGGAAAACCTGTAGGGGTGGCAATCAACCGCAATAGCACCATTGTATTCCCAACATATTTGGGAATACCACTGGTATTTTTCTGAGAGCGGACATCATCGCCCTTGACACCTGGAAGGGTTAGAATTGAGACATGCGTTGAAAAAACGTGCAACAGGTGGAAACTTTATTTTTTTGTGAAAAACCTATAGAGGTGGCAATCAACATCAATGGTACCGTACCTTTAATCCAAAATCTACCTCTCTAAATGATTAATAGTAAATATAAGTGTTTACATGTACCTAACTAATACCTAAGTCTTAACTGCACGAAGTAAGCACTACTGGGTAACGCATTTTGCAACTATAGCTGAAATAATATAATTGTGTACCAAATATTGTCTGTACAATAGGCTAGAAGAAAGTCGGGAGGCGGCCTGTAACTCTGTAGGCCACGCCGTCGCTTCGTGCATCTTCGGAAATTTTATGGCTGGCATTTTATGGATAACTTCACACTAACTGTTTATTTTTTACTTGAACTTGTCATGACCGTGAATTCACTGTGATCTGATTTGCACTAAACAGAAGGGAGAGAAGAGCTCGTGTTGTTTTGTTGGTCGTCTCGTTGTCCTCTGCTCGTTGTTTTTTTATTGCCATATTACATCAAAATCAGTTTTGATTGTCTCGTCCCATTCTGTGAATCAATTAAGTTGATAAAGTTGAAGTGTTCTGGTGAAGCGCGTTGCTTTGTGTTTGAAGCAACTTGCTGGTGTTTTTCATGCTTTTTGTTATCAATTTGATGACTTCATTAGAAGTTAGTGAGGCAATGTGAGGGCTGTTTTAGCTGGTGTCAGCACCTGCCAAAAGAGAAAGCAAAAACATTGTTGATAGATGCTCTTTGTGAAAATGAAACTTTCCAAAGGCATCGTAGGTAAATTTGGAAATTAAACCAACACCTTGGAAATAATCTACTAAAATTGTTTTTCTATTAAGCAAAGAACACCCTACTTTTGAGTGTTTTTAATCCAAAGATTATTTAATTTTAAAAATTGTAGTTTTCCCACTGAAGCATTAGGTACAGGTTTTTTTGAAAAATATTGTAAAATAAAAAAAAAATAAAATAGCGGTCTCATTAAGGAATATGAGATGTGAGTGAAACTTTAGGATTTGTCCTTTTTAAGGGGTACTTTTGTGTTAATTTTTAATTGCGCGATGTTGTTTTAGACTAAATCATCTGTTTTTCTGATTATTTGCAACCCTTTCCCTTTGAGTTATTCTTGGTAGTAAACGTCTTATTTACGGAAATAGCCATAGGAGGAGGCAAACGTGGAAGGAGATTTGAATCCTGTGTATGATGCTACTCCTTGTTTATGAAATCAGTAACATTGACTAAATCTGCACATTCGTTAATCTCGTCCCACTCCGCTTCGAGTAAGTTTTATTATTTATGTTTATAAATGTCTATTAATGGTAATAGACATGGAAATTATGTGAAGAAAAACCGAAGCCAACTTGTGACACTCAATCTTTGTGACTTTGACTGAGACTGAGCATTTGTATTTGTGTTTTAATACCCCCATGACCTTTTTTTTTTTGGTTGATTTCTGGTAGTGAACGTCTATTTATAGTAATAGACGCAGGAATTATGCGTAAAGACAGAATTTGACGCCTAGTCTTTATTGATGTAACATAATGGCCACATCTGCAATAATTATTATAAATTATTACGCGGATTGAAGATGGATTAAGTCTGGTTGTGATGCCAGTCCTTTGTGTTTAAGTGATAACATACTGTTCTCATAAATCTTGTTGGAGTTAAGTTGGACTATATATTACTGTACTACAAATAAGATCAAAAACCGCCCTATACTAGTAGTCTATTAATGGAAATAGACATAGTAAAATTGGTATGCTTGGAATTTAATAATTCTGTTTGTGGTCAATTTTAAAACAGTTTTAGAATAAAATTTTTAACCATTTTTAAATAACTCACTTACTTCTTAAGAGACTGAAAGCCTTCTTTTTTCTGTATTTCCAACTTTGACGACTTATCGCCTTAGAATGTTTGGAGCAAAACTCAGTTTTTTGTTCTTCCTGATGCCCGTTCTCATCTCCTAACAAAGGAACTTCCAATGGTTCATTAGTTTCGAAGATTGAGACCCTTTCAGGAGTCAATTTTTGGACACTTTTAGAATCAACTTTTTAACCCCTTTTAAAAAAAACACTTTTATAGTCATCGCACACGATAGTCCCGTCGTGACTTGTATTGAGTTAGCTACGTTCATAGGTGATTGAAATCGCTTCATTTCTATCAAAACAGCCAAAAAAAAAAATTTTTTTTTAAAATATCCAAACAGGGTACGTGTTTTTTTTCTGAATTTTGTAATTTGACGGCTTTTAACTTTAGAACCAGTGGACCGATTGGAGTGACTCCAACAGTGTTTTGTTCTTCTTCTTCTCTTTCATTTTCCTTCGGAAGAATATTACTAACAGGTTACTACAATAAGTATAAACCAATGTATAGCCTATTTTGTTCTTTAGTACGTTCTTTATTATATCTTTTTCTGTCAAAAATTCATAAGCAACTTAATGATTTTTTTATAATGAATTCCACCCAGCAAAATTTAAGTAAAATGTGGAGTAGGGCTACAGAAAAAATTGCAATATATAAAAATATGGAGAAATACTAACTATAATCTGTGAAATAATTAATCTCTACACATGGATTTTACAGTGATTATCTATCCTAGAAGAACAGATTGGGATAAAGAAAGCCACCAGAGAGAACAAATATCAAAACCAAGACAAACACCGTCGCAAAATTTGAACAGAAGCGGAATTGAAGGAAAATAGAGGAGTAAGACTGAGTAACAGAGAAATATATACAACAAATTTTAAAAAATACTACCCATATCTAGATTTGTAAATTAAGAGAAAGAAAACTGAAAAATATAAAATTAAAAATTGGTGAAAACCTGGAAGAAAAATACAAGAGCAATTATGGCTGTGAAGGCCTTCACAGCCGGTCAAAATACAATCTAAAGTGTTTTCCCCGCTTTGAAGCCGTGAAGTTTTGCCTACAGCTACGGTAGGCATTATCAAAGGCGATGAAGCAATGGGCAAAGTGATCTCTCGTGCTTCCCGACGTTGACTGATTGGACTGTGGTGAGCTCCGTGGTATTTATTTCCCCGCCGTCGCGCTGCAGTGGAGGGACTGAGGTGGGGGTAGTGGTGGTGCGAGGTTTAGGCGCACTTGAAGTATGTCGTAGAACTAGCTTCTTTCGCATTTAGAAACGTAATTTCCTCCTTCCTGTTGAAATTGTTGTGGTGTTTAAAGAAATTTCTATAAGATATTGTAAAGTTGTTCCAACATTGCCTAACCACTACATATTTTCAATGGAGTGAGGATTTATACGAACAAAGTGATGGTGTAGCTATGGGCAGCCCCCTTATTCCAGTAATAGCCAACTATTTTATGGAAATTTTCGAGGCCAAGGCGTCGGAAATCGCAAATAAGAGGCAAAAGTGTTGGTTCCCGATACGTGGACGACAACTTTGTTATTTGGAGCCATGGTGAGAGCAAACTTCAAAACTTCCTCTTACACCTCAACTCTATCATCCCAAAAATTCAATTCACTATGGAGATAGAAAAGGAAAGACGCCTACCGTTTTTAGATGTCATAGTATCTAGGACGTTGAATGTAAAGTTTGGGCACACCGTTTAGAGAAAACCAACAATTATCATTCTAGACAGAAAAGGGGAGTCACAGACTCTGTCCGACAGAGCCAAGAGAATTCGAGAGCCGGTTGATTTGGAACGGGAAATGAAGCATCTGTGAAAAAATGTGAAGCGCTAGGACGGAACAACAGGAGAAGATTAAGAAAAGCGCGGATGGACTAGTCTACCATAAATCCACAAAGTAACGGACAGGACCGGCAAGCTACTGGAAAAGCAGTGTTAAAGCTGTCTTTAGACCTACTAGAACAATACAACAGAGATTGAGATCGGCCAAAGACCGCAGATATCCCCTACCGGCACTCGGAGTTCACCGAATTCCATGCAGCTGTGGCTCGGTATACATTGACACCACAAAACGAAGTGTGAACACGAGGATTACGGAACACAAGAAGAGTTGCAAGCTGAGACAAACAAAAAAATCAGCAGTAGCAGAGCCCGCTCTCTCCGAAGGTCCCGACATCCTTTTCAACGAGGTGGATATCTTATATCAATTGCAGCGGATAGAAATCCGAGACCAGGCCATTGTGATCTTTAAACACTACAACAATTTCAACAGGAAGGACGAAATTACATTTCTAACTCGCTGCAGCGTGACGGGGGGGGGGGGGGGGGATAAATACCACGGAGCTCGCCACAGTCGAATCAGTCACCGTCGGGAAGCACGGGAGATCACTTCTCCCATTGCCACATCGCCTTTGATAATTTCTGCCGCAACTCAAGACGAAACGTCTGAAAGAAATTCCATTGGGCCACGGATTCAACACTCGGAAAACACTATGACTGTGCAAGAGTAAATAATATGGTGAGTGTCTCGACCGGAGAATTTACAAAGAAGCAAGTTTCTCGGGTAATCGGTCAGGGCATCAAAGGAATAAAACTCTTCAGCTACCAAGCTTTCGGCAATACCTTTATTGCCTTCTTCAGGGCTACAAATTATGGCTGATGGGTGGCGAAATTAATTACAACAATAAAAAAAAACCTTACTGCAACGTTGTTTCATACATCGGACATACACTTTGGCGACAGGCTGGCACATCATTGCAGCCGAGGCATCCTTGTAGTCTGTCGGACTACATGGCCATGGACACAGTTGATAAAATTACAGAAAGGTTTAAAATTAAAATAACGTTACAAACCGCACGCACAAACAGATCTAACTATGCGTGTTAGTCAAAATGTTAAAACTTAAATTTTATTTTTATTTTTGTTAAAAATTGTTTTGCTTTATATTTTTTATCCTGCATAACCAACCATCAGAATAACACACGGCGGGAGAAAATGACATCCACTTGGTCAACTGATTGCACGAATCGAGCGCACTGTCGACATTGTCTACAGTTGCACAAGGAACAAGAGTAAATAGTCAAAAACGGTTGGGGAATACTAGAAACGATTAAATGTATTTTAAGTAAATCTACTCTTAAAGAAAATCATATACCAAAAAAATATGCTCAACAAAACACAAAACAAATTTGGTAACATGTACAGCACTATAAAATCGCCACAGGAGACAAATAGCTGGAGACAAGAATTGTGACTATAAGCATATGATTAAAGATGATAAAAAAGGATACAAAGAATTAAGCGATATAGAAAATAGATGTACATAAGTTTTTTTAAAAGAAAGCTCAAAATTGGCTCAAAAATCGGTAACATATTCAGGTTAACTCAGGTGTCTACTTTTTTTTTTAAATTCCAACTTAGACGGCCTACAACTTTAGAACGAGTGAACCGATTGGAGTAAATCCGACAGTTTTTTGTTCTTCTTGATGTCTGCTTCCATCTTCCAGCAACGAAATTCCCACTGACTCCAAGATTTACCCCTTCAGTCGTCAATTTTAAGGCACTTTTATAATCAACTTTTTTAGTTAAGTAAGTATGTGCTGGACTACACTGACTCGTATTAAGTTTGTTTAGGGGATTGAAATCGTCGCATTTCGATCAAAAGCAGCACAAGGAACGACCCAATTTTTTTTTGAAAATGACCAATTTTTTAATTTTTTGCCGGCTTAAAGCTTTAGAACAGTTGCTCTCCTAGATGTCCTCTTCCATTTCCCAATAACGCAAGTCCCATTGGTTTAATAGTTTCGGAGTTAGAACAAAAAAGCCTTTGTAGCTCTCATTTTTTAAATATTTTTGGCAAAGTTTTATGACTTCTCTGTATCATAACCGATGCTTTTTCATAATGTTTTATATGCAGGCTCCTCCAGTACCTGACTAACCAGAAATCTACCCTATTTGTCAGGCATTGTCGATAGGCATAACAGAGCTTGAAAGGTGCTTATGTGACGACTCCCATAAACTTCTGGTTGCATTTGTCACACGTTAATTAATCTTCTGCTCGGTACTCCATCAAAATACCCAGACAACCTTAAAATTAATTAACGTCCGTTTCAAACGAAAGACCTCCGGCGCCATTAAGTGGCAATGGCAAGTAACGCGACAAAAGCGTCCAAGAGAGGACTCAAAGGGCTTAATGAGAATCACTTTCCCGTCAAACAGACTCTAAACCCGGAAGACTAGGAATCAATTAGTATCGGTTTCTTGCAACTAAACAAACTTGTAAAACTTGCGGTTGAGTCTTCAATGGGGTGTCGTTGAGCGTCCGTGCGCGGCGCATTAAATCATGACACCACCGCCGGGGGCGTCGTCGCCGGCGTCGCCGATTACGAACAAGGCCTAATTGTAATTGGATTATCCCCTTCTAACCCTTGTTGGACCTGAGAAATTCGTTTTTAATTCCTCTCGATCGGTTTTGCTCTCTCCTTGCGAAACACTCCACCCGATTAGGTTATTCAAATGTGGCCTTTGCCACGGCTGGCTGAGCCTCTGCTCTGCTCTATGGTGGAAAACATTGAAATTCTAGTGTTCGCCCTGCAAACGGATTTTTGAGAGAGCTATTCGAAGTTTGATTTACATAAGTCAATCTGGCAACGGGGCCGGTCTCGCTCATTCATGCACGGAAAAGCACCTCAAAATTGTGAAATATTTAAGCCGCACCGGGAGATTCCGCCGAGATGCAGGAGATGATAAGGGTGGAGAAAAGGAGACCTCTTCGCTCGCCTTCAAGAGGCCGCTTTTTAATATACTGTCGAGAAATACGATATAAGTGGTTAGAGGGTGAGAGGGTGCTCCTGCGCTGGAAATTAGCTTTTGATTGGAGGTATTATTCGGGGGACAGGGCTGTTTTCATGACTTTTGGCAAATATTCCTTGGGGCAGTGAAATTTAATAAACTGCCTCTTAGGCTGTCTGGTTTACTTTGAATGGACCAGAGAAGCCGTAACGTGGCAACTAAGCCCGGTAGATTTATATCGTGACGTCGTTTAAATTAACTGATGAAGGTTGCTGCAAGATTTATTTAACGCATGTTACCAAAATTAACAAACTAAAGACCCCGAAATTAGTTCATAGTCAATAAGCAGGATTTCTTATTTCTCGATGCCAATATGGCCATTGCAGATTATCAACATCTTTTCTTAACACATCTCTTTATACATTACCATGTTGCGATATAAATATGTCTGAGATGATCGTGGACTGTAGCGGGTGTGGGGTAAGGTAGAGTGAGACACCTTTACTTTCTCAAATCGCTGACGTTTCGACGATATATTTGGTCTTTTTCAAAGTCCATAGTTCGTTGCTGTTTGTCCAAGTCGGCCGCATATCCACGGTGATATCGGGAGAAAACTAATTACATGTGTGTCATGAACAAGAATAACAATCCAGTCTTTGACAGGAAGCCCTTTAGGTCCAAACAGTCTTGAAAAAGACCAAAGAAACTGCTCGTCAAAATAGTCGGAACGGCCAATTTTTTGCTCATTTTTGAAAGGTTGTATCTCAGAGACGCTTTCACCGATCTCAATGAAGTGACATGATTCTAAAAGCCCATTTCTTGTAGAATCACAAAAGACACCCGACCAAAAGGTTTGTGATAAACATTTTTGGTGAGAACTATACAGGGTGGATCAAAATGTCGTGTAAAAAGTACTAAACTTTAACCCACTGCATTTGGTTGCTAGAGTTATTACAAAACTTTTTTTGTTTGGCCGATTTGCCTTGATTGATTTTTGATCTGTGAAAGAAGTTACAGGGGTTTGTTAAAAAGTCCGTATTTTGTCCAAAAATCTGCCAAAATCACTAACTTTTATGTCTATAGAACGGATTTTTTATTAACACTCAGGGAAATCTAGCCTAAACTGATTTAAAGTTAACCTGCTTTTCAAGAAAAAATATGAATTTACAATCATACAGGGTGAAACAAAGGTCAATGCAAAATTCATAAACTTAGCGGCTTTCTTACTTGCCCTCCGATGTTAAGAGTTACCTTAGAACTTGCATTTTTATAACATTGAGAGGTCCTAGTTCATATATCGGGACGTGTTTGGCGGATTTTTCATTTCTGTTCTACGAAAAAACTTACCAGGGTTTGTTATAAAGTTCGTATTTTATCCAACAAACTGCCAAAATCACAAATTTTATGTCTACAGAACTGAATTTTATTAAGATTTAGAAAAACATAGCCTAAACTAACATAAAGTTAACCTGTTTTTCAAAAAAAATATGAATTTACAATCATACAGGGTGAAACAAAAAGCAATGCAAAATTCTTAAACCTTAGGGATATTCTTACTCACCCCCTAATGTTAAGAGTCACATTAGAACTTGAATTATGATAACATTGGGAGGCACTGATTTATATTTCGGGACATGTTTGGCGAGTTTTTAATTTTTGTTCTACGAAAAAAGTTACAGGGGTTTGTTAAAAAGCTCGCATTTTATCTAACAAACTGCCAAAGTCACTAACTTTTACGTCTACATAACTGATTTTTTATTAACACTTAGGAAAACCTAACCTAAACTAACATAAAATTAGTGTTTTTAAGAAAAAAATATGAATCTACAATCATACAGGGTAAAACAAAGGAAAATGCAAAATTCTTAAACTTGAACGGGTTTCTTACTTGCGCCTTGATATTAAGAGTCACTTTAGAACATGAATTATGATAACATTGAGAGGTCCTGATTCATATCTCGGGACACTTTTGGCGGGTTTTTTAATTTTGTTCTACGAACAAAAAAGGGTATGGTGGTCACTAATTTGTCAATCAACCGACGAGATGCAAGGCACTATAGGCAGGTTCTCGTATTGAGAGCCATCTACCAGATCGTATTTAGTTAAATGCACTGGTGGTCTGACGCCTGCTTCTGCATAACAATTCTGCGAACAAAGTTACAGGATTTTCTTAAAAAGTCCCTATTTTATCCACCAAACTGTTAAAATATCTTACTTTCACGTCTTTAGAGGTGATGTTTCAGTACTAGGTCTTCGATATCGAACAACCTTAGAAAAACAAAATATGGGTTGTTATGGAAACTAAGTTAATAATCTGAAGCCGATGTCTGTCATCTAATTACAAGTATAAAGGTTTTACTTAAATTTATTTAATTCTCATTCATATAGAAATGCCAATGTTAAGCCAAAATGAACTACAGAACATTATGCGGTAAGTTTGTTTTTTTTAGGTTAACAATTTTACAAAAATAACGAGCAATCTTAAACAGGTTGCACTTACGAGGGCTAAGTTTCGCTAACATCGCGGACCTAGTAGGGACATCAAAATCAACAGTTTATAGGACAATAAAAAGAAGCCAAAATTATGGTGCTCCCAATTATCTAAAGGCTGGACATTGTGGAAGAAAAAGATGCACTACTCGCAGGGAGGACATTTTAATAAACCTATCCGTCACAAGAAGAAGACAGTTAAATGCCACACAAGCTAAGGCTACTACCGGCTCAAGAGCCTCAACTAGCACTATTAGGAGACGCCTGCATGAGCGAGGTCTGAACGCCAGAAGACGTGCCATCTGCCCATGTCTTCAACCTGTCCACCGAGCTTTTCGAAGAGTTTGGGCTCAAGAGCATTTGAACTGGGGAGTAGCCGAATGGAGCTGTTGCATGTTTTCTGATGAATGTCGGTGTTGTGATTTTCATTGTATGCATCAGATGGGCGAATTTTAGTGTGGAGAGGAAAGAATGAAAGATTTATTGAAGAGAATATGGTGAGCAAAGTGCCATTTTGTGGTGGAAGTGTGACTGTATGGGGTGGTGTAATAAGGAACGGAAAGAGCGACTTGGTTATTTTGATTGGAGAAACTATGAATGCAATTAGATATCGAGATATGTGTGTAAATGAAATTGTTGTGCCATTTGCTCAGAACTTTGGGGACAACTTTATTCTGATAGATGATAATGCGCGTCCTCACAGAGCACGAATTGTCCAAGAAGTTCTGAGAGAAAATGGCATAGAGCGAATGAATTGGCCTGCTAGGTCGCCCGATATGAATGTCATAGAGCACGTATGGAGTAGAATGAAACTGAAACTGAGTATGAGAGAACAAGAATTTCAAAATTTGGATGAATTAGCGACTGCGGTTAGGGAAGAATGGGAAGCTATTCCCCAAGACTTCATCAGAAGCTTGGTGGACAGTATGCCTAGAAGGACAGCCGAACTGGTGCGAGTACGAGGTGGGCCTACGCGATATTAAAATAAAATGAGACATCAAGTTGCTGTTTTGAATTGTCCGCTCGTAATACCACAATTCTCCGTATAACCTATAGTATTTTTTCTTGGAATACTTACATGTTACTTTTTAGTTAGTTAGTTAGTTAGTTGTTAGGCTTAGTTTTTCAAAAGGGTAATAGAAAACCAGCCTTATCAATATATAAACTTGGTTATTTAAACGGTTTTGTTTACCAAATAGACTTTTTGAAACAACCTGTATTTTCTTCGTAAAAAACGCAAAAACTGGCAAATACGTCCTAAGCTATAAATCAGGGCCTACAAATGTTATCATAATGCAAGTTCTAAAATGACTCTTAATATCAGGGGGCGGCTAAAGTTATGAACCCTGTATGATTGTAGATTCATATTTTTTCTTGAAAAACATTAACTTTATGTTAGTTTAGGCTAAATTTTCATGTGTTAATAAAAAGTCAGTTTTATAAACGTAAAAGTTAGTGATTTTGGCAGTAATTTGGATAAAATACGAACTTTTAACAAACCCCTGTAGCCTTTTTCGTATCTCAACAATTAAAAAACCAACCAAAATGTCCCGAGATATAAATCAGGTCCGCTAAATGTAATTATAATGCAAGTTCTAAAATGACTCTTAACGTCAGGGGGCGAGTAAGAATATCGCTAAAGTTGTAAGAATTTTGCATTGCCCTTTGTTTCACCCTGTATGATTGTATTCATATTTTTTCTTGAAAAAGAGATTAAGTTTATGTTTGCGTAAACTAGATTTTCCTACGTGTTAATAAAAAATCAGTTATCTAGACGTAAAAGTTAGTTTTTCGTAAAACACAAATCAAAAACCTGCCAAACATGTCCCGAGATATAAATCAGGTCCTCTAAAGATATGACTGAGAATTTCTCGACGTTATCATAATGCAAGTTCTAAAGTGACGCTCAACATCAAGGGGCCAGTAAGAAAGCCGTTCAAGTTTAATAATTTAGCATTTTCCTTTGTTTCACCCTGTATGATTGTAGATTTAAATTTTTTCTTGAAAAACAGATTAAGTTTATGTTTGCATAGACTAGATTTTCCTACGTCTTATAAAAAAATCAGTTATCTAGACGTAAAAGTTAGTGATTTTGGCAGTTTGTTGGATAAAATTCGAACTTTTTAACAAACCCCTGTAAAATTGTTCGTAAAACAAAAATGAAAAACCTCTCAGGACCTCTCGACGTTATCATAATGCAAGTTCTAGAGTGACTCTTAAGATCAGGGGGCGAGTAAAAATATCGCTAAAGTTTACGAGTTTTGTATTGCTCTTTGTTTCACCCTGTATGATTGTAGATTCATATTTTTTCTTAAAAGACAGATCAACTTTCTGTTAGTTTAGGCTAGATTTTCCCCTAAATGTTAATAAAAAAGACAGTTCAATAGTCGTAAAAGTTAGTGATTTTGGCAGTTTTTTGGATAAGATACGAACTTATTAACAATCCCGTGTAACTTTTTTCGTAGAACAAAAATTAAAAACTCGCCAAACATGTCCCGAAATATAAATCAGTGCCTCCCAATGTTATCATAATTCAAGTTCTAATGTGACTCTTAACATTAGGGGGTGAGTAAGAATGTCCCTAAGTTTAAGAATTTTGCATTGCTCTTTGTTTCACCCTGTATGATTGTAAATTCATATTTTTTGTTGAAAAACAGGTTAACTTTATGTTAGTTTAGGCTATGTTTTTCTAAGTCTTAATAAAATTCAGTTATGTAGACATAAAATTTGTGATTTTGGCAGTTTGTTGGATAAAATACGAACTTTATAACAAACCCCGGTAAGTTTTTTTCGTAGAACAGAAATGAAAAATCCGCAAAACACGTCCCGAGATATGAACTAGGACCTCTCAATGTTATAAAAATGCAAGTTCTAAGGTAACTCTTAACATCAGGGGGCAAGTAAGAAAGCCGCTAAGTTTAAGAATTTTGCATTGACCTTTGTTTCACCCTGTATGATTGTAAATGCATATTTTTTCTTGAAAAGCAGGTTAAATTTTATCAGTTTAGGCTAGATTTCCCTGAGTGTTAATAAAAAATCCGTTCTATAGACATAAAAGTTAGTGATTTCGGCAGATTTTTGGACAAAATACGGACTTTTTAACAAACCCCTGTAACTTCTTTCACAGATCAAAAATCAAAAATCGGCCAAACATGTCCCGAGATATTCATCAGTCTCTAAATGCCATTGTAGGAAAAGTGTTGTAATAACTCTAGCAACCAAATGCAGTGGGTTAAAGTTTAGTACTTTTTACACGACATTTTAATCCACCCTGTATAGTTCTCACCAAAAATGTTTATCACAAACCAGGTATCTTTTGTGATTCTACAAGAAACGGGCTCTCAGAATCATGTCACTTCATTGAGATCGGTGAAAGCGTCTCTGAGATACAACCTTTCAAAAATGAGCAAAAAATTTGCCGTTCCGACTATTTTGACGAGCAGTTTATATGGTCGAAACGTCGGCGATTTGAGAAAATAAAGGTGTTTTACTCTACCCTGTCTTAAACCTGCTACACTCCATGACCATTCTACAACATTTGGGACGCAAACTACTAACGATAAGTATCTCTATTTTGTAACGATGCTTTTAGTGTGGTGGCAGTGGCATTTTCATCGGAAATTGGGTAAAAAAGGGCAGAAGTCGGCTTCTTATTTTGCCCATTTTTCGCCCGTCTTTTTACTGCATCATCACCACACTATAAATTTAATTGCAACAAAGAATTCATATACAAGAGGTGTTAAAATTCTCACATAGTAAAGTAAAGTCTTAGATATTCCATAGAGCTTACGAAGGTTTCCACTATTACAATCTAACACAATAAAAAATTAACACAAAAACAAAGATTTTTGAATTTTAACTTACGACATCCAATAAAACAAAAATTTAATATTATACAAAATTTCTCCTCTCCTCTCCTCAGAACCTCCTCTCCCCCGTAGGAGTACCCAAAAAAATTTAGGTTGCTTAAAGCAAGTAGAGGTGGGAATTTTAGTTCACTTAGATGAATTCATTCATTCGGTCTCATTCACCTACATGAATCATTCAGTTGAATGATTCATTTAGTTCGTTTAGTATAGTCGGTCGGTCGGCAATCAAATCGATTTTGGAATGAATGAAGGGACAGAAAAAGAACTAAATGTATAACCGATCCGAACTGAATTTATGTTCTTTTAAATAATATACTCATTCCATTCGTTCTCCGATGGAGACGTCATCCTAGTATGCATTACTTATGTTTCAGTCTCCTTCATTTCATTTAGTTCGCTAGTGAATGATTCATTCCTATATAAATGACCCATTCATTTCATTCAGTGAGGTGAATAGTTCGATAGAACTAGTTCGTTCGCGAACTACCCATCTTTAAAAGCAAGATGTTGGTGTATAATAATTACCCAATTTCACCAATTAAAAAAAAGCTTGAAGGACGAATTAAGAAGACATAAGAAAGAATGAACAGATTACAATCGAAAGACCTAGTAGGTTTAATTAGTAAAATTACAGCAGTTTATAAGTATACAATAAAAAATAATATAAAAGCTTAAAGCCAGAAAGAACTCCTTAATACAACCTTCTTTTACAACATCTCATCAAATCTAAAAAAATACCTTGTCAAACTTTTAGGGTCAATTGGAAGCGGTTCTTTTTTTCTACATTTAATTCTGCAACTTAGCTCTCTTTTCTTCTTCTTGACTTTTCCTCAACAATCTCCTCTTCTTCTTCTTCTTTGGATTGTACGTCAACTTTTACTTCAACTTCATATTGAGTAGTGACACTTTATAGCCTAGGAATAACCAAACGTTTTTAGCCTTTATCGGTTCTTGATCAATAAATAAAGGAAATGTTCTCAATTTCAACACTGCAAAGTGTAATTTAAAGCTCTGTACAGGATGGCCTAGTTTGAGTGTTTTAAATGGGAAACTCTTTAACTAATAGGAATATTAAATATCAAAAAGTCGATGCCGAGGTAATTTCTCGAGCTGAATTCATTGCCGCAAACAGAAATCTGCTATCGTCTTTTGATTTCTTGCAATTGATGAAAGCTCAATTTTCGCGATTTTCGAAAATACCTTATAATTTTTTTATTAGTCTAGTTTGGTAAAAATGGTTTTTACATTATTAAGGCGCTTTTTTGAAAAGATTACAATGGTGATTTTTGAATTTTTATAAACTCATTGTTTTTTTGAGTCATTACATAAACTTCTATATTTTTAAATACAACCTATAACTTCTTTCTACTTTGTTAGAAAGAAAATTTGATTCTCTTTAAAATGACGTACAACGTGATAGGTTTTGCTTTGAACGTATATGCTTTTTTGATAAAAACTTCTTTTTGTAGTAGTAGGCCATGACGCGATGACGTTCCGATGCCGATGTCGCGGCCATCTTGTTGGGCAGCTGTCACTGCCGATATTCCGCGGTTGGAGAAATTTAATAATCTTGTAACTAGCGTAGACAGTTCAATAACGTTCATTAAGTTTTACCCTTGTAAGGACGTAACGAAAAAATGTCATTTCAACCTTTCGAAAAATTCGACATCTAATGGTATTTCCCCATGTGCGGATATGGCGTATAGTGCGGATTCACAGTGTTGCCGCAGTGCACACTGCATTCCTGCATTCTTTTTTGATATATGCATCCTTCTACCCGAACCTCTAAAATCATATGGCAAATGTCAAGGATTTCGATATAGTAACTGTCGTTTTTTCTATTAACTACATATATCACTTTAATGAGAATGCAGAAATTTGGCAACACTTAGGAAGAAACTTCAATTTCAACCAATCAGACCACAGCGCCAAATCCGCAATATACGCCATATCCGCACATGGGGACGTACCATCAGAGTATTATATTCAAAATAATTATATTGCATCTGAGTTTTACTGGAATCGTTTTCCTGAGAGGACAACAATTTTCCCTTTCTGCAACAAGATGGCGGGTGCGCCATCTTGTTGCAGAAAATAGAATTACATTTTTTCGTTACGTCCTTACAAGGGGAAAACTTAATGAACGTTATTGAACTGTCTACGCTAGTTACGAGATTATTAAATTTCTCCAACCGCAGAATGTCGACAGTGACAGCTGCACAACAAGATGGCCGCGACATCGGCATCGGAGCGTCATCGCGTCATGGCCTACTACTCCAAAAAGAGGTTTTTATCAAAAAAGCATGTAAGTTCAAAGCAAAACTTATGATGTTATACGTCATTTTGAAGAGAAAAAAATTCTCTTTCTAACAAAGTAGTAAGTTTATAAAAATTCAAAAATCACCATTGGAATCTATTCAAAAAAGTGCCATAATAATGTAATAACCATTTTTACCAAACTAGACTAATAAAAAAATTATAACGTATTTTCGAAAATGGCGAAAATTGAGCTTTCATCAATTGCAAGAAAACAAAAGACGATAGCAGATTTCTGTTTCCGGCAATGAATTCAGCTCGAGAAATTATCTCGGCATCGACTTTTTTATTTTTAATAGTCCTATTAGTTTAGGAGTTTCCCATTTAAAACACCCAAATTAGGCCACACTGTACATGACAAATATCCTGTATTTGACTTCAACCACTTTGGTTTCCTTAGACTGAGGTTGCTTTTTTTAATACAACTTTTCTAGTTTCGGAAGTTTCTTGTTTTTTTAGTTACTTTTTAAGTTTAGGTTTGAAAAATACTTGTATAAGTTCTTCGACTTTCTTCTGGGAAAGACTCCTCCCTCTCGGTAAGCGCAACTCCTTCTAGAGCTTCCTTTTTTGGTCTGGTCTCGCTTTCTCTTCAAGTCACTATCTAAAGTGGAAGCGAAAACTATTTCATCGTTTGAATTTTGTGAGATCTATTTAGAGGCCTCAACTTGAGTTCTTCTGGTAGTTCCTCAGTTCTAGATTTTCCTGGACCTTTCCTTGTAACTTTTTCTTCTGTAACTGTCTGTTCTTTCCGAGGCTTTGGTACATCCAGTTCAATGGTTGTTTCCTCGGTTTAGGTATTGGATTCTTTGTCTTTTTTTCTGGCTTTTCAATTACATTGTGCTTTCTATTTCTTACTTACACTTTACTTACAGAACTCATTGCTTTTCTGCTTCCTTCATTTTACAGATTTTCCTGGTAATGTTTCTCAGGACTAAATTCATATCTCTTTTAAAGTGTTCGTTATTCCCAGTAAATTGGGTTTAACTTTAACAGTTTCTTTCGCAGTTCTCTCTTTTATATTAACTGGAGTTTTCTTTAAAACAACCGTATCAACCTCCTTTTTCTTTCCTGGTCCTTTCTCCTTTAGTTTTATGATTTTACTTTCTTCTTCTTGACTCCTTCCATAACAATCTCCTCATCTTCTTCTTTGAATTGTACGGCAACTTTTACTTCAACATCATGATACTTCGAGTTCTGACACTTCACAGTTTAGAAATTACCAACGTTTTTAGCCTTTATTGGTTCTTGATCAAAAAACCCTGACGAATATTCAATAAAGAATCGAAACGTTTTCTATTTCTGCAATACCAAGTGTCATTTAAAGCCAAATGGCCTGTATTTTACTTCAACCACATCCGCTTCCTCAGACTGAGGTGCTTTCTTTAATTCAACTTTTATAGATTCGGGAATTGCTTCTTCTATTTTTCTTCTTAGGTTTATGTTTGAAAATTGCCTATACAAGTTCTTTGGAACAGATCCTCATTTTCGATAGGCGCAGTTCTCCCTGGAGTTCTTTTTTGGTTTGGTCTTGTTCTTCCTCTTCTTCAAGTCACCATTGCGTGAACGGAATCTATTTCGTCGTCTGGATTTGGTATCATCTTGATCACATCCCTTTCTGAGATTTGGCTTCAGGTTGAATTCCTCTGGTTCTTCCTCACTTCAAAATTTTTCTGCAGTTTTTCTTGTGATCTTTTCTTCAGTTTCCTGGGTATTCTTCCCGAGGCTTTGGGGCACTTTGTTCGACGGTTTTTATCGGTTTCAGGAATGGAGTTTTTTGTTTTTTGGCTTTTTCTGGTCGTGTTTCAGGACTTGTAAGTACATATGTCTTTCTTTCCGGTCTTCGTTTCCTTTCCCGAATTGTCCGTTTTTCCCAGTATTAGCGGAATTAAATTTAAAAAGTTTCTATCAGTTAATTTCCTCTTTTTTCTTTCGTGAAGTTTTCTTCAAAACAACCGTTTCAGCCCCATTTTCCTTCCCTTTTTGGTTCTTTCTTCTTCTGGTAATCATGACTCCAGCATGTTCAGCAGTTTTCCTCTCCCTCTTTGACTTCAATATTTTCTCTTGGTCTATTAAATATTTGTGGACATCCTGGAATTTCTTTAACGTCTTCTTTTTTATTTTTTTTCCGCTTCTTGTATATTACAGACAGTACAACATTTTTCCTCATAGCTCCAATTAAGCTGACTTGAAGAAATTGTAAATATTTCATTGATTGTTTGAAAATCCAACCTGCTAATCCTGATCTTTATCTTAATCTTAGAAAGTTTCAGTTCTCTGGGTTCTGCCATTTCTGGTACTTTTAGAGCTCTTCTTACCGAGTTTACTTAATCTTACCTATAGATCTATCACTTTAGTATTTAACGCTTGACATCAGCAACTTTTACTGTAAGATTTAAACTTCACACCCTTAAACCCTTCAACATTGAAGCCTTTTTTAGTTTATTAACGTCTTCTTCCACACTTTCTAGGTCCCCAATTTTTTTTGGGCTTCAGTATTGTAGCGCCTTCAATGATTATTTAAACTATTGTCTTTAAGGCCCACTTCGAAGGTACTCACAAAACGTACGGCTTATAAAACTTCATCTAGTTGGCTGTGAAAGGTCAAAAGGAAAGGATGGAGAAACAAAAGTCGATTTGTTTTGATTATGTCATCCTTTTCTGTCAAAATTTCATAGCCTGCTAGATGAAGTTTTATAATAAACACCCCGTACTTACTAACATCGACACTTCTGCTTATAAAGCTTCAGATTAGTCTTCAGGTTTTTTGGGTACTTTTTTCTTCTTCTTTATCAACAAGTCCTATTTAGAGCTTAATATGTTCAGATTTAAAGCCTTCTTTAGGCTTTTTGAACCCTCTCTTCGGATTTGTGTGTATTTGCGAGCAACTGTTGGTTCTTCTTTTTCTCGAATTGCCTTGGGTTTTCTAAGTATGAGTCTTCTGAGGCCTCTTCATGCTTAACTTTGTTTTTCTTCTTGAGAGGGACTTTCATTTCTTTGTTTTCTTCAGAGTCCTCTACCTTTTCATCCTCAGGCCCTTCAGGTTCTTCAAATTCAAGTTTAACAATCTCCAGGTCTTCGATATCGATTGGCTCAAACACAGTTTCTGCAGTGTCTACCATTGTGTATACCATTGTCTTTAGGAACCACCTATAAGGTACTCACAAGACGTACTTGCTTCTCTTACTCCAGGGAACTCAAAATAGCCAGTTCTTCAAACCCAAGCTTCAGGTTTCTTATCTTCAGGTTTTTTGGTTACTTTTTCCTTCTTTTTTATATCATCAGCAAGTACTGTTGTCTTTATGGGTTTAATATGTTTAGGTTTGAAATTAGTTAACTCTAAGTCAACAGTCTCAAGTTTATTATGTTGTAGTTGTACGGCTACATGTTTCGCCTAAAAAGGCATCATCAGGCCTAAAATATAATTATAAAACGATTGCAACGCAAGATCAACCAGAATTAAACTCACCACAATCACAACACACGTTAAAATAGTTAAAAACTCTAAAACACGTTCACATAGGTTTAACTTTTAAATCGCTCTCAGACGGTGAAGGGTCAGGGGGCTCGGGGGGGCGCAAAAATAACTTGTAGGAAAGGTCATTTCTACGGCTATATAAAAAACATTAAAATTAAATTTTAGTGCCCCCCTTCACCGTCTGGGAGCGATTTAAAAGTTAAAAATCGTAGAAATAGCGGGACAGGGAGCTCGGGGGGGCGCAAAAATAACTTGTTGGAAATGTCATTTCTACGGCTATATAAAAAAAAATTAAAATAAAATTTTAGTGCCCCCCTTCACCGTCTCGGAGCGATTTAAAAGTTAAAAATCGTAGAAGTAGAGGGACAGGAGGCTCTGGGGAGGGGGGCGCAAAAATAACTTGTTGGAAATGTCATTTCTACGGATATATAAAAAAAAATAAAATAAATTTTAGTGCCCCCCCTTTACCGTTTGGGAGCGATTTAAAAGTTAAAAATCGTAGAAATAGCGGGACAGGGAGCTCGGGGGGGGGGGGGGAGCGCAAAAATAACTTGTTGGAAATGTCATTTCTACGGCTATATAAAAAAATTTAAAATAAAATTTTAGTGCCCCCCTTCACCGTCTCGGAGCGATTTAAAAGTTAAAAATCGTAGAAGTAGCGGGACAGGGGGCTCTGGGGAGAAGGGCGCAAAAATAACTTGTTGGAAATGTCATTTCTACGGATATATAAAAAAAAAAATAAAATAAATTTTAGTGCCTCCCCTTCAACGTCTGGGAGCGATTTAAAAGTTAAAAATCGTAGAAATAGCGGGTCAGGGGGCTCGGGGGGGCGTAAAAATAACTTGTAGGAATGGTCATTTCTGCGGCTATATAAAAAAATTAAAATAAAATTTTAGTGCCCCCCTTCACCGTCTCGGAGCGATTTAAAAGTTAAAAA